>CM075065.1:63697500-64947500 GCA_037428765.1 Rubia yunnanensis
AGTGTTGGGTCATGAATGCTATATGATGGAATGTGTGAATGATTCGATGAACTGCATTAGATGTGGAAGTGGATATCCATTGCCCCCAAGGCATTTTATCTTTGTAGTTTAAAACCCCTTTTCTTAGTTTCGTTTGATGATTAGCATAGTCACTTGACCTTGCTAGTTATTTCGTCTTTTTACTTTCGTAACTTAGGAACCAACCAACCAACCCCCCCCCTTTACTTGCTTTTAAGTGTGTGTAAATATAGTTACTCCTAGCCTAGTATATCAACCATTTGTGTGCTTAGACGCTTAGGAAGATCCCTCTTCTCTTTGGACAACCCCGATTTGCCACTATCTACCTAGTTGTAGAAAGTAAGCAGAAAGGGCTTATAAATTATCTTTTGGCGCGCGGGCGCGACGACCGCCCGCGCCTGTCAAAATGGCGCCGCTGCCGGGGAAGAGGCGTTTATTCTTAAGTATTTAGGTGTATTTGGTTGTGTATTAGCTAGTTGTTTTTATTTTCCACTACTTGGTGGTTGTTTTTGTTCGGAGTAAGTATTGCTTGAGTTCTTGGTGATTTATTTTATCGAGAATCCTTGCACTATGATTCCGAACTTTTGAAAAAAAAAATTAAAAAAAAAATTTCTTAATGGAGCGTCTCACCTTGAGGGAACTCATGATGAGAAGAGAGGCTCAACAAGCAAGGTTTTGTAGGATGTGTCGTTCAGATCATCCTACCGAATCTTGCCCTTTGTTGTGGGAAGAGCACTATGACCGAGAAAGAACCCTTGGTTTCCAAAACCATGGGTACTATGAAGAGTGCTATCAAGAGGTAGGAGATATTGGTTTTCAAGGGCAAGAAGCTCATGAATGCTATCCATACCACAACTCTTACAATCCGGAATGGAGTGGTAGTCCGGATTTGTGGTATGAGAATGAGCCAGAAAACCAATATTACGAGCAACCTAGTTGGCCATCACCACCCTATACCATACCCCAAAACCAAGCCCAACAAGGAAGTTCAAGTTTGACACATGAGGATGTCTTAAATACCATAGCAAACTTGAACTCCTTTACTAGTGAGGAGCCGGATACCCAGCTCTCCTCTAGTGTTGAGGCCATTGAGGGGCATGTGAGGAACATATTAGAGGTATTGACCCGCATGGAAGCTCGTGATTCCGAAAATACACCATCCCAACTTGAACTCGATGATTCGGTGAGTGAAGTCACCAATAAAAATGATTTTGAGTTTGAAAGGGATGAGGAGTTGGTTGTAGAGGATAGAAAAATGGAGGAAGAGGTGATAGTGCTACATTATCCATTAGCATTGTCACGCCTTCTCCCACCTAGTGAACCAACTCTAATCTTTTCGGAAGTTTTGAGGGAAACGAGAGAGGAGCCAAAAGACTATTCCAAGCTCCCTCACCACTTAATTCCCTTTGAACCATCTCCACCTCCACAAGACTTTCCTCTTGGAAGTTTTGTGCCCCCACCTCTCTTATTTTGGATGCTCATGGTGAAGAGCTTCACGCCTTCACCATACGGATAACGTTAGGGTCGTGCCGACGACCTTAAAAAATACGGAGCTTCATCGTGCCGACGACGTTAAATAAATTCGGCATTTCTTTTAGTTTTTATTTCTTAGTTTGTGTTTCTTAGTTTGTTTTTGTTGTTGTTTTGTTTTGTTCTTTTTATGGCATGTTTTTCTATGATTTTGTAGCAACATGAAGTGCATTGCAATGAAGGAGATGAAGGAACGAGATCAATGAACGAGGGAAGCAAGCTTGGACAGTTGGTAAGAAAATGAAAAAATTTTAAGTCTGGGATACCCTGTCGTCGCGAGTCGCGATGGGCTTCGTCGCGAGTCGCGACGAACAGGGGAGCAAAATCCACTCCCAGCGCCAACTTTCCACAAGTCGCGATGACATCGCGAGGCTCGTCGCGAGTCGCGACCAACACCGTCGCGAGTCGCGACGAGCTCAGAAAAATTTGAGCTCTCGGACTCCACTTTCCGCGAGTCGCGATGACTTCGCGAGGCTCGTCGCGAGTCGCGACACCCTTCGTCGCGAGTCGCGACGAGCTCAGAACATTTTGAGCTCCCGGACTTCTCTTTCCGCGAGTCACGATGACGTCGCGAGGCTCGTCGCGAGTCGCGACGGATTTCAAGTTTCCAAGCTTCCAAGTTTCCAAATGATTTTAAACATTCCAAGCTCAGTAACTTTGGAAAATTTTTTGAGCCCGGATTTCAAGTTTCCAAGCTTCCAAGTTTCCAAATGATTTTAAACATTGCATGATCCTTCCTTCTTCTCCACCCAACACTCCCAAGAACATCACATACCTCTCATTTCTTCCACCATCCTACATATATTGGCATATGAACATTCTTGCATCTTTATAGTACATTTGTTGATTGTAGTATGCCGACTACATCATTGTGACTGTAAATTCTTATCCTATAATGATGCTTGTATACATGTCAATATATGTTGGATATTTTTCATGCATAATCTTATAGTGGTGATTGAGGGTTGATTAGTTGTTCTTTGACAATACTATGGTTATTAACTCTTGATGCTAAACCTAGTATTACATATCCTTATGTACTTGTGAGTTTAATGTGTTCTTCGTGGTGTAGTCTTGATCAAACGGCGCCATGGAGACAATGCTTTTCTCGAGGGGTGAGTTCTTCTACGGCATTTTTGCTCACCCTTCCGGTTCCAAAACCTATCTCGGAACCATCCAAGTACTTGGATATCGCCATATCACCGGCGAATTGCGGAGACACGGGTGTCACTCTAACTCCCTTACCTTGATTTTTATTGTTCTTGCCTTACGTGTTTACATTTCGGGCAATGTAATGTTTTAAGTGTGGGGAGGGGTTAGAGGATTCACATGCATGCTACATTGTTTTGGAATGCTTTTTGCTACTTTTCATTGGAAAAACATGAGAAAAAAAAATAGAAAAACAAAAAAAAAAGAAAAAGAAAACCCGCTAAGTTGAAAACCCGAGAGGGCAACTTAGGCAACATTGGGGGCCCGGATAGGTCGAAAACCCTTAAAGGGCGGCCTAGGCAAAAATGAGAGGCTAAAATGTGCGGAAAAAGGTGAGATGTGAGCTAAAGAAACATGATGTGTGGCGCATTATTTAGTAGTATTTAGGATCACTTTTGTGCTCTTTTATTATCGAGAGCTTGTGTTTTACCTTGAAATTCACTTAGGAGAGGCAAAAACAACTTTGTACTCTTTTACCTCTTTTAAGTGGATTTTGTGTGACAAGGGAAGAACACGGAACCAACGAAGACCGGAAGACATTGAAGACTATACTTTCGAAGACTTTTGGATACTCACTTCGAAGACATGAAGACCGGAGGCCGTTGAAGACCATTTTGGAGCTGTTGAAGACTTGAAGAGTGAGAGGGATGGCTATGAAGAAGACAAAGAAACAATGCAAAACTGTGGCTGCCGCCGCGACCCCCGTCGCGACACCGTCGCGATCCCATCGCGACACCGTCGCGATCCCGTCGCGACACCGTCGCGAGTCGCGACGAACCCCGTCGCGAGTCGCGACCAACGGGCGGCCAGAAATCATTCTTATTTTCTTTGCACTATAAATACTCTCTCTTTCCTTCTTCTTCCCAGCCTTTCCAGCCCGCGCTTTTCTCTGCATTTTAGGGCTTCAATTCTAGGTTTTTTCTCTTCTTTCTTTTCTTCTTCTTTTCTTAGTTTTTATGTGTTTTCTTGTTCTAGAGTAGTTCCTGTTCTTGGGAGCAAAGGATTGAAGCTTCCATTATCTATGTAGCAAGAATTCATTTTATCTATCTATTCGATGTTTTTGCTATTGTGCTTTTATTGTGCTTTGAATGTTAATTGTTGATTGCATTGATGTTGTTGAGAGCTTGATGATATGAATGCTTGTATGAATTGCTAGCTAGGGTTTGGGGGATTTGGGTTAATTTCCCCCCTGTTCTTGTTAAGAATGTATGAGTGTGAATTAGAGCTTTTGATTGTGTTAGTGTGTTGACAATGTGCTAGGCGAATGTGATTGATGTCGAACTCTTCGTCATGTTCATTTGTGTAGCAAACGAGAGAGTCATATGCTCGTGGATGAATGTGCGTTGCACGTTCATCCAATCTCGTGTAATTGCATGAATTGGTTTAATGCTTAGTCACGGTGTAGTGGTCATAGGCATTGCCAAGCTTGTTGGTCCTTCGTGCTAAATGCCACTAATGACACCTTGAGTCGTGGTCGCGACTCGGGAGCCATTGGTGAGGTTTGACGAGAGATGTCGAACTCACTCTCGCAAACTACGAACTAAGAAGGATAGGAGTTTAGTCTCCACGACAAGTAGTTGAAGTATTGAATAGATGATTTAAAATCATTCTTGAAGCATTTGCTATTTGGCGTTTATGTACTCTTGACGGTGTGTTTCGCTGCATGTGTGCCATGAGTTGTTTGAGCATAGGGAGTGCTTGTGTGGTTGAATTGCTTTGGTGTAGGAACGCGACGAATTCCGTAGCGCCTTTGCATGAAGATCTATGAGCATGAACTTAGAACTCCTTGTGATGTGTGTGTTGTGGTACTTGCTAGATGGGGTGTGTGAGTGTTGGGTCATGAATGCTATATGATGGAATGTGTGAATGATTCGATGAACTGCATTAGATGTGGAAGTGGATATCCATTGCCCCCAAGGCATTTTATCTTTGTAGTTTAAAACCCCTTTTCTTAGTTTCGTTTGATGATTAGCATAGTCACTTGACCTTGCTAGTTATTTCGTCTTTTTACTTTCGTAACTTAGGAACCAACCAACCAACCCCCCCCCCCCCCCTTTACTTGCTTTTAAGTGTGTGTAAATATAGTTACTCCTAGCCTAGTATATCAACCATTTGTGTGCTTAGACGCTTAGGAAGATCCCTCTTCTCTTTGGACAACCCCGATTTGCCACTATCTACCTAGTTGTAGAAAGTAAGCAGAAAGGGCTTATAAATTATCTTTTGGCGCGCGGGCGCGACGACCGCCCGCGCCTGTCACCACCCGTCTTTCACGACTCATGACAGGGCCTTCGTGAATCCCGACAGATGCCAAAAACAGCAAGTTGATTTCTTTCTTCTTCTTGTCTTCTAGCTTCCCATCAACTTCACTTCTCTTATACTCTTCAAGTCTTCAAGTCTTCAAGTCTTCAAAAACTTAAATTTATGGTCTTCAATGGTCATCGGTCTTCAAGTCTCGATGTTATCGCCTCGTCACACAAAATCCACTTAGAAACGTCATAAGAGTGTAAAAGTTGCTCTTAACTCTCGTAAGAGAATTTCAAGGTAAAACACAAGTTTAGATGAAAAAAGAGTGCAAAAGTGATCCGAAAAAGTCCCAAAATATGCACATAAAATGGATATATCACTTTTGTTGGAGTGAATCTCTTTCAATGTAGCATAAATCTGCTCTTCTCTGACTAGCTTTATCAACTCCAACTGGTTTTCAATGCTAAGTAGTACCTTTCCATAACTTGCTATATCTAGATTAGTTCTCATTGTCATACCTGTCACCCCTAACTGATTTTTAAAGTGGCAAACCAGTTCTGCTTCTACTTCCTTATGATCTATTAATAACTAATCCCCTTTCCTGATGGCCACAATATGGTTTTGATACTATTTTTTCTTTAAGTGAGCATAGAAAAGCCTTGTAGGCCTGTCCTCTTCTTCTAACCAGTCCAGTTTTGCTTTCTGCTATAAGAAACTGTATTCACCCTCCCTGAATTTCACAGCTTCTCTTCTTGCTTCAAGCTCATTCTCCTGTAAGTATACTGATTCAGGTTCAATATTCAGTTTTAGTTGGGAGTTCTGCCACTTTTCATTTGCAATCTCTGCTCTCTCCCCTATTCTATTGATTTTTTTTATTGTTCAATAGACTTAAAGGCTTTTGTAGTATAATATGAGTTTTCTCCAAATCCTCCAGCTTTTGAATTCTCTACATTTTGCATACTGACTCAACTATTTTGATGAAAAAAAAATCTAATTTAGACCACATGTTGAAATAGCTGAATTGCTTCATCTTAAACTCCTCTGAACCAATAAACCTGATAACCTGAGGTATATGGTTAGGCATTAACTCATTTTTGATCTCACGGACTACTCTACTAAACGTCTCTATCCACTTTTTATTAACCAACCTTTTGTTTATTTTGATCATGATCCGTTAACCTCATCTTCTCTGTTACTCCGTGTGAAGTGAGCACCAATGGTTTTTTATTTCCTCTAGATTCAATTCCTCCACCATGTCTTGAAAATCAATAGTTTCACTTTCATTCACCGTGTTTCCTCCAATTCTATCTTTAGGTGTGAGAGGAGAATTGAAGTCCCCAACTATGATCCAATCCCCGTTATGATCTCCTTTTTTCCTTTTAAGTATTCCCACAGCTCTCTCCTTTTCTCTCCAGTGTTATAACCGTACACAAAAGTGCAAATAATTCTCCCCACAGTTCCTTTTTTCACACTCAGTATCAATCCATTGTTCACCTAGATTGATCACTGAAACTTCGAAATAATCCTCCTTCCAAGCCACCCATATCCTGCCACCTTTTACCAATTCTCCATTTGTTATAAATTTCCACCCCAATCCATTCCTCCTCTAGGTTTCCATCTATTTTTATTTTTGTATTTTAGTTTCTAATAAACTGAGAAATCCCTCTTGATTTTTCAAGCAAAACCATTGGACCAAACTGTGCTTCTCTCCTTTATTTAAACCCATGACGTTACAGATTACTATGTTAACAGCCATCTGGGGGTTTCTCCTTAAAACTACAAACCTCTTGTATCTGAACCCCTTTTCTGATTTCCTTCCATCCATGGTCATTATTTTCCTTTCTTGATACCATCACTGCCTTTCCTTTTTTTGACTGTAAATATGGTAAATAGAAAATGCGGTGAAACATCCGCGATAGGGCTCCATAAAGGTACAAGCAACCCTACCAAATACAGAGTAATGCAAACCCTTGGCTAAATGGTGAAACCTAGGGAAACTGTGATGCCGGGGAGGTGGGGTACCCTAATGGCCAACCCCCCCCTAAAGAGCTGCTAACCCTAAGCTAGATATTACTATACCTAGGGAAATAAATGCAAGTCCAGATATAAGTGCGAAGCTGGACCTATACATAGCAACCCGAAGTGCGTACGGGCTCTGAAGGTAAATGAGGCTACTGGGATGAGAACAAACTCACTACCCATGCCCACAAAACTGCTTCTACCCCTAACATGCGGGGCCTTCTTCATTCAGACTCCTTTTTACAGCCGAGTGTTGATGTCTTGGGTCTTGGAGAGGTTTGTTCGTTGAAGTCTTGATGAAGATGCATCCAAAGTAATTGATTTGTGAATTCCTAGCGCAGCCGAGTGTAGTCTCAGGTCTTGGATGTTGTGTGTGTGTTGTTCCATCTGAGTGAAGCTGAAAACCGTAATTGCGCCTTTATTGGCATGAGTGGAAATAGGCTTCTACCATATACATCCCTAAGGTGGATAAAGAGAGATGTTATTGGCCTTCAAGGGTTCTCTATGGAGAATGGAGATTAATTTAATAGGCCAGAGTGTTGTGAAGCTGTGCTTCTAACTCTTGTGAGTCTCACTAAAATATTCTCCTAAGGATGAGAGAACAGACACACTTATACCGCGTGCATATGGCGTGGCGATTATGTAATCGCCCCCTCAATTTTGAGCAAATGGATATTTTTATGCCAATTTAACACTAAGTGTAGCGCGGGCATAGGGCGCATGGAAACCGTCAATTCCAAGTAATAAAGTAGGCATAAGTGATGAAGTATGGGCCAAGGACCCTTACTTGAAAACCTATTGCCTTTTTCGCTAATTCCAAGTTATAACTAGCCATAATGCTCAAATTTCGAGCCTTATGACCCTATCAGAGTTTTAGCGCATAGTGCCCAGCAACTTACGCTTGATTCCATGATCTCACACCTGGCGCCTAGTGATTGACGCCAACACTTCTGCTCCAAGTTCCCACGCCTGGCGCCCAATGTATGGCGCCAATGCTCCTGCTCCGAGTTCCTACGCATGGTGCCCAGTACCCAAAACTCCTAGCGCTCGGCATTTAGTGTCCACGGCCAGTGCCTATTTCAATGTTTCGAATTCAGCAACTGGCGCATCTAAGGCACCACTCTCCATCTTCCAGTGCACAGCGCCCATCAGCTAGTGGCTAGCACCTAGCGCCTGGTGTCCACGGCCAGCCTCCAGCATCTAAATCACCTAATACAAATGTTCATCCAGGAATAGGCAATTAAGGACCATGTAACAATCCTTCATGATGAGCTTATGTACCCGACTAGAACTTGGTTGAACTCCATCCATAACCACATTGTTTCTTTCTCTCCAAATACGATAAACCGTAGTTATCAAAGCTAGAGGGTCAAGTTTCTTCCGTAGCTTTGATCCCTTAACTTGTCTTTTCACCCAATTCAAAGAGCTTGCTATCGTGCTTATTCTTCGCCTTAACCCCATCCAATTCCTCACCCATCCCCATACTACTTCTGAGAATTCACACTTAAAAAACAAGTGGTCATTTGTTTCCTCTTCTAGATGGCATAGGGAACAAATTATGTCCATGTTATCATCCTCTTCTGCGCGGTGCTTATCTTTAGTATGCAATCTCCCCATTATCGCCAGGCATGCAATGAAGGAAAATTTTGGGGGGATAAAGTTATGCCAAATGTTGTTGAAAACCTTCTCTTGCGGTCTTCCAATCTCCTCATATAGTCTCGGGTATTTGTGTTGGTGCATAAAACCGTAAGACTTGCTAGTGAATTTTCCTGAACTCGCCTAAGAACTAAGATGGTTTCTCACTTCCCGAACGTCTCCATTGAACATACATCGCAATTCATCCCGCAGCTTACACAAATCTCCAAAGTAGCCTGAAAATATTTCACCCAGCCTTCAGTTTTGAATCCTCAGATTTATCACCCAAAAACCATCTTCCTGTAGGCAGAACGAATGGATCCATTTGACCCACAAGTTATCCTTCTTTATGTGGATTTCCCATATCCTTTGAGCCATTGAAGCTCGTTCCATGTTACAAAATTCCTTAAGCCGAGACCCCCAAATGACTTTGGGATGCATAGCTTTTTCCACGACACCTTGCTCTTGTATTTTACTCCCCATAAGAAATGCTTGCACTTTTGCTCCAGAGCATCCATAACCGTAGGCTGTATAATAAAATTTTGAATCCAGAACCCTGTAATACCTCCCACAATGGACTTAACAAGCTCCAGTTTACCAGCATAAGAAAGTGTATCGCCTTTCCATTTGGAAATCTCTAAATCTACCTTTCCAAGCACCATTCCAAATTGGGTTACCTTCAACTTGCTGGAATCAAGTGGAACCCCTAGGTACCTTACTAGGAATGTGGCCCTTGGAATTCTAGTGAAGCTTAGATGCTCCTTCAGTCCAACGCCGAAGAATTTGGACTTTGCCACATTGATGGCGAGTCCAGAAGTGCCCTCAAAGTCATTCAAGAATTCATGAGAATATGGACCGAACTCGTGTTGGCCTTAGAGAAAAGCATAAGGTCATCTGCAAAAGCCAAGAGGGTAATTTTAAGCACCTCACATCTCGAGTGATAGGTGAAGTGCCGTGACTCGGCCCTTTTCTTTAGCAGTCTAAAAAAATACTCCATACAGATCACAAAAAGAAGGGAGGATAGGGGGTCTTCCTGCCGTATGCCCTTTTGGCCTTTAAAGTGGTTGCATAGCTTGCCATTTACTACAATCGAGAACGAGGAAGTTCTTATACAAGTCATGATCCTGGCCTTCAGTCTTTCTGAAAAACCAAGTCCAAGTAAAACTTTTTCTAGGAAATCCCAGGAGACTGTATCAATTGCTTTCTGTAAATCCACCATAATCATGCACCTTGGCGAGTTCCTTGCTCTTCCATAACCACAGACAAATTTCTGCGCAAGCATGACATTGTCCAATAAATTCATGCCCTTCACAAAGCACCCTAGCACGGGTCAATTATCCAGGGCAATATTCCTTCCAGTCTATTGGCAATAATCTTTGTGATAATCTTGTAGACCTCATTACAACACGCTATTGGTCTAAAGTCACCCACCTCGAGATTTTCTAGTTTGTTCGGTATGTGTTACCGAAGTGTGATTCAACTGTGCCAATATTTCACCCATTTCAAAAAACTCTAAAATCGCTCCAGTTATTTCCACTCCTGCGTTATCCCACCGTTTCTTGAAGAATCATGCAGTGTATCCATACTGTCCCGGTGCCTTGTCATCATCCATTGCAAATAATGCCTGTTTTACCTCATTACTCACAACATCCAGATTCAAGAACGCCCTGTCCATATCTGTCAAAATAGGTCCCGAACCGATTATCTCCTGATCAATAGAGACCCTTTTTCGAGGCGTTCCAAAGAAGCCTTTATAAAAGTCCAAAAATAGGTGCCCATTGCGAACATTGGAAGTTACAATACTGTTGTCTCCATAAAGAATCGCCAGTATACCTCCACCCTTTCTCTCCTAGACCATCTTGTGAAAATATGATGATCCCTTGTCCGCCATGGTAATATGATTAAACCTTCCTATTTGAGAGAAGAAAGATGATTCCGCCAGATAGTAGAGCATTGCTTTCTTCTTCAACCTTCTCAGCTCTTCTATATCTTGAGTTGAGGCATACATCACATTTAGATTACTGAAGGCATTGTTGTACTCTCTATCCGCCCTCCTTACCTTTTCTGATATGTGGTTAAAATCTATCACGCCCAACTCCTTCAAGGGCCGTTTCAACCTCAATAGCTTTCTACACACTGAGTATTGCATTGTACCGTCAACCGATGGTTACCAAATATCATCCACTGTTTGCTTGCAATTTTGGTGGTTTAACCACATGTTTTGAAACCGGAAAGGCCTTTGCTTGCCATCTATTTCCTGTGACATTCTAATAACCATTGGGCTGTGATCCGATTGGACAGAGATCAGTAAGAAGGTTGTGCGGCAGGCATCCGAATCCCAGTCATGGTTCAATAGTACTCGGTCTAACTTCCTCCATGTTCTCCAATCCGCACCATAAAATGTTAAATGCTCTCCAATAGAAGGTGCATCTCTCAACCCACATTTCGTACAGACATCTTGAAACTCCTTCATTGGATAGAGGCTTGCCACCGTGGAACCATGATGATCCCTGAGACTTAGAATTGCATTGAAATTGCCAAGAACCATCCAAGGAGTGCTCAAGTTTCCACCAAAAGACTTAAGTACCGCCCATAGTGGTATGCGTGCTGCCCCACTCCCACTATGACCAAAATCAAAGTGCATAAAAACTCCACACCGGTTAAAAGATTGCGCACTTTTAGATGGATACATTGTGGAAATTTCCCGAGAACATCCACCATATAGCCTTTTGGATTCCATATGATAAGTATTCTTGAATTCTGCCACAGCTCAAAATTATGCATAAACTTCCAACCCTTAAGACTCTTCAAGAAAATATTTAAAGCTTTTTCCTCCAGTTTTGTTTCTAATAAGCCAAAAATGGCTACTTTATATTCTGAGATGATACCTTTAACCCACCTCCTCCGTCAGGGGCCGACAAGTCCCTAACATTGATTGAAGCAGCATTTATTGGGTAACTAAGGTCCCTTTTGGCTTCGGACCGCCGCCATCATCAGATTTACTGCTTGAAACGTCTGAGCTACTTCTTTTGGCAGTTAGCATACGCTGAAATGGTTTCTGAACAGCACTGCCCGGTTTGGGGATACGGGATCGACTTTTACTCTGAGCTCTAGTGGTGGCCCTTGTGCCAGGTAGAGGCCTACTTTTGCTTTTACTCATGTTCAGCCGTGGGATTTTTGTACCTCTTGCCTCCGGATGGATCATTTGAGTGGGTAATTTTCCAGCTCCTGGGATAGGGTGATCATCATCTTCGAAAGCTAGCTCCTGTACGCCATGGTTTTTTTGTACGCGTGCTTCCGGCCGATTTTGTGCTACGATTTTTCTTATCGCTAGCACGCTCCGTACTGCACCCACGATGCCCATCCTAATTGTTTTTAGCATCAATCTATCCAGCATTGTGGTCTCCCCCATCGTCCTGGTTTTTAACCCCAGTCGGCCTGTTTGCTTGCAGCGCCATAACGGCCTGCCTGGCGCCAT
Organism: Rubia yunnanensis; assembly: GCA_037428765.1. Classification (NCBI taxonomy): domain Eukaryota; kingdom Viridiplantae; phylum Streptophyta; class Magnoliopsida; order Gentianales; family Rubiaceae; genus Rubia; species Rubia yunnanensis. Next base: position 63,709,634 of record CM075065.1, read on the forward strand.
TGCTTTCGACGCCAATGCACAGTCCCGAGGCTCGAGCTGCCTTTGCCTCATCACCCTTGCGGTTCACTACCTTTGATCCTTCATTGCTCTCCGCTGTCTCCGTGGTTAGGATACCCTTCCCATTTCTTATTCTTTCTGACTTGTCATTATCCGAGGATCTATTTTCAACAACTGTATCATCACCATCTAGAACCGATTCTGAGCTTGGGTTATCTCCAAGATTCTGAACATGCATTTTCTTCACCCAAACTTGGCTCTTACCTCCGATCTTGCGGTTCTTCTTCCCCCCTATTTTCTCACCATGTTTTGTATTCTTTCCCGTGGGGTTATTGCCTTCCTCTTCTCTATTTTTCCAGAAAGTTTCACATCCTTCCATTAAATGGGTGCTTTCGCCACAATTCGGACACCAAGGGCAACTATAATTATAAATTATCTTCTGCGTATGGGCATCTCCACTTGGTACACAGAAGTTCACTTTCTCCTTCAACTCCTTAGATGTATCCACCCAAATTAAGAGGCGAGCATAGCAACTTCTTAATTCGAGTGTACCATTATCCATGAGGATTGGCTCTCCAATGTAAGTAGCTATCTTTTCCAGTGCCTTCTTATGCCAGTAGCTCTTCGGTAAGTGCTCCATCCTTATCCATACTTGCTTGGTGGCCTGGATTCTCATTTCATACTGTCCTATCTCATCTATCTTCGTTTTGAACAACTTTTTGCTATGCAGATAATGGTCAGGACCATTCATCACCACATCCTTATCCTTAGCACTGCGAAATTTGAACATAACATAACCATTTAACTTCATCTGAACAGTGCACACAACATTCCATTTAGCCACTAGAAGCGTACATATAGCATACACCCAGGGAAGAAACCTGGGAATACTCCTAGGAAACCATAGAACAACTTGTAATTGGCCTTATTTATCTCCTCCTATGTGAGTACAAAGTCGACGATATCTCCATTGTCCTCAACAGTTTCGATATTCGATTTCTCCATGATAATGTCCGGATCATCCCATTGTCTCTTTATCTCTAGTAACGGATCGTTCCAGTCTCTTGGATAAAGCTTCTGATTTTGCTGCTCTCGACCATTAACCTCGACCTGCCCATGGACCACGGCCTTGTTCTTGTTTTTGTTACCCGAGGATGATGCTCCATTGAATTCCATGATGATCAATAAAATTCAAGCAAACCAAAACAAGCAATCCAACTAACGTATTGGATTCACACAGGACACACCGCACGAAATCCACATAAACAAATCTTACCAAATAGTGAATTAGCAAAGTTTAGTGAATTAGTGGAAAACCTGGAATCAGTCGAATGATCCACCAAAGACGTAAGCCACAAGGAAATCAAACCCTATGGAATTATGCTTCCGGTGCCGCAAATCCAGAAAACCGATCCATATCACAAGGATTTGATTAAATTTGTGCTAAAAATTTAATTAAACCCTTTTTATACCCTTGCCGCAAACCCAAAACCCAAAAAAGATTGGATTTTTAGATCAAATCTGTAACCACGACCAAAAATCTTAACAAACACCAATGACGAACACCGATTGCAATTACGGATTGCGATTCAAAACCGCAACAATGATTCCACCAAACTGAACAAGATCCGTAACAAATTCTCTAACTCTCGTATTAAACCCTAACTCCAAGACGAAATAAGATCAAAATCTTCCCACAAATTTCATATGATTGCGTGCGGAAACCCAAGAAGAATCCGTTTAATCATAATTCATCGGTGAAAAGAGAATGAAATTGGAGAAATCTACCTCCGAAGATTGAAGGAAAAGTTGCGCCTTTTTTCTCCTTTTTTTGCCCCAGAGCGTTTTACTACTGAGAGCTCTTTCCCATCACTGCCTTTCCTGAATTCATGCCTCCTTGCTGAATACCAGCCATTTCTTTGCCATTAGTAGTGCTTCCTGTACTGTTACTTTTATCTTTTGGAACTCCTGATGTTTTTCCTTCATGTCTTTTCACAGGGATAAAAATCTGCACTTTATCCTTGCCATTTTCTACCTGATCTTTTTTCCTGTATTCTTCTTCCTGGTGCCCGAACATACTACTTTTATTGCATTTCACTGTATACCATTCAAAGTAACCTCATGTTCAACTATAGTTTTCCTTTCATTCACAAATTTCACCACCCCTGGGACTCAATAAAGAATTTCCATTTCTAATTTCACCGTAACAAAAGCCAGTCTATCTTTATCCAAAGTATCCTTGTCTACCCTAATTGGTTTCCCTAAGGCACTTACAATTTTGCTTATAATACGAGGCTGCCAATATTTCAATTGTAATCCAGGTAGTCTAATCCACATTGGAAAAGTTATTGGTTCTTCCACTTCTACCTCCTCAGACCATGGTTTTACTTTAACCGACTTTCCATCAAACATCAACATTCCCAGTTCAACTAACTCTCTCTAGACATTGCTTAGAAATAGGTTTAACTAGAAACATACCTTTGTGTAGCTTCCAGACTTTCAGTATCTTCTTCCCCCAGTTTCTGTATAGGTAACCCTCCATCACTTTGAAAGGGGGCTTTGAACACAACACTCTGCATATAACACTCGAATCCTATTGTTTTGAGCTTTCCTCCACATCTTTAGTTGTGATTTTACCCACACACTCTCCATCGATCTTCATTGTATCATCGTACTAAATTTATGATTGCCCCTCGTTGAAAACATCGCTCCATTTTTTCTCAACTACCACCCTATCACCCCAGGACAGCCTTTTCCACACACCCAAATTTTCCTCCTCTGGATCCTTTCTATGCTGATTCATGCTTTCCTTCATTTTGAACTGACCCATATATCCCCCTTTTCTTGGATTACAGACTTCTCCCTTATATTCTTCAACACTCCTTTACTCTGCATCAATTCCTTTGTACTTAGCTCTTCTTTCAGATCCTCATTTTCCTCCCAATCTACATTCTCAACGCTCTTTTTTGCTTTCTCCTTGCCTCCAATTTCTTCTACTAGCTTCGGGGGAGCCTTTTTGGCCCCTCTTTTCTTGACCCATTTTCCCATCGAGAGGCCTTGGTTGCTGATTAGAAAAGAAAAGTACGAGAACATATAATAAAATATGAAATTTCCCATACAAGCTAGAGCTCTCTACCCACATATAATTTAATGCATATCGCTTCCTTTTCCATATTGACCCACCTCCACTCGAGATCGTTAAATGTAGCTAACCTGAGAAAAGGTGTTTTGATCAAACAAATAAATAGGTTGAATGATAGATAATCAAATTTAAATTTATAGGGTAATATGCAAATATAACCCTATATGTTGGAGAAAGTGCAAATACAACCCTGAGTTGTTTTTTAGTGCAAATATAACCCTAACTATTATACATATGTGCAAATATAACCCTAACTATTATACATATGTACAAATATAACCCTAAAGCCATTATTTCTGGCATTGACGGACCAGGGTTATATTTGCACTTTCAATTATCGCTGGGTTATATCTACACTTTCATTATTGCAGGGTTATATCTGCACTTTCATCAATTATATAGGGTTATATATGCACTTTTCTCAAATTTATATTATGCGCCCAAACTCACTACTTAGCTACCTATGGGGTAGTTAGTTGCAAGACTGAGTTTGTCCACAGAGATGCTAGGTGTCTAATAGTCAACTAAAAAAAATCACGTACAGGTTTTCAATCCGCCTGTGTGTTAGGAATAGCTAAATATTGCAAAATATGTTTTAGGGGGTGTTTTTCAATTAACAACTACAAGCATAAAGAATAGCATGAGATTAAACTATATAGACAAGCACTTGGGGATATTTGCATAACATGATTGATGAATGACTTCTATCCTTGATTTATTCACATATAAACATATAAACATATCTTATGCCCACGTTACACAGTGTGGAGATAGCCAGATTTTTCCTTCAGTTTGTCACACGTGGTACTTAACACAATGCCATATCTCACCGTCTCCGTAATTAGGGATGCACTCTAGTCCCATGATGCCGCAGACCCTCCCCGTTATCTTACTCCCAATGCTAATGTGCCCCTGCTTAGAGGAATACAGAGCTCACCTAAAAGGCAATGCCTTGCGTAGGTCGCAACAGTTAGATATGAAAGTAAGGGCATTACATCCCACCACTCCACTATGGATCTCAATCCATAGGTCTAGAGAGGCAAAGGAAAAGACACCGTGTGATAACTCTAGAGTCGGCACAACTCTAGTTGATACAAACAATTATGCTAAACTATTGGGTAAGCCAAGGAATTCTCCTCGTCGGTGTTTGCCAAATCAACCTTCTAACATGTGATTTCCCACACAACTAGCCAATTAGAATCACAGTTTAACAAATAGAAGAATATTCTCTCAAGAGAACATGAATGCACTCATCTCCCCGGTGTTCTTAACCTACTCCAATGTTCTAACACTCCCAAGATAGCAGTGAAGCCTAGCATGATTTTACACTACCATACATGTATGGATGCATCATAATAATGGCATAGCATAAATCTTAAAATAGTGGAAAACACAAGTTCAAGCACAAATATTCATTGGACAAAAAGATAGGAGATTATACAAATCTCAAAAAGCCACAATCAATTCATGAATACAAATACAACCTAAAGCTTAATTAACTACTCCCTAAGCATTGAACCCAACTATTTCATTGGATTCAATGCCTTTGGGCAAAGCAATCTACTATCATTCTTGGCTCAATTCTTGGCTCAATCCACCTTTCTTCGCTCAATTCTATCTACTACCACACTTTAAGTCTGTGGAATTCACATCTACTACCATTCTTGAGAATGACCTTCAAATATCTTCTACCATTCTTGCGAATGCCCTTCTATACAATGATGACAAAATATCCACGAGCAACCCACTAATGAGATCATAAATGAAGATCTAGGTGGTCATGAATACAACGTGTTCATTTTCTTCCATTTAGTCTACAAAACTTGGGATTTAGACAAGAAAACAAACAATGGTCGTCTAAACCCTTTGTTGTGTAAACCTAACTAAACTAGCAATCCAAAAAGTAAAACATGTAAATTATTGTGTTGAATTCATTGGTTAACACATGCAATATGGTGCACATCATCCCCCCACACTTAAACCTTTACTCGTTCTCGAGTAAACAAAAATAAGAAAAATGCCTAAGCGAAGTGTAGCATGCAAAGATAAGTTACCCAATGCATTCTAGTTATTCCCAAGCTACCCTAGTTCCCCAAAAAAGTAAGAATCTCACAACTCTCACACTCCCCAAAGATTCTAAAGTAACCTAACCACTCAAAATATTTTGAAGAAAGAGGTATGCAAAAATTGATAAGTGTTGAACTAGCTTACTTCCCCAAATAGTTCTCCAAAAGCAATCCAAAAGTCATTGCCAAAAAAAACTACCAAGGAAATCCAAAAGATCCTTGACTTGGTCGTAAGTAAGGATAACTCGAGATTCTCAGCTTAGTTACAACCAAGGATAAAGCCAAAGAATTGTCAACTTAGTTTCCATGTTCTCTCAATTTCTCTCATTTTTGCTTAGGAGCCCTTTCGGATTTTCATCCTAACTTTCAGACATGTTGTGGTTACTTCTCACATTTTTTTCACACGGTTTCTCATATTTTCCTATGTTTGTAAACCTAGACGGGCCTAGCCTCTCATTTTTTCCTAGGCCTTTCGACCTATCCGGGCTTTTCCCATTGTTGCCTAAGTTTCCCTTTTGGGTTGTCAACTTAGCAAGGTACATAATTTTTTTTTCCATTTCTTTTCATTTTTTAATTTTTTTGGTGTAACGTAAAATTCCCCAAAGATTGGCTTCATACTACATGAAGTTAAGAAACACAAAATTATACCACCAAAAGTTTCTAAACCAACTACCCCACAAAAAACCACAATGACTACCAACGAATCACACCACCAATATGCATCCAAAACATCGCCAAAATGAATCAACACCAAAAACACAAAGGAATTTCAAGATGAAAAACTCCTAAGTGTTTCACTACTCCCTCCCCCACATTTGAACTTTGCATTGTCACAAACACATTGAAAAATATGAATCATAGGTGAGAATGAGAAAAGTAGTGGAACTCAATCATGTGACCCTGAAAGGTCCTTCCTCAAGTGCCTCGCATTTCCTCCCCCTTTCTTCATGTCGCATTTCTTGTCTCTCGATGGGAACAACATCCCAAAAACCACCAGGCCTTGAGATGTGGAATCTCTCAATAAATTGCTCGATGGCCTCCTCTTAGACATCTGCCCTCTCATCCAAAATAGCAAATTATTCCTTCACTTACTGCTCTACAGAGTCCAATCTAGACCTTATAACTCACATAGTTCCATAGAATCCATCCTAGTACCAAACTCCTCCAATTGAAACTTCATTCCCCTACCGGATGACCTACCTCTTTCACAATTTGGGTAGAACTCGCAAGTTGTTCCCCAAAAATGCGCAATTGGTCAAGGAAGCCCGCGCGTAGGTGAGTGCGACTAGGTGGTGCTCTAAATGGAGTCTAACCATCTTCCTCATCATTTATCTCCGGGCATGATAAGATCCTATAGAAATATTTCTCAAATCGGAGATTGGGTTCTAGAAATATATCCTCCACTAGAGTGTCATGGTTGTTAGTTGTGTGCTTCAGTTGTGGAAGAACCATGAAGTTGCAAATTCTAGCGCTGCTATATAACCGTATAAACCGATCACCCGAAGTGGTGGTGATAATCATTGAAGCACATGCTAGATTCTGTATAATGTATCATGTCCCCTAACGACCAAAAAATTGGGTGGCTCAAGTGCAGAGCCAAGAGTCCTACAATGTACCCCATTGAGATCTTTCCACCTTTGTTGTCTCCCATTGGTAAACATTCTTGCACAAAAGCACCCGCCATGTTGGGATAGAAGTTCCTCTCCGGAGTCATTGCATAAAGAACATGAATGTCCAAACTCGGGCATTGTGAAAGCTTCCCATGACATAATATCCCTATAGACAAAAGTCACCAAACATAATGTAATGCCTGGTGAATAATGGCGGCACTCTAGCATAGATGCTTTCTCTCCATGCCCAATAGGATTCTCCAAAATTTGGAAAGTGAAAATGAAAGGCCTTGTCGGTGCATCATCGGAACATCTTTCCCATTCTTCCACCTGAATGCTTGGGCAATATCACGATGTGACATAATGTACTGCTTGTCATCCAAATAGAAGTGGATGACTCTCCTCCCCTCCTGACCTGCCTCCCCACGGGGTTTTTAAAACCATATCTCTAACCCAGTTGGAGGCCGTGTGACCAGAAGATAGATCTTATAGTTCTGCACCCATTCCTACTACTACGCTACCTAAAGGGGGTGAGCGGTAAGACCCGGGTTTGTCCACAGAGATGCGAGGACTAATGTATCAACTTAAAACACAACCTCTTATAGGTATTCAAGCTGTACGAATGAAAGGAATAGCTAGTAAAGCACACTTGAAAGTGGGGGGGGGGTTGGTTTTTCAAACTAACAACTAATAAACATAAAAGTAAAAATGCAACTACAATATTAAGCTAGAACTTGGTGAAACGATTGAGTGACGAGTGACTTGGTCTATCTAATGCTTATATCCTCGATTCTTTCACATAAAGATCTAAATAAACCTAATAGAGTGTCCATAACACGTGGTGTGGCAAATGGCATACACTTTCCCGCCCTTGTCATGATGGGTGCTCTCGCAACCCTTCAGTAACACATCCATCGTAATTAAGGGAGTACAACAAGGTCCGACCATTGTTGTAGGTATGATTCTCCCCCGTGCAATTATGTCTCAGGCTTCCACCACAAATGTAACTACTTCCCCCAGATCCTATCAATTAGGCCCAAGGGTCTTAGGCACCTTATCTATGATACTAGGGTTTCTTGTAACCCTAGCTCGCTACTATCAAACTATCTCTACCCGGAACCGCTCGAACAACTATACGAAGTTAACTAAGACTGGTGCGATGGTAAGTGGATCAGAGTGATCTCGAATCCCTCGTGCACACATTCACGCAGATGCGTTCCCCTCCACCCATACAAACATCCAGATTTATCTTCCCAATGGGGCATCGATATTTGCACCTAGCATGAATACAACCCAACGTGTGTGCTTATATGTGGTGTAATATTCATGCATTCAAAATCAAAAGAAAATCAAAATAATATTATGGACACAAAATTAAGATGAACTATAGAATCTCAAAAAGCATATAGATAAAACCAAGTCACTGCAATTATCCCCAAGCGGTGGAAACTAGTGCATTGGCATGGAATTCAAATAAAGATTTGAATTCCACATCTTCAGATCAAAGAAAAATAAAAAGGAAAACATAAAGTTTCCTGGGGAAAGAATTTCCAAACTACTCTTCTAAATATGATATAAGGTATGTAAGATATGAAAACCTAGTAGACAAAGGTTCTATATATATTAGCAGGAGATTGGGCCTAAAAATAGGCCCAAAATAGGCCAAAATAGGGTAAACCCTAACTCAGTTGCCGCCCGACGCGGAGCGTCATAGATGACACAGCTAGTGGCACATACTTGGTGCGGAGCGCGAGGCCTGGTGCCGGCTGCGCCGCTTGCTGCGGGGCTCCATCAGGGTGCTGAAACTTGAAGATCCGATCCTCACCTATGGCCGTTGGCGCAGGCCATGGTCAAGCTAGATGTTTTTCTTAGAAACTTGGTGCGGGCCATGTGAATTCCCTCACCCCGCCAGTTGGTCTTGGAAAAATGGACTTGGGATGGCACGAGACGCCTAAAGTGGGATGTCCCACACCCATACATAGCCACGTGGAGGGATATTTGTTTATGCTTTGCGACTCATTGTGTCTGACGTGGGTCGCTCCATAGCCTCACTTTGATCTCCTTGGCATGGGGTATCTCATCTGGCGCGGGCCATTGGTGCCAAAACATGCACGAACCGCACCGACTTATTGTTGGCTCGGTCGGCTAAACTAGTTTCCTTTGCTATGGGAGAACTGTTAGTTAAATTTGAGAATTTTAGTAGTCAATTTTATAGTACTCGAGAAGGAAAATCCAATGGAATTAGGATTGAAGGCTAATTATTCTTGGATAGTTCTCAGACTAAAGCATAACTCATTGGACCATGATTCCCCATTTCTTAATTGGGCGCTTTGAACTCTGTAGCTGTATATCTTTGGCTTCAATCTCCTTCTACCACACATTGATGATCGTGGCCTTTGTCTGTATTACCTTTCTTGCGAATGGCCTTCAATATTTTCTACCGCCCTTACAAACGGCCTTCACATAGAATGTAAACAAAAACTACCCATGGGCGACCTTCTAAATATGATCACAAGGAAGATCAAGGAGCCCGTGGATACAAGATGTCCATTAGTATCAATTAAGTCTACAAAATGCGGGATTTAGACAAGAAAACTAAACATGGCCATCTAAACCCCTCATCACGTAAACTAAACTAATACTAACAAACCACTAAGTAAAAGTAACTAAAAAGTATGTCAAATGCATCGGTTAATGCACACAAAATGAAGCAGATCAGAATCCTCACACTTAACCCTTTACTCGTCCTCGAGTAAATGGAAGACAAGAAAAGGAATCAAGCGAAATGTAGCATGAAAAAGTAAGTTAATCAAGGCATTCAACTTATTCCAAGATTACCCTATTTCCCCCGAGAAAGTAAGAATATCATAACTCTCACAATTATCGAAAGAAATAAGTTATCAAACCACCCAAAAGTAAAGTGTAGAAAAAGGTAAGCCAAAAAAGATAAGTGTCAGGATAGCTTACATTTCCCAAAATTATCCAAAAAGCAATCAAAGTGTCTTCTTAAAAAACAATCCACCGCGGAAGCATGCATTCAACTTAGTTTTTTTATTTTCTCTCAGATTCTCTCATTTTTCCTATGAGTCCTTTCGGGTTTTCATCCAAGCTTCATCACACAATGGGTACTCACTTCTCACCTTTTTCCACATGGCCTCTCATGTTTTCCTAGGATCGTAAGTCTAGCTGGGTCTAGCCTCTCATTTTTACCTAGGTCTTCCAACCTATCCGAGCTTTTCCTCATATTACCCAAGTCACCCTTTTGGGTTTTTAACTTGTCCAAGTTTTTGTATATATATATATATATATTTTTTCATTTTTTCAAGTTTTCCATTTTTTTGGCATAGTACAAAATGTCCCCAAAAGTGGGCTTCATACTACAAAAGATAATCACACATAAAAATACACCACCAATTTCCTAATACATCCACCCCCCCTGCAAACTAGAAATCCCTAGCCTAGCATGTCATACCACCAAATGTTCATCCAAAATCATCCCTCAATAAAAAAACTAACAAGAAAAATAACTACCAAAGCAAATCATGAAATGCACTGAGGAAATTCAAGAATGAAGATTCCCCAAGTGCTCACTACTCACTCCCCACTCTTTGCCCATGCAAAGTGTCCAAGGCACAAAATTCATAGAAAAAAATATGTGAGGTAGGGAGAATAGTGGTACTCACTCTCGCGGCCCTGAAGGGTCTTTATCCTCATGACCCGTGAAGCTCCTATCCATGTAACCAGTTGCTTGAAGTGTTCCTCAATGCTATCCATTGTGAGCACATTCCTCCTATCGCTTGGCTACCTCTTGCAACACTTGAGTAGAGCTCGAAAGCTTGTCCCCAAGTGAATGCAAGTGGTCAATGATGTCTGTAGATAAGCGAGAGCGACTAGGAGGTGCTTTCAGAGTGGACTCGCTCTTGGCGTCCTCAACATCTATCTCTGGGTTGGACATAACTCTATAGAAATCCTTCTCAAACTCCCGGTCTGGCAGAATGAGTAGGTCATCCAAGCTATTATTATGGTTAATGGTGGTGCACTCCGGTTGTGGAAGAATCATAAAGCCATAGGTGCTTGCTTCATAATAGATCATACATATCTACCCTCCAATGTCATCGGTCCCACTATGGATGCCTTTGCCAACCTCTCTACATTGTACCTTGTGCCTGATCTCCCTAAGTTAGCTAGAGCCCTTTGTGTGACTGGGTGACCTAGATACTCCACCAAAACACCAACCATGCTTCCCATGGATATTTTGCCACTCTTCATGTCTCCCATTGCTAAGCATTCCTACACAAAGTACCACACAAAGTTTGGGTAAAAGTTACTCTTGGGAGTCATTTCCCAAAGGCAATAAACATTTGAACCTGGGCATTGCGTTAGTTCACCGTGGCAAAAGACTCCAATAGCCAACAAGCGGTGAACATAACGGAACGCCAGATGAACTATGGTGATGCTCTTACACATGTTCTTCCGATATGTGCCCGTCAGTTACACCCAAAAGCACCCAAGAGAGAAAGGTAACCCTTGTCGCTGTGTCTTCTGGATATCCTTACCATACCTCCACCCAAAGACTCGTGCTACGTCCCGGTGGGTCATCTTGTACACCTTGTCGTCCAGGTTGAATTTGATTACCTTGTGCCCATCATCATCTACGACCAGCCAAACTGTAGCTAGTAACTCTAGGGTCCACCTAATGTATATGTTGGAGTGTTTCTAGAGATCTAGACCTACTCGGCTCAACATGTAAGTGACCGGCTCGAGTAAACCTAGAGTTGCCAAGGTGTCCTTGCAAGCGCCCATCTCCAAAATACTCCTTTTTGGCTCCCTTAAATTCCTCCACTCCAGGCTACAGTCCCAGAAATGGTTGATAAACCCATAAATTCCTCGGTCACAAATATAGGGTTGCAAAGAACGAAAGTCATCGGCTCGGGGTATGCACTCTTCATCAACTTCTTCCTCTTCTCACCCCTAGTGGACTTACCCTTCTCTGAGGCATTCTTCTTAGGTGGAATCCTAACAAAATGAGGATAAAAGTGGGGATATGATCATAAACAAAACATAGCTTATAATTCAATAAGAGAACATTCTCCCAAATAACCCAAACATTCATAACATGATATTCTAAGCACGTGAGCAGTTAAAAAAATAACAATCCTCATCAAACATCAATCTTATGTAAATTATCACCAACACATTCAATTAAATCACGTAACCAAGATTCACTCTCTCCCAAATCACCCAACACCAAAGATCATATCTTAAGCAAAATATCACATCAATCCTCCCAACATCCTCTTCCACACAAGATCACGCATACAAACTCAAACTCAAACACATATCTCATAACACACTCATTCAAGAATCAGGCTTCAAATAACACCACCACAATGTTAAATAAAACACATAAACATAGAATGATAAGCGATGTTACCGATTAGCATACCTATGTAGATCGATGAATTTACGTCTGACATAGCTGTGAAAGTTAGCAATCCAATTTTCCCTCGTAAGAGCACATCTGGAATCATACTTAACTACATTGATGTCGCAACATTTGATCTCCAGTCGATTACTATCCTGCAACAACCAACATTGCATGAATGTTGATGTAAACTTTTTCCTAAATGACATTGTAGATATGATCTGTTTTGGCCAGCCTCAGTGCCTTAATCGACGTTGCACGTTAAAACTAATAACGTCATATAGAAACTAAAGTAAAATGTACTATTTACCTCGGGTCCGAACAGCAGTAAAAAATCCACTTTTTACTCCGGCAGTATTTGCCTCTATTTTTTTAGGCAAAAAACTGAGGTAAAAGGTCCTGCAAAACTGAGGTAAAAGGTTCTATTTATTGTAGTGAAAAGAGAAATGGAGAAGCGTGGTCCGAGAGTTGTGCCAAACTATGGAAAAAATCAAAGAAGAATCTGCCTTCAAGGTTGGATCCATTATATTCATCCCCTCAAGAGCTCATTGTATAGATATCTAGATAAAGCCGATACAGAATGAAAGACCGGTAGCCCTAAGAAATAGAGTGGATACTTGGATCCTCCCTCGAGGACTGAGTAACTCTCAAAATGAACTCACGGTTCATCCAAAATGAAGGAAAAAGTTCAGCTAGCAAAGCACAAATGGGTCGGCGGGAACCACTCATGGATGACACCAATGGCCTGCACCAGATGACTTGTTCCGTGCCAAAGGCATTTGGCACGGACCGTGCCGAGGCATTTACATGGACCGCACTAAAAACGAAGGGCCATGTGCATAACTTCCAAGTTTCATTCAAAATTAGCTAAGTATGGGCGCAGACCATCCCATTTTTGATGGCTCACACTGTTCCAAGTGCAAAATGTCAAGGCCAGCCGTCGGGGTGTGAAGAATCAAGCGGCCCGTGCTAGACGCCCGACCCGCGCCATGGATAAGTCACGGACTGCACCAGATTCCATGGTCCGTGCCAGATCCCATGGTCCCTGCCAATGGATTCGGAACGAGAGTACTATTCATGGTCCGTGCGCACTATTCACATAATTTCCTCTCTCACTATTTTGGCCATAACTCTCTCAATTCTTATCTGATTTTACTCTACCACATATCCGAATCTTCATCTTTTCGAGCTCTATCCAACCCACTAAATCTCAGCCCCAGAAAAATCACGAATTTGAGCAGTTTATTCAAGAAAGATTCGGCTGCAGGATGGAAAGGTGACTAGGGTTTCGTCCTAATTTTGGCCTATTCTAGGCCTATCTTTAGGCCCAATCCCCTACTAAAATATATATGAGCCTTAGTCTTCTTGGAAAACCTTTTTTTTTTTTAAATTAAACCATCCTGAGATGGAGGAAAGTTGTATTAGGCTTCCCAGACCCTTAATAAACAATAAAGAAGCCGAGGCTTAGTTTGTTTACAATGTGAGAGCATATTGCTCTTAAAGCAACACCTTGTTGCTTCCAAAATAGTTGAAAAAACCTTAAGTAGAACTAGAGGATTACAAATACTAATGGCTAGGTAGTTGGCGCTCGAACTTGTTAGTGAATCGAAAGACAAGACACAAGTCAGTCAGAGACAACCTTAACCTAAGCCAGAAGCCTATCCTCTAATGTAGATTTTTTCTTTCTTTAGTTAGATAGAAGGAAGATAAGAACTCTCTCTCTCTCTCTAGAGTTCTTCTCTACTTTTCATTCTTTTTTTCTTTTGTTTTCTTTAGAGGGAGACATTATCTTCGATATATTTTTTATATTCTACTCTTGTAACTAGGGAGCATCCGGAGAGAGAAACATTCTCTTTTCTCTTTTTCTTTCCTTTTTATTTTGCTTTCATCTTATAATGTGGAATTCAAATCATCATTTGAATTCCATGTCTATGGAGGTGATTAGTAGCTTGGGGTTGTTTGTATTCAAGCTTTGAACTTAACTTTTTGAGATTTAGATTTCCTTATCCTATTGCTTCATGAATATTTGTGCTTGAAATTGTGGTTTCTACGAATTATGATTTATGCTATATCATTATGATGATGCACTCATACATATATGTTAGGATAAAATCGTGCTAGTATTCACTACGATCTTGGAAAGTGTTGGAATTGTGGAGTGGGTATAGAACACTGGGGCAATGAGTGCATGCATGTCCTTTGAGTGAAAATCTTTATATGTGTTATACCATGATTCTGATTGGCTAGCTGCATGAGAAATCAACATGTTGGGCAGTCGATTCGGTAAATCTTGACGGGGGAAAGCTCCTAGCTTAACCCAATGGATTAGTGTGTTGTTTGTAGCGACCAGAGTTGTGCCGACTCTAGAGTAATCAAAGGTGTCTTTTCCTTTTCCTCTATAGGCCTAGGGATTGAGATCCAGAGTGGAGTGTCCAGGATGTAATGCATTTCACTACATATCCAATAGTTGCATTTCACTACATATCCAACGGTTGCATTTTACTACATATCCAACGGTTGCATTTCACTACATATCCAACGATTCCTCTAAGCAGGGGCGCGTTGGCCTTGGGAGTGAAGTGATTAGGGAATGGTCTGTGGCATTGGTGGACTAGAGTGCATTCCCCAAAATTATGGAGACGGTGGGATATAGGCATTGTGGTAAGTACCACGTGTGACAGACGGGGGGAAATATCTAGAAATCTCCACACTGTGTCACCTGAGCATAAGATAGGTTTATGAGTGTACACATGAATGAATCGAGGATAGAAGTCATTTATCAAGAATGTTATGCAAATACCCCCAAGTGCTTGTTTATATAGTTTATCTACTTTTTTATTTTTATGCTTAGAAGTTGTTGATTGAAAAACCTAACCCCCTTGTTTACTTTACTAGCTTTTATGAGAAACTTGTATGGATCGACAACCCGGGCGAGGTTTTGTTTAATTGATTTTTAGGCCCTAGAATCTCCGTGGACATACCCAGAGCTTGCTACTAACTACTTTATAGGTAGCATAGTAGTGAGTTGGGTGCAGAACTATAAATCCCTATCTCTGATCCGTTCTCTTCTCAGGTTAATTTAGCTACAGTTTTAACGACCTCGAGTGGAGGTGGGTCGGGAACTCTCTGGGAAATCCATGGGGAGAAACTCCGAGGCCTAAGTCAGACTAAGAAAATATATGCATTGTATGTTGTGTTTTGAAACTTACCCACTTACTCTATAATTATCCTCCCTTCTTATAGGTATCTTTATTGTGTCATCGTGGATTGCATTATTTGGTTGACTTGTGTTCGATCATGGACTGAGCGCAACATGTTGTGGTAGTGGTGTTTCTATGCTTTGTACTTGAGGTTATTGCTTGCGAGAGACTTGGTTAGGTTTTCTTCCTTGCTCAAAGAAAGCTTGTATTGTATGGACTAGGTATATACCATAAGCCCCCAGCCGCGAAATCTAGTGGGGGTGTTTAGTGTTTGCAAGCTTTAATCAAAATAAGCACGTAGTAAGCTTGATTTTGAGAAGAGCTTGTGGAGCTACCAAGAAGTGGCGCATGGCTTCATGGATGAAATGTAAATAATTTTGTTATGTTTAATTTCCCTTTTATTAGGGAATAGGATATAGTGTTCCACAAATTGGGGGGAATGGATACGTGTAGATAATCGCTAGCGAAGTTATCATTATGGAATTTGCTTATCGATTGATAACTCCCATTCTCAACAGACTCAAGTAATGTATTTTTATAGAAAATGTGAACTTTTTAAGACACAAGTTTCTTATGAGTATAAAAAGTTACTAGGTTGATTTGTTAGACGTATCACAAATTGTGTCGCTTTGCTGGAGTTTGAGCGAATTTGCCCTAAACCCATAGTTCGAAGGTATTGGCTCTTTATCCTTTCCTTAATTCCATGTATGTTGATGTACCTTCTGAATCCTCTTCCTCGATGACCGGTTCTAATGTGGGTGACAGTGAGGTGGCACATGATGAACGAGTGAATATTGAGGAAGAAGGTGTGATTCAAGAGGGAATTAGTCAAAGTATCGAAGAACATGATAGTGCTATGAATACTTAATTTTTAGCGAGTTTAATAAAATTTCATTCATCTTTGAGCGATTATGAAGTTAAATTGAATGTTTATGGTGAGAGGTTCTGGAACCTTCCTCCTACCTTATTCGGCGTTTATGAATATAATTTTTTATATGGTTTGATCTTGCCTATCCCAGATTTGGTCAGGCATATTTTGGTACTCATGGTTTTTCTCTTACACAACTCCATCTAAGATGCATGGTCCTAATGACCGGTTTTGTGGAGGTGTGGAAAAGTGTTAATAGAGAGTTAAAGGCTGGGATGTTTTTAGGTTCAATGAATTGCAGAGTGCTATTAAAGAAGGGTTATTAACATTTTACCTTACCATGTCTAAGAGTCACCTTGTGAAAGGTTTACCTAGTAATTGTAGGCCTTTAAGGTACATGTATTATTTTTTTTAAGGGCGTGGAAGGTATGCCTATGCCTTCATGGAACTTTGTTGTTCCATTTGAACTATGGTCTATTGAGCTAGGGAAGCTAACTGAGAAGGGTTCGTTTGTGAGGGAAATATTATCACATGCTGTGAAGTTAGGTTGCCCTAATGGAATGTAAGGTTGTTATTACTTGTGTCGTTATGTTTGTGTTATACTATGTTTCTAAAATTGGGATTTATTGGGTTCATATTTTTGTGTTTTGATGTAGGGATAAGTTTGTTGAAGATCCAAAGAAATAATCTTCAATTATTTCTATAGCACGAAATTATTTCTATAGGATCCAAAGAAATGGTGCTGCCACTGTTTCAGCAACTCCAAATCTTCTCTGAGCTGCACCCCCACTCCTGCATTGGTGCTGTTTTTATTGTTTCTTGTATATTTTGTACCATTCTGACTCTTGCTCCTATTTTCCTAGTGATATAGGTGGCTAAGTGGTGTTTCGATTCGTTGATCACCGACCTGCTCCTTATTATCACTAGGTATAGTGAGAAAGTTTTACCTTGCGGTCTGTCTGATCTGCTAGGTAATTTTTGGCCCTACAAATCCATCACATTGAATTTTGGGAGCAACTGTTATTTGCTTCGTGGTCTTGACCTCCTTTAGCTTAGGAGTTACTCTTGTACTGATTAAGCAGTTAGGGCTAATTACTGCTTCTTCCTTTTATTATTATGGGTTTAGGGTGCCCAATATATATCCCTCCACCGCATGGTGGTCTTCATTTAAAAAAAAAAACAAAGAGAGAAATGATTTCATGTTATGACGCTTCATGTTGCCTCACGATCGGGTATTGGGAGGAAGTGAGAGTGTAGCGTAATTGTTTTGGGCTGTAATTATGGGGTATTTGCCAATAAGGCATTTTCAAGTGCATCATGATGATGATTTTGTATATGGATTGTGCTGTGAGTTTAATATATTGTTTGTACTTATTTTTTTAATGTTTTTACGGGGGTAGTTGTTATTCTACAATTGGTTTTGAGTTAGACTAAGTAAGGTTTTCTTTAAGGGGATGCGTTGCTGGAACTTGTGGTTTGGCAACTTGTGGTTATGCATTTGTGTTGCTGTCTTGTGGTTTTCAATGCGTATGCAAAGCTGTGCACAATTAAATTTTTTAAAAATGAATGCACCCTAAGGTGGGGGTTATTCATTCGGTACCCCAGACCTTTTTAGAACCAAAAGATGTACAATGTTATATTTCAATATACATCGGTAAGGCAACCTCGTTGCCTTCAAAAGAATGATCTAATACTAGTGGTCTAGTGATTTAGATTAAGAGGAAGTAGTAGACTATGTACACATCAAGATGTGATGGAAGTTGCGTTTCCAAAGTAAGTGATCTCCACCCCCTGTGTTAATCTCTTACTTTGGCCAGACAACTATCCTTATAGCCGCAAAGTATAATCGGAGAGTCCCGTAGAGGTGGTTGCTGGAGTAGAGCTGATCGTGTTCAGAACCTTCAGTTTGTCTACGGAGGGGTGCTGCTGCTTTCCTTAGCTCAGGATTTAACCTTCAATCCAGTGTCTTAAGCATGCCCTCATCTTGATTCTTGTCCGCAATTCAGTTCGTTGTCCAAGATATGTACCTGCAAAAGATAAACAACTTCAGCAGCATCTATTCTCCAAAGTAGGATGCTTCTGTGTTCGAATGTATGGAAAATTATTTTTATCTAGATGGATAAGGCCTTTGATAATTGGTGGAATGTTAGAGATGCTAATGTTTGGTTGTGAAGGTTTTACCTTACCGCTATGATTTCCATTATACACATCCACATGGTTTATTTGAATGTAATGTTTTTTAGGTAAGGTTTTATGTGTGTTTAAGAGGAAAGTAGATAAGGATCTGCACTTGTGTTATTGTTTGGGGATTTTCCAGGCGTATGCAAAGCCGTGACTTAAGGGATATGTCAGTTTGGGCTTTAGTGGAGAGTCAACCCCTCCGTATTGTCTTCCCTCCCCTTCTACTAAATGTGACCTATAAGTTGAAGAGTGGTAAGATTCGGTGCCTTCCTACATTCCATGGTATGGATGAAGAGGACCCCAACAAATATTTGTTTGAATTCCACATGGTCTGCACAAATATGAAGCCACTAGGGCTCTCTGATGAAGACTACAACTTGAGGTCCTTCCCCTTCTCACTTCGAGATGTGGCGAAGGGCAGGTTATACTACCTTTTTCTTAGATGCATAATTTCATGGATGGATATGAAGCGTCAGTTTCTCAAGAAATTATTCTGAGCCTCCAAGTCATCCGGTGTGAAAAAACAGTTGTCCAACATCTCCCAAAACTCGAACGAGAGTCTCTATGGATACTGGTAGCGGTTCAAGAACCTCTTGGAGATCTTTTCTTATCATCCATTCACTGAGGGAGAGTTGGTATACTTTTTGTTTGACGGATTTATTGAGAAGGGTATGGAGCTAGTCAACCCTTCTAATATCAGTACTATCTCAAGCAAGATCCCCAGGCAAGCCATGAACCTCTTTGAAGAACTAGCTAATAGGAAAAGGCTCTTTGGTAAACGTTCGAGAATGGGAGAAAGCCCTAGGGAAGGTTCTACCACCCCAAAGTTAGAAGAACAAGTGTAAATCTTGGTGTCAATGATGAAGGAGCTCATGAGAGAGAGGGCTCAACAAGTTAAATATTGCAAGGCTTTCTCTTGAGATTATCCAATCGATGATTGCCATAGACAACATGAGATTAGGGCTATTGAGCAAGGAATCGTGGATGAGGCATCATGAGGCCGGATTAATGGGATGGATACCAATATGAGGTTTGGGATGATCATTGGGAAAACCAAGTTCATAGCACATCCATCTATCTCGAGCAAGTTATTGTGATCACGGTCGAGTTGAATGAGAAATTCAACTCCCAAATCCACGAGAACCCTGTGACTTAAACGCTAAGGTGTTTTCTAGAATTTGAGTCTTGAAAGCCAAAGTGGACACCCTAGCCTTGTCAGTCCATCACCTGGAGGTTGAGTCACACAAATGAAGGCTACATGCCCTCACATGAATTCCAAGCCCCACATGGATTCCAAGCCCCACATGCTAGTGTCGTGGATATGAAGGCTGGAGGGGAGGTCCATGAAGACTATGCATGGGAGGAAATAAAAGATTAGTGGGATGGAATGTCACTAACATCTCATGATGATTAACTTGGGGAAAAAAAGAGGGTAGAAATAAGGGTTCTTTCAACGTCGGTTCTGGAGGAATTGAAACATAAGCAAGGGAGCGAGCGCAACAAGGAGCTTTCAGAGGTCCTTAGGCATTGTAAGAATAGTGTCCCTATCTTTAACACTATCAATCATATGCCAAAGTATGCTAAAGGTTTGAATATATTACCTCAAAGCATGACCCTAGGCTTAGGTTGGTAGAATAAGTTAGTGATCTCCTCTCCCCCATTGTGCAAAACGGCCTTCCCCTGAAATGCAATGACCCCAACATGTTCACCATCCCTTGTATGATAGGAAATACATTGATCAAACATGCTATGTTAGATCTAGGAGCTTCAATCACTATCATCCCATATTCATTGTATAAATCTTTGAATCTTGGTAAATTGCATGACACTGGAGTGATAGTTCAATTACCTAATTGCTCCACCACATACCTGAGAGGTATTATAGATAATTTATTGGTTAAATTTAATGAACTAACCTTCCCAGTGGATTTTTTATGTTTTAGACATGGAAAATTAAAAGGAAGCCACACCTATACTTTTAGGTAGAACTTTTTTGAAAAATTCTAGGGCTATGATTGGTATGCATACATGGAAGTTCAGTATGGAATGGGGTAATGATATTTTGGAGTTTAATGTTTATGAAATTATAAATTATCCACCTGATGAATATTCTTTGCATGCGGTTGATGTTATTGATAGAGTTGTGCAAAATGTTTTTGATGGTAACATGTTTGGTAGCTTTAGAGAGTAATTCTATTGATGATGCATATTTTGAATCTCCAAATTCTAGTTTGGTAGAAAGTATCGGGAAGGTTGATCCCTGACCCACCTCCACTCGGGGTTGTTAAAATGATTTGTAGTTAACCCGAGTGAAGGCATTCGTCAAACATACAAGATGAATGTGATGATCAATTTTAAATTTATATTCTGCTCCCAAACTCACTACGAAGCTACCTATGGGGTAGTTAGTGGCAAGACCGAGTTTGTCCACAGAGATGCTAGGGTCTAAAAGCCAATTAAACACAATCACATACGGGTTGTCAATCCGTTCATGTGCTAGGAATATCTAACATTGTAGAATGGGGGGTTTTTGGGGTTTTCAATTAACAACTACAAACATAAAAGATAACATGAGATTAAACTATATAAACAAGCACTTGGGGTATTTGCATAACATGACTGATAAATGGATCCTATCCTCGATTCATTCACATATAGACATATAAACCTATTTTATGCCTATGTCACACAGTGTGGAGATAACTAGGTATTTCCCCCCATCTGTCACACGTGGTACTTACCACAATGCCGTATCTTATCATTTTTGTAAATTAGGGAATGTACTCTAGTCCAGTGACACCACAAACCTTTCCCTATCACTTCACTCCCAATGCGAATGCATCCCCGCTCATAGGAATACAAAGCCCGCCTAAAAGGGCAATGCCTCGCGTAGGTCGCAACCGTTAGATATGTAGTGAGTCCATTACATCCCGGACATTCCACTGTGGATCTCAATCCCTAGGCCTAGAGAGACAAAGGAAAAGAAACCTTTTAATGACTCAAGAGTCGGCACAACCCTAGTCGCTACAAACAATCATACTAATCTATCAGGGTAAGCCAGGGAATTCTCCCCATTGGGATTTGCTTAATCGACCGCCAAATATGTTGATTTCTCAGCCAACTAGCCAATTAGAATGATGCTATAACACATATACGAATTTTATCTTAACGGAAATGAATCCACTCATCTCCCGATGTTCTTTACCTACTCCACAATTCTAAAACTCCCAAGATAGCAATGAAGCCGAGCACAATTTTATACTACCACACATGCATGGGTGCATCATCATAATGAAATTGCATAAATCTCAAAATATTAGATAGCATAAGTTCAAGCACAAATATTCATAGGACAACAAGATAGGAAAATCTAAATAAAAAAAGCCATAGTCAAAACATGCTTACAAATACACCCCACCTGGAGAACTACTTCTTAAACATGGAATTAAAGTATTGCATTGAATGCCACATTTTTGGGGAAAAGAAAAATAAAGAAAAGAAAGAGAATGAACCTAGAGAGAAGGGACATTGTTTTCCTCTCTCTAAGCTCGTCTTCAAATTTAAAATCTGATCTATAATCTGAACCCTAGTAGACTAAAGGGTATATATATAGTAGTAGGGTATTGGACCTATAAAAGGCCCAAAATAGGCCGTTAACCCTGGCAGCCGCCACTGACATTAGGCACAACGATTGGTACGGCCTGTACTGCTGACGTAGCCTCATGCTAGCGCGGCCAGTTGGTTTTGGCATGGTCTATGTAACTCGTAATGGTGGAGGGAGGGGGAGCCAATGTTGGCATGGCTGTGTAGGTGTAGTCCGTGTCAACCGGCGTGGATCGTCACCTGAAGCTCCATTTTTGCACTTCTGATCCGTACCATGTGTCGTTTGGCATAGGCCATTAACCGGATCTTCATTTTTCTTAGTTTCTTGGCATGGGTTGCATTATTCTTCATACCCTGTGGGCTGGTCGTGACATTTGGGACTTGGAATTGTGCATGTCGTGTGAAATGGAACGGTCTGTGCCTATACTTACCCAAATTTGGAGTGAAAAAGAGGACTTGAGGACAAGGAAAACTAAGCTTGGTACGACTCATACCAGGTCTTAGCACAGCCCGTGCTGCTTAGCATGGCTCGTGACAAAGGCCTTTAACATGGGCCTTATCTTGTGGTACAAGTCGTGAATGGTTTGGCCTTGCGCTGGCCATGAATGGTTTGTGCTGCCCGTGGCTGTTTTGGCGGGCTGACTTCTTGGCTCTGCTACGGAAGAACTGTTGGTCTAATTTGAGAGTTCTTGTAGTCGATTTCATAGAGCTCAAGAAGGTCAATCCAATGGTGTCAAACCCTAAAGGGCCGATTCTTCTTGAATCTTTCCTAGAACTTTGTTCAACTCCCGGACAATAATCCGTTGTTTCTTCTTTGGCCTCTTTGAACTTCAAATCCGCCTTTGTTTAGCTCAATCCTTCTACTACCACACTTTAGAGTTCATGGCCTTCACCTACTACCATTATGGAAAATGGCATTCGATACAAAGATGATGAAAAGAATCCAAGATTCACCTAGTGATGATAATCATAAAGGAATATCAAGGTGTCCTTGGATACAAGGTGTCCATTAGTATCAATTAAGTCTACAAAATGCAGGATTTAGATAAGAAAACAAAAAATGGCCATCTAAACCCTGTTTCGTGTAAACCTAACTAATACTAGAAATCCAAAAAGTAAAACAAGCCGATTATTATGCAGAATGCATTGGTTAATGCATGCATTACGATGCACATTAATCCCCCACACTTAAACCTTTACTCGTCCTTGAGTAAATAAAAATAAGAAAAGGTCTGAGAAAATTGTAGCATGCAAGTATAAGTTAGCTAATGCATTGAAGTTATTCCCAAGCTACCCTAGTTCCCCCTAATGAAGTAAGAATCTCACAACTCTCACACTCTCAGAGATCCTAAATTAACCTAACAACCCAAAATATAGTGAAGAAAAAGTTAAGCAAGAATGATAAGTGCTAAGCTAGCTTACTCTCCCAATAGTTTCCCAAAAGCAATCCAATACTTGTTGCTAAAAAAAACCAAGGAAATCCTAAAGATCCTCAACTTGATTGCAATCAAGGATAACTCTAGATTCTTAACTAAACTACAACTGACCTGCCTCCATCCGGGGTCATTAGTCATAGCTAATTAACCCAGGCGGAGGGCATGTAGTCAAAGATAAAATTTATAATTTTACACACGTTCTCACTGCTAAGCTACCAAAGGGTAGTAAGCGGAAAGCCCGGGGTTTTTCCACAAGGATGCAAGGGCTCAATACTAGTTAGAACACAACCTCATGTGGGTCTTCAATCCGCACAAGTGAATGGAACAACTAGTAATGTAAACATAAAATTGGGGGGGGGGGTTTGGTATTTTCAACTAACTACTACAAAACATAAAATTAACAAATGAGTAAACTCTTTATAATAGGCACTTGGGAACTATTTAGAAACATGGTAGTTGTAATGCTTTAATCCTCGATAAATTCACATAAAGACTTACAAAAGACCTATCAGTGTGTTCACAATATATGGTATGACCGATGGCATACAATTCCCCATCCCTGTCACGGTGGGTGCACTCGTAACCCTCCATCGGCACCCCCATCGTAATTAGGGGCGTACAATGAGGTCCGACCATTATTGTTGGTCTATTTTTGCCATGTGCTATTACATCCCGGGCTTCCACCATGAATACAACTACTCCTCCCAGGTCCTATATACACTAGGCCCGAGGATTGTAGGTACCTTTATTTGTGATACTAGGGTTCAACACAACACCTAGCTCGTTACTATTAGCTATCTCTACCCAAAATCTATTGGAAAATAGTTACGAAGTAAGTTAAGACTGGTGCAATGGAAAATAGGTCAGAGCATTCTTGAATCCCCCGTGCACACACCCACGCAGAAGCGTTATCTTTGTACCCGTTCTAACATCATGGTTTCTCTTCCCAAGGGGGCATAAATATTTTCACCATACATGAATATATCCCAAAGTGTGTTCTTATATGTGGTGTACTATTCATGCATTTATAACATTTAAGAACAATCACTGTAATATCATAAACACAAAGACAGGGTGAATCTAATGAATCTCATAAGGAAAATAGAACATACCAAGTGCTAAAATGAATCCCAAGCTAATATAACTACTCCCTAGACATGGAATTCAAATATGGATTTGAATTCCACATCTTTGGGACAAAGCAAAAAGGAAAGAAAAGAAAAAATTACAGAACCTACAAAGGGAACTCCTTCATTCTCTCTAACTATGATACAAAAATATGTTCCAACCTCCTTGAATGAGTATACTAGGGTCCTATATGTAGTAGTAGGAGACTGGGCCTAAAATTAGGCCCAAAATAGGCTAAAAGTAGCAAAACCCTAAGTCGGCCGCCAAGGTTTCACGGACCAGCACGGATGCCACGGTCCGTGAACGTTCATAGCCGTGGGACGTGAGATTTGGCACGATCTGTGAAAATGGGTTCATGCCACGGTCCATCATGGTTTTCATTGACCGCAACCTGCATACGGTTTTTACTCAGAGCTTTCCCACGGTCCATGAAGGTTTTCATGGACCACGAACAGCTCATGGTCTCTGCTCATAACGTTTGTCACGATCCGTGAGGTTTTCACGGACTCCGAGTAACTTGTGGTCTTACTCAGTACAGTTCTCACGGTCCGTGAATTTTTTCATGGACTAGCTACATACTTAGCCAAATTCTTCAAATCTTCATCTCTAAGCTTCACGGTCCAGGGTCTTTGTCATGACCTGATGCCTTTACCTCGTGAAGGTGTCGTGCAGGTCTTTACGGATCCCCTAGAACTCTTGTGTAGTGTAGGCCATTTTCTTTGTCACAATCTGTTAGTGCTTGACCATGGGCTATCCGCGACTGGCTGCCGGTGCTTGACCATGGGCGGTCCGTGACCGGCCGCCGGTGCTTCATCTGCTGAACTTCTCTTGCTTGCTATGGGTGAACCGTTAGTCCGAATCAGGAGTTCTAGCAGTCAACTTTGTAGTGCTCAAGAAGAAGATTCCAATGGAACTGGCCTTGAATGCTAATTCTTCCTGGATCATTCTCGGACTAAGGAAACACTCATCAGACCATGATTCACCATTTTCTCCTTTGGAAGGCTTAAACTTCGAATCCGCCTATCTTTGTTTTCAATCTTCTTCTACTGCGCATTGATGTTTGTGACCTTCATCTACTACCATTAAAAATGTGAATGGTATTCAAATTTTCTATAGTTAAAGACAAATGGCCTTCACAAAAATGTAATGCAACAAATAACATTCACGGCCGACCTACTAAAGGTGCTCAAAATGAAGACCAAGGAGCCCGTGAACAGGATATGTCAAGAATCACTGATTAAGTATACAAAATGTGAGATTTAGAATAGAAAACCAAACATGGTTGTCTAAATCTCTTGTCATGTAAACATAACTAATATTGACAAACCGCCAACCAAAAGTAACTAAAAACTATGTCAAATGCATTGGTTAAAGTATACAAAATGGTGCAGATCAGACTCCCCACACTTAAATCTTTACTTGTCCTTGAGTAAATAAAATCAAAGAAAAAGGTTCTAACGGAATGAAGCATGCAAAAATAGCCAATGCATTCAACTTATTCCAAAGCTACCCTAGTTCCCCCAAGAAGGTGAAAATACTCACAACTCTCACACTCCCCAAAGTTCCTAAAGCAACCAAACCACCCAAAGAGATTAAATGTGTATGGAAAAAGATAAGTGACCAATGATCAGAATAAAGCCAAGCTTACTTTTCCCAAAGTAGTCCCAAGAGAAATCAAAGAGTAATCCTTAAGCAAAATAATCCACCAAGGAAATCCAAAGGCCGTCGACTTGGTTGCAACATAGGGATAACTCAAGATTCTCGAACTAGTTGAAACCAAGGAGTCCAATGTATCATCAACCTAGTTTCTTGTTTCTTTTTTCTATTTTTTCTCTGAATTTCTTTGCCTAGGAGCCCTTTCAGGTTTTCATCCTAGCTTTATCCCACAAAATGTGCTCACCTCTCACCTTTTTCCACATAGCATCTCACTTTTACCTAGACTTGTAAGTCTATCCACGCCAAGTCTCTCACTTTTACCAAGATCGTTCGATCTATCCGGGCTTTTCCTAACGCTACCTAAGTCACCCTTTTTGGTTTTTGACTTGTATAGGTTATAATTTTTTTTCCATTTCTTCAATTTTTCAAAAATGTTTTTGGTGTAGCACACAATCGCTCCAATAGTGAGCTTCATACTACAAAAGATAAGAAATATACCAATACACCACCAAAACTTAAAGCCGCATTCCACATGCAAACTAGATTCCTAGCATAGCATGCAAACTACCAAAATATTCCAAAAGCATCCCAATCACAAGTAACAAAAAATCTACCAAGAAAAACAAACAAAGCATACATGTACAAAGAAATACATGAATGAGAATTCCTAAGTGCCCACTAATCCCTTCCCCACACTTAAACAATGCATAGTCCCTTATGCATTCTCATGTCAAATCAAAAGTGAAGTAGTGAGATTAGTGATACTTATACTTCCAGCCCCAAAGGGTTGGCCTCCTTGTGGCTAGTGAAACACCTCTCAATGAATCTCGTTGCTTGGATTGTGGCCTCAAGGCAATCCACCCTTGTGTTTAGCTTCTCAACCTGTGCCTTCACTCCTCTAATAGCTTGAAATATCCCTTGAAGCACTTGGAAAGAACTTGAGAGGTGTTCCCCAAGTAGGTGTAGTTGATCCATAATGGTCGTGAAAAAATGAGATAGGTTCAAAAGTGCCCTCGAAGATGTCTCCCCTTTGGCCTCTTCTAGGTCTATCTCCGGGTTGTTGAATACTCTATAGAAGTCCTTCTCGAATCGTGGATTGGGTTCAATGAACAAGTCATCTAGGCTCGTATCAAGGTTCATAGTGGTGCACTCCGGTTGCGAAAGAACTATGAATTTTCAAGTAGATGCTCCACCGTAAAGCCACACAAATCTATCCTCCAAAGTTGTGGTTCCCATCATAATGCCCTAGATAACTTCTCAATTGTATAGGTCAATCTTGACCTACCCAAATTGGCCAACGCCTAATGCGAGATAGGATGTCCCAAATGTTTCGCCATGGGGCCAACCAGGCATCCCATAGGAATCTTCCCACTCTTCTGCTCTCCTATAGCTATACATTCTAGAAACAAAACACCAACCAAGTCCGGGTAGATGTTCCCTTCTGGTGTCATAGCCCAAAGAAGGTACACATCGGAGCCCGGATAATGCATCAATTCACCGTGGTATAGAATGCCCATAGAAAGGAGTCGATGAACATAATGTATTTCTGGATGAACTATCATCATACTCTTGCTCAGATTCTTCCTATATGTCCCGGTTAGTTGTCTCCAAAAATTCCCAAGGGAGAATGACATTCCTTGGCGATGAGTCCATGGAATGTCCTGGCCGGTCTTCCACCCAAAAGCTAGTGCCAGATCTCTATAGGTCATTTGGTACTCCTTGTCATCTAAGTTGAACTTAATCGCCTTGCAACCCTCCTCATCTATGACCTTCCAAATAGTGGCTATAAACTCTAAGGTACACCTTATGTAGGTTTTCAAGTGCATGTCGAGAAAACCTTCTAGGCCTACCTGACCCAAAAGATAACTCACGAGTTCAAGTAAGCCTAGAGCTATTAAGGTGCTCTTACAAGCAAAACTAGTTTCGAAAATACTCGTCTTTGGTTCCATCAAGTTCCTCCATCACCAGGTTGCAGTTTGGTATTGTTGGTCAAACCTATAAACTCGTCAGTCACAAACTTGGGGTTGCGATGAATAGGAGTTTCCAGTTTAAGGTTTGCGCCTTATCCCAGTTTCTTCCGCTTCTCACCCTGCGAAGACTTTTCTTTCTCCGAAATACCCATTTTTGAAGTCATCCTAACACAATGAAGGAGAAGAATTGTAATATGATAATAAATAATACATGGCCCATGATGTCATACAACAAAGAACATTCTCCCAAAAAGACCAAACATTCAAAGCATGATGGTATAAGTATAAAGTCCATTTAAAACAAGAATATTCCTCATATCCAACAACATCATGTATGCCTTTCACTAACCCATCAATAGATTCATGCAAACATGATTCATATTCTCTCTAATCACCCAAAAAATGAAGAACACATCTTTCAAGATCAATAGCACATTAAAGACTCCCATAATTTCATCATCACAAGATTGGACACACAAACACAAACAACATCACATAAAAACATGCTCATTCAAAAATCATGTTTTTCATAACAACACCACAATGTCAATAAAGCATATATACAAAGAGATCAAAGGGTTACCTGAAATTTGAAGCCAAGAAGTGTAAGATCCACACAAGAAGAAGCAAAAATTGATAATTTTTAGAAGAAAAGCTTCACTTTTTTCGAGCTTACCGAAGAGTGTGTGAGAGTGAGTGTTTTTTGAGAAGAAAGAATGTGTAGATGAAGAAATTAGGTGGATAATTGTATCATGAGAATATAATTTCAGCATAGGTGAAAAAAGAGTGAGAGGTACAATTTAGATAAAGATGGAATTTAAAATTAGGGGACAAATAGTACAATCAATTAATGTGGGAAGTACTATTTTCTTAAAAAATCCTAAGGAAATAGGAAATCTCACTTCTTGAATCAAAAATGCATTTTTAATCTGAAATCCAAACTTCATTTTCAAAAAATTGTATATTTGAAACAAGTTGGGGGATGGAAATCGAAATTTGAAAAAATAAATTTTCTACCCAGTTTTCCATCTTCACAAGATAGACTCTCATGACTATCATCGTTGCAAAAAACCCGCCTTTGTGACAAGCATTGTCATGTAGAAAGCCCCAAAATTTTCACTATTCCTCAATTTTTATCAACTTTTGAAAAAAAAACTATGCCGCCCATCAAAATCCATTCCATCTTCACTTAATCACACATTTTCACATCTAGATTTTCAAATTAAGAAATAATTTCATTCAAAGGATTCTTTATTTCGAGCATGGCATGCAAAATATACCAAGTCACTACTTAAAAAAAGAAAACAAAAGAACCACGTATATTAATTATCGTCATCACGACTTATTTCCTCTTCATGCATTCTAATTTGAAACACTTACCGGTGGGTCCCCAGAATTGCCATCGGCAACTCCGCCCACGATGACGTTGTTGTGAAGAGGTCTCCACAATGAGTCATCCTTACCTTTGTAGCACTTGTAGGTACCTAGAAATGTCTCTCCTTCATTTGCTAACATTGACTCCTTGAATGTCACTTTGGGGTTGGTATCAAATCCTTGACGCTTTCCTTTTCCCACTGGAATTTGGTTAGCATAGAAAAACAATCCAGTACAGATATATCATTGACAAAATCATGGAATTCATTGGTGTCCTCTACAAACTTATCAATAAGAGATTCATTCTCTTTGGTAACACAAGATGGTTCAAGAATATCATGCTCATCAAAAAGTGTCACACCTTTGCACATAAGAGAAGGATTTGTTGATCATGCCTATATTTATAAATGTTGAATTCCACTTTGTCTATGTCATCCTCTAGAGTCAAGATTCCTGACTGGACATCAATTTTAGTCCTAGATGTTTTTAGAAGAGGTCTCCCCAAAAGGATGGGGGTGCACTTCAGTCATGCGCTACGTCTGGGACATAAAAGTCCGCATGAAAAACCAACTTTCCTACTCACACCATCACATCCTTCACTAGCCCACGAAGGCTAGCTTGGAAGTGATCAACGAGTTGAACAATCACTCTAGTCTCTTTAAGGTCACAAATTTCAAGACATTCAGATAGTATAAATGTAATCACATTGATACAAGCTCCTAAATCTATCGTGGCATGTTTAAAAAGTGTTCCACCTAAAGAAATCGGGATAGAAAACATTTTGGGGTCTTCAAATTTCTTAGGAAAATTTTTATGATTCAAAATGGTGACTTCCCCAATTTTTAGCTTTTCTAACTTCCTAAGTGGTCTACGCCTTTTCTTTGTACATGCAACCTTAAGAAATTTATCATATGAAGGCACATTGTCAATCAATTCCAAGATAGGGATAGATACCTCCACGTTTTCAAAGACTTTCGAATGCTGGCCTTATTTTTCTCCACCTTCGGCATTTCCCTCAAAGCACTTGGAAATGGAGGTGGAATAGCAACTTGTGCCTCGGGTGATGGAAGCTCCTTGGAGGGAGATTCCTTGACAACTATCTTTTCTTCTTCGAAATGTGCTTTGGTGGCCTCCACTATCCTCTTGTGTCACATTCTTCTCGATATTGTGAACTTCCTTTCCACTCCTTAGCTTGAGTGCACTCACATTCCTTGGATTCACCTCCAGTTAGGAAGGTAGTTTGCAAAACTCTTTCACTTCAAGTCGGCTCACCGAGGTGGCGAGTTGTCCAACTTTAATCTCAAGGTTCTTAATACTTGAGAAGGCTTTAGTACCAAGGTCTTCAATTTCCCTCCTAGTCGTTTCCACGAAGATCTCATGTTTCTTCCCCAATTTCTCAATGGCATCCAAGATCTTCTACCTATCTGACTTGTAAAGTGTGGTATGATTGTTAGATGGACCTTCACCCCTAGGATAGGGTTGAGGTGGTGCTTGTTCACCCCTATATCCTTGAATTTTAATTTCATCCCTCTATCGGAAATTATGGTGATCTCTATACCTCAGATTGAATGTATTTGCATAGGGGTCCAATTTTGCATTGCCTTGGTTCCCCCCAGAACCCTTGTTGTTTATCTCTAGAAAATTGAGAACTCTCCCAATTTTTGTAGTCCACGGCTTTCACTTCGTGTACACCACCAATGACCTCAGAGCATTTTTCAGAGTGTTGGATGAGATTGCAAACCCCACACATCTTGACTTGGTGCACCTTTCCTCACAAAAGATCTTTCATCATAGATGCTAGAGCTTGTATTTGTTCCTCCAACTTTGGTGTGTGTACAGGTTCATCCAAGACCTTAACTTTAGACCTTGTACCAAATTTCTCATCACATTGCCTATCTCTTCAAAAGTGCCATCGCATCTTTCGGGCTCTTCTTGGCTATAGAACCGTTGCAAGCGGCATTTACCATTCTCTTGTCTTCATCGCAAAGACCTTCAAAGAAATAATAGACCTAATCTTCTTCCTTGAAGGGGTGGTAGGGGTAACTAGCTAGGAGTCTCTTGAAGCGCTCCTAATAATATAGGCTCTCAGTCACTCATTGTGTGATGTTAGACAATTGCTTCTTCAACCCAACCGACTTAGATGGTGGAAAATATTTTTTCAAGAATCGCCGCTTCATATCCATCCATGACCCAATGCAATCCGATGGTAGATAATACAACCAATATTTTTCTCCATCTTGCGGTGAAAGGAGGAATACTCTCAAGTTGTAATCATCTTCGGACACTCCTGGCAGCTTCATATATGTGCATACCATATAGAATTTCGACAAATATTTGTTCAAATCCTCTCCTGCTATATCGTGGAAAGTAGGAAAGTAGTGTATTAGCCCACTTTTCAACTCACAAGTAACATTCGGAGGAAAAGGTGGGAATGTGATACATAAGGGTTGGTTCTCTAAGTTTGGAGCCATAAGCTCTCTCAAAGTGCGGTTATCTTTCGCCATCTTGTACGATGATTCCTCTAAATTCAAACCCTGGGTTGAGTCTCCAATCTAGTTCTCTTTCTCCTTCTCCTCCGATTACCTGTGGAATTAGTTAAAGAATGCAAAACACCTAGATTCATGGTATAGGTATGTACCATAAACTAGGGTCACACTATCCTTCCAATGTCATAATAGAACCACCATATCTATGTAGTAAGAACCTCCATTTCACTCTATCTTGAAGCATTTGTTATTTAGCATTCATGTGTTTTAATGTGATATTTTACATCATTTATATCATGGGTTGTTTGAGAATAGGAAGTGTTTGTTTGATTGATGTGTTAGGGGGTTAGGAAAGTTGCAAATTTCTTAGCTCACTTGACATGAAAATCCAAGAACATGGACTTAGAACTTCTAGTGTATAACGTGTTGTAATTCTTGCTAGATAAGTATGTTAATGTGTATTTTTCTCATATTTATCCTATATATGCAATGAAAGGTTGAATTTTGGATGTGGTTTGTTCTAGGTTTAGCCTAATGAATGCTATGTTTTGTTAAATGGCTATGTCTTTGGTAGAAGTCTTGTTGTTATCAAATCTATGGTTCTTCGTGCACAATGCCATTGATGAAATACCTTTATGGTGTGGTTTTCCTAAAGTGATTATCAATGAGCTTTGCAAATGGTCGTTGTTTGTCTTTGTGAATTACTCTTAAGAAGAAATGAATATTTATCTTCAATTGAGAAGCTTTAGCATTCCCCATGGGTAACGATTGTAATAGAATGAGTGAATGGTTCAATGATCTACATGAGGTTTGGAAGTGGATATCAATTTCCCTCAAGGCTTTATCTTTTGTAGTTTTTACCCTTTTTCTTAGTTTGTTTGATGATTAGCATAGTTACTTGATTTTGCTAGTTATTTTGTCTTTTAATTCCATAACATAGGACCACAACCAACCAAACCCCCCCATATATATATATATACTTCTAGCATAATATCAACTTTATATGTTTAACCGTTTAAGAAAATCCCCCTTCTTCGTGGACAATCCCAATTTTCCACTATCTACTTAGTTGTAGTTATTAAGCATTTTTCCTAGTGGAGTGCCTTCATTTCTCCCGAATATTTAGGGAAACTTGGAAGCTGAGCGCATGGCCCATACTTAGCTAATTTTTAGTGAAACTTGGAAGTTGAGCGCATGGCCCATTGTGTTAGGCGTGGTCCGCACAAACCCCTTTTCATTGTTCATGCCAAAGGTATTTGGCACAAACCACATCATACGGTGCGGGTTGTTGTTGCCATCTATGAATGGTCTTCGCCAACCCATTTGTACTTGGCTGGCTGAACTCATTTCCTTTGCTATGGGTGAACTATGAGTCCGCTTTAAGAGTTCTTATAGTCAATTTCATGTTTCTCGAGGATAAAAATCCAATGAAACCAACCTTTAAGGTTGATTCTTCTTGGAACATCCCCAGAAGTTGGCAACTCTCTCAGACCACAATTCCTTATTTCTTCATTGGCCTCCTTGAAATCCAATGCTGCCTATCTTTGGCTCCAATCTCCTTCTGATTTGATGTTCGTGGCCTTTGTATACTACAATTCTAGTGTTAATGGTCTTTGGTTTCTACCACTGTCTTGCGAATGACCTTCAATATCTTCTATTGCCCTTGCGAATGGCCTTCACATAGAATGTAATGAAAAGTAGGCATGTGCAACCTACTAAGGATGATCACACGGAAGATATAGGTGCCCGTGGATACAAGATGTCCATTTGTACTAATTAAGTCTACAAAATACGGGATTTAAATAAGAAACCAAACATAGCCGTCTAAATCCCTTGTCACGTAAACTCAACTAATACTATAAACCAACCATATAAATAAACTAATTATTATGCCGAATGCATTGGTTAATGCATGCATAATGGTGCACATCAGACTCCCCACACTTAAATTGTCACTTGTCCTCGAGTAAATAGAAACAAGAAAATGCTTAAGCGACATGTAGCATGCAAGTGTAAGTTAGCCAATGCATTCAACTTATTTTCAAGCTACCCTAATTCCCCAAAAGAAGTGAAATTCCTCACAACTCTCACACTCCCCGAAGATCCTAAAGTAACCTATCCACCCAAAAGTAAAAATGTGGAAAAAGATAAGTGTCAAGCTAGGTTACTTTCCCAAAACGATCCCCAATAGCAATCAAAAAGTCATCTCCAAAAAAAATTCACCAAGGAAATTCAAGAGTCGTAGACTTGGTCGTAACATAGGGATAACTTGTCATTCTCGACCTAGTTTCAACCAAGGAAGCAAATGTATCGTCAACCTAGTTTTTTGTTTTCTCTCAATTTCTCTCATTTTATCTAGGAGCCATTTTGGTTTTTCAAACTTACTTTAACACACATAGGGTATTCACATCTCCCCTTTTTCCACACGGCCTCTCATTTTGCCTAGGCTCATAGTCCTAGCCGGACCTAGCCTCTCACTTTTACCTAGATCTTTAAACCTATTTAAAATTTTCCCAATGTTATCCAAGTTTCCCTTTCGGGTTTACAACTTGTTCGGGTTTTTGTATTATTTTTTCATTTTTTTCAAAAATTTTAATTTTTTTGGTGTAGCACAAAATTGCCCCAAAAGTAGGCTTCATAATACAAAAGATAGGATGAAAATATTCATACCACCAATGATTCCACAAAAACATCCCCAAAAATAATCTACAAAAGGTGCCCTCACATGTAAAACAACCAAAAGTTTAAATGAGGGAAAGGAACAAAATTATGGAAAAGATAGTCTTCAGAAATCCCAAATAGTAGAACATAGGTTGGAGGAAATACTTAAAAGGAAGACACCATCATAAAAGATATTCCAACCTATCCCACACATTTAGCTCTTGCATTGTCTCTAACGCAAGTAACTCCAGTGAAGGAAAGGTTGAAATAATAGGAAAAATCACTCCCTTCTGCGACGTCTAGTTCCTGGCCCCTGCCTATGTGGAGGATCCATATAACGTTCCCTGATGCCTGCACTCCTCAACTTGTCATGAATATCCATGATGCCTTCGTGGAGTGCCTACATTCAGGCCGACAGATACTGTAGCTGACCATAAACTCTATCAAATTGTTCCAACGTGTCCCAGTGGTTGTTTTCTAGTTGAGCTCTAACAGTGTCCAAATCCTGCCTAAATCCAAAGATATAATGCTCTAAGGACCATGCCTAATCTAGCTGGTGCTGCTGTGGTGGCTTGGTCCACATGAGTTAAGAAGAAGCAGACTGAAAACCCGGTGACCCATGCTCTCGGAAAGGGTTGTAATCAGGGTTCTTGCATGAGTGAGTTCCATGGTGAGAGTGGATGGAAATACTATATTTGTGAGGCTCAGAGAGTTGAGGGGACCTATGGCTGTTGAGCCTACTAAACTCTAAAAAATCCCGATAGTGAGATGAGATGCTTTGCCTATGTGAACCACTAGTTCCATGCCATGTGGACTAATAAGACTCCCCATGCATGCTGATTGTCCCCTAAAAATGGGGTGATTCTCCTGATATCGGCTGGCAAGGTGGCGGTGGTGCTAGGAGGTACTCCATATGTGGTGTCATAGCCGGAGGTTGAAGTGGCTAATCAATGGTGACATCAATTGGAATCTGATGCTCTAGTTGTCTCAAAATCTACATGCTGCTCATACTCCTCCTCATAATCCTCATCTCCAGGATCGTGCACCCTTAAAACTACCTCCAAAGCTACATCGAGCTCAATGATAAGATCTAATAATGTGAAGGTCTTGCTCAACTTGGTCCTCTAACTCTGGGGAAGCCTCATGAATCTCTCCCCCTTGTATATCCAGAATATGGAACCACACTCTTTCTTTATGAGCTTTTTCTCTACCATGACTGAAAGAGTGAGTTTAAAGGGCTTACGTGGGTTTTCCCTTATGTCCCCACTCTTCCAAAGCTGGAAGTACTCCACTAGAATTGTGACCATTCCTCCCATTGATATCTTCCCAGTGTGGGCTGATGAGAAAGTGAGATCCATACTCCTAGAGACAAACCCATCTACCAAGTTGGGGATAGCTCTCTCCATGCACATAGACCATAGAAGAATCATGCAGTATTTATCAATGAAGGCGGTGGCCTCCCTATGGAAACTAACTATCAAGGTCAGTAGCCTGGCCACGTATCTTAGTGTTGGGTGCACTATGTTGTTGTTCTTGCTCTTCTTTCCCCTTATCTGTCTGGTGATGGCACCCCATAATTGAACTAGATCACACGTGTTCTGCTACCTGTACCCTGTCAGCTTTTGCTACTCTTTCCATTTGAATATTTCCCCCAGTTGATAATATGTCAAGGTGCAGGATTCATCTCCCAAATGGAAGGTGATATAGCACCCTCCATATCTGTTTCGAAACCTCTTAGTAGTGGCTAAGAACTCTAGGGTATATCTAGTGTAGGTGGGGGTGGGAAGGGTGGTGAACTTGTTCATTCGTAACATTCGTAGTAGAATTTGGACATGTATGTAGAGTTTGAGACCCTTGAGGGCATCTTCATCTACAAACGTTTTCTCTAAAATGGGGCACTCCATGAGATACACCAACCTTCTCCTATGGGCTTCAATAAGGGTGGTCAATCCCATATAGGGTGGCTCACTAGGCTCTCCTCTCCCTCTGTACACGAGGCATGATGTCCAAGAAATATAGCTACTAAACACAGACAGAATATGGTACAATATTTTCTCCAACTACCCCCAACACAAAATAATATCTCCAAAATTTCACAAGCATGGTAGAACAATTCACACAGTAAATATACCAATATGATTTTCCAAGAATGAGTATGTTCGGCCAAAAAAAATCTCAAATGGCGAGTGTGGTGGAATCTCTGCTCAAGGAATATGTAATACCCCTCCTAAGCCGAGTCAAAGAAACTCCAACATCCAAAAAGAATCGAAAAGGTCAACTTCCGGAGAAAATACCAATATGTGGCCAAAACGTCTTCTACAACACTGCTCAAATTCACGTATTTTCTGAGTCTGAGGTTTAATGGGTTGGATAGAGCTCGGAAAGATGAAAATTTTGATATACGGTAGAGGAAAATTTAATAAGAAACGAGAAAGTTATGGTCAAATTAGTGAGAAATGGGGTGGCTGGAAATTTTTTTTTGTGCGGGAGAAAGGGAGGAGAGGAGTTGGTCAACTGAAGGCTGGTGTGGGAAAAAGGTTATGGGAATGAGGGGTATAATAGGGCATCGGCTGGGTTAGGATTGCCTGAGGTAGGTGGGCAGCATGGATCCCTAGGTTAGATCCGTGCCTAAACATGGCTCCATGGCAGGGCCATGTCCATCCGTGCCATCCACATGCTAGCCTCGTGTTGGAGTTGCTGCAGCCCGTGGTCCATGTCTTCGTGGAAGCCATGTTAGCTTCATGCTAGCTGGCTTTGGCACGGACCATCCTTTTACCCTGGTACATGCCAAACTTAGGCACGGGCTTCTCTTTTACCTTGGTCTGTGCCCAATGCTCAGCACAGGCCATGCTTCTGCCCAGGCCCATGCAAATTTTTGGCACAGACCATTTATTTCTCCAATGAATTTCTTTTTTCTTGCACCCAGATCCAAAAACATCAAAAATCGGAGTAATACTGTTCCACTCAAATAATAGATGACTAAAATTTCCTAAAACATTTCCCAACAAAAATCAAACTCACGCCTAAAATTTTAAAAACATTCGAGAAAACCACCTAATTGAAATAAAACCAACGTTTCTTTAGTGTCATCTTCATGACTTATTTTTCCTCAATCTTTGAAACTAAAAATAGTGGCTTGGTGGCTCACCGGAATCACCATCCTTTACACCACCAGTGACCTCATCATGATGGATTGGTCACCATATCATTCTAGGTTTACCTTTCACTTTTGGAGCGATGAACAAAAGAAATCCATTCTTCTCAAGCGTGGATATATTCTTGTTGAGTTTGGGGATCCTAAAGTCCTCGAGTCTTTGGAGACCTCGAGACACATGGAGTCCTCGAGCCTTGGAGTCCTCGAGACATGAAGCCCTTCAGACTTGGAGTCCTCGAACTTAGGAGTCCTCGAGCCATGGACCCTGGACCTTTTGAATACTCGAACCCTGGAGCACTCGAGACATGGAGACTTCGAGACATGGAGCACTCGACACATGAAGCCCTCGAGCCTCGAACTTTCGAAGCTCACAGCTTCCGAGCACTCTAACCTTATACAACTCGACCACTAGTCCACTAGTCCATTACTACCACTAGATCATTCTTTTGAAGGCAACGAGGTTGCCTTACCGATGTAATATTCCTAACATTATTGTACTTCTTTGGTGATTCATAGGTTTGGGGAACCTAATAAATATCCCCCACCTTAGGATGCTTTAAAATTAAAAAAAACAATTGTTGAGTTTGGGGATCGGAAGGGACTTAAGAGTTTTTGATTCCTTAGCCCTCTTCTTTCCCCACTGCATGTTATTCATGAGATTCCGAGGGGAAATGTTCTCATTCAAATTAGATGAAACATGCTTAAAATGAATAGTATCACAAGATGGATCATTCAACGAAGACAAGGCATGTAAAATTTCTATATCGGGAAATATTTCATTTTGGGAATTTTCAAAATTTTCTTTTTAAATTTCTTTTTCATTCATCATGCTAACAAAATAAGAAAAAGATAAAAATAATACTAACTACTCTACTTACACTTTATTCTAATTGACAATTAGACTGAATGCCATCCCCGCCAACAACGCCAAAATTTGACCCACCTCCAGTCGGGGTCATTAATTGTAGCTAATTAACCCGAGCAAAGGTACTGAGGTCAAAGTGGTTCAAATTTAATATTTATAGTTATGCACCCATCTTACTACTATGCTACCAAAAGAGTAGTTAGAGGTAAACCCAAGGTATGTCCACAAAGATGCTAGGGCCTAAGAATCAATTAAATACATCCTCGTAGGGGTCGTCAATCCATACGAGTGATAGGAATAACTAGCATAGCAAATAGGGGGGGTTGGTTTTTCAATTATCAACTATAAAACATTAAAGTAAAAAAGAAATTAACCTATTTAGCTTAACACTTGGGGAGTCATTGCGTAACATGGTTGATTTAATGCTTCAATGCTTAATTCATTCACATAGAGATTTAGACAAATAGAGTGCTCATAACACGTGGTGTGTTGATGATATACACTTCCTCGTACATGTCACATTAGGTGCGCTCGCAACCCTCCATCAACATTTCCATCATAATTAGGGGAGTAAAACAAGGTCCGGCCATTTTTTATATATGTTTCTCCCTCGTGCGATTACACCCCGGGCATTCCACTATGAATGCTCTACTCCCCAAACACTGTATAACCATGAATACAATTTGTCCCCAAGCTATAGAAATTAATCCCTAGACATGGAATTCAAATGGAGATTTGAATTCCACATCTTAGGATTAAAGCAAAATAAAGAGAAAGAATGGAAAGAAGAGAGAATGTTGCTCTCTCTAGAATGCTCTCCTAATTACAGGAGTAAAATGAAAATATGATCTAATTCTCTAACCCTAGTAGACTAAGGATTATATTTATAGTAGTAGGGGAATGGGCCTAAAAATAGAGCCAAAATAGGCCAAAAACATGTAAAACCTAGTTCTGCCGCCGCCTGGCAAGAACTATTGCGGATGGCGCTGTCCACGCCGTGTACTATGTCCGTGTTGGCAAGGGCTACCGAATTTGGCAAGGTCGGTGCTTGCTCTATGGCGCGGGCCATCTGCTCTGGGATTTAGACAAGGTGTCCATTAGTATCAATTAAGTCTGCAAAATGTGGGATTTAGACAAGAAAACCAAACATGGTCATCTAAACCCTTTATTGTGTAAACCTAACTAATACTAGCAATCCAACAAGTAAAACAAGCCAATTATTATGCCAAGTGCATTGTTAACGCATGCATTACGGTTCACATCAATCCCCAAACTGAGTCACCCTTAGTAACCCTCCCTTCAAACCTATATGATGTAGTGGTGTCCTTAACCAAGCCTTCCATAGAGGAACCATCAATAGTCAAACTAAAATATTTACTCAAAGATCTATAATATGCTTTCTTAGGCGAGGGGGAGACATTACTAGTAATCATATCTAGTAAGATCACCAGTGACCAAAAGGGTATATTGATTGAAGTTCTAAGAAAATATAAGGGAGCGATGGGGTGGACTACAACCACCATTAAATGTAAAAACCCCTTGACTTGTATGCATCAGATATTATTGGAGCAAGGTGTGAAACCCGCAAGGCAACCTCAGTGGTAGTTAAACCCACCAATGATTGAAGTAGTGAAAGGCGAAGTACTTAAAATACTTAAAGCTTAGTTGATATACCCTATCTTCGATAGTAAATGGGCAAGTCTTACATAAGCCATACCCAAGAACAGTGGGGTGATGGTGGTAGATAATAAGGATGGGGATTTGGTACCCACCCATATTGAAAATGGGTGGTGAGTATGTATAGACTTTCCCCGCTTAAATGTGGTGACTCATAAAGACCAGTTACCCTTATCTTTCATTCACCAAATGTCAGAAAGCTTGGCCGGTCATGATTATTATTGTTTCCATGATGGATATTTGGGATATTTTCATGCCCTTTTGACACCTTTGTTTATAGGCGTATTCCATTTGGTCTTTCGTAATGTCCGGGGCACTTTTCAAAGGTGCATGGTCAACATTTTTTTTGATTTCATCAAGAACTTCGTAGAGGTCTTTATGGATGATTTCACCATTCATGGAGACTTTTTTGATATTTTCTTACACCATCTATAATTAGTGCAGAGAGATGTATTGATACCAACCTTGTTTTGAAATCCTAAAAGTGCCACTTCATTGTATAGAAAGGTATTATACTTGGCCATGTCATGTCATCCCAAGGTTAATAAGTAGATAAGGCAATGGTAGATACTATTAAATCCTTATCCTAGCCACTATGCTAGGGATATTAGGTCATTCTTAAGACATTCTGGTTCTACCACTTTTTCATTAAGGATTTCTCTAAAATCTCATATGTTTTTTGCAATTTTTTGCAAAAGGACGTGGAGTTTATTGTTGATGAGGAGGGTAAGAGAGCCTTTTGACACTTTGAAGGGAATGCTAGTGACCACCCCTATCATACAACCACGTAATTGGTCCCTTCTATTTGAGATAATGTGTGATGCTAGCGATATGCCATAGGTGCGGAGCTAGGTCAAAGAGTACGGATAATACCATGTGTTATATAATATGCCTCGGTGAATAATGTACAGCGTAACTATTCCACAACCGAGAAAGAGTTGTTAGCCATAGTTTTTCCCTTGAGAAGTTAAGACCCTATTTGCTCGGAACCAAGGTCATTGTTTACATGGATCATGTGACACTTTGCCACTTGATGAACAAAAAGAAAGCAAAACCTAGATTGATTTATTAGATCCTCCTTTTGAGTGAGTTTGATCTTGAGGTGAGTGACAAAAATGGTAGTGAAAATGTGGTTGTCGATCACTTGAGTAGGTTGATGCTTCCCGGAGACCTATATCCCACCAAGGCACAAGTTGGAACCCTTTGGGAAGTGTTTCCAGATAAGAAATTGTTTGGGGTATCAACTAGCAAGCCTTAATATGCTAATTTGGTAAACTACCTAGTCACGGGTAAGTTCCCCTCTTTTTACGATAAGGCACAAAGGAATAGGTTTTTGACTGAGGAAAGGACATATGTGTGGGACGATCTTTACTTATGGAAGCATTTCTCTGACCAAGAGGTTAGGAGTTGCATTCCCGAAAGTGAAGTGGAATTGGTCATTAAATTTTTTCATTCTTTCAATTGTGGTGGCCATTTTTGGTATAAAAGCACCATTAGGAAAGTAGTGGAATGTGGCCTTTATTGGCCTAACATGTGGAAGATTACCTGGGAATTGTTTCCTATCTTGTGACAGTTGCCAAAATATGGGTAACATCTCATTCAACAATGAAATGCCCCAAACCTTTTTTTATGACTTGTAAGATCTTTGATGTGTGGAGAATGGATTTCATGGGACCTTTTCCTAATTCCCAAGGTAACATGCATATTCTAGTGGTAGGGGACTATATGTCTAAGTGGGTAGAGGTCAAGGAAACAAAGAGCAATGACTCGAGGACACTAATGGAGTTCTTAAAGTCTAACATCTTCTCTCATTTTGGCATCCCCGTATGGTGATTGGTGATAGGGGAACCCACTTTTGCAGAAAAATCATTGAGTCCTTGTTGAATAATACAATGTAACTCACATGACATCCACCGCCTACCATCCTTGAATAAATGGGCAAGCATAGGTATCAAATTGGGAAATCAAGGCCATACATGAAAATACGGTGAACTCATCAAGGAAATACTGGAGCAACCAGTTGGATGACGCGCTCTGGGCATACTAAACTGAATACGAGACCCCGATATGTGACCCACCTCCAGTCGGGGTCGTAATAAGTGAGCAGCTAACTCGAGCGAAGGCTTCACAATGGAAAGGTCAAACTTAAATATTCATAATTTATTTTCTTTCTTACTACTATGCTACCTATAGGGTAGAGAGTGGCAGTCCAAGTTTGTCCACGGAGATGTTAGGTGTCCAAAATCTAACTACTCATAGCCATGTAAGGTTCGTCAATCCGTCTGTGTGTTAGGAATAGCTAAATATTTCAAAATAGGTTTTTGGGGATTTTTCAACTAAAAACTACAAACATAGGAGATTACAAGAGAATAAACTATATAAACTTGCATTTGGGGGTATTTGCATAACATGATCGATGAATGGCTGTTATCCTTGATTAATTCATATACAAATATATAAACATATCTTATGTCTATGTGACATAGTGGGGAGATAGCCATATATTTCCCTTTGTCTGTCACACAAAGGTACTTACCACCTATACAAGCATATCTCACCATCTCCATAATTAGGGATGCACTCTAATCCTAGGACTCTGCAGTCCAATCCCCGTGAACTCACTCCAAAGCTAATGCGCTCCTGCTTAGAGGAACAAAGCCTCCATAAAAAGATAATGCCTCACGTAGATCACAACCATTAGATATGAAAGTGAGGGAAATACGTCCTTGACACTCCACTACGGATATCAATCCTTAGGACTAGAGAGGAAAAGGAAATCATTAGCACAACTCTAGTTGCTAAGAATAATTATGCTCATCTACCGGGGTAAGCCAAGGGTTTTACCTCCTCAGGAGTTTCCAAATTGACCACCCAAAATGTGATTTCTCACACAACTAGCCAATTAGAATTATTATTTAACAAACAGAAAGATATTCTCTCAAAGTAAGATAAATACACTCCTCTCCCCAGTGTTCTTGAATCTACTCCATAATCTTACACTCCCAATATAACAATGAAGCCTAGCACGATATTACACTACCATACATATATGG
This sequence comes from Rubia yunnanensis, assembly GCA_037428765.1. NCBI lineage: Eukaryota > Viridiplantae > Streptophyta > Magnoliopsida > Gentianales > Rubiaceae > Rubia > Rubia yunnanensis. Next base: position 63,753,186 of record CM075065.1, read on the forward strand.
ATGCATCATAAAATGGCATAGCATAAATCTCACATGAGTGGAAAGCATAAGTCAAGAACAAATATTCATACACTATAAAGATAGGAGAATCTATGAATCTCAAAAAGCCAATTTCAATTTTGGAATACAAATACTACCCAAGCAAATTAACTACTCCCTAAGAATTATAATCATGGAAAATATTAGGTCAAATTCCATGGATCTAGGAAAATAGGAGAAAGAAAATAAAAGAAAAGGAAAAGAAAAGAGAAGCAGTACATTAGAGAGGGAGAGAACTCTCATTTTCCTTCTACCAACTAAGATAGAGAATAATATCTACATTATGCCTACTTAGTAACCCTAGAAGACTAAAGGCTCCTATATAGAAAATTAGGGAATTGGGCCTTGAAAAAGGCTCAGAATAGGGAAAAAATGACACAAGTAGTCAAAAATGACATGGGCGATACCATCGGGCACGGTTATGTCAGGTGGGTCTGGCATGGCCTGTGTCATCTGGCACAGCCGTATCGGCTAGGGATGGCATGACCGGTGCGGGTTGTTGGCTAGAACTCCATTTTTTGATCTTATGAATCGTGTGCCCATGTCATTCATCTCCGGCCATCGGCTAAAAGCACTTATTGATCGAATGAATGGCACAAGCCTTTTGTGTTCTTACCTGTCGTTGGTTGGCAGTCATTTCAGAGTAAAACTATAGCCGATCGTGTTGTTCGACGCATCCCGTGGACTGGTCTTCACATTTTTCTAGAGTTGAAGTGGCTCACACCATGTAAAATGGCACGGTCTGTGTCCATACTTAGCCTGACAAATGATTGGGGTGACATAGGGCGTGTTGCACCAAACAGCTCGTGCTGAGGTGTTACATGGTGGGGCTTATCACCCAACCTCAATGCAACCCCATGGCCGCATGCATGCCGAACCGTGTTGCAGTTCTATGCAGCTAAATACGTGCCTGCAAACCAGTCCCAGTCCACCCGTGTCAAATGACATAGGGTGTATTGCACCAAATAGCTCTTGCCGAGGTGTTACGGGGTAGGGTTTATGACCCAACCTTAACGTAACCCCATGCTTGCATGCACACCAAAACTGTGTTGTGGTGCCATGCAGCTCAACGTGTGCCACTGAACTGGTCTCCCTAAACCGCGATGTACACACCTCTGGGTCATCCAGTGTCGACCGCCTAACCACTCATAGCCCGTCATGTCTCCCTCTATGCTCGTGATGGGTTGTGCATAATGCATGCACCATTTGGGCCCAATGCTCATGCACGAAGCACTCGATTGTTCGCCAGGGCAGCACACTAAGTGTTGAGTCATGACCCCAGAAGACATGCCCCAAGCTCCTTGTCTCAGAAGTCTTGTCTTTTGTATGTAATAGTACTAGCTAGTAGATTAGATTAGTTTCTTTACTTAAGGTCCAGGCCTATGTGCCTTGTTTCCTTTGACCTTCTTTAGTGTTTGCATATGGTACTCATAAGAATGTTTGTACAACATATATGTAGAGTACTAAGCTACACACATCTGGTTACCATTTTACAATATATTGAAATTGAGCATTTACTCCCCAATTGTTCGGCCTTGTATTACATTGTTGGCTTGTGTGTGTGGAGCCGTGCTCCTAATCTAAACTCGTGTGTGTATTTCTGCAGCATACTTGCCCATGTCTCTCTAAAGGCTTGGTGTGCTGAGAGAAACTAAGCTGAGTGCGACGTACGTAGGAAATTTGGTGGTAGTCATGATACTCTAGCATAACTAGGTCACACGATTAACCCCGTGACAGCTGGTATAAAAGCTCAAGAAGTCCTTGAGTTCATAGTGAAAGGCCATCACTATGTCAAAGAAGAAAAATTGGTTGGAGAACAATGTGAGGGCTCTCTTTAGTGAGACACAAGGGCTTGGGACCCTAGCTGAATGGCTTGATAAGACGGAATTGGATGTTTCTATTATTAGTAAAGGTATTGAGGTATCCAATGCGAAGGTTGCACATCAGGACGAGGAGATTGCCGAGTTGTGAAAGCGTTGGCATCTCGCAAGTTGTACATTGTTGAGTTGAGAGGCATCATCGAGCATCTTGGCGGAGACAAGCGCGTGCTCATGGAAGTTGTGGCTAACTTGTCCCTAGGTGGGGGTAGTGGCGGTGGTGTCCGTGCTATGCACAGACGGAAAGTCCCTGAGCCTAAGAAATATAGTGGGGAACATGATGTAGGAGAGCTTGATAAATTCTTGTACAAGTTGGATCAATACTTTAAGGCGATCGGGACAGATTTAGAAGCTGAGAATGTCACTATTGCCACTATGTACCAAGAAGGCTCTGCAATGGTGTGGTGGTGATCCCAAGACATGAAGATAAAGGCAGGATGCCTTGCCATCGACACATGGGATGAACTGAAGCTCAAGGTGAAGCAAAAGTTTATGCCCACCAACGTGAAGGAAAAGGCATTATTCAGAATAAAAACCTTGGAGCAGACCGGCCATATAATGGGGTACTTGTAGGCTTTCTAGGCTTGTATGCTCGACTTTCTTGACCATCTAGATGAGTACAAACTCCATGAATTCAACCACAGATTGAAGCTGTGGGTTAGAATCTAGCTAAGGAGAGCTCGCTCCATTGACTATAACTCAGTGGTGGCATTAGTCAAAAGTCTATTGGACTATAATGGTGGAGGATCACAAAGAGTTAAGGGAAGGTGAATGGTTCTACTGTTGCCAAGGTGGGAAATGATGCAGGTGTAAGTTCTCCCAGGGTGGGGAGAAACTTTAGACCCAGTCCGAGTGGCGGCGGTAGCTACAGGCCCAATTCGGGTGCTGGAAGGAATAAGGGAAGCCCCAGTGCAAGTTTGGCTAGTTCAGTTGGGTTCAAACAAAGGTGGGATGGACAAACCGAAAGGTGCTACTTGTGTGTGAAATGTCCAAAGAGAATCATACCATTGTTGATTGTCTAACAGAGTAGAGGATCACTGCTATGTTGCTCGAGGACTCGAGACAAATCAGGGAGGCACTGAGTGAGGTAGTTTGGGAGCATTCGGCTGAGGAGTCTGGGCTCGAAGAGAAAGAACCATGCTCCATGAAACATAGAATCTGCAGTGTAATTCCATGGTGGGATCAATAGAGCCAGGGCGGTTGAATCCTTTAACGGAGCCTAAGATCGACCAGGTGGTTGCTAGTGTGCAATCAAAGAGAGCTATGAATTGGTCAATCAAAGTAGGGAAGGCCGCACCTAAGCTTGACGAACCTAGGATTGTCGTTGTGAAACTAGTGCGAAAGATGAATGGAGCATTGATGCATATGGACTTTTGCTTGAATGGAAAACAGATTCGAGCAATGGTTGATACGGGAGCTAGCCATGTGTATGTCTCCGAATCAGAGGCATTAAGATTGGGGCTCATGTTGGAGAAAGCTGTGGGCAGAATGAAGGTTGTTAACAATATAACTCAACCAGTAATAGGTGTGGTGAGAAGATGCTCGGTCCAGGTTGGCACCATGAAGGCCACAGTGGATTTCCATGTCGTTAAAATGGATTACTTCGGTTTAGTCCTCGACATGGATTTTCGGAGAGATGCAAGGATTGTCATATATCCATATGGCAACTACCTTTATGTCTTAGGCACCAATCTGTGCATGGTTAAAGCGACTAAAAAGATATCACCCTTGGATAAACTCTGGCTTTGTAGCTCGTCATGTGCAAAAGATAATATGAGAACCGCAGTTCAGCGGATCCTGGTGAGGAGAACAAAAATGAAGGGTCAAAATGGTCTACACCAACAATGGGTTTGCCCTATGGATTGAGGAGCTTTGTGAAGAAATTTTGAAGACTAAACATGTTGTAGGTCGCTCCCCAACTATAAGGGACGAAGATTTGTTGAGCAAGGAGGGTAGGAAGCGTTCGTCTATTGCCAAGAAGATCTAGATTCCAAAGATGTATTTGTCGGCTGGCGTGCCCCATCAAACATCCCATTTTCATTCATTAAAGAAAAATAAACCTTGTAGAACTTGATGGGAAAAGATGAGTCATCATTCACATCAGCATCCCCTTGTTGTTCCACAAGGCAGGAGGCAGAAATGTGAACGGATGATGATGCGTACCAGACAACATCCAGAGTTGGACATTCCTTCAGTTATTGATCAAGAAGTGGGGTACTATAAAATCAAGCCAGCTCAAACTAGAATGGAAGAGAAGCCGAGGACCATGGCTAAACTAGAGTACACTAGCGCCAACAATTGAATCAACCCATTTCTTAAGGCATAAGTGTACCAGAAAAATGTGGGTAGCAAAACACCTTGGAGAATTGATAGCTCTGGGGGAGTTCGCCAAATTGAGTGATGGAGAAGGTTACAGGGTATGGTTTATTACCCAACCTCAATGCAACCCCATGCTCGCATGCACGCCACAACCGTGCTACAGTCCCATGCCGCTCAATGCGTGCCTTCAAACCGGTCTTCATAAACTTTGATGCACACGCCTAGGTCAACCAGTGCCAACCGCCTAACAGTTCATGGTCCATGATGTCCCCTCTATACCCGCGATACGCAGTGTACAACGCCAGAACCGTTCATGCCCAACCCCCGTGCGTACACCGCCTGGTCACCCACCAGGCTAGTACACTAAGTGTTGAGTCACAGCCCGAGTAGACATGTCCAAAGCTCTTTGTCCCAGAAGTCTTCTCTTTCGCTTGTAATAGTACTAGCTAGTAGATTAGCTTAGTTTATTTACTTAAGGTTCAGGACCTACGTGCCTTCTTTCCTTTGACCTTGTTTTGTCTTTGTACCTGGTACTTGTAAGAACGTTTGTACAACATATATATGGAGTACTGAGTTACCCACATCCGGTTACCTTTTTGCAATATATTGAAAACAAGCATTTGGTCCCAAGTTTTTGGGCCTTATTTTGCATTTTTGGGTTGTGTATGTGAAGCCATGCTTCTAATCTAAACTCGTGTGTGTATTTTTGCTGCATACTTGACCACGTCCCTCTAAAGTCTTGGTGTGTTAAGAGCAACCAAGCTGAGTGTGACGTATGTGGGAAATCAGGCGGTAGTTATGACCGTAACAGCCCAAATGGCTCCTACCAACAAAAAGGGATCATGTTGAGCAGAATAGCTCATGCTAATACCCTCTTGCACGACCTGTGCCATGGCATGTCCGTGCTGGAGGTCCCTGGCACGAGGTTGGCTAGTTTTTCTCCTTCTTAAACTGTGTTTGCACCGATACGGATAAATCGCTGATCTGTTTTGAGAGTTATTGTAGTTGATTTTATAGTGCTCTAGAAGACAAATCCAATAGTACCACATCTAGATGCTGATTGTTCTTGAATCGTTCCCAAAGACTGTGTACAACTCTCAGATCTCAATTTCTTTGCTTCTTTGTCTTTCTTCTTTGATACTTCTATCTTCTACCATGTTTTGCCTCGTTGCCTTTAGTATTCTACCATCCTTACAGATGACCTTTTAATATCTACTACCACCCTTGCGAGTTGCCTTCTACAAAATGCTGAAAAAATACTCACGAGCGAGGGTTAAGGAGTTAGATCATTTTTTAGTTAGTTCATTTGTAATTTGGAGAGCATCCTAGAGAGAGAAACATTCTCTCCTCCTTCATTCTTTCCTTTTTATTTTTCTTTGATCTTATGATGTAGAATTCAAATATTTATTTGAATTCCATGTCTAGGGAGTAGTTTTCATAGCTTGGGGATAATTTTATTCATGTGTTGATTTATTCTTATGTGAGATTCTTAGTTCATCCTAATTATTGTGCTTGCGATATTATTGTGACTTTTTTAATGTTAGAATTGCATGAATAGTACACTCCATCAGCACATACTCTAGTCTATATTCATGTTGGTTCAAATATTGATACCCCTCGGGGAAGAGACACCTCGGATATGTTATGGGTAGCAGGGTACGAGTCTGCGGAGGTGTGTGCACGGAGGTCTTTTCTAAGTTTTGCTCTGTTATGTTTCCAGCACACCCATCCTAGATGATTACATAAAGTAGTACGATGGATTACATGTAGATATAGTAAAAGGTAGCAAGCTAGGATTGTAAGAGGCCTTAGTGTCATAAAAAAGGTTCCTACTTCCCTTTGCCTTGTTTATAGGCCTAGGGAGTAGAGCATCCGTGGTGGAGTGCCTGGAACGTAATCGTACGGGGGAGAAATAGACCTAAAAAAAATGGTCAGATCATGTTGTCTCCCCTGATTATTGAGGCGGTGTCAAAGGAAGGTTGGAAGAGCACCCGACCTGACATGTACGGGAAGTGTATGGCATTGACCACACTACGTGTTATGAGCACTAGATTAAGTTTGTCTAAATCTCACATGTGAATGAATCGAGAATTGAAGTATTAAATTAACCATGTCATGCAAGCATTCCCCAAGTGTTTAGCTATATAGATTACTTGTTTTTACTTTTCATGTCTAGCAATACGTATGGATTGACAACCCAGACGTAGTGTGTGATTAAATTTTAGGCCCTAGCATCTCTGTGGACATACCCATGGCTTATAACTAACTACCCTATCGGTAGCATAGTAGTGAGTTGGGTGCATTACTATGAATTTTATCTTTGACCATATTGAACCTTTTCTCGGGTTAATTGGATACAATTAAAAACCCCGAGTGGAAGCAGGTCACAAGGATCCTTATATAAGAGAATATAAATAGGCCTCTAAAGTCCCAAGTTTGGAAAAACCCTAGCTAGTGAAACCCTAAGGCTACCACTAATGCCATATCGGCATGGGCCACGCAATAGCACGCGGCTTGTGCAAAAGCACATGGGTCACCAACTGGACATGGTTCCCTGCCTAAGCTGAGCATGCGTCCGCTCAAAATTACGGAAGTTGTGGACCAGAGTCATAGTCTTCTAGTTCTTGGCATGCAATAGCACAATACCTATTGGGCCACGGACTAGAGACCTCATTTTTTAACTTCTTGGCGCATAGACCATGTAAAAGCACGCAGCCTGCACTGCGACTTAGTCACTTTAGCATTTAATATGGCCCAGGCCGAGTAGATGTACATGGGCCATGCCGGTCTTCACATCATCCGGACTTGGCTTTCTTCAATCAAGTTTGTATGCCCCACTACGAGTGAACCGCTAATCCAATTTGGGAGTTCTTGTTGCTGATGATATAGTGCTTGAGAAAAAAAATCCAATGGTGCCACCCACAAAGGCTGAGTCATCTCAGATCAATCTCGGAATTCTCGGATTCGATTTCTACCACTTCTTTGTCTTCCTTCTTCGGCCCTGCTATCTTGTACTACATTTTGACTCATGGCCTTTAGTCTTCTACCATCCTTGAAAATGGCCTTTACTAAGCTACTCTGACATGCTTACGAGCAATCTATAAATAAGCTCACAAAATAGAATATGGATGCTCGTAAGGACATAGAATCCATTAGATCAAAATAATCTACAAAACGGGGGATTTAGATAAGAAAACCAACAATGGCCATCTAAACCCCATGCAATGTAGACTCACTTAAACCTAGCAATCTACCAAACAAAAGCTACTAAAAGATATGCTAAATGCATTAGGAAACACATGCTTCTAGTAACTCATCAATTCACCCACACTTAAACTTAACCTGTTCTCGAGTAAACAAGAACGAGCAAAGATCCAAGCATAATATAGCATGCAAAAAATTCCCCAAAAACATCCAACCTTTATTCCTAGACTACCCTAGTTCCCCCAAAAACATAAGAATCTCTCAAATCACACGTCCCAAAGAAACTAAAGTAATCTAACCAACCAACATAGAAAATCAAAAGGTAAAGTGTACAAAATATATATGTAAAACTAGCTTACTCCACCAAAGAATCTAACAAAGATAAATCCAGAGAAGCATAGAATAGTGTCAATTTCTTTTAGTTTCTCTCATTTTGTTTAGGAGCCCTTTTGGGTTTTCATCCTAGTTGCACACATTTTGTTTCCTTTTTCAAGCTGACCCTCACATTTTTCCACACCATTTGACCTCTCATTTTTGCATAGTTTTTTCAAACTATCTGGGCCTTCCCATTTTTGCCTAAGTCGCCCTTCCAGGTTTTTTAATTAACCAGCTATATATATTTTTTCATTTTTTCTATTTTTTTAATTGCTCTAAAAGGAGCCAATTATTACATTAAAATGGCCAAAAATCATAAGTATCATCTACTTCTCCTCCCCCACACTTAAAGTTTGCGTTGTCCTCAATGCATATACACAATCTAGAACATATGTCAAGGGGAGGAAATAAGAGAAAACTTACAATGAAAAATTAACACTAAAATCTACCCTTAGTGGCACAATCATGGATCCAATTAACAAACTACCATCACCACAATATACTACCACAACCTCTAATCAAGCAAGTTCATTCACAACCTCTATCATACACCACAAATCGAATAAAGAATTGAATCATATTGGAGAGTTCCCTCTTAGGTTTTGAGTTGTGTGTTTCAAGGGTTTTGAGGGTAAACGGGTTTGGGTGGTATTTTGGGGGTGGTAGGGAAGTAATAGTGATTTGGATGTAGAAGGGTATGTGAGCTCCACGAGTCGTGCATGTCTACACGCCCCATGAACTTGGGGTTTGATTCTTCTCCTTGTCCATCATTTTGAACATCACAAACCATGAATGTCTACATGGTCAATGAGTTGGACTACTCCTAACCCCATTTGCTCGCTGTCCTCCAAAAACCATATGCTTCCAACAAAACAAATATGCACACCAAGTGTCATAGTGTTCCAAAACAAAAATCTAAAATAGAAAAACACACCGAAATAATAAATATCTACAACACAATGTAATGGGACATATTTTATCCCCTACACTTACAACACACATATTCCTCAAATAAGAAACATGATATGAAAATAAAGGGAGGTAAACAAAGTGATAGGAAATCATAACTTCCCAATGCATTGCTGTCCCCTAAATATCCTCAAATCTACCCAACATGAAATTCGAATCAAACCCCTACAAATACACACTAATCAAATATCAAACAACATCCACACCAACAAAAAACTAGCGTGCGGACTAGGTAGTCTATTTGTCAGTGGTTTAGGGGGTGGATTGTGGTGGTATCTAATGGTTTTAGGGTAAGAATGGAGAGATAAAGGTGACAATTTGTTTCTCAAACAAAAACAACTAATCAAATTTTTTAACGCTCAGGTTGCCTCCCAAGAAGCTCCATATATTTAAGGTCATCGGCATGACCCTAATATTATCCATATGGTGCGGGTTTGTACTCCATCACCACAGAAAACTGAAAATAGAGGTGGGGGTAAAAACCTTCCAAGAGGAAGATGTAGTAGAGGAGGAGTCAACCCTAGAGGAAAATGGTGGTTTGGAAATTTAGCATATTCAAGGGGCTTCTCTATAGTTTCCTCTATGGGTTCCAAAAATGTGGGAGCTGGTTCTATAGGTGGAGGTTCGGGTGAAGATAGGTAAAATGGTGAATTAAGTGTAATAATCCCTTTCTCAACTTCTTCTGTATGAACAAACCACTCTCTATTCCCTTTGGATTCATCTACAAAAATTTCAAGTTCAACAAGGGATGGTTCATTTTTGGAATATGGTGCTTCTAGTTGGCTCACCCTTTCCATCAAGATACTCACTTTCACTTCAACTCTCTAAATGCTTGAGGATAGTTGAGTTCTCAAATCTCTAATGTTCCTATGCAATTGTGATTGGAGTAACTCATAACTCTTTTTCACATAAGCTATAGTTTGCAAAATTCTTCCATAATCCGATTTGGGAACAAATTTTAGGGATTGAATTTGGGATTGTATAGGTTCGTGAAGGCCAAGTATGTGACCCAAAGTGTTGGTTTCCCGATTCATCACCATACAATGAATTTGGGTTACCACTCAACCCCGAATTGGGAGAATTATAGTACGGATACCATTCTCTATCCTATTGGCCTTGGGAAACAACAACCTTCACTTTTATCTCATATTTGCTCAACCAAGAGCGAGATTGTGTAGGGTGTTCGCAATGAAATATCCTACAAAGTCTTACTCGTTGAGACTCTCTTCTACATATATTTTTTTCCAATAAAATGAAAACAAATAAAACACGTAAAAATTCATAATCATAGTGCAAGGGTTCTTGGTTTACACCAAGAACTCAAGCAATGTATATTCCAAAAAATAACATACACACAAAAAGTACACAAGCAAAAACACAAAAACACTACAAGAAAAACAAAGCACAAACTACTCTACCAACTAGTCATGCGAGCTAACAATAAAATTTAAACTAGCATACCCGGCAGCGACACAAAAATTAGATCTGCATCCCACGGGGGTTGTTAACAAACAAACCTTTCAGGAGATTAATTAACCCGCAAGATGCTTCACAAAGATAAAGATATATATGTTGCTCTCATACTTCCTACCAAACAATATAGAGTAGCTAGTGGCAAGTCCGGGGTTGTCCATAAAGATGCTAGAATTCGAGAGTTAACTATACACAACTAATAATTGGGTGTCACTCTGATTGTGCATCAGGGATAGCTAGTGTTACAAAATTGGTTTTTTTGCGAGGGGGGTGGTGGGGTTGCCTGAAAACTACAAAGCCTGCAAAATAAGAGAACGAGCTATATTAAGCTAGGCTTGGGGATATTTGCATAACATGACCGGGTAAACAATTTTGATCCTAGATTATATCACATATAAGACACACAAACCTATCTCAATGTCTATGTCACATAGTGTGGGTGATAGCTGACACATCCCAATGTCTGTCACAAAAAGGTACCTATTCCGTTTTGATCATATCAATGCCGCCTCCGTAATTAGTGAAGGGGCTTCAAACACTCTTTGGATACCGTAATTCTTTCCCCATAAGGAAATACATCTCAAGCACTCCACTACGAATGGTTCTCCCTAAGCCTATAGAGGCAAAGGAATCGGCATCTCATGGTGACTATAGGGTTAAAATGATGATGGTCACTATACTACAACCCTAGTTACGATAAACTATCATGCCTAGTCTATCGGGGTACAAACCAATTTAGGATATATTAATTGGAATGGTGCTCATAGTCCTATATGCATACACTCACATAGCTGAGGACTCAAGAACCGACAATATGCCTAACCGTGATACTCTAAAGGGGCAAACAAGCCTAGCACGATACATGCCACACATAACTACTGCGCTGCATTCTAGAATATATAACATGCATCTCATAAGAATAAAAGGATCAAATCAAACATGAATATTCATAAACATAAAAGATATGGAGACCCAGAATCTCACAAAATCAATACCAAGTCCTGAATACAATTTAAATACCCAACTAATTACACTATTCCATGGACATTGAACTCAATTCAATTATTAGATTCAATGTCATTGGTATAAACTAGGAAATAAAAAAAGAAGAGAGAATAGTTATCACCTTTCTCTCCATACCTACTCTTAGAACTAGAAAAATGAAATTACAATTATGAAGGCTCTCCTAAATCTATGGCATTCATTGAATTAAATGCAATGTATCTAAGAACTAAAAGAAGAAAAAGAGAAGAAGAACTCAAGTGAGAGCGAGAGAGAATTATGCTCTTCCTTCTTACCTATCAAAAAACTAATAGTCTGCATTATGTCTACTAACTAAACCCTGGGACACTAAAGGCTCTATATATAGGATAAGATAAATAGGCCTCTAAAGGCCCAAGTTTGAAAAAAAAACCCTAGCTAGTGAAACACTAAGGCCACTACTAGTGCCACGTCGGCAAATGCCATGCAGCCTGCACTACACGGCCCGTGCAAAAGAACACAGACCGTCTACTGGACATGGTTTCTTGGCCAAACTGAGTTCACGATGCACGCAAAAGCATGGGGGCCAAAAATCACTACAAGTGAACCGCTGATCCGATTTGGAAGTTCTTGATGTCTATTTTATAGTTCTTGAAAATATGAATCAAACAAGTCCACCCACGAATGATAATTCTTCACGTATTGTTCCCAGAACTAAGTTTAACTCTTTGATTACTATTCACCCACTTCTTTGTCTTCCTTCTTCGACTCTTCTATCCTCTACCACGTTTTGACTCATTGCATTTAGTCTTCTACTGTCCTTGCGAATGGACTTCACTAAGCTACTCTGAATTGCTTATGAGCAATCCAAAATAATCTAACAAAATAGAATCTAGCTTCTCGTAAGGACATAGAATCCATTAGATCTAAATAATTTACAAAATGAGTGACCTACCTCCACTCGGGGTCGTTAATATAGATGAGTAGTAGCTAACCCAAGTAGAGGGCATTCAAAAGAGTCAAAGATAGAGATTTGTATTCAGCTCCCAAACTTACTACTAAGCTACTTATAGGGTAAACAGTGGCAAGACAGGGTTTGTCCACAGAGATGTTAGATGTCTAATAATAAACTACACACAGCCATGTACGGGTCATCAATCCATCTATGTTTTAGGTATATCTAAATATTACAAAATGGGTTTTTGGGGGGTTTTCAACTAAAAACTACAAGCATATGAGATCACATGAGATTAAACTATATAGACTAGAGCTTGGGGGTATTTTCATAACATGATTGATAAATGGCTCTTATCCTCGATTCATTCACATATAAACATATAAAAATATCTTATGCCTACGTCACACAGTGTGGAGATAGCTAGGTATTTCCCTACGTTTGTCACACGAGGTACTTACCACCAATACATGCATATCTCACCATCTCTGTGATTAGGGATGCACTCTAGTCCACCGATGCCGCAGACCATTCCCGTCATCTCACTCCCAAAGCTTATGCACCCCGCTTAGAGGAATATAAAGTCTTCCTAAAAGGGCAATGCCTCGCATAGGTTGCAATTGTTCGATATGAAAGTGAGTGCATTATATCTTGGGCACTCACCATGGATTTCAATCCATATGCCTAGAGAGGAAAAGGAAATGACACTTTGTGATGACTCTTGATTTGCCACAACTCTAGTTGCAACTAACAACATGCTAATCTATCTGGGTAAGCCAAGGGTTTTCCCTCGTTAGGATTTACCGAATCCACTGCTCGGCATGTGATCCGAATCGACCGCCCGGCATGTGATTTCTCACACAACTAGCCAATTGGAATCAAGTTTTAACAAATAAAAAGATATTATCTCGAGGTAACATGAATGCTCTCATCTTTCCGGTGTTCTTGAACCTAATCCATAAGTATAATACTCCCAAGATAGACATGAAGCCTAACACGATATTACACTACCATACATGTATGGATGCATCTAATAATGGTATAGCATAAATCTCATAAGATTATAAAGCATAAACCAAGCACAAATATTCATACGACCTAAAGATAGGAGAATCTATAAATCTCAAAAAGCTAACATCATTACATAAATACAAATACTACCCCTAAGAAAATTAACTACTTCCTAAGAAATAGATGCATGGTAAATATTGAGTTAAATTCCATGGATATAAGAAAATAAGATGTAGAAAAGAAAAGAAAAGAGAAGGAAAAGTGAAGAAGTACTCTAGAGAGAGAGAGCTCTACTCTTCCTTCTACCTACCAAGAGAGAGAGAAAATCTACATTATGCCTACTTTGTTCAACCTAGAAGACTAGAGGCTCCTATATAGAAGTTGGGAATTGGGACTTAAAAGAGGCCCAAAATAGGGTAGAAACTCCTAGCAGCCGCAATTGACACAGGTTGTGTAATATGGCGCAGGCCGTGCCAGCTAGTTAGCCTCGTGCTGACACAGGTCATATGTCTTTGCGCAGGTTGTGCCAGCCGATTAGCCTTGCTTTGACATGGGCTGTGTATCCTGGCATGGGCTATCGACTGGTGCTCCATTTTGAACTTCTGAATTGTGCACCTTGTGTCGTTTAGCGTAGTTCATCGGCTGGAGGCATTTCATGATCAGTTGAACGGCGGGGGCCATGTCGTTCTTTGCACCCCATGGGCTAGTCTTTGTATTTTTGGAGTTCAAACAACACAAATTGTGTAAAATGGCATGGTCCATATCCATACGCAGCCTCATAATGGATTGGGGTGTCACAAGATGTGTTGCAACAAACAGTTCATGCTAAGGGGTTGTGCCACGGCCAAAAGGGCCCAAACGTACTGGACGGAACAGTCTGTACTGATGCCTCCTAGCACGACCCATGTCACTAGCACAGCCCATGCTGGAGGTCTTGGCATGAGGTTGGCCAGTACTTCTCCTTTCGAAATTAGTTTGCACCGCTAGGATGAGCAGCTGATCCATTTTGAGAGTTCTTGTAGTCGATTTTACAGTGCTTGAGAAGAGTTCAATGGTACCACCCATAGAAGGTTATTCTTCTTGGATCGTTCCCAAAAACTCTGTACAACTCTCGGAGCTCAATTCCTCCACTTCTTTGTCTTCCTTCTTTCTACCACGTTTTGCCTCGTGGCTTTTAGTCTTCTACCATCTCTGTGGATGGCCTTCTAATATCTACTATCACTCTTACGAGTGGCCTTCTACAAATGACGAATAAATACTCACGAGCGACCTACTAGTAAGATCACAAAAAAGGAAGATCTAGGTGCCCGTGAATATAATATATCCATTAGTTCCAATTAATTCTACGAAACTCAGGATTTAGATAAGAAAATCAACAATGGTATAAACCCTTTATTATGTAAATATAACTAAAACTACAACTCAACCAATGATCCAAGCAAAATATATCATGCAAAGAATTCCCCAAAACATCCAACATTTATTCCTAGACTACCCTAGTTCCCCCAACAAACATAAGAATCTCTCAAATCTCACATCCCAAAGAAACTAAAGTAATCTAACCAACCAACGTACTAAATCAAAAGGTAAGGTGTACAATTATCTTACTCGACCAAAGAAGTTAACAAAGACAAATCAAGAGAAGCATAGAATAGTTTCAATTTCTGTTATTTTCTTTCATTTTCTCTTATTTTGCCTAGGAACCCTTTTAGGTTTTCATTCTAGCTTCACACATTGTTTTTCCTTTTTCAAGCTCACCCTCTCCTTTTTCCACACCATTTGGCCTCTCATTTTTGCATAGGATTTTCAACCTATCCGGGCCTTCCCATTTTTGCCTAAGTCGCCCTTTTGGGTTTTGGACTTAGCCTGGTGTGTATATATATATATATTTCAATTTTTTTAATTTCTCTTTAAAGAGCTACTTACTACATAAAAATGACGAAAAATAATAAGTATCACCTAGTTCCTCTCCTCACACTTAAAGCTTGCATTGTCCTCAATTCATATACACATTCTAGAACATTTGTCAAAGGGAAGAAATAAGAGAAAACTTACAATGAAAAAAGAACACTAAAATCTACCCTTAGTGGGACAATCATGGATCCAATTGACAAACTACCATCACCACAATGTACTACCCATAACCTCTAATCAACAAAGTTCATCCACAACCTCTATCATAATCTACAAATTGAATAAAAAATTGAATCATATTGGAGAGTTACCTATTAAGTTTCAAGTTGTGTGTTTCAAAGGTTTTTAGGGTAGGGTGGTATTTTAGGGGTGGTAGAAAAGGAATGGTGATTCGGATGTAGGAATGTGTGACACATTCCTACACACTCCGTGAACTTGGGGTTTGGTTCTTCTCATTGTCCACCATTTTGAGCATCACAAACCATGTACGTCTAGGTTTGGGTTAGATACTTGGCCTTCACAAGCTGTGCATGTTTACATGCCCCATGAACTTGGAGTTTGGTTATTCTCCTTGTCCACCATTTTGAGCATCGCAAACCATGTATGTCTAGGTTTGGGTTAGATACTTGGCCTTCACAGGCTGTGCACGTTTGTACACCCCGTGAACTTGGGGTTTGGTTATTCTCCTTGTTCACCTTTTTGAGCATCACAAACCGTGTACGTCTAGTTTGTCCATGAGTTGGACTCCTCCTAATCCCGTTTGCTCGCTTTCCTCCAAAAATCATATGCTTCCTACAAAAAAAATATGTACACCAAGTGTAATAGTTTTCCAAAACCAAAATCTAAAATAGAAAAACACACCAAAAATAATAAATATATACAACACCATGTTATGGGACATATTTTCCTCCCCCACACTTACAACACACATATTTCTCAAATGAGAAACATGATATGAAAACAAAGGGTGCTAAACAAAGTGATTGGCAATCATAACTTCCCAATGCATTGTTCTCACCTAAATATCCTCAAATTTAACCCAACATGCAATTCGAATCAAGCCATCACGGATCCACACTATTCAAGTATCAAACAACATCAACACAAAAAAAACTAGTGTGCCCTAGGTTGTGTATTTGGTGGTGGTTTAGGTGGTGGTGTGTAATGGTTTTGGGGTAAAAATGGGAGGATAAAGGTGAAATTTCTTTTTTTCAAGGAAAAAAAATTATTCTAATTTTTTATCGCTCGGGTTGCCTCCCGAGAAGTTCCATATATTCAAGGTCATTAACACAAACCTAATGTTATCCATAAAGTGTGGGTTCGTACCCCATCACCATAGGCAACCCTAGAAGAAATGTGTGGTTTGGAAGCTTTGCATACCCAATGGGCTTCTCTGTGGTTTTCTCTATGGGTTCCAGATATATGAGATTTGGTTCTATAGGTGGAGGTTGTGGTGAAGATATGTAAAATGGTGAATTAAGTATAATAACCCCTTCCTTAACTTCTACTCTCTCAAAAAACCACTCCCCTCCCCCTTTGGATTCATCTACCAATATTCAAGTTCAACTAGGGATGGTTCATTTTCAGAATATTGGGCTTCTGGTTGGCTCACCCATTTCACAAGCTACTCATTTTCCCTTCCACTATCTCAATGCTTGAGGAGAGCTGAGTTCCCCAATTTCTAATGTTGCTATGAATTTTTTATTAGAGTAACTCATAACTCTTGGTCACATAAGCTATAGCTTGCAAAATTCTTCCATAATCCAATTTGGGAACTAATCATAGAGATTGGTTTTAGGGCATTTTATAGGTCGGTGAAGGCCAAGTATCTAACCCAAATTGTTTGTTTCCCGATGCATCTCCATACCATGAATTTGGGTTACCACTCAACCCCAAATTGGGAGAATCATGGTATGGGTACCATGCTCGATCCCATTGGCCTTGGGAACCAACAACCCTTACTTCTCTCTCATATTCGCTCAATCGAGAGCAAGACTTCGTAGGGTGGTCACAATGACATATCCTACAAGGTCTCACTCATTATGATTCTCTTTTCCAAACATGTTTTTTTCCAATAAAACGAAAACAAAGAAAAAACACAAAAAATTGGAATCAATGTGCAAGGGTTCTCGGTTTACACTTAGAACTAAAGAAATACCTTTTCCAAAAAATAACAAACACACAAAAAGGAAACAAGAAAAAACTGAAAATACTACCACAAAAACAAAGCACAAACTACTTTACCAACTAGTCATGCAAGCTAACAATCAAAAATAAACTAGCATTTCCTGCAATAGCGCCAAAATTATATTAGGACCCCACTGGGTCGTTAACAAACCAACCTTTTGGGAGATCAATTAACCTGCAGGATGCTTCACAAAGACAAAGTTATGTGTTGCTCCCGTACTCACTACCAACTACTGTAGAGTAGCTAGTGGCAATTCCGGGGTTGTCCACCAAGATGCTATAATTTGAGAGTTAACTATACACAACTCACAATTGGGCGTCACTTTGATTTTGGTTCAGGATTAGCTAGTGCTACAAACATATAATTGGAATGGAGGGGGGTTTCTAAAAACTACTAAGCATGCAAAACAGGGGAAGAAACTATATTAAGCTAGCATTGGGGATATTTTCAAAACATGACCAGTAGATTTTATCGCATATAAGACACATAAAACTATCTCAATGTCTGTGTCACATAGTGTGGGTGATAGTTGACACTTCCCAATGTCTGTCAAACAAAGGTACCTAAGTCCATTTTAATCCTATCAACGCTGCTTCCGTAATTAGGGAAAACGCTTCTATCACTCTTTGGATACCACAATTCCTTCCCCACAAAGGAATACATCCCAGGCACTCCACTGTGAACATTTCTCCCTAGGCCTATAGAGGCAAAGGAATCGCGTCTTATAATGACTCTAGGGTTGAAATGGTGATACACTACAACCCTAGTTGCTACAAACTATAATGTATTATCTATCAGGGTACAATCCTGTCAAATTAGGATATGTTAATTGGAATAGTGCTCACAATCCTATATGCATACACTCACATAACCGAGTACTCACATACTGACAATATGCCTATCCGTGACACTCCAAAGGGGCAAACAAGCATAGCACGATACATGTCACATAAATACTACAATGCGTCATAGAATATATAACACTCATCTTAAAAGAATGTAAAGATTAAATCAAACACGAATATTCATAAAAACAAAATATAGTGTGACTTGGAATCTCGCAAAATCACTATCAAGTCATGAATACAAATTAAATCCCTGAGTAATTACACTACTCCGTAGACATTGAAATCAATTCAATCATTGGATTCAATGACATAGGCATAAACTAGGAAATAATAAAAGAAGAGAAAAGAGTTATTCTCTTTCTCTCCATACCTACTCTTAGAACTAGGAAAATGAAATTAGAATTATGAAGGCTTCCCTAAATCCATGGAATTCATTGAATTAAATGCCATGTATCTAAGAACTAAAAGAAGAAAAAGTGAAGAAGAACTATAGAGGGAATGAGAGAGAATTCTGCTCTTCCTTCCTACCTATCAAAAACTAATAGTCTACATTATGTCTACTTACTAAACCCTAGGAGACTAAAGGCTCTATATATAGGATAAGATAAATGGGCCTATAAAGGCCCAATTTTGAAAAAACCCCTAGCTAGTGAAACACTAGGGCCACTACTAGTGCCAAGTCGGAAAATTCCATGCAATAGCATGCAGCCTACACCGTACGGCCCGTGCAAAAGCACACGAGCTATCGACTGGACATGGTTTCTCGGCCAAACTGATTTCACGATGCACGTAAAAGCATGGGGGCCGCAAACTAGAGTCGTAGTCTACTTCTTCTGAGCGTGCGGTTGCAGAAATACCTCACATGCCACATACTAAAGACCTCATTTTTAACCTTCTTGGTGCACAGGCTGTGCAAAAGCATGCAACCTCCACCGAGAGTTAGTTGCCTCAACACTTGATATGGCACAAGACTTGCCGATATTCACTTCGGCCGGACTTGGATTTTCTCCTTTAAGATTGTATGCGCTGCTACGAGTGAACCATTAATCCAATTCGGGAGTCTTGTAGTCGATTTTATAGTGCTTGAGAAGATGAATCCAACGGTGCCACCCACAAAGGCTTATTCTTCTCGGATTGTTCCCAAACTATGTTTAACTCTCGGATTACAATTCTTTGTCTTCCTTCTTCGACCCTTTTATCTTCTACCAAGTTTTAACTCGTGGACTTTAGTCTTATACTATCCTTGCATATGACCTTCACTATACTACTCCAAGATGCTTACGAGCAATATAAAAATAAGCTCACAAAATAGAATCAAGATGCTCATAAGGACATAGAATCCATTAGATCTAAATAATCTACCAAACAAGGGATTCAGATAAGAAAACAAACAATACCCATCTAAACCCCATGTAATGTAAACTCACTTAAACCTAGAAATCTACCATATAAAAACTACTATAATATATGCTAAATGCATTAGGAAACACGTGTTTCTAGCATCTCATCAATTCCCTAACACTTAAACCTTTCTTATCCTTGAATAAACAAGAACAAGCAAAGATATAAGCAAAATATAGCATGGGATGAATTCCCCAAAACATCCAACATTTATTCCTAGACTACCCTAATTTCCCAAAAAGCAATAAGAATCTCTCAACTCTCACATCCGAAAGAAACTAAAGTAATCTAACCAACCAACATACCAAATTAAAAAGGTAAGGAGTAGAAAATATATATGTAAAACTAGCTTACTCCCACTACAAGAAACAAGACCTTTTACGTCGGTTCTATCTGACTTTTTACCTCGGTTTTTAGTCCCAAAAAAACTGAGGTAAATATTTTCGCAGTAAAATTTTCATTTTTCTACCTACATTTAGAACCGAGGTAAAAAATACTTTTTACCTCAGTTTTGGACCAACGTCGACAAGTTTTAAGACCAATAGCGGTCCAAGCAAGAAAGCCGATGATAAGAGACCATAGCTACAACTTCGTTTAGGCTGATGTCAGTCTATATAAGAGTGACATCGGAAACGTTGTAAACGATATTGCTGCTGTGGGGCACCTACATCGTGTGCCCACTGACGTGAAACGCTGACAAATATGACATCATTTTAAATGGCCAATGTCGCAAGAAAAACAGAACCAATTTATGCGACGCCAGTAACGTGTTGTCTCTGCAAGAGGTTGTGTGACACCACGGGCCAATCTTGAAGATATCGTTTCTCATACAATATTATAATATTTAATATTTAATGACACAAACAATCATTTGTTGATAGCTGTTACATGTTATTTAATATTCTATAACTCGTGAAATGGTTAAACATCATACAACAATCAATTATTGTTCAATTAATGTGGTAATACATAAGGTTGACATGAAACTGAAACATTAGGTGTATTGAACCCCGATTGTCTATGTTGTACATCATTAACACTGTCAGGGTGGCTTTTGAAATGACAAGTCTATTGATCAAAGTCCATCGCTAACTCTCATTGTCCTATAACAACCAATAAACATGAAACAAAATTATATTAGAATTGGTCAGGCCCAAGATGAAATGCACACAATATAGTCATACATAGACGACATTAATCTCAACATGAAAAAATTAATTGATCTACTTTAAAAAGACGTCGCATGTATGAGTGATCGATTTTGCAAAGACTGACTAACGAGTGACGTCACACATTCATAGATATTTCAATCATTTCACAGACCTATGAAACATTTGTTTTTGTTTCGTACCATATCATATAGGCCGATTAACTGTGATCAATGTCTCACATTCAAACTATGTTCATACAAAAATGTAATTATTGTCCACACTCAGCCCTAATCCTAGCCATTTTTCTCACTCCTTACAAACATGGTATTATCTTGGAAACACAAACAACATACACTATATAACATGTAACACAATCATCATACTTCATGAAAATATTTTGGATTGCTAATATTAGTTGAGTTTACGTGACAAGTGGTTTAGATGGCCATGTTTAGTTTTCTTGTCGAAATCCCACATATTTTAGATTTAACTGGTACTAATGGACACCTCGTGTCCATGGGCACCTAGATCTTCCCTTGTGGTCATTATCATTAGGTCATTTGTGGATACTTTTTGTCACATTTTATATTGAAGGTCGTTCCCAAGGATGGTAGAAGATGTGGAAGGCCAATCAAATTATAATGGTAGTAGATAAAGGCCACATACACTGCATCATGGTAGTAGAAGGATTGAGCCAAAGATAGGCAGCATTGGAGTTCTAAATGGCCAAAGGAGAAACATATGATTTTTTTCTAGGAGTTTCACAAAGTTCTAGGAGAGATCCGAGAGTAATAATCCCTTGGGGATGGTTTCATTGGATTCTCCATCTCGAGGGCTATGAAATTGACTACAAGAACTCCCATATCGGACCAACGGTTCATCTGTAACGGAGTAAAGATGTTAGCTAGCCGAAGCAGCAATGGGCAGACACGGACTGCTCATGAAGACACGAGACCAAGCACAAGTGGCCTGGGCCGGGGACCTTTGGCACGAGAAGGGGCCAAAATCCAGTACGGGTCGTGCCAACTCCTACAGGCCGCGTCCGCATGTTGCCTTTTTAATCCAAATTTGGCTAAGCATGGGCATGGATCGCTTCGTTTCATGTGGTACGCACCGTTCCAATTCTAAAATTTCAAGACCATCCCACGGGGTACAAAGAAAGAAGTGGCCCATGTCAAAAAACTAATAAAAATGAAGAGTCGGTTGATGATCCACACCAAAAAACACGGATTGCAGATCTGAAGTGCAAAAATGAAGCTCTAGGCGACAGGCTATGCCAGACGAAAAAGACCATGCCAGCACGGCAGTGCCAGATTCCACGTTCCACGCTGGCACGAGGCAACATCAACGGCGCAGGCCATACCATCCGTGGCGGTCCATGCTAGGCAGTGGCTGCTAGGGTTTTAGCCCATTTTGGGCCTATTTTTAGGCCCAATCCCCTACTACTATAAATATAGCCTTAGTTTACAAGGGTTAGAGCTCTGGATTATTTTTCTAAGTTCATTTGTAGATTAAAGAGCAACTTAGAGAGAGAAACACTCTCTCTTCTCTCTAGGTTCTTTCACTTTTTCCTTTTTATTTGCTTTGTTCTAAGATGTGGAATTCAATGAAATATTTGAATTACATGCCTAGGGAGTAGTTTCTATAGCTTGGGGATAAATTTTTATTCATGCGTTGATTATGTTTTTATGAGATTCATTTGATCATCCTAATTTATGTGCTTGTGATATTATAAAGGCTTTTTCTTGAATGTTATAATTGCATGAATGAAACAATACATTAGCATACGCTCTGGTCTACATTTATGTTGGTGTAAATATTGATACCCCTCGGGGAAGAGAAACCTAGATGTGATATGGGTATCAGGGTCTGGGTCTACGTGGGTGTGTGCACGTAGGTCTTTTCCGAGTTTTATCATTACGATGTCAGCACACCAGTCTTAGCTGTCGAGTTGGTCTAAAGGGTAATGGATAGAGATAGTGTACGGTAGCAAGCTAGGGTTGTAAGAGGTCCTAGTGTCATCGATAAGGTGCCTACCTCCCTTTGCATGATTTATAGGCATGTGAGGTAGAGCATTCATGGTGTAGTTCCTGGGACGTAATTGTATGGGGGAGAAATAGATATGCACAACAATTGAAATGTTATTGCACTTCCCTAACTATGGAGGTGGTGCGAATGGAAAATTACAAGAGCACCCTACGTGACAGGTATGTGAAAGTGCTGACCATTGACCACACCACGTGTTATGAGAACTAGCTTAGGTTTTTGAAATCTTTTATGTGATTGAATTGAGGGTCTGAACATTTAATCAACCATTTACACAAATATTCCCCTGGTGCCTGTTAATAAAGTTTTCTTGTGTTTTACCTTTATGTTTGTAGTTGTTAGTTCAAAAACCCAATAAAATGCCCATTTTACTATACTTTCTATTCCTAGCACACGAAGGATTGACAACCCGTTAGTGGTTGTAGTTGGTTGGCTATTAGACTCTTCCATCTCTATGAACATACTCGGGCATGCCACAAACTACCTCATGGGTAGCTTAGTAGTGAGTTGGGTGCAGAATTTAAATTTTTATCCTTGACCATCCCATCCATTGCATCCCTCCTCTTTTGGAAGGACTTGTCTATTTTGAACACCTTTGCTCGGGTTAGCTACTACACCATTTTAACGACCCCGAGTGGAGGCGGGGTCAAATTTTGGCATCGTTGGTTCAATTGTTAATTTTCATAACATGTTAGTTGTGTAGCTAGTATTGTTCTTTTGTTTGTTATTTTTTGGAGTAGGTATTGCTTGTGTTCCAAGTGCAAACCAAGAACCCTTGCACTATGATTTCAAATTTTGTGTGTTTTCTTTGTTTGTGTTTAATTGAAAAAATAAATATGTGGGAAAGCACTCAACGGATGACACTTTGTAAGATGTGTCATTATGATCATCCATCCTACAGAGTGTTTCCCAAGGTTGAGTGACTTTGGGAAGGAGAGGCTCAACGAGTGAGATTTTGTAGGATATGTCATTGCACCACCCTACGGAGTCTTACTCTTGGATGAGCGAAAATGAGAGAGAGGTAGGGGTTGTTGGTTCCCAAGGTCGATGGGATCAAGATTAGTACCCATACCATGATATTCTACATTCGAGGTTTAGTGGTAAATCAATTTCATGGTATGGAAATGCATTGGGAAACCAACACTTTAGGTTAGATAGTTAGATTTCACCAACTTATCCAATGCCTTCCCAGATTAGATTACGAAGAAATTTTGCAAGCTATAGCTAATATGACCAAGAGT
The DNA here is from genome assembly GCA_037428765.1 of Rubia yunnanensis. Taxonomy (NCBI): domain Eukaryota; kingdom Viridiplantae; phylum Streptophyta; class Magnoliopsida; order Gentianales; family Rubiaceae; genus Rubia; species Rubia yunnanensis. Next base: position 63,777,178 of record CM075065.1, read on the forward strand.
GTAGTAATTTACTCCAATCACAATTGCATAGCTACATTAGAGATTTTAGAACTCAACTCTTCTTAGGCATTGAGAAAGTTGAAGGGCAAGTAATGATTTGATGAAAAGGGTGAACCAACTTGAAACCCAATAATCCAAAAATGAACCATCCCTAGTTGAATGTGAAATTTTGGTAGATGAATCCAAAGGAGATGGGGAATGGTTTGTTGAGAGTGAAGAAATCGAGGAAGGGATGATTATACTTAATTCACAATATTATCTATTTTCACCCCTACCTCCACCTATAGAACTAACTCCCACATTTTCAAAACCCTTAGAGGAAACCATAGAGAAGTAAATTGAATATGCTAAGCTTCCAAACTACCTATTTTCTCTAAGGTTGACTCCTCCTCTACTATATCTTCCTTTTGGATGATTCTTACACACACCTATCCAATTTTTGTTGTCTATGGTGATAGGTTACAAACCCGCACCATATGGATAAAATTAGGGTCATGCCGATGACCTTAAATATACGGAGCTCCTCGGGAGGCAACCCGTGCTTTGAAAAATTAGATTAGTTAAGTATTTTTGGTGTGTTTTCCTATTTGTAGCTTTTTGTTTTTGGAACACTATTACACTTGGTGTTCATGTTTGTTTTATATGAAGCATATGGTTTTTGGAGGAAGGTGAGCAACCAGGGAGTCCAACTTATAGACCATGTACATGTACATGGTTTGTGATGCTCAAAATGATAGTCAAGGAGGAGATCCAAACCCCAATTTCATGGGAAGAGTAGACGTGCACGACCCATGGAGCTCACATACTTCCCTACATCTAAATCACCTTTCCTTCACTACCATCCCCAAAAATACCCCCAAAACCCATTTTCCCTCAAACCAATGACAAACACAACTCAAAACCTAAGAGGTAACTCTCCACTGTGATTCAATTCTTTATTTCAATTTGTGGTGCCTGATAGTGGTTAGATTGAACTTTCATGATTAGAGGTTAGGGGTAATATATTAGGGTGATGGTAGTTTGTTCATTCCATTCCATGATCATGCCAGCAAGGGTAGATTTTAGTGTTCATTTTTCATTATAAGTGCTTTCCTATTTCCTTCCCTTGACATATGTTCTTTGATTTTGTATATGCATTGAGGAAAATGCAACCTTTAAGTGTGGGGGAGGAGATTAGATAGCACTTATGATTTTTAGTTGTTTCTATGTAGCTAATAGCTTTTCTAAGAGCATTTTAGAGCAATTTGAAGCAAACATTTTTTTAAAAAAATGAGAAAATATATATACCTGGCTAAGTTGGAAAACCGAAAGGGTAACTTAGGATAAATTGGGAAAAGCCCTATAGGTCAAAAGGCATAAGTAAAAATGAGAGGCTAGACCTAGCTAGGTTTACGAACGTAGGTAAAAATGAGAGGCCGTGTGGAAAAAGGTAAGAATGTGAGCTCAACATGTGTGAAAGCTAGGATGAAAACCTAATAGGGCTTCTAGGCAAAATAAGAGGAATTGAGAGAGAGAAAAAAGGGTAGGTTGGGGAAAATTTTGTAATCATGCATTGGTTATGTTTTACTGAGATTCATTTGATCATCCTAATTTATGTGCTTGTAATATTATGGTGGCTTGTTATTAAATGTTAAAATTGCATGAATGATACACTTCATTAGGACACACTCTAGTCTACATTAATGTTGGTGCAAATATTGATACCTCTTGGGGAAGAGAAACATGGATATGATATGGATAGCAGGGTCCGGGTCCATGTGGGTGTGTGCACGTTGGTCTTTTCAGATTTTTACCATTACGATGACACCACACTGGTCTTAGCTTGCAAGTTGGTCTAAAGGGTTACAGGTAGAGATAGCGTATGGTAGCAATCTAGGATTATAAGAGGTCTTAGTATCATCAATAAGGTGCCTACCTCCCTTTGCCGGATTTATAGACCTAGGGGGTAGAGCATCCGTGGTGTAGTGCTTGGGACATAATCGTATGAGGGAGAAACAGATTTACACAACGATTGAACCATTTTTGCACTTCCCTAATTATGAAGGTTGTGCCAATGAAAGATTGCAAGAGCACCCTGCGTGAAAGGTATGTGGAAGTGCTGACCATCGACCACACCACGTGTTATGAGCACTAAATCAGGTTGTTGAAATCTTTTATGTGATAGAATCGAGGATTGGAATATTTAATCAACCACTTACGAAAATATTCTCCAAGTGTCTGTTAATATAGTTTGCTTGTGTTTTACCTTTATGTTTGTAGTTTTCAGTTTAAAAACCAAAAAAGAAAAAACACCCATTTTACTATTCTTTCTATTCCTAGCACTCTGGTGGAATAGTACTCTATTACTAGAACTTAAAAGTCTCCTCGCCACGGATCTGCCTCTCTGGTGGCTGCCGCATACCCCCTCGTAGACTTCCCTTATGAGATAATCAGCCTCATGAGGGTTAACGCACCAAAGCAACGACTGCAAATGACCCCTTATGTATAACACTTCTTCTTATAATGCATATATTGGATCTTTTAATCTTACCTTTCTGACATCCACTTCATTTTCTGGTAGGACACCCTCTCGAAGATATGCCACAAACAGTGTTATCTAGGAGTCTTACGCTTCCACTGCGATAACTACAACTTCTTTGAAACTTCATTTGCTCAAAGTTTCCATGAGTAATTGCTTCTGGGATTGGGTTCCCAAATCCAAAGACGCGAGCTTTCTTAGAGCATCTGCCTTATGATTGCTTTCCATCAGAACCTGCGTTAAAGTGTAAGATTTAAAAGTTTTCAACAATTTTTTCACTACCTCGAGGTATCTTTGCAGGTTACGCTATCTATCCTCTCATTCCCCATTCACCTGTTGAACCACGGTTTGAGAGTCACTGAAAACCTCCAATTCCTCCACATGCAGTTCCCTTGCCAGGCGCAGTCCGTACTCAGCCTCATTATTAGTTGCTTTGAATGTGAAGTTAAACGCGTAAGGGTAATCCTTGCCATTGGGGATGGTTAACAAGACCCCAACTCCACTTCCTCCTGAATGTGATGAAACATCCACATACAACTTCCATACCTATTTTTGGCTCACTTCCACATTTCGAATGGGATACAGACACACCTCGATGGGTTCTGTAGTTTCCACTATAAAGTCTGCCAGTGCCTGACCCTTAATTGATACTCGAGGTTGATATTGGATATCATGCTCTCCCAATTTCACTGCCCACTTCATAATTCTTCCCAAAATCTCTGGCTTCAGCAGGATCTATCGAATGGGGTGGTTCATGAGCACCACTATTTTGTGTCACTGGAAGTAGGGTCTTAGTCTTCTAGCTACATGTACGAGGGCTAGAATCAACTTTTTGAGGACAGTATACCTCATCTCCGGCCTTTTCAAGGCACGACTGACAAAGCAAATTGGATCTTGAACCTTTTCTTTCTCTTTTACTAGGGCCGCAGTGATTGCCAATGGCGATGCCGAAATGTATAATTATATTGTCTCATCCTTATCTTGTTTCATAGGTAGTGTCCCCAAGTGTTCGTTCAACTGCTTGAATGCCTCTTCACATTTTCCATTCCACTCGAATTTCTTTTCCCTTGGAGGGACATTGAAGAATGGTAGTTGTCTCTCCATCCCTTTAGATAGGAACCTGCTCAATGCTGCTAGAGACCCTGTAAGCTTTTGTGCATATTTTATTGATTGTGGGGTTTTCATTATCTTCAAAGCTTCAACCTTTTCAGGGTTTACATCAATACCCCTCTCTGAGACCATGAATCTGAGGAACTTCCCTTCCCCTACACCGATCATGCATTTAGATGGGTTCAACTTCAAATTAGCCCCTCGATGCCTACTAAATTATTCTTCCAGGTCTTTTAGGAATTCTCCATGAATTTTTCTTTTGATGACCATATCATCCACAAAATTCTACATATTCTTCCCTATCTGCCTCCTAAACAGCTTATCAACTAGCCTCTGGTAAGTAGCCCCATCATTTTTTAATCCAAAGGGCATCTTCTTATAACACTATGTGCCTATATCTGTAATAAATGAAGTTTTTTCCTTGCCTTTCTCTGCCATGAACATTTTGTGATACCACTTATACGTTTCAAAGCAGGCTAGAATCTAATATCCAGTGATGCCTTCCACCAATTTCTCGATTGGTAGAAACGGGTAACTATCTTGGGGGCAACATTTATTTAAATTGATTAAGTCTATACACATTCTCCAGGCCCCCATCATGCTTTGGAACCATAGCTGGGTTAGCAATCTATTCGGGTAGAACACCTCCTCAGTGACATCTGCCCTCAACAACTTCTCCACCTCTTCTTTAATTGCTTCAGCTCTTTCGAGAGCAAACACCCCTCTCTTCTGCTTCACTGCCTTTATCGAGGTATCAATATTTAGCCTGTGTAGTGCAAGAATTGAAGGTACTCCCGTTAGGTCATAAGTATCCCACGAGAACACATCCTCATATTCTCCCAATAAGTCTCTCAGCCTCCCCTTAACATCTTTAGGAATTAGCTTCCCCACAGCTACTAATCTCATATCTTGAATAGGCACATGTATTGTATCGACCAATCCTACATATGTGTGCACTGTTGCAACATATCTTTGCTTTCTCGTTTCTCATACTACAGTGAGGTTACATTTTTAAGCCACGGTTTGATCTCCTCAAATAAATGCCACTCCCTTTTCAGTCGTAAACTTCATCATAAGGTGATAGGATAACCAGACTGCCTGAGCCTGGAAAATCCATGGCCTTCCTAAAATCACATTGTAAGGGGAAGGGGCATCTACGATAGAGAAATTACACCTGATAGTCACCCCTTTTTCGCCATCTACTACGGGAACGGGCGGGGTTATCTCTCCTAGGGGGAATGATGTGCCCATTTTATACGGTTATATTAGAACTTGTAGAATTCACATTTGTACACTTTTGTGCTCTAAATGTGTAATTTTCCTTGAAATTCTCTAAGGAGAGTTAAAAGAGACTTTTACGCTTTTATTACGTTTCTAGAGGATTTTGTGTGAAAAGGCAATTTGTTTGAAGACTTTGAAGAATACCTTTGAAGATTTTAAGATTTGAAGACTTGTATTTTAGCTTTTGAAGATTTGAAGAATTGAAGAAGTGAAGAGAAGAGGAGGATATGAAACAAGAAGAGGAAAGATAGCAAAGCTGCTAGAAATGGAGTCCATCGCGAGGTCGTTGCAAGCCCGTCACAACTCACGACGGACGAATGGCCAGAAATTATTCTTGCTTTTTGTACTATAAATACTCACATTATCCTCTCCTCTTCAAAAAACATGAATCCAACCTCTTCTTCCTGCAATTTTTCTGGGTTCAAACCCTAGTTTTTCTTTCTTTCTTTTCTAAGTTTTTGTAGGTTAATCATGTTTTTTAATTATCTAGCTTAGTTTTATCCTGGGAGAAATGGATTGAAGCTTCCATATCTATCTAGTAAGAACCATTTCTATCTATTTGGTGTTTTTGCTATTGTGCATTTATTGAGCTTTGAATATGAATTGTTCATGGAATTGATGTTATTTGAAGCTTGAGTATATGAATTTCTTGTATGATTACTTGTTAGGGTTGGGAGAAAGTAGCTAATTCTAAACTCTTTTAATGTGGAATCCAAGACCATGAGTTAGTGCTTCTTAATGATGTTGGTGTGTTGATAATTGCTAGATGAATGTGATGATGTCGAACTCGTTGTCATGTTTTTTAGGTAGTAAATGACAGAAGTCTATGAATGTCGATCTCTTGACTAATCTTGTGTAAATGCATGAATTGGTTAAATGCTTAGACACGGTGTAGTGTTTATAAGTGTTGCCAAGCTTGTTGGTTTTTCATCCTCAGTGCCATCAATGGGATACTTTTAGTCGTGTTTTGGCTAAGGGAGTCATTGGTGAGGTTTGACAAGATATGTCGAATCCACTCTTGCAAATTACTATCTAAGAAGGATGGAAGATTTATCTTCACAACAAGTAGAGGAAGTAGTGAATAGATTGTTTCACTCGTTTTTGAAGCCTTTGTTATTTAGCATTCATGTGTTCTTAATGTTATGTTTTACTTCATTTATGTCATGGGTTGTTTGAGAATAGGAATTTTTTGTTTGAATTAAGTGTTAGGGAGTTAGGAAAGTGACAAATTCTTAGCTCCGTTGCATGAAAATCTAAGAACATGAACTTAGAACTTCTTGTGCATAATGTGGTATATTCTTGCTAGATAAGTATGTTAATGTGGATTGTTCTCATATTTATCTTATAGATGCAATGAAAGGTTTAACCTTGAATGTGTTTTGTTCTAGGTTTTTCCTAATGAATACTATATTTGGTTAAATGGCTATGTCTGATGTAGAAGGCTTGTTGTTGTCAAATCTATGATCCTTCATCAATAGGTAACAATTATGATAGGATGAGTGAATAGTTCAATGATCTAAATTTGGTTTGGAAGTGGATATCAATTGCCCCCAAGGCTTTGCTTCTGTAGTCTTAAAACCATTTTTCTTAGTTTGTTTGATAATTAGCATAGTTACTTGACTTTGCTAGTTATCTTGTCTTTTAAACTTTCATAACTTAGGACCACCAAACAACCCCCCCCCTCATTTACATGCTTTTATATGTGTATATATATATATATCTACTCCAAGCATAATATGAACCATTTATGTTTAAATGCTTGAGAAAATCCCTCTTCTTCGTGGACAACCCCGACTTGCCGCTATCTACTTAGTTGTAGATAGTAAGCATTTAGGGCTTATAAATACTAACTTTGAGAGGTATGGCGACTACCTCCCAGGGAATATTGGGTTTCCCATGAATTTGGATAAAGGGGAAGCTGACTTTTTCAAGTTATTGTGCCCTATATCCAACTAATCAAAGCACTTAGCAAACATCACTTCTATCCCACTTTCGTCATCAATGAATACACTTCTTATCAAACATTTTCCAATAATTTCTGAAATTACCATAGGATCTGCATGAGGTATTTGGTCTAGCACGGAAACCGCTTCCGTGAAAGTGACCGTCTCATCCAGTCGAAACCTCTTGTGGTTGGGCTCTTCCACAGGGACCCTTTGAGCCTCTGCTTTTATCACAGCATTTGAAGATCTATCTCCCACCAGCCATTGATGACATTAATCACTCTTAGCATGGGTGGATTTTCCTTATTTTGGTTATCTTGATTTCCCCCATGTTGCTCCTGGGGTCTATCATGCCTTTCTTCATACCTCCTGTCTTAAACCACCTGTTCTTGAGGTATTCTATCTCCTCTACCCCAGTTGTTTTGATTGTTCCATCTATAAGGTTGGCATTGGTTTATTCGAGGCCTTGAGGGGGCAGCCTGGTTCTGGTGTCCTTGCCCTCAAAATTGTCCTTCCTGCCCATACCTATTGATCTATATCCTCAATTGCATGCAATCATTTGTACCATGGTCGTAATCCCTGTGATGATCATAATACTGATTTGTTGCCCTCTGGGCCACTACCTAGTTGTGCGAACTCTGCAAAGGTGGGGGTGCTTGGAACACCCCTCTATGTATACTTAAGATTTGTGTAGGAGTTTTCCCTCCGAGTGTTGGGGGTAATGGGGTGTATCTCTCGAATGATGTTCTTATGGGTTCGACTGGCCTTTTCCCTTTATGTTCTACATTTCTTTCCATGTTCTCTATAAGGCTACCTCTTTTCTTTCTAGTTGTTTCATCTACCCTCAAGTACTGCTCTACAACTTCCTGAAGTTTTTGAAAGGTCTTTGGGGTATTAGTACTCAACTTCTTGTATAATTCCAAGTCATTCATCCCTAGTAGGTACCCCTAGATTACCTCGTTCTCCGTTGTTTCTATCACTCCCATGCTCTCGTCAACATACCGATGATAGAAGGCTTCCATGCTCTCACATGTCTTTTGCTTAGTCTGGTAGAGTTGTAATAGAGTTTTTTGTAAAATTCTTTTTCCGTGCGTACTGGCTCAACAATGCTCCACTGAAGTCTCGGTACGATCAGTGTGAGCCTCTTGGAAACTTATTGAACCACTATTGTGCTTTTCCCCGTAGGTATCTTCCTACCAGCTTACATGTGAATTTCTCATCGAAATTCCTCGAACTCATCAAGCCCAAGAATGCTTGGATGAATTCTTGAGGGTTGGTCTCACAACTGCACGTGGGAAGTCCTTCTAGAGGCCATCAAACCCTAGTAATCACCAAGATAAAAGGAGACCCTACAGCCTGGCCTAAGGGTCAGATCACCCTATCCAACTCCCTCTTTAACGACTCACATGCATCTGAGAGGGGTTCCTATTGCCTTACAGTCACGTTCACCCCACTGTCATGAATCTCTTATTGTGGTAGATAAGGAGGTTGAGTTCCCTGTATCCAGGGTTTATAAAAGATTATCTGAAACCCGGGTATGCTGCTGGTGGTGGTGGTTAGCCATTGAGACTGTAAGGCCCCTAACTGACCATCGTTCCTTTGAATTCTCATAATTTTTTATCCTTGCATGGAAGAAGAAGCCAGCATCCCATATGCCACCCCTGGACCAGCCAGGTCGAGGGTAGAAGTACATGGGGCTACCGAAAGTAACAAATATATTAGGCCCTGTGAGTAACCAGGAATAAAAGGCTGAGACCTAGCTTGCAATGTCTCTCCAGCATATGCGTGACAAGGACAGGTTATTGCATGCTGAGAATCCAACCCCATAGTTATTCCTATAGGTGAGAGTGGCAGTACTCCATGTGTAACCCTGTCATCCCTCAGAGGAGGGGTAACTCGATAGCCGACCGCAGCCAGGACCTGAGCTGCCCGTTCTACATCTTGGTTTGGGGTTGCCCTCCTTACGTTCTGATTTCCTTGCTCGTGCTGGCCATAGGCTTCCATATAAAAATCTCCCAAAACATCTGTAAACCTTCTGTCCCTCAAATTGGCTACCCCTCAAGCAAGGAATTGAGGTTTCTCTATTCTTGCTCTCCTATCACTTCCAATCTCCTCGTGGGCCCTAGCGCATCATCCTGAATTGGTGCCAGGGTATTTGCAAAGAATGCTACTGAAGTTGTCACCCCTTCATGATCTACGACAATAGCAGGCTCCGCACGTGACTCCATTCCTAACATTTAAAGGTTAGCCATGCCAATATCCTGAACACGGGCTTCGTTTCCTACCCTTGAATCCTCCGTCTTGACCTTTGTGGAGACCCAGGCCCCGTACCTATTCAACCCTAACCTTTCGCTCCTTCTAATAACCATGGACATAATACTTCAAAACCCTTAATCCGGCTTAGTTATCCTCACAGACGATGCCACTTGATGCATCTTGAACGACCGATCAGTTCGTGGGCTTGAGCTCCTCTCGGACTAACCTGCAATAAAACTGTCCCTGGGGGTTCCAGTGGTCAGTTGTCTGATGCCTAAGTTAGTCCAAGAGTCCAACATGATTAAGATAGAATGAATTATAAATAAATGTGTACCTTGTATTTATACTCTGTGTCCTAAATCATGTCTTCCTTAATTATCGCCCGTAATTACCCAGGAATGCGGTAATTATATTAGGGTATTAAATAATACCCTAATTAGGCTGCCATATCTTCAGCCCAATGATCTTCTTGGGCCCAATCTCTATAATAGGGAAGGAGTCAACCCTATAGGAAATAGGTTGTTTGGAAGCTTATAATATTCAATGGGTTTCTCTATTGTTTCCCACATGGGTTTTGAAAATGTGGGAGTTGGTTCCATTGGTGGAGGTTGGGGTGAAAATAGGTAAAATGGGTAATTAAGTATAGTAACCCCATCTTCAACTTCCCCTCTCTCAACAAACCACTCCATATACCCTCTAGATTCATCTACCAAAATTTTAAGTTCAATTAGGGATGGTTCATTTTTCAGAATATTAGGCCTTGGGGAGATTTAAGTAACATGACTGGTAAACGATTTTGGTCCTAGATATTATTGCATATTAGACATATAAACCTATCTTAATGTCTATGTCGTGTGGGTGATTGATGTGCCCATTTTATATGGTTATTTTAGGACTTTTTGGGATCACTTTTGTACACTTTTGTGCTCTAGACGTGGAATTTTGCCTTGAAATTCTCTAAGGAGTGTTAAGAGTGACTTTTAAGCTTTTATTACTTTTCTAGAGGATTTTGTGTGATAAGGCAATTTGTTTGAAGACTTGCATTTGAGCTTTTGAAGATTTGAATAATTGAAGATAAGTAAAGAGAAGAATAAGACTTGAGACAAAAAGAAGAAAGGAATCGAAATGCAGGATTCTGCATCCATCGCGAGTCACAATGAATCTATCGTAACTTATAACGAGCGGGTGGAAAAACTTCTTTCTTCCATTTTTGTACTATAAATACTCACCTTATCACCTCTCTCTCTCTCTCTCTTCTTCTTCTTCTTCCAAATTTGGGACTGAAAAACCCTAGTTTTTCCTTCTTTTTTTTCTTAGTACGGGTAGTTTCGAATTTCGGGATTTATTCAGAAAATTCTAATGATAAGGGAACTTTATTAGGTTAATCATGTTTTTTCATAATCTAGGTTAGTTTTAATCTTAGGAGCAATTGATTAAGACTTCCAAGCCCATGTCTTGAGAACTCTATTTATCTATTTGGTACTCTTGCTATTGTGCATTTATGGAGCTTTGAATGTTGGTAGTTGATATCATTAATGCTATTGGAAGTTTGAGTACATGAATTGCTTGTATGGTTGCTTTTTAAGGTTGGTAAAAACTAGCTAAGTTTCCCCTCTTTTGATATGGAATCCAAGAGCATGAATTAGAATTTCTAATGGTGTTGATAATTTCTAGATGAATGTGATAATGTTGAACTCTTTGTCATGTTTGTTTATTGTAGCAAATAGGAGAGGGCTATGAGCGTTGAATGTTCTTCACTAATCTTGTGTGAATGCCTGAATTAGTTCAATGCTTAGACACGTTATAGTGTTTATAAGTGTTACCAAGCTTGTTGATTCTTCGTGCTCAACGCCATTAATGGGATACTTTTAGCCGTTTATCGACTAAAGGAGTCATTAGTGAGGTTTGACTAGAGACATCAAATTCACTCTTGAAAACTACAAAAATGAATTATCCCTAGTTGAACTTAAAATTGCAAGAGGGCAACTTAAGCAACATTGGGGGTCCGTATAGATCAAAAACCCAAAGGGGGGGCCTAGGTAAAAATGAGAGGCTAAATGTGGGCTAGATGTGAGCCAAAATAAATATGATGGGTGGCTAGGATGAAAACCCAAAGGGGCTCCTAGGCAAAATGATAAAAAGAGAGAAAATAAAAGAAAAGGAAAATTTTGTTACTTTTCTACCCATTTGTCGGCATTGGAGTTATAAGGTTGCGGTTAACATATGCATGGATTGGGTAGTCTTACATCATAGGACTTCTTGGGATTAGGTAACTTAACAGGTTGAAAATGAAGTATGGTTATAAAATTCTTGATTCTTTGTGTACTTCGTTTTGGTTGATATATTGGTATAGAGTGAAGTATGTGTTTGAACCTCCTATATAATTTTGACTTCATTTTATGCCATTTAATTATGGTTAATATATTGGTATGAAGAAAAGTATATGCTTGAACCTCTCATATTTTTTTAACTTTTTTTGTACCATTGGACCTTAGGATTATCAATTGAGGATTTGGATATGTTTCTATGGGTAGTAGTGAATTGATAAGTGGTAGGTTTGGTTAGATTTAGGAATTGGGGTTGTGTGTGTGAAAAATTCTCATTTGTGCTTTGATTTTGGGATTTATTATATTGAATGTTTTTGTGAGGCTTTTATTGGGGGAATATTAGTTTAGGATGTGGACATATGAATTCCTTTGTGTGATTGAATCTTTTCTTACTCGAGGATGAGTAAGGTTCAAGTGCAGGGAGGTTTGGTGTGCCCATTTGATATGGTTATTTTAGGACTTTTCGGGTTTACTTTTTTACACTTTTGTGTTATAGATGTGGAATTTTTTCCTTGAAGTTCTCTAAGGAGAGTTAAGAGCAACTTTTACACTTTTATTACTTTTGTAGAGGATTTTATGTGACAAGGAAATTTGTTTGAAGACTTTGAAGATTACCTTTGAAGATTTAAAGACTTGCATATGAGCTTTTAAAGATTTGAAGAATAGAAGAAAATTAAAGAGAAGAGGAGGACTTGAGACAAAAAAAAAGAAAGGAATCAAAACGCTGGATTTTGTATCCATCGCGAGTCGTGATAAATCAGTCGCGACTCACGACAAACGGGCGGCCAGACTTCTTTCTTGTTTTTTTTGTACTATAAATACCCACTATATCCTCTCTATCTTCTTCTTCTTCTTTTTCTTCTTCTTCCCAATTTGGGATTGAAAAAACCCTAATTTTTCTTTCCTTCGTTTCTTAGTTTTTGTAGGTTAATTATGTGTTTTCATAATCTAGGTTAGTTTTAGTCTTGGGAGAAACTGATTGAGGCTTCCAAGCCCATGTCTTGAGAACTTTTTTTATCTATTTGGTACTATTGCTATTGTGCATTTATGGAGCTTTGAATGTTGGTAGTTGATATCATTAATGGTGTTGGAAGTTTGAGTATATGAATTGCTTGTATGATTGCTTGTTAGGGTTGGGAAAAATTAGCTAAGTTTCCTCTCTTTTGATATGGAATCCAAGAGAATGAATTAGAATTTCTAATGGCGTTGATGTGTTAATAATATTGAACTCTCTGTCATGTTTGTTTATTGTAGCAAATAGTAAAGGTCTATGAACATTGAACGTTCTTGACTAATCTTGTGTAAATGATGAATTGGTTCAATGCTTAGACAATGTGTAGTGTTTATAAGCATTATAAAGCTTTTTTATTATTTGTGCTCAACGCCATTATTGGGATACTTTTAGCCATTTATCGACTGAAGGAGTCATAAGTGAGGTTTGACAAGAGATGTCAAATTCACTCTTGCAAACTACTATCTAAGAAGGATAAAAGATTTATCTTCACAACAAGTAGTTAGAGTAATGAATAGGTTGTACATTCAAGGATAGATAAGAGGTTTGGAAGTGGAAATCAATTGCCCCCAAGGCTTTGTGTTTTGTAGTTTTTATATTTTTTTCTTAGTTGTTGCATGATTAACACATTTATTTAACTTAGCTAGTTATCTTGTCTTTAATTTTCATAACTTAGGATAAAACCAACCCCCCCCCATTTACTTGCTTTATATATATATATCTGTGTGTGTGTATAATTCTAGCCTAATATCAACCTTATATTTGTCTTCGTGGGACGACCCCGACTTGACATTATCTGCTTATTTGTAGATATGAAGCATTTAGGGCTTATAAATATTAACTTTGAGAGGTACAGCAACGACCTCCCAGTGATAGTCAAAATTTCCCAATGTCTATCATACAAAGGTACCTAAGTCCATTTTCATCCTATGAACGCCGCCTTCTTAATTAAGGAAGGTGCTTCTATCAATCTTTGGACACTGCGATTCCTTCCCAATAAGGAAATACATCTCGGGCACTCCACTATGAGTGTTTCTCCCTAACCCTATAGAGGCAAAGAAATCGGTATCTCATGATGACTCTAGGTTTGAAACGATGATGGTCGCTACACTACAACCCTAGTTTCTAAAAACTATCATGCCTTATCTATAGTAGTAAAATCCTGTGAAATTAGGATATGTTAATTGGAACTGTGCTCACGATTTTATATGGATACACTCACATAGCCAAGGACTCACGAACAGACAATACGCCTAACTGTGACACTGCCAAGGATTAAACAAGCCTATCACGATACATGTCACACAATTACTATGGTGTATCATAGTATATATAATATATATCTATCAAGAATGTAAAGATCTAGTAAAACATTAATATTTGTAAACATAAAAGCTAGGAAGACCTAGAATCTCATAATATCACTAGGTCATGAATACAAATTAATTTCCCATGTAATTACACAATTCCATGGACATTGAACCCAATTCAATTATTGGACTCAATATCATAGGCATAAACTAGGAAATAATAAAAGAAGAGAATAGAGTTATTTTCTTTCTCTCTATACCTACCCTTAGAACTAGGAAAATGATATTACAATTATGAAAGCTCTCCTAAATCCATGACATTCATTAAATTAAATGACATGAATCTAATAACTAAAAGCAGGAAAAGAGAAGAAGAACTAGAGAGAGAGAGAGAGACAATTCTCCTCGTCCTTTCTACCTACCAAAAACTAAGAGTCTACATTATGTCTACTTACTAAACCCTAGGAGATTATAGGCTTCTTATATAAGAGAAGATAAATGGACCTCTAAAGGCATGAGTTTGGAAAAACACTAGCTAGTGAAACCCTAAGGCCACCTCGTTCAACGCTGGCATGGGTTATTCAATAGCATGTGGCCCGTGCCGCATAACCTGTGAAAAAAAATGAGCGGCTAACTAGATATTGTTCCATGGCCAAACTGAGCATGTGGCCCATGCAAAAGCATGTCGGCCACGGACCGGAGTCGTAGTCTTCTTCTTTTAAGTGCGCAATTGCGCAATACCTCGCGGGCCACGGACTAGAGACATCCTTTTCCAACTTGTTGGCACAAGGTCCATGCAAAACCACGCATACCATGTTAGGACTTAGTTACGTCAGCACTTGATGTGGCATGGGCCTTGTAGATGTACACGTGCCCTGTAGGTTTTCACTTCGGCCGAACTTGCTATTTTCCTTCAAGCTTATATGCCACTACGACTGATCCGCTTATTCTATTTGAGAGTTCCTGTAGTCGATTTTATAGTGCTCGAGGAGAAGAATCCAACGGTGCCACTTACAAAGGCTGATTCTTCTCGGATTGTTCCCAGAACTCATTTGAACTCTCAAATTGCAATTCACTAGCTTCTTTGTCTTTCTTCTTTGACCCTTTTATCGTCTACCATGTTTTGACTTGTGGCCTTTATTCTTATACCATCCTTGCAAATGAAATTCACTATGCTATTAGGAAGTGCTTATGAGAAATCTAAAAATAAGCTCACAAAATAGAATCTTGATGCTCGTAAGGACATAGAATCCATTAGATCTAAATAATCTACAAAATGAGGGATTTAGATAAGAAAACAAACAATAGCCATTTAAACTCTGCGTAGTGTAAACTCACTTAAACCTAGCAATCTACCAAACAAAAGGTACTAAAAGATATGCTAAATGTATTAGGAAACACATGCTTTGAGCGTCTCATCATCTCCCATCTTCAATCCTCTTATTGATGCCTTTAATCTTAAACTTCTTGCCTTAAATAACAAAATTCCCTACAAAAGCAATAAGGATCATATGATCTAAACCACAAAAATACACAAAAGTGAGTCCAAAATATCCTAATTCTACCACATGAAATGAACATGCCAGTCAGTAACTTTAGAATAACAGTATAAGTTGGTGAGGTGTTAACTAGGGCTACTCAACTTGTTGCTGAGTGTGCCAGCAAAGTGAAGAAACTGAAGAAGCGATTAGGATCAATAGATTTTCCAAGGGCATCATTCGACAATGGATCAAGAGATGAGATAGATAGGTTGCATGTTGCTTGTAAGGAGAATGGTGGAATTATTGTGTCACTATGTGAGAAGATTAGGGCTCTGAAAGAAAGTGGTCCTGCTTGTCCAGGTTATCCCTTTGTATTGGATAAAAAACTTATAGGTACTAGGTATTTTCACCGTTTATTTGGAGATATGTATGTTAAAATGTATGAGGTTGGGTGATTTGAGCCTTTGCTTCAACTTCGTGAGTAAAACCCCGAGTTAGAGGTCACTAGTCTGGGTGAGGCACATGTTTTGGAAGAGGAGTTAGAATGATTTAGGGCTATTGTTCATGATGTGTTTCTCCAAATTCTACAAATTAGGGGTGAAACTTTCGACTAATTAGGGTACTTGGGGAAATGGGTGCACTTCCTAATTTAGTGGAGTTTGAGGGAAGCGGTATTGATTGGAATAGGGTTATTTCTACTCCTTGTAGGGTTAATGGAACTACAAGAAACATGAACTTTTACCTCAGTTCTATGGGACTTTTTACCTCAGTTTTTAGTCCCAAAAAACCATGGTAAATACTGCCATAGTAAAAAGTACATTTATTACCTCGGTTCATAACCAAGGTAAAAAGTACTTTTTACCTTGGTTTTGGACTGAGTTGGCAGGTTTTGTGACTGATATTGGTCCAAGCAAGAAAGCCAACGATAGGAGACCATAGTTATGAATTCATTTAGGCTAACTTCGACATGTATAAGGATTGTTATTTGCTATAGCGAGAAGGAAGACGATGGGAGAGGAAATGCAGCGACTTCGTCATGGCCGACGTTGATCTAAATAAGAGCAACATCGTAAATGCTGGAATGTTACATCGTGCATTGTGGGACACCCACGTTGTGTGCATAGTGATGTGAAATGCTGACTGGGAGGTCATCGCCGTACCTCTCAAAGTTAATATTTATAATCCCTAAATTCTTACTATCTACAACTAAGTAGATAGCGGCAAGTCGGGGTCGTCCACGAAGAAGAGGGATCTTCCTAAGCGTTTAGGCACAAAAGGTTGATATTAGGCTAGGAGTAGATATATATACATACATATAAAAGCATGTAAATGGGGGGGGGGGTTTGGTTGTTTGGTGGTCCTAAGTTATGAAATTAAAAGACAAGATAACTAGCGAAGTCAAGTAACTAGGCTAATCATCAAACAAAACTAATAAAAAGGGGTTTAAAACTACAAAGATAAAACCTTGGGGGCAATTGATATCCACTTCCAAACCTAATGACGATCATTGAACATTCACTCATTCTATCACATTCATTACTTGACTTATACTTATCTAGCAAGAATCACAACACATCATGCACAAGAAGTTCTAAGTTCATGTTCATAGATTATCATGCAAAGGAGCTAAGGAATTCGTCCCTTTCCTAACACCCGAACACTTCATTCATAAAAACACTTCCTATTCTCAAACAACCCATGGCATAAATGAAGTGAAACATAGCATCAAGAATGCATAAATGCTAAATAATAAAGGCTTCAAGAACGAGTGAAACAATCTATTCACTACTTCAACTACTTGTTGTGAAGATAAATCTTCTATCCTTCTTAGTTAGTAGTTTGCAAGAGTGAATTTGACATCTCTTGTCAAACCTCATCAATGAATCCCTTAGTCAAACATGACTAAGGGTATCCCATTGGTGGCATTGGGCATGAAGAATCAACAAACTTGGCAATACTTATAAACACTGCACCGTGTCTAAGCATTTAACCAATTCATGCATTTACACAAGATTAGTCAAGAACGATCGACATTCATAGAATTATCTCATTTTCCACCTAAAACAAACATGACAGCGAGTTCAACATCATCACATTCATCTAGTAATTATCAACACAAACATTATTAAGAAGCTCCAACTCATGCTCTTGGATTCCACATTAAAAGAGGGGGGAATTAGCTACTTTCTCCCAACCCTAACAAGTAATCATACAAGCAATTCACATACTCAAGCTTCCAACAACATCAATGCCATTAAAAATTCACACTCAAAGCTCAATAAATGCACAATAGCAAAAACAATAGATAAATAGATAGAGTTCTCAAGATATGGCTTAGAAGCCTCAATCAATTTCTCCCAAGTACAAAACTAAGCTAGATAATCAAAACCTATAACATAGAACAAATAACTACAAAGAAAGAAGAAGAAATGGAAGAAAATGGTGAAAAACTAGGGTTTTGGAGCCCCCAAGTTGGGCTTAGAGAGTTGGGGAAGAATGGGGTTAAAAGCTATTTATAGTACAAGAAAAAAGGGAGTAAAACGCAAGTTGCGGGGCTGTTATTGTGAGTCGCGATGCCTCCGTCACGAGTTGCGACCTGATTAGGAAATTGTGAGCTCTCAGGTCCAGATTTCGCGAGTCGCGACACACTCGTCGCGAGTCACGACGGAAAAAAGTCCCGTTTTGTTTTGCTTCCTCCGAGTGAACTGTTGATCTTTTTTGGGAGTTCTAATAGTCGATTTTATGGTACGCAAGAAGAGGAATCCAATGGTACCACTCTTGGAGGCTGATATATCTCGGAAAATTCTCAGAACTCTGCTTCAAAACATAGATCATTCTCCACCCTTTGCTTTGCTCTCCTTTCTTCACTTTATCTTCTACCACTTTATGAGTAGCCTTCCATCTTCTACCATCCTTTCGAATGACCTTCACTAAACCACTCCTAAGTGCTCATGAGCAATCTACAAATTAAGCTTACAAAAAGGAATCTAGATGCTCATAAGGACTAAAAATTCATTACACTAAACATAGGTTACAAAATGAAGGATTTAGATATAAAAACCGAAAATGGTCATCTAAACCCCTTATCATATAAACCTACTAAATATAGCAATCTGACAACAAAAATATGATAAAAGAGATGTTAAATGCTTTGGAAAATACATGCATTTGACGTCTCATCACTGACCAATACGATGTCATTTTTAATCGCCGATGTTACCAAAAAGAAATCGATGCCGGTTTATGTCATGTCGGTAAGGTGTTGTCTTTGCACCGGTTTGTGCAAAGTTGTGAATTCATCATGGAGATATCGTTTCTTGTACAATATATTTATATTTAAAATTTTATGACACAAACAAACGTTCGTCGATATTTGTTCCATGTTATTTGATATTCGATAACTCGTGAAGTGGTTAAACATTATACAAATATCAATTGTTGTTTAATTAATAAGGGAAAAAATTACATGTTAAAACCCACAAAAATATAACATATATTACAAATACATGTCACAATATACTAAAATGCATAAGGTTGATATGAAATAGAAACATTTATTGTATTTAACCTCCATTGTCTACGTTGTATGGCATTAACATTGTTAGGATGACTAGTGAAATGACAAGACCATCCATCTATATGTTGAAAGTCCGTCGATAACTCTCTTTTTTCTATTAAAATGAATTCACTAAAAACAAAATTGATCTTAGAATTGGACAGTCACCAAATGAAGTGCTCCATCCTGGATACTTGTTGATGTTTGAGATAAGCAATATGATTGATCTCTTTAATTGTTGTAATGGTGTGAATGGAAAGGTTGGTGTGGAGTTGGGTTTGAAGGAAGTGCATTGGAGATGGGAAATGGGTGTTGGTGCCAAATATTTTTGACATGAAATAGGGTTGGGGAAATTTTAGTTCAAAGTTTTTGTTCCCACTAGAAATTTCAGGTCGACCGACATTGGTAGGGGGTCGGTTTTGGGTTTGTTCGATGTGACACAATTGTGACGTCGCACATGACGGCCACAGTCTAACTTTTTAAAAGTGTCGTAAAATACTCCGTGTTAAGATTACGGAGCCTTCCATTGACCCGTTTATGTCTAAATCGGAATAACATTGTCGTGAAAATGTCAATAAAAAAATGTTATCTCCAATTTTTCATTTTGACTTCTCCCAACTACTTAGAGGAACCTAAGTGCAAAAATTAAAAAGTTCACAGGTTTGTCCCAAAATTTATTATGATTGTCCCGAAAAGAAACATTGGCATCCCTAGTCAACTTATAATAACTGAGAGTAATATAGAAATTGGTCTTATTCCACATACACTTCCACAATTTCTTACGACTGACCCTTGTATATACTTATAAGTAATCATCTACAATATACTCTAGATCATGTATTAGCACTTTCTAAAATTTGATTGATGGAATTTTATTATCTTTTTGTTTCATAAAAACAAAGAATATGAAATTTCATGTGATTCTATGTGGTGGAAATTATCGTTCTCATAACGCTTATCGTAAGAGTATTAATGGAATACCAATAAAAATGATGGACAATTACCCTAATTTGTGTGCCTCTTGGTCAATACACATAATCTCCATATCAAACATTTGTCCTTATTTTTGGGTGCAGAGTTCTAAAGCGTAGTGAACATGCAAGAATGTTTGGGTGTAATTTTTGCAAAGTTTCATCATATACTGTCTATGAATAATTTGGGCCCCTTCTATTGACCCATTCATGCCCAAATCAGAACATTGTTGTTGTGACAGTGTGAATTAGGTAAGGGTATCTCCAATTTTTCATCTCAACTTCTCCCATTTTTTTGGAGGGACCTAAGTGAAAAAATTTAAAAGTTCACCGGTTGTTCCAAAATAGATTCCGATTGTCCTAGAAGGGACCTTTGACATTTCCACGGCTACTTATAATTCCTAGAATTGATAAAGAAACTGCCATGATCCCACAGAGACTTCCAGAAGATCTTCCGATTAACCCTTGCATACTTATAAATAAGCATCTACAATTTACTCAAGACCACGTACTAGCGCTTTTAAAAAACTGATGGATGGGTTTTAATTACCTTTTTAATTCATAAAAAAGAAAGAATATGTAATTTCATGTGATTCTATGTCATGGAAATTATCGTTCTAATAATGATCATCGTAAGGGTATTAATGAATGCTAATAAAAATGAGGGACGAATACCCCGGTTCGTTGATGCCTAAATTGGAACATCGTGATTGTGACAATGTGATTGAGATAATTGGGTATCTCCAATTTTTTATTTCGACCCGTCTCACCTTCTTGGAGGGACCTAAGTGTAAAAACTAAAAAGTTCATTGGTTGTGCTAAAATCGATTCAAATCAAACCAGACATTAATAAAGTTCATGGACAATTTTAAACTTCAATTAGTAGTTTCTAATATACTATTAACCATTATTAAGGTCAATTATATTTGTTTTGTTCAAACGCGGGCCCATTTGCTATGATAGTGGGCTGAAATGGTGAAGCTCGACAGCCCTTCCCGTAAATTGCTTTGAATAGGTAAATCAATCATTTGTCCTTGAGGATCCGACATGGTCATATGTCGATAAGGTTAATTGACGTGCAATGTCACACATGTCAGGTAAGAATTCACAAGGGTTCTAAACGACTATAATATGGAGCTCTCCTCATAAATCACTTCAAACATTTAAGTTTCCCCGAATTCCAACAGTCCTCGAACCACCCTTCTCAAATGTATGGTTTCTAGATTCTTTTGATTACTTTCATTTTTGTTATTTTCCTTAAAAAGATTTATGTATATTGTGTGTGACTGTGTTCTATATATTTTTTTTCTTGATGTTCCTTTGGATTAGAGTTCTAAGATGTACACATTTTGTTTCTATGTTCTCCCCTCGATTTTTTGTCTCCTTTTTTGGTTTTGGACCTTTAATTTCTATGGTTTTCTGAGCTTGTTTATGCATTTGCTAGGTTTTGATGAGATGTCGCTGGCCCTTTGATCCACCTTCAATTTGTGCAATTGTCGTGCGACGTCGTTCATTCATATTTGTGTTGTTTATTATGGGACATCGCACCCTTTTCGGTTAACCAATCGATTTTACTGACAGGTCAGCGACGTCGCTCTTACATGTTCGACATGCTATTATTTTGGACCAACATGCATGTGTGACGCCTGGCCGACCTAAACGATTGATTGAACTTATTTCTATCAAACCAATTTCTATCTATCATTATATATTTCATATGTAACCATACGAATTTTAGGAATCATGGCTGACAATGAAAGTTCGAGTAATCATTTACCAATTGAGGTGGGTGATTTTTTGTTTTGATTTCTATGTAAATTCCTTTTATTTGATTACCGACCTTATTTAATTAGAAATATTTTCACTAACCAATGCAGATCCATAGCGATTCGGATGTAGGCCGTTTGTGGACTTCATTTGGTGATATCATTCCACATTTCATCTGTACTTTGACCCGAATGAACTTTGGTTCAGTTCCAATTTTATAAGTCCTACCTGTTACACATGTATTTTATTTTCGATTAATATTTTCTCTAGACTACTTTCATATACACTAACTGTGGTTTTCTGTTTATAATTTAGTACATCCCAAGCTAGATCGTGGAACTCCTACCAAATGTCAAGATACTTGTTGTTTTGAGTTGCGGTGGAAGAGAGTATCACATGCACTACTGGGGGAACATGAGGCTTAAGACCCTGACCCAAAAGGGTTTTTAGCGAGTTTCTTGATGCAGAGTAACTGAAAGTTGGGAGCACGCTCTATTTTGAGTTGTTGGATGGTTTAGGGCCGATAGTGTTCAGTGTCATCATTCTTAGGTCCTGATTTTAGTTTTACTGCTCAGAATTTGGAACAAATCATAACAAATTTATTCTAATTTGTAACATTAAGAGTGTTTGTTGAATGTGACTTTATGTAATTTTATCTTTAATCTTTAGTCTATTTGTTTAATGTTATTTAATCCTTAATATTTAACCTACCACACAATACAATTTTTTTATATTATGATCATTCATAAAACTAAAAAAGACTTGTGTGTAACGAATAATTTGTTTCGATCATTTTGAAACTAGCAAATATGGTTTTTTTCCAACCACATTTTTTTAATGAACTTGAACTATTAACCAACTATTTCCCTAGGTGGAGGACATTTCATACACAACCAAAAAATTTGTGCTAGGTGGTACTATTTATTCATTTTGGTCCTTGGCTAGCTCATTTGTTATTCTAGCGAGATGAAATTTGTTAGGCTCACATAAACGTGTGACGTTGGTCATGGGTCGGTTGCTTGTCACCTAAACCGATATAGGTGCAACATCATTGCATGCGAGGCGGACATCACAAGGGTCCAAAATGGCGCCATTCCAAAATGGCTATAAATATAGGGCCTCTCATAATCAATTCAAGCTTTGGTTCCCAACTTTTCCACAAATTCAAACGGTTTCCCCCCCCCCCCCCCCCTATTCTCTTCTCCCTTGTCAAAGGTATAGATTTTCTACTCTTCTAACACTTATATTTTTGTAATAGCTACTTTACATTGTTCGATCTGTGAATGTGTTGTGTTTTTTTTTCTAGTTCTTGCTCAAATTTGTTAGAGTGTTAATTTTCCTTAAATGTAGACCTAGGTACTATGTTTTGGTATGTTTTTGGAAGTTTTTGTGTAAGTTTTTGGTGTTAAATCATAATTTTTTATGGGTTTGTGTTTTTTTTCCGTAGTTGCCTATGATGCATGCGACATCGACAACCCATCAGTTACAAGTTGATCTTTGCAAATGGCGTGCGACGTCGTACATTCTTATTTCTAGTAATATATTCTTTTGTATGAGATATTGCACCTATATCGGTTTGACCATCGATCTAACCAATTGGTATCAAAGTTGCTTATAAGCATTTAAGCTTACTTTAAAATTGTATATACGACCTTGTTTGTGCATCTGTCACGTGTTCGGTTTGGTTGGCTATAGAGCGACGTCACTGATACATGTTGACAAAACCCTTTTTTGGACTGATATGTACTTGTGACACATGTCCGACGTCGCACCATGCATTTCCAAGGCTAGTTTTCCCTAAACATTTTCATTTTTGATTCAAGACTAATGGGTGGTGAAGGATCCTCAAGTTGCCCCTTTTTTCTAAGTCCTTTACCATTTTACATATATATTTACTATTACACCTTCACACTTTATCGCAATTAATATTTTTTTCATACATTTCTCTGCATAACGGAGCAACCCGGAGCCTTTTGCGTTAGACCTTTAACAACATACAATGGCTACTGATAGCCCACATTTCCACTACACTCGAAAGCAGTAGAACCTCAGGAAAAAATCAACTTTAGTAAGGCCTAAAACTAGCTATTGAAATGCATGTAATTATTTGATATTAAATTAATATTCTTTGTTGTTACTAGCATATATATGTATTTCTAATAAATATTATAGTTTGTGATTTAGTACATCCCGAGGGACATTGTACCACTCTACCGAATGACAAGACCCCTGTTGTGCTGAGGTGCTACGGGAGAGAGTGCCGCATGAACTACTCAGGAGGTGGGAACATCAAGGCCCTGTCCCCAATGGGTTTCAGTGAGTTCCTTTTCGGCAACCGCCTACGCATTGGTGACACCTTGTTCTTCCAGGTCAGAGAAGCTAGGGGGCCGATTGTCTTCAAGGTCATCATAATGCGAGCTGATTGAGTTTATTGCAATTTCAATTCTATTAGAACTATGACAGTTCTTATTCGAATATATGTATTAATTGTAAGGATATTTTAATGACTATTGTTTTTCCAATAATTTAACTACCTTAATTGAACAATATATAACTAACCGAATGTGCGATTTGATCTATGCATGATTTTAAAAACCATTTTCAACCATACCATTCAACACCATTTTGTGTAACTGTTTTAAAAACCATTAAACAAATACTTTTGTACATCAAAGTCAGTCTTTTTCAATTTAACCTGTGAAAGTTCTACGTTTTAAATAACTACAACGTCGGTCATCCATCGCATCACATTTTAGTGAAAACGACATATAATATAATTTTGGTTGGACTTTTTATCCATCATATGTAATGTTGCATGCTATTCGTTAAGATTATTTACTTCATTTTTTAAACTTTTTACTTCGGTTAATATAATAACTGAGGTTAAAAAAAATATTTTTAGCCTTGATTATGTTTTAACCGAGGTAAAAAATATCATTTACTTTGGAAAAAATAACTGAGGTAAAAGAACTTTTTACTTTGGTTATTTGACCTAAGCCAAAACACCAAGGTAAAAGAGGCGAACCAATAGGTCATTTTACTCGTAGTGTGGTATACTATTGAATGAGACTATTGCCAAAACTGTTAAGGTTGAATAGTAGAGTGTTGGTTTTGGTGATAAGTATGTTGAAAATGATCAATTCTCTTATTCTAAGGTAGGGTAGATCAAGATTGTTATCCTTAGTTTTTGTTATCTTTCTATTGAACCTAAATGAATCTATATTATTGCTCTTATTTAGATCCATCCTTATTTTTGTGTTTATGGTATATAGGTTGGGGAACCATTTGCACAGGACTTTGCAGCCCGTGTTAATCCTAAAGCAATGGTTTTGTCTATGGGGTTACCTTGAATGAGTCCTGAGAATGTTCCTTCAGCGGATGAATATTATATTGATTTAACTTATGAGATTGCTCTATGTATGTTAGATCTAGACTAAGTATATGTGATCTTAATGACTCGGGGATATCTACTAAGATTGAGGAATGTGTGAGGGTTTTGGGTAGTCGGGTAAAGATTCTATTTCCAAAACTTGTTAGCGCTATTTTGGGGTGGAAACTACAAATGCCACATAATTTTTCATTTTTTCATGAGTATGATGCTCATCTATGTGAGTAGGGGTTTCATATTCAAAGGTTGAAGAGAGAGATAAAAGGTGTTATGCGACGTGAGGATGAGTGACAAAAATGATTAACTAAGAAATGTTGGGAAAGTGATAGATTTGAAGATATATTATTGAAGCTGGTGGATTATCTTGATGAGATCGCTCAGCATAAGGGAAATTAGAGCATGAATTCCACAAACTGACGAAGGAGGTGCAAGTATGGAGGGTGCGCTATGATGAATAACATGATATCTAGGTTTGACTTCTAAAGAAATATGAGCAACTAGAGGGCCAACTTGATGTTGGAGAAGTTTTCTATGTCCGGTTGAATGGAATGTGTTAAGAATTGGAGGGAAATACTAAGGGAATACTAAATTTCGTACTGAGATTGGTGGGCTTCTAGGTAAGAATCTCTATGATGGATGTTTGAAAGACTGTGTTCATTGTTCAAAATAGGATGTTATTGGTTTGAAGCGGGACCTAGAGACTTATTCTTGTTCCATATATCTAATGACTATGCAACTAGGTAGATCAGAATGTGGACCAATTATTTATTTTAAGTATTATTATGTGAAGCACAAGCATTGCATAGAAGTTGTTGGTTCCACACGAGATGAAGTTTATCTACGCATGTGGTGGTGGAAACTAGAGGAAATACTAGATGCAAAGGCTGGGATAGTGAATGGAATGGTTCAATAGTTATTGTAGTTTGTTTTGGTATTTTATGTAATCCTTTGTTATCTATATTGTACTGATTGAAATAATATTCGATCCTTTGTATGGTTTTTTTTGGGGATGTATTGGGGGTGGGTGTTTTATTGGATATAGAATGAGTCGGGGACCGCTTATGTCATGAGGATGGAGATTTATCATACGTTTGCGAAGGGTGGTCCCCTGTGGTAAATATGTGTGGTGTCTGGTGAGATAAATGGAACATTTACTTGTGTCATGTGGCTGGTGATTTTCCAGACGTATACAAAGCCACAATACTCTATTTAGCTTATGTTTTAAACAAAGGGGGAGGGATGTCCGCTTGTGTTGTGAGGCTGGTGATTTTCCATACATATGTGAAGCTGCGTTATCCTTGCTCCCTTTGTTATTGGGTTTTTTCTCGCTTGTCGAGCGAATCCGTAGGTGATTTTCCTACTTGTGTTGCATCTGACGGTTTAGAGGGTGTAGTTTAGTGTTTCATGTATTAGCAGGTAGTGTGCTTGTTTTAGGAGATAATTATGCCACTGGGATTTTTGTTTTGACTTATCAGGGTAATTATGTGTGACTTTTCCATTTTTCAAGGTCGGGGTAGTGGTTAAGGTGGTTGTGGGTAGTCGCGTAGAATTAAATTTTTAGATCTTAATGTTTTTTGTTTATTTCTATGCTCCTCTCTTTTCTATAAAAGGTGCCTATACTAAAGGATATCATCTGCTATTTTTTATTGTGACAAGTTTGTTATTTGGGTTTGGGTTGGTGCTTATATTTGTAGTGTGATGTGTACTGCAGATGTTTAATGTTATAACATGCGAATGACTAACATGGGGTGGGACTCTGGGGGTGGTTGTTTTTTGGATGGGAGATCATACGGATTAGGTGGTAATCCTTATTGGGTGGGTTATTTTGAGAGATTATTTATGTTGCTGGTGACACTGATTGAGATAACATCCATTACATATTTTCTTGGGAAATCTCATGTAGGTTGTAAGTGTGCATTGTTTGTTTTCATTATTTACTATTGCATTATATGTATTTTTAGGGAGAACTTTAGTTTGGTATTGTCTAGGATTGGCAATTGAGATCATGGAACGAGAGGATGGAGGATGATGGTGAATCTCTATCAATCCAGCCTTCTTTTATAGGGGTCAAGAGGAACCAATGCAAGGAGAAACCTAAACTCACTACGGCTTGGATCTAAGGGGACGATAGGATGCATAGTTAATGACCACACCTGATATTCCTCAAATGTGGGCTTGGCTATGCTAGGGTAGGGTGGAGTATTGTTGGAGAAAGATAATCTTCTTGTGGCAATTCATCATTCTCTAGCATAATTTCCTACTTTTGGGTTGGTGCATCCACTTCCGAGGTGCAATAAGGAATACAAGATATGATCGTGAATCGGATAATAATCCAACACCTCGCTTGGAGTTCATGACCAGCCTCTATCGATGTCTCTTTCACCACGCACTCCTATAGCCAAGGTAATTTACAATTCACAATCTAGTTATTTTCACTACAAGAAACATGACCTTTTACCTTGGTTCTACGGGATTTTTTACCACAGTTTTTAGTTCCAAAAAAAACCAAGGTAAATACTGTTGTAGCAAAAATTACACTTTCTATCTAGGTTTTAGACCAACATTGACAAGTATTGTGATCTGTGTCGGTCGTAGCAAGAAGATAGACGATAGGAGACCATTGTTGTGACTTTGTTCAGGCTGACGTCGGTCGTAATGCGAGTGACAATGCAAGGGCTTTTAAATGATTCCGCGCTCTGTCGAGCAGTGAAGTTGTGTGCATGCTGACATTGAATTACAACCAATACGATGCTATTTTGAAGAGCTGATCTTGTTCACATCACCGAAGTCGGGTTGTGCAATGTCGGTTGCGTGTCGTCTCTATATCGGTGTGTGCAATGTCACTTGTTCGTCTGAGAGACGTCAATTCTCGTAAAATATTATAATATTTTATATTTGATGACATAAAAAATCATTCGTCGCTAGTTGTTAAATGTTATTTAATATTCAATGGCTCATAAAATGGTTAAGCGACATACAACAATCAATTGTTGTTCAATTAATAAAGAATGGAATCACATGATGAAACCTACACAACTATCACATATATTACAAATATATGATTCAAACTGTTAAAATACAAAGGTTGATATGAAATTGAAATATTATTGGTAGTGAACCTCTATTGTCTATGTTGTATGGTATTAACACTGTCAAGGCGACTAGTGAAATGACAAGTCCATTCATCTACATGCTGAAAGTTCATCGATAACTCTCTTTGTCATATTACAACCAATCCACAACAAGCAAAATTTATGTTAGAAATTGGTAGTCCCCAAATGAAATACACATAATATGGTCATACGTGGATGACATTAATCTCAACTGAAAAAATGTAACTCATCTGCTTAAGTGTGATGTCGGTCATTCTAGACATTGATGTCGCACTGGTTGACATGAAGACCTGTGTCCGACATTCACAGTTTTGTCAAGAATTTCTTTATATTTTCTCTGAACATGAAAATATGCAACATTTCATAAACATGAGTGATATCAGTCGTTGTTCAGTAACACATCACAAGGCCTGATGGATTGAGACCGACTTTGCACATTCAAAGTGTGTTCTTACAAAAATGTTATTATTATACACAATCAGCCCTACTTACAAACATGGAATTATGTTGAAAAACAAACACTATACAATATATAACATGTAACACAATCATCATACTTCATGAAAATATTCAATCTTTGTTCCATGAAAAAATAACAATAACACAATCACGATTAAAATTGTAAAATGGACATGGAATGGATGGAAAACTACCTCAATCAATTTGTACCCGGAGATGCTCCATCCTCTAGTACTTGTGGATGTTTGAGATGAGCAATTTGATTAATTGCTTTAATTTTTGTAATGGGGTGAATGGAAAGAATCTTGGGAGTTGGGTTTGGAGGAAGTGTTTTGGAGATGTGAAATTGGTAGAATTGTTGATTAAAATTGAGATGAAATAGGATTTGGGGGGGGGGGGGGGATTTTAGCTTAATTTTTTGTTCCCACTATAATTTTAAGTGTACGCGGCGTTAATAGCATGTCAGTACAAGCTTCATTCCAAACGAAGTTCTTGCGATGTCACATACATGGGCCATAGTGTAATTTTCTAAAAGTGTCATCAAATACTCCCTGTAAATATTTTAGGCCCTTCCGTTGATCCGTTAATGCCCAAATAGGTACAACATGGTCGTGACAGTGTGAATTACATAAGACTATCTCCAATTTCTCATTTCGACTTCTGTAACTTTATTTGAGGGACCTAAGTGCAAAAATTTTAAAAAAATCATCGGTTGTGCCAAATCAATTCCAGTCATCCCAGAAGGAACCTTTGCCATCCCCAGTCAAACTGATAATCACTGAGGGTGATAAAGAATCTGGCATGATCCCACAGAGACTTCCTGAAGTTCTTCTTATTAACCTTTTTATACTTAGAAGTAATCATCTACTATTTATTCTAGACCATGTACTAGCGCTTTCTAAAAATTGACATCAAATTTTATTATCTTTTTATTTTATAATAAACCAAGAATATGTAACTCCATGTGATTCTATGTGGTGTAAATTATCGTTCTTATACAGCTCATCGTAAGGGTATTAATGGAATAATAATAAAAATGATCACACACTACCTCAGTTCACGTCCCTCTTAGACAGTACGCATAATCCACACATCAAACAATTTTCCGAATGTTTAGGTGTGGAATTCTGAAGTGTATGGTACATTCAAGGACGTTTAGGCCTTAGCATAATTTCCAAAAAAAAGTGTCGTCAAATACTCCCTGTGAAGATTTTGGGCCCTTCCATTAACCCGTTGATGCCCAAATCGGAACAACATGGTCATGACAACGTGAACTACATAAGGGTATCTTTAATTTTTTTCATCCCAACTACTCCCATTTTCTTGGAGGGAGCTAAGTGTAAAAAGTAAAAAGTTCACCGGTTGCGCCAAAATTGATTTCATCGAACAAGACCTTAAAAAGTTCATGCCCATTTTTAAATTTCAGTTTGTTGTTTCTAATATACTATTAAATTTTCTGAAAGTGACCTTTATTCATTTTGGTCAAACATAGGCTCATTTTTTATGCTAGTGGGTTGAAATTGTTAGACCCGCATTGAGGTAACCCAACGTCAGTCATGGTTTGGTCAATTGTCGGCTAAGCCGATAGGCCGGTGACGTTGCACATGTCAACGTGTAATCCACAAGCGTTCAAAACGATGTCGTTTCTAAATGTATATATAAAGAGCCCACCTCAGAATCAGTTTAAACATTTACTTTCAAGTTTCGCTCGAATTCCAACATTCTCCCACCCCTTCATCTCTTCTCCTGTCAAATGTATGGTTTTTTTCAATTCTTCTAAATCCTTCATTTTTTGTATTTTTTTTCCTTTAAATTGTTCTATCTGTGGTGTGTCAATGTGTTGGTTGGTATGTTTTTGGTTTTCTAGTTTGTATGGATTAGTTTTAGTGTGAACTTTCCTTATGTCAACCAAACATGATTTTTTCTGGGGGGGTTTTTTTTTCCAATTTTGGCCATAGCTACTAGATTTAAATGGGACTTCAATGGCCTGTTAGTTCTTCTTTTTTCTATGCGATTGTAGTGTGACGTCGTTCATTCATAATTATGCTGGTATTTGTTTTGAACAGTACATTGCACCTATATCGGTTCAACCGACAGGTTACCGAACTCGCATGTATGCATTTTCAACATACTAATTGCTTTAAAAATTTTAATCTGAATTCGTTTGTCTATCGGTTACCATGTTCAGTCTAAATGGTTGTTGTGCGACGTCGTGCATACATGTCAGCCATGTTACTGTTTTGGACCGACATGTATATGTGACACATGGCTGACGTTGCACTCATCAAGTTTCAAGGCTTTTATGCCCTAATCATTTTCTTATAATATTTAGGGGTGATAGCAGTAAAAAGATCCTTTAATCACCCTTTTTTCATGTCAGTGAATTATTTTACATATATTTACATCTATATATACGAGCTACATTTATTTTATGTGTTTACTTAAAATGGTTTAGGTGAGAACACTCATTTATGTGAGAACGCCACCTTATGTGAGAACAAATCTGAACCACCCAACCACTTAATCTAATGGTTCTGATTTTGTGTTGAATTATTGTACTCCCTCCGTCCCAGGGGAATCTGCACACTTTTTTTTGTCCCAAACAAATTTGCACACTTTTCCTTTTAAGAAAAAAAATTCACATATCATATGACACAATTTCCCTTACAAGATTAAAATTTTACACCCAAAAAACAACACTCTTCTCACCAAGCCTGAATTATTTCTGAATGCATCACTCTTTCTTCCTCACCATTCTGATGCCTCACCATTTCTAAACATCTTTCTCACTCTTTTCCACTTTCTTCCTCACCATTTATGAACATATTTGTCACTCCTTTCCACTTTCTTCCTCACCCTCACCAATACATTTTTCTACTTCCTTCCCACTTTCTTCCTCACCTATACAGTACATCTTCTCCCTGCGTCTCTGCCACTAGCTCCGCTTCCTCCCCTCTCCTCCGCAACCACTCCATCTGCACCTACTTTGGGGCGGAGGTCTCTGGGTTTGTCAATGACGTTTAGTGGAGGAGAATTTGGATTCAAAGAGGTGGATCTATATTTTTCCGACGGCGAAGAAGACATGAGCGGTGTCAAAATTTTGTATTGTTCATGGTTGTTTGGTTGTTTTCGGCCCAGATCTAAAATAATTTCAGCGGCTTGGGCTCGCGGAGGGGAATATTGTAGAAAATGGTGGTGATGGATATGTGGAAGAATGGATGGTGTGGCTTGGTTGTTGGTGTTTAGGTGTGTTGAAGAAAGGCAGAGAAGTGGCCCATTGGTGTCAATGGCAGAGTGGTGGTGGTGGTTTGTAATTATAACATAGAAGGGAATGGGAAGAGGTTAAAGATGGAGGCAAATCAGACATTTTACTTGACTAAAAAAAATCCCAGCCCTTCTTTTCTTTGTAGAAACGGCTAGGACAGAGGGAGTAACTATCCATTATTTAGTCTAAATTTGCAGGTCATAACACACAAGTCAGGTCGTAACAAATAAATTGGATCCATTTATCATATTTTGGAAGGAAAAGCCCGTCTTTCTCCTTTGTCCCCTCTCCGGTGACTTTCTTTGATAGACGTACTATGAAACAAATCTGGGAATATTAGTTCACCTTTTCTTCTCTTCAAGTGCACAGATTACCATGTCCTATCTCTTCATAATCCAAGTTCAACCTATCAATATACCCCCTACAAAACAATGTTCACTTTCGAGTTATTCATGTTTCATAACTAAACAAATATTCACAAAGATGCATATGCTTATTGATAGCAAAGATAGAATAGCTTGATTGATTTTAGATTAATTAGGATTGATATTGTACATGTATAGTCTAGGTTCGATGTAATTAGCTCCTTGTACTCTATTTATTCTATCTATGATAGACACACTAAATATGGTGAATTACCCATTTTCATGGTATCAGACAGGTTTCGATTTTTTTCTAATCTTCCGTCATTTTGAAAAATCTTGAACCTTCCAAAGTTTTAATGGAAGACAACCAATTAAGCAATTCTACCCTTATTCATATGTTGCTGATCAAGCTAAATTCCGGCAACTATATGATGTGGAAGTCGCAAGTTCAAGTGCTCCTTGAATCCGAGGGTTTCTTTGGCTTCTTGGATGGCTCAAATCCAAAGCCAACAGTTGCAGTCAGGGGTAAATCCTCGACTGGTGGTTCTTCTCAGACAAATAACGATGATGTTACAAAATCCCAAGTTGTGTTCAATACTTGGGTGGTGCAAGACAAATGACTCCAAGCATTTCTCCGATCGTCGCTCACCAAGGAGGCCATGTTGGAGACCATTGGTTGTGGCACGATGAAGGAGATGTGGAACTCCCTTGCAGCAGCGTTCAACAACGTCTCGGCATCCCGCGAACTTCAACTCCAAGATGAGCTTCATACAATCCGGTGTGGCTCCTCGTCGGTGATGGATTTTCATCGCAGGTTCAAGGCTGTTCTTGATGGACTCGTAGCCATGAATGCTCCAGTCCCGCTAAGAGATCGTGTTATGATTTTTCTGCGAGATCTTGGTGCCGGATTCAGCAAATTCACGAGTGTCCAGTTGGCCCAGTCGCCATTACCAGCGTACTCTGATGTGGTCGCATGAGCCCACGACCTTGAAATCTTCACCCAGTCCTCCTCCGTCGTGGGAATCAGCTTTGATTCCATTCTAGTAGCTTTTGCCGCCTCATCTACAGGTTTGTCCAGTGGCCAGGATTTACATTCACCGGCGCATAAAGCCCGCGTGCCGCCCTCAGGCAAGTCGACCACCACGCACGGCCGTGGAAACAGTTCCGGTCGATCAGTCCGTTCTTCAGGTTCTGATTGTAGAAGATGTTGGAATCCAAAATGCCAAATTTGCCACAATTTTGGTCATACAACTCCACAGTGCTCCAGGCTCTCGTTAGCAACTCGTCACTCTGAGACCGCCCATCTTACTGAAGCCTTCCGGTTTTTTATCTCCCTTGAAGATTCAGCCTCAGATTGGTATCTGGACTCCAGTGCAACGAATCATATTGCATTCACTTCCTTTAGCATGGACTGTGTTATCCCCTATTTCGGTAACCATTCTGTCACTGTTGCTAATGGTCGTTCTATTCCTATTTCTCATATTGGACGTCATCGGTTCTCTCATAATTTTTCATTATCTGATGTGTTAGTGGTCCCTGATATTACGAAAAATATGCTTTCCATTAGTAAAATTACAAAGGATATGAATGATATGATTTCTTTTAATAAGGATTCGTTTGTGATTCAGAATCGGTTCATAAATGAGGTCGTGGGTCAAAGTCGATGTGATCATGGCCTTTATGTGCTTGAGAAAGGTGGTGCTGCTTTTGTTGCTCATGTTAAAACCAATAAACATAGAGCTTCTTTTGATGTTTTGCATGCTAAACTAGGGCATACTTCCATTTCAGTTATTTCTTTGTTAAATAAACTGAACCATGTTGATGTCGTTTCTTTACCGCCTGAACCTGCACTTTGTTTTCCTTGTGAAATGGTGAAAGGAAAACGGCTTTCTTTTGTGGAAAATTCTAGACGGGCAAAGGCTATCCTCAATTTAGTGCACTGTGACTTGTGGGGTCTTGCTCCAGTTTTATCTGATAGTAGATTATCTTATTATGCCATTTTTGTTGACAATTTCTCACAATTTACCTGGTATTATCCATTGGCATGGAAATCAGATTTCTTTGAGACATTCTTGCAGTTTCAGAACTTGGTTGAAAACCAATTTTCTTGTTCAATCATGGTGTTTCAGAGTGATGGTGGTACAGAATTTACAAATGCACACCTACGATCCCATTTTTCAAATACAGGAATCCTTCATCAAATTTCTTGTCCATCCACACCGGAGCAGAATGGTAAGGCGGAACGTAAACACCATCATGTTGCAGAGATGGGATTATCAATGCTTTTCTCCTCTGGCTTGCCGATTTTGTACTGAGATGTTGTCTTTGCCACGGCTACCTACACCACAACAAGCTTCCCACCCTTGTTCTTCGCAATGCCTCACCATATTCTCCACTATATGGTCGCCATCCAGACTACTCAAACTTTCACCCATTTGGATGCCGGGTGTATCCTTTCATTTGGCCAATTGCTCCTCACAAACTGGCCCCTTGCAGCACTTTATGCATATTCGTGGGATATAGTGCTCGCCATAAGGGGTTTTGCTGTCTGGATCCAATATCTAAGAAGGTCTATCTCACTCGGCATGCCCGTTTCGATGAGTCTTCTTTCCCATTCGCGAGTGATACTACTCGCACTGCCCCAGAATCTTTGGGCATCTCAACGTTTATTGATTTTTATTTGGATGAGTTATTTAGATCCCCTACTGCCCCTCTACCACCTACTCAGAATTCATCTGGGTCAACGACCCCAACACCCGTGTCTCATTTGTGCTCATCCCTGGCTGATGTTCAAGTGCCTCCTCCATCGATTGTGAGTTATCGTATGACTACTCATTCTTAGACAGATAGTCGAACAGCAAAACAGTATCCAGACTATGTGATGTCAGGGTTTCTTGCAGCATTACTAGCATAGACTGTACCTCAAGGGTATCGATCTGCCCTTAAGGATCCTCATTGGGTGGCCGCTATGGATGAAGAAATGGGTGCTCTTTGTCAGAAACATACTTGGGATCTTGTTCCACGCTCTACTGGTGTCAAGATCATTGGATCCAAATGGATTTATCGTCCCTAGCATCGCCAATATGGTACAATTGATCGGTACAAGGCTCATCTTGTTACGCAGGGATATTCTCAGTTGCCAGGCTTTGACTTCACCGACACTTGTAGTCCGGTCACCAAGGCCTTTACAGTCAAAATTATCTTATCCTTGGCCACAAATTTCTCTTGGCCTCTTCATCAGTTAGAAGTTAAGAATGCATTTCTTAATGGTCTTCTTGATGCACCAGTCTACATGGAGCAACCAACCGGTTACACTGATCCCGTTCATCCTGATTATGTATGTTGTCTTCGCAAGGCTATCTATGGTCTCAAACAAGCTCCTTGGGCTTGGTTTCAACGATTTAGCTCCTATTTATTTCATATGGGATTCCGGTGCAGTTCTGCCGACACTTCCTTATTTGTGTTATCCCAGGGATTGAAGATTCTATACCTGCTAGTATATGTGAACGATATCATTCTAATCGGCAATGATCCTATTCTCATTCGTCGGTTCATCACTCACACTGATCATGAGTTTGCCATGAAGGATCTTGGTGCACTTCACTATTTTTTAGGATTGGAGGTCTCTCGATCTTCATCTGGATTTTTTTTGGGGTAGGCTATGTATGTGATGGAGATACTTCAGCACACAGGCATGACAGATGTTGTTCCTACTTCCACACATTTTGTTCATGGCTCTCAGTTTCACAGCACCTCGGGGTCTAAGTTCTCGAACCCCAAGATTTATTGCTCACTGGTCGGTGCCTTGCAGTACTTGACCATCACTCGCCCTGATCTCTCCTATGCGGTCAACTCTGTTAGCCAGTTTCTCCAGTCGCCTCGAGAGGATCACTATCAGGATGTCACTCACATCCTTCGGTATGTTCATGGAATGCTTCATCATAGTCTATTTCTTTGACCATCTCATAGTGGTCTTTCCCTTCTAGGCTATTCCGATGCTGACTAGGCCCGTTGTCTTGAGACTCGGCATTCCACTTAGGGCTATGCCATTTTTCTTGGGGGCAATCTTGTTTCTTGGAGTGCTAAGAAGCAACTGACAGTATCTCAATCCAGTTGTGAGTTCGAGTATCGCACCATGGCGAATACTGCTGCTGAACTTATTTGGGTGTGTAATCTGCTTAAGATTCTTCGGGCTTCCCTTTCGTCGTCGCCTCTCCCGCTTTGCGACAACAGCAGTGCCATTTTTCTTGGTTAAAATCTGTTTGCACATAAATGGGCCAAACACATAGACATTGACTTTCACTTCGTTCGTGAACTTGTTGCCTCTGGTAGGCTCCGTGTTAGTCATATTCACTCCTATCTACAAGTTGCTGATATTTTCACTAAGGGTCTGTCTCGTAATCTTTTTGATTTGTTTCGTTCCAAGCTCTGCATATCCTATAGTTCTACGCTTAGCTTGAGGGGGGTGATAGAATAGATAGAGTATCCTAAATTGATTTAAGATTAATTAGGATTGATATTGTACATATATATAATAGACTAGGTTTCAATGTAATTAGCCCCTTGTACTCTATTTATTCTATCTATAATAGACACACTAAAGATGGTGAATTACACATTTTCAATAATTTTTTATCTTCAAGTATATCTTTCAAATGAGCTTACATTTTTTTGTATTCTCGTTCGTCGGGATAGTTTTTCCAAAAAATTTCATGAAATCCTTCACGTAGTCTTTATATAAAGTTGGAAATGAATTCTGTGCATATGAAGCATTTGTTAAATTTACTCATTCACCCATTCTTTGTTATGTTTCCCAGTGTACAAAAATCATGGCTAATTGCTTTAAAGATTACTGTTTGCCGGATGTTCGAAACGATATTGGTATACGCACAGTAATATTGGCTAAGGTTGATTTTATTTTCTTTAAAAATCACAGAAGGAGGGATTGCTTCAATTTTGAAGCAGTTTGTGTGTGCATAACTAGGAGCATAGTTTGAAGCACCTACAAGTATAATTTGGAGAACATGGAAGCTAAACTTGAATCGCTTTCGAGTCTAACTTGAAGCGTTAATAAGCGTAACTTGAAGCAGTGACGAGCATAACTTATGGGTACTTGAAGTTAAATTATACTTTAAAATGCTCTAAATATATCTTATAAGTGCTTGATGTTGTACTTATAGGTGCTTCACGTTATATAACTTAGGTGCTTGAATTATTAATTATAGATAGTTTAAGTTATATATATGTGCTTCAATTTATGCCTTCAGGTTCTTTAAATTATGCTTGAAGGTGCTTTAAGTATAATCTATAGGTGTTTGAAGTGAAACTCGTAAGTGCTTCAAATTATAGCGTGTAGGTGCTTGAATTAATATTTGTAGGTGTTTTAACCTATACTTGTTGGTGGTTTAAATTATGTTTGAAGGTTCTTTAAGGTGTTTATAAATGGATACAAAAATAATATCAAAAGGTAAGGTTTATAGTTTGTAGGTGCTTCAAGTACAACATATATGTGTTTTACATGTTACTTGTAGGGGCTACAATGAAAACTTGGAAACATTATACCTAAGAGGTGCTTAGTATATGTCTTGGTTGTGCTTTAAGTATAGCATACATGTGGTTGAATTATAATTTATAGGTGCTTAAAGTTATGCTTGTAGATGCTTAGAGTTATGCTTGTAGGTGCTTCTCTTATAATGTACAAGTGCATCAAGTTTAACATGCTTCATGTTACTTTTACAGGTGCTTCATACATGTTTTGAAGGTATTTCAAGTATAGTATACAGTGCCTAAAGTATGAATTTTCTTAGCAAAGAAATAACTCTCTTATTTATGCATAAATGTAGAAATACAATCTAAATACGAAGTCATTTGACTCTTAGAATAGGCTAGATAAATAATAGCTTATAAATAATCTTAGCCTAAACAAACATCCAAACTGGATCCTTGTATTTCATAGCCATTTGAAGGGAACCTACTTGATATGTCCATTTTGTGTGGTTATTTTGGGGGTTTTAGGATGTGGATATGCCATTTCCTCCGTATGCTTAAATCTTTTCTTACTCGAGGGCGAGTAAGGTTTAAGTGTGGGGAGGTTTGATGTGTCCATTTTAGGCGCATTATTTAGTAGTATTTAGGATCACTTTTGTGCTCTTTTATTATCGAGAGCTTGTGTTTTACCTTGAAATTCACTTAGGAGAGGTAAAAGCAACTTTGTACTCTTTTACCTCTTTTAAGTGGATTTTGTGTGACAAGGGAAGAACACATAAGCAACGAAGACCGGAAGACATTGAAGACTATACTTTCGAAGACTTTTGGATACTCACTTCGAAGACATGAAGACCGGAGGCCGTTGAAGACCATTTTGGAGCTGTTGAAGACTTGAAGAGTGAGAGGGATGGCTATGAAGAAGACAAAGAAACAATGCAAAACTGTGGCTGCCGTCGCGACCCCGTCACGACACCATCGCGATCCCGTCGCGACACCGTCGCGAGTCGCGACCAACGGGCGGCCAGAAATCATTCTTATTTTCTTTGCACTATAAATACCCTCTCTTTCCTCTTCTTCTGCAGCCTTTCCCAGCCCATTTTTCTCTCTGTTTTTGGGCGCGAAACCTAGGTTTTTTCTCTTCTTTCTTTTCTTTGTTTTTCTTAGTTTAATTATGTGTTTTCTTGTTCTAGAGTAGGTTTTGTACTTGGGAGCAAGGATTGAAGCTTCCATTTCTATGTATTGAGATTCATTTTATATCTATCTATTTGGTGTTTTTGCTATTGTGCATTTATTGTGCTTTGAATGTTAATCGTTGATTGCATTGATGTTGTTGAGAGCTTGATGATATGAATGCTTGTATGAATTGCTAGCTAGGGTTTGGGGGATTTGGGTTAATTTCCCCCCTGTTCTTGTTAGGAATGTATGAGTGTGAATTAGAGCTTTTGATTGTGTTAGTGTGTTGACAATGTGCTAGGCGAATGTGATTGATGTCGAACTCTTCGTCATGTTCGTTTGTGTAGCAAACGAGAGAGTCATATGCTCGTGGATGAATGTGCGTTGCACGTTCATCCAATCTCATGTAATTGCATGAATTGGTTTAATGCTTAGTCACGGTGTAGTGGTCATAGGCATTGCCAAGCTTGTTGGTCCTTCGTGCTAAATGCCACCAATGACACCTTGAGTCGTGGTCGCGACTCGGGAGTCATTGGTGAGGTTTGACGAGAGATGTCGAACTCACTCTCGCAAACTACGAACTAAGAAGGATAGGAGTTTAGTCTCCACGACAAGTAGTTGAAGTATTGAATAGATGATTTAAACTCATTCTTGAAGCATTTGTTATTTGGCGTTTATGTACTCTTGACGATGTGTTTCACTGCATGTGTGCCATGAGTGGTTTGAGCATAGGTAGTGCTTGTGTGGTTGAATTGCTTAGGTGTAGGAACGTGACGAATTCCGTAGCGCCTTTGCATGAAGATCTATGAGCATGAACTTAGAACTCCTTGTGATGTGTGTGTTGTGGTACTTGCTAGATGGGGTGTGTGAGCGTTGGGTCATGAATGCTATATGATGGAATGTGTGAATGATTCGATGAACTACATTAGATGTGGAAGTGGATATCCGTTGCCCCCAAGGCATTTTATCTTTGTAGTTTAAAACCCCTTTTCTTAGTTTCGTTTGATGATTAGCATAGTCACTTGACGTTGCTAGTTATCTTTGTTAACTTAGGAAACCAACCAACCAACCCCCCCCTTTACTTGCTTTTAAGTGTGTGTATATATATTTACTCCTAGCCTAGTATCAACCATTGTGTGCTTAGACACTTAGGAAGATCCCTCTTCTCATTGGACGACCCCGATTTGCCACTATCTACCTAGTTGTAGAAAGTAAGCATTGAGGGCTTATAAATTATCTTTTGGCGCGCGGGCGCGACGACCGCCCGCGCCTGTCACTACTTCCATGTTTTGCAGAAGTTTTGGGTAGTCTGTACCTTACATAACTAGAGACAAATTTCTACCACATCGAAGAAATCTGAAAGGTATTAAGGAGATGGATAGTATGATTTACTATGTGTCATTGAGATGTGCTTCATTTTGTGTGCGTTGGTCGTTGCATCCGGTATAGTTTTCGGTATGTTTTGTATGGAGGATTGCTAGTATTAGTTGAGTTTACGTGACATGGGGTTTAGATGGCCATGATTGGTTTTATTATCTAAATCCTACATTTTTTAGACTTAATAAGTACAAGTGGACATCATGTATCCATGAGTTCCTAGATCATCCATTTGATCATCTTTAATGGGTCGCCCGTGGGTACTTTTTGGTTACATTCTATGTGAAGGTCATTCGTAAGGGCGGTAAAAGATATTGAAAACTGTTTGCAAGGATGGTAGAAGAGATAAAAGGCCATTCACCTTCAGAATGGTAGTAGACAAAGACCACGAAAGCCAATGCATAGTAGAAGGGCATTGGAGTCAAAGATAGGTGGAACAGAGATCAAAGCGGCCAATGAAGAATTGGGGAGTCGTGGTCCGATGAGTCGTGCCAAAGTCTGAGAACGATCTGAGAATAGTTAAGCATGGTTCCATTTAATTTGTCTTCTCGAGAACTAAAAAAGTGACTACTAGACCTCAAAGATTGGTCTAACAGTTCACCCGTTGCAAAAGAAACAAGTTCAGCTAGCCAAGGTACCACGGTTCAGCACGAGCCATTCATGGCCAAGCACCAATGGTCCGAATCATAGGAGATGCTTCATGCCAACAGCTCCAGTGTAAGGAAATGGCGAGAACTGCACCATACGCCATGGTTCATGCAGCCTAAGTTCAAGGGTTTGCTCTAAAATGGCTAAGCATGAGCGCAGACTATCCCATTTGTAACGGTCTACGTCATTCCAAGATCGAGATGCCAAGACCATCCATTGGCCTGCGCTAAAATTTTCTCCATGTGCCAAACTTTTGGGCAAACCGTGCTTCCAAACCATGGCTCACACCATAGCCCACGGTTTGCGCCAAAGTTCTGAGCAAACCATGCTTTCTGACCACGGCTTGGGCTAAAGTTCTGAGCAAACCATGCTTCCTGACCACAGCTTGTGCCACAACCTATGGTCCACACCAGAGCCTTGTACCATGGCCCTATGCCAGATCAAGTTCCCTGCGCCCATGAAGATCTACGGCCCGCACGCAATGATGTGTCCAGCGATAAAGTACTTGGTGCAGACTGCGCCATCTGCGACGGTTCGTGCCAGGTGGCAGCTGAACTAGGGTTTTAGCACTTTTGGCCTACTTTGGGCCTATTTTTAGGCCCAATCCCCTTCTCATATATATATGACCTTAGTCTACGAGGTTAAACATGTACAAAGTAGATTAGATCATTAGGAAAGCACTTTGGAGAGAGAGAAACACTCTCTTATTTTCCTTTTTCTTTGCTTTCTTTTTCATGTTCATCCATGATGTGGAATTCAAATCAGTATTTGAATTCCATGTCTATGTAGTAGTTTCCATAGCTTTGGGATAATTGTAGTGCATGATTTAATCTTTATGTTTTTGTGAGATTCATTAGATTCATCCTATTATATGTGTTCATGATATTATTATGATTGTTCTTCAATGTTCTAAATGCATGAATATTACACCACATAGTGGCACACACTTTGGGTTGTATTCATGTATGGTGCATTTATTGATGCACCCTTGGGAAGATGCACCCTTGTTAGAATTGATAAGGTTCCAACGACCCATGGGCCTAGTTGATAGGACCCGGGGGAAGTTGTGTATTTGTGGTGGAAGCCCGGGACATAATTACACGAGGAAGACACAGACCTACAACAATGGTTAAACCTTTTTGTACTTCCCAAATTACGATGGCAATATCGATGGAGGGTTGCGAGCGCACCCGATGGGACATGTGTGGAGAAGTGTATACCATCGGCCACACCACGTGTTGTGAACACAATATTAGGTTGCTTAGTAAATCTAGCATGTGAATGAATCGAGGATCGAAACCTTTGATTAATCATGCTATCCAATGACTCCCCAAGTTCTTATCTTTATTAGATTACTTGCTTTTTACTTTATTCTTTGTAGTTGATAATTTGAAAATCCAACCCCCCCCCATTTTTTTGCATTTACTAGTTATTCCTTTCACTCATACGGATTGAAGACCCGTACGAGGTTGTGTTTTTAGTTGATACTTGAGCCCTGGAATTTCTGTGCATAAACCCAGGGCTTACCGCTAACTACCCTCTAGGTAGCATAGCAATGAGAACATGGTGCGGAATATAAATATCATCTTTGACATCCTCAGTCTCAACTCGGGTTAATTAGCTACAATTAACGACCCCGGGTGGAGGCGGGTCAAATTTTGGTGCCACTACCGGGGATGCTATCCAGCTCAAGTATTGATTACCACAACTCGTTAGTTGAAGTAGTTACTAGCTGCCTTTCACTTTTGTTCTTGTTTTGTGTTGTTAGTTTGGTTGTTGAGTTGTTATAGTTGCTTTGTTACCTTTTCATCCGTTTTCTAGTGTCGTATTTGGAAGAGTATTGCTAACCCTAGTTTATGGTACACACATGTACCACTAATCTAGGTGTTTTACACTACCCGACTAAGAACACAGGTGTACGGAGGAGAAGGACACGGAGGACTAGGGCAATAGTTCAACCAAGGCAAGCAGTGTTAGTTGAAGATTCGCTAGCGATAGCAGAAAAAATCGTACCTTACGGGAGCTTATTTCCCCCAACCTGGAGAATCGACCTTTATGAATCACCTTCCCACCATTACCAGTCAATTTTAGTTGTGAGCTAAAAAGTGGCATGATCCATTGCCTACCTACATTCAATAGATTGGTGGGGGGATGACCTGAACAAGGATCTTTTGGAGTTTCACTTAGTGTGTACGAACAT
Source organism: Rubia yunnanensis (assembly GCA_037428765.1). NCBI lineage: Eukaryota > Viridiplantae > Streptophyta > Magnoliopsida > Gentianales > Rubiaceae > Rubia > Rubia yunnanensis. The sequence continues at coordinate 63,820,185 of CM075065.1, forward strand.
GAGGCCACCGGGAGTTTCTGGAGACGATTACAACTTGAGAGTTTTCCCATTTTCCATTCAAGATGGAGCTAAAGACTGGCTATACTACTTGCCACCAGGATACATTGGTTCTTGGATGGACATAAAGCAGAGGTTTTTAGAGAAGTATTTTTCGGCGTCTAAGTTGGCAGGGCTAAAGAAAAAACTGTCAAACATCACCAAAGGGGATATCGAAAGCTTGTTTGATTATTGGGAACGCTTCAAGAAAATTTTGGTGAGTTGTCCCTACCACCCTTTCAAGGAGGGAGATTTGGTGCATTATTTCTTCGAAGGGTTGTGCGATGAAGATATGTGAATGGTGACCACCACTTGCAATTGTTCGATAGCCTTAAAGTTGCATTTACAAAGAAGAGAAGTAGGCAAACTAAGAGGTTATGACATTTAAAAATGGGAGGAGTAACCGTTTTGAATCATAAAATATTTCCTAAGAAATGCGATGACCCCGGAATGTTTTCTATCCCTATCTCTTTAGGTGGTAAACTTGTTGAAATGCCATGATAGATTTAGGTGCATCCATCAATGTGATCTCATATAGTTTATATAAACGCCTAGAACTAGGTGAGCTTAGGGAAACTAGAGTGATTGTCCAACTCACCGATGATTTCAACGCTAGTCCACATGGACTAGTGAGGATGTGATGGTGCGAGTTGCCAAGTTTGTTTTTTTGGCAGACTTTATGTCCTAGATGTGGCACACGACGGTAGTGCTCCCCCAATCTTTTGGGTAGACCTTTCTTTAAAACGTCTAGGACTAAAATTGATGTCCACTTGGGAACCTTAACTCTAGAAGATGAGATGGATAAAGTGGAGTTTGATATTTATAATCTAGGTATGATTCGATAAATTCTTCTCTTATGTGCAAAGGTGTAACCCTATGTGATGAGCAAAATGAATCTTCTTGTATTACTAATGAGCATGAATGTTTGAATGAACCCAATGTTGATGATATTGAAGATGAGTCGGATGAATTGCACGATGCTATGGATAATATGGTTGTACTAGATTGTTTTTCCATGCTAACCAACTTGCATCTAGAAAGGGAGATGGTCGAGAGTTTAAGACCTCCTCAACCTCTCCCTAACCCCAAAGAGACATTCACAGACTTAATGCTAGCAAGACACGGGGATTCATTCCTTATGACAGACAAGAAGTCTGAAGGTGAGGATGGCTCGTTGTGGAGACATTTCCACAACGATGTCATTGTGGGTGGAGTCACCGATGGAGATTTTTGGAGACCCACGGGTAGGTGGTTTTAACTAGAAAGTAGGAAAAAGAAATAAGTCGTTGGGACAACAATAAATATACGGTGTTTCTTTTTGCTCTTGTGTTTTTGGGTAGAGATTAGATAGGTTTTGCATGTTTTGCAGATGAGGATTTTTGAGATAAAACTCTTGTTGGTTTGGAAATTTGAGTTCGAGACTTGTGATTGTGTTTGAATGAAATTAAATTTGATGGGTGGCATAGTCTTTTGAAAAAGAGGGGAAAATTAAGGATTAGGTTAAAATTTTGGCAATCTTGAGACAAGACCTGAAACGGTCCACGCCAAAGGCTTAGGTATGCACCAGGCGCTTGACGCAAGGGGAAACCTCGTGCCATCAAGTTTGGCATGAGGGGATGTTTTGTGCCAGGACGTTTGGAGTGAGGCTTTGGTCCACGCCAAACAACTTCTGCGCCGATTTTTGATTTTCCATTGCCAACTTGTTCCAAAAATGCAAATTTTCAAAAAAAAATCTGAATTTCCAACTCAAAAATGCATTTTTGGTTCATAAATTTTGAAATTCGCAAACCCCTTAGGATTTTTTATGCAAATAGTACTTCCTATATCCCTAAGAATTAATTGATTTGTACTATTGTCCCCTAATATGCAATTTCAAAAATTCCATTCTTATCCTAAATGTACCTCTCTCACTTATCACCTAGGCTTAAATTTCTAATCCCATAGTACATTTCTTTACCTAGTTCTATCATTTGACACATTCTTCCTTCTCAAGAAACACTCCCTCTCACACACTCTTAGTGAAACTCGAAAAAAGTTGAAGCTTTCTCCTAAGAATTAGCAATTTTTGCTTCTTCTTGTGTGGGTCTTACAAATCCTAGCTTGAAATTTTGGGTAACCCATTGAACTCTTTGTTTATGTGCTTTATTGACATTGTGGTTTTGTTATGAAAAGTATGAATCTTAAATAAGTGTGTGTTTTGAGAGATGTGTTTGGGTTTGTATGCATAATCTTGTGTTGAAGAGGATGTTGGGTGGATTGAGGTGTTATTATGCTTGAATGATGTGATTTTCATGTGTTGGGTGATTTAGGAGAGAGTGAATCTTTTGCATGGTTTTATTGATGGGTTGGTGAGAACTTACATGAGTTTGTTGTTTGATAAAGAATGTTCTCGTTTAAGTAGCCTTTATGCTTAGATCATCATGTTTTAAATGGTTTGGTTATTTGGAAAAATGTTATCTTGTTGAATAATAATATAGGCCATGCCTTATTTATGATCATATCACCACTCTAGTCCTCATTTTGTTAGGAAGCCACCAAAGAAGAATTCTTTGGAAAAGGGAAAGTCCACTCAGGGTAAGAAGATGAAGAAGTTGGCGAAGGGTGCAAACCCAGAGCCAATGACTTCCATTCTTTTCAACCGCACGTTTGTAATCGAGGAGTTTATGGGTTTATCCAATATCTCTGAAACTGTAGTTTGGAGGTGGAGGAACTTGAGAGAGCCGAAGAGGAGTATTTTGGAGATGGGGTTCACTTGCAAGAACATCTTGGCAACTCTAGGTTTACTCAAGCTGGTCACTTACCTATTGAACCAATTAGGTCTAGAGGGGTTTCTCGCAAACACTCCAAGATGTACATAAGGTGGACCCTAGAGTTCCTAGCTACTTTATGGCCGGTCATGGATGATGATGGATATAAGGCGATCAAATTCAACCTGGATGATAAGGAGTACAAGATGACCCACCGAGAGGTAGCGTGTGCCTTTGGGTGGAGGTAGGGCAAGGAGATCCAGAAGACACACCGACAAGGGTTACCTTTCTCTCTTGGACATTTTTGGGTGCAACTGATATGCACTGATTGGAAGAACCTGTGCAAGAGTACCGCCCTAATTCACCCAGTGTTCCGTAATATTCACCATCAATTAACAATGGGTCTCCTTTGCCACGGTGAACTAACACAATGTCCGGGTTTAAATGTTCATTGCCTTTAGGAAATGACATCCAAAGGTAACTTTTACCCAAACTTGGTGAGGTCGTTTGTACATGAATGTCTAGCGATGAGAAACTGGAAGAGCGGCAAAGCTATTAGGGGCATGGCTGGTCTATTAGCACAACACTTAGGTCATCCGGTAACACAAAGGGCTTTAGCTAACTTAGGAAGATCGAGTACAAGATACAACATAGAGAAGTTAGTGAAAGCATACATGGTGGGACCTACGACATCGGAGGGTAGATATGTATGGCTTTATGGCAGAACGAGCACTTGGAGTTTCATGGCAGTTCCACAGCCGGAGCCCACCGCTATAGACCATGACACATGCTTGGATGACCTATTTATGTGTCCGAGCCAGAGATTTGAGAGAGAGTTCTGTAGAGTCTTAGCCAACCCGAAGATAGATGTTGAGGAGGCCAAGTGCGAGTCCACTCTGAGATCACCTTCTAGTCACTCTTGCATATCCATGAATATCATTAACCACTTGCATTCACTTAGGGACAAGGTTTCGACCTCTACTTAAGTGTTGCAAGAGGTAGTAAAGCAATAGGAGGAATGGGCTCGCAAGTGGAAAATCTTTTTGAGGATGGATAGCATTGAGGCCACACTTCAAGAAACAAGGTACATCAAGAGAAGCTTCACGAGTCACGAGGATGAAAGCCCTTCGGGGCCACGAGAGTGATTATCACCAATTCTCCCTACCTCACTTATTTTTTGGCTTGATTTTTGTGCATTGGAGACTATGCATTGGCTACGTGTGGGAAGGGAGTAGTGAACACTTAGGGAGTCTTCATTCTTAGATTTCCTCGGTGCATTTCATGATTTACATTGGTAGTAGTTTTTCTTGATTGTTAGTGATTTTGTTTGTGTTTGTTGAGGGATGCTTTTGGATGAACATTTGGTGGCATAACATGCTATGCTACAGTTTCTAGTTTGAATGGGGTAGGTTGTTTTAGGATATTGTTGGAGTATTTTTTATGTTTGATCTTATCTTTTGTAGCATGAAGCCCACTTCTAGGGCAATTTTATGCTACACCAAAAACATTTTGGAAAACTTGAAAAAATAAAAAACCTGGACAAGTTGAAAACCCAAAAGGGGGACTTGGGTAACATTAGGAAAAGCCCGGATATGTCGAAAGACCTAGGTAAAAATGAGAGGCTAGGCCTAGGAAAAAATGAGAGCCCGTGTGAAAAAATGTGAGAAGTGAGTACCTTTGTGTGTTAAAGCCAGGATGAAAACCTGAAAGCGCTCCTTGGAAAAATGAGAGAAGTTGAGAGAAAATAAAAATAAGGTCGACGATACATTTGACTCCTTGGTTGTAACTGTTGGAATAATGTCCTTCAGTCAATGTGCATTTTCCATATATAGTTGGAGGATTAATTACGGAGATAATTAATTCAGTTATTTTGAGTGATCGGAATGTTTAGCTGGAAACTGTTTTCGATCATCTAGCATCAATTATATTGGGCTTGAGCTTATTATGACTGAACCTATAGGGTCACACACAAGGCATGAAATTGGATAAAAGAAATGACTATTAGGCTAGACGCCCAGATAGTATTTATATGAGAATTGAGTTTAGAACTAATTAAGTCTAATTTGGCTAGGCCCAAATTAACTTGGATTAAGGTTTCTTGGATTAATGACCATTCTGTATAAATAGATATTTTTACATAAATGTTCAGGATGACAACGTTATAACCCTGGCCATTCCAGACAGCATAAACCAGAAACTAATTCAACCATTCTCAGAAAATAAACCTCACCGTACAGAGAATAAGAGAGAATAGGTCTTTGCTTGCTGATCAACATTCTAAGATGACGACGGTGTAGACTTAATTAGTACTAATGGACATCATGTATCCACGAGCTCCTAGATCTTCCATTTTATCATCTTTAGTGGGTTGCCCGTGGGTACTTTTTGGTTACATTCTATGTGAAGGCTGTTCGTAAGTTTAATGGAGGATATTGAATGTCGTTTGCAAGGACGGTAGTAGATTGAAGGCCATTCACCTCTAGAATGGTAGAAAAGAAAGGCCACGAATGTCAATACGTGGTAGAATGAGATTGGAATCAAAGATAGGTGGCAATGGAGATCAAAGCATCTAGTGAAGAAATGAGGAATCGTAGTCCGATGAGTTGTACCAAAGTATGAGAACAATCCAAGAATAATTATCCTTCAAGATTGATTATGTCCGTAGTTTAGGTCAATGAAAGTGGACACTCATGACTGAAGAAAACTAGTTTGCAAGTTAATTCACAGCGTTGTTTCATAGGCTGAAGGATGTGGGATGTCATGAATCGACAGACCAGCCATGAGAATACTTTAAGATATTCATAATGTCATTAGTATATCTCATTGACTATAGGATTTTATTCATCATACTTGAGTAATTCAGTGTTTACTTGCCTGTGAATTGGTGTACCCTGAGGCTGTCAAACGTTGCACCGTAAAAGGAGACTATAAAGGCAGTTCTTAGATTGCCATGAATCGAGTGGAGAAAATATGAATGTACAACAGTGGGATTTTCCTCTCATTTACATGAGATTCTTTTCTTATAGGGCCTCTCGGAAAGTTGGGAATGTAAAATGCATGGCCGTGCTCAGATGGATAAAGGATTAATCATCTATCTTAACAATTTGACTCGGGAATTCAAGAAATGCATTTGAACTTGATAAGAATGACACGTCATCGTACCTTATGTTCAGATGAAGACATTAAGTGACAAAGGAATACGAATGCACAATTTTTCTAAAGGACAAGTGGGAGATTGTTGTAATAATGTCCTTCAGTCAATGTGCATTTTCCATATATAGTTGGAGGATTAATTATGGAGATAATTAATTCAGTCATTTTGAGTGAAAGGAATATTTAACTCAAAACCGCTTTCGATCAGCTAGCATCAATTATATTAGGCTTGTAGCTTATTATGAATGAACCTATAGGGTCACACACAAGACATGAAATTGGAAAAAAGAAATGACAATTGGGCTAGGAGCCCAGATAGTATTTATATGAGAATTGAGTTTAGAACTCATTAAGTCTAATTGGGCTAGGCCTAGATTGACTTGGATTAGGGTTTTTTGGATTAATGACCATTCTATATAAATATAAATTTTTACAGAAATGTTCAGGATGACAATGTTAGAACCCTGGCCGTTCGAGACGGCATAAACCAAAAGCCAATCCAACCATTCTCGGAAAATAAACCTCACCGTTAAAAGAAGAAGAGAGATTGGGTCTTTGCTTGTTGATCATCGTTCTAAGATGACGGCGGTGTATGCGATCCAATTGTGCTGTGTGGATACCTATAAAGGAATCACATCTGAGATTCTTGTCTTCGTGGTTGATCAAATTTGGCGGTAAAGTACGCTTCAATGGTGATCTAAACTCTTAAATAGATTCAAATTAACTACACACATGAAATCCGGGATCAGATAATTGATTTTTCGCTAAATTAGATTTGATTAATTCCCAACAGTTACTGGGTTGAGAATCACAAATTATCCCTATGTTACAACTAAGTCGACGACTCTTGGGCTTCCTCATTTTGATTGTTTTTGGAGACGACTCTTGGATTGCTTTGGGATCATTTTGGGGAAAAGTAAGCTAGCTTGACACTTATTTTTTTTACTTAACTTTTTCCATATTTTATTTTGGGTGGTTAGATTGCTTATGTTCTTCGGGGAGTGTGAGAGTTGTGAGATTCTTACTCTTTTTTGGGGAAAACTTGGTAATCTAAGAATAAGTGGGATGCCTCGGTTAACTTATGTTTGCACGCTATATTTCTCTTAATTCTTATTCTTTTCTTTGTTTACTCGAGGACGAGCAAACGGTTAAGTGTGGGGAGTCTGATATGCGACATTTTGCGTGCGTTAACCGTTGCATCCGGCATAGTTTTTGGTAAATTTTATATGGAGGATTGCTAGTATTAGTTGAGTTTATGTGACAGGGGTTTAAACAGCCTTGTTTGGTTTTATCATCTAAATCTAGCATTTTGTAGACTTAATTAGTACTAATGAACATTATGTAGCCATGGGCTCCTAGATCTTCCATTTGATCATCTTTAGTGGGTCGCCCGTGGGTACTTTTTGGTTACATTCTATGTGAAGGTCGTTCGTAAGGATGGTAGAAGATATTAAAGGTCGTTCGCAAGGATTGTAGAAGAGATCGAAGGCCACTCACCTCTAGAATTGTAGTAGATGAAGACAAAGGCCACGAACGTCAATGTGTGGTAGAATGAGATTGCAGTCAAAGATAGGCGGAAACGGAAATCAAAGCGGCCAATGAAGAAATGGGGAATCGTGGTCCGATGATTTGTGCCAAAGTCTGAGTTCGATCCGAGAAGGATTAGTCTTTAAGGCTGGCTCCATTGGATTTGTCTTCTCGGGCACTGCAAAAATCGACTACCAAAACTCAAAAATTGGACTAACGATTCACCCGTAGAAAAGGAAACAAGTTCAGCCGGCCAAGGTATCACAGATCAGTGTGGGCTATTCATGACCAAGCACCAACGGTCTGTGCCAGAGGAGACGCCCCCTCGCCAACAGTTCCAGCGGGAGGCAATAGCAAAACCCGCACCATATGCCACGGTCCGCGCAGCTCAACTTCAAGGGTTTGCTTAAAAATGGCTTAGAGTGGTGGTGGTTATTGGTGTCAATAGCAAAGAAGGGAAAAGGAAAGAGGTTGAAGATGGGGAACAAATTGGACATTTTACTAACTAAAAAAATTCAGCCCTTTCTCTCTATGAAGAAAGGGATGGGACAGAGGGAGTAACTATCCATTATTTAGTCTAAACTCGCAGGTCATAACAAACAAGTCGGAACATCACAAATAAATTGGATCCGTTTATCATATTTTGGAAGGAAAAACCCGCATTTCTCCTTTGTCCCCTCTCTGGTGACTTTCTTTGATAGACGTACTATGAAAAAAATCTGGGAATATCAGTTCACCTTTTCTTCTCAATCAAGGGCACAGATTACCATGTCCTATCTCTTCATAACCCAAGTTCAACCTATCAATATACCCCCTACAAAACAACGTTCACTTTCGAGTTATTCATGTTTCATAACTAAACAATATCCACAAAGATACATATGATCATTTTTTTTCTCTTCAAGTATATCTTTCAAATGAGCTTACGTTTTGTTGTATTCTCGTTCGTCGTTATTGATTTTCTGAAAAAATTCATGAAATCCTTGACGTAGTCTTTATATAAAGTTGGAAATTAATTGTGTGCATATGAAGTGTTTGTTAAATGTACTCATTCAGCCATTCTTTGTTATGTTTCCTAGTGTACAAAAATCATGGCTAATTGCGTTAAAGATTACTGTTTGCAGGATGTTCGACACTATATTGGTATACTCATAGTAATATTGGCTAAGATTGATTTTATTTTCTTTAAAAATCACAGAATGAGGGATTGCTTCAATTTTGAAGCAGTTTGTGTTTGCATAAGCATAGTTTGAAGCAACTACAAGCATAATTTGGAGAATCTGGAAGTTAAACTTGAATGCTTTCGAGTCTAACTTGAAGCATTAACAAGTATAACTTGAAGCACCGGCGAGCATAACTGATAGGTACTTGAAGTTAAATTATACTTGAAAATGATTTAAATATATCTTATAAGTGCTTGATGTTGTACTTATACGTGCTTCATGTTATAGAATGTAGGTCCTTGAATTATTATTTATAGATAGTTTAAGTTATATATGTGCTTCAATTTATGCTTGTAGGTGCTTTAAATTATGCTCGAAGGTGCTTTAAGTATAATCTATAGGTGTTTGAAGTGAAACTCGTAAGTGCTTCAAATTATAGCGTGTAGGTGCTTGAATTATTATTTGTAGGTGTTTTAACCTATACTTGTTGGAGGTTTAAATTATGTTTGAAGGTTCTTTAAGGTGTTTATAAATGGATACAAACATAATATCAAAAGGTAAGGTTTATAGTTTGTAGGTGCTTCAAGTACAACATATATGTGCTTTACATGTTACTTGTAGGTGCTACAATGAAAACTTGGAAACATTATACCTAAGAGGTGCTTAGTATATGTCTTGGTTGTGCTTTAAGTATAGCATACATGTGGTTAAAGTATAATTTTTAGGTGCTTAAACTTGTAGGTGATTAGAGTTATGCTTGTAGGTTCTTCTCTTTTAACGTACAAGTGCTTCAAGTTAACAAGCTTCATGTTATGTTTACACATGCTTCATATATATTTTGAAGGTTTTTCAAGTATAGTATACAGTGCCTAAAGTACGACTTTTCTTAGCAAAGAAATAACTCTCTTATTTATGCATAAATGTGGAAATACAATCTATATACTAAGTCAAATTGACTCTTAGAATAGGCTAGATAAATAATAGCTCATAAATAATCTTAGCTTACACAAACATACAAAATGGTTCCTTGTATTGCACAGACACTTAAAGGGAATCTGTTTCCATGTTTTGCAGAAGTTGTGGGTAGTATGTACCTTACATGACTAGAGACAAATTTCTACCACATCAAAGCAATCTGAAAGGTGTTAAGGAGATGGATAGTATGATTTACATGTGCCATTGAGATGTGCTTCATTTTGCATGCATTAACTGTTGCATATGGCATAGTTTTTGGTATGTTTTGTATGGCAGATTGCTAGTATTAGTTGAGTTTACATGACAAGGGGTTTAGACGGCCATGTTTGGTTTTATCATCTATATCCTGGGTTTTGTAGACTTAATCAGTAGTAATGGATATCATGTATCCATGGGTTCCTAGATTTCCATTTGATCATCTTTAGTGGGTCGCCCGTGGGTACTTTTTTGTTACATTCTATGTGAAGGCCGTTTGTAAGTGCGATAGAAGTTATTAAAGGCCATTCGCAAGGATGGTAGAAGAGATCAAAGGCCATTCACCTCAATAATGGTAGTAGACAATGGCCACAAACATCAATGCATGGTAGAAGGAAAATGGAGTCAAAGATAGGTGTCAACGGAGATCAAGGCAGCTAACGAAGAAATGGGAATCGTAGTCCGATGAGTTGTACCAAAGTATGTGAACAATACAAGAATAGTTAGCCTTCGAGGATTGTTTCATTGTATTCTTCTTCTTGAGCACTACAAAATCGACTACTAGAACTAAAAAATCAGACTAACGGTCCACCCGTAGCAAAGGAAACAAGTTCATTCAGACAAGGTACTGCCAGTCAGCGTGTGCTGTTCATGGCCAAGAAGAGATGCCTCACACCAATAGTTCCATTGGAAGGCAATGGCTCGACCCGCACCATACGCCCAGTCTGCGCAGCTCAAGTTCAAGGGTTTTCTAAAAAATGGCAAGTATGGGCGTGTACCGTCCCATTTATGATGGCCTACTTGTTCCAAGATCAAGATGCCAAAACCAACCATTGGCCTGCGCCAAACTTCTGAGCAAATAGTGCTTCCTGAATATGACCTATGCTATAGCCCACAATCCATGCCAAACTTCTTAGCAAACTGTGGTTTCTGACCATGAGACGTGCCATAGCCCACGGTCCACATTAAACTTCAGAGCAAACCATGCTTCCTGACCATGGCCTACGCCACAACCTACGGTCTACGCCAGATCAAGCTCCCTATGTTCATGATGATCCACGGCTCGCGTGCGAGGGTGTGTCATATGACAAAGTACTTGGCGCGGGCTGCGCCATCCGTGACGGTCCATGCCAGGTTGTTGCTGAACTAGGGTTTTAACAATTTTGGCCTACTTTGAGCCCCAATCCCCTTCTCCTATATATATGACCTTAGTCTACTAGGTTAAATATATACAAAGTAGATTTGATCATTAGGAGAGCACTTTGGAGAGAGAGAAACACTCTCTTCTTTTCCTTTTTCTTTATTTTCTTTTTCATGTTCATCCTAGATGTGGAGTTCAAATCGGTATTTGAATTCCATGCCTATTGAGTAGTTTCCATATCTTGGAGATAATTGTAGCACATGATTTAATCTTTATATTTTTGTGAAATTCATTAGATTCATCCTATTATGTGTGTTCATGATATTATTATGATTGTAGTGCAACACTTAGGTCATCTGGTCACACAAAGGGCTTTAGCTAACTTAGGAAGATCGGGCACAAGATACAACATAGAGAAATTAGCGAAAGCATCCATGGTGGGACCTTCGACATCGGAGGGTAGATATGTATGGCTTTATGGTCGAGCGAGCACTTGTAGTTTCATGGCACATCCACAGTCGGAGCGCACCACCATATACCATAACACATGCTTGGATGACCTATTTATTTTTCCAGACCGGATATTTGAGAGAGAGTTCTATAGAGTCTTATCCAACCCAGAGATAGATGTTGAGGAGGCCGAGGGCGAGTCCACTCCAACATCACCTCCTAGTTGCTCTCGCATATCCACAAACATCATTGATCACTTGCATTCACTTGGGGACAAGCTTTCGAACTCTACTCAAGTGTTGCAAGAGGTAGTCCAAGTGATAGGAGGAATGCGCTCGCAAGTGGAAGAACTTTTTTAAGGATGGATAGCATTGAGGCCACACTTCAAGCAACAAGGTACATCGAGAGGAGCTTCACAAGTCATAGGGATGAAGACCCTTTGGGGCCACGAGAGTGAGTGTCACCGATTCTCCCTACCTCACTTATGTTTTGGCTTGATTTTTGTGCATTGGAGATTGATTTTTGTGCATTGGAGACTATGCATTGGCTAAGTGTGGGGAAGGAGTAGTGAGCACTTAGGGAGTCTTTATTCTTAGATTTCCTCGGGCATTTCATGACTTGAATTGGTAGTAGTTTTTCTTGATTGTTAGTGATTTTGTTTGTGTTTGTTGAGGGATGCTTTTAGATGAATATTTGGTGGCATAACATGCTATGCTAGACTTTCTAGTTTGCATGGGGTAGGTTGTTTTAGGATATTGGTGGAGTATTTTTATGTTTGATCTTATCTTTTGTAGCATGAAGCCCACTTTTGGGGCAATTTTGTGCTACACAAAAAAACAATTGGAAAAATTGTAAAAATTTAAAAAAATAAAAAACTTGGACAATTCAAAAACCCAAAAGGGCAACTTGGGTAACATTAGGAAAAGCCTGGATATGTCAAAAGACCTAAATAAAAATGAGAGGCTAGGCCTGGCTAGGCTTACGAGCCTAGGCAAAAATGAGAGGCTGTGTGGAAAAATGTGAGAAGTGAGTACCCTTTGTGTGAGTACCCCGGTGTGACAGGTGCGGAAAAGTATATACCATCGGCCACACCACATGTTGTGAAAACAATATTATGTTGCTTAGTAAATCTTGCATGTGAATTAATGAGGGATCGTAACATTAGATTAATCATGTTGCGCAATAACTCCCCAAGTGCTTAGCTTTATTAGATTACTTGATTTTTACTTTATGCTTTGTAATTTATAATTTTAAATTCCAACCCCCCTCCCTTGTTTTCATTTACTAGCTATTCCTTTCACTAGTATGGATTGACGACCCGTACGAGTTTGTGTTTTTAGTTGATACTTGAGCCCTAGCATCTCTGTGGACAAACCCGTGGCTTACTGCTAAGTACCCTCTAGGTAGCGTAGAAGTGAGAATGGGGTGCAGAATATAAATTTTATCTTTGACCTTCTTAGCCTTTGTTTGGGTTAAATAGCTACAATTAACGACCCCGGGTAGGGGTGGGTCAAATTGTCATTGTATCATGGAAATAATTTCTAAATGATCTATTTGCTCACTTGATAAGTTAAGCGGCACAATAGGTGAGAGTGGAAAGACCTGGTGCTAATGAACATGGACGTGTTTCTCAATTGCATCTGGGCTGCAGAGGAGGACCAGGCTAAGGCCACCACATCTATCACTGCCACTGCTGCAGGTGGCGCACCAACACAATAGAGTCAAATCATTCCATCATCCCAATTTCATCGCGAGCAAAACGATTTAGCAGAAAAGGGGAGGATCGTGCGAGAGGTGAGCCTTGCCCAACAAGCATCCCTCATACTTCCGGAACCGCTGTCTTGGAAGACAGTGGAGCAGGTGTGGGAAGAGATAAACCGGGGCCAATAGGAAGTCGTACATCAAAAATTTGCTGCAGACGCCGATGCCTTAGGCGAGAGGGAGATAAACTAAACACGCTAATTGTATATAATTTACCAATAAATTAGGACCATCAGATTGAATGTATCAACAGCTCAGCTTTATGCTCACACAAGTGGGTGGCCACACCTAAGATATATATATATATATATAATTAATGACATTTCATAATTCATTGTTTCTTACAGTTCACTGCACAACAAAGCACCACCCAGAACCTCTCATATTCGATCTTGAACCCTATATGATGTGTCTTAATAACCCTAGATTCAGCTACACCCTGAAGAAGCAAAACTTCGGAACTAGCCCCACTTTGGTAAAGCCCGAGGTGCTAAATGCATGTAATTATTTGATTTTCAATTCATATTATTTGTTGTTTATTAATTGTATGTATATAATGATATATAACAACAGTTTTTTTTGTGATTCATATGGACATGGTACCACTCCTACCAAGTCTTAAGACCCCAATTATGCTGAGGTGCTATGGGAGAGAGTGGCGCATGAACTACTTGGGAGACATGAACACCAAGGCCATGTCCCAAAAGGGTTTTTCTGAGTTCCTTACCAGCAACCACCTATGCATTAGGGACACCTTGTTCTTGGAGCTCATAGAAGGTGGGGACCCATTGTTTTCAAGGTCGATATAATCCGAGCTGATTGATTTTATTAAAATTTGTGTTTTTCGGACGATTACCTATCTTATCGCTAAAAATGTAGTCTCTTGTCAAAGTGTATTTATGTTCTCGCCAACTCTTGGACATTATCAACATAGCCTTCTTCCGCAAATCACCCATGTCCGATGTTAAATAGCCTCTATGAGGTTTTTCAACAACATAGAGTCAATCCTTGGGAGTTAATTCAAATATTAAATTAAGGAGAAATGTGAAGGAATAAAGTCTCACTAACGCTACCTTGCACTCCATCTATAATGTGTCCTCGTAGTCTCTTGGGACATTATTCCAACTATCGCAGTGGATGTCTACCCTTGTCCAACCAACCTTTGCAACCCAACTTGACCATTTAGCACCTTGGGCCGACAAACACTTACCTAACTTGTTAAATATCAAAGAGGTTAACTCTTTCCTAGCTATTCTATGTTCCAGTGTTCTACAATGAGTTTGTGCTATGACTACATCCTCGGATCCATCATCCTTATCCATACCATGGTCTGGTGTTGGGGTATTTCCATTTTGGGAAAGTGAAACATAATCATGAGTCCTTTTCCTAGAAATTTTGTATTTTTCAATTATAAACCACCTTATATTGGCTACCCAAACCATAAAATGGCCATAAGGCAAAAAGGCGATACCCAAACCTTATATTGGCTACCCAAACTTAACTGTCTTGAGGTACACCGTTAGATTATATGTAGTTTACCAAAAACATTACGCGTCTAAGGCAAAGAGGCGATGTGTTGTGTTTTTCATTGATTGCAATTCCAAATTGATGATCTCCACCCCGCGTGTTAATAATCATTTAGCTAGGCAATCAATTCAAAACACTAATCCAAGTAAGAGAAATGTATGTGACTTATAGTGTAGCCTTTAACTATGCACCCATACAGAGACCCACCTCTAGCACCGGGTTTTTTTTTGTTCTAGCACTGGTTTTTTCAGAAAAAAACCGGTGCCTAAGTAACCGGTGCTACATTAGCACCGGGTTTTTTTCAACCGGTACTAAATTAGCACCGGTTTTTTTTTGTTAGCACCGGTTTTTTATAGCACTGGTTTTTTTATAGCACCGGTTTTTCAACCGGTGCTAAATTAGCACTGGTTTTTTTTGTTAGCACCAGTTTTTCAACCGGTGCTAATTTAGCACTGGTTTTTTTGTTAGCACCGGTTTTTCAACCGGTGCTAATTTATTTACAACGGTGAAAAAAATCCCTTCCTCTGAAAGCTGCAGCACGCTGCCGCTTTCAAAGAAAGGGAAACGACTCAAAATTAAAAATTTTATTCCACATTAATTTAATAATAAAATCAACTTCACAAAATTAATAACTTATTTCCACATTAATGTATACAAACACCTTGTCTCGCAGGACTATGACAAGAATAATAGTTCTAATTATACAATAATAAAACTACTGCAGCACAATTTATGGTGCACTGCCTTCACTTACAGCTCTAGAATCTCAGTTTCTTCTCTACTCTTGCAAAAACAAAGATGAAATGAGTACATAGTTGGGAGAACCGAACCTATCAGCAGTAATTATAATTCCCAGATTCCAAATTGGAGGTAAAGAAAGGTACAAGTGGTTAGTGAAACAATCTAATGATTCTGGAAAAATTATCGACAAGAACAAGATGGAAAATAAGAATGATTACTCATTGTGGTTAAAGAGATATTCGTTTGAAGCATAATTGTTTCCAGGAAGTGGCTAAAATCCTTGGAATGAGAATGAAAGAATCTTGAACAATCCATTGGGGTTGCATGTACCTGCACGTTGCAAAAATATCAGTGTATTCAACGTCTCCACCATGGATAAACTAGCATATTCATGGTTTAATTCACCCTTAACTATATAAAATATTACTTCATCCATCCTTATAAAAAGGGTGTATTGGTTCTGCAATAGTACAAGAAATATGATTCATTTTTTTAGGCTAAGGTAACGCTACTAGTACCTCCAAGAACGTGTTGGAACCCAACAATCCTAGCCTTGAAAATAAACATTTCTCATTTTTCCATTTGTTGCTTGCTAACATCAGCATCAATTCTCCCATTTTCTTCTATGCAGACACTATATTTCGTAAAATACATAAACGAGTCCAGATCCATATACCACTGAAATAGATGAAAATCATTTGTATAATTATAGGTTACATGCTCTCACACTCTATATTTTACCAGACACCATTTTGTCACTGGATACTGAAAACTACATTAAGAAATAATCACCTTCAAATGTGAAACCATGTTATTATGAAAACAAAATGATGAAGCAAGGATATATTCCCTTTTTACTATATCCAACACAAAAGCAAGAACTTGTGATGGATAGTAAATTTATTCTGATAAAAAAACATAACCTTGAAACTGGATGTAGCTAGACGGGCGAGAATTTGGTAAAGAGAGAATAGGATAACTTTCACTAATATCCTGAAGGCAAAAAGTTTGCTGGAAGCATGTAGTACTGGATTCTGGACATTTCGTTCAGAGAGAGAACATGACAGTCGACCACCATTACCACAGCTTGAGTCAATTATACAATTGGCATACAAAACAAAACTCTCCACTGGAAGACATCATTTAAAATACCAAGCATATATCGCAGGCAGAGTTGATCTCATTGAATATTCTATCTCATGGAAGACATCATTGAAGATACCAAGCATATATCCCAAGGGTACATGCAAGTCTGGAAAAGTTATTGTAGACGGGAAGATTCTATCTACACTCTGAAGAATAAGAAAGATTGAGAGAAGAATGAATATTGCTAAAAGATCAATCATTGCTGACCATGATCATTCCATGAAGGATGACAATTGTCAAGAAAATACACATCATGAGCCAAACAGAGGTATAGTCGTATAAGCATTACCTGCACTACAATAAAAATAGTGCTCAAAAGTTGAAGAAAGCAGTCGGGAGACAGGCTTCTAAGATTATCTCCAAGCGAGGAACCTCCCCCTGTCAGAAAATGTATCAATAACTGATATAAATAAACCCTCCATATCCAGATACTCAAACTAGTTATAACTTAAAGTAAGGAACTAAAGATTAAAAATTTATGACATATTTTGTGGCAGATTATAATACAACAATATTTTCTTTCCACCTGACATGAAGGGAAGAAGGATTATGGTGGCAAGTAACTTATGAGACTTACCATCAGCATCAACCATCCTTTAACCTTGAACATCTGAGTCAACGAGAACAGGAAGCCACTCAGAAACTGCTGCCTTGAAAGCAGCTTTCATATCAGCAATAAGTGTATCACGATACATTCTCAACACTACATGGAGTATTGCCTAAAAAGAGATTTTATAGTGATTTAGTAATAATGTGTGACTAATTCTACTATTAAAACATTATCAAAGATAAGCAATGGCTGAGATTTCTTGAGTAAATATTATATCAAATTAAGCTTAACAGATCTTTAACAAATCAACAAATGGAACAAATGAGATGAAAATATTTGCGTAATAGCACCAAATACTCGCTTCTCTTTTTTATAATTAAGCAACAGAAGAGCATATACTTAGTAAAATCAGCCGAAAGTCACTTTTTTTTTTTTTTTAATTTAAGACCATCCGAAGATGGGGGGAAATATATAGGCTCCCCTAACCTTTATAAGAGACCAAAATAGCACCTTGTTAGTGTGTTCAATACAAAAAGGATAGCCAGCAGGATGCTTACAAAAAGCTATTTGTACTTCTATACGAGTTAAAAAAACTAATGCTAAGGCTAAGGAAGGAAAACTATTGTTCTGTGATATCACGAACGGGTCGGGGAATCGAGCCTGTCGAAACCCGCATTCGTCAATGATATTCAGAACAAGAGAAGAAAGATGAAAGCTAAGCTAACTATGCTAGGCGAGATCAGATTCGACACGTAGCGCGCATAATTGTAGCAAGATTAGCTTGGCGTTGCAGTAAGCAAACTGCAGCAGCACTTGAACTATGGAGCATCACTTGGAGAGCTCACTTGATTAGTATCAGCACTTGAACTGTGGAGCAATCGGCATGGCAGCAAAACTGGAGCAGCAAGGGTGCTTGCGGTCTGTAACCTACAACAGCTTCATGTTGGTTATCCCCTGAATCCCTGAAAGAAGAAAAATAGCAACAGCAGTATGTGTATAGATGGAAAATTAAAATCACAGCACTTGTTAACTATCTGCATAATGTCTACAGAGGTTTGTTTCCCTCACTGAATCAGCTCGAATTGCTGGAAAACTGAAGCGGTCGAGTTTTAGTAATCCTCTAAGGAATAGTGGAATAGAATCAAGCTCAATAACCCCATCAAGGTTATTTTGTTTAGCATATTTTGCCAGAAAATCAGTGGCCGAGTTAGCTTCACGTGGTATGTGCTGCAATGTGGTGGTGCCTAGTGCTATATTAAGAGCATCACACATAGAAAAAACTCTCCATGGAGAAGACCGGGGGTTTAAAATACCCCTTACAGCAGATAAGCAATCTGATTCAATGATAACATGTTCTAGATTGAGTTCAGAGATGACATCAAAGCCGCGTCGAATAGCAATGAGTTCTGCATGCAAGGGAGATGGACAATGAAACGTATTGACAACCATTTTAACTACATTCCCATATCTATCCCTTACGATAACAGCCAAGGATGACAAACCTCCTGAAATCCAAGATGCATCAGTGTTGACTTTGTAGCCAACAATAGGTTTCTCCCATTGAACCTTAGACAAAGCAATTTTCTGTTTTTGAATAATGTGTGGAACAATGTTATCCCGTGTCCATATCCTGTTCTTTTCCTTATTACCTATTAGGCTATGTGCCAGGAAAATTTGATAAATAGTATTCTTTATTTCAGCAAAACAAGCCTCATGAGAGTATGGTTTGTTCTCAAAGAAGAATCTGTTCCTTTGAATCCATAGTGTCCATATTGTGACCACTAGAGCTGCAATGATAATGCTTTCATGAATTTTTGAATCAGCTCTGAATGATAAAAGAAAAAGCACTCTACTTTTTAAATCTCTGAAATCAGGAACAGGTAACCTTAACATGGAAAAAACACTATTCCACACATCAGTTGAGAATTTGCAGGAATTGAAAAAATGATCCAGACTTTCTCCAGTGTTCTTGCATATTGAACACTTTGAAACAACTGAGAAGCCAATTCTAGTTAGTACATTATCAAAAGGCAGCAAATTATTAAGCACCCTCCACAGTAAGATAGACATCTTTCTTGGGATGAAAGGGGACCATACCTTTTTGAAATATTGGATTTGAGAGCCCCTCTGTCTCAGGGCATTGTGAGCCGAGCTGACTGAGAAATTTCCATCAACAGTGAGTATCCACACCAGCTTATCTTCATGGCTGTACTCCAGACTTGTCTCCTGCAAAATTGTAATAATGTTGGTAGCCAAGTGTGGCTCCAGGGTTGGAATAAGAGCAGATTTGTTAGATAGAAAATCACTTAGGGAGATGCACTCGAATGGGATTTCAATTTCTTCCGGCCAGATATAACACAGTGCTCCTTCCCCACTCCAATTGGCACTCCAGAAGGAGCAATGGCCCCTACCAAAGAGAACTCTGGAGAAACTGTTTGCCAAAGGTGTGATCTTGGTGATTCTTGCCCATATGTGAGAATGTTTATATGAAACTGGCAGTGACCACAGTAGGTTAGCCCACTGAGCATTATTGATTTGTAACTTCCACCATAATTTACAAGAATAGGCATCTAAGGTATCACTTAATTGTCTAAAACCTAAACCATTTTCTTCCAAAGGATAGCACATTCTTTTCCAGGATCTCCACCTTCTTTTTTCAGTTAAATCAGAATGTCCCCAGAAAAAATTTGAAGCCAGCTTTCCTATTTTTTTTAGAACTGATTTTGGGGGGTGTAAAACCCCAAATATGTGTGTTGGAATTGAAAACATCACAGAATTTATCAAGATGATTTTACCTGCTGGGCTCAGCCACCTATTTTTCCAGTTATTTATCTTTTTCTCCATCCTTTCAATTACTGGTAAGTAGTACACACTCAGATTTCGACCAGTAAAAATTGGAACACCAAGGTATTTAAAAGGAAAATATCCCTTTCTCATTCCTAATGTTCTTTTTGCTGTTAGAGAGCACTGAGGAGGAGCCTTATGTGATACATAAAAATCAGATTTTGAGAAGTTGACTTTTTGTCCCGAAGTCTCTTCATATGCAGAAAGAAACATTTTGAAACGCTTTAAATTTTTTATGTCCGAGCTCAAAAAAATTGCAGTGTCATCTGCATACATCAAGTGAGTGAGGGGTGTACAGCCTGTAGGAAGGCTGAAATGAGTTAAATAACCTGTGGAAAAAAGTTTTTTTAAACCCCTTGAGAAAGCCTCTGATAAGATGTTATATAAAAAGGGTGATAAAGGATCTCCTTGCTTGATCCCCCTGGAGGAGCTAAAATAACCTGCAGTGACCCCATTAATTATCACAGAGAAATTTGCTGTCATTATGTTGTGCATTATTAATCTAACAAATTTACCATGGAACCCAAAACAAAGAAGTAATGAATTTAGGAAGGACCAAGAAACTCTATCAAAAGCCTTTTGCATGTCAAGTTTCACTATTAGATTCGGGATCTTTGTTTTTCTTGACAGTAATCTAGTCATTTGCTGCATTAAAATGACATTGTCCGAGATATCCTTCCCTTTCATAAAAGCACTTTGTTCTGGAGATATCAAGAGTTGCATTAAAGGTTTAATTCTTTCCATTAGAAGTTTTGAGAAAACTTTGTTTACAAAGTTTGATAAACTTATTGGCCTAAAATCAGCAAATGTGTTCGGGATGGATTTCTTTGGGATCAGAGTAAGCCAAGTACTAGAAATGGCTTTTGGGATTATACCATTATTTAAAAAATGGTTTGCAGCTTCTAGTAAATCTGCTTTAATTGTTTCCCAGTAATGTGTAAAAAAACAACCAGAGAATCCATCCGGACCAGGAGCACTTGATTTGTTAAGGTCAAATACAGCACTGTGCAACTCCTGAAAAGTAAATGGAGATAGCAAAAAGATGTTCTGCTCTTCTGATATGACATTTGGAATTTCAGCCAGAAAATCTTTAAAATGTATTCCCTTCTGATTTGAGGCTTCCTCTGTTAATAAATCCTGAAAGAATCTAACACCCTCCTCTCTAATTAAATTAGGGTCAGTTATCCATATTCCATTACCATCTTTTATTTTACCTATTCTGGCCCTTGCCTTTTTTTCTCTAATTGTGTGATGAAAATACTTAGTGTTTGCATCTCCATGCTTAATCCAGTTTAACTTAGCCTTTTGTTTCAGAAAAATGTTATGTTCCTTTTGTGCTCGAAGTAAAAGGTTTTTAGCTTGCAGCAGCTCCAAAAGCACTGATTCATCTTTTGTTTGTTGAAACTTTATTTCCAAATCATTGACTTTTAATTCAGTCTGATCCAAATTATTTTTAACATTGCCAAAGGTGTGTTTGTTCCATTCCTTTATAACTACTTTTAGCCTTTTTAGTTTGTGCACAAACCTTGACATTCCAGAGAATGGGGAGACAAGGTTCCAGTTTGTTTCCACTAATTCTTTGAATTCAACCCTATTTGTCCACATTTCCTGAAATCTAAAAGGTCTTGGAGCCATCTCTATTGCATTTTGGATAGACAACAATAGAGGAGAATGGTCAGAGGTCATCCTGTTAAGGACTTGTACAGTACTGTTAGGGAATTTGTCTAGCCACTCTAGATTACTAACTCCTCTATCTAATCTTTGGAATTGCAAGTCCTTACATTTGTCTCTAAATCTGTTATTGCTCCAGGTATAAGTATTACCAACAGTTGGGATATCGTGCAAATCCATGTAATTTAGAAAGTCATTAAACTGATTCATACTTTTCCTAGGGGTTGACTTTCTACCCTTATATTCAGAAGTAGATGATACAGTATTAAAATCACCAATGTAGATAGAAGGATCAGATGTTACAGCTTTTAGGTCAGACCATAAAAACTCCCTCATCTGCCTATGTACACTTGCATAGATAAAGAAAATATTCCATGTATCAGCAGATGCAATATCTGTAACTTTAGTTTGAATGTACTGATCAGATTCCTTTACAATATCTAATTTGAAAACATGATTCCAAAGAATCCAGATTTTAGCCTGTTGAGCAGGAATAGCATTACTGTAGCCAAGGTTATGCATCAAAGTGATTATATTATGCTTATCATGCCATGGCTCAATTAAACAAAGCAAATCGATCTTATGTTTCAGTTTGAGTGCCTTTAACCTGTCCATCGAAGAACCATAACCCCTTACATTCCACACTAAAATATTACCTATTTTTGTGTACTGAATCATTTAAAACTAGGGGGGGTTGCTTTTTGTGATGACCTTAATTTCCTTTGTTTTGAGAGAGCGGCAGTACTGATCTTTCCTCTTTTATCTTCATTTTTCCTAGCCAATTCTGTTAAGAGAGGACTCACCTTGGTGGGATTTACCTGTTCTACAATGTCTCTGTTATCCCCAAGATGATCTTGGCTTTGAGGAATAAAGTCGGTTGATTCAATTGGATTCTCTGCTGCCTCCTTAAAGGTATCATCTGAGACCTGGTTTTCAGCTTCTGTATTGTGTAATGTTATCTCCATATTGCCTTCTGGAATCCCCTGCTCAACCTGAGGACTGCCAATGGTCTCTTTGGTTGCATTCTTTTCTATGTCACTTTGTGAGTTCATAGTGTCTTGTGATTCCACAGCCTCATGATAGGTTTCCACATCATCCTCTTGGATAGCAATGTTCTCTTCCTGAAGATCAATTAAAGAGTGGAAAGCATTTGATATAGAAACCATATTACTTTTTTTTATCCCTTCCTGGATGGTGTGCAAATCATTGAGTTGGGTTTTCTTCCTCCAGAAACAGTTGGTGATAGGCTTGGATATATCATCCAGAGAATAGAAAGGTCTTCTTTTATACTGATTATGAGTAATAGAAACAGGTTTATTTTGCTGCATATGAAATGACTTCTGGTTCTGACTGAGGAAATCTTTTTCTTTCTGTGATATTGATAAATTCGATTTCCCTTCCATTTCTACAGTCTGTCTATTTTCCTGCTCATCTACCATTTGATTTTCTACCAAAGCCTCAGAACTTTCCTTGGTAGCCTTATGTTCAGCCTGACTTTTTCCTTTTCTTCTAAGTTCAGGATGTAAAAAATTACAGTTTGTCTGATTATGTCCTATAATTTTACAGTGAGTGCAGTACATGGGAAGCTGTTCATATTCAATTGGGTACTCCGAAACCTTATTTCCAATGCCAACTACTATAGACTTTGGAAGCTGAGCTAACAGATCAACTTCTACACAAACCTTGATTGCCGAAGGCCTAGTTAGCGCATTAGTAGCCGCATCCATTTTAAGAAATTTTCCTATTTGGCTACTGATGCCTATTATTGCAGAGGTGTTATAGAAATGTAATGGCAATTGATATAGAGTTACCCAAACTGGAACCACCGATGATTCGGCCGTCGGCGAGAAGTCGGGCGTCCATTTCTGTATCCTCATTGCTGATCCATTTAGCATCCATTGGCCTTTCATCCAGCACCTTTGGTAATCTTCATTGTCCTGAAACCGAATTAGCACATGTCGGTAATCAATGGATCCCAATTGAAAATTTGACTTGAAACCTATCGATTTGAAAGCTGACAACAGTTTATCCATGGGAGGTTTGCCTCTGTTAAATTTCCCAACTAAAGCTTTTTGATAATGTGAAGCCAAAAGCACGCCTTCCTCTGGAGGAAGAATATAGGCAAGCTTGCCCTTAAATTCGGTGATAGGATGAAGATCAGGCGTGTCTGGGAGGGAAGTTAACAGAGGGCCAGGTTTGGTGTTCAAGGCTTGTAGGAAATTCATATGCGCGGAGGGGTGAGAACCGAGCGGTTGGTTGGGCGTCGGAGACGCCATGGTCGAGGACCAGCTTACAGAGGGAAACCAGTACAGAGAGCCGTTAAGAGACAGATGATTAAAAGAAGAAGAAAGAGGAGAATAGTAAGGAGAAGAACAGTGTTCAGTGCGTTTTTCGCACCAATATTTCGCACACAGTTACTCAAAAGCAAGTTGCACCAAATAAGATGAACAACCCTGGTTATTCAGCCGAAAGTCACATTCAAACACTTCTCAGTTCAATCACTGATGATTCCAATTTTTTTAATCATCATACTCCCTCTATCCGAACTTAAGTTACACAATTTAACTTTTCACGATTGATTTAAAACACAAACACAGCAAAAACAGTACTTATAGAATAGAAAACAGTACTTAAAACAATAAACTAATGGAAATATATAGAATTTATCTACTATAGCTCAGTAACATCAAACGCTTAAACATCACAAATGCAATTGAAATCGGCAGACATCAAACTGAAAACGGAGAAATGAAGAAGTAAATTACAGTGAGCTTTAGAGACTCACCAATGCCAGATTTAAAGGCTCTGGTGGCGGAGGGTGGCAGCACCAGTGGTAAAGGATCCTCATCAACCCGTTCAGCTCTACAACGAGCAAGGACCAGCTAATAACAATAAAAAATCAATTAAATGGTGAAAAGATGACGGAATCACCACGTCGAGACCGTAAATCAAAGATTAAAACGAGAAAACGAGAAAAAAAAGTAAAGTGACGAACCTAGGGTTTCATAGCAGAGTGAAGAAACAGAGCGTAGCAAATCGGAGCAGAGGGGAGCAACATAGCGGAGCATATCTAAACTCATTTAGTCCGAGAACGAGCAAGGACCTGCAAATAACAATACAAAATCAATTAAACAGTGAAAAGATGTTGGAATCACCACGTTGAGACCGCAAATCAAAGATTAAAATTATAAAATGAGAAAAAAATAGAAAATAGACGAACCTAGGGTTTCATAGAAAAGTGAAGCAACGGATGGAGAAAATCGGAGCACAGGAGAGTATATCTGAGCAGATTGGAGCGGGGTGGACTGTGGAAGAGAAAACGAAGCAGGAGCGGAGCTGCGAAGGAGAAGCAGCGGAGGAAAATGGAGGAAGAGCAGAGGATGAATAGAGAACGGTTGGTAAATTGGGGAAGAAAGATGTATTATTATTCTATATAATTACATAGAAATCCCTACCCCTTTTCTTATTTTAATAAAGACCTCAGTCTCACCTTAATCTTGGGTGAGACCGTCTCACCCAAGTCTTTGTAATTTATTATATACTAATTAAAGTAAGGCTTGACCATTGATTAGTTTAAGTCAATGTTGTTATTAGTGTTTATATATTGAAAGTCAAGTAAATTTGGACCATTGATTAGTTAAAGTCAGCTTAGCCCCTAGTGTTTATATATAGCAAGTCAAGTAAAGTTTGACCGTTGATTAGACAAAGTCAAACATTTTTATTAGTATTTATTATATACTAATTCAAACAAAGTTTGACCGTTAATTAGTTAAAGTCAACTTTGTTATTAGTGTTTATATATTGAAAGTCAAGTATAGTTTGACCGTTGATTACTTAAAGTTAGCCTAGTTATTAGTGTTTATATATTGAAAGTCAGGTATAGTTTGACCGTTGATTAGACAAAGTCAAACATTTTTATTAGTATTTATTATATACTAATTCAAATAAAGTTTGACCGTTAATTAGTTAAAGTCAACTTTGTTGTTAGTGTTTATATACTGAAAGTCAAGTAAAGTTTGACCGTTGATTAGTTAAAGTCAGCTTAGTCCCTAGTGTTTACATATAGAAAGTCAAGTAAGGTTTGACCGTTTATTAGACAAAGTCAAACGTTTTTAATAGTATTTATTATATACTAATTCAAATAAAGTTTGACCGTTAATTAGTTAAAGTCAACTTTGATATTGGTGTTTATATATTGAAAGTCAAGTAAAGTTTACCGTTGATTAGTTAAAGTTGGCTTAGTCCCTAGTGTTTATAAATAGAAAGTCAAGTAAGGTTTGACCGTTGATTAGACAAATTCAAACATTTTTATTAGTATTTATTATATACTAATTCAAATAAAGTTTGACCGTTAATTAGTTAAAATAAACTTTGTTATTAGTGTTTATATATTGAAAGTCAAGTATAGTTTGACCGTTGATTACTTAAAGTTAGCCTAGTTATTAGTGTTTATATATTGAAAGTCAAGTATAGTTTGACCGTTAATTAGACAAAGTCAAACATTTTTATTAGTATTTATTATATACTGATTCAAATAAAGTTTGACCGTTAATTAGTTAAAGTCAACTTTGTTATTAGTGTTTATATACTGAAAGTCAAGTAAAGTTTGACCGTTGATTAGTTAAAGTCAGCTTAGTCCCTAGTGTTTATATATAGAAAGTCAAGTAAGGTTTGACCATTTATTAGACAAAGTCAAACGTTTTTATTAGTATTTATTATATACTAATTCAAATAAAGTTTGACCGTTAATTAGTTAAAGTCAACTTTGTTATTAGTGTTTATATATTGAAAGTCAAGTAAAGTTTACCGTTGATTAGCTAAAGTCAGCTTAGTCCCTAGTGTTTATATATGGAAAGTCAAGTAAGGTTTGACCGTTGATTAGACAAAGTCAAACATTTTTATTAGTATTTATTATATACTAATTTGAATAAAGTTTGACCGTTAATTAGTTAAAGTCAACTTTGTTATTAGTGTTTATATATTGAAAGTCAAGTATAGTTTGACCGTTGATTAGTTAAAGTTAGCCTAGTTATTAGTGTTTATATATAGAAAGTCAAGTAAGGTTTGACCGTTTATTAGACAAAGTCAAACATTTTTATTAGTATTTTTTAAAAATTAAACACCCTGAGGTGAGGGATTATATAAGGTTCCCCAAGCCTGTGTAAAAATCATAGTTAGTACATGATCGATCATTGAGGCAACATAGTTGCCTCCAAAAGAGTACCTAGTATCTAATGAGAATGTTTGATCAAGTAATTTGAACAGCAATTTTGATACGGTAGTTGTGATTCCAAAAGAAAGAATCCCCACCCCATGTGTTAATTCTTTCCCTTGGCCAGGCAACTACATACTATCAATTCAAGATTAAGAAGGATCTAAACGGAACAAAAATTGCTGCAGTTTTGCGGTGAAGCCTTGAGTTTTGAAATCTTCCTTCCGAGGTCGACGGCAATCAAAAGATTATGAAAAGTAGTTGGTTTTCTAATGGTTGATCAATCTTCACCAGCCGAAGGTTTAGAGTTGTGGAGTAAAACATGAGAACCTGTAGTAAACCATAATACAAACACATCAGCAGCATCTATCCAATTTAAAGGTCATGCCTATCAGTCCATTATGAAGAGTCCTCAACAGTGTATATGAATATATCAACATATGCAGCATGCTGTCAAGAATCATCTCTAATCCAAGGGATTCCACATCTATCTAGATAAAGGAGTCCCTTCAGAAGAGATGGTGCTGAATGTTAGTCTAAGTCACCATGAAAGTTATTAGCTAAAGCAAATTTGGCAAGGAAATCAGCTGCATTATTAGCCTCTCTAGGGGTGTGTTGAATTGGGTATATATGATGTTTCAAATTTAAAGAGTGGAAAATAGAGAAGGTCCTCCATGGTGAGGTATTTGGGTTTTGAATACCCTGTACTGCAATTAAACAGTCAGATTCCACCTCACATCTATTTAAATCAACCTCTAAACAAAGCTCATATCCACATTGGATGGCTATCATTTCTGCCTGTAAAGGGGATGGGGACTGAAAATATTTTTCCCTCATTTTAACCACATTCCCCTCACAATTCCTAACTATCACAGCCAAAGCAGAACGATCCCCTCTAATCCATGTTGCATCTGTATTTATCTTGTATCCTGAAAGGGGTTTCTGCCATTTCACTGCAGTAAATGATTTCCTTTTCTTTTTGTTATATACTAATTCAAATAAAGTTTGACCGTTAATTAGTTAAAGTCAACTTTGTAATTAGTGTTTATATATTGAAAGTCAAGTAAAGTTTGACCGTTGATTAGTTAAAGTCAGCTTAGTCCCTAGTGTTTATAAATAGAAAGTCAAGTAATGTTTGACCGTTGATTAGACAAAGTCAAACATTTTTATTAGTATTTATTATATACTAATTTAAATAAAGTTTGACCGTTAATTAGTTAAACTCAACTTTGTTATTAGTGTTTATATATTAAAAGTCAAGTAAATTTTACCGTTGATTAGTTACAGTCAGCTTAGTCCCTAGTGTTTATATATAGAAAGTCAAGTAAGGTTTGACCGTTGATTAGACAAAGTCAAACATTTTTATTAGTATTCATTATATACTAATTCAAATAAAGTTTGACCGTTAATTAGTTAAAGTCAACTTTGTTATTAGTGTTTATATATTGAAAGTCAAGTAAAGTTTTACCGTTGATTAGTTAAAGTCAGCTTAGTCCCTAGTGTTTATATATAGAAAGTCAAGTAAGGTTTAACCGTTGATTAGACAAAGTCAAACATTTTTATTAGTATTTATTATATACTAATTCAAATAAAGTTTGACCATTAATTAGTTAAAGTCAACTTTTTTATTAGTATTTATATATTGAAAGTCAGGTATAGTTTGACCGTTAATTAATTAAAGTCAACTTTGTTATTAGTGTTTATATATTGAAAGTCAAGTATAGTTTGACCGTTGATTAGTCAAAGTTAGCCTAGTTATTAGTGTTGGGAAAGTCTCAGGAAAGGCCGCCTTTCAATGAGCTTATGGACAGTCCTCAGGGGTATTTACCTAAAATGTTATAATTTTTTATAAAATTTAAATATTGCCTTTTATAAGTTAAAAAAGTAATAATATGTATTTGAAGGTGAAAATATAAAAATATATGATATAAAAAAATATTTTCAAAAATTTTAAATTTTGTATGTAATTTAAGAAATGCAGTGTATAGGGAAAGAAATAAGTGGCCTGTCTATAAGCTTATGGACAGGCCGGCTGTCAGGAGACCTACTCATTAGTGTTTATATATTGAAAGTCAAGTTATTGTTTATATATCTATTCAAATATGTAGTCAAAGTTTTCTTAGTTTGACTGAATGTTTGATCTTGTGCAATTTAATCCGGGACGGAAGGAGTATACTAAATCAACTAAGGGTTGAACGTTAATTAGTTAATGTAAACAAATTTTATTCTTATTTGTATATATGAGGTCAGTGAAGGTTGATCGTTGATTAATTTAACTTAACTTAGTCATTAGTTAAAGTCAACAAAGGAAGTGAACGATTTTGAAAGTTAAAAAAATAGCTTAGAGCGGCTGCGCAGCTACTCCCAGCTCATGAAATTTTTAGGAAGATTATTTGAAAATTTAAGCGAATTTTTTGAATTCTTTGGTGGAAATAATGAAATTTAAAAAATTTTGAAAAATATTTAAAAGTTTTTGGCGATTGCTTTGGGGGGGAAATGTTTTTGGAGGGAAAAATTTAAAAATTTTAGCACCGGTTTAAACCAGTGCTATTTTCTTCCAAAACCGATGCTATTTTAAAAACATTTGGCAATTTCTTTGGTGGGAAATTTTTTTTGGCGATTACTTTGGCGGACAAATTTTAAACCTATGCTATTTTCTTCAAATATTGGTGCTAATTTTTCCAAAACCGGTGCTATTTTATAATTTTGGGCTATTTCTTTGGCGGGAAAACGAGTATAGAAAATTTTTAGCACCGGTTTTTAAAAACTTGTGCTATTTTTTAAAAACTGGTGCTATTTTTTAAAAAGCCAGTGCTATTTTTTAAAAAACCAGTGCTATTTTAAAAATTTTAGCACCGTTTTTAAAACCGATGCTAAGTTTTAATTTTTAGCACCGGTTTAAAAACCGGTGCTATTTTTTACTAAAATTTGTGCTATTTTGAATTTTTTGGCGGGAAGATAGAATTTTGCAAATATTTAGCACCGATTTTTAAAAACCGGTGCTAATATTTTCAAAACCGGTGCTATTTAAATTTTTTTGCCTATTTCATTGGCGGGAAAAATAAAATTTTTAAATTTTTAGCACCGGTTTTTAAAAACCGGTGCTAATTGTTTCCAAAATCAGTGCTATTGTTAAAATTAGCACCGGTTTTTAAAAAATTGGTGTTAAAATTAAAATATTTTAACACCGGTTATTAAAACCGGTGTTAAAAATTAAAAACCGGTGCTATTCGATTTTTAACACCGGTTTTAAAAACCGGTGCTAAAAAACCAGTGCTAGAGGGGGTTTCTGTGGTAGTGATGATACAATTTGTTTCCTTAGGCTGTAGAGACCTAGTTCATCTCCTTGTACAGCTGCTCGAGTTTCTGTGCTCAAATCGTGATGGTTCCATTGCAACGGTCCTTGGTTGCTTATTTGTTGTCCCATTCTTGCCAGTTGGTGACTTGCCTGATTTTGTTATCTGTATAAATGGTGGACTTGGATTCCATTGGCTACACACATTTCTTGAATTTTCCTTCTTATGTTTCTGTAACTCCAAGGCCAAACTCTGGTTCCTGCTATCATTTGTACAACCTGCAAACAATCAATTTCAACAGTTATCGGAAAGACAACTTTCTAAATACATAATCTCAAACCTGATATAAGTGTCATTGTTTCCGCTTCTATGGCACTTCTAGCATGTCCAATGTTGTCTGCTCCAGCATAGTGTAACCTGCATTAAGAATCCCTAACAATAATTCCAGCTTTTGGGATTGTTAATTCTGAGAATGTAGCATCCGTGTTTAGTTTGATATTAATGTCAGGAGGTTCCCATG
Source organism: Rubia yunnanensis (assembly GCA_037428765.1). Taxonomy (NCBI): domain Eukaryota; kingdom Viridiplantae; phylum Streptophyta; class Magnoliopsida; order Gentianales; family Rubiaceae; genus Rubia; species Rubia yunnanensis. Next base: position 63,850,840 of record CM075065.1, read on the forward strand.
TTATTGCTTTCAGAGTCTTCATTACTGTTGTTTTTCGGGGTTAAATCCCTTTGCTCTCAGATTATCACAATTTGGATATAGTTTCGGAGGCTTTAGCATGAAAATATCAATCAGTAACCTGTTCAGATCCTTTATCATTGCTGCTAAACAAGGATTTTGCCTTTATACATGCTAGAACATCTTGCCTTCCATAGCATCCAGCAAATTAGTGAAGGCATGATGTTATAGAAATTATTCATGGTTTTTGAAGAGTTTTTATAAGACCAGAACCATGACATCCTGTCAAAAACATGTGGAAAGTGTGGGAAGTGATTTTTCTGTCTATCTAGCAAGCTTGATGCATAATGCCATATATCGTTTGACAGGAGACAAGATGTTATCCATTTGCAGCATATTGTTTATTAGCTTCCAGTTAAAAATTGCTACTTTCCTAGGTAATAAAGTATTCCAAACCATTTTAAGAGATAGAGAATGTTGTCTCTTACTCCTTAACAGTTCATAGCATGAAGATAGAGTGAATTTGCCTGATTTTTCTGGCTTCCAAATCATAACATCCTAGTGATCAGTTGGATGAAAACTGATTTCCAAATCCTGCATGATAGTGTTAGATAGGCCACATCCAAAATCATCCAAATAGGCTTGTTTGTTTATCAAAAACCCCTTCACTGTAATGTATGGCAGTGGTACAAGTGTATCTAATAGCCATAATTCAACCAAACACCCCTTATCTAGCTAGTTTGCAATCCAAAAATTACATGTTCCCTTACCCAATAGCACAAAAGAGTTTTCTTGTGCACATTGTCCTATATTGACAACTCATTTCTGGGGATCAGAGCTTCTAGCAGATTTTGGCATTGCCAAAATTAATTTAGACCGCGGTGTAGTTCCTTTCTGAAGTTTAAACCAATGCTTACCTGAGAATGAGTCTATTACTATTTGGAAATCTCTTATATGTACCCTATTCTTTAGATAAGGCATTGTAATATTTTTCCAGCCTCTCCAATGTCTTTTAGGTTTTGAATCTTTATGTTTACCCCAAAGAAAATCTAGGCGAATATCTTCTATTTTTCGTATCACTGACTTAGTTAGTGCCAACTGTCTATAAATGTTGGGGAATAGCTAGGATAACATGTTTAATTAGGATAGTTCTGCCAGCTGGGTTCAATAACTTGGAGTTCCAATTTCAAACTTTTGCATTTAGTTTCTCAACTATTTTCTATAAATATGAGCTTTTCTTCCTTCCTTTGAAAACAGGGATTCCTAGGTATGTAAATGGAAAAAAGCCCTGAGTCATTCCAGTGGCATTTCTGATCATGTTAATAGAGGTTAAACTTGTTATCTCCCCAACATAAAAAGTACTTTTGTTATAGTTCACCATTTGTCATGTTCCCTTTTCATATAGATTAAGTAAATGAACAATATTTTTCAGTGAATTTTTTGTTGCATTAAAGAAAATCATTGTGTCATCATCATAATACAAGTGAGTTACTCTTATTTGGCCAGGAATCTGGAATTGATCAATGAGCTTCTGGTTGAACATGAATTTTAATCCTCTATTGAGCACCTCTGTTATCAGATTAAAAATGATTGGGGATAATGGATCTCCTTGCTTTAGCCCTCTAGTTGCTTTTAAAATCCATTAGGTTTGCCACTAACCAAGATAAAGAAATGGGTTGAAGCAATGTTATTGAGTATCAGCTTTACAAAATGACCATGGAAACCCATTTTTAGCATTAATGAGTTTAAAATCATCCAAGAGACTTTATCAAATGCTTTTGACATGTCAATTTTAGCTATTAAGTTCAAAGATTGTCCTATTTTATGTCAACATCTTACCATTTCCTGCATGACTAAAATGTTATTAGCAATCTCCCTTCCTTTAATGAAGGCACTCTACTCCTCTAATATGCATTTTCCTCTAACAGTAGAGATTATATCCACAACAACTTTGAACATATTTTGTTTACAAAGTTAGAGAGTGATATAGGTCTAAAGTAAGCTAGTGAGGAAGTTATGTCCACTTTGGGGATTAGACATATCAGAGGGCTTGATATGCTTAGAGGGATGGGGACAAGGCACTGGAATTCCTGCACACACATTGCAGTTAATCCTCCTTTATTATAGCCCAAGCATACTAGTAAAATCTACTTGAGTATCAATCAGGTCCTGCTGCACTAAATTGACTAAGTTCAAAGACAATCCTTTTTAACTCGTCCATTTCTATCATCCTAATCCGGTTTATGTTATCTAGATTCGTGACTATGATTGGTATGAAATCCAAACATTTCATTAAGGCAGTACCAGTGATGTCAGAGTTTGTCTCAGTCAGTAAGTCTTGAAAGAAAGAGGCTGCATGTGCACCTATTTCTTCCTGGTCAGTAAGCCAGACATTGTTCTCCTTTTTAATCTTATGTATCCTCAGTCTAGCATGCTTCTCTTTGACAGAGTTGTGGAAATATTTGGAGTTAGATTTGCACCCCGAAGCCATTTCAATCTTGATTTCTATTTCCATAAATGGTTTTCTTCTTTTAGCCTCTAATTTAAAATAACTGTGACTTGGGCTAGTTCATTTAAATCTTGATCTAAGTTAGATAAATCATATTTAATCTCAAGTTCTTGAACCTTAGACTCTGCTTCTTTTAGGTTTTGAAAGATATTACCAAACGTTTCTCTATTCCAAAGTTTTAGAACAGATTAAATAAATCAAATAAATCAACTTAGTATATTCCTAGATATTTTGTATGTTACAATCACAAATAAATCAAACAATTACTAATCCTAGCTTTATTATAATTCTATTTATAAAATACCAAACATATCATGTATTAGAAAACCAAATGTCCACTTAAACCCAACGCAAATGACATTCACAACACATATCACGAATCATTGATATTAAAGCAATAAGCAAAGCATAAAATCTATTATCTTCTTATTTAATCAATAAAATTGAAGCAATAAACCTATTAAAAAACCTAGCAATTAACCTAGCATTTAATCACACAATTTCCAAGATCAAGCCAAAAACCAAGCACTAAATCTAGGATTTCCATTCAAATGCAAAATTTACCCATCCACAACCATGAATCAACAGAAACCCAAATATAATACACAAATGGAATTCATCTACAAAGCCCACACAACATATAACTCAAAAAGATCACAAACCCTTGTAGGAAAATAATTTAACCCCTTCAACTTCCAACATTTTGTGTCAACAAATGTAAACCCTAACTCTAAAATTAAGAGTAGACTAACCTTTTCTTAAAACATTTGTCATGAAAATCTCATTCATACCTTGATCCTAAAAGAACAACAAATCCCAAGAGAAATGAAAAAAAATGAGTATAGAAATTGGAATAGTAGAAGAGACAAATGATGAACTAGATCATGAACACATACCTCAAATCAAGTGTTGATGAGCTGTTAGAGTGGAGATGATATGGAATTGAAGGTAGGGTTTGGGTGATTTTTGGAGGTGAAAAATGGGGTGTGGGGGGGGGGGGGGGGTTACTCGCTGAGGTTTTGAAAGGGTATTAAATTCCTTTATGAAACCGCCTTTTGAACTTTTTTGTGACTTACCGAAATTGGAAACGGCGGGGGAATTCACTTTCAAACTCTGAAACCCATCTGTAAAAAAAAGGAACGAACTTCTTCCGAGTTTGGAAGAGCTATTTAATGCTAAGAAAAGTGGACTAGAAAATGAGCAAAATTTTCTCCAAGACCAAACATTCTCCCATTCAAATTCCCCAATTACAAACTCTAGTTTAGGATTTCCCCAATTCTACTCTAGTACCCCCAATTGACAATGAGTCGTAAAAGCATAGGACATAGGTCAAAGGCAAGCAATTTGAGTCATCGGCCTTTCACGGAGATCAATCAATCCTCAAAATTATTCAAGGACAATGTCGAGTAGAGGTATGTTGATTTTTTTGAAGAAAAAGGTTATCAATTCTTTGGCTATGTTACCTAGCCAAATTGGTGATTTAGGGCTAGATTATTTGCTTGACCGGTTTAAAGTTCAAAATTTATAGAATTCGCTATGAATGAGTGAGTCGGTTCATGTTAATGAGGTATACAATTTTACTCCAGTAAGAACAATCATGATATTACGAGGGTGAATGGGAAAATGATTGCTAGATTGTTATACTAGATTGTTATATTGTTGACTTTAGTGAATACCTAGCAATAGGATTAGCCGACTCCCTTTCAAAATTTAGTGAACATGTTCATAGGTTGCTTTCATGTAACAAAAGCGCCAAATTCGATTTGAGTTGTCAATTTTATGTGAATTTGCTTGAAATTGCAAATGTGGACTATGAGACTAGAGTGGGGGATCGACATCCAAGTTATCTCAAGGACTTTAGATTGTTAGAGTGCCCATATTGACACCCAGAAATTTTTTCTCCGAAGGATGTAAAAGGTCCTTTGGACGATGTGTACCATAGAGAGAAGTGCTCGTTACATAATGATTACCCCTATGTTGACCTTGTTTATTGAAGTGAGAGGCATTTCCTATGCGATAAGGTGGATTTAGGAAAGCCAGAAATTTTTAGTCTCACTCATTTAACTATTGCCTATCATATTACCTATGAGATCATTGCTAGAAGTTTGGTTCCCGAGGGCGAACACATAACTGAGCCCAACTATACCACACACATGTTATTCTATTACATAATTGAGGGTAGGAAGATCAACCCGAGACATCAAAATTTAGGCATATGTTGTGGGTCGTCACCTTGAAGAAGGAGGTCGACAGCCTCCCTTATGAGAACTTGATCACCCTTATATTGAAGGATGTCGAGGGATTGATAATTAGCGAGGAGGAAAAAGGGCCAAAGTATTTCAACAGGACTTACTTTGAAAAGAAGAATTAGGTATTGCTCGATCGAAAGTGGTTTCATAAGACAACCGAAGCATCTGAGGCAAGTAAGAGGCCACGAATTGAAGAAGGTTAGCGACATTTTAGTTTCATTAATTTTAATACACATTTTCTTCACCATGTAATTAGACTAATTATTCTACCTGATTTTTTGTACTTTCGGCGAAGGCGTATTTCAAAGGCTTCAAGGATTGTTACAAACGGATGCGAAAGGAATTGAGCGCAATGAAGGCAAAGATATGGTTTATTTAAAAATCTCAAAGAGCGTACGAGCACCACCTTGTGTCTACCTCCTGTTCTCGACTCAGCCGATTGACTTCAACGAGCGACATTGAAGATGATGATGTTGAATGATATTTTGGATACTTTGTGTGATTTCTATTTTATGTTAGACGGATTCTTAGTACTAGTACAACGAATGTTACTTTAATTATATTGTTATTGTTATTTTATTCTTATAGATTCAACATTTTATTATGATGATGATTTTTATTTCCTCTTACATGATGTCAGTTACTATGAATGTTAATTGAAGATGCATATGAGAATTGTAGTGTACCAAAAATCAAGGACTTACAACAAATTCTACGACATTACTTCTACTTCCCTTTCCCCACAACTTTCTTTGATATTCTTTTTCTTTGGGTTATCTTTCCCCTAATGTCGACCCACACACCTTCATCGTGATCAGTGCGGCTAAGAAAACTATGTATACTTTTATCGGGCTCCTCAAGAAAATTCACATCATCAAATCCACCACCCATAGTGTGTTGCATGAATCCTATGATTTTCTCTAATTCATTTTCTTCGGCAAAAGTACATTTCCCTTCAACACCAATCTTCCACTTGTGATCAACGAGATCCCTAACATAGAAAACCTGGTGCACTTGGGATGCCAATATGAATGCACCGCCCATCCAACCAATCTGACTTTTGCCGACAAGGGTGAAGCCCATATCCTTAGTTCGATGTCCATTGTTTTGGTTCGATGTCCATTGTTAATATCCACCCACTTGCATTTGAATACGTGGACCCACATAGTGACATAGTTAAGCTTCCATATATCATATATTGTTCCAAAGTAACACTTTTGGGCATACATTGGTCTGTTGTCACTCCCACTACCAACATGTAAAGCTTCAACCACTAGGGACACTCCACTGCTCTAAGATACACTATTATCATCCACTGATTTCATGGAAAATGTGAAACCATTGATGTCATAGCCTCCATAGGAAAGAACAATTCTCAATGGTCTATGCACTAACCATTTAATTTTTGGAGGATGATCACCAACATCTACGTGATCCCTCAACCATGTAGCAGATGTTCTAGTGTGTAATAAGAGGACTTGAGCTTCATTGAAATTAGGGTGCCCCACTTTTTTGGCATCGATATGAATCTCTATGTAGGAGACTACATCTTCATGATTGTGCAGAACATAGATTGACAGCAAATAAATCTTCCGCACTAGGACTGAAGATTTTTCACTGTCTAACACCAACACCTTCCATTAAACCCTCATTCCTACCAGTAGAAACACCTACAGATTCAACTTCCTTCATATACTCTGTGCAAAACTTAATGGCTTCTTCTATCACATACTGTTGAACGATACTTGCATCTGGTCTGTACTGATTTTTGACAATGTTTGAATATCTTCATGTACCTTTCAATGGGTACATCCATCTCAAAAAAAAACCGAACCAGGTAGCTTTATATACCTCACAAGATAGACGATCAAATGGACCATAATGTCAAAGAATGAACAAAACACTTCAACAATCTTTACTTGCAACAACCATAATCGTCTGACTTCAACCCAACCAACTTCAACTCCTCAAGCGACACACAAGTACTTATGTTGGACGAGTACGCACCCGGTACATTCACAATACTAAGTGTCTTGAAAAAAGATCTCTTCTCCGATTGCGACATGGAATAGCAAGCAAGGGGAAATAACAATCATGACCCGAAGTCACAAAGCCCTAGATTCTTCCAAAATCCTATCTCAACCAAACCAAGCCTAGCTCTCAGCCTGTCCTTCGTTTTCCCTGGGGTTTTTAACAACGTCCCAACCAAAGAATCACAAATATTGTTCTCAATGTGCATGACATTGAGATAGTGTCTAACATTCAAATGCTCCTCGTAATGTAGCTTGAACAAAAATGAGAATTTCCTCCAACTTCCATCTATGACGGCTTTTTGCTTCTTCTTCCCAAAATCATTAGGAAAATTTGTAACACTTTCAAAAATCTGTGTACCGATTAGTGGCACCTATGCTGTCCTAGCCTCCACTTTCCCAAACCTTATATTCCTCTGATAAAGGGTTTTACAACCATTTTTTGATTGACAATAACCTGTATCCTTCTCACAGACAGGATAAGCAAAGTGTTCTTTCAAAAAATACCCAGACAAATTCCCATATGCAGGGAAATCATTGATTGTGCAAAATAACATAGCTTTCAAAGTGAAGAAATATTCAACCAACCCATCATACGTTCACCATCACTAAAAAAAGTCAACAGATGCTCCACAAGAGAAGCAAGGTACACACCAATATCATTATGTCGTTGATTCGGGCCAAAAATCATCAAAGACAATAAATATACTTACGTTTCATGGTCAACCAAGACGGAAAGTTGTATATGACCAACATAACAGGCTAAAAGCTATATGTGCTACTCATATTACCAAAAGGATTCATACTGTCTATACACAAGCCTACCCTCATATGCCGAGATTCACTGCCAAACTTGAGGTATAAAGCATCGAGCTTCTTCCATTGCTCATCGTCTGAAGTATGTCTTATCACATCATCCGCCCGTTGTACTCTATCCACATGCCAAGGCAACAACTTTGCATCTTCCTTACACGAATATTGTTTCTTCGAATGGGGAATAATGGGAAGGTACCATAACACTTTTGCCGATGTCTTTTTCTTTGATTTCAATGGAACTTTTGCACCCACCGTAATCCCACCTCTCTTCAACATGTACCGAGACTCGCCACATACCCGACATGTTTCCCAATTTTTTCTCCCCCTAAACAACATACAATCATTCGTGCATGCATGGGTTTTTTGCAATTTCAATCCCATTGGGCATAGAATTTATTTCATCGCATACAATCTATCGGGCATTAGATTACCTTTGGGAAGCAAATCCCTAAACAACTCAAGAGCCTCGGCCATCAATTTATCTGTTCATCCAAATTTTTCCTTCAAATTCATTATTCATAAAGTTGCACTTAAAACTGAGTGTTTGGAACCATTGTACAAAGGCGCCCCTTTGTCGTCAATTAAAGCTTGTAACGACTCTGGTTTAACTTTGAACTTCCTTGCAATATCTTCCACCGTCTCATCAAACTTCACATTTCCATCTAATTTATCCCCCACCACCGTTTTCCCCAATTCAATCATAGAGAGGTTTCCCCAACTTCCCCATGCCATATCCAACGAGTGTAGCTTGTTTGGAACCCATCATTATGAGATGTTCCCGCAAATTCTTCCTCCCTAAATACCCATCATTTCTACAATCCTTACACGGGCATCGTTCTTGCACCCCACCTTTTTTAGAAGCATGTTCAAATGCTAACAAAATATATTATTCAACCAATGGCATGTACTCAGATGATTTTCTAAGATCATTACCAATGAACTAATTAATTTCGATCTATTATCCTAAAAGTCAATTACAATTCAACCCATGAGGATTCAATCAACAATAATCATAACCCTAGCTAATCGATCAAGCTCTAATTAAACATATAAATATATGTATATATATCATTAAATACATCACCCTTAATATTAATTCAAGATTTTCAAGCACATAATTTGCATAAAAATAACATTCTCCAATTGCAAATGATGCATTTTCAAGTATAAAAACACGTCCTCATCAATGGGAAAGAAAATGGACCTTATGCTTGAAAGTTTTAGGGTTAAGGAGCATTTAATGTAGAGTTAAGTGCCCATATTACCCTTTGTTTTGGTCGAAAGTGTCAATATAACCTTGTAAATCTGAAAGTGCTATTTTAACCCTACTATTTTATCGAAAGTGCCAATCCAACCCTGAGAATCTCAATTTGGCTGGAATTACATGAATTGACTATTATACCCCCTATTTTCAAAAAATAAAAATTCAGAATATTAGGAAAGACTATCTTACCTTTCTCTATTCTCAAAACCTAACTACTCAACCTCCTCTTTTCAGTTGCAAATCCTAATTTTGGGGTACAAGAGCAACAGAAAAATGGGAATTGGAGGAGCGACGGAGCAACTGGAATCGGAATTGGATTAGCAGACATTATGTTCGAGTATTATATTTGATAGTGTGAACAAATTTGCCTCTCTGAATTAAATAGAGCTTATGTTTGAAATGAATGAGTGGTATATGGATGACTAAGTTTACCGCACTTAAAGTTTAAGTTTGATATGCAAACACCGTGTCACAGACATCTCCAGATTATCCCCAGACTCCAGATTATCTCCAGATACACCCCAAGATTATCTCCAGATGCAGCTTCAATTCATGTGCCGACTCCTTCGGGAATGTGGGCAGCGGATGGTCTGCTCGGATTCACTTGTCGGCTCTCTTCAATATACGAAGGGTCTAATATGGGCAGCATCAGAGCGGATCTGGTCTGGGCAGGGGTGGGGTGGGGTGGGTGGAGGTATTGTTGGGCAGCTGAGGGAAAGCGGCGGGTCTGGAAAAAGCTCAGGGAAAGTGGCGGCACGGATGAGTGAAGGTGGCAGGCTTGGGTGGGGTAACGACGGGCCTGGACTAGGCGGGTGGAGGTGGTGTAGCAGCGGCTTGACAGGCGGGCGGTCGTCGCGCCCTCCGTGCAAAAGATAATTTATAAGCCCCTTTTGCTTACTTTCTACAACTAGGTAGATAGCGGCAAATCGGGGTCGTCCAAGGAGAAGAGGGATCTTCCTAAGCGTCTAAGCACAAAATGGTTAATATTAGGCTAGGATAAAATATATACACACACATAAAAGCAAGTAAAATGGGGGGGTTGGTTGGTTGGTTTTCCTAAGTTACGAAAGTAAAAAGACAAGATAACTAGCAAGGTCAAGTGACTATGCTAATCATTAAACAAAACTAAGAAAAGGGGTTTTAAACTTCAAAGATAAAGAGCCTTGGGGGCAAGGGATATCCACTTCCAAATCTAATGTAGGTCATTGAATCATTCACTCATTCTATCATATAGCATTACATGACTCAACATCAACATACCCATCTAGCAAGAATCACAACACGTTATGCACAAGAAGTTCTAAGTTCACACTCATAGATTTTCATGCAAAGGAGCTACGGAATTCGTCACGTTCCTAACACCTAACCAATTCAATCATACAAGCACTCCCTATGCTCAAACAACTCATGGCACAAGTGAAGTGAAACACACCATCAAGAATACACAAATGCTAAATAACGAATGCTTCAAGGATGAGTTAAAATCATCTATTCAATACTTCAACTACTTGTTGTGGAGACTAAACTCCTACCCTTCGTAGTTCGTAGTTTGCAAGAGTGAGTTCGACATCTCTCGTCAAACCTCACCAATGACTCCCGTTGTCGCGACCACGACTCAAGGTATCATTGGTGGCATTTAATCACGAAGAACCAACAAGCTTGGCAATGCTTATGACCACTACACCGTGACTAAGCATTTAACCAATTCATGCAATTACACGAGATTGGATGAACGTGCAACGCACATTCATCCAAGAGCATATAACTTTCTCGTTTTCTACACAAACGAACATGACGAAGAGTTCGACATCAATCACATTCGTCTAGCACATTATCAATCCATCAACACAATCAAAAGCCCTAAATCATACTCATACATTTCTAACAAGAAAAGGGGGGAAATTAACCCAAATCCCCCAAACCCTAGCTAGCAATTCATACAAGTATCTCATTCAAGCTTTCAACAATATCAATGGCATCAACAATTAACATTCAAAGCACAATAAAAGCACAATAGCAAAAACACCAAATAGATAGATATAAATGCTCCTTACTACATAGAAATGGAAGCTTCAATCCTTGCTCCCAAGTACAAAAACTACTCTAGAACAACAAAAGACATAGAAACTAAGAAAACAAGAAGATAAAAGCTAGGGTTTTGGCCCAAAACAGGGGCCAAAAGCTGTAGAGAAGAAGGGGTGAAGAGGTATTAATAGTGGAAGAAAAAGGGGAGAAAAAACGCTGCTGCAGAGCTGGATTCGTGCTGTCGTCGCGACTCGCGACCAGTTCCATCGCGAGTCGCGACCAGCAGTGAAATCCAACCCTATTTTGTTTTGCTTCCTCCGGGTGAACCGTTGATCCGTTTCGGGAGTTCTTGTAGTCGATTTTATAGTGCTCGAGAAGAGGAATCCAATGGTGCCACTCTTGAGGGATGATTCTTCTAGGAAAATTCTGAGAACCCTGGATCATCATTCATCCGTTGCTTTGCTCTCCTTTCTTCATCTCTTCACTTCTTCAAATCTTCACAAAGCTCAAATGTAAAGGTCTTCAAATCTTCAAATCTTCAAAGATAAATCTTCAAAGTCTTCAAATCTTCAAAGTCTTCAAACAAATCACCTTGTCACACAAAATCATCTAAAAAGTGATAAAAACGTCAAAGCCGCCTTTATCCCTCCTTAGATGATTTCAAGGCAAAATGCCACATGTAGAGCACAAAATTGCATAAAACCTAATCCTAAAAAGCCTAAAATAACCATCTAAAATGGACACATCACGGCTCTAATTTTTGGAGATGAAGAACAAGAAAAATATATTGGTATTATTGTCTTAAATTTTTTAGATTTAAGACTAGGGGTATTTTAGTCTTTATTTGGTTATTGTCGAAAAATACCCAGTCAACACTGGAATAGTGTCAAAAGGTTATATCAGCACATTTGATGCAAAAGTTAGGGTTATAATTACACTTTCAGATTATAAAGGGTTATATTGGCACTTTTTAAAAATAATAGGGTTATAATTGTTTTTTACCATTTAATGTATTGGGCGCATTTTTATATATATACAACACCATTTCCAAACTTGAAAATAGATTTTGAATTAATTACTGACTGAAAAGAACAGTTTTCGATTTTGGAAACAAGGCACGAACATACTATGAACTCGAAAACTTAATCTGCCCTTCTTCCCAAGGATCCCTTGTCATTTACGATGACGGAAGTATCCACAGATCCTCCTTCCAAACTCGAAAAGGCTAGTTTTTGAAGGTGTTTATGTCAAACCGCCTTTAATTGCACTTTAACCGCCTTTAATCTGTTTAACCGGGTCCGAATTCACATTTCCAAGTTTGGAAGCCTTTTTTCAAGGTAGTTTTAAGCAATTTTTTCCAAACCGCCTTCTATTTCCGCCTTTAATAGAAGGCTCTCTACTGGTGTTAATTTTCTTATAAAATCAGGAACTCGTATTCCTTGGTTATAGATTAGTTGATCTGTCTAAATCATGCTTGTTGACGGTTACGTTGATGTTTTGTTAGTTGTAGTTGTTAATTACGTGCATTTTATTAAGGTTTCTGCTTTGAATTTGATATTTAATTTGACAATTTAAGCTTTGATAATGTTTATGGTTTTCAGTTGATGTTTTGTTAGTTGTAGTTGATGTGTTATGGTTTTTTGTTGATGTTTTATAAGTTGTAGTTTATGGTGTAGTTTATTGAGGTTTCGATTTTGAAGTTGATATTTAATTTGACAATTTAACCTTTGATGATGTTTTATGATTTTCAGATAATGTTTTGTTAGTTATAGTTGATGTTTTATTATAGTCAATTTAACGATTGTGTTGATGTTTTGTTAGTCGTAATTGATGTTTTTATGATTTTCAATTTGACTATTAAGTTAATGTTTTGTTTGTAGTGGTTGATGTTCTATGATTTTCAGTTTAAGTTTTGTTACTTAGTTGATGCTTTATGATTTTTGATTTGACGATCATGTTGATATTTTGCAATTGTTTGTTGTTATTTATATGATGTTTTCTTTGATATTTTTTTGTAGATTATAGCAGGAGGAAGAAGAAGGGGAAAATGTGTGGAAAGGTTGTTTCAGAAGCAGTGGTAAAGGTTAACACGACAGGAAAATATGGAAAAGAAGGAGTGCTGCTGTGAAGGAAATATGGAAAATGGGGTCAAAGGAAACGCAACCAGAATGATGCTATGTGGAGGGGAAAATATGGGAAATGGAGTAAAATGAGGGAGAAGAATTTTTAAAAATTGGGGAAACAGCATTGAGGAAGAATTAAAGAAAGGTCCCTGCAAGAGATGTGTAGAAAAGTAGGGAAAGAATTGCACAATAGTCCCTACCTAAAGTTTAAACTATATCACAGGAGACAATCTTTGTCCTTAATGTAGTTTTACTCCTAATCAATTTCTAATTATATAAATTTAATTCTGATCAATTTCTAATTAAAAAATACCCCCTTATTACCTATAAATATCATCAATTATCTCACATTCTTACAATGCATTATTGAATGCATAATATCACTAGTGGAGAAAGAGGTGATTAAAGGTGGTTCTGTCGTACCAGAAAAGGCACTTTAGAAATGCCTTTAATGGCTCCTCCATTGATCGATTTTGATCAAAAGCAGTTCAAATAACTGCCTTTAATAGGATCAGAAGCATTTTTCAAACTCCAAAACTATTTCTGACCTTTCAAAAAAAACTGCTGGAAACCAATCTGTTTTTTGCAATGAGGAATGGAAGAACAAGCAAATCATAGTCTGGGCTTCACCAAATGACCAAAATAGCAAGTAAATGCGACAAAATGCAAGCAAATTGGAGGAACAAGCAAACCACGGCGGCGAGAAACCCTAGCGGGGTTGTGCGTTAGAGTAGTGGGGTTGTGCATCGGAGACCAAGGGCTGTGTGTCGGAGGCCATGAACGGAGGTCATGGGTTGTGCGTCGGAGGCCATGAGCATAGGTCGTGGGCTGTGCGTTGGAGGTTGGAGCGGTGGGGTTGTGCATCGGGGTCGTGTAGTGAGCGTAGAAGCTTGGAGGCGGAGGAGGGGGCTAGCAGTGGCGAGAATACTGGGAAAGTAGAGGGGTGGCGAGGGAGGTGGAGCTTAGGGGTGGCGTGGAAGGTGAGGGTTGAGGGCTGAAGGTGGGTGGAGGGTGGTGTGAGGTGGGGGCTGAGCGGCGGAGTGAGGGTGAGGCGGCAAAGGTGGGGTGTGGGGTGGGGAGAGAAGTTAGACGGAAATAGGGTTTCAAAGGAGGAGAAATGAAAATGGGAGAGAAGTAAAGGCGGGGTTATGGGTTTAGGCTAGCATATGAATATGAGTAAGTATGGGTTTGAGCTCATTAAATGGGAATCTGCCTTTAGAATCGCCTTTAAAATGAATAGGTGATGGATTTTAATTAAAGTCGTTTCTAAAGGCGGAACAGCCTTTAAAATGACCTGGGAGGGATTTCCAAACTTGGAACCCCTTCCGGACCTCAATTAAAGGCTGTTCTAATGGAACCGCCTTCTAATGTTGCCTTAAATAAAGCTCTCTCTACTAGTGTATTAAACGGTAAAGTATTGTTGAATGCACTGCGATTGATAATTAAGAGTGAAAATTAGCCAAGCTCGAACATAGTTCAAGCTCAACTCGTTTGGCTCAAGCTTATGTTCATGGTCGAACTCGATCACAACTTTATCAATATTCCTGTATTATAGCTCCAATATTCTTTCACATGTATAGTTATAATTTATCCCAACTTTTATAAGAAGTAAATAAATTATAACTTTATCAATATTCACATAAAAATTCCCAATTTCATTTCTTTTTTTTCTCTTCATGATCAATTTCCTGTGTTTTTCACGTTTTCTAATAGCCTTTCTCTCGACGTAAATAGGTAAATAGTATAAACGATGGGACCTGCAGTGGAGCCCTAAATGGGCCCCACCAAATACAAAAGCGTCCAACCATAGGATAAGTATGTAATCCTATGGAGTAAGTCCACAAAGAAAAGTAGGGGGGGACGGGAGAGTGCAAAACTAAAAGTTAGCTCTCCCCCATCCCCCCCCCCTTTTGCTAAGTAAAGATCTACAAACCCTAAGCATGATAATGCAAAGGGAGAAACAACACAACCTGGAAAAGCACAGGCTATAAAACCCAAGGAAATGGGGTGAGAACAAACTCACTACCCATCAATAAATAATCCGCTTCTACCCCTAACAAATGGGGCCTTCTTCATTTGAGTTCCATAGTGCAGCCGAGGTTTGTGGTACTCGGGTCTTGAAGTGATGATGTAACTGGAATGGCAATGAAGATACCGTGATCCAAAGACTTGATGAATGAAAATCTCCTAGTGCAGCCGAGAGTGTTTCGGGTCTTGGATGTCGCCTAAATTTGGAGCTGTCTTCAAGTGGCACCGTCTGGTACGAATGAGGATCAGCTTCTACCATATACACCCCTAAGATGAAGAAAGAGGGATGTTATTGGCCTTCTAGCATTCCCATTTATTGAACCGAAGTTAACCATATGGGCAAAGATTAATGAGGCCGTGCCTCCAACCTTTGGGACTCCCAGTCGGATTAACCTCCTAAAGGTGTGAGAATGGATGCACTTGTACCGCGTGCACCAGGCGTGGCGAGTGTGTACTCGCCCACTCCATTTTGAGCAAATGGACAGCTATATGCTAATTTAACACCAAAGAGTGTAGCGCGAGCATAAAGCGCAAAGTAACCGTTAATTCATAAGTAACAAACTAAGCTTAGGGTAAAGAGCATCGGAGTGTAAGTCCATACTCTAAAACCTATTGCCTCTCCGTGCAATCAAGTTGCCACAGCCTCTAGAAAACCAAGAAGACCAAAGTAATTTCGGAATCCATTGGGCCGAGAGCAACCCCTCCTTGGCGCTGGAAATCGCAACAATTTGCCCCCAAAACTTCAAAACCGGCGCCAAAAGCCCCTAGTCATGATGCCGTTATCCAGCAACCAGTCGCCATAAACCATCGCTGCATGTTGCATGTTCCAGCACAACGGCTGGCGCCTAGTACAGCGCCAGGAATGAAGCACCTCCCCTGCAAAGTGAAGCACCGGGTGCTAGACAGCAAGCACCCAACCCCCGCCAAAGATGCCGTTATCCAGTAACCAGTCACCGGAAACCATCGCTACATGATGCACGATCCAGCACAACGCCTGGCGCCTAGTACAGCGCCAGGAATGAAGCACCTCGCCCTGTAAATGAAGCACCGGGTGCTAGACAGGAAGCACCAAATACCCGCCAAACAGCCTCCTCATCTAGAATAAGTGCTCATCCGGAAATAGCCTATTCATCACCATGTAGCAATCCTTCATGATGATTTTCACCACTCTTTCCGAACTTGGTTGAGCGCCATCCATAACCACATTGTTCCTTTCCCTCCAAAGGCGATAAACTATGGTGATCAAGGCTAGTATGCCAAACTTCTTTCGCAACTTGGATCCTTTAATTTGCCTCTTCACCCAAGTCATGGAACTTGGGATTGAATTAGTTCGTCTCCTTAAACCAATCCAAGCCCGAATACGCCCCCAAACAACCTCAGAAAATTCACACTTGAAGAACAAATGCTCATTTGTTTCCTCCTCCAAATGGCATAAAGAACATACCTTCTCCATGCTATCCCCTTCCTCCATCCGATGCTTATCTTTAGTATGCAGTCTTTGGATGACCGCCAACCAAGTGATGAATGAGAATTTCGGCGGAACAAACCCACGCCAAATACTGTTGAAAACCCTTTCACTTGATCGACCAACATCATAGACATTCGGGTATCTATGACGATGCATATGAAGATAAGCTGCAGTAGTAAACTTTCCTGAGCCAGACCAAACGCCAAGATGGCCGCTGCAGTAGTAAACTTTCCCGAGCCAGACCAAATGCCAAGATGGCCGATTACCTCTTGCAAATCACCATTAAACATTGCGAACAATTCATCCCTGAGTTTGCAGAGATCACCAAAGTAGCTCGAGCATCTCTCCCCTAATCTACCATTTGCAATTCTCGGATTTAATCCCCAAAAATCTACCCCCTGAAGGTAGTACGAGTGAATCCATTGGACCCAAAGGCTATCCTTTTTCAAGTGAACATCCCATAGCCTTTTAGCCATTGAAGCCCGATTCCACGTAACGAAGTCCCTCAAACCGAGGCCTCCAAAAGACTTAGGCGCACAGAGTTTCTTCCATGCAACTTTCGCCTTATGTTTACCTCCCCATAAGAACCTTTTGCATTTCTGTTCGAGAGCATCCATTACCGTAGTTTGTATAACGAAATTCTGGATCCAGAATCCCGCAATACCTCCAACGATTGATCTCACAAGTTCCAATTTGCCTGCATATGAGAGGGTATGGCCCTTCCATTTAGCTATTTCCGAATCTACCTTTCCCAATAGAGTACCGAATTGTGTCACCTTCAACTTGCTGGAATCAAGTGGCACGCCTAGGTATCTAACGGGGAATGTCGCCCAAGGAATACCTGTGAAGCTCAAGTCCTCCTTTATACCAACCCCAAAGAACTTCGACTTTGCTGCATTAATTCCCAAACCCGAAGTGCGCTCAAACTCATTCAAGGCGTCCATGAGTATATGTACAGAGCTCGTGTTCGCCTTAGAAAAGAGCATGAGATCATCTGCAAAAGCCAAATGCGTGATCCGAAGAGTCTCGCATCTCGGATGGAATGTAAAATGCCTAGATGCCGTCCTCCTTTTCAGTAATCTCGAGAAATACTCCATGCAGATCACAAATAGGTGAGGCGACAAAGGATCACCCTGACGAATACCCCTCTGCCCCTGAAAGTGATCGCACAGTTTACCATTGACTGCAATCGAGAACGAAGAAATGCACACACAAGTCATAATTCTGTTCGTTAGCCTTTCCGGAAATCCCAGTCCAAGTAAAACTTCTTCTAAGAAATCCCAAGAGACTGTATCAAACGCTTTTTTAAGATCCACCATAATCATACATCTGGGCGAATTTCGAACTCTTCCATATCCCCGAACAAATTCCTGCGCTAAAATGACATTATCCGAAATGTTTCTGCCCTTCACGAATGCTCCCTGACTAGGGTCAATAATACCTGGTAAAATACCTTCAATCCTGTTCGCCATAATCTTCGTGATAATTTTATAGACCACATTGCAGCACGCAATTGGTCTGAAGTCACCGACCTTCAGATTATCCGGCTTCTTCGGAATTAGGGCCACCGCAATGTGATTAAGCTGCGCCAAAATGTCGCCTGTCTGGAAGAATTCGAGTACTGCAGCAGTAACTTCCTCTCCCACTGTATTCCACTGCTTCTTAAAAAATCCTGCCGTATAACCATCCGGACCCGGAGACTTATCATCTGCCATTGCAAATAGCGCCTGTTTAACTTCAATACTCGCCACATCCTGATCCAAGTAGGCTCTTTCCACCTCGGTTATCTTCGTGCTCGCATCAAAAATGCTCGGATCCGTGGCCAATCTGTCTTTCTTCATACCGAATAGTCCTTTATAAAACTCAGCAAATAACTCTCCCTTGCGACTATTGGAAGTAACGATCCGATTGTCACTATCAATAATTGCAGGGATACCTCCTCCTTTTCGTGCAGAGACCATAGAGTGAAAATACTTGTGATCCCTTATCCGCCTGAGTAATATGATTAATCCTTCCCTTTTGCGCAAGAAAAGAAGACTCCGCCAAATAAAACAACATTGCTTGCTTCTTCAATTTGCGCAATGCCGCAACATCATCCTCCGAGGCATACTTAGCATCGAATTCATCAAAAGCCTTGTTGTACTCCGCATCCGCAGCCTTTGCCTTCTCGGAAATATGGCTTAAATCAAGTCGACCCAATTCCTTCAAGGGGTACTTCATACGAAACAATTTCCTGGTCACCGAAAACTGCTTAGTCCCTTCAACCGACGGACTCCAATAATCTTCTACAATTTGTCCACAATTCGGATGACCCAACCACATATTCTGGAAGCGAAAAGGCCTTCCCTTTCCATCTATCTCCTGCGACATATCCACCACCATGGGAGAGTGGTCTGATTGAGCCGAGATTGGTAAGAAGGTTGTACTGCAAGCAGCTTCATCCCAACCGTGATTCAATAGCACTCTATCCAGCTTCCTCCAAATCTTCCAGTCCGCACTATGCCAGGTTAGATGTTCTCCCAAAGCAGGTGCGTCCCTAAGTCCACACTTTACACAGACATCCTGAAATTCCTTCATCGGATACAGACTAGGTACATTAGTCCCATAATGATCTTCAACGCTAAGGATAGCATTAAAGTCACCAAGGACCATCCAAGGCGCATTCAGGCTAGCTCCAAACGACTTCAACTCCTCCCATAGTGGTAAACGCGCCAAACGTCCTTCACTATGCCCATACACAAATGTGCAGAAAAACTCAATACCGGAAACAAGATTACGAACTTTCAGATGAATACATTGCGGCGTTTTCCCTAGAACATCAACCAAGAAGCCTTTCGGATCCCAGATGATTAATATCCTCGAGTTCTGCCACAGTTCAAAGTTGTGCGTAAACTTCCATCCCTTAAAACTTTTCAGAAAAATGCGCAACACCTTATCCTCCATTTTTGTTTCCAACAAACCACACAGACCAACTCTATTCGTGGAGATGATATTTTTCACCCACCTCCTTCTCACAGGGGCCGATAGACCCCTGACATTCATTGCTGATGTATTCATTGGGAAACAGAGGTCCCTTGTGGCTTCGGACCGCCGCCTTCAGTTGATTTACTTCCAGAACTGTCTGAATGACTCCTTGTAGCTGATAGCATTCGCTGAAAAGGTTTCTGGATACCCTTCCCTTGCTCATTTAATCGAGTCCTACTCTTGCTTCTAGACCTAGTCAAAACCCCTGATGCGGAGGGAGGTCTACTCTTACTCTTACTCCTATGCAATCTTGGTATTTTAGAGCCCCGAGCATCCGGATGAATCATCTGCTTAGGCAGTTTTCCCGCCCCTTCAATCGGATTATCATCATCTCCAAACGCTTGCTGTTTTTTATCGGGTTCCATGGCCGAACGAGTGCTGGATTGCTTGCGCTCAGTGCTTCTACCGCGCGCTATTTGTGCTTGTTTTCCAACGCCAGCAGCTCCAGGCAGCGCTTGAGCAGAATTGGTGCCAACGCCGTGTCCAGCGCCAACATCTCCTGGCGCTGTTTGTCTTGATTTTGCGCCCGCGCCACGAATTCCAGCGCCCGTGCTTGCAGCGACAGTGCTTATGGCAACGGGCGTAGGTGCTGCAGGCAGCGCAACAACGGCCCGATGATCAGCATCCTACCCACCCCGAATGGTTATTCCTGACCCTTTTCTTGCACTTCCAACTCTCTCGATATTCTTGACTATGCTTTCAACCACTTTCCCTTTCCCTTTCCTTTGCCTTTCTACCTCCTCATTGTCCGAAGAGGCGTCCTCAATGGTCACATTCTCATTGCCTCCAACCGAATTTGAGTTCTGATTATCTCCAATGGTTTCAGCTTGCATCTTTCGAACCCAAACATGATCATTGTACCGAGTTCTCATGCTTTTCTTGCCCTTCGCCTTCACAACTTTGCTCTCGGCCATAGGTTTCTTTTGTTGCGTCTCCTTGGCATTCCAATAGTCATCGTACTCTTCCATAAGATGATTGTTTTCACCGCAATTAGCGCACCAAGGTCTGCAATAATCATAGATGATCTTTTGCACAAACAATTCACCAGATGGAATACGAAAGGTCACCTCCTCCTTAAGCTTTCTGGATGTATCAATCCATACCAAGAGACGTGCATAATAGCCCCTTAACTCAAGAGTACCATTGTCCATAAGGATAGGTTCTCCTAGTGAAGTAGCAATCTTCTCTAACGACTTCTTGTGCCAATACGCCTTTGGCAAGTGTTCCATCCTTAACCAAACTGGTTTAGTGGCTTGGATGGTCGCATCATATTGCCCAGATTCATCAACTAGCATCATGAACAACTTCTTCCCATGGAGATAATGGTCAGGACCATTCATCACCTTGTCTCTATCCTCTGCACTGTTGAACTTGAACATGACGTATCCATTCTGCTTGGTCTGAACATTACACTGCACCTCCCACTTCGCTACCAACAATGTACGAATGGCATACATACCTGGAAAGAATCCCGGAAACACACCCAAGAATCCGAAATATGGCTTATGTAGATCCTTATGAATCTCTTCATCAGTTAGCACAAAATCGACACTATCTCCACTGTTTGCAACAACTTCAATGGCCGACTTATTCATTAGAATTTCAGGATCATCCCATCTCCTTCTCCTCTCTAATTTCGGATCATTCCAATCTCTTGGATGCACTTGCTGATTCTTCCTCTGATTAACATTCTTATCGGCCGTGCCTTCACCATTGTTATTCTTTTCTCCCGATTTATTCCCCACATTCATCACCATTGTTATGGATGAATTCCGATAAAACAGATCGGATTCACCAAAACAACCAAATCACAAACGAAAACAAACAATCCGATCGGGTGAACACCAATCAGGAGCACACCAACAATGAACAAAGCTTGCACTCTAAATCGAAAAACCCTAGGATTAATCGGTTTCAAGAACAAACTTAACACCAAACCGAGAGCACCACAAAAGCTTGAAATCAAAACCGTAATCCACCACCGAGTTCGAAATCAAGCAAGAACAATACTTGAAACAAAACCGATTTAAAACCTAAAAGAAATCGGATGAAGAATTGATCTTAAAACCGAAATCTTTCAAGTACTAGATCGGATGCACACATACATAAAATCATGCTCCAAATCGAAATACAAACAAAACTCAAGAAGATGGATCGAATAAACCTGGAAACCGTGAAAACCGTGATCTCCAAGCAAACCGAATTCAATTCTTGCGTCCGAAGTTGGATTCCGATCAAAACTCCAATCTTGGTGCCAAATCCGATCAAAAGTGTAGGAATTTGAGTAGAATTGGTGCTGAAAATTGTACTCAAAACCTTTATACTCCTTTGCACACACCAAATCCCAATCCAAATCGAAGAAAGATTGAGTTTTTCAATCAAATCTCCTTCTCGAACTAGGACTCAAGTGAAGAACAATTGCGATCTCCCCCCCCCCCCCCCCAAATCCTGATCCGAAACCGAATCCACACTCCAAGTCCAAATCACGATCAAGATCCACCAAGAACTCTCTTTGCCGAAATCAAACCCTACTCCAAAGCCGATTTAGATCAAAAACTTACCACGAATTGCATATAGTTTTGTACGGAATCCAGAGTAGAATCCGTTAAACCATAATTCATCGGTGGATTGTTAATGAAATTGAAGAAATCGGCTTCCAGAAGATGGAAGAAAGGCTGCGCCTTTTTTCTTCTATTTTTCGCCCCAGAGCTAGAGAGAGAATTTTATTATTTGAGAGCATTGAGAGCTCTTTCACAGAAATAACTCTTTCGAGCTAATAGCCTTTCTCTCATTTCTTCTAGTGGTGGAGAGGAAAGAAAACCAACGTGTACTGAAGTAACTAGCGGCAGCATGCCGACGACTGCTGCCCTTGTACCAAGGGCCGACACATGGCACTGACCCTAATCGGCAGACCGAATGCTTCGGGTTACAGTTTCAAAAGGCTGAAAACCATCCCCATGGTCCAATTTTACGTCACCGCGAACATTGGACCAAGATCAACAAATCAATTAAAGAACATTTGGTCACTAACCAAAGAATATAAGAACACAAAATCTATATACAGATAGAAATCTTATTTGCAGATAATTTAATGGTTAATTACTACATTATCCTTAGTATAGTTCTACTCTTAATCCATTTCTAATTAAATAACTTTAGTCATGATCAATTTCTAATTTAAAAATATCACCTAATCCCTATAAATATCATCAATTACCTTACATTCTTACAATGCATTATTGAATGTATAATATTGAACTGGAAAGTATTATTGAATGCATTAGGATTGGTAATAGGGGTGTAAATGAGCCGAACTCGAACAACTCTTAGTTCAAGCTTGGCTCGTTTGGCTGAAGCTTGAGCTTGTTCGATCGAGTTTCTAAAATCTTGGCTCGAGCTTGTGTTCGAGGTCGAACTCAATCCATGATTAAATATATTTTATGTATATTACAATGTATTATATTTTATAAAAATATATTAAATGTACATTATGTTGGTTTGAAAAGCTCAACGGGCTTAACGAGCAATATTAGTTAAGATCGAGCTCGAATACCATGCAAGTTCGGCTTGAGCTCAGTTAACTTCGAGTTCAAGTCAAATTTTGATTGTTAAACAGTTTGGTTCGTTTACACCCCTATTGGTAATGCATTGATACATCTAATGTTTAATTAATTATTGTTGAATGTATACTTAAGTATGGAATTGTACATGAACAACCATAAAATAGTCATTGTGGCATGGTTGATAATCATATTCATACGATCGATTATCATTCATAGTTTTTTAATCATCTTTATGCTATCTATCATCACTTATAGTTTTTTTTTCCTAAATTTTATGCAAAAGTATGATGTGTGAAATTTTAATTAAGTAATTTTTCATTTATATAGATTAGAGGGAATTTTTCATAACTAAAGTTTAATGTTACATAATTAGATATTGATTAGGATTACAATTATGAGAAAGATAATATAGTAAATTAGATATTAAAATATACCTGCATTTAAAAATATTGTTCCTTACCAACAGTGTAAATTTATTTTTATAAATGTTAAATATTTGCTCAACAGTCACAAACAATATATATAGAAGAGTAAAAGAAATAGGAAATTGATCGAATCATACCATCCAGATTACCAAGCACCAATTGTATAAAAATATAGTTATTATAAAGTAACACTAAGCGATTATAAAGTAACACTAGGGGTATGCTATGTACGTCTCGAGAGAGGTGTACCAGCCCTCGAGGGTATACCACCCCTTGAGAGAGTATACCACAGAGCGTTGAACCATCCACATTAGCTCTCGAATCATTGCCATTCGAGGCATATACCCCCCGAACCATCCACGCCTCGAACATCAACTATCCACTCCTAGAACTATTACCCCTTGAACCATCAGTTCTTGAACATCCAGCATGCCACAACTTGAACCATCCACCTTTCGAATCATCAACCCTCCGCTTCGAGGGCTCCCTACCACTCAAAACATCCACCCCTTCAACATCAACCATCTGTCTCGAGAGGCATTTATTCAAGGCATCATTCCTCGATTCATCAATCCTCAAGGCCCTGGAACCATCAACCATCTCCCTCGAGGTATCACACCTCGACCCATCAAAAATCCACCTCGTCTCCACTCGAACCTCCCCTCTCGAACCTTGTACCACTCGAATCCTCTATTCGAACCCTCTCCATTCGAACGTCACCACTCAAACTTTCACCACTCGAATGCTCATTACTCGACCCCTCACCACCTGAACCTCTCCACTCGAACACAGTACCACTCGAGCCTCTTCACTCGAACCTATTATAACTCAAACTTCTCCACTCGAACCTCTTCACTCGAACCTATTATAACTCAAAATTCTCCACTCGAACCCAGTACCACTCGAAAATATCCATCAATTCATTAACCCTCGAGGTCTTGGAAACATCAACCATCCCCCTTGAGGCATCACCCCTAGAGTAGAGGAGGTTCAAGTAGAAGAGGTTCGAGGGTTCGAGTGGAAAGGCTTCGACTATAAGGTTAGAGTGAAGAGGGTCTGAGTGGAGAAGTTCGAGTTGTGAGAGTCGGGTGGTGAGGGTACCATTTACCACTGGAGAGAGTACTATCCACCCCTCGAGAGGGGTATACCATCCACCACTGGAGAGAGTATCATCCATCCATCAAGAAGTTTGTCAACCACCCTTCGAGGGTACAATCTACCTCTCGAGAGGGTAAACCAGCCACCACTGGAGAGAGTACACCTTCCACCCCTCGAGGGTACGCCATCTACGTCTCGAGAGAGGTGGACCAGCCCTCAAGGGTACAATACCCCTCGAGAGGTCACGCATCCACCTCTCTAGAGTACACCGGGCCTTGAGGGTACACCACCCCTCGAGAGGGGTATACCACTGAGAGCGTCGAAGCATCCATATTAACTATCGAACTGTGAGCCACTTGAGGCATATACCCTCCCTCGAACCATCCACGACACCACTTCTCAAACCATCTACCCCTCGAACATTAACCATTCACCCCTCGGACATCAACTATCCATTTGTCAAACCATCTTATATCCACTCCTGGAACCATCACCCCTCGAACCATCAGTTCTCAAACATCCACCGCGCCACCACTCTAACCATCTAACTCTCGAATTATCAACCAGACCTCGAGCGGTGTTGATTCAAGGCATTCTCCCTCTAATCATCACCCGTTGAGCCCCTAGAACCATCAACCATCCCCTTGAGGAATGACCCCTCGACCCATTAACCATTCGCTCGCCACCACTCGAACTATCTACCCCTCGAACATCAACCACCCACCTCGAGGGTTGTTGATTCGAGGCATCATCCCTCGATGCATAAACCCTCGAGGCACTGTAACCATTAACCATCCCCCTCGAGGTATCACCCATCGACCCATCAACCACCCACCTCGCCATCACCTGAACCATCAACCCCTCGAACATCAACCATCCACCTCAACTCAAATCTCTCCACTCTAACCTTTATTCGAACCTCACCACTTGAACCAGTACCACTCGAACCCAGTACCACTCGAATCTTCTATTCGAACACTTTCCACTCAGCCTTCACCACTCGAACTCTTACCACTCGAACGCCCACTACTCAAACCTTTCCAGTCGAACCTAGTACAACTCGAACCACTCCACTCGAACCCAGTACCACTCAAACCTCTCCACTCGAACCTCTTTACTAGAAGCCTCCACTCGAACCCAGAACCACTCGAATTTAGTACCACTCAAACCTTCACTTGAACCCTCACCACTCGAACCTGTCCATACCTCTAGAATACACCAGACCTCGAGAGTACACCACCCCTCCAGAGGGGTATACCACTGAGAGCGTTGAACCATCCATATTTGCTCTCAAACCATGACCCACTCGAGGCATATACCCCCCCAAACCATCCATGACACCGCTATTCAAACCATATGCCCCTCGAACATCAACCATCCACCCCTAGAACATGAACCATCCATATGTCAGACCATCTTACATCCACTCATGGAACCATCACCCCTCGAACTATCAGTTCTCAAACATCCACCACGCCACTACTCGAACCATCTACCCCTAGAACATCAACCATCCACCTTGAGACCTTCATACTAGTTGAACCATCCACCCCTTGAACATCAACCATCCACCTCGATGGGTGTTGATTTGATGCATCCTTCCTCGAATCATCAACCCTCGAGCCCCTGGAACCATCAACCATCCATCTCGAGGAATCACCCCTCGACGCATCTACCATCCACCTCACCACCACTCGAACCATCCACCCCTCGAACATCAACCATCTGCCTCGATTCAAATCTCTCCACTCTAAACTCTACTCGAACCCATACCACTCGAACCCAGTACCACTCGAATCCTTTATTTGAACCCTTTCCACTCGAACCCAGTACCACTCGAACCTCTCCAATCGAACCCAGTACCACTCGAAACCAATACTACTCGAACCCTCTCCACTCGAACCTCTCTACTCGAAGCCTCTACTCGAATCTAGTACCACTCGAACCTCCATTTAAACCATCACCACTTGACGGCTGTTGATTTGAGGCATCCTCCCTCGAATCATAAACCCTCGAACCCCTGGAACCATTAACCATCCCCCTCAAGGCATCACCCGTCGACTCATCTACCATCCACCTCGCCACTACTCAAACCATCCATCCCTCGAACATCAACCATCTGCCTAGGTTGGAGTGGTACTGGTCTGAGTGGAGACGTACGAGTAGAGAGGTTCGAGTGGAGAAAGTTCGAGTGGTACAGGTTTGAATAGAGAAGGTTCGAGTGGACAGGATCGAGTGGAAAGGGTTCGAGTAGTCCTGGTTTAAGTGATGAGAATTTGAGTACTTCTCCCTCTCTACATACACCACCTTCCACCACCGCCAGCCTACTCTGCACCAGCCACCCGGTGGTAATCCATGGCTTGCCAAGCCTCGGTGGCAACACCACCAGAGACCACCAGCTCTATTTTCACTCTTCCACTCATCCCCACCTACCACCACCATCTCCCAACCTTCCCGGCATCTCTACAGCCTAAACCAACCACCTACTCTGCCCCACCTTCACCGGAGAAGACCAAGACCCAGCCTGAATAACCTGTTTGAGAGGTGGCACCGCCAAGAAAGCCATCTATCCCCTTCTTCCACCGTTAAGAATGATAAAGGCCCGACAAACTTGGCTCTAGCCCCGCCAGAGAGCCCTGTTTGCAAAGACCGCTGCTACAACGCCGACGAAGATGGCCAAAGTAACTCGTTGACGGTCCTGAGCACATCCTGATTTGGCGGAGGCATTCCCTCAAGTAGAGATGTTGCCGGAAAAGATCACACCAGCTGCGGAACAGATCAGTAGTAAAAAATGAAAGCTTATCAGAAACATTACAAAAATTGGAGCAACGATGATGGAAAAGGTGGCCAATTTTGGTTAAGAAGACTATGAAATTACCTTATGGAATTGATCAAAGACAAGAACCCAACCATCTGAGAGTAAAATCCTATGGAAGCCAAAAAAGAGAAGATACATGTAATTGGAAACAGTGCTTGAAGAATTCCAGGAGAAGAGAAAATGTTAGGCAAGTGGTTCAGGCAAATACGAATATGATAATGGAATTTTCTAGAAAGGGTGAATGGTGATAACATGTGCCGGTATAAGTGGGAAGAAAAAAAAGAAAAAGAAAATAATTAACGACGACGAAAAATACTATTCATTTTTGAATTTGCACTTTTAAGATATAGAAATATTACCGAGATAGTTATTTTAAATTATACTCCCTCCATTATTTCCTTTCCATTAAAAAAGTCATTTCCTGTTGAATTACTGAGTTGGGATGGCACCAATACACGGTTTTTTACTGTTCACATGTACAATAAAAAAAATGAAAACAACAATCAAATAGCTATAAATACAAGGAGCACATGTAAACGAACTATCCTTTACTTTTACATCTCAAAAAAGCTTTCAAACTTTCCAAAAAGGAAAAAAACATGGCATGGATATCAAAACACCAGTAAAAACCCCCCATCCCAAATGTTTTGGGTTTGGTTAGGGAACCAGTAAAAACCCTCCATCCCAAATGTTTTGGGTTTGGTTAGGGAACCCTCAGTTATGAAAATTGCAACTTCATCGAGTCATCCCAAGCTCCATAAAGGGCTGGTTGCTCTCAGTTTTAGTGCATCTTCCCATTCCTCATAGGGTTTTTTTCAATGGCATCCAGGGGAAGAACTTGTCGAGTGAGCAGAGGTAACACTTGGGTAAGTATCTGTTCGAACATCACCAAAATGGGAAAATTCATCATTTAAAAAGGCTCGAGGTAGCGACTATGTTCAACACCAGCATACGCACTATTAGAACAATATGGTCTTGGGCTCGAGTTCAAATAGCACTTGGAATACCACTCGATTTGCGTCATCAAATGGTTGGTCACCCTCCACAAAATAAGAAAAGCTTTAACCTTGATGCTTTGAGGGTTTTGCCTGCAAATTCAAGACGCACAGTAGAGGGTACAACTGTAGCTCTAAACATAGGGAAGAGTTCAATCCAACGAGCTGTAGCAGCCAAGATAATCAAAAGCCACACTAAAAATATAAAGTGTAATATGCAGATATAGCCCTATATGTTGAGGAAAGTGCAGATATAACCCTCAATTGTTTTTTAGTGAAAATATAACCCTGACTATTGAATGAAAGTGCAAATATAACCCTCCGACCATGATTTCAGCATTGACCAACTAATTTCGGCCATTGACCAACTTGAAAAGACTAAATTACCCTTCTAACCCAAGTTTTAAATGAGAAGGACAGTTCTACCCTCTCCACTGCCAAGCCACCACCACCACCTACCCTGCTCTACCACCACCGGCCAACTCTGGTGTTCGTCCACCACCAACATCCAAAGTTTTTGTTCATCTTCACCCACCACCACCGCCACCATTCTTTGGCCACCACTGCCACCAATCCTTGGTCGCCACCAGTTCCTGGACACCACCACTGCCACCAATCCCTGGCCAC
This sequence comes from Rubia yunnanensis, assembly GCA_037428765.1. Classification (NCBI taxonomy): domain Eukaryota; kingdom Viridiplantae; phylum Streptophyta; class Magnoliopsida; order Gentianales; family Rubiaceae; genus Rubia; species Rubia yunnanensis. Next base: position 63,879,899 of record CM075065.1, read on the forward strand.
CACCACCGCTAATCCACCACCACCACACCTCCTCTGTTCAGCCTCTCTCTGCCACAAACACCGACACCCCTCTCTCTGCCACAAACAGCAACACCCCTCTCTCCGCCACAAACACCGACACCCTCTCATCATCACTTCCAGCTTCCTCCTCCCTGGTTGCACCACCGTGCCACATCCGGCCCCAAGGAGAAAGTTGCGGTCCTCCACAGCTTTTTCGCTTCCTCGTCGCAATCATCTGCCTCCTCCAAACTGTAGTCCTCTGCCGCCCTCTGCCGTGTGAATCTCCACTACCACAGAGACCTCCCTCTAGCACTAGTTTTTTTTATGTTGTAGCACCAGTTATTTCCGAGGGAAAAAAATGGTGCCTAAGTAACCGTTGAAACGGTTGCACCGGTTAAAAAAAATTGGTGCTAAACTCCAACATCTAGCATCAGTTTTTTTAGCATAGGTTTAGAAAACCGGTGCTAATATGTATTGAATTAGCACCGGTTTTTTATAACCGGTGCTCTAAAAAACTAGTGTTAAATTTTTGTCCTAGTAGCACCGGTTTTAGAAACCGGTGCTAAAAGTGTATTTTTAGCACCGGTTATTTTTTAGCACAGGTTTTAAAATCGGTGCTAAATGTGTATTTTTAGCAACAGTTTTTTTTAGCACCAGTTTTAAAACCGGTGCTAAATTTGTATTGTTTGCACCGGTTATTTATTAGCGCGTATTGTTATCATCGGTTATTTTATAGCACCGGTTTTAAAACTGATGCTAATTATATGATAGGCTAGCACCGGTTAGTTTTTAGAACCGGCTATTATTTTAGCAAAAACTGGTGTTAAATGTGTGACTAATCTGGTCGCTGAAAGTTGTGGCGCACTGGTGCTCTTTCAGTCCATCTTCATGCAGACAGTTTCATATTTATGCTTGTTTTCCAAATCCGTGCATTCTTTTTCATAGATAACACCGATTCTCATTTGTGCGTAGATTACTTAAATCGGTGCACCAATAAAAATAGCATCAATTCCCAGCATCAATTCCTAATAAATACAACAATCGTCACACATAGACAACAAGTAGGTAGAAAAAAACATTGAATTTGATCAACTATAATTTTAGACTAGCGAAAGAAGTGCATGAAACGTGGTTCTTAGTGGCCTCCATAAGTTACTGGAACCCCTCTCATCATGGAGATGACGAGTATCAAAAGTGAAGGACAATTACCTTTCTCATAAGAGATAATACTAACTACTATCCAATGATGGAGGCAAGTCCCTGTATGACATTCAATTGAGTTATGCATTTTGGTAGAGTACATTTCGCAAAAATACAAACTCATTTTAGAGTAATGCTCCACAGTTAATCGCTCCCCAGAGGAGTTTAATCTACTGGAAATTGCTGAAACAATGTATTAAATTGCATGTTAGAAAAGGATATATATGTGGGAGACTAACAAATACAAAAAATATTATAGGAAAACGTACCGGAATAATGTCAATGTCATTCACATCCTGAACAATTTTTTCCATGTAATACATGCAATGGTATCCATATTCCCAGGTACTACTTTGTATCTTATGCTGATATAAAAGAGAATTTGCTGAAATGATTACGAACATAAAAATGACAGGGGAAATATAACATTACGGAATAATACGTACATTGATATTTATGTCATTCCATGTATAGTTCAAAGGGTAGGATTTATTTTGGTTGGAATTCAACCGTCGATATTTTGTTGCAACCCTACAATCAATGAAAATATATTTATATCAATATATAAAAATATATTTTCAGAAATTGGGGATCACACATAATAGTTTAATTAGGTCCAACTTTTTCCAACATGCAATGATGAACGCAAGTAATAAATAGAACAATGAAAGTCATTGTACCGATTATTAAAATTAATTGTAAATAATCAAGCAAAGAAAGTGAGAAACCTACAAGAACACGTTTACGGGAACAAACAATTTTGTAAAACATTAAAGTAGAAGGAATGACAAAAATGTGTTCCACTTACAAATGAATCAATTTAAGGCATAGCCTATTACGTTTGCAAATTCCCCCACTCATCGAGTCGATGCAATATACTCGATCGATTTCCAGTACGAATACGAGCAAAAACCAATGGCTTCTATAAAAAAAAGGAAACACCAAAATACTTTTAATATTTTTAAAAATAAAATCACAACATATGGTTGCTATTGCTTCCATGCAGCCGGGTCAAACAACATAAAAAAGAATAAAACTTACTCTCGATTGTATGGGAAGACGTACATCCTTGCTTGAGTGCGGCACATGATAGTTGAAACCTTGTATGTAGTCAATTTGACCCTCTAATTAACCTTTTGAGCTATTGAATTTGAACCGGCTGGAATAAACTGGATGTGGCCTCAATCAATCACCCCATCACATAGGTATCTGGCAAAATAATATTGTAAGTGAAACAAATATAATGATACATCTATAAATAATGTAACCATGCAATTCTTACGATGCCCATATATCAAGTTAGCACCCACTGATCTACTCCATTTCATTTTCTACGTCCAAGCTGCTCATGAGCAATTTTAGCTTGCCAGTAAATATGGCTATGTAGACTTCTTCTGATCCAAACACCTCCGTGTTGAAATTGATGCAAAAGACTTTGTTAGGTCCACATATTTGTGTATATAGCCTTAAATCATCATTAATCTGTTGAACAGTTGAGCAGTATATGTATATAATTCAGTAGTGGATCATATTGTAAAGGCTAAAATGAGTTCTCACAAAAATGTAATGGTCAGAAACTGACATGGGAGGATTTGGTTGCCCATTCTCCATCGATGTAGTATTCTCTTTTGCTACTTACTAATGGGTAAAATATTAGTCAGTCATTGAAAAAAATAGGTCGGAATGAAAAATTCTGGGGGTATGTTTGACCTCTCCTTTTACTGATCGAGCGACCACCTCTCCATTCGGAGTATCATCCTTAGCCATCGCCTCCTATAAGGGAGAGTGTGTTAATATGTATCTAGATGTCATAGCTAGTTAGTATAATTATTTGTTTAACCTCTTCAGTCTCCATGTTAGTTTTGGTGTGAATTTTATTTCAAGACTTCCATCTTAATCAACTACCAATTATTTCTGAGGCGATTGCTACTCATTCTCCTACGTAAGTAGATGAACAAGATATTATGTTTTATTAATATCTAGAAAGATATATATGATAGGATGAGAAGAAGAATACAATTATCACACCTTATCATCATGTTGCCCAATGACACTTATCAGCTTTCCCGCCCACAGAATGTTATATCCAATGGCCTCAGTGACAAACTCAAATTCTTCCTGTTCAATCGGCAAAGGTGCCTTGGGAATGATCACAGGTCCACGAAGCTTTACTCGCTCCCACTTGATGGGTAAGTTCGTTTCCTTATCCTTTGGAAACAAGATACCAAATGCAGCTACATCTCTTTCTCCATTATGGTTCAAAACGTATAGGCAGCATTTTTTTCCTTTCTGAGAACAAAATTCAGAAAATGGGGGAAAACATCAGTTGGATAATAAGTAAGTGTTATTAAGTAATCAAAATTAAATAATGTCATAAATGTAATCAATCTTAATAGGGACCAAGGTTCGTTGAAGATGTAAAGGGCCCAGAAAGTTGATTATAACAAAAAATGAATTCTATATATAGCTGATGAAGACTGCAGCACGCTGCAGTTTTCAGTGTTCAGCTGAAACTGAAAGCCGCAGCGCACTGCAGCTTTCAGCGTTCAACTAGGATAGACTGTCTCTCAATTAAAACTATATTGGCAAAGAGACTTTTTCTCAGCTCAACTAAGAAAAGAACAAGATGAAGATGTTAGTAGGCCTAAACTACCAACATCCAAAATGAACGTGACAGCGGTAAATATATCCCCACAACTAAAAGCATCCAAAATCAATTTAACAGGAAATTGAAATCCAGAAACTAACAATCACAGATCAAGAAAGCAACTAACGACAAGGTTTATAGTATACAATACCTTGTCATCCACAACGGTTACTTGTGGGTCACTATATCCAGATGCTGAAGGAATGAATACATGGTTGTCTTTATTCGCGGGGTTGGAAGATGTAGCAAGGAAATTGTGGGCATCCAAGTGTGGGGAAATAGGTTTACCCAATTGTCCAGCCAGCCAATTTTTTTGGGCCTCAAATAAGGCAACAATTCTCTCAGTGAGCTCGATGACATCTGTTGGTAGTTTGTTTGAATTTGAGATTTCTTCAGATGGTTTTGTGTTTGTGCTCCACACCGACTAGATGCATAATTGCTCACAGCAACATGTGGTAAGGCTTCATTCACCTAGTCCATTGTGAGGCAACCTCTCCAAGGACCCCCATGATCCTTCTTTCCCATTGCTTGAACGAGAATATCTTCTTTTCCTTGTATAACCAACTCTCCCTTTTGCTTATTATCCAAAAGGTTTTTCTACTAAACAAAACATATGCGAGTCATTGCTATGCATTCCATCTGAGAATATTAATAGAGATAGAATCAATTATGAATTTGGCTCACAATAGTGGAGGCTGCTCTTTTAATGCAGTCGTTGGTGTAGGTCGATAATTTCTTGTCCCAGTTAGCTTCTAGGAACACCTCCGAGTGGTTCGGTTTGAAATCCATGATTTGAACTAAAGCCTCCTCTTCTTCTACACTTTGACCTTGATCCATAAGCTCGTCAATTTTAGCCCTTCTTTTCCTCTTCTCGAGTTCTATATCAAGCCTATGATTCCCTCCAGTGCGTGTGTGATGAATGTACTCCTTATGTGAGGCGCTTACTTTTGCTGCGTCACTTAATGCCTATGTGTTCATCGATTTTTAAAATGCTCACAAAGTAATTACTAGAAATTTAGAATTTTTAAGGAATAACCTTTAATTCAAGGGTTGATCTGTGTTTCACAAATAGCTCCCATTCTATTTTGTCCATCCATCGATAATCTATCCATGCACAAGAACCCTTTTTTTTGCACGATGTACTTGTGAGCCACCTTAGCCTTCCAATTCCTCCACTTTTCACCTGCATAAATTGTCCATTTGTTTTGGAACTTATTCATCTCATTGAATGTCATTTTGGTTTGTATATCTCAGCTAAACTAATGGACAAAGATACTTGTTGTCAGTGCAAAATGTAATGAAGTTGAAATGAACAAATGAAAATGGAGGATTAGAACACACTTACGAGAATGTCTTCCCATGCATCTTTCTTTACATGGTCTGGAACTGCTTTCCAACTATGCCATGTCCTGAAGCGGATTCTTCGTCGGAAGGCATAGCCAATATACATCAACCACCGGTTGCACATAACCAAGATTTTGAAGTCATCATGGAAGAATATTTTAAGGGGCTTCTTTTGCATTGTTAGCAACATGGACTTGCACGTGGTTGTGCCTCTACGCTTGCAATACTCTTTAATCTCAAACTTGTCAAAGCTCCCATTCATGTCATCTTTTGATATAGTTTCTTCTTCCTCCCCCGAATTTTCAGATCCCGAGCATGATTTGGGTGCATCATCCACCTCCTCGTTATTGACATCACAATTGTCATCTTTTGTAGGGGTAACACAATTGTCTTCTACGGCTTTAGTACCAGAGTCAAACAATTTCTTCCTCAGCTTCGCCATTCACTCGCTTGTATAAGTCAATAAAAAAATGAAATCTCAACATAACACATCCAAAGACAGATATCCACAAACAACCAACCGAGAACATATTGACCTATCAACATAATATACGAAAAATTTGTATGGGGGCAAAAACAAAGTAGACAAAAAGTCTAAAATTATTAGCAAACAAATCAACTATCAACATGAACAACTACCCACACTAATAACCCAACAAATTAAAACACAAACTCACAAACTAAGAGACCCACCAATATATACATATTGATTAAACCCGAGAAAAAAGCAAACTACCACCCATTTAACGAGTTCTTGTAGACTTACCCAAAAACCTATCACGCATACCTTATTTGTACACACTCTTGCCAATGTTTGTTGCCATCGGCTGGCTATGCACCAGCTTTACTCGACCTGGAATCACAAGCCCTCGAAGGGCGTGTGTGTTTGGGTGTAGGGGTGGGAGTTGCGAAGGGCGAGTGTGTTAGGGTGAGAGTTGCAAAATTTTGGGTATAAGGTTATGGAGAGAAGAGGGAAAATTTGGGAGGGAAGCTAAATAATGATTTGTTGGGCCAGTTGGGAGTTTAATTTGACCAATCTTGCTGCTTTGTTAGGTCACTTTGGGGTTAAATTTGTGAAGCTCCTTTGTTGGCCAACTTGCTCATTTTCATGAGATTTTTATACTACTTCGTATTGAGTTAGGTAAAGAATTTTGAATAATAGCCAATGACAAATTAACTAAGGTCTAGATACTATTTAATTACAATAGACGACGATCCTATCTCGAATTGTGTATTTAGTGTGCTGACTATTACTTATATACATAGAACGGCAAGAGAAATCGTGTTTAACCAAGAATTAGTATGAGTCAATTCAAACATGTTTATGTGATAATATAATGAAATTAATGTAGGCTCGCTTAGTTGTACTTGAGGAAGACTGTATTTGCGTCACCTTAGTAAGTAAAGGACGATCTTAGTTCACTTAATGGGTTATAAAGTAATGGATACGTTAATTAAGTTATAACTAGTGTATACGGATCGCCAATTAAGCTATAGTCGATTAACTAATGTACATGGAATGCTCACTGACTACGGGCGGCTAATAGACAACCGTATGGGTTATCAAATAATGGATACGGTTAAGTTGGTGCACATGTATGCTGACTAGGGTTTGACCAACTCTTAGTTGTATTAAACACGATCATATATTGTTAACTAGTGTATATAGAATACTGACACTCCCTCTGTTTCACTGAGAGTGGCACACTTGCCTTATTGGGATATTTTTTTAAATGGCACACTTTACATTTTTGGTAAGATTCCTACAATCTCATTCACTCATTCTAGTTTTAAATTTCTACACTCAATTTCAACTTCTCATTTTCATCACATTAATCCAAGAGCTTAAACCTAGTGTGCCACTCTTAGTGAAACATATGTAGTATGTAAATTGATTTCTTGACTTACGAATATATTATACATAATATAATTTTCGGAAATCAGCCCTCAAATTTTAGACAAGTTCAACCTGAGCCCTCGATCCCGTATGTGGGGATTTTTGACATCTTCACCTGAGACCTCGAGCCTCAAACCTTGAACCCTCGAGCTTTGACCCCTCTTACCCTCGAGCCTCAAACCTTGAGCCTCTCGAGGTTTGAGGAGCCCTTGAACCTCGAGCCACTCAAGCTCCTCGAACCCTTGAACCCCTCGAGCCTCGAGCCCCTCGAACCCAATAGAACCCTCAAGCCCTCGAACCTCCTTCCCTCGAGCCCCCCGAACCCCTCGAGCCCTCGAATCCCCAAGCCCTCTAACCCTCGATCCTCAAGCCCCTCGAGCCTCAAGCCCCTTGAGCCCTCTTACCCTCTTACCCTCGAGCTCTCGAGCCTCAAGTCCCTCGAACCCCTCGAACTTCAAGCCCTTGAACCTCGAACCCTCGAGTCGTCGAACATCCTGCCGCGAGCCCTTGAGCCTCCTACCTCGAGCCTCTAGCTCTCGAACCTCATATTTCCTACCTCGAGCCTTTAGCCCTCGTGCTTCAAGCCCTAAAACCCAATACCCTAAAACCTTTCAGCCCATGTGTGTGTAAAATTTAGCCAATGTGCGTGTACGATTCAGCCAATGTGTGTGTAAAATTGGTCACTCAACCCAATACCCTAACACCTTTCCACTGCCAAGCTCCCTCCACTGTTTCTCACTCCTTTCACCGGCAAGCTCCGTCCTCGCTCCCTCCGCAATCCCCGCTCCCTTTGTCGACCCCTCTCCCTCTGCTATCCCTACTCTCTATGCCACCCCCGCTCATGCCACCCCCGCTAAGCTCCGTCTATTCCACCGTGACCCAGCCCCGCCGTCCCACACTCCCTCCGCCTTCCGTCCTTCGTCAATCTACCATCCACCATCCATACACCATCCACCAAAATACCATCTGGCAAGCTCCGTCTGCCAAGCTCCATCCACCAAGCTCCATCCGCCAAGCACCGTCCGCCCTCCAAACACCTTTCATCAATAAACCCTTGTCCGAACTAGGTAAGCGTATACCCTTTTGTTTTTGGTTTCCTAGGGATTGTCTACATTATTGGTATGCTGATTGTTTGATTTCATGAAAAAATCTAATTGTGATTTTGTTTTGGAAATGTGAGAGTTATTACCACTGTATGCTATGCCTATGTTCTATGTGAATACAGTTCTATGCATATGTTTGTTGAATTGGTTCTATGCCTATGTTTAAGGAACAGTTCTATGCCTCTGTTCTTCATACAATTTTATGCCTATGTTTTATGCGAATCCTAGTTTGCTTATGGAAATACAGTTATATGACTATGTTATGTTACAAGAACTCAGTAGACATCTGGATGCAAATTTATTCATGTGCTAACATCTGGATGCAAATTTATTCATGTGCTGACATTCTGGATGCAAATTTTACTTGTGTTAACATTTTGCTGGCACCTTTTGTACCATAAAACATTTATTTTACCAGGTATGGCCCCAAAAAAGGGCCACCCAAGGGGAAGACCAATAGCCAGAACTCAAGGAAAAATGTCAGAGTTGGCGATATGGAGGAGCGAGACAACGGGTCTCAAATGATGTAAGGGAACTCTGCAATACCGATGATAGGGGTGGACTGTAAAGAGGCAATAAATGTGTACAAAGAATTCATTATTCGGGGCCTCATACTGGAGAGAGGGATGAGATTGGAAAAGCCTTACAAGGACTATATCAACCTGCCCGGATAGGAAGGCTTCATCACACAACTGGATCGTGCGAACAAGACCCTAGCATACGAGTTCTTGTCCCTGATGAAGTATAAGAATTCAATAGAGGTTTTCTTCCGTACTCACTTCATTGTGCTTGCATCAAATGTGATCAACGAGTTCTACAAGATCCCACTGAAGCCTGCAAGTGTCTACAAATCCGCAGAAAAAGCTATTGAAAAAGCTTCTTGGGAACAGATCATAAGAGAAATTTGTGATAATGGTGATGAAGTTATCCAGAACCTGCCACCAGAATGGTCCAGCATTGAGAAGAAATACTTGAGTGACGACATGAATGTGTGGTACACATTCATAGCTACCCGCCTGCTACCAGTGAAAATGAATAGTGAGGTTCATCGTTCCCATATATTGCTGTTGTACAAGATCAAGATGAACTTGAGCATCAATATTTGGGGTACAATACTGGCATACATCTGGGATTGTGTCAATGCCCACAACTGTATAGGCTTCTCCTCCCCCATCACTGTTGTATGCGTGAAAGAAGGTTGCAAAAAGAGCTCTCAATAATAAAATTCTCTCTCTAGCTCTGGGGCGAAAAATAGAAGAAAAAAGGCGCAGCCTTTCTTCCATCTTCTGGAGGCCGATTTCTTCAATTTCAGTAACAATCCACCGATGAATTATGGTTTAACGGATTCTACTCTGGATTCCGCACAAAACTATATGCAATTCGTGGTGAGTTTCTGATCTAAATCGGCCTTGGAGTAGGGTTTGAATTCGGCAAAGGAGAGTTCTTAGTGGATCTTGTTCGTGATCTGGGCTTGGATTGTGGATTCGGTTTCGGATCAGGATTTGGGAGGGAGATCGCAATTGTTCTTCCCTTGAATCCTAGTTCGAGAAGGAGTTTTGATCAAAAATTCAATCCTTCTTTGGTTTGGATTTGGATTGGTTGCGCAAAGGAGTATAAAGGGTTTGATTAAAATTTTCAGCACAAATTTTAATCAAATTCCTACAATTTGGATCGGATTTAACACAAAGATTGGAGATTTACGATCAAACTACAAATCGGCCGCAAGTCCTTGGTTCGGATTGCTTGGTGATCACGGTTTCCAGGTTTTTTCGATCCGTCTTCTTGAATCTTGTTTGAATTGCGATCTGGAGCATGATTTTATGTGTGTGTGCATCGATTTAATGCTTGAAGGATTTCGGTTTTAAGATCATGTCTTGATTCCGATTTATCATAGGGTTTAATCGGTTTAGATTCAAGTTGTTCTTGCTTGATTTTGAATCCGGTTTTGTGTTTGGTGGATTTTGGTTTTTGTTGTTCTAGTTCGTTCTTAATTCCGGTTGATCTTAGGGTAAATCGGCTTTGATTGCAAACTTTGCATTACGTTCTTGCTTGTTGGTGTGTTTCCGATCGGTGTGTTTCCGATCGGATTGATACTTTATTTGCTTGTTTTGTGATCTGGTTGTTTTGGTGAATCCGATCTGTTTTATCAGAATTCATCCATAACAATGGTGAAGAATGTGGGGAATACTTCGGGTCAAGAGAACAACAATGGCACGGCCGATATGAATGTTAATCAGAGGAAGAATCAGCAAGTGCATCCACGTGATTGGAATGATCCGAAATTAGAGAGGAGAAGGAGATGGGATGATCCTGAAATTCTAATGAATAAGTCGGACATTGAAGTTGTTGCAAACAATGGAGATAGTGTCGATTTTGTGCTCACTGATGAAGAAATTCATAAGGATCTACATAAGCCATTTTTCGGATTCTTGGGTGTGTTTCCGGGTTTCTTTCCAGGTATGTAAACCATTCGTACATTGTTGGTAGCGAAGTGAGAGGTGCAGTGTAATGTTCAGACCAAGCAGAATGGATACGTCATGTTCAAGTTCAACAGTGCAGAGGATAGAGACAAGGTGATGAATGGTCCTGACCATTATCTCCATGGGAAGAAGTTGTTCATGATGCTAGTTGATGAATCTGGGCAATATGATGCGACCATCCAAGCCACTAAACCAGTTTGGTTAAGGATGGAACACTTGCCAAAGGCATATTGGCACAAGAAGTCGTTAGAGAAAATTGCTACCTCACTAGGAGAACCTATCCTTATGGACAATGGTACTCTTGAGTTAAGGGGCAATTATGCACGCCTCTTGGTATGGATTGATACATCAAGAAAGCTTAAGGAGGAGGTGACTTTTCGTGTTCCATCTGGTGACTTGTTTGTGCAAAAGATCATCTATGATTATTGCAGAGCTTGGTGTAAGAATTGTGGTGAAAACAATCATCTCATGGAAGAGTGCGATGACTATTGGAATGCTAAGGAGACACAGCAAATGAAACCTACGGCCGAGAGCAAAGTTGTGAAGGCGAAGGGTAAGAAAAACACGAGAACTCGGTTCAATGATCATGTTTGGGTTTGGAAGATGCAAACTGAAACCATTGGAGATAACCAAAACTCAAATTCGGTTGGAAGTAATGAGAATGTGACCATTGAGGATGCCTCTTCGGACAATGAGGAGGTAGAAAGGCAAAGGAAAGGGAAAGGAAAAGTGGTTGAAAGCATAGTCAAGAATATTGAGAGAGTTGGAAGTGCAAGAAAAGGGCCAGGAATAATCATTCGGGGAATGCAGGATGAAGATAACCAGGCCGTTGTTGCGCTGCCTGCAGCACCAACGCCTGTAGCCGTAAGCACTGGTGCTGCAAGCACAGGCGCTGGAATTCATGGCGCGGGCGCAAAATCAAGCCAAACAGCGCCTGGAGATGCTGGCGCTGGACACGGCGTTGGCACCAAGTCTGCTCAAGCGCCGTCCGGAGCTGCTGGCGCTGGAAAACAAGCACAAATAGCGCGCGGTAGAAGCACTGAGCGCAAGCAATCCAGCACTCGTTCGGCCAAGGAACTCGATAGAAAACAGCAAGCATTTGGAGATGATGATAATCCGATTGAAGGGGCGGGAAAATTACCTAAGCAGATGATTCATCCGGATGCTCGGGGCTCTAAAATACCAAGATTACATAGGAGTAAGAGTAAGAGTAGACCTCCCTCCGCATCAGGGGTTTTGACTAGGTCTAGAAGCAAGAGTAGGACTCGATTAAATGAGCAAGGGAAGGGTATCCAGAAACCTTTTCAGCGAATGCTATCAGCTACAAGGAGTCATTCAGACAGTTCTGGAAGTAAATCAACTGAAGGCAGCGGTCCGAAGCCACAAGGGACCTCTGTTTCCTAATGAATACATCAGCAATGAATGTCAGGGGTCTATCGGCCCCTGTAAGAAGGAGGTGGGTGAAAATAATCATCTCCACGAATAGAGTTGGACTGTGTGGTTTGTTGGAAACGAAAATGGAGGATAAGGTATTGCGCATTTTTCTGAAAAGTTTTAAGGGATGGAAGTTTACGCACAATTTTGAACTGTGGCAGAACTCGAGGATATTAATCATCTGGGATCCGAAAGGCTTCTTGGTTGATGTTCTAGGGAAAACGCCGCAATGTATTCATCTGAAAGTTCGTAATCTTGCTTCTGGTATTGAGTTTTTCTGCACATTTGTGTATGGGCATAGTGAAGGACGTTTGGCGCGTTTACCACTATGGGAGGAATTGAAGTCATTTGGAGCTAGCCTGAATGCGCCTTGGATGGTTCTTGGTGACTTTAACGCAATCCTTAGTGTTGAAGATCATTATGGGACTAATGTACCTAGTCTGTATCCGATGAAGGAATTTCAGGATGTTTGTGTAAAGTGTGGACTTAGGGATGCACCTGCTTTGGGAGAGCACCTAACCTGGCATAGTGAGGATTGGAAGATTTGGAGGAAGCTGGATAGAGTACTATTGAATCACGGTTGGGATGAAGCTGCTTGTCGTACAACCTTCTTACCAATCTCGGCTCAATCAGACCACTCTCCCATGGTGGTGGATATGTCGCAAGAGATAGATGGAAAGGGAAGGCCTTTTCGCTTCCAGAATATGTGGTTGGGTCATCCGAATTGTGGACAAATTGTAGAAGATTATTGGAGTCCGTCGGTTGAAGGGACTAAGCAGTTTTCGGTGACCAGGAAATTATTTCGTATGAAGTACCCCTTGAAGGAATTGGGTCGACTTGATTTAAGCCATATTTTCGAGAAGGCAAAGGCTGCGGATGCAGAGTACAACAAGGCTTTTGATGAATTCGATGCTAAGGATGCCTCGGAGGAAGATGTTGCGGCATTGCGTAAATTGAAGAAGCAAGCAATGTTGTTCTATTTGGCGGAGTCTTCTTTTCTTGCGCAAAAGGGAAGGATAAATCATATTACCCAGGCGGATAAGGGATCACAGTATTTTCACTCTATGGTCTCTGCACGAAAAGGAGGAGGTATCCCTGCAATTATTGATAGTGACAATCGGATCGTTACTTCTAATAGTCGCAAGGGAGAGTTATTTGCTGAGTTCTACAAAGGACTATTCGGTATGAAGAAGGACAGATTGGCCACGGATCCGAGCATATTTGATGCGAGTACGAAGATTACTGAAGTTGAAAGAGCCTACTTGGATCAGGATGTGGCGAGTATTGAAGTTAAGCAGGCGCTATTTGCAATGGCAGATGATAAGTCTCCGGGTCCGGATGGCTATACGGCAGGATTTTTTAAGAAGCAGTGGAACACAGTGGGAGAGGAAGTTACGGCTGCAGTACTTGAATTCTTTCAGACAGGTGACATTTTGGCGCAGATTAATCACACTGCGGTGTCCTTAATTCCGAAGAAGCCGGATAATCTGAAGGTCGGCGACTTCAGACCAATTGCGTGCTGCAATGTGGTCTATAAAATTATCACGAAAATTATGGCGAACAGGATTGAAGGTATTTTACCAGGTATTATTGACCCTAGTCAGGGAGCATTCGTGAAGGGCAGAAATATTTCTGACAATGTCATGTTAGCGCAGGAATTTGTCCGGGGATATGGAAGAGCTCGCAATTCGCCCAGATGTATGATTATGGTGGATCTTCAAAAGGCGTTTGATACAGTCTCTTGGGATTTCTTAGAAGAAGTTTTACTTGGACTAGGATTTTCGGAAAGGCTAACAAGCAGAATTATGACTTGTGTGTGCACTTCTTCGTTCTCGATTGCAGTCAACGGTAAACTGTGCGATCACTTTCAGGGACAGAGGGGTATTCGTCAGGGTGACCCTTTGTCGCCTCACCTGTTCGTGATCTGCATGGAGTATTTCTCGAGATTACTGAAAAGGAGGACGGCATCTAGGCATTTTACATTCCATCCGAGATGCGAGACTCTTCGGATCACGCATTTGGCTTTTGCAGATGATCTCATGCTCTTTTCTAAGGCGAACACGAGTTCAGTACATATACTCATGGACGCCTTGAATGAGTTTGAGCGCACTTCGGGTTTGGGAATTAATGCTGCAAAGTCGAAGTTCTTTGGGGTTGGTATAAAGGAGGATTTGAGCTTCACAGGTATTCCTTGGGCGACATTCCCCGTTAGATACCTAGGCGTGCCACTTGATTCCAGCAAGTTGAAGGTGACACAATTCGGTACTCTATTGGGAAAGGTAGATTCGGAAATAGCTAAATGGAAGGGCCATACCCTCTCATATGCAGGCAAATTGGAACTTGTGAGATCAATCATTGGAGGTATTGCAGGATTCTGGATTCAGAATTTTGTTATACAAACTACGGTAATGGATGCTCTCAAACAGAAATGCAAAAGGTTCTTATGGGGAGGTAAACATAAGGCGAAGGTTGCATGGAAGAAACTTTGCGCGCCTAAGTCTTTTGGAGGCCTCGGTTTGAGGGACTTTGTTACGTGGAATCGGGCTTCAATGGCTAAAAGGCTGTGGGATGTTCACTTGAAAAAGGATAGCCTTTGGGTCCAATGGATTCACTCGCACTACCTTCAGGGAGTAGATTTTTGGGGATTAAATCTGAGAATTGCAAATGGTAGATTGGGAGAGCGATACTCGAGTTACTTTGGTGACCTCTGCAAACTCAGGGATGAATTGTTCGCAATGTTTAATGATGATTTGCAAGAGTTAATCGGCCATCTTGGCGTTTGGTCTGGCTCGGGAAAGTTTACTAGTGCAGCTTATCTTCATATGCATCGTCATAGATACCCGAATGTTTATGATGTTGGTCGATCAAGTGAAAGGGTTTTCAACAGTATTTGGCGTGGGTTTGTTCTGCCGAAATTCTCATTCATCACTTGGTTGGCGGTCATTCAGAGACTTCATACTAAAGATAAGCATCGGATGGAGGAAGGGGATAGCATGGAGAAGGTATGTTCTTTATGCCATTTGGAAGAGGAGACAAATGAGCATTTGTTTTTCAAGTGTGCATTTTCTGAGGTTGTTTGGGGGCATATTCGGACTTGGATTGGTTTAAGGAGACGAACTAATTCAATCCCAAGTTCCATGACTTGGGTGAAGAGGCAAATTAAAGGCTCCAAGTTGCGAAAGAAGTTTGGTATACTAGCCTTGATCACCACGGTTTATCGCCTTTGGAGGGAAAGGAACAATGTGGTTATGGATGGTGCTCAACCAAGTTCGGAAAGAGTGGTGAAAATCATCATGAAGGATTGCTACATGGTGATGAATAGGCTATTTCCGGATGAGCACCTGTTTTAAATGGAGAAGCTGCTTAAATTGAAGGGTGCTGGCAGCAATGTATCGGGTGCTTCACATTTCGGGTCAAGGTGCTTCATTCCTGGCGCTGTGCTGGCGTCAGGTGTTGTGCTGGAATTCGTCACGGTCGAAGGGATGCAGGACGCCAGTAAGGGAGATGGTTTCGGCGATTCAAGGCTGGAACGGTGTGTCACGGTTGGGATCTTCTGGCACGGTTTTTAGAGATGGTTGATGCGGTTTTCAGCGCCGGGAGAGGCTGTTTTGTGCTCGATGGAGTCCTGATTGGCCTACGGTTTTTCTTGTACTTCTTTTGGCACTTGCAGCTCGGTATTCAGGAGGTGGCAATAGGTTTTAGAGTAAGGATTTCCGTCCTCATACTCTTTCTCCTAAGCCTAGTTTTTACTACTGATTTGACGGTTATTTATGCGCTTTATGCTCGCGCTACACTCTGTGTTAAAATAGCATATAGCTGTCCATTTGCTCAAAATGGAGTGGGCGAGTACATACTCGCCACGCTTGGTGCACGCGGTATAAGTGCATCCATTCTCACATCTTTCGGAAGTTGGTTTTACTGGGAGACACTAAGGTTGGAGGCACGGCCTCATTAATCTTTGCCCATAGGATCAGCTTCGGTGCAAAAAGAGAATGCCAGAAGGCCAATAACATCCCTCTTTCTTCATTTTAGGGATGTATATGGTAGAAGCTGTTGTCCATTTGGTTCATCGGCTTCAACTTTTATGCGACATCCAAGACCCGAGACATCCTCGGCTGCATTAGGATATCCTTATCATCTTTTCTTGGTCCTTAGCCCCTTCAGCAACGTTTCAGCACCTACATTAATTCAAGACCCGAGACCCTACTTCTCGGATGCATTTTGGAAATTGTAATGAAGACGGCCCCATTTGTTAGGGGTAGAAGCGGATTTGTTTATGGGTAGTGAGTTTGTTCTCACCCCATCATCTCGTTTAGGTTATAGCCTGTGTTTTTCCAGGTTGTTTTGTGCTCCCTCTGCTCGCCTATCTTGCATTGGGTTGGTTGTTATTTTATTTGGACATAAGGGGGGGATGGTAGAACGCTGTCCTACGGACTTACACTCTTCTATTCCCCCCCTACCTCTCTTGGACTTTACTCCTTCGGCTTACTTAGTAGCCTAAGGTTGGATTCTTTTGTATTTGGTGGGGTCCTTTTCGGGCTCCACTGCAGGTTCCACCG
Source organism: Rubia yunnanensis (assembly GCA_037428765.1). NCBI lineage: Eukaryota > Viridiplantae > Streptophyta > Magnoliopsida > Gentianales > Rubiaceae > Rubia > Rubia yunnanensis. The sequence goes on from CM075065.1 coordinate 63,896,563, forward strand.
TTTATACTATTTACCTATTTACGTGAAAGAAGGTTGCAAATGTAAAGATGATGATTACACACTGATGCCAAAGCTTCCCATCAACCCTCAAATATTCTCAAAGAATAAGAAAATTGTTGTGTTATCAAGACTGGCAACAAGTAAATCGTCTAAGGAGAAATTGGATGGGGACATGGCAGCATTGAAAGTGAAGGTGGATCACTTGGTGTGATAGACTGAGCAGGTAGGGAAGATCCTGACAGCCATGTGTGGCAAGAGAATCAAGGAATTGGGTCTAATCCCTACTATAGATTTGCCATCTTCCAACACTGGGGAGGAAAGCTCGCACGGGGATTGCCTACTTTCATTGTGCTCACATCTTGATTTTCTCAAGTTGTTTATTTTGCTTGGTTTATATGGATCTCTGTTTTATCAAGATTTTAATTTCCAAAACATATGTTGCTTCTCTGTGGATTTGACTTGGTACTTTATGACTGTGGAATTTTGATGCTATTAGTTGTGGGCATCTATTTGCTCTAACTTTGGAAGTTGACAGTTCTAGGCTTGTAACGTATACATGTTTTTGTCTTAGAAGAATTGAACGAGAAATTCAAAATAGGTAATGTGTGTGTAAAAGAGCTGTAGCTCACTGAACCAAAAGAGCTGTAGCTCGCTGAACCAAAAGAGTTGCAGTCGCTACCATAGGAAAATGAAGCTTATTTTGTCCAAGCTTAACCAAAAGAGCTACAGCTGGCAGTCGCTACCATAGGAAAATGAAGCTTATTTTTTCCAAACTTTACCAAAAGAGCGGTAGCGCGCTACCACTCTCAGAGCTGTTCAAAATAGATACCAATTAGAACATAGTTGTAAAATAGTTAACAGCCATTCAAAACACAACATACTACAAAAATACATAAATTTTAGCCCTCGAATTCATTGCTCTTCAGCCACTACAACCATCCTCCTCTTTTTGGACTGAACGTCTCCAATTTATTGGCCATCTTCATCTATCCAAATGCCATCTCTGTGTTTCCTTCGTATTGCTCCCGCCGCAGTCCTGCCGTGAATAAGTAGGGGGGAAATAGAGGGGAACTCTAACCTTTCACTTGTAACTTCAAAATCAATTTCATCACGGAAAGAGTATTTCTTACCGTGTAACACAATAGACCAACCTACATTGTACAAATCATTAACATAGAAAACTAGTCTTGGTTGTTCGGCCAAAATAAACTAATCATTGTCATATGTTTCACGAATCTGGTCAACAAGGGTAAATCCCATTAGGTCATCACTTCGAACTCCAGTTGTGTTATCAAACCATTGGCACTTGAAAACCAAAATCTTGAATCCTTTATAGTCAAGCTCCCAAATCTCATCAATAACACCATAAAATGGCATCACAACTAGGACAGGTTTATTGTCTTTCTTATCTCCGACTCAATGTATACCCCACTATTTTGTGTTGTGCTCTTTAAATCTTGGTCCCTAGTAGCAAAAGAGAAACCATTCATGTCATATCTGGAATACCTCAAAACCGTGCGGTTAGGCTTCCTTGCAAATGCTTTAATTTTTGGGTCGTAATCACCTACATTGCATCGATCATATAACCAATTCACAAACTTGTCATTGTGATCCAACTAAACTTTATTTGGGGGCCACGTGGGATGAGACTCTGTAATTGAATTAAGGTGTTCGGTCACATAAGCAGTAGTCTCCCTACAATTCCTCAAGACATACAAATGAACTATATCAAATCACTATTCAATGGAGTAAATAACATTCCCCTTGACCTCAGTTTTCCAACCTTCCTTCCAACATGTCGATTCTGGGGCACCCCAAAATTTATATGTTCCTCCAAATAGCTAGAGCAAAATTCAATTACTTCTTCGGTAACATACCTCTCAACAATACTAGCATCCGGCCGACTCATACATTTCACATATCCCCTGAATACTTTCATGTGACGCTCAAAAGGATACATCCAATGCATACCAACCGGACCACATATCTTTATCTCCCGCACTAAATGAACAGCCAAGTGAACCATTATGTTAAAAAAAGATGAAAGGAAATACATTTCCAACTTGCATTGCACAATAAGAACCTCTTTTTGTAGAACATCCAAATGGTCCCGGTCAATAGACTTCCGGCATATGGAACCAAAAAATAAACAAAATCTAGTGATTGAGTACCTTATGTCGGCCTCCATTGCCCCGCAAATAGCAATAGGTAACAATTGCTGCATCAGAACATGAAAATCATGAGATTTCAACCCAGTCATCCGACAATCCTTTGTAACTACCCCACTAACATTCGATGAATAACCAATTGGAACCTTCACTGATTTCAAACTATCACAAACTGAGATTCTCTCCTCCTTTGACAATGTACAAGGTGCAAGGGGCAAGTAAGTCCTCTTACCCCTCACTTCTGGAGCGAGGTCATTTCTGATTCTCAAATCTACTAAGTCCAACCAGGCATTCAAACTATCTTTCGTCTTCCAGGGAATATTCAAGAGGGTGCCTATCAAACTTTCACAAACATTTTTCTCAATATGTATCATGTCTAGGCAATGCCTAACCTCAAGATGCTCCCAGTACGATATATAAAAAAATATTGACCATTTCTTCCATGGACCATCACAATGTATTTTGTCCTTGCCTTAATACTTTCCCAACACCACTCTCAATTTCTTAACTTTCTTATGAATCTACACACCAGTTAGTGGTGTAGGGGGATTTCCTTCGTTCTTTCCCCCCAACAAAATTGACCACATCATCCTGGTATTTATGGTTTCCTTGCAGCCATTTTCTATGGCCAAGATACACTGTCTTTCTTCCATGTGTTAGCTGTATGAATTATGCCTTCTTCTCACAAATAAGACATGCTTTGTGCCCCTTCACAACATACCCCGAAAAATTTCCATAGGATGGAAATCATTGATCGTGCAAAAAAGCATGGCACGCAATTGAAACTTCACATTCACATGGGCATCAAATACCAACACCCCTTTTTCTTCCCACAATATCTTCAAATCATCAATCAATGGTCTCAAATACACATCAACCTCATTCCCAGGTTGTCTTGGACCTGAGATTAACAGAGTCATCATAACATATTTAAGTTTCATGCACAAGTAAGGGAGAAAATTATATAACCAGCATCACAAGCCAAGAACTATGCTTCGATGACATATTACCAAATGGATTCATCCCATCAGTACACAATGAAAGGCGTAAATTTCTAAATTCTGACCACCATGTCATCCATATATATCTCCATATTTTTCCCTATCTGTCCCCTAAATAATCTATCGACTAGTCTCTAATAAGTAGCCCCAGCATTCTTCAACCCAAAAGGCACCTTCTTATAGCAGCACGTGCCCAAATCTGTAATAAACAATGTCTTTTCCCTATCTTCCTTTGCCATGAGAATTTGGTGATACCCCTTATGTGCGTTAAAGAATGCCAAAATTTGGTATCCAGTAATAGCTTCCACCAACTTATCGATTTGTGGCAATGGATAGCTATCTTTGGGGCAACATTTACTTAGGTTGGTGAAGTCTATACACATCCTCCATGCTCCATCATGCTTTGGAACCATAACTGGGTTGGAGATCCCATCGGGATAGAATACCTCCTCGATCACATCTGCACTCAATAATTTCTCCAACTCTTCTTTAATTGCCTCTGTTTGTTCGGGAGTGAACACCCTTCTCTTCTGCTTCACTGGCTTAATCGAGGGGTTGATGTCCAGCCTATGCAACATAAGACTCGAATGGACCCCTGTCAGGTCAGATGTATCCCACGAGAACACATCTCCACACATTCTTAACAAGTATTGCAGTCCTCTTTTCACATCTTCAGGAATTAATTTCCCAACAGCTACTGACCCTTTATCCCAAATGGGCATCTGTACTGTATCAGCTAATCCTGCCTCTGTGTGCACTACCGTTACATCCCTTTGTTTCCTCATCTCTCGTACTGCCGTTAGGTTACATCTTTGTGCCACAATCTGATCCCCTCGAATAGATTCCACCCACGTTTCAGTTGGGAACTTCATCATCAGGTGGTAGGGTACCAGACCACCCGAGTTTGGCACATCCATGGCCTTCCTAAGATCACATTATAAGGAGAATGTGCATCTACAACAGCGAAACTACACCTGATGGTCACTCCCTTATTTCCATCTTCGTGCCACAATCTAATCCCCTCGAATAGATTCCACCCACTTTTCAGTTGGGAACTTCATCATCAGGTGGTAGGGTGACTAGACCGCCCGAGCTTAACACATCCATGGCCTTCCTAAGATCACATTATAAGGAGAAGGTGCATCCACAACAGCGAAACAACACCTGATGGTCACTCCCTTGTCGCCATTCACCACTCGAACAGGTAATGTTATCTCTCCTATGGGAAATATCGTATTTTCCGTGAAACCTGATAAAGGGGGAGCAGATTTTTTCAAATTCTCATGCCCTATGTCTAGCGGGTCAAAACATTCAGCAAACATCACTTCTACCCCGCTCCCATCATCAACGAACACCCTTCTGATCAAGGGCGCTCCAACAATGGCTGAATGAACCATAGGGTTCACATGGGGCGTTTAGTCCGGCACAGCATCCACTTTTGAGAAAGTGATAGTCTCATCCGGTCGAAACCTCTTATGACTGGGCTCTTCTGTGGGAACCCTTCGAGCTTCAGCCCTTATAACATCATTCAAGGATCTCTCTCCCACCATGCCATTGATGATGTTAATTACCCTTCAGATGGGTGGGTTTTCTCTATTTTGGTTTCCTTGATTTCCTTGATTTCCCCCTTGTTGCTCCTGCCTTCCTTCCTGCCCCTTGTCTTAAACCACCTATTATTGAGGCCTTCTATCTTCTCTACCTCCATTGTTTTGATTGTTCCTTCTACATAGCTACCACCGATTTATCCGGGGCCTTGATAGGACTACCTGGTTCCTATGTTCTTGTCCTCAAAACCGTCATTCCCGCTCACACCTATCAATCTCCATCCTTAACTGCATGCAATCGTTTGTGTCATGGCCATAATCAATGTGATGATCACAGTATCAATTTGTTGCCTTTCGGGCTGCAACTGAATTTTGAAAACTATGCAAGGGTGGGGGTTTCTGGAACAACCCTCTATGTATGCTTAAAATCTGTGCAGGGGTTCTTCCACCAAGCATTGGAGGTAGTGGATTATACATCTCGAATGGTGTTCTTACGGGTTCGACCGATCTTTTTCCTCTATGCTTTACATTTCTTCCTACTCTCTCTACAAGGCTATCTCTTTTCCTTCTAGTTGCCTCCTCTACCCTCGAATGTTGCTCCACGACCTCCTGATGTTTTTGCAATGTCTTAGAGTATTAGTACTCAGCTTCTTGTATAATTCCAAGTCCCGTGTCCCTAGAAGGTACCCCTCGATCACCTCATTCTCTATCGTTTCTATCACCCTCAAACTTCCGTCTACATACCGGTGATAGAAGGTTTCCATGCTTTCCCCTGGCTTTTGCTTCGTCTGGTAGAGTTCTAACAAAGTTTTGGTAAACTTCTTCTTCTGAGCGTACTGGCTCAATAATGCTTTGCTGAAGTCCCGATACGATTGAAGCGTCCACTTGGCAACTTATTAAACCACTCCTGTGCCTTTCCCCGCAAGTAGCTGCCTACCAGCTTGCATGTCAATTTCTCATCAAAGTCCCTCGAACTCATCAAACCCAAGAATTTCTGTATGAACTCTCGAGGTTCAATTTCACCACTGTATGTGGGAAGTCCTTTTGGGGGCTTCGCTTCTATTGAGCATCAAACCCCGGCGATCACCGAGCTGAAAAGAGACCCTGTAACCTGGCCCAAGGGGGCGATCAATCTATCTAATTCCTTTCTTAATGATTCACTTGCATCCGAGAGGGATTCAAGCTGACCCACCGGCAGGTTTAACCCCCTATCGTGACCACCCAAATGTGGCATATAGAGAGGTTGGGTTCCTCTGTATCCTGGGTTCATCCAGTGCAGTCTGAGGTTTGGGTATGCTGGTGGTGGTAGCGGTTGAACATAAGGATTGTACAGTCCCTGGCTGATTCTCATACTCGCATATCCTTGTGTGCCAGAAGAAGTCATCATTCCATATGCCGCTCCTGGACCGACCACGTCGAGGGTAGGAGCAGATGGGGCTAGTGGAGGTAGCGCATATACAGGACCTTGGGAATAACCAACAATGGAAGGCTGGGGCCTAGCCTGTAGCGGTTCTCCAACATATCCCTTATAAGGGTAGGCTACCGGGGGTTAGTACTGCCCCAATGGCAAGGGCGGTACTGCCCCCATTGTGACTCTATCATTCCTTGGAGGAAGGGTGATTCGATAACTAGCGACAGCCAGGACCTGAATTGCTCATTCCACATCTTGGCTTGGGGTTGCTATCCCCACGTTCTTATTTCCTTTCCCATGTTGGCCATAGGCTTTCTATATACGAATCTCCTGAAACCTTCATAAACCTGCCATCCTTCGAATCAACCACTCTCGAGAGCAGAGAATCAGTATTTCCCATCACTTCTAAATTTTTTGAGGACCCCGACATATCATTCTGGAATAGCACCAGGGTATATGCGCCAATCGCCACTGAGGCTTGTCCCCCCTAGTGGCCTACACCTGTACTAGGTTCCACTCACAATTCTGCTCCCGTCATTTGATTATTAGCCATATCGATGTCCTCGATGCGGGTGTTGTTTCCTCCTTCTGGATTCCCCGATGTTAACCTTGGTGGAGATCCAGCCCTCGTACCTATTAACCTCAATATTTCACTCTTTGAACTACCGTGTACATAAACTCTCCCAAACCTTGATCCCGCTTAGTCGTCACCACAAACGGTGTCACTTGATGCGTCTTCGACCACCGACCGATTTGTGGGCTTGGGTTCTTCTCGAACTAACTTGCAATCAAACTATCCCTGGGGTTCCAGGGGTCAGCACTCCGATGCTTAAGTTAGACCAAGCGTCCAATATGATTGAGACAGAATGAATGATAAGTAAATGTGTACCATGTATTTATACTCTGTGTCTTAAATAACGTATTCCTTAATTATCGCCCTTAATTACCCATGAATGCAGTAATTAAGTTAAAGTATTAAATATTCCCCTAACCGAGCTGTCATACCTGTGGCCCAATGACTTTTTTTGGGCCTAACCTCTATCATTGTCATCGAAATTGCCAAACCAACTTGCATGAAGTTTGCTGCAACTTTCATTTGCTGCAACAATACAAATAGCACCGCTATTATGTTCCTTCCTTGTAATAACGTGTGGCCAAACCACTTTTCATGAAACCTGCTACATCAATACAAATAACACCATAAATATGTTCCCTGAAAGAATGTGCTTTCAATTACCACTCAATATTATTACTGAACCATTTGCCCCGCTCCCAGTGAGAACCTCTCCAAGTTCATTCATTTTTTTATCTGATATACCAAATTGATCCCTCGTTCCTACAAAGTCTGAATTAAGCAACTGATCAGTATCTTTCTCATCTTCGGACAAATCCCAACTGATCTGGTTCTGACATCTGTGACTTCGATCAACCGATAATTCAATACTTTCTCTCAATGAAAATTTTCCTTTTGTAAAACTCTCTGAATATTGATCTTTGTCCTTCTCAGAATCTGAATCATCCCAGATTACATGTGCCCAAAATGCTGCTATAAACTTCCTTACCTTGATCTTAATGCTTTTTTTATTAGGATTGATGTGACGCGGAGAAGAATGTCTTAAACTCCAAATTTTCCTTTAATCTATATTATCCCAGTAGTAGAGATAATTTTTCTGGTTTGCAAGTTTTTCTTGATAATTCCTTTGGCTCCTACAAAGCCCTTCATATACACAACTCACAGCAAATCTCCTCTTATTGACGACAATTATCAGTTGTTGCAGTGATGAAGCAATTAAACAGATGATCACAACATGGCCGAACCAAATTGGCTCACTAGGAAATCATCTAACAACACCAATCCTTTTAACTCCTTTGAATATGAGTTCTCAGTCCAATCCTTTGAAATGACCACAATTCACAGGTTCTAATTACTCCCCACCTTTTGGTTTAGGTATCGATCAAATATCACAACAAGCAGCTGAAAGTGCTTCATAATGGTGCTTCTTGATATTTCAAAGTAACCAGGCTTTTGCAAACCAACTACTCTCCTGTTTGATTGCTTTAAAAATTTCTATTTCATCCTTATAATCAACTGATAATACTAACAATCATTTCCTCTTCTTTTTTTAATTTGAGAACAAAGTTATAATTGAGATGAATAAGGATGTCCCAATACTAAATGCCACCTTTCATCTACTGCTTTCATTTGAAATCTCTTGCAATGCTTTTCCATGAGCAAAAAGTCTAACATATCATCCAATGGTGGCATGTTAGGTATCACAAGGCCGAGAGCAAGCGAAGCCACACGCATAGTGATAATGATAACTTCCCCAGATATAAAAGACCTTATGATTACAGTCACTGATCTTGTCTTAGATAATTTTACAGAAAAATTAACAAGAGAGTCACCCCAGAAACACACATCACAGATAGTGAAGGAAGAATAAGCTAAACAGCTTATATCCAAAATCATGATCTTGAGGTGAGACCCTAAATCGACCATGACTAACATATTAAACAGCATATGTAGCCAAGAACCATGGAAAATACATAATCATGTATCCCAAACACTATGAACTGTGAATCATCTATAAAAGGCCAAACACACACCCCATAAAACATCCAAGAGATGCCTGGATCAAAACATTTTGTAGATTTCACAAAGAAACTCCAACACACCTCAAACCATTCTTTGTAATCATGAAAATATATCACCCTTGACCACATATAATCACTATAATTGGAGTAAGATTCTTGCATGATCAATCTAAGAAGCCAACTATTCCTTCCTCTCTTAAAAAGAATTGTTAGCTTCACCCATAGTTGAAATATATCATGATTTCTATCTAAACATCTTCCGTATGTATCGTCACATTACACAACACTTTTTCACGTTTCCCATAATATATGAGTTTCTATACAACATCTCAAGAATACCAGGATCATAGCACATAATGGAGTCAACAAATCTACCCTCTCTATCGTTCATTTTCACATTCTCAGTCCAAGGTCAATAAATGTCAAAGAATGTACATGGTTTGACAACTCTGTTCCGAGTTTAGAGTTCTTGACATCCAAAACTGAAAGTTTTTCATCCATTCTCACAAAATCAACAACAATCGATGTCTTCTTAACACTAACACAATAAAACTCACTGATATATAAAGGCATGCTACCAGACCCCATTTTTGTCAATGACTCAGCATGAATTTCATTTATATCAAGAGAGTCAAGATTCACTTTACCCGGAGAAGATTCAACCAAAATCAGGTCCAAAATGTTAGAGTCAAAATTCAGAACTAGAAAATCCTCAACAAGAAGTGACGTTTCCTCACTTGCCTCTCCTAAGATTTATGAATGTTCAGTTTCCAAGTCCCCTTCATCTTGAGAAATCTTGACTAAATTTGATTCCTCTAATTCCCCTTCATTTCTCAGCATAAGAGCTCATCGACTTCATTTTCATAACCAAATCGATAAATTGCCATATCTAATCACTCTTTCCAAGTAACAGAGTCTTGCCAAGAAACAATCTTACCTTCCTAATAAGGATGAACTAAATCGAATCTTTGACTCACCGGAACTGAATTGAGGTTGAACAAAGCATCTATATTATTCACCCAATCCTTTCGATTCTCGCAGAAGAATAAATGAAAATCCACCATTTCAGTCTTCGTTACCATATGAAAATTATCAATCTCATCGACTTGCTCGTTATCTTCCTCTAACATATCCAACTGTGAAAATTCCACCATTGTTGGCCAAGAATAGTCCGGCATTTTTTCGAGGATTGCCTGCTCTGATACCAATTGTCATGAACAAAGAAATCACAACCAAATTACCAAAAGAACCAGAGTTAGAATAGAAAGAAACTGATAGAATGATTTGCCGTAAGGAATTATATTATTGATGACGGAATATATAGAGAGAGTACAATAGAGGTGCAATAAGGAAAGAACTCTAATTATAATAAATTATGATCTAATCAGTAATCAGATTTATCCTAACTCCCCCCTCAAGCAAAGCGTTGGATGCTCGCTGACGCACGTCTTGGACCTAAAATACTCAAACAACGGACGAGAGAGCCACTTGGTGAAGATGTCCCCAATCTGAAGAGAATTCGGAAAATGAGCAACACACAGCTTTCCAGATGTCACCAACTTATGAACAAAATGATAGTCAATGTCGATATGCTTCGCCCGCTTATGTGCCACCGAATTCTGAGCCAAAAAGATAGCACTGTTTTGTCACATAACAACAATGAAAAACCAGAAAGCGGAACCCAAAGATCACAAAGTAAATGAGTGAGCCAAACCACCTCTGAAGCAGTGTTGGCGAGAGCACGATATTTAGACTCAGTGCTGAAGCGAGAAATAGTGGGTTGTTTCTTGGCACTTCAAGAAATTAGATTCCCACCAAGATAAACCGCATAACCGTAAGTGGATTGACGAGTCTCTAGACAACGAGCCCAGTCAGTATCAGAGTATCCTAACACCTCAGAAGTTCTAGCAAAACTAAAGCTAAGACCAAAATGAAGAGTGCCACGAACATACCGTAAAATTCGTATCACTGTAATGAAATTGTTATCTCTGGGATCCAGAAGATACTAGCTCACCATTTCGATCGAGAATGCCAAATCTGGACGAGTGATGGTGAGGTACTGGAGAGCACCACAAGCAAACGATAAAGTGTAGAATCCCAAAATGGAGGGCTGGTATAGCTATGAAGTTGAGAACTAGCAACAAATGGCGTAGAAACATGTGTCACATCAGACATACCGGCCCTAGTCAAAATATCACGAGCACACTTTTCTTGGCCAAGAAGTAACTCTGAGGAGGTAAGCGAAACTTCAAGACCAAGAAAGTAATGAAGAGTACCATGATCCTTGATCGCAAACGCTTTGTGGGTCCGATCAATGAAGTGGCAAAGAAGAATTGAGTCATTGCCCATAAGAATGATTTCGTTCACATACACAAGTAGATATAGTAATGACGTTCCTCTTGAGAGGACAAATAAAGAATTATCGACTGAGCTGCACTAAAAACCAAGCTGTGTCAGATAACTGTTGAAGCGCTGGAACAAAGCTCAAGGAGCATGCTTACGACCATAAATGGCCTTTAGCAAGCGACAAACATAGTCTAGATGAGCAGAATCTTAGTACCCAACGGGCTGCTTCATGTAGATCGGAACATCAAGAACACCATTAAGGAAAGCGTTCTTGATGTCCAACTGATAAAGGGGCCAGGAACGCATGGTGGTTATGGCGATGACCGTTTGAACAGTGGAGCCTTTGACCACAAGATGGAAAGTGTGGTCAAAATCAAAACCCAGAATCTGCAAGAAACCCTGCGCCACAAGTCTAGCTTTGTGACGCTTAATAGTGTCATCTAGTCGATACTTGAGCCTAAAGACCCATTTGGAGCCAACAATGTTGACATTCGAAGGTCAAGGCACCAAATCCCAAGTGTACTGACCACGAAGAGCGGCCATCTAATCATCCATGGCTGAAACCCAAGCTAGATTATGAAGGGGAGAGCAATAATCAGTGGGATCTGCCTGAGAAAGAAGTGCATCAGTGAGACCATGAGCAATAACATTTGAATAATCCCGGCACTGAATGGCACCAGTAGAAGACCGAGTAGCCATCTTATGAGTATGAACCTGCGGTAACGAAGCTGGAAGAGTTGAACCAACTGAGGATGCTGAAAAAGATCGAGTTGCACTGACTGGAGAGTGGCCGTCGAAAGTCGCTGGAGAAAGGACGGCCAAGACTGGCTGAGGTGTGGTGGCCGTCTGCTGAGGAGCTGGGTCCGGGTCGGCCTCCTAGATATAACATAATGGTGAAGAAGGGGCGGCTGGAACAAGCACAAGTGTGGTGGCCCCAATCGATGAAGTAACAGCTCCAAAAAAATGATGAAATCTCCAAATTCAAAATAGAGCGACTGTAAGCGGAAGATAAGACATAAGGGAATAAAGTTTCATCAAAATGGGAACGTGGTGAGAGACATACATGCGCCCAGAAGTCGGGTCGAGACACTGGAAGCCCTTGTGATGAGGACTGTAGCCAATAAAAACACACAGAATAGATCACAGTGCAAACTTATCAGTAGCAGTGGCACGCAGACAAGGAAATGCACAACAACCAAATGGGTGAAAGAGGGTATAGTTAGACACATGACCAAAAATAACCTCAAAAGGTGATTTGCCACCAAGAACTGAACTAAGCAAACGCTTAATAATGTAAACCACGGAGGAGAAAGCTTCCACCCAATAACAGTTCGGTACAGAAAAGTGAAAAAACATGGCAAGACCAGTCTCTGTGATGTGACGATGCTTCCACTCAGCTCGGCCATTCTGAGCAGGTGTATAGGGATAGGACATCTGATGATGAATGCCACATGATATAAAGTGAGCCTGAAGTAAATGATTAGTAAACTTTGTGCCACCATCAGTCTGAAAATTTTTAACCCTAGCAGAAAACTGGGTCTCAACTAATTTCTGAAACTGGATAAATGTGTCATAGAAATCCCACTTATGCCGCATTGGGGAAACCATGTGAATCGTGAAAAATTATCGATGAAAACAGCATAATAAGAGAAACCACCGATAGATAAAACAGGGGCGGGTCCCCACAAAAATGGTCGTCGCGCCCGCCGTGCAAAAGATAATTTATAAGCCCTAAATGCTTACTTTCTACAACTAGGTAGATAGTGGCAAATCGGGGTCGTCCAATGAGAAGAGGGATCTTCCAAAACAATCAAGCACAAATGGTTGATACTAGGCTAGGAGTAACTATATTTACACACACTTAAAAGCAAGTAAAAGGGGGGGGTTGGTTGGTTTCCTAAGTTAACAAAGATAAAAAGACAAGATAACTAGCAAGGTCAAGTGACTATGCTAATCATCAAACGAAACTAAAGAAAAGGGGTTTTAAACTACAAAGATAAAATGCCTTGGGGGCAACGGATATCCACTTCCACATCTAATGTAGTTCATCGAATCATTCACACATTCCATCATATAGCATTCAGGACCCAACGCTCACACACCCATCTAGCAAGTACCACAACACACACATCACAAGGAGTTCTAAGTTCATGCTCATAGATCTTCATGCAAAGGCGCTACGGAATTCGTCACGTTCCTACACCTAAACAATTCAACCACACAAACACTACCTATGCTCAAACCACTCATGGCACACATGCAGTGAAACACACCGTCAAGAGTACATAAACGCCAAATAACAAATGCTTCAAGAATGAATTTAAATCATCTATTCAATACTTCAACTACTTGTCGTGGAGACTAAACTCCTATCCTTCTTAGTTCGTAGTTTGCGAGAGTGAGTTCGACATCTCTCGTCAAACCTCACCAATGACTCCCGAGTCGCGACCACGACTCAAGGTGTCATTGGTGGCATTTAGCACGAAGGACCAACAAGCTTGGCAATGCTTATGACCACTACACCGTGACTAAGCATTAAACCAATTCATGCAATTACACGAGATTGGATGACCGTGCAACGCACATTCATCCACGAGCATATGACTCTCTCGTTTGCTACACAAACGAACATGACGAAGAGTTCGACATCAATCACATTCGTCTAGCACATTGTCAATCCACTAACACAATCAAAAGCTCTAATTCACACTCATACATTCCTAACAAGAACAGGGGGGAAATTAACCCAAATCCCCCAAACCCTAGCTAGCAATTCATACAAGCATTCATATCCTCAAGCTTTCAACAACATTAATAGAATCAACAATTAACATTCAAGCACAATAAGAGCACAATAGCAAAAACATCAAATAGATAGATAGAAATGAGTTCTTGCTACATAGATAATGGAAGCTTCAATCCTTTGCTCCCAAGAACAAGACTAACCTAGATAAACAAAACCCATAACAAAGAACTAAAAACTACAAAGAAAGAAGAAGAAAATCTATGGCTTTGAAGCCCTAAAACCCAGAGAAAACGGGTTGAGCAAAACTGGAGAAGAGGAGGAAAGAGAGTAGTATTTATAGTGCAAAGAAGATAAAGTTGATTTCTGGCCGCCCGTTGGTCGCGACTCGCGACGAGTTCGTCGCGACTCGCGACGGTGTTGGTCATAGTACCCATGGTTTTGGAAACCAAGGGTTCTTTCTCGGTCATAGTGCTGTTCCCACAACAAAGGGCAAGATTCGGTAGGATGGTCGGAATGACACATCCTACAAAACCTTGCTTGTTGAGCCTCTCTTCTCATCATGAGTTCCCTCAAGGTGAGACGCTCCATTAAAAAAAATTCTTTTTTTTTTTCAAAAGTTCGGAATCATAGTGCAAGGATTCTCGATAAAATAAATCACCAAGAACTCGAGCAATACCTACTCCGAACAAAAACAACCACCAAGTAGTGGAAAATAAAAACAACTAGCTAATACACAACCAAATACACCTAAATACTTAAGAATAAACGCCTCTTCCCCGGCAACGGTGCCATTTTGACGGGCGGGCGATCGTCGCGCCCGCCGTGCAAAAGATAATTTATAAGCCCTAAATGCTTACTTTCTACAACTAGGTAGATAGTGGCAAATCGGGGTCGTCCAATGAGAAGAGGGATCTTCCAAAACAATCAAGCACAAATGGTTGATACTAGGCTAGGAGTAACTATATTTACACACACTTAAAAGCAAGTAAAAGGGGGGGGGTTGGTTGGTTGGTTTCCTAAGTTAACAAAGATAAAAAGACAAGATAACTAGCAAGGTCAAGTGACTATGCTAATCATCAAACGAAACTAAAGAAAAGGGGTTTTAAACTACAAAGATAAAATGCCTTGGGGGCAACGGATATCCACTTCCACATCTAATGTAGTTCATCGAATCATTCACACATTCCATCATATAGCATTCAGGACCCAACGCTCACACACCCATCTAGCAAGTACCACAACACACACATCACAAGGAGTTCTAAGTTCATGCTCATAGATCTTCATGCAAAGGCGCTACGGAATTCGTCACGTTCCTACACCTAAACAATTCAACCACACAAACACTACCTATGCTCAAACCACTCATGGCACACATGCAGTGAAACACACCGTCAAGAGTACATAAACGCCAAATAACAAATGCTTCAAGAATGAATTTAAATCATCTATTCAATACTTCAACTACTTGTCGTGGAGACTAAACTCCTATCCTTCTTAGTTCGTAGTTTGTGAGAGTGAGTTCGACATCTCTCGTCAAACCTCACCAATGACTCCCGAGTCGCGACCACGACTCAAGGTGTCATTGGTGGCATTTAGCACGAAGGACCAACAAGCTTGGCAATGCTTATGACCACTACACCGTGACTAAGCATTAAACCAATTCATGCAATTACACGAGATTGGATGACCGTGCAACGCACATTCATCCACGAGCATATGACTCTCTCGTTTGCTACACAAACGAACATGACGAAGAGTTCGACATCAATCACATTCGTCTAGCACATTGTCAATCCACTAACACAATCAAAAGCTCTAATTCACACTCATACATTCCTAACAAGAACAGGGGGGAAATTAACCCAAATCCCCCAAACCCTAGCTAGCAATTCATACAAGCATTCATATCCTCAAGCTTTCAACAACATTAATAGAATCAACAATTAACATTCAAGCACAATAAGAGCACAATAGCAAAAACATTAAATAGATAGATAGAAATGAGTTCTTGCTACATAGATAATGGAAGCTTCAATCCTTTGCTCCCAAGAACAAGACTAACCTAGATAAACAAAACCCATAACAAAGAACTAAAAACTACAAAGAAAGAAGAAGAAAATCTATGGCTTTGAAGCCCTAAAACCCAGAGAAAACGGGTTGAGCAAAACTGGAGAAGAGGAGGAAAGAGAGTAGTATTTATAGTGCAAAGAAGATAAAGTTGATTTCTGGCCGCCCGTTGGTCGCGACTCACGACGAGTTCGTCGCGACTCGCGACGGTGTTGGTCGCGACTCGCGATGGTGTCGTGACGGGGTCGCGACGGGAGCCAGAGTTTTGCATTGTTTCTTTGTCTTCTTCATAGCCATCCCTCTCAATCTTCAAGTCTTCAACAGCTCCAAAATGGTCTTCAATGGCCTCCGGTCTTCATGTCTTCGAAGTGAGTATCCAAAAGTCTTCGAAAGTATAGTCTTCAATGTCTTCCGGTCTTCGTTGCTTCCGTGTTCTTCCCTTGTCACACAAAATCCACTTAGAAGAGGTAAAAGAGTACAAAGTTGCTTTTGCCTCTCCTAAGTGAATTTCAAGGTAAAACACAAGCTCTCGATAATAAAAGAGCACAAAAGTGATCCTAAATACTACTAAATAATGCGTCTAAAATGGACACATCAAGCCGCATGGAGCAAAGTGTGCCGGAAGGTGGCCGCGTAGAGCGGAGTGCGCCGGAGGGGAGCCGCTTGGAGCGGAAGCTAGCGGAGCGGAGCGCGTGACGGAGCCACTGGAAGAAAACGGTGATGAAAATTTTAAGTTTTTAGGTTTTGGATCAGAAGAGGCTCTGATACCATGATATAATGATTTTCCGTAAGGAATTGTATTATTGATGATGAAATATATAGAAATTACAATAAAGGTGTAATAAGGAAAGAACTATAATAATAATAAATCATAATCTAATCAGTAATATTTTTTTATCCTAACAGAAACGCTGCAAAATCACAGCTTAAACTACACAATTTCAAGATCACCAAATCTAACTGATTACCGATTCAATAATCTACTAGTTCTATTTACAAACCCTCAGCTCAACAACTTCCAATCAACTGCCTTTGAAGATTATGCTTCAGTTTCTCCTCCATTGTAGCAGAGCTTCTTTTTGCTAGGGAAATAACCAATTAACCCTCGAGGATCATGGAAAAGGGTAGTATGAAAATTTTGGGGCTGATTTTAAACCAAATAAGGTAATTTTTCAAAGTATGCAGATTTGCCCGGGACAGTCAAAAAAGGAAAGTGTGCAGAATCAGTTGGACGAAGGGAGTAGTTTTTGTGTGAATGATGAATAAATACTTGTACAAAATGTGACATAGTTGATAAATCTTATTAAAATTACAAGAAAAATATTTTTCATAATTAAAAATTATATAGGACTAAAATCAAATCCTACGTGTAGGTACAACATTTCTAAATGCGGAAAAATAAGGGTAATATAGTAAATTAATTATTGAAATTACTTGCATTCGGAGTTATGTGGTTCCCATGTGTTACGGGGTGGGGATTAACGCCCGACCTCAACGCAACCCCATGCTTGCATCGGTTCCAAAACAATGATGTGGTCCCATGCCACTCACTGCGAACCGGTTTCCCTCTACCGTGCCGCACACGCCTCTAGGTCATCCAGTGCCGACCGCCTAACCACTCACGGCCCATGATGTCCCCCTCTGCACCCGTGACGCATTGTGCACAACGCCCGAGCCATCTGTACCCAATGCTCGTGCTCCAAGCGCCCGGTCGCCCAGCCGTCCAACATCGTTAATGCTAAGCCACGGCCCGAGAAGACACGTTCCAAGCTCCTTGTCCCAGAAATCATCTCTTTTGCTTGTAAATACTTGTAATAGCTTAGTTAGTAGTGTAGCTTAGCTATTTTGATCAAGGTTCAGGCCTACATGCCGTTTTAGCCTTTGACATTATTTTGCCTATGTAGCTAGCACTCGTGATAATGTTTGCACAGCATATATGTGGAGTACTGAGCTACCCACATCCGGTTGCCATTTTCTAATATACTGATTAAGAGTGTTTGCTCCCCTGTTGTTGGGCTTTATATTGCAACGTTGGCTTGTGTGTGTGAAACCATACTTCCTCGTGTGTGTATTTCCGCTGCATACTCGACCACGTCCCTCTAAAGGCTCGGTGTGCTGTGAGCAACCGAGCGGTGTGCGACGCACGTGGGATCTAGGTGGTAGTCATGGCACGGTTGTGCATGGCTAGGCCACACGGTTAGCACCCTTAGCGGGGGACCCGTGACAATTGGTATTAGAGCCCAAGCGACACTTGGGCGCATAGTGAGTGGTCATTGCTATGTCTAAGCAAACGAATCGGTTGGAGAACATCAAGAGGGTTGTCTTTGGCGAAACACAAGGGTCTGGGAGCCTAGCTGACCGACTGGATTAGACGTAAATGAATGTTGCTATTATCAGTAGAGACCCCAAAGTGGCCAATGCGGGGGTGGCACGTCAGGATGAGGTGATCGCCGAGCCGAGGGAAGCTTTGGCATCTCGCGAGTTAGAAGTTGCCAAATTGAGGGGCATCACTGAAAAGCTGGGTAGAGACGTGAGTGTGCTCTTGCAAGCTGTGGCCAACTTGTCCCAAGGTGGAGGCATTGGCGGTGGTGTCTGTGCTGTGCATAAACTGAAAGTCCCCGAACCTCCCAAATACGGCAGGGCACGTGACGCTAAAAAGCTTGATAACTTCTTGTACGAGTTGGATCAATACTTTAAGGCGGTTGGAATGGATTCGGAAGTTGAGAAAGTCAATGTCGCGACTATGTACTTGGAGGGCTCTGCTATAGTGTGGTGGTGATCCCAAGACGCGGAGATTAAGGTAGGACGCCTAGCCATCGACACATGGAATGAACTGAAGCTCAAGGTGAGGCAACAGTTCATGCCCACCAACGTGAAGGAACATGCATTGTTTCGTTTAAGGTCCTTGGTGCAGACCGGCAGTATTATGGGGTACGTGTCGGCGTTCCAGAATTGTATGCTAGATTTGCCTGACCATCTGGAGGAATATAAAATCTATGACTTCAGCCTGGGATTGAAGCCGTGGGCTAGGCTTGAGCTAAGGAAAGCTCGTTCCATGGACTATAACTCAGCGGTTGCGTTCATTGAAAGTCTGGAAGACTGTAATGGCGGAGGATCACAACGAGTTGATAGGGAAGTGGATGGCTCTACTGTTGCCAAGGTGGGTAATGGTGCAGTTGCGATTTCTCCCAAGGTGGGGGGTAACTTTAAACCCAGTTCGAACGGTAGTTAGAAGGAATGAGGTAAGCCCCATTGTAATCGTGACGAGTTCAAGTGCGTCCAGACCAACGTGGAATGGACCAATCTGGAAGGCACAACTGGTGTGTGAAACGTGCAGAGGGATTCATTCCCTTGTTGATTGTCCAACAGAGCAGAGAATCACTGCTATGTTGCTCGAGGACTCAAGACAAATCAGGGAGGCACTGAGCGAGGTAGTTCAGGAGCAGTCGACTAAAGAGTCTGGGCCTGAAGAGGAAGAACCATGCTTCATGGGGGCATTAAATCTTTGGTGTAATTCCATGGGGGAATTAAGAGAGCCAGGAGAGTTGAATCCGTTAACGGAGCTTGAGATCGACCGGGTGGTTGATGCATTTCGACTGA
Source organism: Rubia yunnanensis (assembly GCA_037428765.1). Lineage (NCBI taxonomy): Eukaryota > Viridiplantae > Streptophyta > Magnoliopsida > Gentianales > Rubiaceae > Rubia > Rubia yunnanensis. Next base: position 63,916,044 of record CM075065.1, read on the forward strand.
TGTTTCCATTTTATGTGCATAAGTTAGTACTATTTTGGGTCACTTTTGTGCTCTTTTATTATCGAGAGCTTATGTTTTGCCTTGAAATTCTCTTAGGAGGGGTAAAAGAAACTTTACGCTCTTTTACCTCTTCTAAGTGGATTTTGCGTGACAATGGAAGAACACGGAGGCAATGAAGACCGGAGGCCATTGAAGATCACATTTTCGAAGACTTTTGAAGACTTTCTTTGAAGACAAGAAGACTGGAGGCCGTTGAAGACCATTTTTGGAGACATTGAAGACTTGAAAAATGAGAGGAATTGCTATGAAGGTGATTGTATACCACAAGAAGAAGAAAAGGAAACAAAGAAAAATTATGGCACCCATCGCGAGTTGCGATGACCTCGTCGCGACGGGCCCGTCGCGAGTCGCGACCAATGGGTGCCCAAAATTTCACCTTATCCTCTTTGTACTATAAATAGCACTCTCTTTCCTCTCATTCTTCTCCTTCGTCATCTGCATTTTTTTTGGTCTATTTAGAACCCTTTTCCTTCCATTTTCATCTTTGAATTCTCTTGTTTCATGTTTAGTTGTTTAGCATTGATTAGTATGAACTCTTGTAGCTAATCTATTTCTTGGGAGCAATTGATTAACGCTTCCAAGCCCTTGTCTTAAGAACAATTTGTAGCCTATTTAATACTCTTACTATTATGCATTTATAGAGCATTGGATGTGTTTGTTAATGCTATTAATGTCATTGAAAGCTTGAGTATATGAAGTACTTGTATGATATGCTTGTTAGGGTTTGGGGAAATAGGTTGATTTCCCCCTTTCTTGATAGAAAGCCAAGAGTATGATTTAGAGCTTTTGATTGTGTTGATGGATTGATAATTGCTAGATGAATATGATAATGTTGAACTCTTTGTCATGTTTGTTGCTTGTAGCAAATAAGAGAAGTCTATGAATGTCGATCGTTCTTGACTAATCTTGTGTAAATGCATAAATCGGTTAAATGCTTAGACACGGTGTAGTGTTTATAAGTGTTGCCGAGCTTGTTGATTCTTCGTGCTAAATGCCGTCAATGGGATACCTTGAGTCGTGTTTCGACTACGGGAGTCATTGGTGAGGTTTGACAAGAGATGTCGAACTCACTCTTGTAAACTACTATCTAAGAAGGATAGAAGTTTAGCCTTCACAATAAGTAGTAAAAATAGTAAATAGGTTGCATGTTCAATGATGGATAAGGGATTTGGAAGTGGAAGTCAATTGCACCCAAGGTTCCGCCAATTGTTATTTTCATCTTATCTTTAGTTGTATTGCATGATTAGCATAGTTCTCTTGCTTTGGTAGTTGTTGTATTTCAATTTGATAACTTAGGATCAAACCAACCAACCACCCCCCATTGTTTACATGCTTTTATAAGTATTTATGTATGTATATGCTTAGTATGTCTTCTCCTATATATGTTTAAACACTTGAAAAGATCCCTCTTCTCGTGGATGACCCCGACTTGCCATTATCTACTTTATTGTAGATAGGAAGCAGCATGGCTTAAAAGTATTAACTTGGAGAGGTATGGCAACGACCTCCCAAGCACCTTGGAGAATTGATGGCTCCGCTGACGTTCGCCGAATTGAGTGGGGGAGGATGTTACGGAGTGGGGATTAACACCCGACCTTAATGCAACCCCATACCCGCATCGGTGCCAAAATGATGCTACGGTCATGTGCCGCTCAACGCGTTACTGCGAACCGGTTTCTGCGACCGCGCCGCACACGCCTCTGGGTCATCCAGTGCCGACTGCCTAACCGCTCACGGCCCGTGATGTCCCCCTCTGCACCCGCGACGCGCTGTGCACAACGACCGAGCCATCTGTGCCCAACGCCTGTCCGCACAGCGCCTGGTCGCCCAGCCGGCCAGCACCGTTAATGCTGTGCAACGGCCCGAGAAGACATGTCCCAAGCTTCTTGTCCCAGACGTCTTCTCTTTTGCTTGTAAATACTTGTAATAGCTTAGTAAGTAGTGTAGCTTAGCTATTTTGATCAAGGTCCAGGCCTACGTGCCGTTTTAGCCCTTGACCTTATTTTACTTATGTAGCTGGCACTCGTGATAACGTTTGCACAACATATATGTGGAGTACTGAGCTACCAACACCCGGTTACCGTTTTGTAATATACTGATTATTAGCGTTTGTTCCCCTGTTGTTGGATTTTATATTGCAACGTTGGCTTGTGTGTGTGAAGTCATGCTTCCTCGGGTGTGTATTTCCGCTACATACTCACCACGTCCCTCTAAAGGCTCGGTGCGTTACGAGTAACCGAGCAGTGTGCGACTCGGGATCTAGGCGATAGTCATGGCAAAATCGTGCACGGCTAGACCACACGGTTAGCACTCTTAGCAGACCACCCGTGACACCATGTAATAATAACACAAAAAGTTAATAGACATTCAAACGAAAACTAACCGGACGATGCCTATTAAAAAGGAAAAAACATGTTGAGGTATTCTTAGGGTGGTGCCTGCAGAAGCTCGGAAGGAGAGGGGTGACGGCTGGCGCCAAAGTTGGAAAAGAATGGAAAACAACAGTTCCATGAGTTCAGATGAAGCTGAATTTGTTGCGGGTCAGTCACTGCGTTTCTACCTTTACCTGTTCATCATCATTTACTCCGCATATAATTGATTGTGTGAATGCGCAGAGTCGGAATTGCACCCGGCCCACCACCCCTGTGCCCCTCTTCACGAGGTATAATTCGTCGCGCATTTTGGATATTGTTTAATTCTAATTGTGTTGAACTGTGAATCAGTCATTTCTTAGATATCATCAATTATGTTCTATTCTATGATGCAGTTGTTTGATATATCAACGACTGTAGATCCAAGTTACATAATTTCCTTGATAAGAAAACTCCTGCCTATTGGAACTAGCAACCAGTCCGAAGGAATCCAAGTTCATGACCAAGAAAATGGTCGATCAATAGTTAAAGATGATGGCCTGCAGCGAGAACCAGAGCATCTTACTGCTTCCGACGGTGAAGCAGCTTGGGAAGACAACGGGTGCACTTTATGGGATCTTGCAGCCAATGAAACTCATGCCGAACTGATGGTACATGTGTCCTAGTGTAAAAGAGTTCTGGACCCGTAATTTTTTTTTGTATTTCGTCAGAAAGTTTATTTCTAAGTGATAATAGGAATCTCAAATGCGTATTGACGTGATTGTTAGAATATTTCTAGCTCTCAGAGTTCTGTTATTAGACGTATCAATATGCAAATTCCACATGCTTCCCTTGCCCCATTGTCAGTGCTGACTTTTAAAAGCCCTTAGTCTATGCATTGCCGCGTCTTTCTCTGTATAAAAGTGTACTAAGAGTTTAGGACTTTGGCATTCTTCATATGAAATAATATGTATTTGAACTAGGCAAATGTTTTGATGCATTATGTTTGGGAATATGAGTTCAGGACCTAATAACTATGTAACTCCTAAACAGGTGCAGAATATCATTCTTGAAGTGATCCTTGCTAACCTAATGGTTTCTCAATCTGTCCGAACTATGGTAAGCTTTCAACTTTGATTGTGGTTGCTTCATATGGGCCAGTTTATAATAATATTAATACTTGCTGGGGTTGGTTTCCTTATTATTAAATAAAAAAGAACCTTACTTTGGAGTTTCTATGTTGCCAGGAGATAAGCCTTGGAATCATGGGAAATCTGGCTTGCCATGACATATCTAGGAAACAAATGGCCTCAACAAATGGGTTGATTGACGCAGTTATAAATAAGCTCTTTATCGACGATACCCGATGCCTCTGTGAAGCATTTCGGTAACTCCACTCCTAGCAAATAAATAGATTATACTGTTCAGGAGCTGTTAACTCACTTTACTAGCTTGTTCTTCTCTTAGTTGCATTACAATTTTGTATCTTTTTGCTTGACCACATGCGTTGCTTTTTTGTTTGTATACCATTGACTATTAGACTTTCAGTTGGGTAATTGGCCTCTTAGGATAAATTTGATTGATGCAGGTTGCTGACTCTATGTCTTCAAGGTGGTGAGCGCATTATCTGGGCTGAAGCATTATCATCTGAGTATATTCTATCTCGTGTTTTGTGGATAGTTGCGAACACCTTGAATCAGGAACTGATGATGAAGGTATCTGGTTTTGTGCCATGTCAAGCTTTCTGAGGACCATCTGTTTTTGTAAAAAAAATGGTAGTTTGTGGGGGATCATGTTTTCAGTTTAGCTACCTAAATTCTTGGATTTGTGTGCTTTAAGTTGTGCAGCTTGTGCCCTTGCTTTTGTAAACCACTTAATTTAGCATGCTGAATGGGTAGAGTTCATAATCATATTATTATTGTTATTATTATCAATACCTGTTCTTAAGCAAGAAATTTCAGTAGACTGCAAGGTTTATGACCTATGCCAGGAGGCTTTTATTATAGCTCACAAGAGCGTGAAAAGGGCTTTCAAAGTTCACTTAGGAACACCCAACAATTCCATTCTAGTTTGGACATTTTGTTGCTTTGCAGTTTTTGGAACAATCAGAACTGTTCAGGTTCTGTTGAGTGGCTTTAGGATAAGTTGAGAGGTCTGATGCATGATATTGAGACTTTTTCCGGTGGAAGTCTTCCAACCTCTTGTAATTTCATTTTCTGAAGTCTCTCTCAGTGCCTTGAAATGCCGATGCCTTCTGAATACCACATTATTGTTCCCTATTATATGGCATCCCCTCCCATTGCCTTCTTCAATATCCCATCATGTTGTGGCTCCTTCTGTGTGGACTGTGGAATCATAAGCTGTCAATTGTTTCCACCCTTTTCATCTACCATGCCTTTTTTGCCTTTTCCCCTTACAAGCCGTGTTTGATTTTGGATTTTCATGAATTTGTGAATTGTTGCTACAATTTGGAATGATTTCTTTACTTGTTTCCACAGGAATATTGCAACTAATTTGGGAACTTAATTCATTGAAGCTGCTTGATTGAAAAGCTATTTGCTAAAATGGTAAAATTGGCCAATGTGGCTTTTGGCCTAAACTTAGAGAAAGTTTTGTTGTTAGGTAATGATAATTTCGATAACTGCAAATAAACTTTCCTGCTTCCATACTTTGTTTCCAATTTATTAAAAAATCTTGAATCTGTAGTTTAATCGGGGTAACCCTTTAGTACCGCTCTCTAGCAGCTTGCAAACACCTCTTCTTTTATTATTCTCTTCCTCAGAGTGCTTAATCCTCACGTGAACTTTCTTGATAGCTTATTTACTGCTTTATGATATTTGAGTGTAATAAGAAAGTAGTTTTTGACAGTAGTGTAGGGTATGCTAGAAAGATTAATGTACATAAACATTAGCTACATGTAATCCGTAGAAGTTTGACTATTTCAGTGAACAAAATAATAGGATTTCTTTCTTCTATAGAATGAATGGCTTATTCTACTTCTTGTTGGGTTACTTGCACAAGGTTTTTGAACCACCTGCTCCGGGAAGTTTTGCTTATATTTTATTTTCTGCTAATATATTGGCTAGTTGGTGCAGTGTGTTGGAAGCATTGAGGTCCTGGAAAAAAAAATCATCTCCGGACTCTGTCTGTTCCTTGTTTTTCGTTTTTCTTAATCCCTGAATAAAAATCTCTAGTATACTACGTATATCATTTTTTGTGGTTACTTGGCATGTTTTTCTTATGATACTCTAAATGCGGACAATTTTCTGATACCTAATCAAAATCTGTCTTCAAGCAGAGTGTTGGGTTCTTAACAATTTTAGGAAGTCAGCAGGATGTAGCCTCTGTTCTTCTGCCACATTTGATGAAGTTAGGTCTTCCTGACCTCCTATTTAATCAATTTGCTTTTGGCATGAGCAAACTGACAGAAGAGGGAATGCCTGAAAGGTATTCTTCTTTCCCTGCTGTATGTCAACATCTAGTTGTTTAAAAGTGCTGTCTCATCTTCCAAATGACTTAACAATTACTGATGAAGATCTGAGAATGAATGGTTACTGGTTAGTTGTAAAACTTGCTATCTATGAAAGAGAAATCAATCCAGTTGTCATCTATCAAACCTGCTATGTTTTTCTTCTTACTATACTAATGGATCAGAATGGTCAGCAACTAACTCTAAAATGAGCAAAAAATGAAGGTATTTATAATAAGAATACTTAGATGGATTTATAGATAACATCACTAGAGAAAAAAGTAATGAATTCATTATATAGAAGTGAGGGTATACCTACAGATGAGAAAACAAGATGCGTGTACTTGGAAACAAGACGCAGTATATCAAAAGGCATGATACATGGGAACATGTGTTCTGAGAGATCAAATTGTGAAATATAGGTGACTCATGTGGTTGGATTTAATGCTTAGTTATTACTAGAATGTTCTCTCAACCTGTTTAAACCTTCTTTTTAATGAAGAATTCTTTTGATATGTCTGCAAGTGATTATAGAACAACCTTTTCCATACTACTGGTGCAAGTGTTGAAAATGTTCTGTGGTAAATATTGATACAAGGTTGCTTGATCTTATCAGGTATTCTTTTCTCGACACCATTCTTCAGGCGATCGAAGCTTTTTCTGTTGGCGATGAGTTTTCATCCCTCTTATGTTCAAATAACAAATTTGTTGAACTTCTTGTTGACCTGATCAAAATCCCTGATAAAATTGAGGTAAGTAGCTGTGCTTATTGCATGCATATGTACACCAGTTGATAAAATATAGAACAAGATTAGCCAGTCGTACACCAGTCATATAAATTTAGATCCTTGAAATTCACTTGAACTACAGAACTGAGGATCTTTGATAGGTTGAACTTGGATACCTGTTGAAAATTTTTATGTTTTCTTGTTCTGGCCAAAAATTATCCAAATAGAGATTTATGAAAGTTCCTTACTTGTTTGAGTTCCGCACTGTTTACATCATAGGATCGATCAACATGTCAGTGGCAAGGACTTAACCAGCTCTGGAGTGGCTGAAGTGAGTCCTAAAATGAAATTCATTTGGGGGTGTTGAAATTAGGGGTGCAGATCTAAAAAGGTTTGACTTTGGTAGAAAGATCAAATGGTGGTTGTAAGGGAGCCATTTTAGTATTACCCGAGAGCCATTTTAGTATTACCCGAGAGCCATTTTAGTATTGTCCAAGGGACATTTTAGTCCAAAAAACAAGTAGCTAACCTGGCGTTTAAAACCTTGAGGGGGTCAACATTCTATGAAGGTGAACCATGAGGGGATATGTGAGAGTTGCCTAATATTTAATTGAGAAAGTCTCAGGAAAGGTGGCCTGTCCATAAGCTTACTGACATGCCCCTTAATATTTTACCTTAAATGTTGTAATTTTTTATAAAATTTAAATAATGTATTTTAAAAGTTAAAACAAGTAATAATGTGTATTTTAATATGAAAATATAAAAATATATAATATAAAAAATACATTTTTAAATTTCTAAAATTAGTATGTAATTTAATGAATGGCAGTATGGACAAACCACCTGTCAGGAGACCCACTCTATTTAATCGAATTGCTAGTAAGAATGCTGCACAACTAAGTATAAATAATGTCAACAGAATATGAGAGTAGTGTAGAAGTTAGAATAATTGAGCTGAGTGTGTGGATGAGCTAGATAAGATAATACAAGTAATGAGTGAATTAAAAAGAACATGGGTGTGTCTCAATAAATGAAAATTACAGGTTTATAAACTGAAATTGATAGGAGAAGCTGAACACATAAAAAGACTTGGAAATAAATGAAAGAATTTATTTTATATAAACTCGGTCTTGGATGTGAATCAACCTCTCACAATTAATTAAAGCATGGTTGTCGCATCATTAGTCGTTGCTATTGTTTATTAACCTCCCTTAGTTTGTAAGCATTGAGCAGCATGACTTTCGTGTATTGTTTGAGATATTAATTCATCTTACCAAACTGTGTCCATTAACTACAGTGTATATTTTAAGCAAAGAAAGAAAATAGGTCGTATAGATGAAGATATGTAGGAGCAGTAACACAAGTTAAACTGGATGCAAATCGGACCTGAAAAAGATATGGAAATAAACTACAAACAAAGACATACTGCGTTTGGATATAAGACATAATACTATGCTACAACCACAATGATAAGGCACGATTGTTACTATTTCATGTTCTTTCCCCCCTGCACTGAAAATATTGTAATTCGTGCCACTGTTTAATGCCTCTCCATGCAAAAGGGCCATACAGAGGTGCGAATGCTATTGGCTTCCTTCTCTTAGTAATTTTTCTCTACTAGAAAAAGCACGGAATACTTAGTACGGGCACAACCAGGTCCCGGCTAGTGTAAACCCTTCGCTGCAAAGTCTCATTCTTTTCTCAGTAGGTGTAATATGCTGTAACCTTTAAAGGATGACATGATATTGGGAAGTCCAATGAAAGTGAGAAAGTTATTAACTCATTATGGTTGGGAGTGTCTCTTGGGCTCGTCTTCTTTCTGCTGTATGTTTTTGATTCTGAAATGGCTATTAAGTAATCTTGAAATATGATAGAGTGTACAGGATTTGACTTTACATTCCACAATTGTAGCTCATTGAGGGCAAAGTAAATCAACTTGTCACATGCTTAGGTAGACATGACTCAGGAGGGCATTATGAGCTTCATTGGTATGGATTAAAAGCAAGATGTGAGAGCTAATCTTGCAGGTCTAGTTTTCTTCTCTTGCAGGCTGCTGATTCCTGTGTAACTGCTACTGTTTTCGTGGCAAATATCTTAACTGATGTAGAGCATCTATCCTGCAAACTGTCACAAGGTAACCTTTTCAGGTTTTAACTAGGATTTTCTTTTTTCTTGCGATCTTTTATCTCTTTGTTGTGGGAAAGTAGCGGAGAAATAATGCGTCACACTTCGATTCTGCCAGATATGGATTTTCTGCAGAGCATATTCGACATAATTCCGTTGGCCTCTGATGACATAGGAGCAAAAAGTGCACTTTGGAGCATTCTTGCAAGATTATTGAATTGTGTTGAAGTCAGTGAGTTAAATCCATCGAGTGTGTGTCATTATATCTCAACCATTACGATATATTCTGGTATGATTGAGGAGGAGCTGTCGAACCTTCAACTAGATGCTGCTGAAGATTCCAAAAGCTTTACATCCAATGGAGAAGACATAAGTGTGAGATCTAGAATCGTATCCTTTGCTGCCCCTTCTGAGTATACTTCAATTTCTGGTTATACGAAATTTCTCCTTTACCAAATTAACAGCTCAGAGGAATTTTCAAGGTTCTCAACCATTGGAAACTCCTGAAAGCTCAAACATCCAAATTTGCTGGAGTAAAGGAAGAATTGGTCAGCAAAGGAGATGTTGAGAAATTGCTGGATATATGTAGTCAATCCATGAAATGCAGAAATACGTCCCCTTTTACATGATGTTCTTGTATTTGCTTCTTAATCAGTTGCATGTAACTGAGGGGATCTTGTTTCAAAACTGGCAGAGGGAATGTCTTCTCTTATCATAAAAGTAAGACTTGTCCCTAACTGAAAGTTTATAGGAGTGTTGAGCGTGAGATTTAAAGGAGAAGAAAAGAATGATCCTAAATTTCCCATCTATTTGGTTCAGTTGTAGAGAGAGAGAGAGTATGCAATTCTTTTATCTCCTTAGTGATTGTTTAATTCAAGAAAGGGTAACATAATTTTAAAAATTCAATTATTTTTTTAAATTAAATAAAAAGATTATCTAATCATTTGACCATGCTCTAAGCAAATCTCCTTTCTATAGTTTCTCGGGTTAAAACAAAAAATATTTTATTTTTGACATATATTTTAAAAGATCTAAAAATATGAGGGTCTTTCTGCAAATAACAAAGCAACCAAATTGAACCAAACTCCAGAAACTCTTCCTGGACTTCTTCTCGAATTCTTTTGCAATTCCGAATCAATCAATGAAACAAAATCAGGAAATTGCTGTAGATCATGGTGATTGAAGATAATTCACACAATAATGACTGTGAGAAATCAACCTAGTAAATCAATAAATTCTTCTCATAATCTGAACAGAACTGACGATTGCAAAAGGATTTTAGCGAGAAATTATTCTTAAAACCGCTGATTTTTGCATTTATTAACCGGCCGTTAATATGATTGATCTTGGAGCCTCTATAAATGTCATTCCCTATAGCTTGTCTAAGGCTTTGTTAGGCAAAGTTGTGCTTATAAGAAAAACTGGCTTATTTTGAAAGCAGAGGGAGACCAGCTTCTGCTTTCCCCCAAAAAATAGCTTCTGCTCTCAAAATAAGCTATTTTTTGTACTGTTTACCAAACACTAAATAGTGTTTTACTTATAAGTAAATGAGCTTATAAGCTCTGCCAAACAGAGCCTAAAACTCTTGATTTGGGAGAGCTTAGGGAGACTAGGGTAGTTGTCCAATTGGTTAATCCCTCTCAAACAAGTCCTAGGGGTCTAGTTAAGGATGTGATAGTTAGGATGGGCAAGCTAGTTTTTCAGGCGGACTTCTATGTCCTCGATATGATTCACGATGGAGGTGCACCTCCAAACTTATTGGGGAGACCATTTTTAAAGACAATGAGGACCAAAATAGATGTCCACCTAGGAACATTGACCCTAGAAGATGACAGATAGAGTTGGTTTTCAAATTTACGAATCTAATCATGGATCCTCTAATACTTCTCTTGCATGCAATGGAACAAGCATTTATGATGAATTTGAAAAATTTGAGGAATCTTGCATGGGTGATGATGATGATGAGAGTTCTTGCATGCTTGATGAGGGAACACATGTTGTGAGCTTTAAACTTGATGATAATGCTGACGTCTCTAGCGCCTTGCATGATTTTAATGTTGCTTTCTCATATGGTGAATTGTTTTTCTATGTCTTTAAACACTAACATGATGCAGGTTGTGGAGCGATGCAAGGAGTCGATACCTCCTAGACCACCTCCCAAACCCAAGGAAAAGGCTAGGGACTCAACATTGGTTAAGGGTGGAAATGAGTTCCTGATGAGTAAGAAGGAGCTTGAAGGTAAGGACAACTCTTTATGGAGGCCTTTCCACAAAGATGTCATTGTGGGTGGAGTCACAAATGGTAACTTCGGAGATCCAACAGTAGGTTTATTTTGATTCTTGAATGCATGAAAAAAAGTCGTGAGGACGACAATAAAGAAACAATACTTTTATGATTTTTGAGTAGATTGTTTGTCATCGTGATTTTTTGGAATGTTTTCTGTTAATGTGGCGGTGTTTTAGGGAATTTAGACATCAATGTTTTGAGTTGGAACCGAATTATGCTTGGTACTGTATTTTTGGCTGCATGGATAGATTTACGACAAAAATGGAGGAAGGAGCCAGATGAACGACACGAGGCATTCAAACAACACGACAGTGCCATATGCGTGCAGCCTAAATTAACCAATAGGCAGGCACCAGGTATCTTTAAGAGGCTCGTGCCTACCAGCAATTGCCTCAGTCTTTTTTTTCGTGAAAAAACCTTCTCCCGACCCCAATTTCGCCAATAACTCCCTCGTTTCTTGTCCAAGTTCAACAAAATTTATCCCAAAACACTCCTAAGCAAATGCCGAACAAATCCCATTAAAAATCCTCCCCAAAAATAGCCTGAATTTGTCTAGATCTGAGAAAGACCAGTTCGGCCATTTCGAGCTCCTTCTCCCAGGAGCTCAAAAAATTGTCAAATTTAAGCGTTGGGGATCACCGGGTTTTGCTTCATGAGAGGTTCCGCACACTCCACAAGGTTCAAATAATCAAAAGCCGTCTCCAATCTCCGACGAGGTATTCGTCCAAACTACTCCTTTTCGAATTTAAAAAATCCATGGCTTTTGGAATTAGATTTGCTTGCTAGATTGTTAGGGTTTGGGATTATAGCTTAGATTTGGATTATTGGGTCGATTGTTTTTGGAACAATTTGGTTGACTTTTTAGGATAGTTGGATTGTGATTGGGTTGTTAGATTGTGATGTTTTTATTTGTGGCACAACTTTTTCCCCCGTTGATATGTCACCTAGACAGAGTGTCGCTAGAGCTAGCCCAAGCGCTCCCTTTTTGAGATTGTAGAGGCTTGATCTTGATCACTAGGAGCGATGGGCTCGTCTCTTTAGATGCCCAATCCTCGAGACTCGGTTTGTAGATAAGAGAGCCCTTAAGGACCTCGAGCTCTAAAAATTGGTCAAGGTCTTGTTGAAGAAGATCGGTCTAGAGGGCTTTGTAGAGAAGTTAGCCCCACATAGTTGTGGTATACTCTGAAGTTCCTTGCCACTTTCAGGTGAGAGATTGATAAGCGAGGCCACCAAGTGGCACATTTTCATATGGTGGACCAGCCCTGCTCGATGACCTACTAGGACATAACCAAGTGCTTCAGGTGAAAGCACAAGTATAATGTGCCTTATAACACCATGGATAGCTCAGGATTTCAGTTGGGACTGCTCTGGTTTTCCATCAACTAACGACTATGGAAGAAGATGAGCAAGAACAGGGACATCATGGATCCGACACTGAGGTATGTAGTGAGGCTGCTGACGACAGTGGTACTTGGCCATGGAGAGGCCAACACATCGGCCCACCTTTTTTGTGGTCGATTTGCACGGGGCGTGCCTGCCCGAATACCATTGTGTTCTTCATCGTGTAGTGTTATCGATTGTCCACAAGGGAAGGGGGCAAATCAGCTCTTATGGGTATGATATCACTTCTAGCTGCTCATTTTGGCCTCCCATAGACGACGACATGTGGGAAAACTCTGGTGTAACATATACCCTTACTTTAGGCACCTTGGTAAAGGCGACGATGATTCAGATAGAGGGGGTAAGGTTTACTGGCGCCACAAAGGCGCCAAATTCACGAGGCTTCCCGAGGGTATGAGGGCCAAGCTCAGGTCATCGTTCGCACTTCACAACCTTATCCTGGAGCTTGACCAAGATCTGGGAGAAGCTATGGGCGCTGCCTATGAGGAGCATGTCGATGAGGAGGGCTACAGAGGAGTTCCTATGGATGAGGATTCGATTCACCCATGCCAGAGCAGTTAGTGTTTCAGCCGCCAGCACAACCATCCTTTTAGGCCTTATTCACATATATGCTATTCCTCGCTGGATCGGTAGTCAAAAGCATACGGCTGCTGTTCTGTGTGGGGTGGGCGCTGGTAGACCTGGCAAACAGGTCTCTTCGGTCGGATACGGGTGAGATCCAATCGGTTCGGGTATAATTCGGTAGATTGTTTTGTCTTCGGTAGATTGTTTTGTCTTCGGGTATCGGGTCTTGATCGAGTGTGTTCAGGTTCGGTGTCTTTTGGTAGTTTTGAAAAATATCTGAACGGGTCGGGTTTGGTTATAGTTGTTTCAATTTCAATACAATTCGGGTATCATTTTTTTGAATCGAGTTCGGATCAAATTTGGTTCAGGTTGTTTCGGTTACAGGTACAATTCGGTTTTACATTTTTTTAATCAGGTTTGGATCGGGTTTGGTTTGAGTCTGTTTGGTATTGGTACTTTTCAGGTACATTCTCTTTCGGGCCGGGTTTGGTTGGATTCCAATATATTCAATCCGGATCTTGTTCAAATAAATATAGCAAATTGTCATTATAATGAACATAAAATTTTAATATATTTACTTTGTAAAAATACTTTCGCTGAACTAATCTATTATATATATATAAATAAAATTATTTAGTCATTTTTTAATGTATACTTTCGATTTTTTGAAGTGAAAAATTATTTCTCTTGTAAAGAACATGACATTTATGCAAACATTGATCTGTATACGTTACCACATAAAGATTATAATAGTATGTAAGAACAAAATAGAATAGTTTGTATTTAATTTTTTTTCTCTATTTTATATTGTCTATCATAAGTTCATAACTCACAAAACTCCTTACTTGCAAGTTATAATATATATATATAGTAGTTCTCCTGACAGACGGTCTGTCCATAAGTTTATGGACATGCTACTTATTTTTTATATTATACATTTACATTCAAATACATATTATTACTTGTTTTAATTTTAAAAATACAATATTTAAAATTTATAAAAAAAACTTACAACATTTAAAGTAAAAATAACCGTGAACTGTCCATAAGCTTATGGAAAGACCGTCTTTCTTGATATATATATATATATTCATGATTGCAATACATTTTAAAAATATAGCATATTAAATTAAGATAAGAAAACATTCATAGAAAGACATGCTCATTTTTTCTTAATCAGGTGAAATATTAGTATATTACCAATAAATCCCTTTAGAACTATTTAACTTTATATGAAAAGCTTTGACTCTTGACCGACTTTATATAGAAATTAAATATCCCCATTTACTAATTATAAATTATGAGTCTCATGACTTAATACTAATTAGTTATTTATTTTCATAACTATGATGACTTATATAATCAACCCTCGAAGTGGATTTTTAATATATATTAATTCTCATTTATTTTTATAAATTGTGTCATACTATTTTACTTAGTTACATTCCACCGTAACTAATTTGATTAACATACATATTTGAGTTCTATAAGTACTCATTAATAGTTATATATTTTATGTACACTTTACACTTATGACTTAACTGAGTTAATTCTATATGATATATTGTACACCCAAAAATTAAAATTGTTTAACTACAGGCTTTATTAATATTTATAATGATGAGTGATGCTCTTGTGTAACTTGTATGAATATGTTTATTTTCTAGTTCTAGTTAATTGTTTATATGATATATCCTCTTATAATCGAGTTTACTTTGAATATCCGTGATGTTTTATTTTATTTGAACGTTAATTACCTTTTAAGTTCATAATCTCAAGCACCATATAATAGAAATTGTTTGGATGACTGTCAATGGGATATTTAAGTCATTTTGACTAACCTAAACTTAAGTTCTCTAAAAATAACATACCAATATTATAATATGATATTGATTTTAATTATTTACTACATATAATCAATCATAATTTGTTAAAATATATAACTTCTTAAGATAATCAAAACCATAAACATCTCATTGTAATATATATATATATATATATATACACATATATCATATAATTGAAGAAAATTCAAAAAAACACATAATCTAAAATAACAAAATGTTCGAATTTTTTTTTATATATTTTCACATTGATAGAGTACTTTTGATAGAAATAAGTATACATATTATTTATTTATTTATGACAAAATCTTGTTTTAGACCGACTAACTGTTAAATGAGGACATTTTATAATTAGTGAGACTAATAAGGTCATTTGATATTTACTTTTATTTATTGCAATGAGATACACATAAGTATGATAGAATTTTAAAATAAATCTCAACAAATAGATAATTAATTTTTAAATAATTTGAATGAAATATTATAAAAATAATCAAATTCTAATGTATTCAATATTTATCTATTTCTAACGATCTCATATAGTTTTCCTTAGATGACTAACCTTTAAAACTTTAAATAAAATTCTTTGTCTTCAATTTAAATGTAGGCAAAGTATAGGGAAAGATCGTCTTTTCACTGGCCTATGGAAAGACGGGTTTAATTAAAATAATGAAAAAGTGAAGTGTTTTGATTGCAATATTAAAAATTTATTCTACAACGTACTGTAGTTATAAAGTTTATGACCCAATTAATGCAACCCAAAATTTTATCTTATTTTTTCTAATTTGCAGTTTAAACTCTTCAATTTACTAGTAACTATTAATGAAAATAAAATTAAAAAGTAAAACTAAAATATATCTATGAACTAAGATAGAAACCAATCAAGTGAATCATTAATCATGATTCAAATTATCTTTGTAATTAAAGAGCTAATTAAGGCTAATATTTTACAACAAACTTACAAAGAATTGGATGATTGAAAATATTAATTTAAAAATATTTCTAATCAAAATATTACTAGTATCTATTAATTGAAAATATTGATTTAAAAATATTGCTAAGATCAAGAGTAGAAACAGAAGACAACAGCGTAGAGGATGGATGCCTAAAACGTTAATGCTATAAATGAAATGAAGATGTAGAAACTGAAGCAACTAAGTGACTGTGGATGATTAAAGACAACAAACTTACAAAGAATTGGATGATTGAAAATATTGATTTAAAATATTTTACAAAATTTAATGAAAATAAATTTTCCGAAAGAAAATAATAATAACGAAAAGTTAATATTGTATGAAAATTTTTCTATTTTTAAATAAAAGAACTAATCAATATTAATTTTAGTTTATAAAATAATTTTAAATTAATAATTTGCAATGTTCTTTTATTTAATACATAAATTTTAAATATACTCTTAAAATAATTTCATCTAACTGTGCTATTAATACACATTTTAAATTTAATTTATTATATGATATTTTAATATTAAATAACATATCAACACTGTTTATAATCGTAATGTTATTTTCAACTAAATATGATCAAGTTAAAATTTTATACAATAACAATTGTAACACACTATATTCAGGTCTTGTTCAGTTTGAGTTAACATTAATCCAGATGTCTTCAAATTCGGGTTAGCATCAATTCGGTTAATTTCAAATTGAGTAGTAGTCGGGTATGATCAGGTTTCTTTCAGGTACGGATCTTTTTCGGGTTTGGATTCAGGTTCGGTCCAAGTGTGGGTCCTTTTCGGGTTTCGGTTTAGGTTCGATTCGGGTTCAGGTGTTATTCGAGTTTGGGTCCCATCAGGTCTGACAATTTAAGTTTGGGTACGGTTCAATCAGGTGATTTCGATTTTTGGTTATTGATTGGGTCTCACTATTTGGGTGTCGGTTCGATTCGGTTCGATTATTTATTACCGGGTTTTCGGGTTCGATTATATTTTGCCAGGTCTAGGCGCTGGGCCCATCCTGGTCTCCTAACCAATCAAAGTGGGTGGATGAGAGTTGCGGGCGTTGGAGATGATCACCCTCACAATGGTTCACACGAGCAGGGGCGTGGAGCCAAACATGGTGGACGGCATTGAGGAGATTGAGTGATTCCAACCTTTCTCTAACCTTGGTTACATGCTTTGGGGACAATGCATCAACTAAGTGTGGGGGAGGGAGTTGAAACACTCCATGTGGTGGCATCTTTCTCGTTCTCCTCTTTCATTTCTTGTTTTGGTTGTTTTTATTAGTGATGGCTACTACTTTCCCGGTTTTTCTGTCATTTGTTTTTTGAAAAACTTGTTTTTGTCTCTCTTCAAAACTTATTTTATAGGTGTGAAGGCACCTTTTTATTGTAGTGTTGGGGATGTTGAAACATTTGGTGGTGTTTTTTATTTGACTTATTCTCCATGTACTATATATGAAACCTACTTTGGGGCATTTTGTGCTACACAAAAAAATTTTAAAAAGAAAAAAATGTACCCGGCTAAGTTAAAAACCCGAAAGCGAGACTTAGGAAACAATAGGAAATGCCCTGATAGGTTGAAAAATCTATGCAAAAATGAGAGGCAAAATAGTGTGGAAAAGGGCGAGAGTGGGCTTTGAAAAAAGAAAAAAAAGTGTGAAGCTAGGATAAAAACCCGAGAGGGTTCCTAGGCAAAATGAGAAAATGAGAGAAATTGAAACTTATGTTATGCTTCTCTTGGTTTGCCTATTTGGTAGTTTCTTTGGTTGAGTAAGATAGCTTTGCACATGATTTGTATACCTCCCATTTTGACTTGGTATGATGGTTGTTTAGACTACTTTATTTTATGGGATATGAGAGTGTGGGAGATTCTTATGTCATGGGGGTTAGCGTAGTCTAGGAATAAAATGTTGGGTGTTTAGGGAAAACCTTTGCATGCTATTTTACTCTTAGATATTTTCTTCTTTACTTGAGGACGAGTAAAGGTTTAATTTAGGGGAGTTGATGAGATGTCAAATGCATGTATTTTTCGAAGCATTTAACATCTCATTTGTTATCTTTTGTATGGAGTTTGCTAGAGTTAAGTAGGTTTACATTATGAGGGGGGTTTAGATGACCGTTTGTGATTTTCATATCTAAATCCCTCCTTTTGTAGCCTACTTCAGGTCTAATGGATTTTAGTCCCTACGAGCGTCTAGATCCATTTTTGTGAGCTTTACTTGTAGATTGCTCGTAGGCACATCAGATTGTTTTTAGAAGGCCATTCCCAAGAATGGTAATATATTGTAGAAGACCATTTGCAAGGATGGTAGAAGACTGAAGGCCACGAGCCAAACACGTGGTAGTAGATTGATACGCCAAAGAAAAGGAGCTAACTTCGGAAGAATTAAAGACTAGCATGACCTGTGAAGATTTGCACTGCCCGTGCCATGCTCGTGCCAAGAAGAGGAAGTCCAAAACATGGGCCGTTAAATACTGCACGACCCCTGCACTCAGAATGAAGAAATTACGAGTCCAAGCTCGATTTTTATATTTGCGCTTGATGTCCTATGAATATTTGTGCTTGATTTGTAGTTTACATTCTTGTAAGATTTATGCCATGTTATGCTTTACGATGCATCCATAGATTCATGCATAGTTTATTATCGTGCTAGGCTAAAATGCTATCTTGGAATTGTTAGATTAGGGCTATTTTAGGCTCAAGAGTACTAAGGAGATGTGTGCATTCATGCTACCTTGAGAGTACCAACCCGATCGTTAGACTGTAATTCTAATTGGCTAGTTGTATGAGTGATTGCATGTTATGAGTGCTAGACTAATTCCTAACGAGGGGAAACCCTGGGATTGCCCCAATAGATTATCGTTGTAGTTTGTAGCGACTAGGGTCATGGAAAACTAGAGTCATCACAAGATGCAAATTCCATTGCATCTCCAGACTTAGGGTTGGTGTCCATAGTTGAGTGCACGGGACGTATTGTCCTCACTCTCATATCTAACGTTTGTGACCTACGCAAAGCTTAGTTCCTTTAAGTGGGGGATCATTACTATCGAGAGTGAGATGACGAGACATGAGAGTAGATCCAAAAGGTCGATCAATACATATTCCCTAAGTCACTCACACAACTAGCCAAAAAATTCTAACCTTTGAAACGCATCTCCTGGGAATTAATCAACCCCGTGGGGGTGCGGGTCAAGGAATTATCTATGTTTTCGGTGACGCAGAATAAGATAACATCCTCCACCAGATTTTTTAAGGAAGCTCATATGAGCTTATAATTTTACTTTTAAATGTATTGTTTTCTCTAAATCTAGGATGTGTAATTATCATGTCCATCTTTGCTTTATAGGATCGACGATAGGGATTAGTGAACTGGGAGTGTTAAACCATGTTTCACCCTACTTCAATGGGGGTTAGGGAATACCAGGGCAAGAAAAATGCCAAGGCTCGCTTTAGCTTGGCTCTAGGGGGACATATAGGCTCTATAGATAACAAAAACGCTTGACTAGCTGCAAGTGTTTGTTCAACTATGTTATAACAAGGTATGGTATACCGCTGGTGTGAAGAGTGCCGACACGGTATACTTTCCCACTTTCATATTCAGTGTCCTCGTAGGGGCGGCAGATCTAATGGCCTATGTGACTGCGCAGACTGGGATAGCCCCCGACATCAGTTCTTACTTTTTGTTGTTGTAGCAATATGTTTTGCTGCTCTTAAATTCGTTAAATTTTTTATATGCACCTAAAATCATGTGTTAAGTAATGCATTTAGCACATATGTTAGTATGTTTAGTTGGTTGATTGCTAGGTTTAGTTTGTTTTACATTACAAGGGGTTTAGATAGCCTTTGTTAGTTTTCTTGTCTAAATCCTTAGTTTTGTAGATTTATTTAGACTTAATGGATGCTATGTCCTTACGAGCTCCTATTTTGTGAGCTTCATTGTAGATTGCTCGTAAGCACTTCAGAGTAGAAGGCCATTTGTAAGGATGGTAGTAGATAATAAAATGTCATTAGTAAGAATGGTAGTAAACCAAAGGCCACGTGCTTAATCGTGGTAGTAGATGGAATCACGCCAAAGGAGAAAGGAGTCGAAGCTCAAACAAGATGAAGACTGACATGACCATGTTGTATTGCACAGGCCGTGTCAGCCAATTGAATGTTCCCAAGTAAAGGCAAAGGCCGCAATGAATTGCATGGCCAATGCCGTTCAAGTGATCCGTGCAGCTAAGTATGAGCACATGTTATGCCATATTGCACAACCCACACACCTTAAAGTTCAAGTACTTAATACCACTTCGTTTGGCATGGCTGCGCCATCCGTTGCTAAGAAATCGACTCCTAGCCGATGACCCTAGAGGATTTGCACATGCCACGCCATTCAGATGCTCAGAAGACCCTTCCAGCTAGTGGCCCACAAAGAATCACACGACCGTGCTGCTCAGAAGCAAGGAAGCACACGCACAGCAGGCATCACACTTCCTATTGCACGGGCTGTGCCACACAAGCCGTGTGCTATTGCACAGCTCGTGCCGCCACCAGCTACGGTTTTCCTTGTTCATTTTGGGTCTCTTTAAAGCCCAATTCCTATCGACTATATAAAGGGACCTATTTCTACTATGGTTTAACAAGTAGAGTTTATTTTTCATTCTCCTAGTTTTTACAAAGAGTAGGTCGAGAGACAAGGGAAGTTGCCCCTATCTCTTAGTTTAATCTTTCTAGTTTTTCCCAAGGGCATTGAATTCAATGGGAAAGATTGGGTTTAATGCTTAGGGAGTAGTTATTTTTCTTGGGGATTTATTTTGCATTCATGATTTGGTAGATATTTTATGAGATTCTAAATCAACATATTCTTTTATGTTTATGAATATCATGTTGACATGTTTACATTCTTAAACTGGCATATATCGTAGTCTATGTTTCATGTAATGGCGCTAGGCTTGATTTGTTCCCTTCAAAGTGTCTGCTAGGGTAATAAGGGGGATATGTGAGTCCTTAGGTGCATTGGTGTATGTGTGTACATCGTGAGCACCATTCCGATAGCAGTATGCTAGCCTGACTGGAAAATGGTAGCTCGATAGGTTAGGACATGATAGTGTGTAGCAACTAGGGTTGTGTTATAGCGACCATCGACATTTCAACCCTAGAGTCATCATGAGACGTTAATCCTTTTGCCTCTATAGGCCTAGGGAGAAGCGTTCATAGTGGAAGCCCATGATGTAATTCTTTACGGGAAAGAGGAGTGCATAATGGGCAGGCTGCTTGATGCACTTTCCTAATTACAGAGGTGGTGTCGATAGAATAGGACATGGTCACCTTTGTGTAACAGACAAAGGGAAGTGTTGACTATCTACCACACTATGTGACATTGACATTGGGATAGGTTTATAGATATTGTATTTGATAGAATCTAAGATCAAAGTATTTTACCAATCACGTAATGAAAATATCCCCAAGTGTTAGCTTGATATTTTTTATTCTCTTGTTCTTGTATGTTTTGTAGTTGATAGATAAATCCCCCAAAACCCTGTTTGCAACATTAACTATTCCCAACACACATCAGATTGTCGACCCATTTGCAAGTTTTGCATAGTTAACTTTTAAATTCCTAGCATCTATGTGGACGACCCCGGACTTACCACTATCCACCACTTGGTAATTTAGTAGTTAGTACGGGAGAAACAATGCAAATTTTTTTATCTTTGATCTCACAGTGCTCCATGGGTTAATTATATCTCCCAAAAGGTTGGTTGGTTAACGATCCCACGAAGTGCGGATCAAATTGCGTCGCTGTTGGGGATGCTAGTTTAAGTATTTAATTATCAACTTGCATTACTAGTTGGTAGAGTAGTTAGGGTTGTTTTTATTTTGTAGCTTTGATTGGTTTTGGGTGTTGAGCCTTTTTGATAGCTATTCCGGGGTCTTCTAATCTGTTTACTAGTGTTTTCTCTTGGGACTGATATTGTCTAGTTTCTGGTTTATGGTACATATATGTACCACAAACTTAGGGAGTTTACACTACCTACCGGAAAATGAAAGTGGTCGGAGAAGGAGGAGGAAAGCTAAAGTAGAGGTTCCACAAGAACTGGCTATTTTTTTTGTAGAGGAGATTGTAGAGATGGCGAAGACAATCAGACGCTTAGGGAGTTGATGGCTCTAAACTTGGAGAATCAACCCATGTGCATAGTCTTCCCGCCCCTGCCACCGAATGTTACTTGTGAGCTAAAGAGCGGCATGATTCAATGCCTGCCCACCTTCCATGGGATGACTGGTGAAGACCCAAACAAGCACTTGTTGGAGTTTCACTTGGTGTGCACCAATATGAAGCCACCGGGGGTGTCGAAGGTGGAATACAACTTGAGATCCTTTCCTTTCTTGCTGGGGAATGCAGCCAATGATTGGTTATATTACCTCATGCCGGGTTGCAGAACTTCTTGGATGGATATGAAGCAGAGGTTTCTTGAGAAGTAATTTCCGACTTCAAAGTCTACGAGTCTAAAGAAGCAGCTTCCAACATTTTGCTACTAGCGAAAGAGTCCCTCTGCGAGTATTGGGAAAAATTTAAGAGACTATTGGCGAGTTGCCCCTACCATCTGTTCAAGGAGAGAAATTTGGTTTATTATATATTTGAGGGTTTGTGTGACAAGGATATACGTATGGTCAATGTTGTGCGTAATGGATCCATAGCGAATAAGAGCCCCAAGGATGCAATGGCATTATTCGAGGAAATGGCCAAGGGTGCAAGACAATTTTGTACTCGATCCTGTGTGAAAACCTTAGATGAGCCCGCTCATTCTCCTAAGCTAGAGGAATAAGTCCAAGAACTTTCTTCCATGATGAAAGAGTTCATGTAAGGGAGAGCTTAACAAGTGAAGGTGTGTGGAATTTGTAGTCTTGATCATCCGACCCATACATGTCTGCAAGTGGTTGACAACCTTTGAGGAAGTGAAGGCTTTGGACTTCAATGGTGGGAACCAAAAAATTTTGAGGGGGCAAAAACAAGGGTTCCAAGGGAACCAAGGTGGAGATAGGCAAGACCCATATGCAAATTCCTTTAATCCTTGATACCGTGATCACCCTAAATTTTGGTGGCGTGAGGACAACCAAGTGTAAAATCGAGGGGGACAACCTCAACCTTACCCAAGGAGATAAGGGCCTTCCAACACCAATGCCGCATTGTACAAGTCGGGCCGGGAAGAGATTCTTGATGCAATTGTCCAATTGGCGAAGAAGAGTGATGTGTTCACAAAGCGAACAAGAATAGAGATTGAGGAACTTGGCACTAGAGCCTTATTAAGTATTAATAACCTTGAGTGCAAGTTGGTCAACTTGCCACTTCGGTGAGCCGACTAGAGGCTAGAGAATCTGGCAAGCTACCGTCCCAACCCAAGGTGAATCCACGCAATGTGAGTGCCTTGAAATTGAGAAGCGGGAAGGAGGTACATGAGGCCAAGAAGGAGGTTGTGCAAGAGGATGGAAAATTGGTGGAAAGAAACAAAGCCAACCTCAAAGAAGAAGATATCGTAGTTGAGAAGGATCCCTTGAGGAGTTCCCCATCACTAAGGCAAGGGTGAACCCTCTGCCACCGTTTCCTAGTGCTCTACGAGGAAGGAAAAATGTGGCAACCAACGAAGCACAAATTCGTAAAGTCTTCAAAAAGGTTGAGGTTAGAATTTATGTTCTTGATGTCATTGAAAAAATTCCCTCATATGCTAATTTTTTTTAAATTCTTGCACTAAAAGAAACAATAAAGCAACTAAGAAAGTAGATCAACTGAAAATAGGGGGATAGCCACTTTATCTCATAAGAACATATGATTACCTCGAAATGCTTTCGATCCCTATTTCTTTAGCTGTTATATTGGTGAAGAATGCTATGATTGACTTAGGTGTCTCTATCTGTTATATCTCGTATAGCCTATATGAGAACCTTGGAACAGGGGAGCTAAGGGACACTAGGGTTATTTTCCAACTAGCCGATCATTCTCAAGCTAGGTCTAGAGGTATCGTTGAGGATGCCATGGTTAGGGTAGGCAACCTAGTGTTCCTGGCAAATTCTATGTCTTTGATGTAGTGCATGGTGGTGGTGCACCACCAAATTTATTGGGGAGACCGTTCCTAAAAATATCAAGGACCAAAATAGATGTCCATTTAGGGACACTAACCCCTTGGATGATGTTGATAAGGTTGGCTTCGAAATTTACAAGTCTAAGCATTATTGACCTATTTCCTCTCATGCGTGCAATGACATATGTTTATGTGATGAACTTGTTCAATGTGATGATCCTTGCATGATTGATGGTAATGAATGCCTTGATGGGTTCCTTGATGAGAGTGATGAGAGAAATCATATTTTGAGCCTTCATTGTAATGACAACGCTGATGTACCTATGCTATGCATGAGTTTGATGATGATCTTTCTATTGTGGATTATTTTTCTATGCTCACTAACTTGCAGTGGTTGATGGAGAGTGGTGAGGACGCAAAACCTCCTTGACCACCTCCTAAACCTGAGGAAAAAACGAAGGATTCAATATTAGCTAAGTATGAACATACACTCTCTATGGTGGACAGAGAATGAAGGTAAGGGTGACACTTTGTGGAGGCCTCTCCACAAAGATGTCATCATGGGTGGAGTCGCAGATGGCGACTCCGGAGACCCAATGGTAAGTTCTTTTTAAGTAGAATGCATGAAGAATAAGTTGTGAGGAAGAAAATAAATATACGGTATTTTTCCTTGCTTTGTTTTGATGTTTTTGATAGTCAATTTTTTCATGATTGTTTTTTTTAACAAAGGAATTTTTTGTGGAATTTAGGCTGGTTGTTGAGTTTAATATCGAGTCTTGTGTTTATAATTAGCAGAAAATGGGATTTGGGTGAAAAATTGCTAGGAATATGAAGGTGCTGAGAGAGGCAAGGGTCGTGTAATGCATATGAACCATGTAAGATGAACTGGCACGAGGCCTTCATATGGCACGGGTCGTGTCATGCCTCGTGCCAGTTGAAGAAACTACAGTTGGGTAAATTTGCAGAAATTCAAAGTTTTTGATCAAAACGAACACTTTTTCCCCATTAATTCTGCAGGTCTCTTCCTTCCTAAGTTGGTTAATGTCCGTGGTACTACACCAAACATTAAAACCTTCTTTTAACATTTATTGAGTGAAGCTTTTACTCCTAAAGTTTCTATTTTTCCCCAAACAATTACTATCTCCTTTTCTCCTCTCACCGAAACAACCCATTCTTACAAGATCTTTGATTCTCTGAATTAAAACTTAGAGTACCTTCTCCCATCAATAAATTCCATGTGACCCACTACAAGTACTTCAAAAAAACACTCACTCTCACTTCAAAATTGGGAAATTCGAACATTTGGGCATTTTCTCTCAAGGGAAAGCACTCTTTGCTTCTTCTGTGTGATTCAACTTTTAGCCTCCAATTTAGGGTAACTCTTTGAACTTTGTGCTTAATTACTTTCATTAGCATGATTGTGTTGTATGTGGGAACCATGAATTTTGAAAATTTTTGTGTGTTTTAGGAGGGTTTGTGGGCTATATGCATGTTTTTGTGTTGAATTAAGTGTGCGGGAAGTTTATGATCCTTGTGAAGATATGACATGATTGACATGATTTGCCATAGGCTGGGTTAGGGAGAATGCTCTTGCTAATTGATCTTTAATGGATATGCTTGTGTACTCTTTCCATTACCATCTCTTTCTTTTTGTGGTAGAATGGGGCCAGAAAGGAGTAGGCCGAAGAAAGGAACAACCTCCCAGGGTGAGAGAAATAAGAAGTCGGCTAAAGTTGGGAGACAAGAACCGATAACTTCCCTTCTAACCCCGCCATTGTTGTCGATGAGTTCGTGGTGTTGGATAACATTTTCGGGAGTGCGGCCCGGAAATGGAAGTATCTCACTAACCCAAAGGGGACCATATTGGTGGGAGACCATCACCGTGCTTTTAAAAGATAGTATTTATATGCCCAAATTACGGCTAACTACTAAATAGTAGCTAGTGGTAAGACGGGGTCGTCCACGATGATAATAGGGGTTTATCGAATGTTAAATGTAGTTAAAAAGCACACAAAGAAGTCACTCTAAGTGTGTGGTAACAAAGTTGGGGGGGGTGGTTTTGGAAAACACTGCGACTACTTTAAGCAACTAAATTAAGAAGCGATTAAAAAGTACGATGCAAATATGATCACAAATAGCACAAACGATGTAACTAAGATTATAACGAGTCTTGAACGCAATTGGTTTACATTTCTAGTTATCCTTTTATCATCGACTAATTATCCTATTTTCATGCATTAACCATAGATTGCGGAGAACTTGTCAACACCTTTTGAGTGAAAGCATTTCTCGTCTCTCCTCAGTTATAGTTAGAGTCACCGATCAGCGCACACAATAACCCTTACCCCCGGGTCACCTAGATGATCCGCGTCATAGACTTCCCCGAGAATAGAAATACACATGGAGACCCAACACAACTACCACAATATCCTACAAGCGAGAAACACATAGATAGCACAAGTATATCTACTAATAACGACTACGAGGATCAGCCTTCATGCTAATCGTTATTAGTGAGCCACATTGATAATTAGTCAAACCCATTCAAATTCATCCTAAATCTAAGAAATTTCATCCATCAATAATCATAATTAGT
This sequence comes from Rubia yunnanensis, assembly GCA_037428765.1. Classification (NCBI taxonomy): domain Eukaryota; kingdom Viridiplantae; phylum Streptophyta; class Magnoliopsida; order Gentianales; family Rubiaceae; genus Rubia; species Rubia yunnanensis. Next base: position 63,942,485 of record CM075065.1, read on the forward strand.
TGTCACTCCTAATTATAACCTAGCATTGACCAACAATAATCACATTGATGAAAAGTTAAAGTCTTCTGGGTTTGACCAAAAACCTAGCAAATAATCAATCCACAATCATCAACTAGTTGATCATCCTAGTCTAAATCATGCATTAATCACACAAGAAAACAAAAAATATACTTGATAATCGTAGCACAAAATAGGATAAACCATATCTCACAAATTTATACTAGAGTTGCTTACCAATTGCTCTCAAGAGTATATTTAGCCTAGACTATGAAAACCCTACAAGAATTCATGAAGGAGATGCAAAAAGTAAGAAAAGATGAAGAAAAATTAGGGCTTTTGAAGGGAGACATTCATATAAGAGTAATGGAAGAGAGGGAGAGGTACGAGGCTAAAAAATGAAGATATTAGCAGCCCAAATCTGTCATTACAGGCTGCAATGTAGGCTGCAGCCCGTAGTGCTCAATCTGCCCACAACTTATTTCCATCGCTACGGGTGAACGCTGACCCGTTTTGGGAGTTCTTGTTGTCGATTTTATAGTACTCAAGAAGATGAATCCAATGGTATCACCCATGGACACCAATTCATCTTGGATAATTCTCAGAATTTGGCTACAAAAACCCGGATTATTCTTCCTCCGCTACTTTGCCTTCCTTCTTCAATCTATCTTCTACCACTTTGTAAGTGGCCTTCAATATTCTACCATCCTTGTGGATGGCCTTCACGAAACTACTCCAAAGTGCTTTTGAGAAATCTACAAATTAAGCTCACAAAAAGGAATCTAGATGCTCGTAAGGACCAAAAATCCATTAGACTCAAAATAGGTTACAAAATGAAGGATTTAGATACGAAAACCAAAAATGGTTATCTAAACCCATTATGATATAAACCTATCTAAATCTTGCAATCTTCTAACTAAAAGTTAACAAAAGAAACGTTAAATTCTTCGGAAAATATATACATTTGACGTCTCATCGTTTCGAGACAAAGTTCGCTTGCAATGAGACATTGGTAGCACTAGGCCTATTCGAGCCTGTCACCTATTTCCTAGTTCGGATGGGCCTAGAGAGCTTCTTAGAGATTTACTCCAAGACATACATCAGATTGACTACAGAATTTCTGGCGAGTGTGGAGCAGACATCCGACGGCGATGGGAGGAGAACCATCACCTTCCATTTGGATGACAAGGAGTACTCAATGACACATAGAGAAGTTTCTCAAGTGTTTGGGTGGAAGTACGGGAAGGAAGTTCTAAGGACTTACCGACAAGGGCTTCCATTCTCATAGTGCAGCTTTTGGCGGAACTTGGCAGGCATGGATAGGAACCATTGGACATGAGTACCGCAATAGTCCACCTGGCTAATGGGTACGTGCACCAGCTCCTATCCATGGGAGTTCTTTGCCACATGGAGCTCTCTCAAAGCCCCAATAGGGATGTGAAGATCTTGTGGGTGATGACTATGAAGGAGAACTTCTACCCCAATTTGGTGGAGACTTTCATACAGGAGTGTATAGCCACGGGGAAGAAGAAGGGCTACAGGATACCCATGTGAGGCATAGTCGGGCTTCTAGCCCAATACTCGGGACATTCGACTCCCTCTCATTTTGTTGTGGCAAACTTGAGTTGTTTGGGGATGAGGTACACAACGGATAAGTTGGCAAGTGCTTCAATGATTGCTACCACTACCTTGGAGGATCGCTTCATTTGGTTGTATGGTAGTGCTTCAGTTTTCAACTTTACGATACTTCCACAACCCAAACGCACAACTATCAACCACGACACCGCCTTGGAAGACCTTTTTATAGCTCCCGATCCAAGGTTCAAGAAGGGTTTCTACAACATCTTATCTACCCCTGAAGTGGACATTGAAGAGGAAGGGTGAGATTCCACCTAGAGTGCCACCTACCTAAGGCACCCTACCAGTGGATTTCTTCGACCATTTTTGCACTTTTGGGGAACAATTCATAAGTTCAACCCAAATAATACAAGAGGTTGGTCACGTGGTAGGAGGAATGAGCTTGAAAATGGAGGAATTCGCGACTAGGTTGCATACTATGGATAACACCATAAGAGCTTGGGGAGTTAGTTTGGAATCTATTAAGCGGGAAGTGAAAAAGGAGTTTGCAATCATGGATGGAAGAGCCGATGTTCATGAGGAAGCTATAGAGTAGTTGATTGAGAGGTTTCGTGCTTCGATGCTTGATGGCTTCCGAGACCTAGTTTCTATCAAGAGGCAAGAGATGAGGCAAGAAGAATGGAGGTGAAGGCATGAGGCAAGACACTTGAGAGTGGGCCCATCGGGGTCCCAAGAGTAAGTGCCACTATTTTTCCCTAATACACTTATGACTTCTATTTTTGATGCATTGGGGACAATGCAAGGTTTAAGTGTGGAGGAAGGAGTATTTAGGCACTTAGGAGTTTCAACAAGATTCCTTTGTGTTTTGTTAGTTTGTTTTTCTTTGCTTACCTTCATGTAGTATGAATCCCACCTTTGGGGCATTTTGTGCTACACAGAAAAATTGAAAAATTGAAGGAAAAAAAAATATATATGCCCGGCTAAGTTGAAAACCTGAAAGGGTGACTTAGGAAACAACGGGAAAGGCCCAGATAGGTTTGAAAACCTATGAAAAAGTGAGAGTCCAGGGTGTGGAAAAACGTGAGAAGTGAGCTCATTTTGTGGGAAGCTAGGATGAAAATCCAAAAGGGCTCCTAGGCAAAATGAGAGAAATTGAAAAAAAATCCTATGGTTCTCTTTAATTAATCTTTTGGAAGTCCTTTTGGTAGAGTAATTTAGCTTCACACTCATCTTTGTGAACTCCACCTTTTGTTAGTATGATTGGTTGGATAGGTTACCTTAACATCTTTGGGGAGTGAGAGTTGTGAGATTCTTACATCTTTCCGGGAACTAGAATAGTCTAGGAATAAATGTTAAATGTATTGAGGAACTCTCTTTGCATGCTATTTTCCGCTTAGATCTTTGCTCGTTCTTGTTTACTCAAGGGCGAGTAAAAGTTTTAAGTGTGGGGGAACTGACCTGCACCTAAAAGCATGTGTTAACCAATGCATTTACCATATTTGTTAGTATGTTTTGGTTGGTTGGTTGCTAGGTTTGTTGGGTTTACATAACAAGGGGTTTAGATAGCCTTTGTTGGTTTTCTTGTCTAAATCCTTAGTTTTTTAGATTTATTTAGACCTAATGGATATTATGTCCTTACGAGCACCTAAATCTTACTTTGCGAGCTTCATTGTAGTTTGCTCGTAAGCACTTCGGAGTAGAAGGCCATTCACAAGGATGGTAGTAGATAATAGAATGTTATTCACAATGATGGTAGTAGACCGAAGGCCACACGTTTAATCGTGGTATTATATTGAATTATGCCAAAGGAGAAAGGATTTGAAGCTCAAAAAAGATGAAGACGGGCACAACTGTGTTGTATTGCACGAGCTGTGCTAAGTAATGGCATAAGCCGCAATGAATTGCATGACCCGTGCCGTTGAAGCGATCTGTACGGCTAAGTATGAGTATAGGTCGGGCCATATTGTACATCCAGTGCACCTTAAAGTTTAAGATCCTTGGACAAGCCCACATCCTACGTTTTTTTGCATGGCCACACCATCAGCTTCCAAGAAATTGACTCCTAGCCGATGGCCCACGAGGATTTGCACGGACTGCGCAATTCATATGCTTAGAAAACCCTTCCAGCCGGTGGCCCATGAACAATCACACGGTCGCAACGCTCAGAAGCAAGGAAGTACACGCCCAGCCATGGCCTATGCCCTATTGCACAGGCCTTGTGATATTGCACGACCCTTGCCGCCGCTAACTAGGGTTTTCCTTGTCCTCTTTGGGCCTATTTAAGGCCCAATTCCTATCTACTATAGAAAGGGACCTATGTCCACTACGGTTTAACAAGTAGAGTTTAATTTTCATTCTCCTTGTTTTGCCTAAGAGTAGGTAGAGAGAGAAGGGTTCTCTTAGTTAAATCTTCCTAGTTTTGCCAAGGGCATTGAATCCAATGGAAAGATTGGGTTCAATGCTTAGGGAGTGGTTATTTTGATTGGGGATTTAAATTTGTATTCATTATTTGGTAGATATTTTGTGAGATTCTAAATCAACCTATCCTTTTATGTTTATGAATATCATGTTGACTTGTTCTTTACATTCTTACTAAATATATGTTATATATTCTTAGATTGCTATACAATGTAGTTTATGTTTCATGTAATGGATCTAGGCTCTATTTTCCCCTTGGGAGTGTTTGCTAGGGTAATAGAAGGATATGAAAGTTCTCGGGTGCAAGGGTGCATGTGTGTACACCATGAGCACCATTCCGATGACCGTACGCTAGCCTGTCTAGAAAATTGTAGTCCGATAGGTTATGAAATGATAGTGTGTAGCTACTAGGGCTGTGTTATAGCAACCATCATCATTTCAACCCTAGAGTCATCATGAGATGTCAATCCCTTTGCATCTATAGGTCTAGGGAGAAGCGTTCATAGTGGAGGCCCAAGATATAATTCTTTAAAAGAAAGAGGAGCGCATAACGGCCGGGATACTTGATGCACTTTCCTAATTACGGATGTGGTGTTGATAGAATAAGACGTGATCACCTTTGTGTGACAAACAAAGGGAAGTGTTGACTATCTACCAAACTATGTGACAGAGACATTGGGATAGGTTTATAGATCTTGTATTTGATAGAATCTAGGATCAAAGCATTTTACCAATCATATAACACAAATATCCCCATGTGTTAGCTTGATATTTTTTATTCTCTTGTTCTTGCATGTTATTTAGTTGATAGATAAAACCTCCCAAAATCCTGTTTGCAACATTGACTATTCCCGACATGCATCAGATTGATGACCCAATTGTGAGTTTGGCATAGTTAACTGTTAAATTCCTAGCATTTCTGTGGATGACCTCGGACTTACCAATATCTACCCCTTGGTAGTTTAGTAGTGAGTACGAGAGGAGCAACCATTAAAATTATTTATCTTTGATAGCACCCCATGGGTTAGTTCTATCTCCCAAAAGGTTGGTTGGTTAACAACTCCACAGAGTGTAGATCAATATATGACCTAGATTATACTAAAAGTGTGGAGGGATAGAGTTTATCTGTTTGTTCTTCTTAGAGTTTTATAGGTTCTATATAGAGATTTTGAAGCTTATGAGTATTGTGATGAAAGTGTAATTTTTGTGAGAGCATTGCTCTTTTTTATTTTTATTCTTGCCTATGGTAATCTTAATTACATTTCTAGTTGCGACCCGCCTCCATCTGGGGTCATTAATTGTAGCTAATTAACATGAGCTGAGGCTTTCCAGTGGGAAAAGTCAAAGATAAAATTTATAGTTCTGCACTCGTTCTCACTGCTACGTTACCTAAAGGGCAGTTAGCGGTAAGCCATGTGTTTGTCCACAGAGATGATATGGCTCAAGTATCAACTAAAAACAAAACCTTGTATGGGTCGTCAATCTGTACGAGTGAAAGGATAACTAGTAAATTCAAACAATAAAGGGGGGTTTGGATTTTCAATTTAACAACTAAAATGCATAAAAATAAAAAGTAGGTAATCTAATTAAGCTAAGCACTTGGGGAGTCATTGCGCCAAATGATTAATCAAATGTTTCGATCCTCGATTCATTCACCTATAAGATTTACTTAACAACCTAATAGAGTGTTTATAATACGTGGTGTGACCGATGGCATACACTTCCCTGTACCTGTCATACCGGGTGCGCTCACAACCTTCCATCGATGCTGCCATTGTAATTAAGGGAGTACAACAATGTCCAACCATTGTTGTAGGTCTGTTTCTCCCTAGTGCGATTACGTCTTGGGCTTCCACAACAAATGCACTACTTCTCCCGGGTCTTATCATCTAGGCCCAGGGGTCATTGGCACCTTATCTATGACACTAGGGCTCCTTACAACCCTAGCTTGCTACTTTTTCACTATCTCTACCCGCAACCTATCGGAAAAATTTACATTATCAGCTAATGGAAAGCAAGTCATAGAAATACTCGGGTCCCCCGTGCACACACCCACACAGACACATGGTACTCCCTTACCCATTCTAACATCCAATTTTTTCTTCCCAAGGGGGCATTAATATTTTCACCACACATGAATATAGCCTAAAGTGTGTGCTAATGTAGTGTACTATTCATGCAATTCAAACATTCTAGAACAATCACAATAATATCATGAACACAAATACTAGGATGCATCTAACGAATCTCACAAAACATAAGTTAAATCATGCGCTATAATTATCCCCAAGCTATGGAAACTACTCCATAGATATGGAATTCAAATATGGATTTGAATTCCACATCTAGGATGAACACAAAAAAGAAAAGAAAAGAAAAGGAGAGAGTAATTCTCTTTCTAAAAGTTACTCTCCTAATGAACTAATCTACTTTGTACATGTTTAACCTAGTAGCATAAGTTCATATATATAGTACAAGGGGATTGGGCCTAAAAATAGGCCCAAAATAGACCAAAAGTGCTTAAGCCCTAGTTCAGCTGCAGCCTGGCGTGGGCTGTCATGGATGGTGTGGCCTGCGCCATCTTCTTGTTGTGGGCTGCACGATTATGCGCGGGCTGTGCTCCTCCATCCAGCGCAGGGTGCTGGATTTAGCATGGACGTCATCCATGTTTGGTGCGGGGCGCTGGATCTGACGCGGGGTCTGGCGCGGACCATGGCCATTGACGCAGGCCACTGTCTGTAGGCTGGATATGGAACTTCTAAACCATGGGGTGCGGGTCTTGGTGCGGGCTGTCACATAGAGGCACGGTCTGCTTAGAAGTTTGGTGTGTGTTGTGGTCTGGAGGGTCGTTTCACTCAGAAACTTGGAGCGGGGCATGGTCTTTGGCTCGAGCCGTAGGCTAGTCTTGGCATCTAGAAGTTGGAATGGCACGGGCCGATGTGAATGGGATGGTCTATGCCCATACTTAGCTATTATTTAGCAAAGTGTCAAACTTGTGTTGCACGATCCCATGAGATTAGGTGTGGATCGCTCCACTGCCTCGTGCTGGAACTGTTTGCGCGGGGTGCCTCCTTTGGCATGGGTCGTTAGTGCCTAACCATGTTTCCTTTGCTATGGGTGGATCGTTAGTCTGATTTTTAGTTCTAGTAGTCGATTTTGTAGTGCCCGAGAAGATGAATCCAATGGAATTAGCCTTGAATGCTAATTATTTTCAAAACATTCTCAGAATTTAGCCCAACTCATTGGAGCACGATTCCCCATTTTTCATTGGCCGCTTTGATCTCTGTTGCTGCCTATTTTTTGCTCCAATCTCCTTCTACCACACATTGATGTTTGTGGCCTTTTTTCTACTACCATTCTAGAGGTAAATAGCCTTCGATCTCTTCTACCGTTATTGTGAACGACCTTCAATATCTTCTACCACCCTTACGAATGGCCTTCACATAGAATATAACCAATAAGTACCCATTGACGACCCACTAAAGATGATTAAATGGAAGATCTAGAAGCCTGTGCATACAAGATATCCATTAGTACAAATTAAGTCTACAAAATGCATGATTTAGACAAGAAAACCAAACATGACCGTCTAAAGCCATTGTCACGTAAACTCAACTAATACTAGCGATCCACCAAACAAAACATGCTAAAAACTATGACGGATGCAATGGTTAATGCATGTAAAATGAAGCACGTCAAGTTGGATATTTTACTTTTACGTCCTTTGTGGGTAGAAATATTATGATTATGATTTAAACTTTAAAATGTTTGGGGTGGTTGTTTGTATTTTACATACCTTGGTGCATCCGTACCTTAGTTATGATGATAAAATGTTGCGATGTATTGATGTTGTGTGACTAAACATGGTTCACTTTGCCGCTTACATCCAATCCTACAAGTTTGAGGCTTTATAGTTTACTTTGGTTCATTTCATTTCTTTTGTCCAATCCCACCTATTTGATGCTTTCCAGTTTGTCCTATTTCATGTTTATTAAGATTTTCAAGCTTGTATTGTACCTACATCCACCGACCATGGATTTTATGGTGGCTAATTGTCACCTAATGAAATATGATTGTTCATCATATTCTCTCTTGCTAATATATTTAGCTACTTTCTACTTTATTGTTTCTTTCTCTTTTGACATGACACCTGGCCTCTTCCTGATACCATGAAGGTCTGAAAACAAAAAGTTGATCCCGACAGACGACACCACGGATGCGAGGGATTCCTTCCGGACTACCATAATATCTAGAACTGGTTCTGTATTTCACGTAAGCTCTATGATACTTGCAGAGTAAGATCCCGAGAGTTTCGAGATCTTCCTCTGATGTCTAAGTTAGTATGTATTTGATATATGAGTATCACACCATCTTCTAGGTTTGCTTAGGATGGATCGCTACTTGCGGGGTGTTGCTCTTAACGAGGTTCCTTTTCTTCTCCAGCGAACAATCCTTTACTTGGTTTGCTGGGCTTGGGGTATTATATTTTTTCTAAATGTCACATGATTAAGGGAGGTATATATCATATACTCTCTAAAATATTCTTCAAAGAACCCCTATCTTTGGTTTTATCATTTAAACACACTTCATTGCCAAATCCTATATATTGCTTCAGCTACAACAAACTTAAACATTTGGGCTTTCCAACCTTTCCCTTTGCATTGTAGTTATAGCCACTCCATTTTTTTATTCCACCCCTCTGGTTTTCTACTCCATAGCACCCACCTAAGATCCTCCTTCCAAATTTTGCTTGTTTTCCTGCATTCAAAGAATTAGTGTTGTGCAGATTCTCAGCAGCATAAAGTATGCTTCCTTAGTGTACATTAAACCCAAACTTCTCCAATCTATCCTTCGTGGGTTACCTATTGTGACATTTCACCCACAAAGTAAATTTGGCCCACGGTCTAGCAAAGCTGCCAGAAAAGATCTTTCACCATTCAGTTTTTGGTTTCTCCATTTTCAACTCATTATAACCTTCATGGTGTTGAACTTCTTCACTTCCTTCTATTTCACCCAAGCTTCCATATCTTGAACCATGCCTTTCATTTTCTCAGGCTTATAACCATCCATGAACAATCTAATGGAAATCTGATCTCGAACACTTCTCTTCCTTTGATATAATATGTATGGATCGATTTAATCCATAATCTATCTGGTTTCCTGCATAGATTCCAAAACATTTAGCTCATACTTGCAATGCTCTACTCAGTTAAGTATATCACATTTAGTCTCACGGTTTTCTTTGGTTCACATATCTTCTCCCAGGAGATTAACAATTTCCTAGTTATAGTCCCCTCCACTCCACAGATAAGACCTGTGTAAAGCATCAATGTGTTTCAAAAAATATTTTGAAACCTAGCATGTCTGCATCCAATAAATTTTCATCCAAAATATCACACTTTTGATCAACTGGAGCCTCCCTGCATAGCCCAACAATTTGTCACTCCAGTGTCTTAGTCTCCCAACAATTTTATCAACTAATTGATGACACATTTGGATAGTTAACTTCTTACTTGCAAAGGGAACTCCTTAAGTACTTGAATGGTAATTCTCATTCAACAAAGCATGTGATATTCAGTACCTAAGTTTTTGATCATCCTCCATCCCACCAAATTATACCCTGCATTTTTCTTTTCTCACCCGTAGCCCTGTTGATTCTTCGAATTTGTGTTAAGTCTGCATTAGCAGTGATACTGGTGTATACCTATCCCATAAGGTTGGGCATAAGCCTAGCCCTGAATTTAGTTTCAAAATAGTATTGCATGTGAACCAAAAAAAGTGGAATCAGGTTGGAAGGAACTAAGCCACAAACCGAGAGAGACACTGACCATGATCAGGTTCCTACCACAACAATAAACACAAACCGTACTTATATGACCATGACACGACCCACGATCATGATCCCTGATAATGTGAAGCCATGATGATAACTTGTTATAAATACGAGAAGAAGGACACCAGTCCAGGTAAGTGCAACTATATTGAGAAATTATAATTCTCAAGGGGAAAATTACTGACTTGAGCGTCAGAGTCTTTTCCCCGAAATATCTTCAGGATCTTTATTGCATGAGAATTAACAGTGAACGGAGGTCAATTGGGAAAATTGGGAATACCATAACATATGGCACCATCTGTGGGGACGAGAATTTTTTTTCAGTCCTTCATTCCTTGCAAAGTAGACAATGGTGTTCACCAGAAGTGAAAGAAGCCAAAACCATCATACACAAGAGTAAATGGTTGGACGCAACAGAAGCGTGCATCCTGGCCAAGATCAGGAATATGTTCCTAGCAGAGAACATGAACACAGTAAAGAAGACATAGAACATGAGGAAGAGGCAGAGTCTCCCAATATGAATAAATAAAAAGAAAGGAGAGCATTTGCATTATTTATAGAAATGAATAGAGAACAACTGTATAATCAATTCTTAGCCACTCTCAAGCCAGAGTCCCCAAGAGTAAGTAAAAAATTGAGTCAAAAGTACAAGGATCTATGGGGATGAATTAAGAGCTATAGTGGCAGCCGACGATACAGACAAGTCACAGTTAGCACCACATCTTTGCGACTTCAAGATGCCAAAAAACTTCAAGTTGTTGCACGTCAAAATTTATGATGAGACTGATGACCCAAAGGATTCTTACATTCCTATCATAACAACATGAGATTTTTCAATGCAGAGATTGAGTTGGTGCGTAAGGCTTTCCCTATCATTCTGTTGGGAATAACAATTACATGGTATAAGGATTTGCCAAATGGAAGCACTAAGTCTTAGGTACAGCTCTTAGATCTGTTCTTGGGGTGACTCTACCAAAAGCAAAAATTCACCGTGACAATAGCATACCTAAACAATAAATCTCAACAAAGTGACGCAAGTCTGGCAGAATATAAAAGTAGGTTGGTCACAGAAAATTTTCAGGTTCGTGATATGTCTTTCCAATCTTCCTTGGGTGTGTTCACAGGAGGTATGCAATCGGGGGAATGTTTCAAAGAGATCACAAATAACATGCTAGAGAACCCAAGAGAATTACAAAAAATGATTGAGCAGTTTGTGCGAACCGAAGAAGCAAATAACCACAAAATAGAATGGAACTGAGGCAAAAAAAGAGTAATGGAAGACTCAAAAAGAAGTTTCACGAAGAAGGGAAAAGGAAGCCTTCCACTCAAAGGAAGATAAGTGGGAATGCAAGGCACCATGTCTCAAGAAACACCGCTAATGAAGTCACGAAAGGAAATCTAGCAAGCGAACAGAGATCTATTTCACAAATCAGCATCGAGGATAACACCTCTAGACAAAAGATCAAGAGAGTACTATTGTGCCTTCCATAAAGACCATGACCATGATGTTGATATTGCAGACATATGAGAAGGAAAATAGAGGTGAAGTTGAGGAATGGCTATCTGAGCTAGTACAAGAAAAAGGTGGTGGAAACCAATACAACAAAGCTAATAAGGCAGGAAGTTCCAGAGCAAAAAACTAGGCTGTTGCGAGCACTCATAACAAGAATCAAAAGATGAAAGCAGTGGTGGATTACGAAGAAGATGTATCTAATGAGGCTCTAGAGAGGATAGCCTTATCGATACATGGGTCAACCGAGTCTTTATCAAATAATGTCTGGAAAGCTAAGGCCATGTATTCACCACCACAAGAGTTTGTGGAAAAAATATTGCATGTGAATGAAACAATCACGTTTAGCGAAGAGGATGCAGTTTCTAATGCTTCACCTCACAGTGATCCATTGGTCATCATCGCTAGGATTGGGAACACAATAGTTCATAGAGTGTTTGTAGATGATGGGAGCGCAGTGTTAATCCTTTTTATGGATTGCTTTGACATATTAGGATTCAAGCAGGCTGGCTTGAAAAAGTTCACATCCTCGCTTGTAGGTTTCACTGGGCGAGCAGAGACACTGTTGGGTAACATATAACTGCCAGTAACAATCGGTGAAAATGATAGAAACCGCACTATCATTGTGATTTCGTTGTCATGGATGCACCGAGTTCATTTAATGTTATTATTGGTAGACCTTGGGTGAATAGAGCACAGGTGATATGGCCTCCATATCATTTTCTCATGAAGTTCCCAAACCCAACAGGAATCACAACGGTGAGAGAAAACCAACAAACTGCCAGATATTGTATGGTTATCGCGATGAGAGCAGGATAGAATGCGGAGCAAACAAAGATGGTTAGTACTATCACGGATGGTGAGTTGCTCAACCAATTGGACCCTCCAATAGATCTAGGAGAGATGGCTGAAGATGTTATTTTGGATGACACAAACACCTCTAAGCGTGTCAAAATAGAAAGCATCTTCCAGACTTTGATAAAGAAAGGGTGATACAAATCCCGCGAGATCACAGGGTCACATTTGCATGGAGCATACAAAATATGAGAGGAGTCGACACATGTTTTGTGACTCATTCATTGAATATCAATGATTTGATCAAACCAGTCAAGCAGAAGCAATGAAGCTTCGCTAGTGATAGACATAAGGCGATTGAAAAAGAAGTAAAAGCATTATTGCAGGATGGTATCATAAATGAGGTGATCTACCCAAAATGGCTAAGAAACCCAGTGATGGTGAAGAAGAAATATTTTGGGTGGAGAATGTGTATAGACTTCACTGATCTAAACAAAGCTTGTCCAAAGGATTTTTATCCCTTGCCTAAGATTGATCAGCTAGTTGAAGAAATTTCTGGATACGAGGTTTGGCTTTCTTAGATACGTATAATGGATTTCACCAGATATTGATGAACCCATAAGACACAGAAAAAATGGCCTTTATAACAAGCTTCGGGATATAAGAATGTGAAGTATTTGAGAGGAATTTATGGTCAGCTGAATGGAAAAGGAAAGGATAAATTTGACATTTTTTGTCAGATGTTGAGTCATAGCTATGTCTGGTTAAGGAACATTACTGATGAAGAAGCTGTTGGAATAGAGACGGTTAAGTATGGAGACAAGCTTCAGGTTGGATTCTTCGATATGGACTATGCGAGGAGAATGGAAAAACTAAGAGAACTTGTAATTATTGAACTCTCTGATAGTGAGGAGAGTGTTCCAACACTGTCTGAGGAACATGTGAATGTGAACTCCGATGTTGATATGGGAGGAGAAAGCAACGAGGATGGTGAAGGGAATCAGGGGATTGAAGTATCTGATGAAGATCTGCCAGTTCAGGATGATGATCCAGAAGAAGAATCAGCTGAAAGAGCAGACTGTGTTCCAACACAGGATGCCCCTGATCTGACATACTCCAGTGACGAGGTCCTGGATGTATTTTTTCAGAAGGCAAAAGGAAAAAGGAAGGCTAGCTCTGCCATTGATACTGAGGCAGCAAAAAGGAGTAAGAAGAGATGGGATAGCAAACCGAGGAAGATTCTGCCTCCTCCATCTGTCTCCCAGGCTTTTTCTGCAGTTTACTTTGATGAGAAGGGAGCAGAGATGGAAGATTTCTTCTCTGAGAAGAAATTTATTGCTGAAAGACCTTTGGACCTGAAGGCTTATTAGGAGAGTGGGTTCACAATATTTTTAAAGGAAATGGGGATGACAAAGGCAGCCACAATACAACTGCAATACAATAGGCAGGTGGTTTTAGAGGTATATTCTAATCTCATGCCTGGAAATCTAGATATTTCTTCTCCATGGTTTGGTAGAGTATATGTTCGAGGAAAATCATAGATGTGTCTGCTACTAGAATCAATGTGTTGTTTGGGCTGAAAACTCAGGAGATAGGGGGAGTATTTCCTGATGATTTGGAGTTAAGTGATAATGAGATTTTGTCGGTTATATCTGGGGGATATAAGAGGAAGTGGCCAGCAGTGGGGTACTCTCAAGCATCATGCTTGACGTCCAAATTTTTCGGTTTGTATCAAATAGCTGTTCACTATTGGTTGCCATCAAGAAACACCACCGCACTGACTAGGGAAATGGCCAAGCTACTTTACTGTGTTGGAACACAGAGGAAAATCAATCTCGGGCTCTTAATTCAGCAACATTTGGTTCGACAGGCCACAGCTCCAAAAGTGAATGATGCGGTCATCTACCCAGCCCTAATCTCGGCCTTAGCAAAGAGTGCCAAAGTTAAAGGGTTGGCCTCTGATGTGATAGTGGACACTGAGTTCTTGCGGCCTAATAAGAAGACTTTCGGGCTCAGGCAGGTACATGACCTTCCATGGTCAGCTTCTGGGTTGGCCTCCTCATCAGCCACAACAGACAAGAAGACTCGATTGATGGCTATTAATGCTAGACTTGGAGCTGTAGGGATTCAGATTGCTTCTTTGCAGGCTGAGCAAGCACGGTTGGAGGAAGAAAAGTCACGACTGGAAGGATGATTTGAGTAGGATTAATTCAGGGGGAGTTTTAAAGACTGAGCTTTATTTTTGATGTTTTTGTGATGAAGTCCCTTTGGCCTATGTGTGGTCCCAGGGGGAGTAATTTCAGATATTTGGTTTTCAATTTGGTTGTAATTTCTGGAATTCTGGATTTTGGTTTTCGGCTTTCAGTATGTGAGTTCCAGCTGTTATGATCATTATTCTGCTCGTTGTATGATATTGATTCTGTGCTGCAAGTCCAAAATATTATGGGTCCACAAAAATGCCAAAGGGGGAGATTGTAAAGTCAAGGAATTATTTTATTGGCAATTTTGTGTGAATTATTTTGAACTAATATACAGACCATGTTGGAACATGGTGCTGGAGCAGAATTTACGCCATAGAGTTTAACGGAATTCAAGCCGAAATATTGGAGTGTTTCAAAATTTATGGTAATTGTATATTTGGCTATATATTAGGCGTGTGAAGCATAATTGGTTATATGGAAAATCCCTACTTATAAGGAGAAGATTTATTAGAATATATGGGATAGAATGATATAAGGTAAATCCCTTTATTTATGGGATTTGGATATGCTTCAAGAATCAGATTTGGAATAGGAATATTGTGGAGATGATCAGGGAGTATTCAAGTCTAATTTGTGGATATAAATTGGGGACAAACACGGCTGCATACTTACGGTTTTATAGAGAAAAATCTGCACCCAGATTTTGAGATCTTACGAAATTTGCAAGAGCCAATAAACTGTGTTCCAACACTGTCTTGCCGCACTAAGTTCAGAATCGTATACCTTAATTCCTCGGGAGGAGGAGATCCTGCGTCGACGGAGTTTGAGGTTAGAGGGAGTCTGATCAAGGCGGATCGGTAGCTAGGGGAGCCAGCAAAGTCCACACGTCATAGTTAGTAAAGATAAGTGTTTTGTAAACTGTAATTTGTACGCTATCTTTCTAATTAGTGGATTCATTCTGAACTGGGCCAGGCCTCGCAGATGTAGGTGGTTTACACCGAACTGCGTAACCAAGTTGTGTGTCTTTTACGTTTCACGTTATTTACACTTGGTTAAACTAGGCATGTTGGAACACACTAGTAAGAACTAGAAAAAAGTGGTAAGACTAAATTTCATAGTGTATTTTTAGTGTTTTTGTTTGATCTTTAACTATTTTATAATTTTTATGTGATGTCTATCTATTTTAATTTAGTGAATTTTATAATATTTTTTATCTTGATGTTTTAATATTTTAGTAGAATGAATTATTATTTGGAGGTCATATTTTAGAAATTAGGCCAAAACTAAAATAATCAAGCCCAAAATAATTAAATTGGATTCACCCTTTAAATCAGGTTGACTCGGAATCAACCCGTCGTCACCAAAAAATGGGCTAAACCCGGCAAAAATACGTTTTCCGGCGCCACGAATTTGCTACTATCAAATTGATTGAACTTGATGAGGAAAATGATGGTGCTGGAATCCAAGCAGCTCTGCTGGAGTGGACTGGCCAAAGGACTGCCCCATATGTGTTCATTGGTGGCAAACACACTGGTGGTTGTGATAGTGTAACGGGGAAGCATCAAAAGGGGAACTGATTCCCATGCTCAACGAGGCAGGTGCCATTGCAAACAACTCTGCTCAGTTGTAGAGCAAATGTGACATATTAGTTACTCCAGTAATTAGTTTGCTCAGGAGTAGAGCAACTATATATGAACCAACCAGGAAAGCAAAGAAATCCAGCAAGAGGGTATTTATTTGGCGAAATTAGCAGTAACGAATCCAAACGCAGGTCGGTAACTCACCGGAAATGGCCAGTAACGAATCCATCGGCTCCGAACCGTTCTAACTCAATCGTGACGACGAATCTCCACCAACGGCGAACACTTCTAACGCAGGTCACCGACGGTGAACACTAAATATTTTGGCTACGCCGCCGTCTGAATTTCATGGCATCGTCGTCTCAATTTCCCGATGAAATCGAGGAGTTCCGCTGCAAAGATCTTCGAAATCGCGAGGAAAGCCGCAAAGATCTTCGAGATCGAAATTGCAGAAACCGACGACATCGAAATTGCAGAAACGAAGCGTCCTTGTCCGGCACCGTCGAGGCTTCGTATTCGACGGCGGTAAGTATTCAGGCCTCAGTGACATCTCTTTCCGTCGGAGATTCATCGGCGATCGGACAACGCACAACGACGGCGAAGACGCATAGGGAAGCACAGGAATGATGGCGACGGTGCCGAAAACGGTTGGAGAAGCCGGCGGCGCTGGGAAATGTTGAATAAGACGAGGGCTTTGTGATTTTTTTTGTATTATTTACAATTTAGTCCCTCATTTTTTCACGCCTTACATGTATAACCCCCAGTCCAAAGTATTCTATATTCTACCCCAAATTTGATTTGTCATTCTCTTATTTTACCTCTAATTCCTGATCTCACCCTGAGACGGTCTCATACGAGACAGACTCATTATTTATACCCCAGTATCCAAAATATGGTGTTACCCCAAATTCATCCTTAATCCTCATTCCCAAACTTTTAGAAACTTTGTTTAAAATTTCATACAAGTATAGTACTTGTAAATTATCTACTTTACCACTGTTCTCACCACAAAACGATCTCAAACAAAATTTTGCCGAAACTTTTGTTTTCATCGCTATACGATCACTGATAACGTTTTCTCACTAAATTCAATTTTTGTTGCAGTGACACATAATTATTTAATAATGATAAGGGTATACTGTAATATGCATATTGCCCTTAGTCAAAATATATATCTAAAAGCAGGAAGAGGAAACAAAGAAGAATACACCAAAAAGCAGGTGTTGCACCAAACACTGGTAGTTGTTTCTTGTTGTAAGTGAATGTAACGAAAAGGCTTCCAAGCCCACTTCCTGGTTGTCATCGTTTGATCACTTCCTTTTCCACTAAGTGATTGCTTAGGGACCTTAGCGTACGATCTGGGCTGTTTCCCTCTCGACTTTGGATCTTAGCATCCAAAAAGTCTGTCTGTACAAACGATCTATGAAATTTAGACTGCTCAACCTCGGAAGCTGATTCGCGCTGAATCATTCTGGAGCTACAAAGATAGTTATGAAATTGTTAGTACCACATAAAAACATTCCTCCTAGAGTAGCTGAAAGGAAATTTACACCCACGGGTGTACCCCAGTGGTTGGGACATGGGTGGGTAAGCCAATAATCCCAGGTTCGATCCTCGGCAGCGGCAGTGTGGGGAGTTCTTGCTTTGCAAGGCTCCCTTGTGCGCACCGAGGCAATGCCAAGCCCATGGGTCCTGGTGCTGGGCTACCGTGATTTACCTCTCATACGATGGCCTGGGTGTGGGCTGGTATGGGCCGCTGAGGGCGAGCAGATTGATCGCCTTTTGCCTAGAGTAGCTGAAAGTCTCAGGAAAAATGACATTTTCATAAGATTATGTAAAGTCCATATGGACTTTTACCTTAAATATTATATTTTTGTTATAAAATTTAAATATTATATTTTATAAATTAAAATAAGTAATAATATGTATTTGAAGGTGAAAATATAAAAATATATGGTGTAAAAATATATTTTCAAAAATTTTAAATTTTGTATGTAATTTAACAAAATGCAATATATAAGGTAAAAAAAATAAGTAGTATGTCCATAACCTTGTGAACAAGCCATCTGTCAGGAGACCCACTCAAGCAGGAATTCACTCTATTAGTATATATACTCCTTTCGGTTCTTTAATAATGGCTCATGTTCATTTTTGGGATGACTTTTTAACATTGATTTCTTTCCTTATTGGCAAGTTTTAGATTGTTTTTATCTACCCAATTTACTTTTTACTCTTTCAATACATTGTTCACTATTAATTATACATTTTCTAAATTCAAGTGTCAAAAATAAGTAAGTCAATGTTAGTGAACCGAAATGGAAGAGAGTATGACCTTATCCTTAACCTGAATTCTACTCCCTCTGTCCCGGAATAAATTGCAGCAAAAAAAAAAAAGAGATCCATTCAAACGAAGAAAGTACTGACTACATATTTGAATAGATGTATAAATAATAATATTATTATATGTGATATCGTTGAATTCACTATAACAAATAGTTTATAAAAAGTAACTTTTTATTTATTAATATTATACACAGTTAAATATAATAATGGTCAAATATGCGTATTCGATAAAAACATTCTCTAATCCAGTCCTGGAGGGAGTATGAGAATTCCATAAAGTTCTGGCAGGATTAATTCATACGGAAGCAGAATTAACGTTTTCAAATCTTTCTTCATTAGTTAGGTCGTTTTCCACGTCGAGGACTCGAAAGACAATTTCAGATAGTGTAGGTAGGTCCGCACGTAGTCGTGCATGCAACTTCTCCATTCATTTGTCGTTTCTAAAAGGCGATCAAACAGTTCGCCCTCAGTTGCTCCGATCGCATTGATATTATGGTCATAATTAGAGAGCTAAATTATAGCACTTCCATAGTCAAGAACATGACTATCGACTGTACTCGGCTCGCACAAGGGATCTCTCCTACAGGAGAGATCCCCACACTGCCGCTGCCGAGAGTCAAACTCGTGATTCAAAGAGCGTAGACCATGCTCATAACCACTTAGGCGATCGTGTGAGTGTTCATTTGTCATTTTTAGGGCTGATGGAAAGTGGACTCTGCATGCATCCACATGTCCATCCGTCTGCACATTTATTATTTTACGGGCAATACTATTAAAATTTGATAATATATTTGAAGTGCATTGATATTACATTAATGACACATTTTATCAATAATGAGGGTTACAATATATAGGGGTACAACCAGGGGCGGAGCCAGAAAACTTTCGTGGCGGGGGTTAGTTAGAAAATTTTTAACAAAAAAAATACAATAATACTTAAGTCTTGAAATTAATATGATGAACAGTGAAATTCTTAACATACATATAAAATATTATTTGAACAGTAACAGCCTAACTTCTAGGGGGAAGAGAAGACAACTACATTCTTCGAGATTTCATGTTTTGATAACGTCGCAAAATGGATTCATTGTCGATTGTTGCAAAAATCTTCTTCTCAATGTACACAAGGCTATCATTCATCAATTCATCTCCCATGCGATTACGTAAATCAGTCTTCACAATTTTCATAGCAGAAAACACCCTCTCCACAGTAGCAGTTGCAACCGGTAAAACCAATGCCAACTCAATCAACCGATACACCAATGGAAATATTCTATGAAAATCAGTTTCAACTAACCTCAGAGCAAGAGTACCCAAGTTTTCAATGCTTGAAAAGCGAGGGTCATATTGCATAACATGGATATAGTTTCCCAACTGAGATTCAAGATACATGTGATCGGTATGAGAGAAGTCTTCCAGATACATAGTTGCAAGATGAATCAATTCTGGAACACTGAACTGGGAGAAAGAATTTCTTGGATCAAGATAGGCAATGCAACCAAGCAATGTTGTGCTAACTTCTGAAAAACGATTGTTCATCTCTTGTATGATCAAATCAACAACCTGATATTTTAAAATTAATGGTCAATAACACAAAGAAATATCTCTTTCTTAACAAAATATGATGAACAAGCATACCTGAAGAAACAAATCTACGTGATGATGATGATAATTGGTTATGACTTGCCCCATTCGTCTTCCATAGCCACGACTAGTCATATTGTCATTCATATCAAGTAGTGGGATCATATGCAACCCACAAAAATTGTTAACTTCTTCCAAAATAATATCCCATCCATCTTCCCTAAAGGCTTGTAATTGTTGTTTCACACAAGCAGTCAAATTCATGGCATTGACAATATTTTGATCCTTTTGTTGTAAGGAAATTGACAGTTCATTCGTGATTGACAACAAGTATTTCATCAAATGCATCACAAACACAAACTGAGAAGTATCCATTTTATCAATCAAACTTCTCGTAGTACCTCTATTCTCTGAACTGCTTCCATGGTCATGAATATCACCCAACACTTGTATCACTGAAGGCCACATCGTATGTAAACGAAGCAATGTTAAGTAATGTGATCCCCAACGAGTATCTCCGGGTCTTGCCAAACCAGTTTCTTGGTTCAACCCTTGACCACTAGTAATTTGTCCTTCTTCTAAAGCAACAACAATTTTGGCACGTTCATACTCCCTAACTTTATCCATTCGTTTGCAAGATGCCCTAGCCAAAGTCACAATCATAGTGACATAAGAAAAAAATCAGCCACTGTAGAAATTTCTTTAGCAACTGATACCAGAACTAATTGGAGTTGATGACAGAAACAATGAATGTACATAGCCTATGGATTTTCCTCTCATATCAAGGCTTGTAAACCGTGAAATTCACCCCTCATATTCGAAGCTCCATCATATCCTTGTCCTCTCAATTTGTCTAAGGATAACCCATGTTTCACAAACAAAGCCATAATAGAATCTCTCAATGAAATAGATGTAGTGTCTGGCACATGTATAATAGCAATAAATCGCTCAATAATTTCTCCCTTTTCATTCACATATCGAAAAAAAACTCCCATTTGCTCTTTTGTAGAAACATCTCGAGACTCATCAACCATCAAAGAAAAAACTCTATCACCAAGATCAGTAATAATAGAATGTGTTACCTCTTCAGCACAAGCCCGAGCTAGATCTCTCTGAATTGGAGGGGAAGTCATTTGATTGTTACCCGGAGCATTTTGCTTAAGAACTTTGGCAACATCTTCATTGTTTTGACAATACCATTCAACCAATTCAAGAAAATTACCTCTGTTCACCGAACTAGAAGACTCATCATGTCCACGAAAAGATAGCCCTTGTCTAAAAAGAAATCGTGTCACATCCAACATAGCAGTTATACGAGTGCGATAAGAAAGCTCAGAGGTAGAATCACGTACTTGAAACACATTTATCAAATTATGTCTTTGATCTTTAAG
This sequence comes from Rubia yunnanensis, assembly GCA_037428765.1. Lineage (NCBI taxonomy): Eukaryota > Viridiplantae > Streptophyta > Magnoliopsida > Gentianales > Rubiaceae > Rubia > Rubia yunnanensis. The sequence continues at coordinate 63,963,715 of CM075065.1, forward strand.
AGATTCAACACTCATCCTTGCATCACTATGACAACTATTCACATCCCAACATGAAGAGAAAATCTTTCTTTTTCCTTTTTCCAATTAGTAAATCCGTCTACTAAGAAATCCTTTTGAGCAACTTCACCTCCCTTATTATTTGATGGCGGAAAAAGATAACACCAAAAATAAAATGCCACATCTTTGGACACACTATATTCTAGCCATGGAAAGTCTCTATACCAACTAGCTTGAAAACTCCTTTCTTGATTGCCAACTTTCTTTTTTCGGTAGTTGTGACAAATTGGTTGATAAGGCCCCTTAACAATATACTCTCTTTGAATTTGATCTCGAATAGCATTATCAAACTCCTCGAATGGCTTCCTTAAACCCGGATCATAAACAATATCATCCACATTAAATTGTGCACTTGAGCGATTTTCCGAGATTTCATCATTAGGTTTACTAGAAGACTCCCCACTACGATTTATTTTAGTAGATTGAAAAAGTCTCTTCATATCCTACATACATAAACAAAGCAATTTTATAATTTGTATTGATAAGAACTAATTTATGTACAATTGAATTTATGTGATTAAGAAGTAATTTTTGTATAGTTCAACTTGTAACTTTCTGATTAATTTTTCTTCTTCAACATTTAAATCATAAGAACTAATATATGGTTAACACAGCATCATGCATAATAAATGTACAATAAAAATAATAATTATATATTCATATTATGTAGTCAAATAAATAAATAAATAATGCATATTTTAAATAAATAAAAATGAAACTAACCTTTGATTTGCTTCCAAAGATTGAATTTATCCTCCCAAATTGAGCATATGCGTGAATGTAGAGTATAAATTGGAGATTATTGAGCTTGGGAATTTAAAATTCAAAGCTTCTCTTTCCATACAAATATGAAGGAAATGAAAGGATTAAATTTTGAATTTTTGGAAGGGATAACTTTTTTTGGGAAAATTTGGATGAGAGGTTCGGTTGTGTGTGTGTGAATGTGATTGTGAGGACAGAAAATGGGTAAGTTAGGATATGAGAGGATATAAAATATAGGTAACCAATAAACTTATTACATGTGGCATGATTATCCACTTGAATTTTATTTTTTTTAAATTCTTGAGGGGGATGAAGTGCAATAAATTTATTTGGAGGGGGCTGAACTATATTTTTCAAAAAATTTCCTAACTATTAGAACCCCCTTGTACCTCCGCCCCTGGGTACAACAAACCAAAGTCTAGCCTGAATAGGATTCTAATTCTATAAGGAAATCAATTTTATAAGGTAACTATCATTTATAACATTTTCTACAATGAAAGAGTTTCTATTTCCTTAACATCATCCCTCAAGATAAGTTGGAGCATGATGAACAATAATATTCAACTTGCGAAGAAGATTATGAAATCGCTAATCATTAAAAATTTTGAAAAAAAAATCCTAGTAGGGGTGAAGTAGCAGCAACAACAGTAACAGTTGCAGTTGGTAGAGCAGTATTCAAATTCATTAGTAGTAGTAGCAGTGGTACAGCAGTATTCAACTTCATTAGCAGTAGTAGAAGTGTATAACTTAAGTAAGAGTAGTATTAGTAGTGGTTGTAGGAAAAATACAACCACATTGTTATAATGGTAGTAAGAGAATTATTCATCATGAACACGACCAGGACAATAATATTATAGGCGTTGATCGGCAGGGTGTGACAGAAGATAGCGGCGAGCAGCGGATGACAACAACAACGAAATAACAATAAAGGATGAAAAGGCAATGAGTGGCAATACTTGCAGTGTGGTGAGAGGAAGATAGAGGATGAAAAGGCAAGAGCAATTGAGGCTATGGAATTGTCAGGTTTAAAACTAGCAACAAGTTTCAAGTACTTGGCATGCGACGCAAATGGACAAGAAAATGTAGGACACACGACGAGGGACCACATTAATTATGTCAAAAAATTAAGGATGAAAGCAATTGAAGGAGGCGATGCACAGAATGTGAGATGAGCTCTACAAAATAGATGGAAGAGACAAGGATTTCTTCTTCAGAGTCAAGTTGGATGAGGACAGTAAACTATCCGCACTTTTTTGGAGAGATGCAATGATGAAAGAGGATTACATGCTCTATGGTGATGTGATAATATTTGACACCACATATTGGACAAACAAGTACAACCTTTTTGTGCACCGATTGTGGGAATCAACAACCATTAGAACAATGTGATGTTTGGTTGTGCATTTATTGGCAACAAAAAGAAAGGGACTTTCATTTGGCTGCTGGAAACATTCAAAAAGTCAATGGGAGGAAAAGAACCAGTGACAATATTTATTGATCAAGACTCAGCTATAGCACATGCAATCCAAAAGGTACTTACCGTAACCTACTTAGTTACTGTGTTGATGTTTCACCATCTGTATATGATGTTTCAGAATCTGTTTATTTCAGAACTTGCTCAGTTACTGTGATGTTAAGTTGATTTTTCATAACTCCACATATATGATTATACAAACACCATAAATTTATTTCTAAAAATCATATATGATGCTCCTGTTCTATGAAATTAAATTTCAGGATGCTTACTGAAATGAATTTAAAAATAAAATACCGATGCGTGATGTTTTAATAGCAGATGGTAACCTTTCATAAATAAAGTATGTTGTTTCATACTGAAACAAATTTTTGTACCAGGTGTTCAGCAACACAAAACACAGGTTATGTCTATAGCATTTGAAATAGAATGCAATCAGTCACTACAGTAAAGTGAAGAGCGATGAAGAATTTGGCATGGCCTTCGACCATTGTTTGAAAAAATGCGCAAATGAAGAAGAATTCCATAGATGCTGGAACTCTATGATGGATAAGTACCAGCTTCATGACAACCAGTGGTTCAAGCGCCTGTACGGACTACGAGAGAAATGGAGAGAAAAGACTTCTTCTCGGCTAGGACATTATCATCACAGAGAAGCGTAAGCACAAACAAAGCAACTAGCTTCAGTGCAAACAAAACAACAAACTTGACACAGTTTTTCTCAATCTTTGAAAAAAAGGTACAAAGCTAGAGAAGCAGAGAAACCAGCAAAGAATACAACGGATCAATAGGAAAACCAAGGTCAGCCGAACAAGGACCTGGACTTCTGAAACATGCAACTGAAATTTACACACATAAGTTGTACAAGGACATCAAGGCAAAAGGGAAGCTAGCCATGGAAAGTAAAGCAGTAAAAACATTCAACCTTGGATTCGAAGATGTTTTTGAAGTACAACCAGAAAACGATGACACAAAAATGGAGAAGGTTACTTTCAAGAAACAGGATCAAAAGGTGGAAATCAAATGCTCATGCAAGTACTTCGAAGAGGTAGGTCTGTTGTGTTTCCATGCACTTCGAATCCGGCATTTACAAAACATCACTTCCATCCCTGAAGATTACATCCTCAAGAGATGGACAAAGATGGCAAAGCAAGAAATATGGAATAAGGTGCTCGGAGGAACAGGACCACAAAACAAGGAGATCAAAGGTAAGGTACCACGGCGTCATGATATGCTACGAAAGTACTAAAATCTTATCTTGAAGTGTGAAGAGGACATAGAAACTAGAAGAATCCTTGAAGAAGGGCTAAATAGATATTCGAGTACAATCAATCAAATCAAAGCAATCGATACAAAAGAGCATTCAACAACTAATAGTGCAAGAGGTTCAACAACAAAGGCTACTCCCGAAGTGCTCGATCCACCAAAAATAAAAACAAAAGGAAGAAGTGCAAGAGTGAAAGGTAAGCTTGAAAAAAGGAAGAAGCCAGTCAAGAAGGAATTCGGGTCCAAGACACCAAAAGATCAATTGATATAGAACCAGCTTGTTGGTATATGTTTACTGCAATATTGTGATGTTACACACTTATGGAATGATGTTACATTGTTACTGTTTGATGTTTTAGAAATAAGTTCTGATCAGGATGTTAATTTTTTTTACCATGATATTTGAAACCTAAAGCTATTATTATACATTCTAATGTTATTGGATTGAATTTTTGGATGTTACACTTCTATGCAATGGTGTTATTATGTTCTCAGATGATGATTTACGAATAAAAATTGCCTCATAAGTCTTAATCTATCTTACGAATAACCAAGTATTTTTCAAAAAAAATATACGAAAATGTAAAAATTCAAATACTGGTTGATCAAAAATATAAAACATCACACAATCGTTATGAAAAATCACATCAAAAATATAAAATGATCACAACCAACAAAACATAAAACTTCACACTGATTGATCAAAAGTATAAAACATCACATCAAAAAACTAAAATGATCACATCCCATTAAACATAAAACTTCAGACAATGATTGCTCAAAAGTATAAAATATCACACTGATAATGAAACATCACATCAAATTATAAAATGATCATTTCCAACAAAGCATAGAAAACTAGAAACAGTTTTATATCATCCAATACTGTCAAACCATAACAATATCACAATTAATAGAATAAAGGGTTCAGCTGCCCCTATCAAATCCCTAACTTAAAAAATGAACTATTCAAACCAACAAATATTCTTAAAAACAATTTCAAATACTAGTTCATCACACTCAAATCCTAATTCTTATGATTCCCTTCACAGCTGGACCTTTTGCAGATGATGCCCCTCTAATTTCTTCAATGCCAAGATCAAATGATGGCATCACTCCTATATTACTAGCAGCAGCAACTGAAGCAGCAACAAGAGCGTGATTCCTAAAAACATTCCTTACTATCTCATCAACAACATCAAACACCTCAGAGTTATCAAAATCGTCCAAGTCAAAAGGATGATAATCAAGCTGGGCATTAACAGTAGCTACAACATCCTTAGCACTTCCGCCCAACTCAGAAACCAAGACCCTAATGACAACCTTAATATTCCTCTTGAACCTACGGACAACTTGATCAGCAACCTAGGAAAAAAACAAAAAACAAATTATAAAAAGATAACAACAGCAGAAATTTAAAATTTAAAATGCCTCATACAACATAAGAAACATCAACTACTGATATTAAAACATCAAAGCTGGTAACACCAAAAGATTAAACTTAAACATCACATACAAATTCTATAACACCAACTACTGATTGTAAAAACATAAAATCTGTTGACACCTAAACCACAATCTTAAAACATCCCATAGAAAATCTAAAACATCAGATACTCCTATTAAAACATCAAAAGTGAAAAGATATGAATACTTACAGACCCCCCATCATTCATAATCGCAGCATCGATATGAAAATCTTCTTGAAGCACAAAGCATAAAACTTGCGAGCTTGAACCAGCTGCTTCTTCTTTCGTATGACTTCCTTCGTTAGATGTCGCAGTTTCTTTGGATCTCACAACATGCTTAGAAGTTGCAGCAGGACCACTGCCCACATAATTCCCCATAAAAGTCAAAGCAAATTCATCCTTAGACATGGGGCATGAATCAAAACCTACCTCGACAATCTTCCTACAACGTTTCAGCAGCAAAGTAGTGTCCCCGTCACGAATGAATGGAACTATGGGAAGGCATGGTTTTCCTTGAAAAGGAAACCTATACATGTAGCATATCAATGGAACAACTACACACGCATTAACTGCTGAGTATTTAGTAGTCTTATACCTATGCACAACATCACCTAACTTCTTAAGCACATACCTACACCAGTCATAACTCCTAATCTCTCCTAGTCTTATACCTATACACGAACCAACTTATAATCCACAAAGGATCTAGCAGTAGGACTCAAGAAGCTGCAGACTACATACATCACAAACAGTTTTTTAAATTTATCCCCTCCTTCACATAATCCCATCATCTTGTCAAACAACTTCTCACAATAAATGTTACCTAACTGATCATACCCAAACTCTTCCCTCCATCTCTGCCTAAGTTCTATGTCCTTCCTTTCACCCTTCCCGGCATTACTAACGTCAGCAACTTCCTTCTCACTAACAGGGAGTGCTAAAACATCATACACATCATCACTGGTTGTAAAATACCTATCAGAACCAATAGTTTGAACATAGAAAATTGGATTAAAATTCTGAATCAGGTAGGGAAGGATGTCTTTAGGAAGGGAACCCAAATTAATTTTAAGGAAACCATAGAAACCAATCTCTTCCATAGATTTTATCTGTTTTGAAGTCAGCAAAGAAGACACTTTTTTCAAATTTTCAAGGGCAACACTTCGTAGTGAAGCCCTTCTCAGCACTGAAAAGGAAAAGTAAAAATTCATGAAACATCATATATAGAATTTTAAAACATCAACAATTGAAAGTAAAACTTCAAGTCACATTAAAAACATCAACATGACACAGTTCATCAAACATCATATGCAGAAATTAAAACATCAGTCACTGAAAAAAAAGCAAGAAAACATCTGAGAAAATACAATGCTAGAAAAATAAAAACGACAACTAGATTACAGACATAACTGACACATAAACTGCTCCATATTAATCAACAAGATGCATCAACACAACTACAATATGAAAGAAAAACATCAAGTCTCACAAAAAAAAAATCAAGACACATAAACTAATAATCACCAAACACATTATTTAAAATATCAACTAACCTTTCATCATCATTAGATACAGTATGTTTCCCTTTCACTTTCATCTGGTCAAATGGTCTAGAAGGCTTCTTCACAACCACCACCTCAGGTTCTGATTCAGAATCAGAACCACTTGCAACATTCACAGCTTTACCACTCTCCTTCACACTTTCAGATTCTGATTCAACAGAATGAGAGCTACCATTATCATTATCATCTTCATCTTCATCTTTTGATGATTCACTTCTAGACTTCTCTTCAGCATCATCAACATTATCAGCTCCAGCATCTACACCAACATTATCAGCTCCAGCATCTACACCAACATTATCAGCTCCAGCATCTACATCAACATTTACTTGAACATTTTGAGTTTCAAGAATAGTGCAGAACACCTCTTCATCTATAAATATTGAAACATCATATCAAAATGGAAAATTATCAAAAACTGATGACTAAAAAGCAGAGCTATTTATTTTTTTTAAAATCCTACTAGTAAAAATGATATCATCCTCATCAGAATTCCCAGAAGCTTAACACCAGATTTATTTTTTTTGTTTCTCAGCAACTTTCTTCTTCACATGATCAACTAAGACAAAAAAAAGAAATCAAACCAGATAATCAGACCGTGGCATCATGAAAAAAATGACAGAAACCTGAAATGACCAACTACAAAATATGAAACATCATACCATAATGTTAAAACATCACGTTATTAATTTAAAACAGTACCTTTACCACTGACACCCTCTGAAGCAACTTTAGGTTTCTTTACAGCCGGAGTATTCCGCACAGCCACAGTCTTCTGCAAAGCACTCCTGTTGCCACTTTCACCTCTAACATCATCATCCTTTTTCAATTCATTCTTCAAACTAGCATCACTTCTCAAAACAGGCTTTTTACCATTACCAACACCAACAGCTAAAAAAATACATCACGTCAAATTCCATAAGAAAAGAGGATAAAACATTGTAAGGCTGAACATTTTAAAACAACTAACTTAATTTTGAATACCTTTACCACTGACACCCTCAGCAGCAACCTTGGTTTTCTTGGATTTTTTCACAGCCACAAACTTACGTAACATCCTCCTATCATATGGAATCTCAGGATCAGCAACTTTCTGAGCAGGATCAGAACCTAATTCATATACCACATTCTGCAAATTGGGACCACAGGAATCTCTTGAAATTCCATCTTCATAATACAAATTAAAATTTCTCTTCACTGTCTGCTTCTGTCTCCTCTTTGCAGGAAAGATTCCTGAAACAGAACAACAACATCAATACAAATGTATGAACATTAATATACATATTCAGAAGAGTAAATAAAAATGTGAAAGACAAACTCTCGGGTTTAGCAGCCTCATCAGCAACAACACAATCTGGAGGCATGGAAACTTTATCAGCAACAACACCAACCAGTCCAGATTTTTCAGCCTTACCATATTTTTTATCAACATCCAGACTAGATTTTCCAGCCTTATCGGCACCATCCAAACTAGAACCTGATTCAGTCAGCACCGTCTCCAAATTGCGTGCACCATCCTGTTCATCTTTATGAACTTCATCAGTTTCATCTTCATCAGCCAAATTAAGATTTCTATTGGTTTTTTCTTTCAGTCTCCTCTTCATAGAGGACAGTCCTGAAATAGAAAAGCAGCATAAAATTTAAAATACAAAACATTAATATACATTTTTCACAAAAAGTAAAGAAGAACAAACAAACCTGAAACCAAATCAACATTAGGATCACCCTTCAGTCGATGTGATTGTCTCACATCACAACTAACATTTACATCTGAAACATTAAATTTAATTACATAAACATTAAGAAAATATAATGCAACAGTAAGATGAAAAAAATTCAAAGATAAAAAATATACAAAGCATAATTTAAAAACTCATCCCACATCACAAACTACATCACACTCCTAAGTTGAAACATACAACTAAACAGATACAACATACACAAAATATCATCCAACATACAAGTTCATACACTGAAGTTATAACATGATTCAATAAATTTAAAACATCATAGTCTGAACTTGAAAAGGATATAAAAAACTGACATCATACATCATAGTGTAAATTTAAAATATCTTTCAGTAACCTTAAAACATCGTAGCATGAACTTAAAAAGAAAATCAAGCTGAAAAGCATACACCATAACTTGAATTTAAAACATCATCCAGTAAACTTAAACATCATAGCCAAAACTCGAAAGCATATCAAACTAAAAGGCAGACATCACGAACTGAACTTGGAACATCATACAATGAACTTAAAAATCAAAATGTTATCACAAACCGAAAATGACAAAACATCATTCAGCAAACTTAGAAACATCATAGCCTGACTTGAAAATATATCAAACTAAAAAACATCGTAGCCTGAAATTGAAAAAAAAACCAAGCAAAAAAAGCATACACCATAACCTTAATTTAAAACAACATTCATTCAGTAAATATAAAACACCATAGACTGAACTTTAAAGCATATCAAACTAAAAATTATACATCATGACGTGAACTTAGAACACCATACAATAAACTTAAAAAATCAACATATCAGCTCAAACAAAAAATGACAAATCAAATACTTGAAAACACAGATAACTAAAACTGAAGCACAATACATGAAAGACACAATAGATGAAAATTTACACTAGAAAGACACAAATAGATGACTGATGAACATGAAAAGAGCAAAAGTGGAACATCAACATAAATATATGAAACATCATGTCATAAAATTACAACATCACAAAGAGCAAAAGTGAAACATCAGCAGAAGTATGTGAAACATCATGTCACAAATTTACAACATCACAAATAGCAAAAATGAAACATCAACAGAAATATATGAAACATCATGTCATAAAATTACAACATCACAAAGTAAGAAAGTGAAACATCAGCAGAAGTATGTGAAACATCATGTCATAAATTTACAACATCACAAAGAGCAAAAGTGAAACATCAGCAGAAGTAAATTAAACATCATGTCATAAATTTACAATATCACAAAGAGCAAAAATGAAACATCAACAGAAATATATGAAACATCATGTCATAAAATTACAACATCACAAAGTGCAAAAGTGAAACATCAGCAGAAGTATATGAAACATCATGTCATAAAATTACAACATCACAAGTTACTCAACAACTACAAAATACATTCAAAAATTCCTGCCAAAACAGAGAAAGAGAATTACCTTCAGCAGGTCCTTGTTTCCTTGGATTTTTTATGAAAGGAGGAGGACTAACTTCATCAGAGTCTTCATAGTTCTTTGCAATGTTCGCAAGAACATCTAAAGCCGAATCATCTATAACTTTTTCCTTCAACATCTACAAAAAAACAAAAATACAGATATTAACACACAAACTAAATGAACCCTAAAATGTCAAAGAAATTCAACACAGAAACCAAATGAATGCAAAATCCCGAAAAAACAGTAATATAACATCACATGCAAGCAATAGAACACAGAAACAATAAGACCTACACAAAAAATAGAGCAATCCCTATAATATAAATACACTCAACAACATAAACCCTTTAAACTTCAAATCGAACACATTAAAGCAACATTAGTCTACACAAACAAAAGAGAAACACAAAATAAGCGAAAGAAACACTCAGAAAACCTACACAAAGCATAAAACATCACATGCATCCAAAAAATTGGGGAAAATTGGAAAAAACAATAAAATACGAACAAAAAACCCTAGCGACTACATTACCTTCGCATATTAAGCACAACCCGAACTCTTCCAGTCGTAGATCGTCAAAAACCGAACGGAAATCAAGAAAAAAACCCGAAGGAAATAGAAACGCAGGTTCAATCCGACCAATACACACTTTTTTTTAATGGAAAACACCCGAGGGTGGGGGTTGGTATATTGGTACCCCAAGCCAGTAAGAACCAATCCATAATAAGATGACATTAGTTTTTACATACGACAACATCATTGCCTCCAAAAGAGATATCTACTACCTAGGATCAAATCTATACAAGATCGATAGGAAGAACCCAAAAGAGTTAGTTTCGATTCCAAAGTAAACGAATCTCCACAGCCCGTGTTAATTCGTACTTTGGCCAGGCAACTAACATTAAAAAATCTATCAGTAAGTTAGCGTGTTAGAGACTGTAGCTAGTGAACCATCAATGATGATAATCTGGACATTTTTCAAAATGTTTCCTCACTGCGTCATGTGTATAGAATGAATAAACCGCCATGTGTACAAAATCGAGGTTGTGCCTGCATAGAAAAATATAACATCAGCAATATCAATCCTTAACCTAGCTGTTTTTATGCAATCTTATATGAGGAATTTGTTCCTTATCTAAGGCTATGAGACCTTTTATATATACTGGAACATTAGAAAGATTAAGAGCCTGATTATGAGAAGAGTGATGTTTAGCAATTGCATTAGCCACTGAGTTACCTTCCTTGAGAACAAGTTTAAGCACATCATCACGTAGAAGGCTTTTAACTTTATAAGCATAATTAAAAAGTTGCCAATGAGCAGAGAATGGGTCATTTATCATGTTAACTGCTAACATGGAATCTGATTCGATGGTAAATGAATCATCTAACTGTTGGAAGTTATGGCAAGCAAATTGTATGGAAAGTATTTCAGCATGAAGTGAAGATTTTGCAGATATGGATTCTAAATTAATCAATAGAGGAGTACCAGAGCTATCCCTAGCAATTACCCCTACTACAGCCATATGTGAAAACCAAGAAGCATCCGTGTTAATTTTGATGGAGTTAAAACTAGGCCTTTCCCAGCAGACAGTCTGTATTATTGGCTTAGGAGGTGGCCTAAGGTGAGGGATTAGATGCTTTAGTGAGGATGGAATTGCAGTAGAGGTGCTCAGATGTGTAGGATTGGAGTATAGAGATAGTTTGATGAGGTCCAGTACTTCCGTACAAATGAATTCAGTAGAGATGGAATCTGATGAAAAAATAATCTATTTCGAGCTTTCTAAAGACACCAGCATATGATAGGGGGAAGTATGTTACATATCAGTTGATGACATTTAGGGAGATCTAGACAATTCCAGAAAATGAAAAATCTCTGAGAAATGGAATGATGATCAGAGAGGTGGAATTGAACTAGAGGTGCCATGTTATTCCAGATAGATTGAGCCATAGGACAGGAAATAAAGAAATGATCAATTGAATCCGAGTGACAGCAAACTGGGCATTTCGAAGCTAGACTATATCCACAATTAATAAGCACACATCGAACGGAAGAAATGAGTGTAACATTTTCCAAGTAAAAATGGAAACCTTATTCTGAAGTGATGTGTTCCAAAGGAATTTATAGGCCGGGAAATTACCTGATGAACTTGTGATAGCCCGGTATGCTGATTTGAAGGAGAAGTTGCCTGATGGATCTGGTTTCCATATAATCCTGTCTTCTCTTTCCTCTACAGCTTCTGCATTTAGCAAAAATAATAGAGTATCATTTTCCAGGAATGAAGAAATCTGTGCTAATATATCAGCTTTATTCCTGATAAAATCTGATACAGTACAATGTTGTAATACAACATATATATGATTAGGAACATAGTTAAGGAGTGGGCCATTCGGGCACCAATTTGCAGTCCATAGGTTACAGCTACCTTTACCATGGATGATGAGAGAGTTATTTTCTGCAAAAAGGTTTACAGAACAAATTCTTTTCCAGGTAACTGATTTCCTATGAGATTCAGACAGAGACCACAGCAATTTAGCCCAAGGTGATACCTAGCTGACTTTTCCACCACAGTTTAAGGGAGCATGCATCTAGTATAGCTCGGATAGATCTAAACCCCAAACCATCCTGTGAAATTGGTGTAGCTAGATCAACCCATTTTTTCCATATTTTGTTTCTTTTTCCTTCTGACTCACCCCAAAAGAATCTAGCCAATCTTTTTTCAAAAGTTTTGATTATAAATTTTGGGGGTTTAGTTACAGACCATAAGTGTTGTGGCATTGAGTACAAACAAGATTGAATTAGGATTAGTTTACCCCCCTGTACTAAGCCACTTATTTTTCCAATTTTGTAATTTCCTATCCAACTTTTCCATCAGAGGTTGGTAATACCTATTCAATGTTCTACCTTTGAATATAGGACAACCAAGGTACTGAAAAGGGAAGGTTCCCTGTTTCATTTTTAGAACCATCTTGATCTGATTTAATTTGGTAATTGATGCCCTTTTACTAATGTAGAAATCAGATTTATGGAAATTGAAGTTTTGGCCAGAAGTGTATTCAAAGGTATCTAAGAAAGCCTTAATCCTAATGAGGTTGGACTTGGAAGCTTGCATGAAGATGATAGTATCATCCACATACATGAGGTCAGAAGCTGCTAAAATTGAAGATGGTAACGGGTAATGTGAGAGCTTCTTATCATGGAAAACAAATGATAGACTCCTAGAGAAAGCTTCCGAGAAAATGTTAAAGAGAAAAGGAGAGAGGGGGTCACCTTGCTTAATTCCTCTTGTGGCCTTGAAAAAGCCCACTGGATTGCCATTAATAAGTATTGAAAAATAAGCTTGAGAGTGATTAGACATAACAGCATTTAGAAATTTACCATCAAAACCAAAACCCATCAAAACCAAAACTCATCAGAACGTTCTTAAGAAAATCCCAATTAACTCTATCAAATGCTTTCTGTAAATCTAGCTTAAGAATGCAGTTAGGGACTCTAGCCTTTTTGTCAAGAAATCTAATCATTTCCTGAAGATAAAGAATATTATCCGAAATATCCCTATTCTTCATGAAAGCCGATTGATTTGTAGAGATCAATTTATCCATATAAGGTCTTAGTCTTTCCATTAAAACTTTGGAACATATCTTATTAAGGACATTAGATAAACTAATAGGCCTAAAATCATCAAATGAACTTGGTGTAGTCTTTTCAGGTATTAAGGTAATCCAGGTGCTGGATACTCCCCTGGGCAAGGCTGAGCCATTAATAAAATCATTTACTGCCTTAATTAGGTCATTTTTTATGATGGACCAGCACTTAGAATAAAATTTGCTTGAAAAACTATCTGGTCCCGGACTACTATTCTTGCTTAATCCCTTGATTACTGCCTCGACTTCAATTTCTGAGGCTGGTTTAGATAGATCTAGGTTATCCTGAGCAGAGATGATGTTTGGGATTTGGCTCAGAAAATGTGGATGATAGATATCATTTGGCATTTGATTTGGTTCAGTTAACAGGTCAGAGTAATAGGAGATGGCTTCCTTATGAATATCTGTTTGTGAACTCAGCCATTGACCATCTCTATTTTTAATTTTGGATATTTGTAATCGGCAATTTTTCTCCTATACCACCTTATGGAAGAATTGCGTATTGTTATCACCTAACCGATGCCATTTCAATTTAGCTTTCTGTTTCCAAAACTTTTCCTTTTCTTTTTGAGCTCTCAATAGTAATGTTTTTTTCTCATTAAGTTTTATAAGCTCAGCATCAGAAGGATTCAAATCAAAAATTAATTCCTGGATTCTATGGGATTCTTCGGCCTTAATAACATTAGTGTCAATGTTTCCAAAGCATTCTCTATTCCAAATTTTTATCTCCTTTTTTAGTCTGAGCAGTTTAAGGATAAATCCCAGCAAACCAGTCTCAACAATTTGTTTTTCCCAATTAATCTTAATTAGGGTGGTGAAGTCCGGCCGGTTAAACCATACATTTAAGAATCTAAATGGTTTGGGGCTGAGAATAGTCAAATTAGAAATTTGGAGGAAGAGAGGAGAGTGATCAGAAGTTTGCCTATTCAAGATTTGGATAGAGGATGAAGGAAACTTATAGTTCCATGAGATAGTGCATAAGCCTCTATCAAGATTTTTTGAGGTCAGGTTCCTAAGTCTTGAGTTACACCAGGTGAAAAGGTTACCAACAGTGTTGATTTCCTGAACACCAGTGGTATTTATCCATGTATTAAAGTCTCTAATGCTGCCTAAAGATGGGGAACTAGGGCCTTTATATTCTGTGAGGGAGGTGATAGTATTGAAATCTCCTATAAAAATAGTATCACCTGTAGTAATTGCTGCCAAATCTTTCCACAGAGCCTTTCTACCTTCCCTATTCCTAAGTGCATATATGAAAACAGCATCCATTTGCAAATGAAGGGATTGATGAGATATACTAACATGTAGGAACTGCTCATGAAAGGAAAGTAGGGTAACTGTCACCAAATTAGCCCATATAAGCCAAAGTTTACCATTATACAGAGTCAGACCATCAGAAAAGTTAAGTTTATCCATATAATGTTGAAGTTTTGAGTTATCATGCATTGGTTCAATAATACACAGCAATTGAATGTTTTTAAGCTTGACAAGGTTAATTAGCCTTAGCAATGAAGATTCCATACCCCTAATGTTCCACACTAGAAAGTTAACTGAGAGAGAACCTGTCATTGCTCACTAGATTTGTGACTTTTGGTGGACGATCTGAGCTTCATTTTATTAATTTGACTAAAGTAATTAATTTTTTTACCTTTGGCCCTACCTTGCAGTGGATCCTGACCCTGAGTAGGGGATGGAGCAGTACTAACCTGTTGATTAAAAATTACCTCCTGATCAGTAGCATGTTCCTCCGGTTCATCCTGCAAAACAGAGAACCTGTTTTCCATTCTTCCTTGTGAATAAATAGTTACATTGTTATGTCTTTTCAGGCTTGAGGGAAGTGTCCCCACCTGAATATCATCTGTGGCATATACCCTAGGAGTAAAATTAAGTAGAACTGAATCCTTTAACAGCTTGGATGTAGAGTTATCTATAGTATCATGGGTTTTGGGACTAGGACGATTATCAGGCAAATTAGCCCTATCAATTCCAGGGGCACTAATAATCCCTAAGGAGGGGCTGGAGTGAAAGTTAGGAGTGGGGGTTGACATGACTCCATAATTAGATACCTTATTATTAACAGGAATGGGGAAATCAGCCTGATCATTTAGGGAGATCAAAGGAGGTATATCGAACTTCTTCCCAGTTTCCTGCCACTGAGGCTGACTTTGAATTATATTGTTATCATCTGGTTTAGCATTAAGGTTAGGGGGGAAGGCTCTACATTGAACTTTGGAGTGGCCTAATTTGGCACAATGGTCACAGTATAGAGGGATATCCTTATACTCTATTGGGTATTTCTTGTTATTAGTTACTGAGCCCAGACGAATATGGTTACACAGTGGCTTTTGAAGATCAATCTCTACACATAGTTTAATAGCTGAAGGCCTTGTGAGCATGTCTGTAGCTAGATCATTTTTAATAAAACAACCCAAACTGTTACCTATAGACTCAATTGAAGCCGAATTATAATAATATAGCAGGACTTCCCTGATTGTACACCACACCGGGACAATAGGTGATTCTTTGTGCGTTGAGAATTCTGGAGTCCATTTCAGCATCTTGAGGAGGATTCCATTGAAGTTCCAAACTCCTTTCATCCAGCATCGTTGATAATCGTTGAGTAGCTCAAACCTAATTAGCACATGTTTATAATCCAAAGAACCTAATTGGTATTTACCTGTGAAGCCCACGGTTTTGAAGAATTGCTCCAGTTGCTCCATTAAGCATCTCCCCTTAGTGAATTTGCCGATAAGGGCATTTGCATAATGGGATGATAGCTTGGCTATTTGTTCATCGGAGTATAAACAGGCGGCATCACCTGAGTGTTGTGATTTGGGGATAAGTTCTGGATTGCTCGGCAACAATTTTGATTACGGGGGGGGGGGGATTTATTTTGTAGGGTAGGGGCGAAAGACAGAGGAGGATGAGGTTGGTTAGCATTGTTAGTTTCCTGAACGGCCAAGGTTGGAGATGCCGTCATCGTTGAGAACCGTTAACGGCTGAACTAGCCGTTACCGGCGGAGCTAGTCAATTCCGGCAACTATTACAGTGGGATTGAAACTGTTCAGAAGAGGAAGGAGGATGGTTAAGAGGGAAAGTGATATTTGCACACAAATTCGCACCTTTTTCGCACACACAAACAGTACACACAAATTCGCGAGTTAATCGAATCTCCTGACCAATACACACTTGAAATTGAAAAAAAGGAAGCAATAATCTATTATATAGAAGAATTCTGAGCGGTTGAATATTGTGAGTGAAAAAACTTGAATACTGAGAAAGAACGATTGAGCTTCCTGAAAAAACGGGAATGAAAAATGTGGCCAAATTTGGAAAACAACCCATTCGACATAATTTATATAATTGGACTAAATTGCAAATTATCACAATTACACATTAAATTCCTGAACTTTTAAAACATCAATATGAAACCCCATCTTGAAATCTTTGCAATTTAATCACTGGTCTCACCGTGAGACGGTCTTATACAAGACTTTGTCTAAGTCTTTTTGTTGAGAAATTTAATGCTTATATTTTATAAATTTCATAATTATATGTGATCCCTTTATTGTAATTATCTACTCCCTTCGTTTTCTTAAATTTGGCACATTTACCATATTTGTATATTTTCTTAAGTTTGTCACTTTTTCTTTAGCAATAAGTACATTAATCTCAACATCTCATTAAACTTTTAACTCTCATCACTCAATTTTCTCCACATATTTCAACTTAAAAAAAAATAATAGCTAAATGTATGGTGTCAAATATAAATATAGTGAAACGGAGAGAGTATTCATTTATAAGAATGAGAGAGTATGTGCTGTATTTTGTTTCATTAGTTGGGGAGCATAAACATATTCTTTTGACTTTGCATCGCATAGACGCAAGAAGTCAATTAATTTGTACACGAGACAATTAGCTGGAGCCACCAAAAGCATCTGAGAGAATCGGATACGTACTTATCCCGTTTACTATAAATAGATATATTTTTTATTTGGTTCTTTTTATTTTTGACAAATTATTTTTAATTTTGTCTACTTATTTTATTTTTATTTCCTACATTTAATTTCATCCATTTATTTTTTCTACCTAAATCAAATTAACTAAACTTAAGATGCTATAAATTAAAAAATGGAGAGAGTATCTCAGTTTACAATAATCGTAAGTGGCGAAGGAAGTTTTCACATGCAAGACATGAGAAGGAAGTTTTCAATGTTTATGTGGCGAATGATTAACTCCCTCCTGCCTTTTGATAATATTCTGAAATCCATGAATTTCAATCTTCCTTCCAAACGTTGTATGTGTGAGAATGAGGATTCCTTAAATCATTTTTTTAACTCTTGCATCTTTGCTGTGAAAGTGTGGAAGGTCATACATAATTTTATGGGAATTGTTGATAGATTTTTTTCCTCACTTTGGGAAAGATTATCTTTCTACTTTACTTTTCCTGGCCTGTCTAGTTTCCATAACTCGCTCTTGCGTTTGACTCCATTAATCACATGTTGGTTTCTCTGGAAAGTGAGGAATAGATGGTTGTATGATAATGTTAAACCTCACACATCATCAGTTCTTAAACAGATTAGGGAGTATCTTTTTTATCTCTTCTCTGCAAAGCCTTTTCATTTCAAATCAGATTGATGCTGAAATTGCAGACCACAGTTTTCTCCCCACTGCAAAAAAATCACCCAAACCCAGGTTTGTCAAAGTTGTTTGGTCTAAACCATGTTCTGGTCTAAAACTAAATGTTGATGCCTCTTGGTGTAAATTATCTCAAAGGGCAGGGATTAGTGTGGTGGTGAGAAATAACATGGGTGCTTTCATTTCAGCTCAAGGTTCTTATATTCATGCCAATTCTCCTTTAGAAGCTGAGATGAAAGCTATCAAATTAGGACTCCAAGTTGCTTGCTTTTACTCTGATCCTATCATTATAGAATCTGACTGTCTTAATGCTATCTCTCATGTCTTGAATCCTATAACAGCACACTGGAAACTTTTTCAGTTAGCTGATGAGATACATCACATGCTCAAAACATGCTCTTTAGTTCATATCTACAGAGAAGCAAATAAGACAGCGGATGCACTTGCTAAGTCTATTTTGTCATCAAAATCCTCAAGAATATTTTCTTTTAAGTCTCTTCACATACCTGTCCAGAGTATAATTAGACTAGATCAAATGATGACTCCCTCACTGAGAATATTTTAGAATGGAGGCTACTGATTCTACTTGTTTTAACAGGTGCTCATTCTATATTAAAGTTTCCATCAGTACCAGATTACCACCTCCTTTCTCAATGGTGAACTCTAAGGAATGGTTTCTGCTCAGGAAGGGTTTCCTGCTCAGCCTTTATAAATTTCTGAGACCTCCTCTCTATAGACACTGCCCCATGGCTAACTCAGAAGAGGAAGTGGAGTTTCCAGCTGCCATACTACTTCTCCTTTTTGTATACAAATCTATCCTTATTTTTAGCTCAACCTTTTGACTAAATTGTGATTCATTTTTACGATCACTAAATTGTCCGAAGGTACAGAGCTATAATTTGTGATCATGGCAAGCTCTTGTATATGCTTAACTCTTCTTAGCAAGACTACTTTTATTCATCTTACTAATATAGGTTAGCCCCATTTCTTTTGTAACCAACTACGGTTGGTTCGGGAGATTTTTAGCTCTCATATGTACTTATATGATCCAAACTAAGCCGATGGCTATTTGTATTTTCTGTTATGTTTTTATTTTGAAGGCTTAGGGAAGCCAAATATAAAATCCCTCCATCTTCGGATGGTTTAATTTTAAAAAAAAATAATCGTAAGCTCTGCCGCTTAGCTTCGCTCTCTGTCGTACCATAAGCTTTAGGGTAAAACTCCTCAACACATTGTCAATTATAATTTTTTTTAAAATGCAGTCACATGCTACTCCCTCGTCGAATCTGTACATTTTTTGGTCAACTTTCTCAGGCCATATTTGACCATAAATTTCAACTAGTATATATACATCAGTTTCATCATGTGAGATATTGTTGGATTCCCTGCATGATGTAATTTATAAACATCAAATTTTAATACACTGTTAATGTACGTAACTGAAGTTATCGTTGATCAAACATGACATGACAAAGTTGACAAAAAAGTGTGCACATTCGGCTGGGACGGAGGGAGTAATATATTTTGAGTCTGTCTCTTGAAAGAAGATATTTTCATAAGCCATGGAAAGACCAATGTTTAAAGTGAAAATTAAAAGAAACGACGATAAAAATTTTGGGTTGCATGAATCGGGTTATAAACTTTATAACTACTACACGTTGTATAAATTTTTTTAATAGTGCAACTAAAACCTTTTACCTTTTACCTTTCTATTATTCCAATAAAACTCCGTCTTTCCATAGCCTATGGAAAGACGGAGTTTTATTGAAATAATAGAAAGGTAAAAGGTTTTAGTTGCAATATTAAAATTTTAGCCTATGGAAAGACGGTTTTCCCAAGACTTTGTCTTATATTTCCTAAGAAGATACCTTTTTACTAATATATTAGTTTAAACACATTATCTTGTTTTATACCCCATGTTCGTTACACAAGATCATTTTATAATTAATATAACGGATAGAATTAGGGGTCATTTAGTTCAAGCGGAGAAAGAGAGAGGAAATGGTAACCCCATTTTTAAATTCTGTTTGGTTCAAGTGTGGAAAAGGAATCAAATTCTTTCTTATTCTCTTTGTTACTGTTTGGTTCACACTAGGGAAACAAATAATAACTTCTAGCATGATTTATAAAATAACATATATAAGTAAAAATTATTTTACATCATCAAATATACTAAAAAATTTATACAAGCATTTCATGAATTATTTTCATATTGAGTTCGTATAAAAAATATTTTGTATAAAAAATATTTTATATAAAATATGTAGCTCATCATGTGATTAAAAAATAAGTTATTATTTTATTTACTTATTGTCATCTTTACATAATTTTTATTACACATCACATGCAACATATTGATTTAAAAATCTGTAGTTCATTTAAAATAAAAATGTGCTAATAATGATATTAAAAAAATTCACATACGTAAATCTTTAAAAAATAGACGTCCAGAGGATATTTTTGAATAAACATAAAATCGAGGCAAATCCAAAATATTACATAAGGTATTATATCCATCAACACATACAAAATTTTCTAATAAAATAATTAAATTATATAAATCAAACATTCATTGTTCAACATCGAGAACCATATTACACATAAATATTAGATTTATTAATTTTCCACCCATATAAAAGTTGAAAAGTAAAATTATAATATTATTTTTTACGTATCAAATTAATTAAGTTAAAGTATAAAATTACTACTTATATATTACTATTTATATTATATAATTATAAAATAATAGTATTTATATAAAAATAATATTTTTATTATAAAATAATATTACTATTATTTATAGCATAAAGTTAAAAAATGATTTATTTATTTATTTTTACTTTAAAAAATTATAGTTTCATTTAAATTCGACCTATACACAATACAAAAAATAAATTATAATATTTTAATTGAAATCATAATCATCATTGTTAAACCAGTTCTTTTGTCCCAAAGCTGCAATCGTGGAAAAGGCAGGGTGGTTCATGTGTGCGATTTTCAGTGCGACTCTATGTGCGATTTCTCCTAATCCCCCCTCTCTCTCTCACCTCCTTGGTTATCCGTTGGTTCTAAAACTTGCCGGTAACGGCGTCTGGCCGGTTAACCTCTGTGCAATCGGCTGAACCTATTACGCCGGCTGATATGGCGGCAAGACCTGTTAATCAACCTCCTTCCCCAAAATCCTTTGCCGCTGTACTTCAAAACAAATCCCCCCTCTATCAAAACAGCTACCTAATAACCCAGAGCTTATTCCAAAATCAATTCATTTGGGAGATCCCGCCTGCCTATATTCCGATGACCAAATTGCAACACTATCGGCTCATTATTCTAATGCTCTTGTCGGTAAGTTCACCAAAGGAAGGTTTTCTATGGAGCAGATGGAGTTAGCTCTTAAAACAATCGGTTTCGAAGGTAAGTATCAGTTAGGCTCTCTGGATTATAAACATGTGCTAATCAGATTTGAGCAGGTTAACGACTACCAAAGATGTTGGATGAAAGGCATCTGGAATTTCAATGGCATTCTCCTAAAGATGCTCAAGTGGACCCCTGAATTTTCAACACATAAAGAATCTCCTATCGTTCCCATTTGGTGTATAATCAGGGAAGTGCCATTATACTATTATAATTCTGCTTCCATTGAGGCAATTGGCAACAGTATAGGCAATTTTATTAAAAATGATTTAGCAACTGAAATGCTTACTAGGCCCTCTGCAATCAAATTCTGTGTTGAAATAGATCTTCAAAAACCTTTGTGTCATCATATCAGGCTTGGATCAGTTTCGAATAATAGGAAGTATCTAATTGAGTTTGAGGATATTCCTCTTTATTGCGACCACTGTGCTAAACTAGGTCACTCTTTGGTCCAATGTAGAGCTATTTCTCAGTCTACTAATGACAGAATAGAGGATACTAACATAGTTCCAAATCAACCTCACTCCCAGTGGCAGGCAACTGGCAAAAAATTTAATATACCACCTTTGATCACTGATACCCATAATGAGCCTTTTAACCCTGTCTCTGAAAATGCTATTATGAATTCAGACCTTAACGTTCACTATAATTCTCCCTTGGAGGCTCACAGAGTTCCTGATAATGGCAGATCCCTGTCACCAGAAATTCGATCTCTAGATAGCTCGGATAATTCTATTTCTAGGTTACTAAAGGAAACTGAAACATCCAAACCTGCATTGATGACTTATGCTAAAGATGATATTCAGATTGGTTTACTACGGTTACCACTAAAGTGCTCTATTAACAACCCTACACTTTCCCTGGATGGAAAGATGTCAAATAGATTTTCTGTTTTACAGGATGATGATAATTGCCTTCAAGGTCAAGATGGAATTAGTGAGCCAGTTTCTGAGGATCCGGACACTACTGATCAACACAATATCAATGCATCTCCAGTCATGGAGTCCTCAGGTAAGAATCATCACTAAGGTAAGGCCAAAATTAAAAAGATTACCTATCTCAGTCAACTGAACAAAATGTTGCTAAGATCGGCTACAAAAAGTTATAAATCAGGTGAACTATGACATCTACAGTTAATGTTAATTTTCTGGTTTGGAATCTAAGAGGTATGGAAACATCAATGCTTAGATTGATTAATTTACTCAAACTTAAGAAAATCCAGCTGTTATGCATAATTGAACCTATGCACGATAATACAAAAATTCAATCATTTATGAATGCACTTAATTTCTCACATAATTTGTACCTTCCAAATGGGAAAATTTGGCTCATGTGGTCTAATCTCCTATCTGTTTCACTTCTTTCCTCTCATGAGCAGTTTATGCATGTTAACGTATCCCATCAATCCTTAAATCTTCGCATGGAAGTTGTTTTCATTTATGCATTAAGAAATAGGGAAGGTAGAAAGGCTCTATGGAATGATCTACAGCCGATTTCAAAGGGTGATACTATATTTATAGGAGATTTTAATACAATTACTTATGTTTCTGAATATAGAGGACCATCCTCTCCTTCCCTGGGAAGTATTAGAGATTTTAACACCTGGATTAACACCAATGGAATACAAGAAATTAATACAGTGGGTAATCTTTTTACTTGGTGTAATTCTAGGCTGAGGAACCCTATCATGGAGCTCTAAATTCCCTTCTTCCTCAATTCAGATTCTTAATAGGCAAACTTCTGATCACTCCCCTCTCCTCCTCCAACTGTCCAACTTATTACCTTCTCACCCAAAGCCATTCAGATTTATTAATGCATGGTTCCAAAGGACTAAATTTTTAGGTTTAATTCAGGAAAATTGGGGAAAACCAGTGGCTGAAAATGGCATGATCAGATTCTACTTAAAATTGATTAGGCTTAAGAAAGTGATAAAAACCTGGAATAGAGAGTGCTTTGGCAATATTGATTCAAATGTCATATTAGCTGAGAAGGCTTTAAGAATCCAGGAACTTGTTTTTGACTTGAATCCTACATTGCCTGAACGTGTTAAACTAAATGAGAAAAAAACCTTACTTCTTAATGCTTTAAAGGAGAAAGATAAGTTTTGGAAGCAGAAGGCGAGACTAAAATGGCATAAGTTGGGGGACAATAACACTCAATTTTACCATAAGGTAGTGCAGGAAAAGAATTGTAAATTGCAAATTAGCAAAATTAAAAATCAGGCAGGTCATTGGTTAAATACACAAACGGATATTCAAAAGGAAGCAATTGCTTATTTTTCAGGTGTTTTAACTGAGCCTAATCATACTACAGCTGATACCTACTACCCTCACTTCCTTAGTCAAATCCCCACAGTTATTAATGATATGGATAATCAAGCATTAGCTGCTCCAGTTTCAGAATCTGAGTTAGAAGCTGTGATTAAAGGTTTAAATAATAACAGTAGTCCAGGGCCTGATGGTTTCACAGCTAAATTCTATAGTAAATGCTGGTTTTTTATTAAACAAGATCTAATGGAGGCTATTAATGATTTTATCTCTGGATCGGAAATCCCAAAAGGAATATCCAGCACTTGGATTACCCTAATTCCGAAAAAAGCCACACCATGTTCTTTTGGGGACTTAGACCAATTAGTTTATCAAATGTCCTAAATAAAATCTGCTCTAAGGTTTTAATGGAAAGGTTGAGACCTTATATGGATAACCTGATCTCTCCAAACCAATCTTCTTTCATGAAGAAAAGAGATATTTCTGATAACATTTTGTATTTATAGGAAATGATCAGGTTTCTGGATAAAAAGAGCAGATCTCCCAATTGTATACTGAAATTAGATCTAATGAAAGCATTTGATAGAGTTAACTGGGAGTTTCTTAAAAAGATACTGATTAGATTTGGATTCAATGGGAATTTTTTAACTGCTGTTATGAGTAATCTCTCTCAGGCTTACTTCTCAGTTCTTGTTAATGGAAATCCAGTAGGTTTTTTTAAAGCTACTAGAGGTATTAAACAAGGTGATCCACTCTCTCCTTTTCTTTTTAATATTTTCTCTGAAGCTTTTTCTAAGAGTCTATCTTTTATATTCTCTAATAATAGTCTCTCTCATTTTCAACTACCTGCTTCAATACCTGCAGTTTCCCACCTAATGTATGCGGATGATACGATTATCTTTATGCAAGCATCTAAGTCTAATCTTATTAGGATCAAAGCCTTTTTAGATATCTTTGAAGTTACCTCAGAACAGAAGTTCAATTTTGATAAATCTGACTTTTATCTGAGTAAAAGGGCCTTGAATTTAAAGATTAACCAGGTTAAGGCTATCCTAAAAATGAAAAAAGGCACCTTTCCATTTAAATACCTTAGATGTCCCATTTTTCAGGGTAGAACACTTAATAGATACTTCCAACCATTGATGGCAAATCTTGATAATAAGTTACAAAGCCGGAAGAACAAGTGGCTCAGTGCAGGGGGCATGATGATCCTAATTAAACACTGCTTATATTCTTTGCCTCAGCATTTATGGGCTGTTACTAATCCCCCCAAAAAAATAATTTGATCATTTGAGAAAAGATTAGCAATGTTTTTTTGGGGAGAATCAGATGGAAAAAAAACAGAAACTGGAAAAGATGGTCTGACATCTCTATTTCAACCGATCTAAATGGACTTGGTTTTAGATCTATTAAAGCCATAATTGATACCTGTTCTGCTAAAATTTGGTGGAAGAGCCAACTAGGCACTACTCTATGGTCTAAATTGCAATGGTCTCTTCCTTTATCTCATAGGAAATCAGTTACTTGGAAAAGAATCCATTTAATTAACTCCTTTGCAGAAAATAACTCATTCATTATTCATGGCAAAGGTACCTGCAGTTTTTGGTCTGCTATTTGGTGTCCTAGGGGTCCCCTGCTTAACTACATCCCTATGCACATAGTTTCTGCTATGCCATATATGTCTGTGGCAGATTTCATTAGGAATATATCCACTATTTTAGCTCAGATAAGCGCTTTTCTGGAATATGATACTCTCTCTTTTCTTCAGGAAACTGAGCTTACTATAGAAAGGGAGGATAGATTGGTATGGAAAGCTGAAGTCTCAGGTAATTTCTCATCTAAGTCAACATATAAGGCTCTAACTCATGGACCAGGTAATTTCTTGCTTGTAAATTTATATGGAATAATGCTTTACAGAAGAAGATCTCAATTTTTACTTGGAAATTGTTGCAATCCTTTCTCCCTTTTGATGATGTGCTTATCACTTGTGGATTTAGTCTAGCTTCCAAGTGTCCTGCTTGTTGTAAGACCGATTCAATTCAGCATTTTTTTATATCGTGTCCTATTGCTCAGGCTGTCTGGAATAACATGGCTTCTATAGTCCAGTTTAATCTAGGTACTCAACACTCCATTTCTGAAAGAATTTTCATCTTCTGGAATAGCCATGACCTATCTAGATGGAATCACTTCATCTATAAAATTCTTCCATCTCTCATATGTTGGACTCTTTGGAAAGCTAGAAACAGGTTCCTATTCGATAATAAGTCTTTCTCCTCAGACCTAATTTGTAATGAAGTGTAGGAGCTAATCAAACTGACTTTATTTGCTAGTCCTCGGATACATTTCTCCCACTCTGCTATTTCATCTCCCCTCATGCATCTGATCCCGTTCATTAGACCACCCCCGAAGCCGAATATAATATCTGTTTATTGGGAAAGGCCTACGTTTGGATCTGTTAAAATTAATATCGATGCATCATGGTTTCCGAACAAGGCAGTAGCTGGTATGATAGCTAGGGATAGTTCTGGTGTACCGATTATAATTGTTTCTGAAACTATTTCTGCTGCTTCACCACTGGAGGCTGAAATTAAGGCATTTTTTTTTGCTTGCCAAAATTTTCCTGGTTTAGATCAAAATTGCATACTTGAAACAGACTGTAAGCTGGCTGTACAAATGATTAATGATCCCTACTCTGCACATTGGAATCTTTTTGATCTGGCTTTCAAGGTGAAGGCTCTATTAGGATGCGCTCATCTTAAACATGTTTTTAGAGAATGTAATTTGGTGGCTAATGCAATAGCTAAACATCACTCTAGCCACAACCAGAGCCTTAACCTCCATAATATCCCTCAGCACATCAAGGGTCTGATTTCCTTAGATAGGATACATACTCCGCAAATTAGAATGCATAAACATGTTTCAGCTAAGGATTGATACTGCTAACCAAAATCTTTTCATGCAGGTTTAAACGCGGCCCCGACGGCTACTATCAATCAACCATTGTTATGCTCTTTGACGCTCAGAGATACTGCTCCTAGTATTGCTGCAATTTACATTACTGTCTCTTTCACTGTCTTCTTGTACAAAAAACCGATCATTACAGGTTACAATTTTGTTTATTTAAGTTGCCTGGCCAAACGAAGAATTCACACTTGGGGTGGAGATTCTTCGATTTGGAATTGCAACTTTAAACAAATTAAAATACTCTAGAGTTAGTCTCTTATCCAATTCGATCTCTATTTACTCTTTATTTTCTAGTCAAGGTTTGGGGAGCCTAATAATACTATCCCTCACCTATGGGTGTTTTTATTAAAAAAAAAAATCATAATCATAATTTTTTTAATTTTTATTTTGATAATAAATATAAAATATAATCATATTTTAGAGTTGATAAAATAAAGAGGGAAATAGAAGATGAGGGAAAGGGAATCACAGTCCCAAGGTAAAACCAGGGAATCACGTTACACCCAATTGAGAGAATTGTGAAACTAGAAATGGTGAAAGTGAATGATTAAAAAACTAAACCAAACACTAATAAAGGGAATCAAGATCTCAGTTTCCCTTTGCTTTTCCTGATTCACCCCAACCAAACGCCCCCTTAATTATTTGATGTTTATTTTTATGTATTGCAATAAGATTCATATAATACTGAAAATAATGTAAAATTATATCTTAAGTAAAACTAATTACTCCAAAATTTAACTTTAATATTAATAAAAATTTGAGATTTTAAATGATTTATCGAATAGTTAGGCAGTGAAATAGATAACACACATTAAAGTTATGAAAATTGATTCATATTTTATAGTTACTAGTTAGGTAACACCGTGCGATGCGCGGTGAACTTGATAATAAATTATAGAAATACTGTAGGGATGTTGCTACAATATAGAAATGTGAGAAGAGCTGTAATTGAAGCTACAAATGTACCAAGTTTACATGTAATTAAAGCTCATAATTAACTCAAGCTATCAACTAAAGCAATGTACTATTCACTCACCTCTCGAACCCTCCACTCGAACTCTACCCGCTCGAACCCTCCACTGGAACCTTCACCTCTCGAACCATCCAATGGAACCTTCACCTCTCGAATCCGTACCTCTCAAACCAGTACCACTCGAACTCTCACCTCTCGAACCCTCGACTGGAACCTTCACCTATCGAACCGTCCAATGGAACCTGCACCTCTCGAACCAATACCTCTCGAACCCTACTCTGGAACCAGGTCTCGAACCGTCTAATGGAACCTTCACCTCTCGAAGTAGAAGCTCTCGAACCTCAGCTGGAATCTTTTTCTCTCGAACCCTCCACTGGAACCTTCACCTCTTGAATCCGTACCTCTCGAACCAGTACCACTCAAACCTCGAACCTCCACTGGAACCTTCACCTCTCAAACCTCCAATGGAACCTTCACCTCTCGAATTCGTACCTCTCGAACCAGTACCACTCGAACCCTCTACTCAAACTCTCACCTCTCGAACCTCCAATGGAACCTTTACCTCTTGAACCTCCAATCGAACCTTCACCTCTCGAACCCTACAATGGAAGCTTCATCTCTCGAACCAATACCTCTCGAACCAGTACCACTCAAACTCTTACCTCTCGAACCCTCCACTTGAATCGTCCAATGAGACCTTAACCTCTCGAATCCGTACCTCTCGAACCAGTACCAATCGAACCCTCTACTCGAACCTCCAATGGAACCTTCACCTCTCAAGCGGTCCAATAGAACCTTCACCTCTCGAACCCTCCAATGGAACCTTCACCTCTCAAGCGGTCCAATAGAACCTTCACCTCCCGAACCCTCCAATGGAACCTTCACCACTCGAGAGGTACCTCTCGAACTAGTACTACTCGAACCCTCCACTTGAACCTTCACCTCTCGAACCGTCCAATGGAACCTTCACCTCTTGAATCCGTACCTCTCGAACCAGTACCAATCGAACCCTCCACTCGAACCTCCAATGGAACCTTCACCTCTCGAGCGGTCCAATAGAACCTTCACCTCTCGAACCCTCTAATGGAACCTTCACCACTCGAGAGGTACCTCTTGAACTAGTACCACTCGAACCCTCCACTTGAACTCTTACCTCTCGAACCTCCAATGACCTTCACCTCTCGAATTTGTACCTCTCGAACCAATACCACTCGAACCCTCCACTCGAACCCTCCACTCGAACCCTCCACTCGAACCCACTACCTCTCGAACCCTTCACTGGAAACTTCACCTCTCGAACCTCCAAAGGAACCTTTACCTCTTGAATCCATACATCTCGAACTAGTACCACTCGAACCCTCCACTCGAACTCTCACCTCTCGAACCCTTCTGGAACCTACACCTCTCGAATACTCCTCTCGAACCAGTACCACTAGAACCCTCCACTCGAACTCTCACTGCTCCAACCTCCAATGGAACCTTCACCTCTCGAACCGTCCAATGAGACCTTCACCTCTCGAATCTGTACCACTCAAACCTATACCACTCGAACCAGTACCACTCGAACTCTCACATCTCGAACCTCCAACGGAACCTTCACCTCTCGAACCCTCCAATGGAACCTTCACTCTCAAACCATTACCTCTCGAACCATTACCTCTTGAATTCGTACCTCTCGAATCCGTACCTCTCGAACCAGTACAACTTGAACCTCCACTCGAACTCTCACATCTCGAACCCTCCAATGGAACCTTCACCTCTCGGATCCTCCTCTCGAACCCTCCACTCGAACTCTCACTGCTCGAACCTCCAATGGAACCTCACCTCTCGAACCTCCAATGGAACCTTCACCTCTCAAACCGTCCTATGGAGCCTTCACCTTTCTAATATGTACCTCTCCAACCAGTACCACTCGAACCCTTCACTCGAACTCTCACCTCTCAAACCTCCAATGCAACCTTCACCTCTCGAGCCGTCCAATGGAACCTTCACCTCTCAAACCAGTACCACTCGAACCGTCCACTGGAACTCTCACCTCTCGAAACTCCAATGGAACCTTCACCTCTAAAATCAGTACCTCTCGAGCCAATAACACTCGAACCCTCTACTCGGACCCACTACCTCTCGAACCCTCCACTGGAACCTTCACCTCTCGAACCACCAAAGGAACCTTCACGTCTCGATTCTGTACCTCTTGAACCAGTACCACTCGAACCCTCCACTCGAACTCTCACCTCACGAACCCTCCAATGGAACCTTCACCTCTCGAATCCGTACCTCTCGAACCAGTACCACTCGAACCCTCCACCCGAACTCTTACCTCCCGAACCTTCCACTCTAACTCTCACCTCTCGACCCCTCAAATGGAACCTTCACCTCTCAAATCCTCCTCTCGAACCAGTACCACTCGAACCCTTCACTCGAACTCTCACTGTTCGAACCTGCAATGGAACCTTCACCTCTCAAACCGTCCAATGGGACTTTCACCTCTAAAATATGTACCACTCGAACCAGTACCACTTGAACCCTCCACTCGAACTCTCACCTCTCGAACCTCCAATGGTACCTTCACCTCTCGAACCTCCAATAGAACCTTCACCTCGAACCGTCCAATGGAACCTTCATCTCTCGAACTATTACTCTTGAACCAGTACCACTCGAACCTCCACTCGAACTCTCACCTCTCGAACCCTCCACTTGAACCTTCACCTCTTAAACCGTCCAATGAGACCTTCACCTCTCAAACTAGTACCACTTGAACCCTCCACTTAAACTCTCACCCCTCGAATCCTCTACCGGAACCCTCATCACTCGAACCAGTACCGCTCGAACCCTCCTCTCGAACCTCACCTCTCCAACCAGTACCTCTCCAACCAGTACCTCTCAAGCTAGTACCAATTCAACCCTTCACTCGAACTCTCACGTCTTGAACCCTCCACTGGAACCTTCACCGCTCGAACCAGTACCATTCGAACCCTCCTCTCGAACTTCACCTCTCCAAGCAATACCTCTCGAACCAGTACCACTCGAACCCCCACTTGAACTCTCCCCTCACGAACCCTCCAATGGAACCTTCACCTCTCAAATCCGTACCTCTCTAACAAGTACCAGTCAAACCCTCCACTCGAACTCTCACCTCTTGAACCCTTCAATGGAACCTTCACCTCTTGAATCCTTCTCTAATACCAGTACCACTCGAACCCTCCACTCGAACTCTCAGTGCTCGAACCTCTAATGGAACCTTCACCTCTTGAACCGTCCAATGGGACCTTCACCTCTCGAATTTGTACCATTCGAACCAGTACCACTCGAACCCTCCACTCGAACCCTCCACTCGAACTCTCACCTCTCGAACCTCAAATGGAACCTTCATCTCTCGAACCATTACCTCTTTAACTAGTACCACTCAAACCTCCACTCGTACCCTCACCTCTCGAACCCCCACTGGAACCTTCGCCTCTTGAACCGCCCAATGGGACCTTCACCCCTTAAACCAGTACCTCTCAAACCTGTACCACTTGAACCCTCCACTCGAATTCTCACCTCTCGAACCCTCCACTGAAACCTTCACCGCTCGAACTAGTACCGGTGAACCTCACCTCTCAAACCAGTACTTCTTGAACAAGTACATCTCGAATCCTCCACTCGACCTCTCACCTCTTGAACCTCCACTGGAACCTTCACCTCTTGAACCGTCTAATGGAACCTTCACCTCTCTAATCCGTACCGCTTGAACCAGTACCACTCGAACCCACCACTCAAACTCTCACTTCTCGAACCCTCCAATTGAACCTTCACCTCTCGAATTCTCCAATTGAACCTGCACATCTCGAATCCTTCTCTCCAACCAGTACCACTCGAACCCTCCACTCAGACTCTCACTGTTCGAACCTCCAATGGAACCTTCACCTCTCGAATCGTCCAATGGGGCCTTCACCTCTCGAATCCGTACCACTCAAACCAAAACCACTTGAACCCTCCACTCAAACTCTCACCCCTCGAACCTCCACTGGAACCTTCACTTCTCGAACCTCCAATGGACCCTTCACCTCTCGAATCCATACCTCTTGAACCAGTACCACTCGAACCTCCACTCGAACTGTCACCTCTCGAACCTTTCATTGGAACCTTCATCTCTTGAATCCTCCTCTCGAACCAGTACCACTCGAACCCTCCACTTGATCTCTCACTGCTCGAACCTCCAATGGAACCTTCACCTCTCGAGCCGTCCAATGGGACTTTCACCTCTCTAATCCGTACCACTCGAACCAGTACCACTCGAACTCTCACCTCTTAAACCTTCAATGAAACCTTCACCCCTCGAACCCTCCAATGGAACCTTCATCTCTCGAACCATTACCTCTCAAACCTGTACCACTTGAACCTCCACTCGAACTCTCACCTCTCGAACCGTCCACTTGAACCTTTACCTCTCGAATCGTCCAATGAGACCTTCACCTCTAGAACAAGTACCACTCAAACCCTCCACTCAAACTCTCACCTCTCGAACCTCCACTGGAACCTTCACCCCTCGAACCCTCTAATGGAACCTTCACCTCTCGAGAGGTACCTCTCAAACCAGTACCACTCGAACCCTCCACTCGAACCTTCACCTCTTGTACCGTCCAATGGTATATTATTAATGTTTTTTTAAATGCCCAAAACGATGTCATTTTGGGCAGCCACTTGACAACACCTGTAGATGCACATGATTTTTTTTAAATGACCAAAACGACATTATTTTGGGCAGCCACTTGACAGCATTTGTAGACGCACATGGTTAGGCAGTCATGTGCGTCAACAGGCATCTATAAAATTACCCTTCTACCCCTGACGACACAAATAGATTGGGAGGATTTTTTTTATATATTACCTTGAGATAACAAGTTACATTAAAAGAGGTTTTTGGTGGAAATATTTTTAACTAAGAGTCTAGGTAAATTATATTGTACCACTGGATAAGTTGGGTATTGTATCCCCAGGGTATAATTTGTACGTAATGATGAGAAGTTAAATTCCATAAAAGTGGAATATGAATTTACATTACTTTTAAATACAAATGAGATAAGAGTAGTGATGTATAGGAGCATAACTATAAACTAAGAGCAAGTCAACTTTAGGGGTCAAAGTATTATTATTATTTCTTCGAGGTCACATTCCAAAAAAAATTTAACGTTCAGGAGCCAAATTAAAAACATGCTAAAAATGATGGCTTCGTCGCCCTCATTCGCCGGTAAAACTTGACTGCTTCTCTGACGGCCTCCTTTTCCATCCAAAATTGATGGCTTCTCCAATGGTGTCGATTTTGGATATTTTTCGAAGATTCGGGGGTCAGGTCGAATCAAGTTTTGATTTGGCGAGATTCTGGCAATCAAAATCATGAGATCTTCCACGAATTGTAGATGCCTGATCCGAGTTTGAGGGCATTTGATTCACGTCGATCTATATTTCAACGGTGTCGGCGATGCTAGGATACAAATCTACAGCTAAGCTATTGGAAGTTTTCGGCGTTTGGTCATGTTTTTCCAGTGTCTAATGGGATTTATTCCATGTTTAATTTACGGGTTTCACGAGCTAAGTATATACCATTACACTCTACCTCTGCAATCGCGAAGTTATGGAGTGCGTAGTGTCTAGAGTTCTTAATCAAGCCTGAGAAAATGTATATGTTTAATTTTGCAAACTATAAGTATGTTTCGTAGCGTTGATCAAGATTGGTGTGGTTAGCATGAAACTATGTATGGCTTCGTGGGTAAGAAAAAAGAACTGCTAGAGTATTATATTATTATTATTGTTCTTATTATTGATTGATTATCCAATTGGGGAGTGTGATATGATGGCCCAAAGATCGAGGGTGAAATTGATACGTGGGCGTAGTGGTCATGTGAGATAGTTATTTCAAATCAAGTTTAACGAGTGGTGGATCCTATTCTCAACTGACATAAGTAATTTGTTTATATGAAAAGGTGCGCTCTAAGAGCACACGACTTCATATGTACTGCTTATGAGATGTCCCCACAATTTCTTCCTCCCTAAATACACATCGTTTCTATAATATTTGCACAGAAATCAGGTTAACACAACTCCATTTTTTAGAAGCATATTCAAAAGCTAACGTAAGAAATGTTTCAATCAATTAATGACACATAATCAGGTGATTTTCTAAGATCATTACCAATGAGTTCATTCTGATCCATTATCCTACAAGTCAATTACAATGCAACCCGTTAACATTATCACAACAATAATCATAACCCACCCCTAATTAACCTAACTACAAACCATAATTCTAGATTATGTATGTAAAGCCCTAATTTGATCAAGATAATTTCAAACAATAAATTTATATAGAACTTACCTTCTCCAATGGGAAATGATGCTCTTCAATGTATTAACTTTACTTCTTCATCAATGGATTATGAAAGGGAGTAGAACCCTTCAAATTTTATTGTTACTGAGAATTTGAAGAGATGGACGCATAATTTTTTTCCTTATATACATAGTGGGTTCCGAGCTCAGAACCCACTTTCATAATAAATATATCCAAAGTAAAACCCATTCTGAGTTTGGAACGGGGCCCCGATCAACCTTCCAGGATTGAAAGGTCTTTCGTCTTTTAAGAAATGGCGGGGGAACCCTTTACGAGCTCAGAAGGCATATCGGGCCATGTTTCAAACACGGAACCGGTATCAATCATAGGCGGTTTGTCACAACCGCCTTTAACTAGGGCTAATTAAAGCCAGATATTTTGAATCTGCCAAATCTGGCAAAATAACCGCCTTTAAAATGAATATGCTGGTCCCGAACAGGCTTCATCAAGGCAGTTATGTGTTTTTTCCCTAGAACCACCTTCAATCGGCACCTTTAATAGGCTGGCCTCTACTAGTGTACCTTGCACGGTTGGTATTGTTATGTGCTAGCTAGTTCGCCATATGACCCATAGCTCAGAGGTGTTGCCCCTTAACATTTCCCTACTAATATGGTCGATGTATGTTTTGATTCCTCGTCCTTCGTTGATACGGTGAGGTTGCTCGCGATGATGTCCTATTTGGGGGCAAAATGGTCATTTTGGGGACGAAGTGGTCATTGTGGGGACGAGGCAGTTGGGGAGGGGGTTATCTAGAATATAGTGTAATGAACAATGAATCGTGAGTGGCCTTGAGGAGATTTCACTCATGTTAGAGTAACATTAAAGTTAGGTTGCCGGTTTCTGGTGAGAGGGTATGGAATTCTTCCCTTGGAGTATCATTTCAAATTTAAATGCGACGTTTCAAACAGGAAAGAATGCAACTAGTTAGGATTGAGGGAGTACAAAATTTTAATTATATATGTAAAAGAAACTTTTTACTATTCAAAGAGATGGATGCAACTTTCATGATTGTCAATAACCGACCTAACACTACCACGCGAAGACACCTCTAGCACCGGTTGTTTTGGTTCCTAGCACCGGTTTTTGGGTGGCTAAAAAACCGGTGCCTAAGTAAGCGATGTTACATTATCACCGGTTGAAGCAAAACCGGTGCTAAATTTCTTTTATTAGCACCGGTTATATTTTTCACCGGTTTAAGTTACCGGTGCTATAATGTACCATATTAGCACCGGTTTTTTGTAACCGGTGCTAGAAAAAACCGGTGTAAATTTTGTCATTCTTGCACCGGTTATAACACCGGTGATAAATAAATTTTTGTCGCACCGGATTTGTTAGCACCGGTTATGGAACCGGTGTTAAATCTGTATATCTAACACCGGTTTGTAGGTAGCACCGGTTTTTAAATCGGTGACAGAAAAATAAATTGCATCGGTTATAGTTTAGCAACGGTTTGGGAACCGGTGATAAAAAACAGTTTTATTTCACCGGTTATATGTTAGCACCGGTAAAAAAACCGGTGCTAGAGTTGTTTATTTGTTGCACCGGTTAAATTTTGCACCCGTTTGAAAACCGGTGCAATGAAGTAAATATAGCACCGGTTATAATCACACCTTTTTTTAGTAGTGGTTTTGAAATCGGTGCTAAAAGCGTTAATTTTGCACCATTTTAGCACCACTTCTCTAATCGAAAGAAACCGGTGTTAAAAACGTGAGTAACTATTGTGGTCACTGTAAGCTGCGGCGTGCTGCAGCTTCCAACGTTCATCTTCTCACAGCCAGTTCCTTTGTTACGCTTGTCTTACGACCATGTCCTTCCTTTTTTTTCAAGCATGCTACCCATTATTTGTTGTGCGTAGTAACAGAATGGTGCACGAAGACAAATTGAACAAATTCCGAGCCACAATGATGCATAGACAAGAAAGTAGGTTGAAGAAAGCATTGAATCCGATAAAATATAGTTTATGACTAGCAAAAGAAGAGCATGATGTGTTTCGTAGTGTCCTAAGGTAATGAAACCCCCCTCATCGTCAAATTTGACGAGTATCAGAAGAGATGGTCAATTACCTTTCTCGTAACAGATAATACCAACCACTATCCGACGATTTGTGCAAGTCCTTGTATGATATTCAATTGAGCTATGAATTTTGGCAGAGTATTTTTTGCAAAATTCCAAACCCATTTCAAAGCAATACTCCACAGTTCATCGCTCCCCAGTGGAGTGTAATCTTCCGGGAATTGCTAAAACAATGCATTAAATGACATGTTAAGAGAAGGATGTATATGTGAGGATAAAAAATACATAGAAGAATTGTAGGAAAATGTACCAGAATAATGTCAATGTCATGTACGTGGCTAACAAATTTTTTTCCATGTAATACATTGCACAGTATCCGCACTTCCAAGTACTACTTTGTATCTTGTGCTGATGATGGAAAAGACAATTTGTTGAACCGATTACGAAGATGAAAATGACACGTGAAATATGAAGGTATGAGATGATACGTACACTGATGTTTATGACATCCCAAGTGTAGTTGGAAGGGCAGGACCTATTTTCTTTGGAATTGGACCGTCGATATTTTGTTGCAATCCTACAATAGATGGAAACATATTTTTGTCAACATGAGGAATATTATTTTCAGAAATTGGGGTTCACATAATATATGATAACATACTGAGTAACAGTAATTGTAAATAATTGAGCCAAGAGAGTGCGAAATGTACAAGAACACAATTACGGGAACAACCATTTTTGAAAAACATCGAAGCTGAAGGAAAGAAACGAATGTGTTCCACTTACAAATGAATCATTTTAAGGCATGATCTATTTCGTTTGGAAATTCTCCCAGTCATTGAGTCGATGCAATATACTCAATCGATTTCTGGTATGAAGACATGGAAAAACCAATGGTCCCTATGGGAAAAAGGGAAAAACAAAAGTACTTAAGATATATTCTTAAAATAAAATCACAGCACACGGTTGCTTTCGCTTCCATGTGGGCGGGTCTAGCTACTCGAAAAACGAATGGAACTTACTCTCGATTGTATGGGAAGATGTACATCCTCGCTCCAGTGCGGCACATGACAGCCGAAACCTCGTCCGCAGTCAATTCCACCCTTTGATTTGCCTTCTGAGCCATTGAGTTCGAAGAGGCGGGAATAAACTGGACGTGGCCTCCACGTACCACCCCATCGCAGAGGTATCTTGCAAATTAGTATGGTTAGTGAAGCAAATATAATGATACTTGTATCTATGAATAATGAAAGCATGCACTTCTTACAATGCCCATATATCAAGTTGGCACCCACTGATCCACTCCATTTCATCATCTGCGTCCAAGCTGTTCATGAACAGTCATATCTTGTCAATAAATATGGCTGTGTAGACTTCTTCTTATCCGAACACCTTTGCGCTGAAATTGATGTGGAATACTTAGTCAGGTCCACATATTTGTGAAGATAGCCGTAAAGCATCATTAATCTGGTGAACAGCAGTGATGCATTCTTGGTTTTCCGTGGCTCCCTAATCATTACATTCAGAATCTAATAATGTCAGTTGAACAGTATTTGTATGTAATTCAGTAGTGGATGATAATGTAAAGGCTGAAATGAGTTCTCACAAATATGTATTGGGGAGAAATCGACGAGGGAGGATTTGGTTGCCCATTCTCCGGTGATGTAGTTTTTTCTTTTGGTAGTTGCTAATGGGTAAAATGTTAGTGATGTGTAGGAGAAAATCAGTCGGAATGAAATAGTATGGGGGTATGTACCTCTCCTTTTACCAATGGAGCGGCCACCTCTCCATGAGGAGTATCTTCCTTAGCCACTGGCGTGAGGTTTGTTTGAGAACTTCCAATTTCGTCGACCACCATTTCTTGCAGAGGCGGTTGCTGCTCGTTCTCCTACGTTCGTAGATGAATAACATATCATGTTATTGTATTATCTAGAAAGATATATATGAGCACTGATGAGAAGAAGAATATAATTATCACACCTCATCATCCTGTTGCTCTATGACACTTATTAGCTTCCCCGGCCATAGAGTGTTATATCCAATGGCCTGAGTGACAAACTCAAATTATTCGTGTTCAATCGGCAAAGGTGCCTTTGGTATGATCACAGGTCCTTTTAGATTTACTCACTCCCACTTGATGGGTAAGTCAGTTTTCGCTTCCTTTGGAAAGAATATACCGAATGCAGCTACCTCCCTTTCTCCATTATGGTTCAAAATATATAGGCAGCATTTTTTCCTCTCTGAGAGATGAACTTAGAGATTGGGTAAATACACCGGTCAGGCAATAACTAAGCATTCTCTATTGAAGGAAAACAGATAAATTCGGAAGTGCAAGCGATAGATTATAAGAAGCAATGAATTGTACATGTAGCTGCTGA
The DNA here is from genome assembly GCA_037428765.1 of Rubia yunnanensis. Classification (NCBI taxonomy): domain Eukaryota; kingdom Viridiplantae; phylum Streptophyta; class Magnoliopsida; order Gentianales; family Rubiaceae; genus Rubia; species Rubia yunnanensis. The sequence goes on from CM075065.1 coordinate 64,002,151, forward strand.
AGGCTGCAGCGCGCTGCAGCTTTCAGTGCCCAGCTGAGACTGAGAGCTACAGCGCGCTGCAGCTTCCAGCGTTCATCAGCAACGAACTGTATCCCCACAAAATCAATCCAAATTAGGAAATGGAAATACATATACTACACACATAGCAAGAAAGGAACAAATACGATTGCAGTTCACGGTATGGACTACCTTGTCATCCGCTGCAGTTCCTTGTGGGTCACTACATCCTGATGCTAAAGGAATGAATACCCAGTTGTCCTTGTTCATGGGGGTGGAAGATGTAGCAAGGAAATTACTGGCATCCAAGTGTGTGGGAATAGCTTTACCCAATTTTCCAGCAAGCCAATTTGTTTGGGCCTCAAGTAAAGCAACAAATGTTTCTCTGAGCTCGATGACATCTGTTGGTTGTTTGAACTAGAATATCTTATTTTCCATGTATTACCTCTCCAACGACCCCCGTGATCCTTCCTACCCGTTGCTTGAACTAGAATATCTTTTTTTCCATGTATAACCAAATCTCCCTTTTGCTTCTTATCCAAAAGGTTTTTCTAAGAAACAAAGCAAATATAAGCCATTTGATCGGGAAAACATCAAAGAATATCAATAGAGATAGATTTAATTATGAATTATGCTCACAATAGTGGGGGCTGCTCTTCGGACGGAGTCGTTGGTGTAGGTTGATAATTTCTTGTCCCGGTTAGCGGCAAGGAACACTTCCGAGCGGTCCGGTTTGAAAACCATGCTTTGAACTAAAGCCTAATCTTGAATTCTCCATAGTCAAGCTCCCAAATCTCATCAATAACACCATAGAACGACATCACAGCTAGGACTGGTTTTTTGTCTTTCTCACTTGCTTACCACATAGTCTCCGACTCAATGTATACCCCACTATTTTGTGTCGTGCTCTTGAAATCTTGGTCCCTAGTAGCGAAAAAAAATCGTTGATGTCATATCGGAATACCTCAAAACCGTGCAGTTAAGCTTCCTTGCAAATGCCCTAGTTTTTTTGTCGTAATCAGCAACATTGCATCGATCATATAACCAATTCACAAACTTGTCATTGTGCTCCAACTGAACTTTATTAGGGGGCCACATGGGATGACACTCTCTTATCGAAGTAAGGTGCTCGGTCACATAAGCAGTAGTCTCCAAACAATTCCTCAACACATACAAATGAACTGACATCAGATCACTATTCAATGGAGTAAATAATGTTCCCCTCGACCTCGGCTTGCCCCCCTTCCTCCCAACATGTCGATTCAGGGGCACCCCAAATTTTCTGTGTCCCTACAAATAGCAAGAGAAAAATTCAATCACTTCTTCGGTAACATACCTCTCAACAATACTAGCTTCCGGCCGACTCATACATTTCACGTACCCCTTAAAGACTTTCATGTGACGCTCTAATGGATACATCCCACACATGCCAACTGGACCGCATATCTTTTCCTCCCGCACTAGATGGACAACCAAGTGAACCATTATATCAAAAAAGGATGGAGGGAAATACATTTCCAACTTGCAGAGCACAACAACAACACCTTTTTGTAGGACATCCAGATGGTCCCGGTCAATAGACTTCCGGCATATGGAGGTAAAAAATATACAAATTCTAGTGATTGAGTGCCTTACGTCGGCCTCCATTACCCCACAAATAGCAATAGGTAAAAGTTGTTGCATCAAAACATGACAATCATGAGATTTCAACCCCGTCATCCAACAATCCTTTGTAACTACCTGACTCACGTTCGATGAATAACCAATGGGGACCTTCACTGATTTCAAACTATCACAAACTGAGATTCTCTCCTCCTTAGACAAGGTACAAGGTGCAGGGGGCAAGTACGTCTGCTTACCCTTTACTTCTGGGGCGAGGTCATTTATGATTTCCAAATCAACCAAGTCCAACCGGGCATTCAAACAATCTTTCGTCTTCTAAGGAATATTCAAGAGGGTGCCTATCAAATTTTCACAAATATTTTTCTCAATATGCATCACGTCTAGGCAATGCCTAACCTTGAGATGCTCCCAGTATGGTAGATCAAAAAATATTGACCTTTTCTTCCATGGCCCACCACAATGTATTTTGTCCTTGCCTTTGTACTTTCCCAACACCACTCTCAATTTCTTCACCTTACTGTGAATCTGCACACCAGTTAGTGGTGTAGGGGATTTCCTTCGTTCTTTCCCGCCAACAAAATTGACCACATCATCCCTGTATATATGGTTTCTGTGGAGCCATTTTCTATGGCCAAGATACACTGTCTTTCGTCCATGTCTTAGCTGATTGAATTCAGTCTTCTCCTCACAAATGGGACATGCTTTGTGCCCCTTCACAATGTACCCCGACAAATTTCCGTAGGCTGGAAAATCATTGATCGTGCAAAAAAGCATGGCACGAAGTTGAAACTCCTCATTCATATGGCCATCAAATACCAACACCCCTTTATCTTCCCACAATATCTTCAAATCATCGATCAATGGTCTCAAATACACATCAACCTCCTTCCCAGGTTGTCTAGGACCTAAGATTAACATAGGCATCATAACATATTTGCGTTTCATGCACAAATATGGGGGCAAATTGTATATAACCAACATCACGAGCCACGGACTATGCTTCGATGACATATTACCAAATGGATTCATCCCATCAGTACACAATGCAAGGCAGAGATTTCAAACCTCCGAAGCAAAGGAAGGATATCGCTTGTCAAAATTTCTCCATTGTTCACCGTCTGCCGGATGTCTTATCTTGTCGTCATGTAGTCTTTCCCCCTCTCCATGCCATCGCAAGTTCTTCGCATCTTCTGAATTCGCGAATAACCTCTTCAACCTAGGAATTATAGGAAGATATCACATACACTTCAATGGGAATTTCTTCTTCTTCTTAGCCAAACACCCATCATCATTCGTCACACCCTTATATCTTGCATTTTGGCACACGGGACATTCAACCGCATCTATCAAATCACCGTCATACAAAACACAATCATTTGGACATGAGTGTATTTTCTTGTATTCCAAACCAAGTGGACACAATATTTTCTTGGCCTCGTAATAGTTTTTCGGAATTCCATTCCCTTCCGGAAACTTATCCTTCAGAATCTTTAGTAGTGAATTCACACTTGCATCACTCCAAGAACTTGTAGCTTTCAAATTGAAAACCTCCATAAAAAAAGAGATTACGGTATCCCTACTTTTACATCCCGGATACAATGGCTTCTCTTTCTCGTCGAGCAAAGCACTCAACATTTTAGGCTTCCCCTCAAAATCTCTCACAATGTCATCGAACATACCATCAACTGTACATTTGTCTCCATCTACCTTGTCAAACCCACCGTCATGTCCTTGCTCAACCTCTCCATGAAATGCCCATACAATGTAACCTCTGTCAAATCCATTCTTCAATAAGTGAAATCTAACAACCCCACGGTCATCAAACCGTTCACGACACAAGCATCCTTTGCATGGACAAAGTATCCTCTCCTCCCGACCAAAGGCATAATCTAGAAACAAATCAATAAATGCAATATGTTCACCACTCCCTCTAGCTACACTTGGACAGTTAACCATTTTTCCCCCCCACGCAAACATTGATTCTCGGTCCGTTGTATCTAAACAAGACAAAACACACCATTACACATATTTTCATTGGTAAAAAATATGAAAAATGAACACGATCTTTTTGCTACACAATACTAAACGTGTCATGTCCGTGTATAAGTATGCGAATCGATCAACGGCATGTTCTCGGGATACATATAAATATATATTCCATCTACCAAAAGAAACAAAAAAATGTTCACATCAACACTCATTAATTTACACTCTCACAACATGATCCATACTCAACCAACATAAGCTAGGCATAGAGAAACCAATAATAAATATGAAAAAACTACCTCCAATCATGCATTTATGGTTCTAGTTGATTGAAATTTCCAAAAATTAATGAACACTTACTTCCATGAGTCTTCATTTGTTTGAGTTATTGCACACCTTCCCAAGAAATCTACCATCTAATAATGGATAAGGTTCAAGTTCAGAATTAATTTAAGAGGGTAAGTTCGGAGCATTAAATGCTCGATTTAGCACCGGTTTTTGTCAATAGTACACAAAACCAGTGCCAGTTTTCCTGCATTTTTCCACGAATTCATTCTGCACCGGTTTCTACATTTTCATAACACCGGTTCCTATAACCGGTGCCAAAAACATACATCACGCTGGTTTTATAGGATTCTTTGCACCGGTCTTAAAATCGGTGCGAATATAACACCGGTAATCGTTATTCTTAGCACCGGTTTCTTGACCGGTGCTAAACTCTCAACGGTTTCCACAAATTCTAGTGGCGGTTTCCCGACCGGTGTAAAAATAACACCGATTTTTATTTAAATAACCGGTGCAAAAATATTTTTAACCGTTGCCACAATAACACCGGTTTTACAACCGGTGCTAACACAAAAAAAATCGTTGCTAAAACATGATTTGCATCGGTTTTCATAACCGGTGTTAAAAAACTGGTGCCAGAGGGGGGTCTCTATGGTATTGTAACTCTCTTTTTTCCAACCAATATATTAAAAATGAAAGAAATTAAAATATTAACCCACGCTTATCATAATCTATACTATTCCTTGATCCAGTTAAAATGGTCACCAGAATTCTCACCATCTGCTGAATCCTCGATAGTCCCGGCATGGGTAACGATTCACAAACTTCCTCTTCACTTTTATAATACCTCTGCTATCATTGGAATGAGTAGCCAGATAGGTAGGTTTCTAAAAATGGATGCTGCAACTTCAGCTCTTACTAGACCGTCGGCTATAAAAGTCTGTGTTGAAATAGATCTCTTGTCACAATTGCCAGCATCTATAGTGGTAGGAATAGGAAATAAAGTTGCTGATTATCCCATAGAATATGAGGAACTACCACACTATTGTACTCATTGTAAGATAGTGGGACATAATCAGGATAAATGCAATTTCCTCCACCCTGAGTTAAAAAGGAAGGTTGCAGAGACAAAATCAAAACCTGGGAAAACTGATAATATTAATAAGGAACAATTAGAATCTAGGAAACAATTACAGCCTAAAGTTATAGCTAAGGATAATGAAGCAGATTCTTCTGCTCTAACTGTTTCTCAAAAAGAAGCTGAATTCCAAAAACAAAATAATCAATCAGTCCAACACCAGATAATAGTTTCAATTTATTCACCAATACTCATAGGAAAAGACCTGGTTTCTACTCTCTGGACGACATTTCAAAACCTATTACAACTACCTTTTGGAGAAAGAAGAGTAACCAGTTAGGAAAACCCCTAGTGGAAGACTCAGAATTAGCACATACTGTCTCAATTTCTAATGCTTTTCATGCCTTAGATGTATTCACTGAGGAAGAACAGGAAGAAGATGTGGTGGAGATCTTCCATGAGTCTCTGGAATCCCATGAGCAAGTAGTCCCACCAGTAACAACAGGTTCACCTGCAAACACAACAAAGGAGCAACAAACTCCAGGTAAGAAACAAGATGATCGACCGCAGCAAATCCCCACATCAGCAACAAAATCGCCAGTAACTAATGATAAGGATCAAGCAAAGAATGATACACAGATTGATATTCCAAGTAGAGCAGATCAACACACAAAGAAGGAACAAACTAAGGTACACTCTAAGGTAGGTTCCCCAAATCTGGAAATATCTACTGTCAGTAGTGATAAAGGAGAGGCTACTATTGATAAGCTCAGTAAAGCCTCTACTATCAAATCTAGAAAACTAAGATCTTCACACAAAGCCATTCCTACGGATTTTAAATGATTAGATACACAATCATAGGAAATTTATTAGTGTGGAATGTTAGAGGTTATGGATCATCCATGGATAGACTAAAAACTCTAAAGATGAACCATAAGATAGATATACTTTGTCTGATTGAACCCTGGCATGATAACCAACAAATTAACACTCTGATGCATGCCCTAGGTTTCACTCATGCTCTTACAGCTCAAACTGCTAAAATATGGATCCTCTGGAATAATTCTTTTCAATTAACCTGTATTAATGAATCAGATCAATATCTTCATGCTAGAATCTCAGAAGTAGATACCTTAGTTAGTTGGAATTGCTTCTTTATCTATGCTAGTGTACATAGAAACTTGAGGGAACTCTCTGGAATGACTTATCAAATCCACCAACTGAACCTTCTATATATATAGGTGATTTTAACACAGTGGCTTCAGTTAATGAATATAAAGAAAGGAAAACAACTCCTAATAAAAGCATGAGACAATTCAATGAATTCATCAATAACTCTGACTTGCATGAAATTACAACTGTTGGGAATTCTTTTACTTGGAGTAATAATCGTGTCAAGGACATATGTAAAGATCTCATGTTTCAAAAACTAGATAGGGGATTAAGTAATCTTGACTGGATGGACTTATACCCTAATAGCTCTATACAAGTTTTAAATAGGATTATATCGGATCACACTCCTTTACTTTTATCTATTCAATCTGCCTCTGAAATGATTCCTAGACCATTTAGATATCAGGATATGTGGTCTAACCGACAAGAATTCCAGGAATTAGTGATCAAGAATTGGAACTTAATCTCCCCTTTAAAAGGAATGCCTGGCTTTGTTCATAAACTTAAAAGGCTCAAAACTGAAATTAAAGATTGGAACAGGACCAGCTTTGGGAATGTTAACCTGAACCTCATTCAAGCTGAGGAGAGAGTTAGTGACTTGGAAATAACATTCCAACAATCACAAAACAGACAGGACTTAGATGAATTGAACAAATCCAAAGCCTTTCTGCTTAGAGCCCAAAAAGAGAAATCATCTTCTTAAAACAAAAGGCTAGATTAAATTGGCTAAAATTTGGAGATTCTAATACTAGTTACTTTCATCATGCCATTAAGGAAAACAGAGTTAGGTCTCGAATTAGCAAAATTAAGAATGGTGCAGGTATCTGGATCTCTGATCCCAGTCTGATTAAAGAGGAAGGCATCAGGTTTTATAAAGACCTACTAAATGAGGAATCGCCCCCAAAATTAGGATCTTACTTTAACTATTTTTTAAAGGAAATACCAAAGGTAATTTCTGAAGAACAAAACCAACTTCTCCTCCAACAGTTTACTATGCAGGAACTTAGACATGCTGTTTTTGATTTAAACAAAAGTGGAGCCCCTGGCCCTGATGGTTTCTCAGGTTGTTTCTTTACAACCTTCTGGGAAACAATCAAAATTGATTTGCTAGATGCTGCAAATAATTTCTTGCTTACAGGAAATATCCCAAAAGCCATATCTAGTACCTGGTTAGCTCTGATTCCCAAAAAAGCCATCCCAACCTTTTTTTTTTTTTTTTTCTGATTTTAGACCAATTAGTCTATCTAACTTTATTAATAAAGTGTTCTCCAAAATGATAATGGAAAGGATCAAACCTTTAATGCACTCATTAATCTCTCCTGAACAAAGTGCTTTTATCAATGGTAGAGATATTACTGATAATGTGCTACAAATGCAGGAAATGGCCAGACTTTTAAACAGAAAATCAAAGGCTCATAATATTATTGTGAAACTAGACATGCAGAAGGCTTTTGATAGAGTTTCATGGTCTTTTCTTAACTCTATACTTCTCCAATTTGGTTTCCATGGGAATCTGGTTAAATTAATATTGAGTAACATAGCCTCTGCTCATTTCTCTGTTTTAATTAATGGAGTTACAGCAGGTTTCTTTAAATCTTCTAGAGGCTTAAAACAGGGAGACCCCCTATCCCCTTTTCTTTATAATCTGATTTCCGAGGCTTTCTCAAGAGCTTTAAAAAAATTGATTAATTCTGGTTTTCTCAATCAGTTCAGTTTACCTCAGTCCTGTTTAACTGTTTCTCACCTAATGTATGCTGATGACACAGCTATTTTTCTTAATGCTAGGCCTAAAACCTTGAAGAGATATAGACAATTTTTAATAGCCTATGAACTGACTTCTGGACAAAAAGTTAATTTTGGGAAGTCAGAATTCTATGTTTCACACAGAACCCCTCCCGATTCTATTCTCTCTATCAAAATATTACTGGGAATGAAACAAGGCTCTTTTCCCTTCAAGTATTTGGGTGTTCCTGTATTCTATGGTCGTAATCTGCAGGTTTATTACAAGCCTTTGCTTGAAAGGTTGGAGAAGACAATTAACAACTGGAAGAATAAGTGGCTGACTAGTGCAGGTAAGTTAGTTCTTATCAACCATTGCCTAATTTCTATTCCTACTCATATATTTTCTGTACTGAGCCCTCCCAAGATAGTTTTAAGGAAAATTGAAAAAATTGCTTCCACTTTTTTCTGGGGGAAAGTAGATAATGCTGACAGGAAAAAATGGAAATCTTGGAAGAACCTAAGTCTACCACTAGATGAAAATGGCATAGGATTAAGAGATATAGGAGCAATAGTTGATGCATTCTCATGCAAACTGTGGTGGAAATTACAGGCTAATAAAAATCAGTGGACCTGTTTGCTATGGTCACTACCACAGTCTTATAAAAAATCTCACACTTGGAAAAGAATTTGTAATATCACTGCCATGGCAAATAGACACACTAAAGTGCTATATGGACAGGGAGAATGCTCCTTCTGGAATTCAAATTGGACGGGTGAAGGAGCCCTTTTCTATGAATGGCCTGATGGGCATAATGTCCCATTTGAGGATATTACCCTTAGGTACTTCATACAAAATAAAGCTAACCTCCTACCACAGCTGGAGCCATACCTGGCTACCAATATACTTACCATTTTGCAGGTAGCAAAACTGGAGTATCAACACGAGGATAGGCTGATCTGGACACCAAACACCAATGGTACGTTCACAATCAGGTCCGCATACCACACTTTTAGGAGAAGAAAAGTTAAAATCAGACACCTTTCCAAGGTATGGAGCAGTTTCATACCTAAGAAAATGTCAGTCATTTTGTGGCGTGCAATGAATGGCATTCTGCCTTTTGATAACATTTTAGTTAGGTTAGGCTTTTGATTAGCATCGAGGTGTCCTATGTGCATGAACCATAATGATAATCTAGACCATTATTTCAACTCTTGCCCATCCTCTATTGCTGTTTGGGAGGCAGTTGGAGATATGATCCATCTTCAGCAACCTAATTTCCATAAGTTGGAGCATAGAGTTGAATATTTCCTATCCTTTAATGCTGAAAATAAGATCCACTCTCAGATTATCACTGCTTCACTTCTGGTTACAATCTGGATCCTATGGATAAAGAGGAACAAAATCATTTATGATAATGAACCTTTCTCCACTGTAGCCTGTTTACATGAGTTTAAATGTATCATTCGCAATATATTTACAGTTCATCACCTTTTTTGGCAAGATAGAAAAGCATATGTATTGGATTGAGTCTAACATTATCCCACACATTTATTCCAAGAAAAGGAAACCTTTAACTGTTGTAACATGGAAGAAACCTTTCTTGGGATATAAGATCAATACAGATGCCTCATGGAAAATGTTTGGATTCTCCTCTGCAGCTGTAGTAGTAAGGAATTCTATAGGGAATGTGATTACAATGAGAACAAAAATTTTCCAATCCCCCTCACCACTACACGCCGAATTAATAGCTATTCAGTTTGGATATGAATTATGTGCAGAACTGGAAATAGCATACTGTTCTTTGGAATCAGATTGCTTAATTGCTATCAGAGGAATTCATAACCCCATGACTGCACCTTGGATAAACTTTTCTGTTTGTAGTTCACTTAATCTTTTGCATACGAAATTCCCAATTACACATATTCACAGAGAGGCAAATAATGTTGCAGATTTTTTGGCCAAATACTCACTAGAGAATGATTTACATGGTATTTTAGACATTCAATTAGCTCCTCCTGTGCTCAGAGGACTCATATCTCTAGACAAAATTGGTTTGCCCTCTATACGAGTAGGTCCTTGATATTTCTTTCTTTTCTTGGAATGGAATCTACTATGCTTTTTCTCTTCTTCCAGGTTTGCTAGTGCCTGGGATGATTAACTGGTCCTGGACGAACAAGGAATATGCAACGGCCATTTGCTCGAGCTCCTTCCCTCCTCACCCACAGAGAAGCTTTAGGCCGACTCTAATCTTCTTCCTATATTTCTTTTTCCTTGTTTTCCACGGACATACTGGGGTTTCGATTTCTCGATTCGCCGACCGGTTCATGGAAAACAATGGAATGATATATAGAAAGCTACTCTCTCAACATTATTTTCATTTTAGGCTAATGTAGACATTTCATAGCAATTCTTTTGCTTCATGAGCTTCTCATAGCCCTCGGATCATCATAAGGATGACTCCTCTGTACTCATGTATGTACTCTCAGGCGATTTAGCCATTTCTAGGGTTAGGGGAGCCAATTAATTCCCCCCATCTATGGATGGTTTAAACTTAAAAAAAAAAAGTTAATATAGATGTTATTCACCAAACATTTAGTCACCAAACTCTGCTACCGAATCTTATTTTGCTGCTAGAAAAATTAGTTTTGTTATGTTGATACCGAGGTCTTCTATTAAAGCGATACTGCATTTGGTATAGGAATGTTAGCGGTTGGTAAATTGGGTGTTGAGTAGGTGCATTTTGAAGTGTCAACGCTTAATAACTGCTAGTGCTTTTACGAACGGTAAATCATACCATAAGTCCATAATTGAATTTTCTACTTTCCCTTTTTGTTTGTTCCACTTGAGAAAAAGTATCTTATTAGATCGATTAATTATTAGACCGATTAACGGTTAGATCAGTCATAAAAAAATCTCATCTAATAATTTAAAGCCATGAAGAGTCAACCTATAATTATTTATTTATTGCGATACATTTTAAATGTTTTTCAAAGTTATAGGAGACTCGTTACAATAAATAAAAACAAATATCAAATTTCCCTTTTAATTACATAAATTATAAAATAATTTTGTCTTACGCTTAATTAGATGTTTAGAACATATACACAAAGTCTTATTTTATACCGACTAACCGAAACACAAAATCTTGTTTTAGACCCACTAGTGGAGAAGTTTTGATTAAAGGGAGCAATCAAAATCAAAGGCGGTTACATAATTTTTTTGAAGAACCTCCTTCCTGAAAGTCTTCCAAACTCGGAATAGCTATAATTTGGGTGTCCAAATTCTGGGAAGGCACACTAGTGGAGGCACCTCTATTAAAGGCAGTTCCTTTGAACTAGAGAAGTCACTTTGGGGGTGACTTCTCTGGACATGCCTTTGATTGATAAGGATCAAAGGCGGTTCTGGGAACCACCTTTTACTGCAAATTGGAAGGAGGTTCAAAACTGCCTTATATCAGTTACGAACTCGGAACAACATGCATCCCGTCGGACCGTGCATTAAGTTATGAACTCGTAACGAGATGCAAACTGCCAGACCCTTTTAGTAGTTACGAGCTCGGAACGAGCTGAAAACCCTCAGATCATGTGATATGTTTCGGACTCAGAGCATAAGGCAAACTGTCAGAACCATTGATTAGTTACAAACTCTGAACTCGTGGGAATTCCAAACTCGGATGGGATTTACTGTTCCCAATATGTTAATTTCAGGTTCGGGAACTTTAAATGCATGATAATTTGTTCCGGTCTCTGACAGGCGCGGGCGGTCGTCGCGCCCGCGCGCCAAAAAATAATTTATAAGCCCTCAATGCTTACTTTCTACACTAGGTAGATAGTGGCAAATCGGGGTCGTCCAAAGAGAAGAGGGATCTTCCTAAGCGTCTAAGCACACAAATGGTTGATATACTAGGCTAGGAGTAGATATATATACACACACTTAAAAGCAAGTAAAAGGGGGGGGGGTTGGTTGGTTGGTTTCCTAAGTTAACAAAGATAACTAGCAACGTCAAGTGACTATGCTAATCATCAAACGAAACTAAGAAAAGGGGTTTTAAACTACAAAGATAAAATGCCTTGGGGGCAATGGATATCCACTTCCACATCTAATGTAGTTCATCGAATCATTCACACATTCCATCATATAGCATTCATAACCCAACACTCACACACCCCATCTATGCAAGTACCACCACACACACACCACAAGGAGTTCTAAGTTCATGCTCATGGATCTTCATGCAAAGGCGCTACGGAATTCGTCACGTTCCTACACCTAAGCAATTCAACCACACAAGCACTACCTATGCTCAAACCACTCATGGCACACATGCGGTGAAACACACCGTCAAGAGTACATAAACGCCAAACAACAAATGCTTCAAGAATGAATTTAAATCACCTATTCAATACTTCAACTACTTGTCGTGGAGACTAAACTCCTATCCTTCTTAGTTCGTAGTTTGCGAGAGTGAGTTCGACATCTCTCGTCAAACCTCACCAATGACTCCCGAGTCGCGACCACGACTCAAGGTGTCATTGGTGGCATTTAGCACGAAGGACCAACAAGCTTGGCAATGCCTATGACCACTACACCGTGACTAGGCATTGAACCAATTCATGCAATTACACGAGATTGGATGAACGTGCAACGCACATTCATCCGCGAGCATATGACTCTCTCGTTTGCTACACAAACGAACATGACGAAGAGTTCGACATCAATCACATTCGCCTAGCACATTGTCAACACACTAACACAATCAAAAGCTCTAATTCACACTCTCACATTACTAACAAGAACAGGGGGGAAATTAACCCAAATCCCCCAAACCCTAGCTAGCAATTGATACAAGCATTCATATCATCAAGCTCTCAACAACATCAATGCAATCAACAATTAACATTCAAAGCACAATAAATGCACAATAGCAAAAACACCAAATAGATAGATAAAATGAATTCTTGCTACATAGATAGTGGAAGCTTCAATCCTTTGCTCCCAAGAACAAGAACTACTCTAGAACAACAACAAAAGACATAATTAAACTAAGAGAAAGCTAAGAAAAGAAAAGAAGAAGAAAAACCTAGGTTTGAGCCCAAAAACCAGAGAAAGGCGGGCTGGAAAAGCTGGAGAAGAAGAGGGAAAGAGATGGTATTTATAGTGCAAAGAAAATAAGAATGATTTCTGGCCGCCCGTTGGTCGCGACTCGCGACGGGGTTCGTCGCGACTCGCGACGGTGCCCCGACTCGCGATGGTGTCGCGACGGGAGCCAGATTTCTGCATTGTTTCTTTGTCTTCTTCATAGCCATCCCTCTCAATCTTCAAGTCTTCAACGGCTCCAAAAATGGTCTTCAACGGCCTCCGGTCTTCATGTTTTCGAAGTGAGTATCCAAAAGTCTTCGAAAGTATAGTCTTCAATGTCTTCCGGTCTTCGTTGCTTCTGTGTTCTTCCCTTGTCACACAAAATCCACTTAAAAGAGGTAAAAGAGTACAAAGTTGCTTTTACCTCTCCTAAGTGAATTTCAAGGTAAAACACAAGCTCTCGATAATAAAAGAGCACAAAAGTGATCCTAAATACTACTAAATACTGCGCCTAAAATGGACACATCAAACCTCCCCACACTTAAACCTTACTCGCCCTCGAGTAAGAAAAGATTTAAGCATACGGAGGAAATGGCATATCCACATCCTAAAACCCCCAAAAGAACCACACAAAATGGACATATCAAACCTCCCCACACTTAAACCTTACTCGCCCTCGAGTAAGAAAAGATTCAAGCATACGGAGTAAATGATATATCCCAAAACCTAAACTAATCCCCCAATCAAAGCCTCACCAAAACTCTCAATCTCAAAAATCCCAAAATAAAAGCTCACATGAGAATTTTGCACACACACATCCCCAATCCTAAATCTAACCAAACCTACCACTTATCAATTCACTACCCATAAAAATATTTCACAGCCCAGAATTGATATTCCCAGAATCCAATGACACAAAATGAAGCTAAAACCATAGAGGAAGTTTTAAACACATGCTTCACCTAATGCCAATATATCAACCAAAAACGAAGTAGAAAGAGATCAAGAATTTCATAACCATACTCCGTTTCCTAACCCACTAAGCTACCCAATCCCAAGAGGTCTAAAGATATTGAGCTACCCGATCCATCCGTGTGACAACCGCAACCTTATGACTCCAACGCCGGCAATTGAGTAAAATCATAGCATTTTTCAATTTCCCTCAATTTCTCTCATTTTGCCTAGGAGCTCTTTCGAGTTTTCATCCTAGCCACACATCATGTTTCTTTAGCTCACATCTCACCTTTTTCCGCACATTTTAGTCTCTCATTTTTGCCTAGGCCGCCCTTTAAGGGTTTTCGACCTATCCGGGCCCCCAATGTTGCCTAAGTTGCCCTCTCGGGTTTTCAACTTAGCGGGTTTTCTTTTTCATTTTTTTTTTCATTTCATTTTTTTTTCTTTTTGTTTTTCTATTTTTTTTCTTTTTCTCATGTTTTTCCAATGAAAAGTAGCAAAAAGCATTCCAAAACAATCTAGCATGCATATGAGTCCTCTAACCCCTCCCCACACTTAAAACATTACATTGCCCTCAATGTAAACACGTAAGGCAAGAAGAATAAAAATCAAGGTAAGGGAGTTAGAGTGACACCCGTGTCTCTGCAAATTCACCGGTGATATGGCGATATCCAAGTACTTGGATGGTCCCGAGATAGGTTTCGGAACGGAAGGGTGAGCAAAAATGCCGTAGAAGAACTCACCCCTCGAGAAAAGCATTGTCTCCATGGCGCCGTTTGATCAAGACTACACCACAAAGAACACATTAAACTCACAAGTACATAAGGATATGTAATACTAGGTTTAGCATCAAGAGTTAATAACCATAGTATTGTCAAAGAACAACCAATCAACCCTCAATTACCACTATAAGATTATGCATGAAAAATATCCAACATATATTGACATGTATACAAGCATCATTATAGGATAAGAACTTACGATCACAATGATGTAGTCGGCATACTACAATCAATAAATGTACTATAAAGATGCAAGAATGTTCATATGCCAATATATGTAGGATGGTGGAAGAAATGAGAGGTATGTGATGTTCTTGGGAGTGTTGGGTGGAGAAGAAGGAAGGATCATGCAATGTTTAAAATCATTTGGAAACTTGGAAGCTTGGAAACTTGAAATTCGGGCTCAAAAAATTTTCGAAAGTTACTGAGCACGTCGCGACTCGCGACGAGGTTCATCGCGACTCGCGACGAGCCTCGCGACGTCATCGCGACGCGCGGAAAGTGGAGTCCGGGAGCTCAAAATGTTCTGAGCTCGTCGCGACTCGCGACGAAGTAGGTCGCGACTCGCGACGAGCCTCGCGACGTCATCGCGACTCGCGGAAAGTGGAGTCCGGGAGCTCAAATATTTCTGAGCTCGTCGCGACTCGCGACGAAGGGTGTCGCGACGAAGGGTGTCGCGACTCGCGACGTCATCGCGACTCGCGGAAAGTGGAGTCCGGGAGCTCAAATTTTTCTGAGCTCGTCGCGACTCGCGACGAAGGGTGTCGCGACTCGCGACGAGCCTCGCGACGTCATCGCGACTCGCGGAAAGTGGAGCCCGGGAGCTCAAAATGTTCTGAGCTCGTCGCGACTCGCGACGAAGGGTGTCGTGACTCGCGACGAGCCTCGCGAAGTCATCGCGACTCGCGGAAAGTTGGCGCTGGGAGTGGATTTTGCTCCCCTGTTCGTCGCGACTCGCGACGAAGCCCATCGCGACTCGCGACGGCAGGGTATCCCAGTCTTAAAATTTTTTTCTTCTTCTTACCAACTGTCCAAGCTTTCTTCCCTTATTCGTTGATCTCGTTCCTTCATCTCCTTCATTGCAATGCACTTCACTTTGCTACAAAATCACAGAAAAACAAGCCATAAAAAGAACAAAACAAAACAACAACAAAAACAAACTAAGAAACACAAACTAAGAAACAAAAACTAAAAGAAATGCCGAATTTATTTAACGTCGTCGGCACGATGAAGCTCCGTATTTTTAAGGTCGTCGGCACGACCCTAACGTTATCCGTATGGTGAAGGCTTGAAGCTCTTCACCATGAGCATCCAAAATAAGAGAGGTGGGGGCACAAAACCTTCAAGAGGAAAGTCTTGTGGAGGTGGAGATGGTTCAAAGGGAATTAAGTGGTTAGGGAGCTTAGGATAGTCTTTTGGCTCCTCTCTCGTTTCCCTCAAAACTTCCGAAAATATTAGAGTTGGTTCACTAGGTGGGAGAAGGGGTGACAATGCTAATGGATAATGTAGCACTATCACCTCTTCCTCCATTTTTCTATCCTCTACAACCAACTCCTCATCCCTTTGAAACTCAAAATCATTTTTATTGGTGACTTCACTCACCGAATCATCGAGTTCAAGTTGGGATGGTGTGTTTTCGGAATCACGAGCTTCCATGCGGGCCAATACCTCTAATATATTCCTCACATGCCCCTCAATGGCCTCAACACTAGAGGAGAGCTGGGTATCCGGCTCTTCACTAGTAAAGGAATTCAAGTTTGCTATGGTATTTAAGACATCCTCACGTGTCAAACTTGAACTTCCTTGTTGGGCTTGGTTTTGGGGTATGGTATAGGGTGGGGATGGCCAACTAGGTTGCTCGTAATATTGGTTTTCCGGCTCATTCTAATACCACAAATCCGGACTACCACTCCATTCCGGATTGTAAGAGTTGTGGTATGGATAGCATTCATGAGCTTCTTGCCCTTGAAAACCAATGTCTCCTACCTCTTGATAGCACTCTTCATAGTACCCATGGTTTTGGAAACCAAGGGTTCTTTCTCGGTCATAGTGCTCTTCCCACAACAAAGGGCAAGATTCGGTAGGATGATCGGAATGACACATCCTACAAAACCTTGCTTGTTGAGCCTCTCTTCTCATCATGAGTTCCCTCAAGGTGAGACGCTCCATTAAGAAATTTTTTTATTTTTTTATTTTTCAAAAGTTCAGAATCATAGTGCAAGGATTCTCGATAAAATAAATTACCAAGAACTCAAGCAATACCTACTCCGAACAAAACAACCACCAAGTAGTGGAAAATAAAAACAACTAGCTAATACACAACCAAATACACCTAAAAACTTAAGAATAAACGCCTCATCCCCGGCAACGGCGCCATTTAGACAGGCGCGGGCGGTCGTCGCGCCCGCGCGCCAAAAGATAATTTATAAGCCCTCAATGCTTACTTTCTACACTAGGTAGATAGTGGCAAATCGGGGTCGTCCAAAGAGAAGAGGGATCTTCCTAAGCGTCTAAGCACACAAATGGTTGATATACTAGGCTAGGAGTAGATATATATACACACACTTAAAAGCAAGTAAAAGGGGGGGGGGTAGGTTGGTTGGTTTCCTAAGTTAACAAAGATAACTAGCAACGTCAAGTGACTATGCTAATCATCAAACGAAACTAAGAAAAGGGGTTTTAAACTACAAAGATAAAATGCCTTGGGGGCAATGGATATCCACTTCCACATCTAATGTAGTTCATCGAATCATTCACACATTCCATCATATAGCATTCATAACCCAACACTCACACACCCCATCTATGCAAGTACCACCACACACACACCACAAGGAGTTCTAAGTTCATGCTCATGGATCTTCATGCAAAGGCGCTACGGAATTCGTCACGTTCCTACACCTAAGCAATTCAACCACACAAGCACTACCTATGCTCAAACCACTCATGGCACACATGCGGTGAAACACACCGTCAAGAGTACATAAACGCCAAACAACAAATGCTTCAAGAATGAATTTAAATCACCTATTCAATACTTCAACTACTTGTCGTGGAGACTAAACTCCTATCCTTCTTAGTTCGTAGTTTGCGAGAGTGAGTTCGACATCTCTCGTCAAACCTCACCAATGACTCCCGAGTCGCGACCACGACTCAAGGTGTCATTGGTGGCATTTAGCACGAAGGACCAACAAGCTTGGCAATGCCTATGACCACTACACCGTGACTAGGCATTGAACCAATTCATGCAATTACACGAGATTGGATGAACATGCAACGCACATTCATCCGCGAGCATATGACTCTCTCGTTTGCTACACAAACGAACATGACGAAGAGTTCGACATCAATCACATTCGCCTAGCACATTGTCAACACACTAACACAATCAAAAGCTCTAATTCACACTCTCACATTACTAACAAGAACAGGGGGGAAATTAACCCAAATCCCCCAAACCCTAGCTAGCAATTGATACAAGCATTCATATCATCAAGCTCTCAACAACATCAATGCAATCAACAATTAACATTCAAAGCACAATAAATGCACAATAGCAAAAACACCAAATAGATAGATAAAATGAATTCTTGCTACATAGATAGTGGAAGCTTCAATCCTTTGCTCCCAAGAACAAGAACTACTCTAGAACAACAACAAAAGACATAATTAAACTAAGAGAAAGCTAAGAAAAGAAAAGAAGAAGAAAAACCTAGGTTTGAGCCCAAAAACCAGAGAAAGGCGGGCTGGAAAAGCTGGAGAAGAAGAGGGAAAGAGATGGTATTTATAGTGCAAAGAAAATAAGAATGATTTCTGGCCGCCCGTTGGTCGCGACTCGCGACGGGGTTCGTCGCGACTCGCGACGGTGCCCCGACTCGCGATGGTGTCGCGACGGGAGCCAGATTTCTGCATTGTTTCTTTGTCTTCTTCATAGCCATCCCTCTCAATCTTCAAGTCTTCAACGGCTCCAAAAATGGTCTTCAACGGCCTCCGGTCTTCATGTTTTCGAAGTGAGTATCCAAAAGTCTTCGAAAGTATAGTCTTCAATGTCTTCCGGTCTTCGTTGCTTCTGTGTTCTTCCCTTGTCACACAAAATCCACTTAAAAGAGGTAAAAGAGTACAAAGTTGCTTTTACCTCTCCTAAGTGAATTTCAAGGTAAAACACAAGCTCTCGATAATAAAAGAGCACAAAAGTGATCCTAAATACTACTAAATACTGCGCCTAAAATGGACACATCAGTCTCGGAACACGTATCAGATCTTGTGTTCTAAAAGGCGTAACAAAAAAAATCTTATCTATGATAAAATTTAAAGAAGCACGGAAACTAGTTCCAATATCACAACACCTTTCGAAAATTATCGTCAAATTTTGCAATTTCAATAGATTCCGATTGTATGAAAGCCTCGCATACCAGGTCAAGATACACAAAAATAACCTGTCATTTCCACAATATCTATAAAAAAAACTATAGACTACACTAGGGAAGCAACAATCTATAGATAGGAATAGAAATCTATCAAAATATATTCCAGTGACAATGTCATCATATATACTAGCTACTTATACCACCACTACGTTGGGATTTCCAATAGAAGTGGAACGAGCGTTGGCAATATACCTAACCAAGCTACTTCTTGCCATGTTGATATCAATTTGCGAATACAACTTCGCATCCTCTTTAAAAATATGTTAATTTGGGAATGTTATAAATATGTGTAATAAACCTATAGCATGGAAACCATGAAAGAAGATGTAATTGAAATCGTACGTCATTGATTTCAAGATAAATCATACGTATTTGTTGAAAACATTCCACCGCATATAACATTACATAATACCCACACTCCCAATTCTTCGCTCGTTTCTTGTAATAATTAATACAAAAGAATTAATTAATCATATCAAAACTTTTGAATTTTAGAATCAAATTTAATTGTCAACATGAAAACAAAAGTTCACCTTGATCTTGACTATCACCAAACCCTTTGTACTAGATTTGGTGGGAAAAATGACGGAAGCATCCAAAAGCTTAATAAATGATCCGGAAGGTTGATAATGCATAGGATCCATCCAGTAAACGCGGTTCTTCTCCTCGACAATATATATTAATCTCCAATGGTCCCTACAGCAATGTGATACATAAAAATAATCCAACAAATATGTTGTTTTAATTATATTAGAATTTTACAATCACCTCTCAATGTATGGTGAAACGAATAATTTTTTATCCGTTCGTCCAAGACTTTTGCGGATGTAGTCGACCCGCTCTTTGATCGTGTTTCTAATTTCTTATGTCATCACCGGGCACAAATACCCCATCCAC
The DNA here is from genome assembly GCA_037428765.1 of Rubia yunnanensis. Lineage (NCBI taxonomy): Eukaryota > Viridiplantae > Streptophyta > Magnoliopsida > Gentianales > Rubiaceae > Rubia > Rubia yunnanensis. The sequence goes on from CM075065.1 coordinate 64,022,155, forward strand.
CCTTTCTCCCTTTAGTTAGCAAAATAATACATGTACCATTGAAATAGAATGAGGAAACTTTCACTGTAAACGTAGTAAAGCAAATAAATTATTTCTTCAAATTATGAAAGTATATAATACTTACAATACGTATAAGAACATTAGGGTTTGATTGACTTGGTCACACCTTCACAAGTCTTCAAAATCATTCCATGCGGCAATTATTTCCCTCTTTTGACCAAATACACATTCATTGCCCGAAAATAGGTAGGTTGAGTTGACTTGGTGTCCGCCCATCAAATCATACAAGACTCTAACAAAGTACGGTGTGTCTTTCAAAACTTGTGCCCTTGTGAGTGTGGGCTTAGCCTTCTTTGGTGTTTTGTCAACTATTTTGGGTGTCATTTTAGGCTTGGCTTTCAAATGAGAATCTTTTATAGGGTCCATATAGATTTAGGCAATGAGACCATAGGAGAAAAAGTCCTTGGGCGGTTCCCACATGCTTGTATTGGCCATCTGCAATTGGCAATGGGGCGTTGAGGACAAGTGGATTCTCCAGTGAGACACAAGATATCCCATCTCGAATTGGTACGAAGTTATGATGTCGCATTGACTCGTGCAAAATACCTTCGGCAATGTGGATTGGCCTACCATTTTTTGCTTGATCAACGCGCATCTCACACAAATTTGATGTCTACAGCGAAAAAGAAATAATTATATCAAACATGATGGCAATCTATGTTATAATTATGTCACACAAATTGAATAAGGTTAAAAATTTAAAAAATGGACCTTTTTTCCGGCGGATATGATGGCGAGGTCAACACTATTGACTTAATCTCCTCGCGGAGGTAGAATAGGATTGTTGTTAACCTCAGCATCTCCCAGTGAGTGGCGTGATCCTCTAGATGGGGGAGTCCAACCCAGTGTTAAATTGGCTAAATTTTTAGGTACCGGGAGACTATAGTGTTCAATTAACTTACCCATCAAGATATCTTGTTGCTCGATCTTTTTGTCTCATACAAGTGCTTCCTTTTGCAAGACATGAACTCGGGATGGTTTAACCCTCTTGTAGGACCTAAGAATTTCGAACGCATCTCTTTGTGATAAGAATGATCCAACACCTCTTGCACGCCCTAGGTGATCGAGTTTTTCTGTAGTCTAGCAGAGGATGCCGTGCTTACCCGTGGCAATGAATCACCCTTCCAATTATGCCTGCTTTAATTTAGCTTATGCAGGAGTTTTAAATAAAACAATTTAGTTTGTTCAATTGGATTTCTATTCTTAAATAGAAAAAAATATTAAAGGTGCTTATCACTCGTTTGACAATTTCTCGCTTGGGATCCTTATCGTATTCACCCATACTATTTTGACGGCTAATCAAGAATGGATCGCACCGGTCAATTTCTTCCTCATCGATGGGTATTATCAATAATCTTTCCTCTATTCCTCCGCTAATTTCGAGTTGGACATCCCTTTCAAAACATTGCTTAATTAACTGTAGAGCCACCAATCCATATCCCCCATGACTCTTATGATGAGGAGTTTTGTTTTCCTTTGCAAATCGTTGCCTTTCACTCCTCGTACCCTACATTTGTAGCTAATAGTGTTTAATAAAAACAACACAAATATATTGTGTCGAAATAAAAACAAGCAACGTTTATTTGGGCTCACATTTTCATCATTCTCCAAGGCTTGACTCTTGTGGATCTTCCAACTTTTGGTTTGAATATGTGTATATGTCAACCATGGACGATCTCCTTTCCTACATGAAAAAATGTAATCTTGAGATAAGGTATATTTGTGTTCTCTCCAACTCTTTGCCATCATAGCAGTTGCACTTTTCTTTAAATTATCCATATCCGGTGCATCAAACTCAAATGGTCTCTGCGAGGATTGACATCAAAGTTAATAATTAAAGCTTAATGTAGGATATAATTTATTTACATTTGTGGCTAAATAATTTCAATTGTGTCATTTAATTGTAGGTACCTTACAATCCGTCCATAGTATATCTTATATTCTTTTGGAATCTCGTGCCAATTATCGTACTTGATGTCTACCCTTTTTCTATCGACTTTCCCTATCCAACTAGACCATTTAGCTCGTTCCTCAGATATACATGTCCCAATTTAGTGAAAATCAACAAAGTTAATTCTTTTCTAGCCATTCTCCTTTCTAATGTCCTACAATGTGTTCTAGCAATATCTCCGCCTTCGACCTCTCCTCTTCATCATCATTAATGCCTAGGTTTTGTGAATTTACACCTATTGCATGCACATGCTCATCCAGAGTTCTCTTTCGGGACATTATACTACCTAACAACATACCTCACAATCAAACACTAATTTACAAAAACAGGGTTTAATTTTGAACAAATGAAAATATGAGTTTGATGGTTAGAACATATGTATATATATATATACTTAGAAGAATACACTAACACCATGAATATATCACGATATAATAACCCTAGGTAAAATTATAATAATAGAACAAAGGAAATGATGAAATGTTTAACTTTTCATCCAAACAATATAAAGTTGGAAGAGAGATTTTATGACCATCTTAGAACACTCATAAGCTTGGAAACCCTAACCCACGGATTACCTTTTCTTTTGTAAAACTCTTGGGATTCGGATGTGTAGATCACAATGGAGTAGAATTTTATGTAGTTATAAACATATATGAGATTGGGTGAAGAAAATTTTAAGGGAAGATAGATGGAAGAAGAGAGAAGGGTTTTTGAGGGAAAAAAGGGAGGAAATTCACGGTATGTGAAATTGGTATTAAATGGCCATTTCAAAAATGACTTTAATGCAATTTAAAATCTGTGGATAATAAGAAGTTCTGATGTCGGAACGTGTTTATGAACTTGGAAAAAGTTCAGATCTTTTTTAGAAGGAAGTGACCAAGTTCCAGATTCAGAAATCGGTCTTCGTATAAATAAAAAAAATACCAACGGGAAAATCATTTTGATCTTCCCAAGGACAAAATCCCCATTTCTCAAACACAGAAACCCTGCAATTTCCTATCAATCCAAAATCCTAATTCAAGCATGCCAAGGTATAGAGATCGAGGTGCCGGTGGGGGAGGGGGTGGCATTTCAACACAGAGCCATCATCCAGCTCGAAAGTTGAGGTAGTCGGATTTATTTTTCAATATTGATGCCAAACATAGGTTTGAGGATTTCATCGTAGAAAATGCACTAATCATATAGTTATTGATAGTTCGAACATTGAGCCACTAAACCTAGGTTATTTGATTAGTTATTTGAAACCCTCCAATTTCGATAAAATTTTGAAGTTAGATGAACTCATCCATTATGATGAGGTATTGCAATTCTACACTAATTTAGGTAAAAGTAGAAACAATAGAAACCTTACAATGGTAAATGAAGTAACAATTCCTGTTACGAAATTTAGCTTAAAAGGAACCCTAGGTTGCGAGTACTCTGACCCTAGAAAACTTAGTCCGTTTGATAGTTAGGGTCCAATTGAGATATTTCATCAACAAAATTGGCCTGATGTTACTGACGCCACCCCTCCATGCCCAGTTGCTATGGCTCAAAAATATTTTGGTCATACAGGGGAAGTGCATGGGCGAGTTGACGAGTGTGATTTAGGGGCGTTCAGTGTTGAGCACATGTTAGTTTATGAGTGGATCTGCCAGAATATCCTCCAGTCGGGTGGTTATGCGTGTGAGCCAGCCATAGGCAACTTGATGTTCTACTACATCGCAGAGGGGGTTAAATTAAATCTTGGGTATACCATCTTGATGTACATGCTTAAGGGGGCTGAAGGGAAGAAGAAATATCTCCCATATGGCCGTTTGATAACCGCTTTGATTAAGAAATGGAAATTGATCCTTGTCGACAAGCCACTACATTTGAACTACTACGACGAGGCTTGTGTTGATCATAGGCATTTGGAGTTGGGTGAAGAAAAAAGGTGGCGAGCAAGGTCGATTCCGAGGAAAGCCACCAAAGCCGCTAAGCGAGCAAGGGAAGCACCATTTGATAGGGCTAAAAGATCTACATCTCGTAAGTATATTTAACACAATACCTTTTGATAAATTTTTCATACATCTTACTTTTATTACATGATTATAACTATATTGTTTTGGTTCTCATAACTTCAATGTTGCATGTGAGAAGAGAGGTTGGATGGCTACATTCAAAAAATATTTGGCATGCATCATGGAGGATGTTAGTTTGGCTAACAATGAGGTGGAAACAACGGAAGGAAGGTATTTTAAATTTGTTGAATCCACAGGCATCCACATCGAACTCAGCAACGACGACTCCATGACTAATTTCATCACGCTTCAACTTGTACCAAGATTCAATGCATACCAGGCATGTTTCAAGTTTCTCATCCCCCTTCCCCCTAAACAACATGAAACATTTATACATTCATGTAATTTTTTTCAATTCTAAACCCACAGGACAAAGAACTCTTTTCGCGGCATATGATTCCTTTAGGGAGAAATTCTCGAACCAATTCTAGAGTTTCAGTCATCCCTTTTTCAGTCCAACCAAATTTGGCCTTTAAATTCATGGTTTTCAATGTTGCATTCAAAACTGAATGTTTTTACCCCACGTACAATGGGCAATTGTTTTCATTAAGCAACGACTCTAGGACCTGGGGTTTACCATGGAATTCTCTCACAACATCCACCGCCATCTCATCAAATCCATAATCACAATCGTATTCAACCCCTTCCTTAATTACAAAATTTCCACCTCTATCTGTCGTTACCTCACTGTGCCATATCGAAAAAGTGTAACTTATTTGGAAACCTCGAATTATAATCGGGTGATGTCCTAATTTTTCTCTCGATCAGTCCATTAACTACATGAAAATAACATCAAGACATATGTAATCATATATGCAACACAATTTCGATGAGAAAATTTCAAATCAAAACCCTATTTTAAAACATTACAAAACTTACTTCAATAATAAAATCATTAGTTCAATTAGGTAAGAATAATTGTATATGGAGAATTACCTTAGCCTTTTACTTCCAAAGAGTGCCCTAAACTTTCCAGCTTATTTATCCAAGTGAAATTGAGATTGCACAGCTGCATTTATTGCTATTTTACGTGCGTTCCGATATCAGAATGTATATTGGCCCTTCATAAATTCATGGAAATGCTAGCCCAAAATTTGATCGTGTCTGGAAAAATTTAACGACATAAGTTATGATTTTGGAAAGCAATTTGTTGTTTCAATTATAATGCACACCAAGCAGTCTCAGACTCGGAACAACTCTCAGATCCTAGTTCCAAGTTACGACAGAATTGCCTTTAATAATCACTCAATAAAGGCAGTTATTTCAAAATTTGCCTTCCATCTCCAACATACAATGGAAGTTATTAATAAACTGCCTTTGAATAACGAAGAACCAGCTTTAAGAAATCTGGGGGTCCAATTGACCGAGGTCCACGCTCGGAACTCCTTCTAAAAGGCAGTTTTACAATAATTCTGCCACACCCATTTCTAATGCTTCCTTTAATGAGGCCTCCTCCACTGGTGGTCATTAGACCGACTTAGAAGGAGGTTGGACCGACTTAGAAGTCGGTTATCCAAGAACTGCCTCCTAAAACTTACAATAGAAGGCGGTTCATCAATGAACCGCCTGTCTAACTACCTATTATTTACAGGGCTTCCAAATTCGAAAGTAGGATCCGAGAGTTGATACGAATATGTAACATGTCCTACACATGTCAGAATTATGTTTTGGAACCGTAAGTTTCTAGAATCGGTATTTGATGGGTTTGGAAATTAGGGTTAAGTCCCTAGGTTCCAATTTTGGAGTCTTGTCCAGTTGACATAAATGCTAAAGTTTTTTTTGTCTTTTTTTTGTTTAAAAAAACTCATTTGTGAAAAACAAAAATTTGAATTGGGCTTATTAAAAAGGAACTAACGAAGTATTATTTTGGCATTGGAAAAGGTTTGACAATTCATTACATTAATGTAAGATAGTGAATTTGGATTGAAATGTTTTGAGAGTTTTCAATTTTTTTTGTACAATTGGTTAATTATGATTTTTGAGTTTAGATGATGAGTGTATATGTGATTTTATTTTGTTGTATCATCCTTATGGGGTTGTGAATTTCATTATGATGTAGGTAATTGAATATGGATCGAATTAAATTGATTGGTAGGGACTTGTGAAAATCACCCGATTACATCCCGTTGATAGAATCCTTTATTGTGGTTGCTTTTGAACATGCTTCCATGAATGGTGTGGTGCGAGCACGCTGCCGTGCAAGGATTGTAGAAATGATGTATTTTTGGGTAGGAAGAAGTTACATGAACATCTCAATATGCAAGGGTTTTGAACTAGTTACACTTCTTGAGCATGGCACGAGGAATTTGATTTGGGTATGGAGGAAGGTGCAATCCGTAAAGAATCAGATGATTCTTTTATGAATGAAGGATTCGAGGAGATGGTGGAGGATGTTTCTAGAGAATTTTTTGGTAAACCCAAGGTCTCGAAAGCTTTGCATAACAATAAGAAGACGACATTGTATAATGGTTCAAGACATTCTGTGTTGAACGCCACTTTGTAAATGATGAATTTGAAAGCTAAATATGGTTGAACTGAGAAATGGATGACAGAGACTCTGTAATTGTTTTGTGAAATGCTTCCAGAAGGTAATCTTTTGCTCGACTGACCGTATGACGCTAAATGAATTCTTTGTCTAGTGGGAATAGAGTTGTAAAACAATTATTGCATGTCTAAACGATTGTATGTTGTATATGGGGAAGAAAAACGAAGACCGAGATAGTTTTTGGGTCTATGGTGAGTCTTGTACAAGTTAAAGCAGGGTGGAATCGCAGTTTGTGTGGAAGCGGAGTTAACTATGAAGAAAAAGACATCGACTCAAGTTTTATGGTATCTCCCTATCATTCCTAGGTTGAATGAGTTGTTTGATAGAAAAGAAGATGCAAAGTTGTTGCGATGTCTCATCGATAGATATTAACCGGCGGATGACGTGATAAGTCACAAGTAAGATGGTGAGCAGTGGAAGAAAATTGATACTATGTATCCGAGTTTGGTGCTGAGCTGCGACATTTGAGACTAGGCCTTTCTACCGTTGAAGAACCTCGGACTCTACCTTGTCTAGATAAATGGGGTGTGGATCCTAGTTGAAGCATTGCCAAGGTTGCTAGTCTTCCTACATCCCCAGCTCCTTGACAATTTTGTAGGGAAAATGGGTTTTGGCGTTTTACGAGTTCGGAATTGGAAATGGTGGCTAGGTTCTTGAGCTTTGTTAGAATTGGGAATTCTTTCACTGATTTAGATTTTTTTTATACATGTACCAGTTTGAGACTCAGAAGAGTTACCTAGGATTATTAAGATCAAACCGAATTACTTACAAATTCGGAAGTCCTTTGTGTCTTAATATAAGAAGAAAGCACAAAGTCTCGAATTCAGAACTTAAGTCTGACAGGATATAAGTTGAAGGCATTAAAGGAATTTTCAAATGGGATACTGAATGTTCCGAATGGGTGAGAGTTCTACCCATTTTCCACCAAAAACCTATCCCAAAACCTTCATCCTCTCAAACCCACCTCAAATCTTCCACCAAACTAAGATTGATTCTTCAACTACGCCAAACCCTAGTTATACTACTCTAAGTTCATCATCATTCGAAGATCATGTCGGAAATTGGGAGTTTTGGGATAGGTTTTTGAGTAAAAAATTGAAGCTTGGGATAATCATCATACCTCTATAGGGGAAGATATTCAATGACAATGTGTCGAAGGTTAGTAATTTATTTTGTTACATGACAAAGCATTACTTCCTCCTCCCATGTTATGATGAAAAAATTGTGTTTCTTCCTCCTTTTTTGCCATCGTAATGTATCAATCACTCTATTATATTAGTTTAATTCAAATAAATTCATAATTTTTATATTTGAGTTTACCCAACGGGAGATTGTTGATTTATGATGACCAGTTTTGTGTATATACGATTGGTTGTGCTAGGTATTATAATGTCAAAAAACATATCTCGTGATGATTATGTATCTTCGTAAAATGGAAATATTGAGACAAAATTTGATAAAGATGAAGATGAGGAAGAGTCTGATGAGGTAGGAATTGCTATGACCCATTGTAGAACACTAGAAAGGAGAATGACTACAAAGGAATTCACCTTGTTGGTTTCAATAAAGCGGGTCGTTGCTTGTCGGGAGAACGTGATAAATGGTCTAGTTGGGTAGGGAAGGTAGATAGGACGAGAGTAGACATCCGTTATAATAATTGGCACAAAGTTTCTAAACAATGCAATGAGACGTTATGGATGGAGTGCAAGGTGAGCCTATATTATTGTCAACAATTTTGGTTCTAATCACAATATTTATTTCTAATCCAATGGACAATATCTATTGAAATTTTATTTTATGTCACATTAGAGACCCTTTGAAATCGATGCCCAGGACATGGATGACTTGAAAAAGAGGGCCATGAATATGTTATCCAATAGTTGGCGAGAACACAAATACACTCTATCAAGAGATTACATCTTCTCTTATAGGAAAGGCCATCGACCGTGGCTAACTTACACACACATTCAACCAGAGAGTTGGGAGATCCACAAGATAATAGCCTTAGAGAATGAAAAAAAACTAGGGCATATACAAATTAATAGATGTTTTTAGTTTTGGTATTTTTAATTTACCTGACTAGAAAATTTTCACGTAGGGGACGAGGGATGAGAAAAAATGCATTTCGTTGTTTAACATAACTCCACATAGGAAGAGCCATGCATAGGCGGTGCTTGAGTTGGTAAAGGAAGAATTTTAACGAGATGTACTTTTAATAATGGATAGGGGAATATCCAATGAAGAGGCAAGGACATCGGTTGTTCCAATTATGTGGATCAAATTGAATGATGTGATATATTCCTCAAGGCTCAACATAACAGGGAAGGTAGGGATCCAAAAATTCAACTTGCGGAGAAAGTGGTATCAATATTACTAACGTTATTTTACTTGTTACATTTTAACCTTTTTTGTCAATTACGTAGGCAAAATTGTAACAAGATCAACTTGAGGGTAAATTTATTCCGTTCGGTGACAAAATATCTTGTGCGATGCTATAGGTAAATCTAAACATACCATACGTGTAGGATGAGCTGGTTCATTTTTGACACAAAGAGAGGCTTTTGGAATTGTGCGCTCTTACAAGGGGCTAAGCATTCAAGAATCAACATTTTGCAAAAAGAGGCCCTTCTATGGGACAAGAGATTTAATCTTTTTTCCTGATTTGCAACTAAGTTAAGTACACAGGTCTTCCTCTACTCGAAAATTTGAATAATCTAACTAGCGATTGGAAGCACCCTTCAAGAGAATATCGTCACTCTCTAGGGGATAGTGAGGTGAACAACAATGGAGTACCAAGGAGAACAATTTAAGAAACCCTAGACAAGGCCATCCTATCCACCAAGAAAAAGGTGCAACATTGTTTTATTTAATTGCTTTGTTATTAGAACGTTATAAAGTAGGCGTTATTTATATTTATGTAGAGTACTCAATTGTGAAAGCTTTTCATAGAGGTTGGTGAAAATGCTACACCACTACATGTGGACAATGGTATTTATTACGAATCGATGCGACATCATCACCCCATACCGATTGTGAATGGAATCGCAAGGGTTTTGGTGGAGAAACCACTGGTGCAAAATAAAATTTCTCCTATTCTCGATGGAGATTACAAGAAGGTAGGGCCCATCCAAGGAATGTTCTTCCTTTGGCCTCGACATCTTTTTTACGTCAATCCAGGGAAGAACGGTCACTTGAAACATGTGGCCAACACCCACAAAAACAATTGTACAGGCGGATAAAAATGCCAAAAATCCAAAGAAAATAGCACAAGTGGAAAGAGGGTCACTGCCTGGATCTCGTCACACGAACATAACTCAACATACACCTTTTCCTGGAATGAGTGTATTTTTAGTGGAAATCGGGACGTCATCGCATTATGGAGTGACTTCGAAGAATTTTGTAGGTGTGACCAAATCAACCAATCAATCATGTCTCTCTTTCCACTGTAAATGTGAGTTTCATTTTTTAATTAACTTTTTTAAAAACAAACTTCATACGTATTCAAACCTAATTGTCAAAATTTTATGTACAAGGTACATGTATTATTTTTCTAATCAAAAGGGAAACAGATGGGTAGGCTATTTGTGTCTATTGATGATTCAAGGAATTGGGTGTTCAGGGAAAGAGCTGATCGAATACATACACAAAATCATAGGCTAGAAGGATAAAAAATTCTTAATTTCACCTTACATTGAGAGGTGTTATACATAGCCATGCATGCTAACTTTACAAAATATGTGATTAATAAATACTCCCACTGTCCCACTCTAAATTTCTTATTACTTTTTAAGAGTTAAACTTTGTAAACTTTGTCCGCATATATAAATGCATATATAAATAATAAAAATACCATTTGAAATATTTTTAGATTTGTCTTAACATCTACTTTCTAAATATCAATTTTTATGCGGTATTATTATAGGTAACTAGAGATATTTACGGTCAAACATACTCATTAAAGACCGTGAACAAGTAAATAAGAGGGAGTACGTTTTAATGTAGGGATCATTGATCTTTAATATTGATTGTTCCAAATGAAAAACGTGTGTATTGGATGGATCCATTGAACTTTCAGCCTTCACAAACATTTGTTGATATTTTGAAGAGTGAATTTGATGAGCCTAATCTTCAAAACGACTTACAAGTAGTCCAAGTTAAGGATTGAATTTAGTTATTATTAAACCTACCTAATTTTTTCATGTTGGTTATTATTTACTAATTTCCATTTAAATAAATTAGTACAAAAAACAAGCAAAAACATTGGAGTGTGGGTACTACGTAGTGTTATGCATAACCGAGTATGTTAAAAATGTACGGTTGGATTACCTAGAAATTGATAAGGTAAAGTATTAAGTTCATAAATATGTGAATTACTTTTTATTCATTGATAAACTAATAACTTACTCGAACTAATTTCTTATATTGTAATGTTCACAAAATTTTTCCAAAGGAATACAAGTCGTATTCACCGAATGACACCAACGTAACAAGAAATTGTTTGGCGGGACATCTAATAAATGTATGATCCACAGCTCTTGGAAGATCTAACTTGATAGTATAACACATATCTCAACACTCGTGACATGTATTGTATGGAATAAAAATTGCTTGTTTTCTATTCCCATCTATAGATAGTTGTTTGATTAGCGTTGTCTATGGATTTTTGTTTGAACTACAATAATATTGTTTAATGTTCGATAGGCTAATATATTATTGAACTACACGTTTGAGCGGAATAGAATCTAGGCGATTTCTGTTCCTATGTATTTTTTTTAATGAAATCACCCGAGGGTGGGGGTTGGTATATTGGTACCCCAAGCCAATAGGAGATAGCCATATAGCAATGACAATAGTTTGTATAAAAGGCAACATCATTGCCACCAAAAGTGCTGTCAACTACACAGGATCTAATTTATATACAATCGGTGGGAATGCCTAAAAAAGATAGTTGCGATTCCAAAGTAGCCGGATCTCCACACCCCGGGTTAATTCGTACTTTGGCCAGGAAACTACCAATAGACAATCAGACAGTAAATGAGTATGCTAGGACTAGTAGCTAGTGAACCATGAATGGTTGTAGTCAGGCAAGATATCCAGAAACCTTCCACTCAACGTCGTTGCCTTATTGGAATAATAGGAGAGAAAGAAAATGGAAATGTGCCAAACATCGGTAGTCTCAGAACCAAAGTAGTACTCGTAGTATTAGAGCCAGGAGGCAGCAGCCTCAGAACCGAAAGCATTTCACATAAATTCAGAATCCAAGCTTGTACCTGCATGTATGAAAATAACATCAGCAGTATCAACCCCTATCATAGCCATTTTTAAACACTCTAATATGAGGAGTTTGCTGCTTGTCTAAAGCTATAAGGCCTTTTATATGTACTGGCAAATTAGAGAGGTTAAGTGCCTGATTTTGGGAAGAATGGTGTTTGGCAATAGCATTAGCTACTGAGTTACATTCCCTATACACATGTTTGAGCATAGCCCCACTAAGTAGCCTATGAACTTTATAGGCCAAGTTGAAAAGTTGCCAGTTAGCAGAGTAAGGTTCGTTAATCATATTAACAGCTAGCAACGAATCAGATTCAATGGTGAATGAGTCATCTAATTGTTGAAAATTTTGGCAAGCAAATTGTATGGCAAGTATTTCAGCATGAAGAGAAGAATCTGCAGAGATAGTAACCGAGTTAATCAATAGTGGAGTGCCAGAGGTATCCATAGCAATTACCCCAACTGCAGCCGTGTGAGAAAACCAAGAAGCATCAGTGTTAATTTTGATAGAGTTCAGTGAAGGCCTTTCCCAACAAACAGTCCGTATGATTGGCTTAGGAGGTGGCCTAAGAGTAGGGATTAAATGCTTAAAGGAGTGAGGGAGTGCAGTAGGAGAGCTGAGATGTGTAGGATTGGAGTACAGAGATAGTTTGATGAGATCTAGTACCTCCTTACAGATTAGTGCAGTAGAAAATGGAATCTGATCAAAGAGATATCTATTACGAGCTTTCCAAAGACACCAACAAATGAGGGAGGGAAGTATGTTGCATATCAGTTGATGACCTTTAGGGAGGTCAAGACAGTTCCAGAAAATATAAAATCTCTGAGATATGGAATGATGCTCAGTGAGGGTGAAATGAATCAGTGTTGCCATATTATTCCATATAGATTGAGCCACTGGACAAGATATAAAGAAATGATCCATTGAATCCGAATGACAACATGCAGGACACTTCGAAGCAAGATTATATCCATAACTAATCAGCACATCATCAAAAGGAAGAAAAGAATGTAGCATTTTCCAAGTAAAAATAGAGATCTTTTTCCGAAGTGATGTGTTCCACAGTAGCTTGAAAGCAGGGAAATTACCTGATGGCCATGTAAGAACCCGATATGCTGACTTGAATGAAAAGGTGCCAGATGTATCCGGTTTCCATATTATCCTATCTTCTCTATCCTCCACCAGTTCTGCATTTTGCAAAAATAACAAAATATCATTTTCCAGGAAAGAAGAAATCTGAGCTAATATAACATATTCATCCCTAATAAAATCTGCTACTGAGCAGTGTTGTAATGCATCAAATATCTGACTAGGAATATAGTTAATTAGAGGTCCACTCGAGCACCATTTGGCAGTAAAAAAGTTACAACTACCTTTACCATGGATAATGAGAGAGTTAGTTTCTGCAATAGTATTGACATAACAAATTCTTCTCCATGTGACTGATTTCCTATGAGATTGGGGCAGAGACCACAGCAGTTTTGCCCATAAGGAGATACCTAACTGACTTTTCCACCACAACTTAAGTGAGCATGTATCTAGTATAGCTCGGATGGATCTAAACCCCAACCCATTTTGTGAAATTGGTTTAGCTAACTCAGCCCACTTTTTCCATATTCTGTTTCTTTTCCCTTCTGACTCACCCCAAAAGAATCTTGCCAATTTTTTCTCAAACATTTTGATTATATATTTTGGGGGTGTAGTTACAGACCATAAATGTTGTGGCATTGAGTACAAGCAACTTTGGATTAGGATTAATTTTCCCCCTGTACTAAGTCATTTATTTTTCCAGTTTTGCAATTTCTTATCCAACTTTTCCATCAAAGGTTGGAAGTATATATTTAAAGTTCTACCCTTGAAGATAGGACAGCCTAGGTACTGGAAAGGGAAGGATCCCTGTTTCATTTTTAGAATCATCTTCATCTGATTTAATTTGATAGTTGACGCCCTTTTGCTAATGTAGAAATCAGATTTATGAAAATTAAACTTTTGGCCTGAGGTAAATTCAAATATGTCCAGGAAAGCCTTAATTCTAATGAGATTGGATTTAGACGCTTGCATAAAAATGATAGTATCATCAGCATACATAAGGTGAGAAGCTGCTAGGATTGAAGATGGCAACTGAAAATATGAGAGTTTATTATTATGGAAAATAAAAGATAAACTCCTTGAAAAAGCTTCCGAAAAAATGTTAAAGAGAAACAGAGAAAGGGGATCACCTTGTTTAATTCCTGTTGTAGCCTTGAAAAAACCCACAGGATTGCCATTGATAAGAATTGAAAAATAGGCTTGAGAGAGATTTGACATAACAACATTTAAAAACTTACCTTCAAAGCCAAACCTCATGAGAACGTTCTTGAGAAAATCCCAATTAACTCTATCAAATGCTTTTTGTAAATCTAGCTTAAGGATACAGTTAGGAACCCTAGTCTTTTTATCAAGAAATCTAACCATTTCCTGTAGATAAATAATATTATCTGAAATATCCCTATTCTTCATGAAGGCCGATTGATTTGAGGAGATTAAATTATCCATATATGGCCTTAATCTTTCCATTAAAACTTTGGAGCAGATCTTATTTAGGACATTAGATAAATTAATTGGCATGAAATCATCAAATGAGCATGGAGTAGTCTTTTTTGGTATTAGAGTTATCCAGGTACCGGATATTCCCCTAGGCAAGGCAGAGCCATTAATAAAAGTCGTTGACTGCCTCAACTAGATCATATTTTATAATGGACCAGCACTTTGAATAAAATTTACTAGAAAAACCATCCGGTCCCGGACTACTATTTTTACTTAGTCCTTTAATTACTGCCTCAACCTCAGATTCTGAGGCTGGTTTAGATAAGCCTAGGTTATCATGAGCAGAGATGATGTTCGGGATTTCGCTCAAAAAATGTGGATAATAAGTATCATTAGGCATTGGGTTTGGTTCAGTTAACAGGTCAGAGTAGTAGGAGATGGCTTCCTTTTGAATATCTGATTGTGAACTCAGCCAATGACCATCTCTATTTTTAATTTTTGATATTTGTAACCTGCAGTTTTTCTCTTGAACTACTTTATGGAAGAATTGTGTGTTGTTATCACCTAACCTATGCCATTTCAATTTAGCCTTATGTTTCCAGAATTTATCCTTTTCTTTTTGAGCCCTCAGAAGTAAAACTTTTTTCTGATTAAGTTTAATAAGTTCAGCATCCGAAGGATTGAGGTCAAAAACTAATTCCTGTAGTCTAAGGGATTCTTCAGCATTGATGACATTAGTGTCGATATTCCCAAAGCATTCTCTATTCCAAGTTTTAATCTCCTTTTTTAATCTGAGAAATTTAAGATAGAAGCCAAGTAAGCCAGTCTCAGCCATTTGTTTTTCCCAGTTATTCTTAATTAGGGTGATGAAGTCAGGCCTGTTGAACCAAACATTTAGGAATCTAAATGGCCTAGGGTTGATAATAGTCAGATTAGAAATATGGAGGAGAAGAGGAGAGTGATCCGAAGTTTGCCTATTCAAGATTTGAATAGAGGAAGAAGGATATTTGTAGTTCCAAGAGATTGTGCTAAGTCCTTTATCAAGCCTTTTTTAGGCCGGGTCCCTAAGTCTTGAGTTACACCAGGTGAAAAGGTTACCAACAGTATTGATTTCCTAGACACTAGAGGTATTAATCCATGTATTAAAATCTCTAATGCTACCTAGGGAGGGGGAACTAGGGCCTTTATATTCTATGAGGGAGGTGATAGCATTGAAATCTCCTATAAAAATAGTGTCTCCAGGAGTAATGGTTAACAGATCATTCCATAGAGCCTTTCTACCTTCCCTATTTCTTAGTGCATATATAAAGACTGCATCCATATGCAAATTAAGGGAGTTGTGGGATATATGCACATGTAGGAATTGCTCATGAAAGGAGATAAGGGTAACTGTCATCAAATTAGTCCACATTAGCCAAAACTTTCCATTATATAAAGGCATGCCATTTGAAAAGCTAAGTTTGTCCATATAAGATTGAAGTTTAGAGTTATCTTGCATTGGTTCAATTATGCATAGTAGATGGATTTTTTTAAGTCTGACCAAATTTATTAGCCTGAGCATTGATGTTTTCATGCCCCTAATGTTCCACACTAAAAAATTAACTGAGAGAGAACCTATCATTGCTCACTTGACTTATGACTTTTGGTAGATGACCTAAGCATCATTTTGTTTATTTGACTGAAGTAATTAGATTTTTTACCTTTGGCCTTACCTTACAGTAGACTCTGAGTAGGGGATGAGGCCGAACTAGCCTGGTGAATTGCCTCCTGAGTAGGGGATGGAACATGATCCTCTGGTTCATCCTGTAAAACAGAAAACCTGTTTTCCATTCTACCTTTTTGGAAAGGGGTTACATTGTTATATCTTTTCAGGCTTGAGGGTATTGTCCCTACGTGGATATTATCAGTGGCATATGCTATAGGGGCGAAATGTTGTAAAGCTGCATCATTTAGCAGCTTAGAAATAAAGCTATCTATAGTATCATGAGTTTTAGGATTAGGACTAATATGAGGTGAATGAACCCTTCCAATACCCGGGTCACTAGTAATCCCAAGGGAAGAGCTGGAGTGAAAGTTAGGGGTAAGGATTGATACATCCCTAAGATTGACATCCCTTTCTTTCTCAGTTATAGGTGAGTCAATCTGCTCAGTTAAGGAAATCAAAGGGGGTATATCAAACTTCTTTCTAGTAGCCTGCCACTGAGGCTGGCTCTGAATTATGTTGTTGTCAGCAGGTCTAGCATTAAGGTTGGGGGGGGAAGGCTCTACATTGAGTTTTGGAGTGACCTAGTTTTGCACAACTATCACAGTATAGAGGGATATCCTCATATTCGACATGGTATTTCCTGCTATTAGTTACTGAGCCCAGACGAATATGATTACACAGAGGTTTTTGGAGATCAATCTTTACACATAGTTTAATAGCTGAAGGTCTTGTGAGCATGTCAGTAGCCAGGTCATTTTTAATAAAACAACCTATACTATTTCCAATAGACTCAATTGAGGCAGAGTTGTAATAATATAAGGGAACTTCCCTGATTGTACACCAAACTGGGACAATGGGTGATTCTTTGTGCGTTGAAAACTCTGGAGTCCATTTCAGCATTTTGAGGAGGATTCCGTTGAAGTTCCAAACTCCTTTCATCCAGCATCTTTGATAGTCGTTGAGGATCTCAAACCTGATAAGCACATGTCTATTGTCTAGAGAGCCTAGCTGGTATTTACCTGAGAAACCCACCGTTTTGAAGAATTGCTCCAGTTGCTCCATTGAACATCTTCCTTTGGTGAATTTGCCAATGAGAGCATTTGCATAATGCGATGATAGCTTAGGAATTTGATATTCTGAGTACAAACAGGCCGCATCTCCCAGGTGTTGAGATTTGGGAATGAGTTCGGGATTACTAGGCAATAGTTTCGATAGAGGTAGGGATTTATTTTGTAAGGCAGCTGCGAAAGATACAGGGGAAGGGGGTTGGATAGGCTTGTTAGTTTCCTGGACGGCCGGAATAGGAGGAACCGACATCGTTGAGAGCCGTTAACGGCTGAAAATAGCCATTACCGGCGGAAGCTATCGGAGACCAACAGCTAGGTAACGAATGATCAGAAGCGGAAGAAAGGGGATTAAGAAAAAGGTGGAATCGCACACAGAATCGCACTAAGAATCGCACACACAAACAGTGAAAATTCTGAGAGCCTGAAAATAAGGGTGATTGTATTATAGTGATAGTTTAGCAGTATCTATACATTTTTGTAAACATGCACAATCATTTATTAATTTATTGGAATCAGTATTGGTGATTTGAGGATATTTTTGGCTGGGTTTAGAAAGAAAAAAATACTAGACCATTTCATCCGAAAGAGCTTCCAAAATCGGAAGCTTCTCCTCAGTTTTTACCCAACCAAAGATAAGATCATCGGTTCCGCATTCCGAACCATTTGCTTTGAATATTGTTACAAGCTCGGAAGCATTTAAACCACAAAAGGAAGCTTTTCCTTTCAACAACCAGATTAGGTCCGGAATAAGGACCCAATTAAGGAACAACTTTGCTAGCTCCGAATCTAGTCCAGGTACCCGGACTGGATTATAGTTCCAATACCGGAACATTTACAAACACCCGAGGTTGACACCCCAGTTCCGTGTTCGGAACATGTTTCAAGGCAGTTCCCCAGTCTTGTCAAAGGCAGTAAATAACTGTCTTTAATGGGGCAATGAAAGGCGGTTCCTAGAACCGTCTTTTATTGTCGAAGATTAAAGGCGGGAGCAGAGAAGTAATCTACAAAGTGATCGACTAACCGTTAGACGAAGTTATTTTATAATTGACATAACTAATAGGGTGATTTAATGTTTATTTTTATTTAATGCAACGATGTTCCTATAACTTTTTAAAACTTTAAAATATATAGTAATGCATAAATAATTATAATTTGATGCTAAAAGTTATTGAAACGGAATTTTTCCATAATTGATCTAACCATTAGTCGGTCTAGCAAGAGACTTTTATCTTTTATTGAAACTCAATTCCTTATATTTCCTTATAAACCCTACATTTCATTTTACAGCACGGTAGGGAAATTGCGTAAAGGAGAGAGCAAGAATTAAAATTGTGATCCTAGTGTTTGCTTCTTCTTTTTTTTACTCTTTATTATAATTTTATAATTTTAATATCTTAAATTATGTATAAAAAAATATAAAAACTAAATCTTTTAAAAATATGTATTACAATGAATGTAGATGCACCACATGTGATAATATTTACATTATAAATTTGTAAAATTTTAAGATGAGTGAATTAAAAAATATAGGGAAAAGTGCAAAAATAACCCCATTAAATTAAGAAAGTGCTATTTGAAAGTGCAAAATTAACCCTATGATTTGGTAAAATAGGGCAATTATACCAATTTTGCTCAATTCCGGCGTTGAATAAAAAACAAAGCCACTGATAAAAAATAAAAACATAGAAATATCCCTAAGTTTTAAACTAAAAAAATCTAAAGACCATTTCATCCCTCAATTCTTCTTCTTCTTCGTCAGCTTCTTCTTCATCTTCAACTTCAACATCACTTCCGACCGCCATCAACCGCCCGCCGCTGACCACTGATCGCCACCGCTGACCACCGATCGCCACCGCTGACCACCGTCATCGCCGTTACTGGTGCGAATACTTAGCCACGACACAAAAATTTCACAAGAGGATAGATTCAGTGTAAGGCTAGTACGAGTACTTAGCCATGACACAAAAGATTCCATTGCAAGGCCCACAAAGCATCAAGTCGCTGGGACGAGACGGGAACGCAGGGAAATCAGGAGGGGCAGGCATAGGAACCAATGCACCATTGTTGCTATCGAAAGAACTGTATGAGATGATGGTATCCCACGTTCTCCCCTTGGAAATCATGTAATCATTTCTATTTTTCTTGTTGGAGGGATGTTTGAGGTGAAGATTAATGAAATAGAGGCTTTTGATCAAAGCATACCAACCTTTGCAAAGACACAGACATTTCAACATTAACACATGACGAGCAACCTCAAAACAATCTCTAACACAATTTCTTCTTGAATATACATCGTGAATCAAAGAACTTTAACTAGAGGTATAAAACTCACAAGAACTTCCAATCAAAATCTGCCAAATTGTAGAGCGAATTTAACAAACATCAAAGCTTCACACTGAAAGCATTCTTATACCTAAGAAATAAAACCCTAGCCGCATTTACAAGAGCAGAAGGCTACATGAATTTCGATTCATTCTTTATCAAAATCATTTTCTCAGATCTGATTTATGCCTTCTCTGGTGCCCACCACCTCACCATCGACTGTGCCTCACCATCCGCCGCCTCACCACTGTGCCTCACCATCTGCTGCCTCACCATCGAGCCTCGCCATCTGCCACCTCGAACACCATTCCTCACTAGCTCTGCCACCACCACCCCGCTCCATCGACCACCGCCACACAAAAAAATGAATCCCCACCGGCGCCACCACAAAACCCTAGCCCGCTGGCTCCACCCTGCCCGATGAAAATAGCTTTTCCTCTGCCCCTAAACCCTAGCTCTTCCTCTGGAAATCCTCAAAATTGAATCACCAAAAACATATTCATACCCGGTGGTTCTACTCGGTCACGAGGGAGGGTGGCGACGGGGCTTTTGAGGGGGGGGAGGGGTGGCGATGCCGGAGAGTCGGGCGGGGGAGGGTGGAGGTGTCGGAGAGTTATGGCATCATTGTTCACACAGCGGGAATCGAGCAGCGGCATTTGCAAATGGATGTGGTGGCGGAGATTTTAGAAACGAATGTAGTGTCGCCTACAAACAGATATGGGATAAGAGAAAGAGTGGCGGATTTAGGCTGAAGTAAGAGATGAGGATGAGAACGGCAAGAGGAGAGGAAGGCAGAGATAAGGATGGAAACTAGGGTTATCGATGTTTTTCTAGTTTTTTACTCAAGGGTATGATTGTCATTTCACTCATTTTAGACCAAAATGTCTCAACGAAATCCCGGGTTAAATTTTCACTCTCAAATTTTACAAGGTAGTCTTTTCACTTTCGACCAAAATATAAGGTTAAAAATGCACTTTTCTAAAAAATACATATAAAGGGACAAAGGGGGAAACATAATACTCCCTCCGTCCCGGATTAAACTGTACACTTTACTATTTGACACTATTCAATATCAAAGTTTGACCACATATTTAAATAGGTATATAAGCAATAATATTATCGTATGTGATATTGTTGGATTCGTCATAACGAGTAGTTTCTAAAGAGTAACTTTTTGTTTACCGATATTATACGTAGTTAAATATATTAACGATCAAACATGTTTCTTGATAACCGTGAAAAGGATTCTATGCAATTTAGTCCGGGACGAAGGGAGTAATACACTTCCCAATAGTTGACTATTGACTGAAAAATAATGGGCAAATTCTTGCACGATTGTAATTCATGGAATGAGTTCTTGATGAAAATAAGGGAGTTTATTATAGTGCAATGATATTAGTTAATGACACACCCCATCAATTATGTGGATTATAATATATAGGACTACAACAAACCAAAGTCTAACAAGAATATGATTGTAAGTCTATAAGGAATTACCATCTATAGCTAATTCTATAAGAAAACTAATTCTATAAGGTAACTACCAATTATAACCTTTCCTACAAAGAAAGGGTTTCTATTTCCTTAACACCCTCCCTCAAGTTAGAGCATGATGAGAAGAACGCCCAACTTGCAAATAATATTATGAAATTGCCAATCATTAAAAAAAAACTCAGTAGGTGTAAAAGCTGTAGCAACAACGGTAACAATAGCAGCAACATTTAAATTCATTATCAGTAGTATTTGTAGGACACCATTCAAGGTAATTCTCTTGACCCTTTAGAATGATGAGTGCAATAACCAAACTAGGTCCATCAGAAGAGCTAGTGAAGTAGGGTCAGTCGACAAATGACCACCAAGTACATGTATCTTAGGGCCATATTGCAACTGCAACTGTTTCAATGAAGTCGCAATTACCTTATAGCCATTCATGTTCTGAAGCGAAATAGCCTCAAAACCAGCATCAGTACGAGCCCGCTCTTTGTGATTACTTCCGTAGGTAGACATAGTGCAAAATCAGGTACAGATCAGCATCAGGTTTAGCAACCGAAGGCAGATTGGATTGGGGCGCGCATGACGGGAACGCGACGGTGTGTGAGCTTTGAGATCGGCACTTGAGGCTTAATGCACAGATCGATCAGATCAGAAGGGGCGGCACACAGATTACCACGGCCAGACGGTGGCAGTGGCGATCGATGAGCGACGGAACGGAGCAGGCGGTGGTGGCACGTGGATTGACGCACGGCTTTACATCGGCGTTGGTGGCTCGGAAAAAGCAGTGGAATATTTTCTAGGGTTTTAGGATTTTAGACTCTGATACCATAATAAAATAAGGGACTTTATATGGTGCACTGATATTAATCAATGACATACCTCATCAATCATAAGGATTGCAATATATAGGGTTATAACAAACCAAAGTCTAACTGGAGTAGGATTGTAAGTCTATAAGGAATTACCATCTATAGCTAATTCTATAAGGAAATTAATTGTATAAATTAACTACCATTTATAACTTTTCCTACAAGGAAATAGTTTATATTTCCTTACCATGATGAAAATAAGGGACTTTGTTATGGTGCACTGATATTAATCAATGACACCCCTCATCAATCATGAGGATTACAATATATAGGGTTACAACAAATCAAAGTCTAACAGGAATATGATTCTAAATCTATAAGGAATTACCATGTATAACTAATTCTATAAGGAAACTATTTCTATAAGGTAACTACCATTTATAACCTTTTTTTTCCAAGGAAAAGGTTTTTATTTCATTAACCGTTGTAAACAATGCACCAAACTAGAACCAAACATATTCTCTAAACTTTATTTTAAGCTGGAAATCAAAAGCCCTCTACCAACCAAACATATTCTCTGCGATCATTTTTTAAGGTAGAGATATCTTGGCTAGGGTTCATTTTAAAATAAAACATTATTCCTTCTGTACTTTATTTATCAACAATTATTATTCTACATTCGGAATGCAATGAACTTCCGAAACACGACTTTATTGTTAGAGAGATAGGAAGAATATAGACACTTCTTTTTCCTTCTTCCAATTTGTATAAATAGCCGTCGAAAATGCAATCTGGAAAACATCCTAAAACCACAAAGACACAAAAATGGTCATGGCTCGATCTTTGTTTCTTTGCTTCACCTTATGGCAGCTGTTTCTTTCAGCCGCTGCCGGTGGAGGTGGTAAATGGGCCTTACTCCAACCCAACCTAGGCATTGTAGCCATGCACATGCAACTCCTCTACACTGACAAAGTGGTCGTATTTGATCGCACAAATTTTGGCCAATCCAATATCTCCTTCCCTGCTTCCAAATGCAAGCCAACCGCACAAAGTGATTGCACCGCTCATTCAGTTGAGTACGATGTCGTCAAAAACACGGTTCGACCCCTCCGTGTCCTCACCGACACTTGGTGCTCTTCCGGCTCAGTAATGGGTGACGGTACCCTGGTCCAGACCGGAGGTAACTTTATCGGAGATCGTGTGGTCAGGGTGTTCCGGCCATGCAAATCAGGAGGCTCATGTGACTGGACGGAGAGAAACAATGCTCTTTTAGCGTCAAGATGGTATGCTTCAAATCAGCCTTCACCTAGTGGCTCTGGGCAGATAATCATTGGCGGTCGTGGGCAATTCAATTATGAATTTTATCCCAAGACTTCAGCCACTAATAAGCTCTTCGACCTTCCGTTTCTTAAACAGACATCCGATCCTGAAGAAAACAACTTGTACCCTTTGGTTATTTTAAACACAGACGGTAATTTATTCATCTTTGCCAACAATCGGGCGATTCTGTTTAATTACCAAACAGGAGCGGTGGTGAAAACCTACCCGCAGCTCCCTGATGGTAATCCAAGGTCATACCCCAGCACAGGCTCCGGTGTGCTTTTACCACTCATGAGTGACCTGCAGGCTGAAGTCTTGGTCTGTGGCGGAGCTCCCAAAGGCGCATATATCAATGCCGGAAAGGGAGTTTTCGTAGGTGCGTTGAACACATGTGGCCGAATCTCTATCAACGCCCAAGATCCGAAATGGGTGATGGAGACCATGCCTTTGGCTAGGCTGATGGGGGACATGCTGTTGTTGCCCAATGGTCAGGTCATCATAATTAACGGGGCATCGAAGGGTGCTGCTGGATGGGAATTGGGTCGGGATCCTGTTCTCTCCCCGGTTATCTACAAACCGGATGCAGCTCCGGGTGCCAGGTTCGAGGTACAAGCCGCATCTACTATACCCAGAATGTACCACTCCAGTGCACTTCTACTTCGAGATGGCCGGGTGCTGGTAGGAGGTAGTAACCCTCATGACTTGTATGAATTCGGACAGGACATACTTTATCCTACGGAATTGAGATTGGAAGCATTTTCCCCGGCCTACTTGGATCCTAGCTTTGATTTGTTAAGGCCGCGGATTCTCTCACCCAAATTAAACGATCGGTTGAGTTACAAGAAACGGTTGACAATCAAGTTCACGGTTAGTGGCCCGGTTAAGGCTGACATGGTCAGGGTAACCATGATTTCACCATCTTTCACTACACATTCGGTTTCTATGAACCAGCGGTTATTAGTTCTTGGTGGAGTAAGTAATGTTACGTCTCGTGGTAAGTCGCAGTATCAAACAGTTGTCAATGCGCCCGCCAGCAGCACCGTAGCCACTCCCGGCTACTACCTTCTTTACTTGGTGCACCAGGATATTCCAAGTGCCGGCATTTGGGTCAAGCTGCAGTAAAAGTGGAAACTGCTGAACATAATGGTTACTTTATTTACCCTACTTATACTTGTGTGATATATTGTAAAATATGATTGTTTTCATTGATGGTACAAGGGTACAATATATGGACAACATTTACAGAGTCAATAAAGAAAAATGATTCTATCTAAGGTACAATAATATTGCAGAAGATATTTACAAAATTTCTCCAACACTCCTCCTCAAGTTGGAGCATGTGGATCTCAAATGCCCAACTTGCCAAGCAAAGTCTAAATGCTTATCGTCCAAGTGCATTCATAAATAAATATGCTGGCTGACTAGCAATACGAATATGATGTACTAGCAATACGAATATGATGTCACCAGACTGTATCAAATCACGAACAAAATGACAATCAATCTAAATATGCTTCGTCCTCTCATGAAAAATTGGATTCACTGCAATATGAAGAGCAGCCTAACTATCGCAGTACAAACGCTTTGGAGTAGGGTGCGCCACTCCCAACGAACGAAGAAAAAACTTGAGCCACAACAATTCACAACATGCGACTGCCATAGCCTGGTATTCTATTTCAGTCGAAAAATGAGAAACAGTGGGTTGTTTCTTCGTCTTTCAAGAAACTGAAGATTCACCAATCATCACAAAATATCCAGTCAATGATCTCCTAGTAATTGGGCAAGCTGCCCAATCTGAATCAAAAAATGCTGTAAGCAGAAGAGAAATCTTAGCCGATAGAAACAAATCTTGACCAGGATGACTCTTTAAGTAATGCCGAACTCGCAAAGCTGCATGCCAATGAGCCAAACGCGGTTCCTCCACGAATTGGGCCAAGGTATCAATGGAATAGATAAGCTGAGAATGAGTGATGGTGAGATAAATGAGCTTCCCAACAAGTCTGCAATACTGTACAGAATCATCAAATAAAGGACCATTATCTCGTGTCAAATTGTGATATTGTTCCATGGGAAAATCTGTGGGATTGGCTGCCAATAAACCAGTATCAGACAAAATATCCAAGGAATATTTCCAATGGGACAGAAACATCCCATCAGACAAGCAATCTCAATGCCTAAGAAATACTTTAGGGCACCAAGATCCTTCATATGAAAACAAGAGCACAAATACTTCTTGAACTCGGACATCATCACAGGAGATGAACTAGAAATTATAAGATCATCAACGTAAACCAATACATGAAGAGAAACACCATCCTTCAAGTAGGAAAACAAGGAGTAATCTGCCTTACTTCGAACAAACCCAAAGAGGCAAAAAGCAGCAGCCAGTTTAGCAAACCAATTCCGTGGAGCATGGCATAGACCGTAGAGACATTTACGAAGCTTGCAAACCAACCCAGGTGTCGAAAGTGTATAACTAGGAGGCGGATGCATATACACCTCCTGCTCAAGATCACCATGCAAAATGCATTCTGAATATCCATCTGATGAAGATCCCAACCACAAATAATAGCAACAGCCAAGAAAAGATAAACTAAACTCATCTTGGTAACAAAAGAAAATGTCTCAATAAAATCAGTCCTCTTAATCTAACAATTACCAAGTACAACCAAACAAGCCTTGTATCACTCAATAGAACCATCAAACTTAAATTTAGTCTGATAACCCACTTACAACCAATAGCCTTCTTGCCAGGAGGAAGAGGAGCAACAACCCATGTATTATTCTACTCGAGAGCATCAATCTCATCGGACATAGCCTCACGGCAATGATCATGGCAATAATCATTAGAAAAAGTAACCAGATCAGTATCATCTGTCACTGCAGCCAAAAGTCTAGAATGAAAAACATAAAAATTACTACAAGAAACATAATCACCAATAGGGTAGCGCGTACCTGAGGACAGTGAATTTGAAGATGCGGGATCAGCAGACGGGGTGAATGTTTATGGAGCGAGTAATAGTGCAGATGTAGACATTAAATTTAGCTGGAGGCTGACGAAGAAGAGTACTGGAAGGATGGATGACGGATGGATCAGCTAGAGCTGAGGCAGGCGCGGCTCAGCAGAAGATAGCTGCGGGATGGGCAACAATGGCTAAGCATCCACGAACGGCCATGGCTGGAGCTCAAGAAGAGCTGGATGCCGACAAGGCACGAATGGCTGCAGTTTTGGGCGAGTGGACATGGACAACTACTAGCCAGGCTCTGTCTGCGCGGCCATAGACGGCCCTAGAGAGCCTGGCGGAGAGATCACAGACCGCCTCGAGCTAGGTTCAGGCTACACGGTCACGGCCGATCTCGGGGTGTCTGCTAGTGAAGGGGTCACGGATGGCCACAGTGTTGGCATCGCAGGCGGTGACCGGCGTAACTCGACGATGGGCGGCTGGAGCTAGGGATGAGCTGGCCGCGTCACATTGGGATTGGGTGGCTCTGCCGGGTTGGACGACTCAGGAACAAAGTCCTTAAATACGAAAGGTGATGGATATGGAAAGGGATCAGCTGATGGCGTCTTCGTAGAAACAGGTGCAAAAGGGATACAATCTTCATAAACTATCACTTTCCGGCATTCAAACATAGTGCGAGACTCGAAGTAATAAACACGCTAAGCTTTCTTGTCAACAGGGTAGCCAAGAAAAAGGCACTTCTAACTTCTGGATGCAAACTTATCACGCGGTTGTAGAAGCTGAGGGCAAAGCACAATGAACCAAAAACACAGAGATGGCTGTAATATGGTCTGCGAACGTGCAGAAAGTGATAAGGCATTCGACCATCTAATACCGGTGTTGGCATGTAATTGATTAGGTAAGATACTGTAAGAATGTATTTTCCCTAAAATTCGATAGGCATGTTTGGAAACAAAGGGCAAGATCAACATTAAGAATATGTCCGTGCTTCTGTTCCACACGCCCATTTTGCTAAGGTGTGTAAACTGTGGAGGTCTCAAAACGAACACCTTTCTTCAGAAAAAATGATCTGAGGGGCAAGAATTCGGTACCGTTGTCTGGCCGAACCCGCTGAATGGGATGATAAAACTGTGTCTGAACAAAAGCAAAGAACCCCTTCATCTTCAATGGTACTTGACACTTAGAAACTAATTTATAAACCCAAAAAACTAGGGAATAATCATCAACTATGGTCAAAAAAAAATTTCTCCACTAGAAGAGGGTGAACTATAAGACCCCCAAACATCACAATGAATAAGTTCAAACAAAGTACTAGCCTTAGTAGAACTAACAGGAAAACTATTTCTAGACTATTTTGCTCGATGACATACCAAGCATGAAACAGATTTATAAAAATCACTATAATGTAAAGAAATAGCTGGGATAGAAGACAACAACAAGAAGGATGAATGCCCAAAATGCTGATACTATAAAGCAGACGAAGACCCTGAAGCAAAAAGGGACAAGGATGGCTATGTAGACCCATAAATTTCCATTCCGCGCAACCAATAAACCCCTCCTCGTTGTTCACCCGCACCAGTCACCATTCTCGTGCTGATATCTTGTAGTACTCATAATTTTTTGGTGAACAAAACGAGACATTTTAAAGCAGCAGTTAACTTGGCAAACGATAGAAAATTGCATCGTAATGCCGGAATAAAGAGAACATGATTCACGAAAACATCTCTAAAAAAATTTTCCATGTTCAACAATAGTCTTAATAGGACAACATCAACATTTGCAGCATCCTCAATATTATAAAAAGGATCCCTGTCCCCGGTCATATGATACGATGCACCGGTATCAATATTTAAGAATAAAGCATTCTTACCAGACATATTGTCAGAGATATTTAATTTATTGAACATATTTAAAACCGTACTCCATTACTCCTTGGACAAGGCTGAGCAGAAGGCAGATCAATTGGAGTCTGAAACGACAACGGCAGTGGTGCCCGCAGGTGGAGTGGCGGCAGCCCCGACGGGAGCCTCATCATGGACATCAATATTTTCAATCACAACCCGGTGTTTGGGAGAGTGGAGCAGCGGTGCATGAAATTGGGACTATAAAATGTGATGGGTAGTGGTGGCGGCTGGCAGCGGCAGCTGGAAGTAGAGTTGGATGGCAGCGGAGCTGGCTTCTCGGCGACGGCGGTGACTGGCACGGCTCCAGAGGACGGAGAAGTGAGGGTGGTGGTCTTGTGAGTAAGGAATTTTTTTTAGGGTTCTCAGGATTTAGGCTCTAATACCATGTAAAATATGAATGTGTGATTTCATTGAAGGTAAAAGGGTACAATATATAGACAACATTTATAGAGTTAATAAAGGAAAAAGATTCTATCTAAGGTACAATAATATTGCAGAAGATATTCACAAAATATATCCTATATATATTATACCTGTTTATTTTATTAGAGTATTGTTTTACATTTATATTGGTTCAATGGATGTATTATGATTCAAATTAATAAAATCAATATTTTATTCAATGTCATATTTAGTTGATTATTTCTCCTTAAAAAGACATTCCTATTGTTAAGGAATGTAGGCAGATTAGCTTGAATATGCAAAGCACTAGCCTTCAACAAATGACGATGCTTGAGCTTTACACAGCCATTCTGCTGTGGTGTATCAACCATAGATGTAATAATACCAGATTCAGCAAAGTAGGATCTTAGGGGAAGAAATTATGTACCATTATCAACATGGACACGACAAATGGTGCGCCCAAACTGTGTCTTGATCAAAGCACAAAACTCTATAAATATAGAAGCTACTTCTGACTTAGCCACAAATAAATAAACCCAAACAGCTCGGGAAATAATCATCAACTATAGTTAAAAAATAAAATGCACTACTAGAAGACGAGAAATTATAAGCCCCCTAAACGTCACAATGTACTAATTCAAACAAAGAACTAGCATTTGAAGAACTCAAAGGAAAGTTATGTCTAGTCTGTTTTTCTCTATAACACAAAGAGCAAGGAATAGAAGTATTTTTTGTGCTAAGATCAAGAGTAGGAATAGAAGACAACACCGTAGAGGATGGATGACCAAGACGCTGATGCCATAAATCAGATGAAGAGACTGACGAAACTGTCGGAAGAGACGGCAGGATATGAGAACAAACATGAGTATCCAGCAGATGAAACCAGTATACCCCCCATTGCAGTTCACCCACGCCAATCACATTCCTAGTACTGATTTTCTGTAAAATTCAATAATTTTCAGTAAACGAAGCTAGACATTTTAAGGCAGATAACAATCTAGAGCATGATAATAAATGACATCGCAAGGTAAGTATGTATAGCACACGAGTAAGGGTGACATCACCAAAGTAAATAGAACCATATTGTGTAGCGGATGACATAGATCCATCAGGCATTGTAAGATTCACAGAGTTGATAGTGGTCATGTGATATGAGGCTCCCGAATCACGAATCCAGGGTAAAGTAGACTTACCTGACCCATGGTTAGAGGGGTAATGTAACTGATTAAATAAATATGGGGCCGTACTTCATTGGTCATCAGACAAAGAAGGGATAAAATAAAATTGGGTAGGGGAGCTGGAGGCCACAACCGCAAATCCTGGCGGCGGGGTAACGATGCTAGTGAACAGCAGTTCAGGGCAGCAGTGGGTAGTAGATTTAAATTCAGATGTAGACATTGAAGCAACTCATAACAGAGTAGCAATGGCAGATTGAATCAGATCAGAGGCTGTAAATTGGATTGGTAAGGTACAACAACACGTGGCTTGGACGGCGGTGGCGTGTGGAGTTCGGAGTCAGGGCGTTGAGGGAAACACACTGATCATAGTAGACTGTCGAACGATTGCGGAAACCTGGAGACTCGGTGCGGTGGTCGGTGGACAGAGATCAGTGAGTAGGACGATGCGGCGGCACGTTGGCTTCACGGCAGCGGTGCGTGGATGATTGTCGGTGGGTAGAGGATGATGCACAGATGGATGATCATCAACAAGCAGTCAGGCGATTGCAGAAACCTGGAGACTTGGTGTGGCGATCACAGAAACCTAGAGACTCGGTGTGGCGATCGGCAGACGAAGATCGGTGAGCAGTGGTGGCGAATACCGGCGGTGCATGTGACAAATGCGCAACTGGACGTGACAGCGGCGACAGCTCAGGAAAGCAACATAAATTTTCTCAGGGTTTCAAGATTTTAAGCTCTTATACCATATGGAAAATAAGGGCAATAATGTGTATTTGTATTTATGATCTCATGGTACATTCTATAGTGGTACAGAATACCTATACAAGCTAGGAAAAAGAAATAGAATTTAATTACAATTACAAGTAATATCTACATTCCTTAACACCTATTTATTTTCGTGTTCCATGTTAGTAAACTGAAAGTTTAGTCAAACATATAATCAAATCACAATACTCCCTCTGTCTCAACCAAAATTACCCACCTACTTTATGGCACTATATTTGAATAGATATATGAGAAATAATACTATCGTATGTGATATTGTTGAATTCTTTGTAACAAGTAGTTTCTAAAAAGTAACTTTTTTTGCTATTATTATACGTAGCTAAATATATTAAGGGTCAAATATGTGTCTTAAACAATGTGTAATAATTGAGTCATAATTTGGGCTGGGATATAGGGAGTATCCTTCTAAGAAAAGATACAAAGAAAATTCAAGGAGGTTTCTCTCACTAACTTTATGAGTGAGAGCAAGAGTGTGGAAAAATGGAAAAAAGAAAAAGAGAAGAGAAGAGAGAGAAGAAAGTTTCATCTACCTTGTAGAGGAGTGAAGAGTCTGGAACTCGTTTGGGGCACACCATTTTTTAAATTACCGATAATAGTGCAACACATGGGGAAGGGGGGATTGAACCCTGGTTGTACCTAGGCGGGCACAAAACCCCGACCACTTGAGCTAGCCTCAATGATCACCCTATATTGAGTAATAACTCTGCCAATCACCAATGTGGGAGTCTAACACATCCCCTCATGTTCAACGGTATTAACCATCGCGCAAATGTTGATAGAAAGGGGGCCACGTGGCAACAATGAGCTCTAATACATATTATAATCACAGGCTCCTATCATTAAACCAATTTATGGTATGTAGGGGTGACCCATGATCTTATATATTTAGTAATCTCTACTAGAAAATACCACCACAGGCATAGGTAAATCACCATAAAGCACCAGTAATTTGCCCCCTGTACTACTGGTGCCTAAGTAACTCGGTGAAAATTTACCCAGTTTTGAGCACCGGTAAGTTTTACCAGTGCTAAAAGAATATGAGTACCAGTAACTCTACGTACCGGTGCTATTTGAATTCTGTACTGGTGTACAAAATGCCATTACCAGTTAAAGAATTTGGGCTCATTTTGGTCTGCACCGGCTCTTATTTTGGTGCCAGTGTCTTTGTTATTTTTGAATCAGCGTGTATTGTAGAACGAACATCTCAATTCGTAGAATCAGAATGTAAATGTTTGGTCAATTTTTTGTAGCACCGGTATGAATTCAAAGCACAAGTTCATCAATTTGACAAATATGGATAAAATGTAGTACACGTATGGTATTATTATTTTTATTACTGGTGCTAGTATTATAAAATATTGAAATAGATAATTTTTAAATTTTTGCCCCATCCCGGATCAAATACGGGGAAAAAGAATTCAATAAATCTCACAGAACTTATTAAAAAAGAGTAAATTTTCTATTCAAAGAAATATGAATCCACAATTAAAAATAAAGAAAGTATAAAATATCATTGTTAATAAACTAATCCCACACTCATTCAAATCCAAATCCCACACCTATCAATGTATTAAATTTCAATGTATTAAATTTCCTTGGGCATCAATATTTGTCTTTGAATCTTTTGAGTAAACTTTAACCCATGTCTCGTACCATTTCTCTGCCACCTCTTGAAGTTCATATGCGTGTATACCCCTTTGTCCTCCGGAAAAACTTGAGATTTGGTTAAATGTAAGGTAGTAGGACATGGTACTGAAAATGAAGGCAGAACTGTTGTATTTTAGTAGTTGTGGTAACTACGTCAGGTAGATTCTTTGATGTTGTCTTCAAGACCAATTCTTCCAAGAATAGCGTGACATAATAGCCACATTCCCAACAACTCCCTTGTTTTCAGTGCTAAGACATAAAACAACAATTGTCAATGTTTAATCAGTGTAAGGAGCCAAAAATTTTATGAAGTACTTGTAAAATCATTTTGATGGATATGAATACTTACTCTAATGTTTGTTATGTTCCAGGTAAAAGTGGCTGAGGGTTCTTTCTTCCTCTTCTCCCTCTCATATTTACATGCAAGCGTGTGGATATAATATTTCAAAAACTAACAACAAAAATTTGAAGGGAAAAATGAAGTATAATTGAATGAATAAAAATACCTGGAAGTCACTTAGCTTTCGACGCAATCGACGGATTTTATACCAGTGGTTAACATGTTTAAGGTGAATACATTGTTTGTACCGGGACAAATGATGATGAGGAACCAATGTTACCTGCGTTAATACTTTAACAAATTAATATATTGGAAATATGTTAAGTAAACGGATAGTAATGATATAATATTAAGAAAATGTGTCTGACCTCCTAAGGCTGGTACCAAATACATGTCAGCTTCATATGCAATCATCGCATCCTAGATGAGGCTAACTCGATTAGTGATATCACTCTCTTCCTGACCAGTGTCGAGCCTTCCTATATTCAAGACACAGAATTGGATTTGCCCTATCTTGTTGTCCTTCGCTTTACTCCATAGGTCCCTGTCAGAGTACAAGTCAAATTAGGTTTTCGAATTAGTATAAAGTCACAATGGTAAAATTTGAAATCTGAAACTTACCCCATCCACAAATCCATCTAAGCGTTTGAGATCTATGTCATGCCATGATAATTCGCAAGATTGCCTCCGAACTCTAACATTTTTTTGATATGTAGGCAACATTTGACTGGTCTGGCAAATGTGGATTCTAGAAACTGGGTGAAATACACAACCTCTCCCTTAGCATTAATTTTCACCACCACCTCATTAAAATATTTGATGAGTTCCTTCACCATTGGATAGTCCATCAAATTGCGTCTGTTTACAATCTGCATGTGCAAAGTTTAAATAGAAGGCATTAAGTATGTTAAAAGTGTTGAAATAAAATAGTAACATAGTATAAATATAGTACCAATATCAGAAGCTTTGGCTTGTCTGACGGTTGGTTACCCGGCTTGTAACTGGTCGTAGAGTGGATGGCTTTGTCAATGATGTATTTGTAGGTTGTTACACGTGACAGAAGAACAATGTAATATTGCAATCAGGAATTGAAAACTTGGTGACCCACCACCACTCGGGGTCATCAAGTTGTAGCTAACCTCAATGAAGGCGTTGGAAGTCAAGCAAACTAAAAAGGTTGAATGAGAGATAATCAAATTTAAATATATATTTTTCTCACAAACTTACTACTAAGCTACCTATAGGGTAGTTAGTGGCAAGGTCAGATTTGTCCAGAGAGATGCTAGGGTCTAATAGCTAACTACACACAACCACGCAGGAGTTGTCAATCCGTCTGTGTGCTAGTAATAACTAATATTTCAAAATGGGGGGTTAATAGCTAGTAGTAAGTATATCATTCATGAATGTAGTAATTTTAAACTAGAGTGTTTGCTAATGGAGTGTATCATTCATGCAATTCATAAAAATTCGAGAACAAGCCAACATAATATCATAAATACATAGACATAGGTAGATATAAGGAATCTCACAAAACATAAATCAAATCATGAATACAAATATTATCCCCAAACTAATAAACTACTCCCAAAGCATTGAACCAAAGTATTTCATTGGATTCAATGGCTTTGGAAAAGAAAAGATGAAAAGAAAAGATTCTAGAGAGAAAGGAAGAGCTCATTTCTCTCTTTACCCTACTCTTGAAGTCTAAAATGAGCATAAACTTAAAACCTAGTAGACATTGGTCCATATATATAGTAGTAGGCAAATCAACCTAAAAATAGGCCCAAATGGGGTAAAAAACCCTAGCAGCCGCAATAGACACGACCAGTGAAAACTAGTACGGTCTGTGTCGGCTAGGGTACCCACGTGCTGCCGTGATCCGACATGTCTGTCACAAACCAAGAATCTTGTACTGGCGCAAGGCACTCGGTCTAGGCACTCGGTAAGATGGTTTGGCCGGTTGATGCCTTCTTCCATTTTTTTACCTTTTTGAACTTCAAACCCGCCTTTCTTGGCTCAATTCCATCTACTACCAACCTTCAAGTTTGTGGCCTTCCTATCTACTACCATTCTTGAGAATAACCTTCAAGTATCTTCTACCGTTCTAGAAGAGCTTGGACTTGCTCTTCTAACTTGGGAGATTGAAATGGTTCATCCAAAGTCTTCACTATTTACCTCATACCAAATTGCTTCATCCCATTAGCCATCCTTCAAAGAGTGCCATAACATCCTTCATACTCTTGTTGGTAATTGAACCATTGCATGTGGCGTTCACCATCCTTATGCCATCATTGCACAACCCCCAGAAGAAATAGTAAACCAAGTCCCCTTCCTTGAACGGGTGGTAAGGACAGCTAGTCAATAGTTTTTTGAATCTCTCCAAGTATTAGTACAAGAACTCATTGGCACTCTGAGTGATGTTGGACAACTGCTTCTTCAATCCCGAGAACTTGGAGGCTAGGAAGTAATTCTCGAGGGATCGCCTTGCTTCATTCACAATTGATATATAACACACTATTAGGACATATTGAGGCCAACCAAGAACCACACAATTCCATTTGAACTCAATCCACATCCTATAAACAAGACACTAGTATAACTCCAAAAAAACCAAGGAAATCACATTTGAACCCAATCCAAAACTGTAAACAATGAAATTTCATAACACAATCACCACAAAGAGACAACAATCCATCTCAACTCAATCCACAACCAATATACACTATACCAGTTCACCCCAAAAACTTCTATAATAATAAATATACAATGTCGTAGAGTCCATTACAATGAAACACAAAGAGTAAAAACAACAATGCCATTTTTCTTCTTTGAGGCAATTTGTTGAACATGAAATGTGCATAACAGTTTTTATGGAAGAAGGGGAAGAGGAACCTAACGGCGGTTACTTTTCTTAGACTATTTATATTACCAACAATAGCATTGGTAAGTATTACGATACCAATGCCGATGCTAAATAATAAAACATCTCAAGATGATGAAAGATCTGAAAATTGAAGTACATAGCACCGGTACAAAGGCAAGTGTGAATGAGTAAGTAACCGGTGCCCTTAAGTTTCATACCATTGCCTATGAGGAAAATTCTTGTGCCAATAAGTGGGTAACACAACCGCGCCGGGTTGCCTTAAATCAATAAAATTAATTAGTAAAAGGCTATCAAAATTTCTAAATGTGCAGCACGGTACATTACCGGGGCCTATGCAAACAATGCCAGTGCTAGTCTATGCATAATGCAACTGTGCCAAATTGCTTTAATGGGGCTTTTTTCTGGCAAGGGACAAAGAGCTAATGTCAATTTTTGGTTAATAAGTGAGCACGGTATCCAAACCGATCCCTATGTTCAATTCCCGTGCCTATAAAAATTCATTTTCCCGCCTTATTTTGGCTGAAAATAATTAAACATTTTCGGTTCCCTAAAAAATATATAACACCAGTACAATGGTTCACATACCGGTTCTAACAATTTTATTATGTACATATTTTCATTTGGGCCCCGTAATTGGGATTAGTCGCATGATAAAATTGACCAAAACAATAATAATTCACATATGTACGATGGAGAGATCACGGTTTTGGGGATAATTGCGTAATCATAATATGTTGTATTATGTATGTGATAAAATTATGTTGTGGCCCAAAAAGTTTTAAAAACTATTAGGACCGAATTATTCCTTCAATATGTTTATAAAGTGCATGTGTACATATTTGAGGAATCAATTAATTGGGGGGTGTTCCCGAGGCCAATTTAAAAAGTTATTTCAAATAGGCCCTTGTTATGAATTTTTCCTTTAGGTTACCTTCCATTGCTACACCATCCATGAATTTTTATTTAATTGAATAATTATGGGAAATAAAAATAATTGTTAGTTTTCGGAAATATGAGCAAAACCGCTAGTATACGTTCCAAAGTAAATGATAGCTGCTTACGTAGAGGGAACTAGGAGATTTCAGGAAGGTTAATGAAGACTTATTCGTTGCCGATCATTGATACTAACTTGGCGTCAAAATTGAATAATACATCAGGGGGGTTAATTATTTGATTAACACCGAGCGAATTTCAATTTGGAGTTACGAGCAAAATATTTACTTTTTGCACTTTGGTCCCTCCAAGAAAGTTGGAATTGTCAAAATATGAAATTGGCTAAACATAAATGAAATTCAATGTTAGAGAATGTCAACCTTGTGTTCTGGACATGAGTGTGTCAAAGAAAGGGTCTCGATTGTGAACTTTGACCTCTATAAGAAATTATTTTAAAATTACTACATGGCCCTCCAATTGTGTTACACCAACGACCGTTGCTCCAATGCACTTGATTTTTCATTATTCTTAGTTTTTTATATGAGTTTATAATGAAATGAATTTTTGGTGGATTTTTGAAAAATGTCATTACGTGTTGTGGAGCAACTTATCGTATTTTATTGAATTGAAATAAATGAAAATCATGAACAATTTACATAACCTCGTGGTCGATCATTTTATGAACTTAATTTATGGTAAAAGTTGACTTTGTGATATGTGTCGACTTTGTGACTAAAAGTCCAATATCAGCAAAAAATAGCACAACATCAATGAAAAATCATAAAACATCAACTAAATTTTTGTAGCAAAATATATATAAAAAAATCATATAAAACAGCAAAAATTATACAAAAAATTAAATAAAAATCAACAAAAAATTGGAAAAAAAGGGTCGACTACAACTAACAAAAAATAACCCAAAAATCATAAAAATATCAACAAAGCTAAATTATTATTTTTTTCAAAAAAAAAACCACATACGTCAACCTATATCACCCAAAAGCTAAAGACATCAATTGTTATCATCTAAATTGCCCAAAAATGAAAAACGTCAACATAAGGAAAAAACATTACAAAAAATCAACCATATCACCAAAAATAAAACTACAAACATCAATCCCTATCACCTAAAACTCATCTAGAAAATGAAAAATATCAACATGAGAGAAAAAAATACTAAAAACATCAAGAAAACGCTACGGTACCTCAAGAGTATAAATTATTCACTCTGAAAATCATAAAACATTAACAACTTTTTTTATTAAAAAAACTACAAATATCAACCTACATCACCCAAAAGCTACAAACATCAACTCCTAATACATGAACCTCATCTAAAAAATGAAAAACATCAACATAAGAAAAAATAAACTACAAACATCAACTCCTATTACCAAAACTTCAGCCGGAAAATGAAAAACATCAACATGAGAATTGTTTTTTAAAAACTGCATATATCAAACTATATCACCCAAAAAACTACAAAACATAAACTCATATCAATTAAACATCACCCAAATAATTAAAAATATCAATTCAAGAGGAAAAAAAACTACAAACATCAACAAAAAGTTACAGTACCTCAAGAATTAAAATTCTTCGAAAAATAGGTCCTGGTGAATTTTTAACCTATGTCTCAAACCTCAAAGCCTAAAGTAATAACCATTACACCAAACAATCTTATTAATTATATACTCATTCAAATAATATTAAATCTCAACATGTATATAAAGTACATAAATTCTTCAAAAAGAAAGTCACAAACAAGACTCAAACCCCTGACCTTTATAGCCTCATCAACAAGAGTACTAACCACTATACCAAACAATCTTTGATGACATCAAACTCGGTCTAGTAAATACTAAACCTCAACAAGTATTTAGAAAAAAAGTGAAATATAATATTAAACCTCCGTCCATAAGGAAAAGCTCACCGCCGTCCACCATCGTCCTTTCGCCGTCACCAGGCTCGTGCATCTCACAAGCGGTGTGTGCATCTACTAGTGGAGAGACTTCTACTGAAGGAAACATTGGAAGGTGGTTTTGAAAAATCCACCCAAAACCGCTTTCCAGAGGCTTTTTAAAACTTGGAAACTGCCCTTCATACCCCAGGTGGTTTTTTTAAGGTGGTTTTTTTTTATAATTTGAAGGAAATTTTGTAATAACCGCCTTTAAATGTGGCCAATGGAAGGTGGATGAGGTCAGAACCACCTTTAAATGGCTCTATTTAAAGGCAGTGAGTCATAACCGCCTTTAAAGCCACATATTTCTGACTTCAGAAATGACGAATGACAACAATTTTGAACTTATAAACTATAGTTTCATTGGTATTGAAGAGAAGATACTTTTTCCAAAATCAAAATTGCTTCTTTTCTTGTTTTCGAGTTCGAAAAGTTACTAGTCTGCCTTGTCATTCATGATCACTAGTTTCCGAGTTCAGAAATTGTGGGAGTATATAAAAAAATTTTGCGCCTTTCATTTAATACCCACATTTCCAAAATTGTTTGAAGGGTTGTTTCCCATTATACTCCACTGGAAGAGGTTAGTGTGTTTTATACTATTTACTACGATATGCAAATTAAATTAGCTGGGGTTGTGTTGATTTCAATGATATATATGTATATGTATATGTTCAAATAATGGTTTTGATATAGACATTCTAGATTTTTGAATGAATTGTCATGAGTTGCATTTTAATTAACCTGTACGAAAATGGATAGAGATGAACTTGTTGGTAATGATCCTAGAAATTTGTTAGAGTACATGCCCTTGGTAGAATTATTTATTTCTTTAGCGTTTGAAGATTCTTCTAAAAAAGGTGGGGTACGAGCATGATGCCCGTGTAAGGATGGTATAAATGATGCTTATTTAGGGAGGAAGAAGATTTGGGAGCATCTCGTAAGGAGGGGTTTTCAAACTACATACACTCATTGGGTATGACATGGGGAAGTCATTGAGGATCCCTCCAAAACCATGGAAGTGGAGAAAATGACGGTGGGAGATGAATTAGATGGCAACGTTGAGTTTGATGAAATGGTGGAACATATTACAAGAGAGTTCAAAGGGAAACTCGAGTCGTTGCAGGCACTGATTAATGACAAAGGGATGCCCTTGTACAATGGTTCTAAACACTCGGTTTTAAGGTGCGACATTGCAAGTAATGAATTTGAAGGCAAAAAATTTGGTTGGACTAATAAGTCGTTGACTGAGGCTCTCATGTTGTTTAGGGAATTGCTTCCGGAAGGTAATGTGTCACTTGATTGGTCGTATGGCACAAAAACAATTCTATGTCCCATGGGATTGGAACTACAAAAAAATTCATGCATGTCCAAATGATTGTATGTTGTATAGGGGGAGTTAGATAAAGATTGAGAAAGTTGTAGGGTTTGCGGCGAGTCTCGATACAAGTTGAAGGGGGGGGGGGATTGCTATGGGTGCTGAAGTTGTGTCTCAATCAAAGAAAATGACATTGGCAAAATTGTTATGGTATCTCCCCATCATTTCCCGTTTGGAGAAGTTGTATGCTTATAGAGAAGATGCAAAGTTGCTGCACGGATAGGGTCCGACCAGCGGATGATGTGATTAGACATACTTCAGATGGTGAGCAATGGAAGAAATTCGATGGCTTATACCCTGACTTTGGCAAAGATCCCCGCCATTTGAGGTTAGGGTTGTGTATTGACGA
Organism: Rubia yunnanensis; assembly: GCA_037428765.1. Lineage (NCBI taxonomy): Eukaryota > Viridiplantae > Streptophyta > Magnoliopsida > Gentianales > Rubiaceae > Rubia > Rubia yunnanensis. The sequence goes on from CM075065.1 coordinate 64,061,992, forward strand.
TATGAATCCATTTGGTGATATGAGCCGTACACATAGTAGTTGGCATGTTGTGTTGGTAGTTTATAACCTCCCGTCTTGGTTGACCATGAAACGCAAGTATGTTATATTGTCTTTAATGATATCAGGGCCCAAGTAGTCGGATAATGATATTGATGTGTATATTGCTCCTCTCGTGGAGAATCTATTGACTTTTTTCAAAGATGGTGTTTGAATGTATGATAGTCTACTACGAGATTTCCTTACTTTGAAAGCTATGCTATTTTGCACGATTAATGATTTCTTGGCCTATGGTAATTTTTCTGGTTATTTAGTGAATGGGCACTTAGCTTGTTCTATTTGTGACATGGATACTGATTTCTGTCAACTAAAACATGGTTGTAAAATAGTTTATTGGGGACATCAGAGGTTTCTTCCGGTGGGACACCCATGGCACTCGACAAAGAAATTGTTCAGTGGGAAAGGAGAGGATAGAGGACCTCCTGTGCCACTAAATGGTACACATGGTTTTGATAATGTGAAGAACTTGCCCAATGACTTTGGAAAGAACAAAATAAAGCGGGTGTTGATGGTCCTTGGAAGAAATATTCTTTTTTTTCAATCTCCCGTATTGGAAGGATTTGAATGTTAGATGCTGTTTGGATGTCATGCACATTGAGAATAATGTTTTTGATTAATTGATTGAGACGTTGTTGGATACCCCTAGGAAAACAAAGGATGGGTTGAAAGCTAGGCTTGACTTGGTTGAGATGGGAATTCAGAAGGATCCTGAGCCCATCAAGGAAGGAAAAATTTGTTATTTTCCCCATGCATGCTATTCTATGTCGCAGTGAGAGAAGAAATATTTTTGTGATACCTTGAGCAGTGTGAAGGTTCCAGGTACATACTCTTCAAACATTAGCACGTGTGTGTTAGTTGAAGAGCTAGAGTTGGTTGGGTTGAAGTCACACGATTGTCATAACCTTATGCAGGAATTGAATGTCATTGCGATATGAGCTTCACTCCCATCACATGTGAGATTGTGCATTACAAAGTTGTGTTTGTTTTTTAAGTCGATTTGTTACAAGAGTATAAGTATTTCAAAGTTAGACAGATTGTGGGTAATGATTGTTGAAGTTTTAAGTCGTATGGAAATGTATTTCCCACTCTCTTTCTTTAACATTATGGTCCACTTATGTGTTCATTTGGTTCAGGAGATAAAGCTTTGGGGTCCAGTGTTTTTGAGATGGATGTACCCCTTTGAGAGATATGTGAAAATATTCAAGCATTTGTGAAAAATTGGTACAAGTCGGATGCATGTATTGTGCAGCGGTACGTGATAGAAGAGTCCATCAAGTTTTTCATTAAATATATGAAGCAATTTGAATCTTTTGGTGTTCTATCGGGAAGACATAATGGGAGATTGGAGGGTGTAGGGGTGAGACAGGGGAAACTGTTTAGTCCTAGTGCCGAAGATTTAGCTACTGCTCATCGTTATGTTTTGTGGATGCATGAGCAATCATTCCCTTACATTGAGGTTCATACAGATGTCATACGAGTTGCACACCTACACTTCAATGAGGCTAGGTCCTCCGAATGCACACTGGGACGTTTTTCGTCATGATTGAGGGACCGTGTGGTTGTCTAGGAACATTCCTCTAAAGTTAAATGGTTGGCTCATAGACCACTGGGAACCATTTTTTCCTATGTAGATTACTACATCAACGGTTTCACTTTTGGTACTAAAGCAAATGATGAAAAGAGTGTGTCTCAGAAAAGTGGTCTGCCACTCATCTCTAAAGCATTCCATGTAGGAGGTGCAAGTGTAGACAATTCAATCTACACTCAAACGTGTTATTTCGACACGATCTTTGAGATTTGGGAGCTTGACTATTTCACCATGAGGGTCCCTGTATTTAAATGTCAGTGGATGGATATTAACAAGGGTCAGTGCACCGGCAGTTTGGGTTTCACCCTTGTTGATAAAAGTACGGTTGGCTGGAAAGATAATCCATTCATTTTGGCGTCTCAGACCCATAAGGTTTTCTATGTTTGAGAACCTGAAAATTCTAGGTGGGATGTTGTTGTTGAGGGAAAATGATATTTTTGTTGTAGAGAATGAATTAGAGGAGATCATTGGATTCGGGCAGTATACCCCAAGTGGTGGATGGCAAGATGATATTTTCCTTGAAGAAGATGACACTAGTCTTCACGGTTTTCTCGGACACAATGACCATGACGAGGGTGTGCAACCCGAACCCAATTAGATTAAAAAATAAAATATACCTCCGATAAAAATCATATTATCTCAATTGAACCTTTTAATATCACTCTAATTGGAAAAAATATATTTACTTATGGATGTGTATTAATAAAACAAAAAACAATTAAATAGAGATTCTTTGTTCATCGGTGGGAGATGTTGATGATCGATGAATTCTGATTTTTTTGTGTTTCTAGCGGTGGTGGTGGCGGTGTTGGTGGTGGTGGTGGAGCGGCGGTGGTGGTGGAGCAGCGACGGTGGTGGTGGAGCGACAGTGGTGGTGGTGGTGGAGCGGCAGTGGTGGTTTGGAGTGGCAGTGGCGTGGTGGCGGCGGCAGCTCGGTGGTGATGGTGGTAGTGGTGAAGAGGAAGAAGAACCCTAGGGTATTTTAGTTTATCTCTTTGTAATTTGAATACTAGGGGTAGTTTAGTTTTTTTTAATTTAGGTCAATGCTAGAAATTACTAAGTCAGCCCTAGAATAGTGCCAAAAGGTTATATTGGCACTTCTGATGCAAAACACAGGGCTACAATAGCACTTTTAAACTTCACAGGGTCATATTAGCACAAACCTCCAAAACATAGGGTCATATCAGTATTTTGCCTTAAATTTTACAAGAATAACATACTATAGCTCGATGCCTGGGCTCTATCTAGTTCTGCATCACGAGCTCTCTTAGCATTCTTTAACTATTGACCATGAACTACCCTCAGCTCCCATTTACCACTGTAGACGTCAAAATGAAGGCCTTTGTTGAGGAACCAAGTCTCATCGTAGTAGTAAATGGTGGAGGGCATGTCGATAGTTTGCACTACCGCCTTCTTCAACATCACATAGATTAATCCACCATAGGGAAGGTCCTTCTTCTTTGTATTAGTCGCCTTAAGCATGAACGACAAGATAGTGTAGCCGGGGTTGAATTTGACCCCCCTCCATCACATAATAAAACAATATCAAATTACCAATCGTAGGCTCACAAGTGTGGCCAGCCGTTGGCAAGACATTTAGGCAAATCCACTCATAGATGAGTCGTTGCTCAACGGCCAATGCCCTAATGTCATAAGACTTGGCTTTCCTTGCATCACCACCCGACCTCTTAAAAATATTTATGTACCATGTCCACGGGACAGAAAGGGGTTGCATCACTCACCTAGGTCAACAATGAGTATGCTAGATCTCGAGGGGACCATTGGGGTCATCGGGTCTCAATTTTTTGGGGGTTGTGTATGGGCATTCTAGGGATTCATTTATGTTAAACCTAGACATCAGGACATTCTTCCTATTAACTCGAGTTAATTCATGATTGTTGTGACTTTGACCCAAATTTTCATAAAATTGGATAACCTCGTCCACATGAACGGGTTCACCAACGCAAAACAACTTCTCTAAATGTTGAATTCTAAAATGGGCTAGCATGTAATATACTTCTAAATCACCAATCTTAGACGAATAGAAAACCTTAGAATTTATAACCTTTCTTTTCGAAACAACAACATACCTCGCCTCGGCCTCCTCATTGATGAATTTTGGTGTTTGATCAATCTCTCCCATCGGGCGATGACTCCTATCACTCGCCACACCCTTGCTAGCCTTGCTCTTCGTTGTCATTGTTGGAAATGTATAGGTTTGGTTATTGGGTTAGGAAATCAAATTTGGGGATTTAGGGTTAGGGATTTGGGTGAGTTTGAAATGCAAATTCTGGGGGTTGTGGTTGAGCTGCCCATTATAATATATATATATATATATGTGTGTGTGTGTGTGTGTGTGTGTGTGTGTATGTGTGTGTGGAAACTACTTTGTCCTTACTAGTTAAAGAAAAGAGCCATTTCTGAGTTCGGAAATGGATTTAATATATATTAAATCCATTTCCGAACTCAGAAATGGCTCTTTTCTTTAACTAGTAAGGACAAAGTAGTTTCCAAACTCAAAATTTGGTCTGACATGGTTTCCGAGTTCAGAAACCCTGTTAGATGAAAAATAAACGTGTCAAAAGGGTTTCAAAAGGGCATTTAATGCCCATTTGAGAACCCACCAATATTTCCCACCATTTTCCCCATCCCAAATGCTCTCAAACCCCCACTCTCAATTCCACGTCATTATCACACCAAGAATTCATCTTCTTCAACTACAAGGTAGGGTTTCATCATGTTTTTCATCTAGACCCTCTATTTTGCTATTATACATACTCAATGTTGTAATGTTGCTAGGGTTTGTCAAAGATTGCTTGTAAATGAAGCAAAAAGGGAGTCACCATTACAATCTTTTATTGAGAAGAATGTTAGTCATTTTTTATTGTGAAAATTATGGGTTCACATTTGAGAGACCCAAAACCCTTGGGTTTCCATGAAGTTTTTATTTACTACAATGGCTTAAGATAATTTTTGTGTTAAATAATTAGTTTTGTGTTAAATAATTAAAACATGGGGGTTTTAGTTGTGTAATGTATTATAGATTTCGTATTATTAGGGTGAATGTATTCAATAATTGATTTTAATCTAATTTTTGTTTATTCATGTTTCGGGATATTTACCTACTTCTTTAATGGCTAAGTAATTTTATGGTACATTATCTAATGTAGCGTACGACATGACATCCAGCAAAAGGACTCGTGATCAAGTTTCACTATCACGAAATGAAAATCCACCAACAACGAAGTACGATATGAGTGAGGATGAGGATAATGGATCCGAGAATGTAGGAATACCCCAAATTCATCGTAGAACCTTAGAACGTAGAATGGCAAGGAAAAAGTAAACCTCATTGGTATTCAATAAATCTAACATTTGTGTATCGGCCCAATGCGCTAAATGGTCTAGTTGGGTAGCAAAGGTGGGTAGAGTGATGGTGGACATCAAATATGATACTTGGCATGAAGTCCCCAAAGATTACAAGGCCACTTTATGGATGGAATGTAAGGTAGAAATTATTGTATTGTTATTTCCTCTTAAGTTGTCCTTGATTGATAATGTATCTCTGTGATTGACACTATAGAGTTCAAAATCTACATAGACGCCATTTGACATCGATTCACTGGACATAGAGGATTTGAGAAAGAAGGCTATGTTGATGATGTCCAAGAGTTGGCGTCAACATAACTACACACTGTCTAGGGACTACATTTTTAGTGATAAGAAGGGAGATCGCCCGTGGCAAACTTATACTCACATTCAACCCAATAGTTGGGAGATCCACAAAAGGAGAGCATTGGAGAATAATCAAAATGTGAGTAAACCCCAAATTATCTAATATTATTAATTAGTTTAGATTATGACTTTTTCTATAGTGGTAATTTAAGTCTAACATCCTATCTTAAGGCACAGGAGTAGAAAAACAAGAACTGGCGGGGAAGAATAAAATTCCTCACCGATTGAGCCGCGGGGGTTATGCCAAGGCGACATTGAACCTTGTGAAACAACGTTTTGAAGAAGAAGCCAAAATTGCAATAAAGGGTGGGATGACGAAAAAAGAGGCTAGGGCAGCTGTGCAACCAATCAACGTGGATGACATTGAGAGGCACGATCTATTCTTGAGGGGTTGGCAAAACAAAGACGGAGTGTATGTCAAACCTGAAGAAAAATTGATTGCAGAGAAAATTGTATGTACAAATTGAGGGAATATATTATTTGGAACAGATTGTTAATTACGTTGTTCCATTTTTAGGAAAAAATGAAGAATGATCATTTACAAGGGAACTTCATTCCCATTGATAAGTACGACATCCTTTGCGAACCAACCAAAAAACCTGACCACCCGGGCCGTGCTAGGGGAGTGGGATATATCGTGAGCCAACGGGAGGCTTTTGGCATTGTAAGGTCCTACGATGGAGTTGAACCCTCAAGAGTCCACATCCTACAGAAAAAACCATTCTTTAGGACAAACGAATTGAGTAGTAAGACATCCTCATTCGTAGGTTGATCCAACATACCGGCCTTGTTCTTCCGGACAACTTAGATGACCTTATGCCTGATTGGATGCCATCCTCTAGAGGATCACATCACTCCCGAGGAGATATTGAGGTAAATTGAGAAGCCACTGTGAGAACCCCAAGAATCGAGCAACAACTATTCAAACTGGACAACGTGGACACTGCATTACAACTAATTGATACAAAGGTATACACTTTTTGTATTCATTACATATTTTCTTAATAATTAGAGTAATTTGTAAATTAACATATAGTTTTGTGGAAATGTAGAAATCACGATCGTGTGAGATGTATATAGACCAAAGCATAGATGGTAAACCACTCCACGTAGCCAATGGAATTCTGCATGAATTGATGAAACACCAGCACTCTGTACCTATTGGTGAGGGTATTTCTAGGGTTCCGTTAGAGGAACCGGTTGTGATGGGCGCCCTATTGCCATACCCCAACGGAGAATACAAAAAGGTTGGTCCTGCATAGGGAATGATCCTAATATGACTACATCGACTTAATTATACCGATCCTGCGGATCGACATTTGAAGGGAACAAGGGAACCAACACTGAAACCAGTGAAAACAACACCAAGACCCATCAAACCACCACCTAAATCATTCCAGACAACGACCATGAAGCTTAGAGCTCCAACTGAAAGAGCACAAGTCCTTCGACAATCACCACACTTCGTTACGATGTTGTTCAATTGGCTACAACCGCACGATAAAAACTATACTTACTCATTCTTGGGGAATGAATGTGTATTTGGATGCAAACGAGATATAATTGCATTGTGGAGTGGTTTTGAAGATCTGTGGATATGTGAGGAAGTCAAGCCGACGATTATGTCCATCCATGCCTTGTGAGTTATTTCCATAAATTCTTATTTATTTGCATGTACTTATTTCAAACTTCGTAGTTACTAAAGCAAAATGATATTTCATAGGTGCCTATTTTTTACACATAATCAAAACAAGAAATGGATTTAATACATGTGCCCAATGTTGATTCAAGAAATTGGTTGTACGAAACAAGAGAGGATCGACATTGAGTAGGTAATGAAAGGGTGCACGTACAGTTGTTACTAGCAACCAATTAATAGAACTACGCTTTTAGTATTTTGTACTTACTAGGTAATGACAAATTTTCATGAAGGAAATAAAGCCCTTAACCAATGATAAAATCAATAGTTCGAGGAATAATTTGGCGAGGCATCTAATACTACATCAGTTTGGGTTTCTTAGAAATTCGAATATTGCAAAAGTAACATAATTAGATAAATAATAAAATTTAGAGGTATTGGAATAGATTCCTAGTGTTTTCCATTCCTATCTATAGATTGTTGCTAGGTTAGCACTATCTATAGATTTTTGTCATCACACAAGATACTATCGTGTATTGCGTTATATTAGCTGCTGTAGATTGAGGCCTTTTTTAGAGCCGGAAACATTAGATGTAAAATTTCATTTACTGTATGAGCAAATCTGGTTTCCGAACTCGAAAACTTCTTTCACCAGTTTTATAGTCACGATTACATATTACGAACTCAGAAATAATACCCACGAATGCTTTTCCAAACTCGTAAACAATATTTCATTAACATGAATTGTTGCAATCGTTGGACAGAATAGGAACGGAACGTACACATGTGCTCGGGATGATAAAATTCATTCACAAAGAGCGGATTACATAATTACGAGTTTGGAAAGTGTGCCTTTCCTAACTCAGAAACCTGTGCAATGGTATGACAAACTCAAAAGGTTTACGATCGGAAATAATTAAAGGCGGTTCGACTGCATTTTAAAGGCGGGTTTTAACCGCCTTCGTTAGCGATTTTAAAGGCAGTTTTGGAACAGCCTTCTAATGACGTGGGATGGAAGGCAGGGCTAGAGAAGGCACGATGAAAGTGCCTTTGTTGGTCCAATAAAACCGCCTTTGACATTCCCCCTACACTAGTGATCTCATGCCAAACGCCTGCTTCTTCATCGCAACGCCGACAACGGAGACACCTACAACATCTTCCTCTTCAGTCATCTTCAATGTCAAATTAGAATTGAAACTCGCCATTGCTCTCCGTAGCCGTTTGAATCTTTAAACCCTAGCCTCGTCGACTCGCCGTCACTCATCGTTCGAATATGAAAACTCTATTCTCATTGCTTTGTCGCCTCGTCGCCATTCGAATCAACCTTGTCGACTCGTCATTCTCTTTTCGCAGCGCCATTGTTTAGAACACCCTCCGCCGCCGGAAACGTCGATCGATCCAGATCGAGGAAGCTCAGGTCCAGCGAAGCTTCGATCTCAATCTCGATAACCGCCGTGGAACGAAAGGAGGAAGAAGAGGAATCATGCCGGAACGGTGGCGGCGGGCAGCGGAACGGTGGTGTTAGGCAGCAAAACGGTGGCGTTCGGCGGTGGAACGGCGGTGGTTACAAATTTCCGATCGGAGGAGAGAATTCCGATCGGAAAAAGGAAAATAAAAATTCTGAATTTTTTGTAATATTTATAGTCCCTGCATCCCAGAATAAATTGCAACAAAAAAGAAGATTCAGTCAAACGAAACAAGTCTTGACTACATTTATGAATAGATATATAAACAATAATATTATTGTATGTGATATTGTTAGATTCACCATAACAAGTAGTTTCTAAAAAGTAACTTTTTATTACTGATATTATGCGTAGTTAAATATATTAACAGTCAAATGTGTGTTGGAGATCGTGAAAAAGATTCTCTTCAATTTAATTTGGGGAGGGAGTATCATTTTGATAATTGCACAGCATATCACTGAATTTATTAGCAAATTTGAAAAAAAACCCCACCACACTCATCCCAAATTAAAATTTATATTAATTACATAATAGACCATGCCTAAAGTTTGTGCTACCTGACACAAAATTTTGTGTTGTATACCTGACAAAATACCATTCATAACTTTCAATTATGCCTCTTGAAAAGTATTTAGTTACAAAATTTGTGACGATTTAATAATTTTCATAACTTGGCTCCATTTTGCCCATTTTTATTGCAGTGATTTTTTTCTTTTGATAGATTTGTTGCAGTAATAATACACACATCAAATACAAATTAATGTAAAATATCACACTTGGATAAATAAATGTGGTACACAATTGTACAAATTAAACTGTCTGACCATGCAATGGCATTCTATTTTTACTGCAATTTGACCCAAATGCCGTCACTGGGAACATCCTGGTGTACAACGTAAAGAAGGTAGTAGCCGGGAGTTGCTAAGGTGCTGCTGGCGGGTGCATTCACAACCATTTGATACTGCGACTTACCAAGAGGCATGACAAATTTACTTAGGAATCCACCAAGAACTAATAACCGCTGGTTCATAGAAACGGAATGTGTAGTAAAAGATGGTGAAACCATGGTTACCCTAACCATATCAGGCTTTACCCGGCCGCTCACCGTGAACTTGACGACCAAAGGTTTTCCATAACTCACCTGGCCGTTCGATGCAGGTGACACAACCCGGGGCCTCAACGAATCAAAACTAGGATCCAAGTAGGCTGGGGAAAATGCTTCCAATCTCAATTCCGTAGGATAAAGTATGTCCTGTCCGAATTCATACAAGTCATGAGGGTTACTACCTCCAACCAGCACCCGGCCATCTGGAAGAAGAAGTGCACTGGAGTGATACATTCTTGGTATAGTAGATGCAGCTTGTACCTCGAACCTGGCACCAGGAGCTGCATCGGGTTTGTAGATAACCGGGGAGAGAACAGGATCCCGACCCAATTCCCATCCAGCAGCCCCCTTCGATGCACCGTTAATTATGATGACCTGGCCATTGGGCAACAACAGCATGTCCCCCATCAGCCTAGCCAAAGGCATGGTCTCCATCACCCATTTCGGATCTTGGGCGTTAATAGAGATTCGGCCACATGCGTTCAACGCACCTACGAAAACTCCCTTTCCGGCATTGATATATGCACCTTTGGGAGCTCCGCCACAGACCAAGACTTCAGCCTGGAGGTCACTCTTGAGAGGTAAAAGTACGCCGGAGCCTGTGCTGGGGTATGACCTTGGATTACCATCAGGGAGTTGCGGGTAGCTTTTCACCACCGCTCCTGCTTTGTAATTAAACAAAATTGCCCGATTATTGGCGAAGATGAATAAATTACCGTCTGTATTTAAAATAACCAAAGGGTACAAGTTGTTTTCCTCAGGATCGGATGTCTGTTTGAGAAACGGAAGGTCGAAGAGCTTATTAGTGTCGGAAGTCTTGGGATAAAATTCATAATTGAATTGCCCACGACCGCCAATGATTATCTGCCCGGAGCCTCCAGGTAAAGGATGATTCGACGCATACCATCTCGACGCCAAGAGAGCATTGTTTCTTTCAGTCCAGTCACATGAGTCTCCTGATTGACATGGCTGGAACACCCTGACCACCCTATCACCGAGAAAGTTACCTCCGGTCTGGACCAGGGTCCCGTCGGACATTACTGAGCCAGAAGAGCACCAAGTGTCGGTGAGGACACGAAGGGGTCGTACGGTGTTTTTGACGACATCGTACTCAACCGAATGCGCGGTGCAATCATTTTGTGCGGTTGGCTTGCATATGGATTCAGGAAAGGAGATATTGGATTGCCCAAAATTTGTGCGATCAAATACGACCACTTTGTCTGTGTAGAGGAGTTGCATGTGCATGGCTACTATGCCTAAGTTGGGTTGGAGTACGGCCCATTTACCCCCGCCAGCGGCAGTGGCTGAAAGAAACAGCTGCCATAAGGTGAAGCAAAAAAACAGTGATCGAGCCATGGCCAATTTTGTTTCTATGTGGTTTTAGGATGATTTCCAGATTGCATTTTCGAATGCTATATATAGGAATTGGAAGGAGTTAATATTCTTCTTATTCCTCGAACAATAGAGTTGTGTTTCCGAAGTTCGTTGCATCCGATTATAAAATACTCCATATGATAAAATATAAATGACTTTATTATGGTGCATTGATATTAATCAATGACACACCTCATCAATCACGATGATTACAATATATAGGGCTAAAACAAACAAAAGTCTAACAAGGATGAGATTCTAAGTCTATAATTTATTACCATCTATAGCTAATTTTATAAGGAAACTAATTCTATAAGGTAACTACCATTTGTAACATTTCCTACAAGGAAAGCGTTTCTATTTCCTTAACACCATCCCTCAAGTTGGAGCATAATGACAAGAATTCACAACTTGCAAAGAAGATTATGAAATTGCTAATCATTAAAAAAAATCTTTAAAAAAATCTCAGTAGGGGTAGAAATAGCATTAACAACAGTAACAGTAGAAGCTAGTAGAGCAGTATTCAAATTCAGTAAGAGCAGTATTTGTAGGAGACCATTCAAGGTAATTCTCCTGACCCTTCAGGATGATGAGTGCAATAACCAAACCAAGTCCGTCAGAAGAGCCAATGAAGTAGGGGTCAGTCGACATACAACCAACATGTACATCTATCTTAGGGCCAGATTACAACTGCAACTGTTTCAGTAAAGTCGCAATTACCTCATAACCATTCATGTTCTGAAGCACAATAGCCTAAAAAACAGCATTAGTACGTGCCTGTTCTTCGGGATTACTTCCTGAGGCAGACATAGTGCAAAATCAGGTACAGATCAGTGGCAGGTGCAGCAACCGGTGGTAGATCGGATAAGCGGCAGCACCTGACGGGAACGCGACGGTGCGTGAGCTTCGAGATCGGTGCGTGTGGCTTAACGCACAGACCGATCATATCAGGAGAGACGACACACGAATTACCACGGCCAGGCGGTGGCTGTGACGATCGACGAGCAGTGGAACGAGGCAGATAGCGGCGGCTGTGCGGTGGTACAATGATCGACGCACTGCTTGGCGGCGGCGGCAGCTTTGAAAAGCAGCGAAATATTTTCTTAGGATTTTTGGATTTTAGCCTCTGATGCTATGATAAAATATAAAAGACTTTATTATGGTGCATTGATATTAATCAATGACACACCTCATCAATCATGATGATTACAATATATAGGGGTACAACAAACCAAAGTCTAACAGGGATGAGATTGTAAGTCTATAAGGAATTGTCATCTATAGCTAATTCTATTAGAAAACTAATTCTATAAGGTATCTACCATTTATAACCTTTCATACAAGGAAATAATTTCTATTTCCTTAACACCCCCTGTCCCATAATTATTAGCCTATTTATTTTTTTACGATCTTCAATTATTATGTTTGACCGCTTATATCTCTAGCTACGTATAATATTTTTTCATACAAAATTAATATTTAAAAAATAGATGTTAAGATGAATCTAACAATATCTTACATAATATTTTTATTATGCATATATTAATTTATAATTAAGGTCAAAGTTTACCAAATTTAACTTTAAAAAAGTAAATATGACAATAATCTTGGAGGGAGGAAGTAATAATGTGTAGATAAATAAAGTTCAGAAGGAAAAAAATGTTTTATTGATATGAAGGATACGAAATCTCTACCTAAAAACGCGAGGGCATGTTTGGTTGGTAGAGGGCTTTTGATCTCCGGCTTAAAGTGCAGAGAATATTTTTGTTTTCAGTTGGTGCTTGTTTACAACTCATTCTGTTAGTCAGAAGAGCGCAACAATTATTAGAAGAATTATTCAACTGATAGGAAGTCAATAGCTGATTGCTGTCTTTCTGGGGCAGACGAGATCACACGTTAACGTATTGATACATTACTGTGAGAGAAAATTCTTACTGAAGACGTATTTTCATAAATTTATGACAGTTCATATAGCTTATTTATAATTTTTTTATAAAATTTAAATGTTGTATTTCATAAGTTAAAACAAGTAATAATATGTATTTGAAGGTGAAAATATAAAAATTTATGATATGAAAAAATATTTGTAAAAATTCTAAATTTTGTATGTAATTTAACAAATGCAGTGTATAAGGTAAAAAATAACTGGCTTGTCCATAAGCTTATGGACATGCCGCCTGTCAGGAGACCCACTCATTGTGAAATTACTCACTATATTAAGGAATATAGATATTACTTGTAATTGTAATTAGATTCTAACATTTTCTTACCTTGTATAGGTATTCTGTACCACTATATAACTGAGATAATGAATATAAACACACATTATTGCCCTTATTTCCTACATAGTATCAGAGCCTAAAATCCTGAACATCAAAGAAAATTTTCCTGCCATTATCGAGCTCCAGCCGCCGCCCGTTAGCCGCGCGTTTGTCTTTACTCGTCACTGTCTCCACCGCCAATGTCTCTCACCATTTTTCCTGCTCGCCGATCACCGCTGCCACCGTCTGGTTGTGATGATCTATTAGCTCCGTCCCAGCTCTGATCGGTTTGTGCATTACTTCTCACGCACCGATCTCAATGTCCCACGTGGTGTCGCGTCAACGCCACGCGCCGCCGCCGGTTGTTGACTATCAAAGAAGTTCAATGTCTGAATTAGGGGTAAAGTTCCGATTCTAAAACTTATCTGATCTTAGTAATTGTTAGAATTTCCGATCTGCCGCCAGTTGTTGCACAAGCCGCCGATCCTACTGGTTTGTCACTATGTCTGACTCTGGAATTAATCCCGAATAACACGCTCGTATTGCAACTGAATCTGAGGCTACTAAGCTTTAGAACATTAATGGCTATGAGGTAACTGAAACAGTTGCAGTTACAATCTGGCCCTCGTTCACCTGTACCTGTTGGTCTCCTACCGAATGATCCCTACTTTATTGGCCTTTTTGACGAACCTAGTTTGGTTATTGCACTCACCATCCTGAAGAGTCCAGAGAATTACCTAGAATTGTCTAATGGAATTTTTCGTGCTATGTTTGCTAAGCATAATATTGAATTCATTGATGGATCTATTACCAAACCCCAGTATGATCATCCTGATACTGCTGATTGGCCTGGGGGTTAATGCTACACTTGTCTGCTAGAACTTGATAACCCTGTATCCGGCATTGCGATCTTTTACAGGTTCTTTTGCCACTATTAAGGAAGTGTGGGATGACCTGAGGGCCCGTTTTACTCTTTGTGATGGTATGAAAATTCTATCAATGTGCGAAGATATTTAGAACGGTAAGCACAATGGTCAGAACATCACCACTTACTTTGGCAACTTGAAAAAGCTGTTTGGAGACTACAATACCGTACGACCTCCTTAGTTTGAGACTGTGAAGCTAGTAACTTGTTGTGCACTTGTAATATTGCTGCACGCGCCTCCCTAGAGAGAGAGAAGGATTTGATTTATCAATTCATCTCTGGTCTCGATGAAGGCTTTCACACCTTGCGATCTCATATCATGAGCATTGATCCACTGCCATCAGTCAACCGCGTGTATGCGCTTGTTTTCAAGGAGGAGAATCATCGAGTAGTTATCCGGTCTCGCGAGCCTTCTTCTGACTCCATGGCATATGTCGCACGACTCCCACCACCTATGAGTTCTTTGACAGTTCTCCTCACTTCAGCTGATTGCTAGGATATTTTCTGTACGCATTGTCATCTCAAGGGTCACAACAAAGCTTCATGTTTCTAGATAACAGGCATTCCAGAATGGTTTAAGAAGCTGAAGGAGAAAGCCAACACCGCTAAGAAAATGACGCTAGCTTGGCCGACTGTTGGCACCAATTTTGGGGTTCCTGCGGCCGCGACCTTTCCACTTCTTCCGCCGTTTACCAGCGCTGCTATGTCACTACTAGGGTTAGCGACGACAACCTCAACTGGCAGTGTCCTTATCTGTAGCACAACACAAGTATCGGGTCGGGTCTGAGGGTGCTACCGAAAGTACTAGCAGTAACGAGCAGATAAATTTTATGCTGAAGCAATTTTGGATAATTCAAATCCTAGCTTTACTATTACAGTGAAAGGATTAGTACCAATGTTTAAACGAAAGTTTGACCTAACTGTTATAGATTCAATGTTCACTTTAAAATTCTAACAGTCTACCCAAGATCTTTCTCAAAAGAAATAAAGACATCAGAGCACTTTTCTCTTACAGTTCCCCTGCACCTGAAAATGGTTGTTTAACTAGGGTAAGCTCCTTGCTTAGTGAGGTTCCATTGCCAGTATTTACCCAGTTGAGTTTTAGTGATCACAGAATATTAAATAACAAACAGCCACACAAGTCCTAGCACACAGTAAAAGGATACGAGTGGTTAATGTCAAGTTGTTGCCAAGTGCCTATATGGCAACTCTGACTAGCACACAAGACATAAATTTTTTAGTGGTGCCCGAAGTCGATCAGTCAGTCCTGAATTCATTCTCGCCAACCACGCCCAATCATATGTTCAGTTACGAGCTCGTATCAATATAGATGGTTATGCTAGCATACCAGAAACTCCATGAGTAGCCGGTCTAATCATACGGTTTGGTCTGTACCGTTCCCCGCCGACTTCGACCAAACTACAATCGCGTTGGGCCCCCCAAAATTAGAGATAGTTAATCAGGTAGCAGATAATTCAAGTTTGACACGGAAAGATAAAGTACAAGCCGGTAATTCACAGAAAAATATCAAAGCAGTTCGTAAATTCAGTTTCATGATAATTGAGCACAGTATGATAAAGTACACTTAATTTAAAATTTAACAGTCAATATATACCATCATTTAAGTTTAATCGTCATATCTCTCTCTAATGGGATTCGAGAACACATGGTTCGAGCAACGAGTAGAAAGGCTCGAGTATAAGGTTTCGAGTACAGGGGTTCGAGTAGATGGATTCGAGTACAGGGTTCGAGTGGAGGATTAGAGTTAAGGGTCTGAGTGGTACTGGTGTTCAAGTGGTACTAGTTTGGGTGGCATTGAGTTCAAGTGGTACTGGTTCGAGTGGTGAGAGATCAAGTGGTGAGATTCGAGAGGTAATATTCAAGAGGTACTGGTTCAAGAGGTACTGACTCAGTTGAGAGGTAAGGTTTGAGAGATACTGATTCAGTTGGAGAGGTAAGGTTCGAGAGGTACTGATTTAGTTGGTGGGGTTCGAGAGGTACTGATTCAGTTGGTGGGGTTCGAGAGGTGGGTTTGAGAGATAAAGGTTCCAATGGTACAAGTTTGAGAGATGGTTTCCAGAGGTGAAGCTTTCAGTAGGGGTTCGAGAGATGAAGTTTTCAGTAGGGGTTTGAGAGATGATGTTTTCAATGAGATACGAGAGGTGGAGTTTTTCTCTAGGGGTTCGAGAGATGAAGTTTTCAATGGGGTTCGAGAGGTGATAGTTTCAGTAGGTGTTCAAGAGATGATGGTTTCAGTAGGGGTTCAAGAGGTGAGGTTTCACTGGTGTTCGAGAGGTGGAGGTTTTAGTGAGGGGTTAAGGTTCGAGAGAGTCAGGTTCTGATGACATCATATATATACATATATGTAAACATATACCCAGTTTAACTTAGTTCGTGCTAAGGCGATGCAACACTCACCTCGGTTAGACTTGGCTTGGGCAACCTCCGCCGTTATCACTGCTCAACCTCCATTCTTATTTTTGTACTCAAGAAAATATCTTAAGGCTGTAATTGTTTTGAGAAGGCAGTAACCGGCATTTATACTGATGAGAACATAGGGTTCTGACACCTAACTCTAGAATTTTATCCATTTAACTCTCAAGTGCCTACGTCCACTTGCCAAAAAATTACTTTGGATAAATTTCTCACATCCGCTTGCCGGATTTCTCTTTCCATTATATTATTATTATTATTATGATAATAATAATTATTATGACTCTCTTCCCAATATTTTCTCTTCCCGAATTTCACTTTCCCTACGTTTACATGACTCCTATTCACCTATCAATCCCATCTGTTTCGTTTTCATCCGTTCCTTTATTTTAATTCCTTATTTATTGGCTTTTCTTCTTTTTAATATATAATACTTAAAATCAATTATATATATAATACAATTATATTCCTTGAAATCAAAACAATATTAGAAATGATGACTTATTTATTTTATTCTTATTTGTAATTACATATGAAAATTACTATTATATAAAATTGATAAGTATGATGAAGTTATAAAATTAGTCTTCCTCAATAATTTAAAGGGATATTCATTTTAGAGGAAGATACACGGTAAACTATTGGAGATGCTTTTATAAAAATCAAGATAATTATTTAACAACTCAATTAATTATTTCTTACTATACTCTTTTAAAATGTGCAATTTGTATATCCCGCTTCCATTTTGATTCGGCGTACTATTATTCCCTTCCCCTTTCTTTAGTGAAACCTATACTAAACACCAATACTTTATCATCGTTTGATATTAATTAATATTTTTTTTAATAATTAAGATTATTAATTCAAATTTACTTCGTCCGAGATTAACATCTAGGTTAATCCATAATAATATTTTTTTCCAAATTTATATTTTATAATTAGCACATCGTTCATCTCTATTCATTTTTTTCCAATTAGAGGGATTTAAAAGGTTTAATTGAGATAACATGGTTTGTATTGGAGGTATATATTATTTATTAATCAAATTAGGTTCGGGGTTTCACACAACCCGTTCTGATTTTGGCCCTGCTATGTCTGATGACCAATGGAGCAGGACCATGCATTTATTTAATCAGTTTAACTCTCTTTCTGACCATGGGTCACGTAAGTTTACTATGCCTTAGATTATGAATTCGGGAGCCTCATATCACATGACTGGTAACAAGGGTTCTCTTACTGATATTACTACTGCTATCGATACTATGAATGTTATACTGCATGATGGATCTGTGTCGTCTACTACACAATATGGTTCTGTCTGCTTTGGTGATGTCACCCTTGATCTTGTGTTATATATACCTGCTTTACGATGCAACTTATTATCATGATCTAGATTATTATATGCATTAAACTGTCTAGCTTTGTTTACTAGAAATTAGTGCATTTTCCAAAAAAATAGTATGAGGACTGTGATTGGCGTTGGTGAACAGAAATGCGGGCTTTATTGGCTTCGTTTGCTGGATACTCATGTTTGTCCTCCTATTCTGCAGTTTTTTTAACAATTGCTTTCTTGTCCTTTTCTGATTTATGGCATCAGCGTCTTGGACATCCTTTCTCTACGGTGTCGTCTTCTGTTTCCTCTATTGATTTTAGCACAAATAAGACTTATGTTCCTTACTCTGTATGTTATGGGGCAGAACAGACTAGACATAGTTTTTCTTTGAGTTCTTCAAATGCAACTTCATTGTTTGAACTAATACATTGTGATGTTTGGGGTCCTCATAGTACACCATCTTTTAGTGGTGCGTATTATGTTTTAACAATAGTAGATGATTATTCCTATGTTGTTTGGGTTTATCTATTAGTTGCTAAGTCAGAAGTAGCTTCTTGATTTATAGAATTTTGTGCTTTAATCAAGAATCGATTCGGCCACAGAGTTCAGCGCGTCCGGGCAGATAATGGCACTGAGTTTTTTCCATTGAGATCATATTTTGCTGAATTTGGGATAATTTTTGAGACATCTATGGTTCATACTCCCCAGCATAATGGTCATGTTGAACAAAAGCATTGCCATTTATTAAATGTGGCGCGTGCCTTGCGTTTTCAAGCTTATATGCTAGTTGATTTTTGGGGAGAATGTGTTCTTACTTCTTCTCATTTGATTAACCGGACATTGACGAAGCTTCTCAATGGACGTACTCCCTTTGAGATGCTCTATGGTCAAGCTCCAAATTACGAACCTTTGAAGGTATTTAGATGCTTGTGTTTTGCTGCTTACACTCCCAGATACCGAGACAAGTTTGCAACAAGAAGTCCGCGATATTTATTTCATGGTTATCCTACCGGAAATAAAGGCTATCACCTTTTTTTGACTTGGAATCCCTTACTTTCTTCAACAGTCGGGATGCCAATTTTTTTTAAGACCAGTTCCCTTATGCGGTCACTCTGACACCGACCCCAGTGCATCCTGGTGGTGACACCACCTCACGGCCAGTATCACCGTAGCCTCCACTGGAGCCTTACCCTTCAATTGTCGATCTGTCTACCCAGCCAAACCCACCGTCCAACCCCAATCACTGGCCCACTCCTTTTCTAATTTGGTCCGATACCGCACCACCAAAAGCGCTTCACGCATTACTGGCTGCCATCGACGACACGTCTCATGCGCCGCCATCTCCATGCCCGCTTATTGTACTGCCACCTGACACGGTGTCTTTAGCATCAGACACTGCTGTCAACTGCCGCTTGGTGCCAGCTCCGTCGCCTGCATCGCCTTATACTCCAGTGCCGCTCTCCGAAGCCGAGCCACCTCCTCTCTGACAGAGTACCCAAAATTTCCAACCTCCTCCTTACTTGGAAGAATATGACTGTGATGATAATTATATCTGTATAACTATATCTGTGCTATTATTACTGAAGGCCACCCCCCTACTGCAACATTCACTCATGAGCCTTCACTATCCTCAGGTGTTCTCTATCCTCTTACTTATTATATAAATTGTCATAATTTTTCTAGTATGCATTCTAGATTTTTGTGCAGTAACTTCTAGTGCAAATCCCACCACTTATTGTGAGGCATCAAACCATGCTCATTGGTGAAATGCGATGAATTGGGAGCTTGTTGTGCTTGAGCGCAATCAGACTTAAGCTCTAGCTTCTCTACCTCTGGACAAGGCTGCAACTGGTTGCAAATGGGTTTACCGTACGAAGTTCAAATCTAATGGTACCATTGAGCGTCATAGGCGGGCCTAGTGGTTCTTGGGAATCGTCAGGTTAAAGGGATTGACTATACTGAGACATTTGCTCCGGTTGCAAAGATGAGTTTCGTTCATCTGTTCCTGTCAGTTGTTATTCGTGGTTGGAAACTGCATCAGATGGATGTACATAATTCTTTCCTGCATGGTGATCTATATGTAGAGGTTTACATGCGGCCTCTACCTGGCTATCCCATGTCCCCTGGTCAGGTATGTCGCCTTCAGAAATCTCTTTATGGTGTTTGCCGGACTCCTTGCAATTGGGTTGCGAAACTAGCTCAGGCCTTACATGCATATGGCTTTGTTCAGAGTAAAGAAGAATACTCTTTATTTGTCTTTACTCATGGTTAGATATCTTTACATGTGCTAGTTTATATGGATGATTTGGTTATTGCTGGTAGTTCTTCGTCGCTTATCTCTGAATTCAAGAAATACTTGTGCTCTTTGTTTCCATATGAACGATCTTGGTCTGCTAAAGTATTTATTGGGTATAGAGATTGCTAGAATACCAGATGGGATGTTTCTTTCACAACAGAAATATGCCCAGGACATCTTATCTGACACAGGTTTATCTGCCTCTAAACCGACTGATTTTCTGATGCAGCAACAACATGATCTAATGCGTGTTGAAGGTCTATTTTACCATGATCCTGGGCAATATTGGCATCTAGTTGGGCGTCTGATCTACCTCACCATCACTCATCCTGAGCTCAATTATTCGGTTCAAACACTTACCTAGTTTATGAAGTTTCCATGTGCTCCTCATTGGCAAGCTGTTGTCCGCATTTTTCACTACTTGAAGAGTCATTATGGTCAAGGTTTATTTTTCTCTTCTCGTAGTGCATTGCAATTGACTGCTTACTATGATTCTAATTGGGCTGCATGCCCTATTACCCGGCGGTCTCTTTCCAGATACTTTATGATGATTGTTGATTCTCTGGTTTCTTGGAAGACCAAGAAGCAACCTACGATTTCTCGGTCTTCTGCTGAAGCGGAGTATTGTGCTATGGCTGTTACCTGTTGTGAATTCTTATGGCTTAAGTCATTACTGAAAGACTTGGGAAAGACTTAGGGGTTGCGCATACTACTTCAATGTGTTTGTTTTGTGATAGCCAATCTGCTCTTCATATTGTGGCAAATCCAGTGTTCCATGAACGTACTAAGCATATTGAAGTTGATTTTCATTTTTTCTGGGATCTTGTTCAGTCTGGCACCATTGTTACTCATCATACCCGCACTACCAATCAACCTTCAGACTTGTTTACTAAAGCTCTTGGACGTAACCAGTTTCATTCCTTACTTGGAAAGTTGGGCATTTCTGATCACATGCTCCAACTTGAGGAGGAGTATTAAAGAATGTGGATATAACTTGTAATTGTAATTAGATTCTATTACATTTTCTAGATTGTATATGTATTTTGTACCACTATATAATGTACCCTAAGATCTTGAATACAAACACACATTATTACCCTTATTTTCTACACACTATGTTAAAAATCTTAAAATGAAACGTACTCCATCAACCCAACTATATTTGCACAACAATCACAGTCACGTTGTTCAAAAAGCGTATGTGACAAGTAATATGTTTTTGTTAGACGAATTCAACATCATATATGATAATATTATTGTTCATATAACTATTCAAATATGAGATCAAACTTTGAAAAAAAGTGTAAATAAAGTAAGAGTACAAATAGTGATGAGACAGACTGAGTAGCGTTTCCATTTAAAGAGAAAAAGAAAAATAGGCCTGGAAATTAAGTTTTGTTCAGGAGGATTATGCCTTGGCTCGATAGCCATCCAGATTATAGCAACTCTAGCTTGTTTTATTTTCTTTTTACTAGTTTGGCTACACCGCGCGTTGTGCGGTGAGCTTGATAACAAATTATAGAAATTTTATAGGAATGTTAAAAGAGCTATAATTTATGATATAAATGTACCAATTATACATGTAATTGAAGTGTGGAGATGGCGAGAGGGAGAGGTGAAGGTTCAGGTGGAGAGGGTTCAGGTGGAGAGGGTTCAAGTGGAGAAGTTCGAGAGGTACGGATTCGAGATGTGAAGGTTGCAGTGGAAGTTTGAGAGGTAGTTGGTTGGAGCGGAAGGTTCCGGAGGTACGAATTCGAGTGGTGAAGGTTAAATAATAGGTTCGAGAAGTAGAGTTCTTGATTTTGGGTGTTGGAATGTTATTGTTGGATGTGGCTCATACTTTGGGGCTAGTCTAGTTCAAGATGGTTGTTAAAAGATGTTTTGCTCTGTGTTGGTTGAATTGAGCCGTTCGGCGGCCGACCATGGTGGCTTTTTTTTTATCAGAATTATCAATGATGGTATACCCAATGTGTTGTCCTTGTTTTTCAATTTCATGAGAATGCCCAAATCAAGACGAATAAAGAAGCATGTTTTTCATAATTGGTGGATTCTTTGAATTTTGCCCAATTTCCAGTAACTCACCGGCGTCGGAAAAATGTGTTCTAGGCGAGGACTCAAATCTGGGTGCTCGACCCATTTTTGGGCGTCGTTGGGCCATTCAACCCGAGAAAGAAGATATTGGGCAGAGGCTCCCTAGGGTTCCAACCCGGTTCAAGGCGGCCGAGTCAAATGACCCGTTAAAAGATAAGGCCAGGTCATGGGTCTCAAACCCTAGCAGCTTGAAGCCTCGAATGGTAGTTCGAGTGGTGGATGATGCCTCGAATGGTGGAATGATGCCTCGAATGGTGGAATGATGCCTTGAATGGTGTGGACGCAAGGTACAATTTCTCTCGAATGAATGTACTCGCGAGGTGTGGATGCTCTCAAAGTGGAAAATTTACCAATGCAGGTGGATCATGCATAATGGATTCGAGAGGGAACATGTACTCTCGAGTTATGGATGATTACTGATTGGAAACGTGAATGTCTCCAGAGGTACATGGCTCAACATAATGGCAGGAATCTACATCCTCGAGGAGTGATTCATGTGTTGATGTGCTCTCGAGTGCTCTTGAATGCTGGATGTCCATCCTCTCGAGTGCTGGATGTCTATCCTTGAGGGGTGGTTGTTTAACCTTTCAAGTACAGGATGTTTAACCCTCGAGAGGTAGTTTGTTAACCCTTTGAGTGTTGGATTTTTAACCCCCGAGGGGTTGCTGTTTAATCCTTCGAGTGCTGGATGTCTATCGTCTCGAGGGGTAGCCCTTCGAGTGCTGGAGGTATAACTTCTTGAGGGGTGGATGTTTAACTCCTCGAGTGGTGGTTCGAAGATGATGTGATGTAACCTTGACTACCGGATGCCTAGATTAGATTCTCGAAGGGTGGTTCACTAACCCCTTGAGGGGTGGTTCACTAACCCCTTCGACAGGTGGTATGAATAACATGGAATGCTCTCAAGGGGTGGTAATTCAACCCTTCGAGGGATGTATGTGTAACCTCTCGAGGGGTGGATGTATAACTCCTCGAGTGATGGTTCATGGATGACGTGAATGTAAACTCGACCGCTAACCCCTTGAAGATGACATAATCTCAACTACTAGATGTATAACCCCTCGAGGGGCGGTTCGTGGATTGACCTTGAAGGTACTGCGGGTTCATATTGGTGGCAATAGTTTGAGAGGTAGAAGGCTCGAGGGGTACATACAAGATCCTCGAGGGGTGGTTCCCTCGAGGATTGATTCGTGTACCCCACCGGGTGGGTACCTCTCGAGTGGGAACCTCTCAAATGGGTACCTATCGAATGGCCACCTATCGAATGTGTACCTCTCGAATGGACACCTCTCGAACCCATCCAATCGAACCCCTCTACCTGAAAAGTGACGTCTAGAATGGGTACCTTTCGAACCCCTCCACCTGGAAGTACACCTCTTGAATAGGTACATCTCGAATGGATCCAGCAAAACCCCTCCACCTGAAACTTCACCTCTGGAATGGGTACCTCTCGAAAGGGTACCTCTCAAACCCATCTAATGGTACCCCTCCACCTGAAACTTCACATCTCGAATGGGTACCTCTCGAATGGATCCAATGGAACCACTCCATTTGAACTTTCACCTCTCGAATGGGTACCTCCTGAAAGGGTAACTCTCGGATGGAACCTCTCGAACCTATCCAATCGAATGGTACCTCTCGAATGGGTACCTCTCTAGTGGGCACCTCTCGAATGGTACCTCTGAAACCCATCCAATGGAACCCCTCCACCTGAAAGTGCACCTCTATAGTGGGTACCTCTCAAATGAACACCTCTTGAACCCATCTAGTCAAACCCCTCCACCTGAAAGTTCACATCTCGAATGGGTACATCTCGAATAGGTATCTCTCGAATGGACCGAATGGAACCCCTCCACCTCAAACATCACCTCTCGAATGGGTACCTCTCGAACATGTCCAATGGAACCCCTCCCTTTGAGGACAGAAAACTCCATCCCTTTGAGGGCCGAGACCTCGACCCCTTCGAGGACAGAAGACTCCATCCCTTCGATGGCCGAGAACTCGACCCCCTTAAGGACAAAATACTCCATCCCTTTGAGGCCTGAGAACTCAACCCCTTTGAGGGCAGAAGACTCCATCCCTTTGAGGGCTGAGATCTCGACCCCTTCGAGGATAGAAGACTCCATCCCTTCGAGGCCGAGAACCACCCCTTCGAGGATTCCCCATCTACCCCTTGAGTCTTCCACCTGTCGAGCCATTGGCACACAAACACTAAGTTTCCATCATTCAAATCCTCAATGTCTCGAAGCCCTCCACCTGAAACTTAACCTCTAGAATAGGTACCTCTCGAGGCTATCCAATGGAACCCCTCCACCTAGAACTTCACCTCTCGAATGGGTACCTCTCAAACCTATCCAATAGAACCCCTCCACCTGAAACTTCACCTCTCAAATGGGTACCTCTCCAATGGATCGAATGGAACCCCTCCACCTCAAACATCACCTCTCAAATGGGTACCTCTCGAACATTTCCAATAGAACCCCTCCCTTCGAGAACAGAAGACTCCATTCCTTCGAGGGCCGAGGCCTCGACCCTTTCGAGGACAGAAGACTCTATCCCTTCGAGTGCCTAGAACTTGACACCCTCGAGGATCCCCCATCTACCCCTCGAGGATCCCCCATGAACCCCTTGAGTCTTCCACCCGTCGAGCCATTGGCACACACATGCTAAGTATCCATCACTCGAATCCTCAATGTCTCGAACCCCTCCACCTGAAACTTAACCTCTGGAATAGGTACCTCTTGAATCTATCCAATGGGTACTTGGAACTTCACCTCTTGAATGGGTACCTCTTGAATTAGTACCTCTCGAATAGGTACCTCCCAAACGGAACACGTCCACCTTAAACATTACCTCTCGAATAGGTACCTCTCGAACATGTCCAATGGAACCCTTCCATTCGAGGACAGAAGACTCCATCCCTTCGAGGGCTGAGACCTTGACCCCTTCGAGGATAGAAGACTCCATCCCTTTGAGGGACGAGAACTTGACCCCCTTGAGGACAGAAGACTCCATCCCTTCGAGGGCCGAGAACTCAACCCCTTCAAGAACAGAAGACTCTATCTCTTCGAGGGTCGAGACCTCGACCACTCAAAGGACAGAAGAATCCATCCCTTTGAGGGCCGAGACCTCAACCTCTTCGAGAATAGAAGACTCCATTCCTTTGAGGGCCGAGAAGTAGACCCCTTCGAGGACAGAAAACTCCATCCCTTCGAGGGCCTAGAACTCGACCCCTTCGAGGATCCCCTATCTACCCCTTCGAATGTCCCCCATCTACCCCTCGAGTCTTCCACCTCTCGAGCCATTGGCACATGCACTCTAAGTATCCATCACTCGAATCCTCATTGTCTCGAACTCTTGGGTTTTCATCCTAGCTTCAAACATTTTTTTTCAAGACCACCCTAACCTTTTCCCGTACCATTTGGC
The DNA here is from genome assembly GCA_037428765.1 of Rubia yunnanensis. NCBI lineage: Eukaryota > Viridiplantae > Streptophyta > Magnoliopsida > Gentianales > Rubiaceae > Rubia > Rubia yunnanensis. The sequence continues at coordinate 64,087,721 of CM075065.1, forward strand.
CTTTCATTTTTTCATAGGTTTCCCTTTCAGGTTTTCAACCTATCCAGGACCCCCAATTTTGCCTAAGTGGCCTTCTCAGGTTTTCAACTTAGCTGGGTGTTTTTGTTTTCTTTTATTTCCTTTTTCCTCTTTATTCATGTATGGTGCAGGACCCCCAACTTGGATTGTATTCATGTATGGTAAATTTATTGATGTCTCATTGGGAAGATAAACCTGGATGTTAGAATGGGTAAGGGAGTACGTTGTGTCTGCAAGAGTGTGTGCAAGGGAGACCCGAGTCATACTATGACTTATTTGCCATCGCACCAGTCTTAGCTGATTACGTAAAGTTTTCCGATAGGTTGTAGGTAGAAATAGCAAAAAGGTAGCAAACTAAGGTGTGAGAGACCCTAGATCATAGATAAGGTGCCAAAAACCCTTGGGCCTAGTTGATAGGACCCATGGGAAGTTGTGCATACATGGTGAAAGCCCGGGACATAGTCGCACGAGGGAGAAATAAACCTACAACAATGGTCAGACCTTGTTGTACTCCTCTAATTACGATGGCGGCATCGATGGAGGGTTGTAAGCACACTCGACATGACAAGTACGTGGAAGTGTATGCCATCGACCACACCACGTATTGTGAACACAATATTAGGTTGCTTAGTAAATCTTGCATACAAATGAATCGAGGATTGAAACATTAGGTTAATAATGTTGCAAAATTACTCTCCATGTGCTTAGCTTAATTAGATTACTTTGTTTTTACTCTATGCTTTGTAGTTGTTAATATGAAAGTCCACCCCCTTTTTGTTTGTTGAAATTACTAGCTATTTCGTTCACTCGTATGGATTGACAAATCGTATGAGGTTGTGTCTTTAGTTGATACTTGAGCCTTAGCATCTCTGTGGAAAAACCTATGGCGTACTGCTAACTACCCTCTAGGTAGCATAGCCGTGAGAACAGGTAAAATATATAAATTTTATCTTTGACCACCCCATGGGAAAAGCCTCTGCTTGGGTTAATTTGCTATAATTAATAACCCCGGGTGGAGGCGGGTCACGCAATATTTGGCATGGGTTATGTCTCTTCATCTGGTGTGGGACACTAGATCTAGTGTTGGCTGCATCGCTTCATCTTGTGATACCCGTGGCCTTTGACGCGAGCCGCTATCAGCAACCTTGATTTTGATTTATTGATTCACGGGATGCAGGTCTTGGCATGGGACATCGTCAAAAGCATCGGTCTACTTAGAAAATTGGCATGGGTTGTGTGGTTTTCCACACCCCGCCGACTGGTCTTGGCATCTTGGACTTGGAATGGCACTGGATGTCAAAATAGGACGGTTCATGCCCATCAGCTTATTTTGAGTGAAGTTGAGACTCGTACTTGCAGGCATGGTATTTGGTGTTGGGTCGTGCCATGTCCTCATGCCAAATAATTTGGCACAAATCGTCGCTTCGTGCCGAGTCATTTTGGCATGGGTCGTGGCATCTTGTGTGGGCTATTGGTGCTATCTATGAGTTGTCTGCGCTGACCCGTGGTTCCTTGGCTGGCTAAACTTGTTTCCTTCTGTACGGGTGAGCCGTTAGTCTGAATTGAAAGTTTTAGTAGTCAATTTTATAGTGCTCGAGAGGAAAAATCCAATGAAATCACCTTGAAGGCTAATTCTTGTCGAATCGTTATCAGACTTTGGTGCAACTCATCGGAACACAATTCATCATTTAGCCTTGGCTATTTTGAACTCCAATGCCGCCTATCTTTGGCTATATCCTTTTACTACCACAATTTGATATTCGTGGCCCTTTGTCTACTACCAATCTAGAGGTGCATATCCTTCGATCTCTTCTACCATCCCTGCAAACGGCCTTCAATATCTTCTACCGCCCTTACGAATGGCCTTCATATAGAATGTAACCAAAAAGTACCCACGAGTGACCTACTAAAGAGGATCAAAAGGAAGATTTGGGAGCCCGTGGATACAAGATGTCCATTAGTACTAATTAAGTCTACGAAACACAGGATTTAGACAAGAAAACCAAACATGACCATCTAAACCCCTTGTCATGTAAACTCAACTAATACTAACAATCTACCAAATAAAACAAGCTAAAAACTATGTCGAATGCAATGGTTAAAGCAAGCAAAATGAAGAACATCAGCGTTGGTCGCTGGGAGGCCATTGCCGTACCTCTCAAAGATAGTGTTTATGCCCAAATCACGGCTAACTATTAAATAGTAGCTAGTGGTAAGTCGGGGTCATCCATGAGGAAATGGGGGTTTTATCGAGTGTTAAAGCGTAGTTGAAAAGCACACAAAGATGTCACTTTAAGTGTGGGGTAACAAAGTGAAGAAGGGGGGGGTCGGTTTGGAAAACACTACGAATACTTCATGCAACTAAATTAAGAAACCATTAAATAGAACGATGCAAACACAATCATAAATAGCACAAATAACTTAACTATGATTATAACAAGTCTTGGGCGCAATTGGTTTACACTTCCAGTTATCCTTTGATCATCGACTAATTATCCTATTGTTATACATTAACCACATATTGTGGTGAACTTGTCTACACCTTTCAAGTGAAAACATTTCTCACCTCTCCTCAGTTATAGTTAGAGTGAGCGATTGGCACCACACAATAACCCTTACCCTCGAGTCACTCTAGACGATCGCCATTATAAACTTCCTTAAGAATATCAATACACACGAAGACCCAACACAACTATCATTATGGCTCTATCAAGTTGAGCTTATTTGGTTCTGAATTCAATTTATTAGTGCTGAATTCAGTTTATTGGTGTTGAATATAGTTTATTGCTGCTTAATTTAATTTATTTATGTTGAATTGAGTTTATTGGTGTTGAATTGATTTTTTAATAGTTTATTATTTCAAAAATATGAAAATAATGACTCCCAAAATGATGTTGTACTTGTAACATATTCTATTTTTAGACTTATTACTCAACCAGTGACTGTCAAGAACCCAAATAAATATTTATTTATTAATGTTTTCTTTCAGTGCTGAGTTTATTGGTTATGAATTTAATTTATTTGTGTTGAATTTAGTTTATTGATGTTGAATATAGTTTATTAGTGCTGAATTTATTTTGTTGGTGCTGAAATGTGCTGAAATTAATACCAGCTGGACATGATCTATGTCCTACAAGTGAAAACTATAGATATACAAGTATATATACTAATAACAACTACGAGGATCGGCCTTTATGATAATCGTTATTAGTGAGCCACATTGATATAAAACCCCCATTGCCAATAGTTGGTGAATGTAACGAAATGTCGTGTGAACCAAGGCGGTGCTCTTGTACATATGCTTCCGATCAGTCCCTCTCAGCTGCTCCAAAAGTTCCCGAGAGAAAAATGCATCCCTTGACAGTGTGTCCTAGGTATCTCCTTTCCATACCTCCATACGAAGGCACATGCTATCTACCGGTGTGTCATCTAATACTCCTTATCATCAAGATTTAATTTGATCACCTTGTGTCCATTCTCATCCTTGACCGACCAAAGAGTAGCTAGGAAATCTAGGTTCCACCTGATATAAGTCTTAGAATGTTTCTCTAAGAACCCCTCTAGACCTACCCTGGCCCAATAGATGGGTTATGTGCTCGAGCAAGCCTAGAGCCGCCAGTGTGTGTTTGCATGTGAAGCCGGTCTCTAGTATACTTCTCTTTGGCTCCCTCAAATTCCTCCACCTCCGTGCTACAGTCATAAAAATATTGGATAGTCCCACAAACTCATTGGTTACAACTGCGGGGTTTTGAAGAGTAGGAGTTATCATTTCATGGTTTGCACCATTTACCAGTTTCTTCCTTTTCTCACCCCGAGTGGACTTGCCCTTCTTCTAAGTATTCCTTTTTGTTGGCATCCTAACAAAATGAGGCAAAAAGTGGTAATGTGATCGTCAAAAAAAGGCATGGCTCACATTATTATTCAACAAGTAGATCCTACCTAAATAGCCTAGACATTCATCTGAGCATGAAGGCTATTTAAAAAAGAATATCCTCATTGGACAACAATCTCATGTAAGTCATTAACAACCCATCAATAAGACTATGTAACCAAGATTCATCCCCTCCCAAATCACCCAGCATATGGAGGACATATCATTCAAACACAATAGCATATCAAACCAAACAACTTTCTTCAACACATGATCATACATACAATCCCAAACATATATCTCAACAACATACATACTCAAATGAAGATTATGCTTTTCATAACACCACAATGTTAATCAAGCATACAAATAAAGAGTTCAATAAATTACCCGGACTTTGAAGTTAGGAATTGCAAGATCCACACAAGAAGAAGCAAGAATTACTAATTTTTGGAAGAAAAGCTTCAATTATTTGAGTTTCACCAAGAATGTGTGTGAATGAGTTTTTCTTGAGAAGGAAGAATTTGTCAAATGATGAAATTAGGTGGAAAAATGTACTATGGATTTATAATTTCAGCATAGATGATAAGAGAGAGAGGTACAATTAGGATAAGAATGGAATTTTAAAAGTGGCAAATTAGGGGACCATAGTACCAATCAATTAATTCCTAGGAATATAGGGGGTACTATTTGCATAAAAAATTCTAAGGAATTAGGGGATTTCAAAATTTTTGAACCCAAAATGCCTTTTTGAGTTATAAATTCATAATTTTAAAAAATTTGCATATTTGGAACAATTTAAGAGTGAAAAATAAAATATTGGCACAAAAGATATTTGGCACGGGCCAAAGCTTCATACCAAATCTTCTGGCATGGACCTTCCCCTCGTGCCAAAATTTTTGGCAAGGACCTAAGCTCTTGGCGCAGACCATGTCAGGTTTTCGCACGAGATCGCCACAAATTTTGACCCAATCCTTGGTTTTTCCCTCTTTTTCGGAAAAAAACTATGTCACCCATCAAATCTTATTTCATCCAAAAACAATCATGAGTCTCGAACTCAAATTTTCAAATCAAACAAGAGTTTCATCTCAAACTTCCTCACTGAATACAAGAACATGCAAAATCTATCTAATCACCACATGAAATGCAAAAGAAAAAAGAAACATCATATATTTATTGTCGTCCTCAGGACTTATTTCTTTTTCGTGCAATTCTAGTTAGAAACACCTACCAGTGGGTCTCCAGAATTGCCATCGGCGACTCCACCCACGATGACATCATTGTGGAGTGGTTTCCACAATGAGCCATCCTTACCTTCGGACCTCTTATTCGTGATAGGAAATGAATCTCTGTGTCTCGCTAGCATTGAGTATGTGAATGTCAGTCTGGGGTTAGGGAGAGGTCGAGGAGGTTTTAAACTCACGACACTCTCCCTATCCCATTGCAAGTTAGTTAGCATAGAAAAATAGTCTAACCGCGACTGGAAAATAGGTACATACGCACCGGTATAAGTTTATGAGTACAGGTATACCAGTGCGTATGTAACCAATTGCACCGGTATTTATCATGTTAACATCAATACACGCACCTGTATCCTGGTAACCAGTGTAAAGTTCACCTATTTTCGCACCGGTGTTGGTCCTACCGGTGTACTAATGTCAAATATATTGCACTGGTATTATTCAAATAGGTATTTGTACCAGTGCAATTGCTAACATGTGCACCGGTAGAGAATTACTGGTGTGTACTTATTTACCCTTTTCATTAATTTGGCACGAAGAGGTAAAAATTTAAAACCGGTAATGGGAAATTACGGGTGCAAAAATTTTGAAAAGCGGGAAAAATTGCATTTGTGCACCTGTTACAATTAGCATCGGTGTAGGAATTGATCACACGCCAGTATTTTCTTAATACCGGTGCAAAAATAAATTCCTATTCTTGAATTTTGGCACCAAAACTATTAGTTTTCGCACCGGTATTATGATTGTACCAGTGTAGGACAGGAAAATATGCTTCTTTTGGCTGAAAATCTACACCGATAATGGATTTTATCGGTGTAAATTGCTTCAAATGCACCGGTAAAGTCTAAATATCGGTGTAGAAAATAGCATTAAATGCTCACATACCCCCTTTTTTTAGCGAGTTGAAAATGAGATTTTTGGAAGAAGAGGTTCATTGATGGTATCTTTTGGTTGATGAAGGCATTGGATTCTCCACAATGAAGACCCTTGAAGGTGCCTTTTTTTAGTTACATTTATGGATATTAAGGATTTCATGTATAGTTTTGGTTAGTAGAGATATTTACATTTTGTGTTTGATCATTTGATGGTCATTGAGGTAGACTTGTAGATATTAGTTTGTGATTTGTTCTCAAGGTTGTTGTAGTTATAAGGCTATGGCTTTTGATTCCTATAGTGTTGGACATGTTAAGAATGATGTGATTGTAATGTTGGTGTATATTGTGCATTTATGATGTTGCATGATTAGGAAGTCATAATGAAAAATTCTATAGTATTAAATGTATTGAAGTTTGATTGTTGGACATTTATTGATACATAGAGTTGTATCGCATCATCGAGAGGTGTAAGCATGTGTATGCCAACGTTAGTAGGGTGAACGATGAATATATTATGTTTGTGGATGAGTTCTTGGAGCATGATTTTAGTCGAGAGAGGCGAATATTTTATGTCCCAGTCGTGATTGTGGAAATCGAATTCGTACTGATAAGAAGGACACCCTAAAACTCCATTTGTATAGCCGGGGGTTTGTGATAGATTATGTTTTGTAGACATTTCATGGGGAAAACTCACCACCGGAAGTGAGAGTTAGTAGTGAGGGAGAGTTTTTTTGGGAGGCTAAGTTGGATGACATGTGGGAGGAGGTTGTTAATGAGTTTAGAGGGAGGCCCAAGGTTTTAGCTAACTTCCTTTGAGAAGGATACACAATTGTATCTTGGTTGCAAGAAGAAAGACACGGTCATGTCGTGTTTGATGGAGTTGTTTAATTTGAAAGGTCTAGGGTCATGGAGTGATACTGGTATGAATAAATTGCACAAATTTTTAAATAAAAAGCTTCCACCCGGTAATGGGGTTTCTGATAACCTTTATGAAGCTAAGAGAATTCTGTGTCCGATGGGATTGAAGTATGAAAAGATACATGCTTGTCCGAACATTTGTGTCCTATATAAGGGTGAACTTAAGGATAATATTGTTTGTTCCAGTAGGTAATGTGTCGCGTTATAAGAAGAAGAGAAATGTGGTTGTCGATGGACATTATGTTGTGTCGGTGAGGAAGCGGGTGCCCGCTAAATGTATGTGGTATCTTCCCATTATTCCTAGGCTGAGAAGGTTGTTTAAGAATGAAAAGGATGCAAAGAACTTGACGTGGTGTGTTGACAGGGGAGGTTGTAAAGATGACGATATAATTCGACACCCGGTAGACGCGGACCAGTGGAAGAAATTTGACAGGATGTATCCACACTTTGCATTGAACCTAGGAATTTGATATTTTCTTCGTGTACTAATGGTATGAACCCATTTGGGAATATGTCCTCGAAACACAGTTCGTGGTCGGTTATGCATGCCATTTACAATCTTCCATCATACTTGTCCATGAAGAGAAAATATGTGTTGATGCTCATCATGATTTTAGGCCCGAAACAACCTGGAAATGACATAGACACTTATATTTCCCCTTTGATAGAATATTTGAAGGTGTTTTGGTTGGAAGGCGCCTTAATGTTTGTTGGTTGTAGTGGTGAAGAGTTTACATTGAGGGCGATGTTTTTTTGTGCCATAAATGATTTCCCAGCATATGGTAACCTTTTCGGGTATGTGGCCAAGGGTCACAAGGCTTGCCCAGTTTGCGAGGATGATATAGATTATCATCATTTAAGGAATGGGCGGAAGACTGTTTATTTGGGTCACTATAAATTCCTGCCTGTAGGTCACAAGTTGCGGGAGAATGTGGTTGCATTCGTTGGTGGGAAGGAGAGGAGAAAGACACCCAAACCTTTGACTGGTGTAGCTACTCACAACAAAGTGAAGAAATTGAATGTTGTTCTAGGTAATAAGTTATCAAATGGTGGTGGGCTTGTAGATGGACAATGGAAGAAATGGTCCATTTTCTTTGATTTGTTGTACTAGGAATATTTGGATGTTCGCCATTGTTTGGATATCATGCATATCGAAAAGAACTTTTGTGAGAGTCTAATTGGGACACTTCTGAACATTACCGGGAAGACTAAGGATAGCTTGAATGCGAGGAAAGATTTAGTTGACCTTGGTATACGGTTGGATCTGGAACCAGAGGTAAGAGGGAAGCGAACGTACCTGTCCCCCGCTCCTTACAATCTATCACTTACTGAGAGGAGATCGGTGTGTGAGAGCATCCAAGGAATGAAGGTACCTTCCAGTTACTCCTCTAATGTTAGTCAGTTTGTGAATGATGAGTTGCATCTTAATGATTTGAAATCACACGATTGCAATGTCCTCATGAAACAACTTTTTCCTGTAGCAATATGTGGGTACTTGGAAAAGGGAGTTAGATTTTGTGTTATGCACTTGTGTTTCTTCTTCAACTCGATATGCAGGAAAAATATTAGCAGAAAACAACTTGATGAACTGGATCGAGAGGTTGTTGTTGTTCTATGCCATTTGGAGAATTATTTTCCCCCGTCATTCTTTGACATTATGGTGCACCTAGCGGTACACTTGGTTAGGAAGATACGTATGTGTGGGCATGTCATAATGTATTAGATGTACCCTTTTGAGTGTCACATGGCTGTTTTCAAGGGTTTTGTTCATAATCGTAGTCGGCATGATGCCTCCATTGTTCAGAGGTACGTCACTGAGGAGATCATTGAGTATTGTACAGCAAACTTCGTTGGAAGAAGAGCGGTTGGTGTTCCTGGAGGATCTCACTATGGAAGATAGAATCGGATTCCACGTTCCAAAGGTATGCTTCATACACCCTATCACACTGAGTTGATGACTGTTCACCTCTATGTATTGCGTAATAGTAGCGAGACTGTAACATATGTTGAAAATCATGTTTCCCTATTAGAAGAGATTCATCTAGACTGGCCCTTGAATAAAATTTAGGTCGAGCATTCTTCAAGGTTTGTTAACTGGTTTTACAATCGTTGTAATGTCGATGGAATGCCTAGTAACCTACGGGCATTTACAAGGAAGCCGAACTGCACCGTTAGACGATACCTTTGTTATGATATTAATGGCTTCAGTTTCTCAACATTGGCGAAGGACGAGAAGAGCACCACTCAAAATAATGGTGCATATATTGAATCTAAATCAATGTGGCAGGCAAGCAAGAGAGATAAACATCCGGTTATTGATGTGATATTTTTCTATTGGGTGATTGAGGAAATTTGGGAGTTTGATTATGTAGATTTCAAGGTTGTTGTCTTCAATTGTCGTTGGGTGGAACACGGTTCATGTGTTGTTGTTGAGAAGCCCATGGGGTTCACGTTGGTCGACTTGAATCATGTAGGATATGAAGATGACAAGTTTGTCTTAGCTACCCAGGCACGACAGGTTTTTTACATCAAGGACCCTTTGAATGAGAAGTTTCATGTGGTGTTGCATGGGAAGAAGTTTTACTTTGATGAGGAGATTGATCAGCCCGCCATAACTAATAGTCCTAAGTTTCCATCAGTATTTCCCAATTTGGAATATGTTGGGGGACCCATTTTTAGAAGGCGTTCTCACAACGATAGGCTGTAGGTTGATGAGAGAAGTGAAACACTAGGTGGGGACAAATTATTGAAGCGGAAGCGATAAATCGGTCATTTTCGGCCATTGTTTTTGTGACCTTGTTTTGTGAAAAATTGTATGATCATTCCGCGATTTAGCGTGTAATGCATTGAATTGACACTCTTTTATGAATTGGTTGGTATGATCCGTGATTTCAATGGAGTGTTTATGAATTGAACCTGTGAAAATGTGTGTAAATTGAGATTAAATTTTATAGTAGGTATTGATTTCTTACAGCGGTAAAGATGAAATTACCGATGTAGAGAAACAGGGGAGTGACTCTATTTTGTACTCCTACCGGTGCACAATACTTAGAAAATGTTTTGGTCTTTTTGCTCTCGAGTCCGACAATATCATATATTTGGCATTTAAAGCAGCGTAAAGCAGCTGCTTTTTAGTAACATTTGCACTGGTAATTGTACCGGTGCTGGGTATTTAGAAAAAAATTGTAAAATTTATTCTCGAGTCGGATTAGATAAAAAAAATTAAAGCAGATGCTTTATGCCTCGTTTTACACCGGGGTATGCATAATACTGGTGTATAAAAAACATTCCCTTATTAAAAACCCAATCAGTACCCCATTTCCCAGTACTTAGAATTTATATCTCTCACACCATACCATCTCCATCACTACCTATCTTTGGTGAAATCCTACGCAGGTTGGCATATAATCAGGTAAACCACTACAATGCCTCTATTGTATGATTAATTAGCAATTGCATATGAAATAGAATAGTTGAGAATGTGACATCATGAATAGCTTGAATTGCATGTAAGGTGTTTGATGAAATGCCTCAATGTGCTTCTTTGGACATGCCTCCAAAATACAATTCGAAAAGGATACGCCATTCAACGTCCCCATCATTGCCGAAAGTATCACCACACACTTACCCGGATGGTACCTTCGTGTCCGAGGAGGCTAGGTTGGTCTATGAATCTTACAAAGGATGGCGTCATCACATAGAGAGAGGAATTGAAGCATCTCCCCCATTCGAACAAACCATCCGGAAGCTTGGGTGGGAACAATTCTGCTAGACTCCGCAACTAATCAACCTGGCCATTGTAAGTGAGTTCTATGCAAACTTAAAGTGTGGGCCGAGCTATGATCACGTGTATTGTAGAGGTAAAACTGTCCCTAAGACACAAGAATCTATCAATGGCTTATTTGGGTTGCCTAATGTTCCAAACAATGAAGATGAGTTTCTAGCACTACATTTTCTAGGTGATGACGACTATATTCTACAACAACCACTTGAGAAGGAGATCGTTGGGGTAATAACTAGGACAGGTACAGACATAGATGAGTTGGTCAAACCAGGTTGGAGCAAAATACCTAAGAAAACTCTAACTCTGGAAATGAATGGGTGAGTAACTGTTAACACAAAAGTTCACAAACTTCGCCTCTCCTTCTTGTATGCAATAAAGAGGGAGCTTCAATGGAATTTTGGTCATCAAATTTGTTCTATGTTGCAGAGGGAACAGGATCAGATGGGATCTTATGTGTATTGCAGTATCATCTCTACGCTTTGTTCAAGAACATGGCACATGATGTTTATGGCCAACCAATGGGTAAGATTTTCATTGACTTTGACAGACAACTGACATGTCTGTCTCTACTATTGAATCCAGAGTTGCTGCATTAGAGGTGGATGTAGCAAACTTACCTGAAGAATCCAAATACCAAAGATCCTGGTAGGATATGGCCAAGGTTCTAGCGTATCAATTTCCTAACGCCGTTGCGGCAGTAAGAAATTTTCCAACCTTCTGTGCGGGAAATGTTGAGGACTTAGACTTCGGCACAAGTACCCGTGATGGTGATGCAACAAGACCAGCTGACGGGGTAGAACCATTTTCTCAATATTATTCGTAGAAAACTTGTATTAGCAGTTAGAAAGAGTAGATTATTTACTCAATTTTACAGTTTGACATTCTTACTTTTGACAAACATGCACGATGATGAATCAAATAAAAAATTTGTGCGCCACGTTTATTGAAAATATGTCCGTCAAATACACTCATGAAGACCAAAAAGATAGGCCAAACGTAGTTGGCCTTTTTTTTTACTTCAGAACCGCCATATATGTGGCATTATATTCCTAGAATGGTTAGAATTGCAAAAAAAAATATATAGCATTGGGAGCTATAGAGGTTCCTCAAGTAAATTTGTGGGCAATAGAGTAATTATAGTAAATATAGTGCAAGCATTCATTGTTGGTTTTACAGGGCCTTCCGTCCACCAATAAGCCAAATTCATTAACACGATCGTTGTGTATTGAATTGCATATATGTGGAGCCAGCATTATATTCTGACCCTTCCAAGATTTTTGGAGGGACTAAATTGCAAAAAGTAAAAAGTTTACTCGTAAATTAAAATTGCAATCCGATCGAACCAGATGGTTCACAAAATAACCCTTTTGTATTTCCAAGTAAAACATGCGGGGAAACGAACGGGTCCGGGCTCCGTATTTAGTTTCGAAGATGTTCCGATAACATATAGAAACATTGGAGTAAACCCTTACTGTGTACTCTAGAACACCTACTAGTGCTTCAGGACGAACCACCACCCGGGCACAAATATGTTTCAGTTATGACTTAATCCTAGAATATTCAATTTGATAATTTATGTAGTTTCCTAACACGTCGTAACCACATGTAACAATTAGGGGGGGCCTAATTCCAATAAATGCATACAATCAACTTTGCGGATTCCTCGGTACCGTTGAGGTACAAAAACGTTATTTATTCAATCTGTACCATTAAAAATTCTATTCGGTCTGGTGGAAAAGTGTTTGAAGGGGTCGAACGAAATGTTTGAGGTCAATCTGCAATTTTTTAAAATTAAACAATGCTTAGAAACGTCATCATAAGGGGCCCATGTGTGTTTGTATTTGCATGAAACAACTAATACAATGTCTATTCACAATAATTGAATGTCAATTTGATTAATTGGGGTCGTTTAAAAAATGTACAGGAGGCAAATGCAATAAGTGATAATTTAAACTAATAATAAAAAATTTTTACACCTGTAATAATGAAGAAGTACCGGTGTATTTGTACAAACTTTTGGCACGCATTTCAAAATTTTCAATTTCTTGGATTTTTAATAAGGCGCGAAACATTTTATACCAGTAATTTAAGATTTTGCACCTGTAGATGTAACGATGCTGGACAGTTAGAAAAAATTCCAGAAATTACACTCGGGTTGAACATTGTTTATCCAAAAAATTACTTTTTCAAAAAGTAGCCGTAGGCAACTCTTTTTGCACATTTTTACACCTGTATTTTGCTTTTATACACCAGTACTATATACCGGCGTACAACACTTAACTAAAATTTCCGTGTGTTCCTCTCTGGTCTAAGGAAAATTCATTTAAAGTAGCACACAACTGCTTATCTTCATTTTTACAACGGCATTGTTACCGGTGCTGAACAATTAGCATAAATTCATGCCCATTTTCATATTCTCCCGCAATCAAAACCATAACTCCCACAATTCATCATATTCTCATCTTCAAATCCTTTAATATATCTTTCAAAACCACTATCAACCACTCCAACCATTCAATCCACAACTCCTCATCAATCATTGTAACTCCTCATCTCTCATTCCATCCCTATAAAGTGTGGAGCAACACAAGAGAACCAACAAAAATGAGAGAGGAAGTTGGGGAGAGAAGAAAGTACTTGGCGATCCGTTTGTGGCGAGTTCGGCAAAAGGGATTAGCAACAAAAATTCTCCATTGGTGAAGGTAAGTGTTAGGGTTTATGTTACCATTGGTTACCAAGTCAAATTCTCCTCAAAAAACCATTCCATCCCTCATGCACAATACATGTTCGATCAATTACCTCTATGACCAAAAATATGTAAATCGAGAAAAGGTTGAATGACACTCTTGAATGGTATGTTTATACAATTATTGGGAGTAAATGTTTTGCATTTTTTATGGATGGGTGATGTAGTTCTATAGTATTTTTGTTGGTGATAATATTGATAGTCATGTTACGGGGGAGTGAGAATGGCTTGGTTGTATGCCTAATTTATGAATGCAAAGGCATTGGTATGGTATGGTATTCAATCAACCTCTATAAGGTTCTATTTCATTCTATATCAAGTTCCATGCCTTAATTGTTCAAGTTCTATGGCATGTTATATAAACTTTTATGCTTCACATAATGTAGTGTCATCTATGAATTGTTCAATTTCTATGCCATGCTTTGCTCAAAAGTTATACGAACTAGTTGATCAAGTTATACGCCACGTTCTATCAATGTTTATCATTAAGTACCGTTATTTTGTGAACCATCAGGAATTGAGAATTTCCAATTCTACTATTGTAGATGCCTCCGAAGAAGGGGAAATTCAACACGAAGAGGAAGCGGCCGGTTACAAAGAAGGAGGAGGAGGTGAAAGATGTGGTCAATGAGGAGGTGGATGTGGCGGACCAAGAACCACCGCCAAAAAGGATCCCGTTGAAGATAAAATTTGAGGAAGAAGAAACTCAAACGAATGACCCGTCTAGTGAAGAGAAGGAAGAAACCGTGGAACTGGGTGATGTTATTGCAGGGGATGTCATTCTATCATTTCATCCATCAAATTTTATGTTTAGGGCTAGTAATTACATTTACATTTCCCATGCAGTATCAAACCCAATATGGTTCGTGGCAATGTGGGTAATCCATCATGCTCTTCATGGAAGAATTTGTTAATCACCTAGAGACAAACATATCTTGGAGGTAAACCTTGCATCTCAAAATTTTATATTATTAATCTCTAGTAAACGCAGCATTATTGACTAACAGTGTAAGTTTGAAATTAAAAGATTTTCCCAGAGGGCAAAGGGCCGTACCATGTGTATGAAATTCAAGGTGTACCAGAGAGATGGTGTGGGGCTTGGCTCGAAGACTACTAGCAGAAGGCGAACACTACGTTGCAACTTCTGGATGATAAGAATGACATAATAGGTTGATGATTAATATTGAATGGCTAATGATATTTGAATTCTATGGATGGTGTTTGGTTATACTAAACTTGTGTTTTACTTTGTTTGATTCCATACTTAAGATACTTCTTCTATTTCATATGTTCGTAATATAATGTTTAAAATTTCTTACCTATTCAAAAGTTTCCAATTTATAATAGTTCACAAGTATCTCTGGCTGTCGTTGCCCCAGAAATTATCCCGGATGGACCATCGGAAAACAAGTTAGGCATTGCAAATTTTTGCCACATAATACACCGGTATAAGGCAGGTACAGGTGTAAATAAATTTCACATTTTAAATATTTTTTTAATTATTTCAATAATACTGGTGCATAAAGTACAGTAATACCAGTGTAAAATAAATACCAGTGCAATCTATTCCGGTGAAAAAAAACTATATTTCAACTTAAAAACAAAGACCAACGTTGGATTTAATACCGGTGTACAAATCACTGTTTTACACCAATTCATGGGTTAAATACCAGTGCAAAATATCGATGCAAACTATGTTCTAGTATTACACCGGTTTTCCAAATAATACCTGTGCACACATTTTGTGATCCCTCTTTTTTGCACCGGCATAAGATACCGGTGCAAATACTGCTTTACACCTGTCCATTTTACCGGTCCAAATTTGTTGCATTTTTACACCCCTATACATATGCACCGGTATTTTGGGGGGCCAAAATACCGGGGCTATTGCCCTAAATTACCGGTGCAAATACCCATGTCCTAGAAGTAGTGAACACTTACATAATATCAATCGCATCTTGCAATTCATCAGACTCATCAACAATATTATCAACACGGGGCTCATCCAAATGTCCATGCTCATTAGTAACACAAGAGGTTTCATAGAATTCATGCTCATCACATAGGGTCACAACTTTGCACATTAGAGAAGAATTTGTCGAATCGTGCCTAGATTTATAGATATCAAACTCCACTTTATCCATGTCATCTTCTAGAGTCAAGATTCCCAAGTGGACATTGATATTAGTCCTGGAAGTTTTGAGAAAAGGTCTCCCCAAAAGTGTTGGGGGTGCACTTCCATTGTGCACCACATCTAGGACATAACCAACTTGCCAACTCGAACTATCACATCCTTTAATATTCCACGAGGACTAGTTTGGGAATGATCGGCAAGTTGACAATCACTCTAGTTTCCCTAAGCTCTCCTATTTCTAGGCATTCATATAGACTAAATGGGATCACATTGATGGATGTGCCTAAATCTATCATGGCATTTTCAACAAGTTTTCCATAGGAGATAGAGAACATTTTGGGCATTTCTTAGGCAATTTTTTATGGTCCAAAATGATGACTACCCCCATTTTTAAATGTCCTAACCTCTTAGTTGGCCTATTTCTTTTCTTTGTACATGAAACTTTAATAAGCTTAGCATATGATAGCACATTTTCAATTAATTCCAAGAGAGGGATGATTACCTCGACCTTTTTGAAGACTTTTCGAATATTCGCATCATTGGTCACCACCTTTGGCTTTTCCCTCAAAACATTTGGGAATAGAGGTAGAATGGTAGCTTTTGCATCGAGAGGTGGAAGCTCTTTGGAAGGTGCTTCCTTGACCACAATCTCATCTTCTTCGAAGTGTGCCTTGGTAGCCCCTAATACTCTATCATCCTCTTGCATCACTTTCTTCTCAGGCTCATAAACTTCCTTCCTGCTTCTCAACTTGAGAGCACTCACGTTCCTTTTATTGACCTTCGGTTGGGAAGGTAGTTTTCCAGACTCCTTGGCTTCAAGTCGGCTCACCGAGGTGGCAAGTTGCCCAACTTGAACTTCAAGATTTTTTATACTTCAAAATGATCTATTACCAAGGTCTTCAATCTTACGCCTTGTCCTCTCCGCAAAGACTTCATGCTTCTTATCAAATTAACCTATGGCTTCTAATATTTCATCTCAATCCAATTTGTAGATCGAGGCATAATTGTTGGAAGGGCCTTCACCTCAAGGGTATGGTTCAGGAGGGCCTTGTCCACCCTAATATCCTTGAGGTTGTTTATCCTCACTCCATCGGAAATTTGGATGATCTCGATACCTTGGGTTGAAAAATTTTGCATAGGGATCTGGCCTTGTATCTCCTTGGTTTCCCCAGAACCCTTGTGGTTAACCCCTAGCAAACTGTGGTCTCTCCTAGTTATTGTACTCAACAGCCTTCACTTCTTGCAAGTCATCTATGACCTTGGAACACTCCTCGGAGTTGTGGTTAAGGTTACAAACTCTGCACACTTTGACTTGATGCACTTTTCCGTGCAAAATCTCTTTCATCATGGAAGCAAGAGCTTGGAATTGCTCTTCCAACTAAGGTGATTGTGAGGGTTCATCAAAAACCTTAACTCTTGACCTTGTGCAAAACTGTCGCAAACCATTTTCCGTTTCTTCAAAGAGGGCCATTGCATCCTTAGGGCTCTTGTTTACTATCGAACCATTGCAAGTGGTGTTCAACATTTTCATATCTTCATCACACAGCCCCTCAAAGAAATAATACACTAGACTTCCCTCTTTAAAGGAATGGTAAGGGAAACTCGCCAACAATCGCTTGAAGCATTCCCAATAATCCTACAAACACTTGATATACCCTTGTGTGATGTTTGGCAGTTGTTTCTTGAGCCCGACAGATTTTGAAGATGAAAAATACTTCTCTAAGAACCTCCGCTTCATGTCAATCCAAGAACCAATCAATCTCGGTGGCAAGTAGTAGAGTTAGCCTTTTGCTCCGTCTTGAAGGGAAAATGGGAAGGCTCTCAGAATATAGTTGTCTTCAAAAACTCCCATTGGCTTCGTGTTCGTACACACCAAGTGAAACTCTGATAGATGTTTGTTTGGGTCCTTCCTCGCCAATCCGTGAAATATAGGTAGGCAATGGATCATGCCACTTTTTAGCTCACAGCTGACGGGTAATGGCAGGAAGGTAATGCATAGTGGTTGATTCTCCAGGTTGGTTACCAAAAGCTCATGTAAGGTATGATTGTCTTTCGCCCTACTTTGTAGTTCTTCCACCAAAACTTCTTGCCTCAGTTAAACTTCTGCCCTAGTTCTCTGTTTCCTTCGCCCCCAAAAACATGTGTTCTTAATCAGGTAGTGTAAGGCACCTAGATTAGTGGTACGGGTGTGTACCATGAACTAGGGCTAAAAATACCCTTCCGAATACAAAACTATCAAACAGTTTTAAAAGGTAACAAAACAATTATCACAGTAGCTCAACAACAAAACTATCAAAACAAAAAAAAAGCAATTACTAACAACTTTACAAACACGTTGTGCTAATTGAAACTTAGATTGAATAGCTCCCCAGCAGTATCACCAAAATTTGACCCACTTCCACCCAGGGTCGTTAATTATAGCTAATTAACCTGTGCGGAGAACTTATGAAAGGATCAAAGATAAGATTTATATTTTGCACCCGTTCTCACTACTATGCTACCTAAAAGGTAGTTACCGGTAAGCCATAGGTATGTCCATAGAGAAGCTAGGGCCTAAGAGTCAATGAAAATACAACCTCATATGGGTCGCCAATTCGTACGAGTGAAAGGAATAACTAAGAAAGAAAACAAAGGGGGGTTGGTTTTTCTATTAACAACTATAAAACATAAAAGAAAAAGAAAATTAATCTAATCAGCTAAGCACTTGGGGAATCATTGTGCATCATGGTTAATTTATTGTTTTTATCCTTAGCTCATTCACATAGAGATTTAGATAAACCTAATACAGTGTTAATAACACGTGGTGTGGCCGATAGCATACACTTCCTCGTACCTGTCACATCGTGTGCACTTACAACCCTCCATCAACACCACCATCGTAATTAGGGGAGTACAACAAGGTCCAAACATTGTTGTAGGTCTATTTCTCCCCCTGCGGTTACGTCTCGGGCTTCCACCACAAATGCACTACTTCCCAATCACCTAACAATTAGGTCAAGGGGTTGGCACCTTATCTATGAAACTAAGGCCTCTTACAACCATAGCTTTTTACTTTTTGCTATCTCTACCCATAACCTCTCGGACTACTTTATGCAATCGGCTAAGACTGGTGCAACGAAAAATAAGTTAGAGTAATACTCAGCTCTTCAATGCACACACCCACGTAGATCCGTACTCTCTTACCCATTCAAACATCCAGGTTTCTCTTCCCAATGGGGCATCAATATTTGCACAAACATGAATACATACCAAAGTGTGTACTTATATGTGGTGTACTATTCATGAAATTCAAAAATTAAAGAACATGTCAAAATAATATGATAAACACAAATTTAGGATGAATTATAGAATCTCACAAAACACAGATTAAACCATGCGCATAACCTTTATCCCCAACCTATGGAAACTACTCCATAGATATGGACTCAAATATAAATTTGAATTCCACATCATAGGATCAAAGCAAAAAAAAAGGAAAAAAAAAGAGAGAGTGTTTCTCTTTTTAAAGTTGGTCTCCTAATGAATAAAAATGATCCAAAATATCTACTCTCAATCTACATGTTTGACCTAGTAGACTAAGGAAATATTTATAGAAGGTAATTGGACCTAAAAGTAGGCCCAAAATAGGCCAAAAATGAGTAAACCCTAGCTTAGCCACCGCCTGGCGCGGATAGCACAGCCTGTGGCACATACAGTTGTCCTGGCTGGCGTGGGCGTAAGATATGGCACGGGCTGTGTCTCTTCATCCGGTGCGGGATGCTGGATCTAGTGCGGGCTGCATCACATCATCTAGTGATGTGCCCATTTTATACGGTTATATTAGGACTTTTGGGATTAACTTTTGTACACTTTTGTGCTCTAAATGTGACATTTTGCCTTGAAATTATGTAACGAGGGTTAAAAGCGACTTTTACGTTTTTATCACTTTTTAGAGAATTTTGTGTGACAAGGTAATTTGTTTGAAGAATTTGAAAACTTTGAAGACTTTGAAGAATATCCTTGAAGATTTGAAGATTTGAAGACTTGGATTTGAGCTATTTGAAGATATGAAGAATTGAAGAAGTGAAGAGAAGAGAAGGATATGAGATATAAAAGAGAAAGAAGAAATAATGCCGGATTTGTGTATGTCGTGAGACCGTCGTGACACGCGATGGTTCATCACGAGCTTTTCGCGAGCTCGCGATGGACGAGTGGTCTGAATTTCTTCTTGATTTTTGTGCTATAAATACTCCCCTTATTCTCTCCTCTTCAGCAGCTTTTCCCCAGTACCTTCTTCTGCTGCGAGTTCAGTACTGTTTCAAACCCTTTTTCTTCCATTTTTCATCCTTGAATTCTCTTGTTTTATGATTAGTTGTTTAGCATTGATTATCATGAACTCTTGTAGCTAATATATCTCTTGGGAGCAATTGACTAAGGCTTCCAAGCCCATGTCTTAAGAACAATTTGTAGCTTATTTATTGCTCTTACTATTGTGCATTTATGGAGCATTGAATGTGTTTGTTGATATCATTAATGTTGTTGAAAGCTTGAGTACATGAAATACTTGTATGAATTGCTTGCTAGGGTTTAGGGGAAGTGGGTTGATTTCCCCCCTTTCTTGATAGGAATCT
Organism: Rubia yunnanensis; assembly: GCA_037428765.1. Taxonomy (NCBI): domain Eukaryota; kingdom Viridiplantae; phylum Streptophyta; class Magnoliopsida; order Gentianales; family Rubiaceae; genus Rubia; species Rubia yunnanensis. The sequence goes on from CM075065.1 coordinate 64,107,918, forward strand.
ATGAGTATGATTTAGAGCTTTTGATTGTGTTGATGGATTGATAATTGCTAGGTGAATGTGATAGTGTTGAACTCTTTTTCATGTTTGTCACTTGTTGCAAATGAGAGAAGTCTATGAATGTTGATCGTTCTTGACCAATCTTGTGTAAATGCATAAATCGGTTAAATGCTTAGATACGGTGTAGTGTTTATAAGTGTTGCCAAGCTTGTTAATTCTTCGTGCTAAATGCCATCAATGGGATACTTTGAGTTGTGTTTCGACTACGGGAGTCATTGGTGAGGTTTGACAAGAGATGTCGAATTCACTCTTGCAAACTACTATCTAAGAAGGATAGAAGTTTAGTCTTCACAACAAGTAGTGAAAGTAGTAAATAAGTTGCATGTTCAATGATGGATAAGAGGTTTGGAAGTGGAAGTCAATTATGCCCAAGGTTCCGTAAATTGTTATTTTCTTCTTATCTTTAGTTGTATTGCATGATTAGCATCGTCCTCTTGCTTTTCTAGTTGTTGTACTTTAATTTGTTAACTTAGGATCAAACCAACAAACCCCCCCCCCTTGTTTACATGCTTTTATATGTATCTATGTATGTAATTGATTAGTATTTTTTCTCCTATATATGTTCAAAACACTTGAAAAGATCCCTTTTCTCGTGGACGACCCCGACTTGCCATTATCTACTTAATTGTAGATAGGAAGAATATAGGGCTTAAAAGTATTAACTTTGAGAGGTACGGCGGCGACTTTTTTTTTAAATGGAGCGTCTCACCTTGTGGGAACTCATGATGAGAAGAGAGGCTCAACAAGCAAGGTTTTGTAGGATGTGTCATTCCGACCATCCTACCGAGTCTTGTTATTTGTTGTGGGAAGAGCACTATGAGGGAGAAAGAACCCTTGGTTTCCAAAACTAAGGATATTATGAGGAGTGCTACCAAGAGGTAGGAGATGTTGGTTTTCAAGGGCAAGATGCTCAAGAATGGTATCCATACCACAATTCTTACAATCCGAAATGGAGTGTTAGTCCGGATTGGTGGTATAAGAATGAACCGGAAAACCAACAATATGAGCAAAATAGTTGGCCATCACAACCTTATACCTTACCCCAAAACCAAGCCCAACAAGGAAGTTCAAGTTCGACACGTGAGGAAGTCATGAACACAAAGCAAACTTGAACTCCTTTACTAGTGAGGAGCCGGACACTCGGCACTCCCCTAGTGTTGAGGCTATTGAGGGGCATGTGAGGAGTATATTATAAGTGTTGGCCCGAATAGAAGCCCGTGATTCTGAAAATACACCATCCCAAATCGAACTCGAGGATTCGGTGAGTGAGGTCACCAAGGGAAATGATTTTGAGTTCGAAGGGGATGAGGAGTTGGTTGTTGAGGATAGAAAAATGGAGGAAGAGGTGATCGTCTACATTCATTAGCATCATCACCCCTTCTCCCACCTAGGGAACCAACTCTATCATTTTCGGATGTTTTGAGGGAGATGAGAGAGGAGCCGAAAGATTATCCCAAGCTCCCTAACCACTCAACTCCCTTCAAACCTTCTCCACCTCAACAAAACTTTCCTCTTGAAATTTTTGTACTCCCACCTCTCTACTTTTGGAAGCTCATGGTGAAGGGTTTCAAGCCTTCACCATATGGATAACATTAGGGTCGTGCCGATGACCTTAAATATACCGAGCTTTGTTGTGCCGACGACGTAAATAAATTTGGCCTTTGTTTTAGTTTTTGTTGTTTAGTTTTTATTATTTAGTCTTGTTCTTTTTATTGTGTGTTTCTCTATGATTTTGTAGCAAAGTATAGTGTATCGCATTGAATGATATAATGGAATAAGATCCATAAGAGAGGGGAGAGAGCTTGGTAAGAAAATTTTTTCCAAGTGCTGGGAAACCCTGTCATCCCAAGTCGCGATGGCCTCGTCGTGAGTCGCGACGAACAGGGAGCAAAATCCATTCCCAGCACCAGCTTTCCGTGAGCCACGACAGCGTCACGACGGCCCATCGCAAGTCACAACGGGGAGGTCGCGAGTCTCGACGAGATCAGAACTTGTGTGCTAAAAATCTGCTTCCAGCCTCCACATTCCGCGAGCCGCGATGGCCTCGCGACGGACCATCGCGAGTCGCGATGAGACCGTCGTGAGTCGCGACCATGCCTTCCCTACTCGTCGCGAGTCATGATGGATCCATCGCGAGTCACGACGGCATGCTGCTCAATTTTTCTTAAACCTTCAATCTTCTCCATTTCTCCACATCTCACCATTTCACCTCCGCTCATTCCTCCGCCATCCCACATATATCGACATATGAACATTCTTGCATCTTTATAGTACCTTTGTTGATTGTAGTATGCCAACTACATCATTGTGACTATAATTGCATATCCTATAATGATGCTTGTATATGTGCCGATATATGTTGGATATTTTTAATGGATAATCTTGTAGTGGTGGTTGCAGGGTGGATTGGTTGTTCCTTGAGAATACTATGGTTATTAATTCTCTATGCTAAACCTAGTATTACAAATTCTTATGTACTTGTGAGTTTGATGTTGTTCTCTGTGGTGTAGTCTTGATCAAATGGCGCCAAGGAGGCAATGTTTTGCTCGAAGGGTGAGTTCGTCTACGGCATTTTGGCTTCCCTTTTTAGCTCCAAAACCAATGGCGGGACCGATTCTATACAAGTGCATGGGATTGCGCCAAATCACTGGCAACTACGCGGAGAAATGGGTGTCACTCTACCTCTTGCCTTGAATTTTTATTGTTCTTGCGTTACATGTTTACATTGAGGGCAATGTAATGTTTTAAGTGCGGGGAGAGGTTACAGGACTCAATGCATGCTAGCTTTTTTTGGAATGATTTTTGCTACTTTTGATTGGAAAAACATGAGGGAAAAAAACAAAAAAAAATTAAACAAAAAAAAGAAAAAAATGGAAAACTCACTAAGTTGTAAACCCGAGAGGGCAACTTAGGCAACATTGGGGGCCCGGATAGGTTGAAAACCCAAAAGGGCAGCCTAGGAAAAAATGAGAGGCTAAAATGTGCGGAAAAAGGTGAGATGTGAGCCAAAAAACATGATGTGTGGCTAGGATGAAAACTCGAAAGGGCTCCTAGGCAAAATGAGAGAAAAAGAGAGAAAAGGAAAATGCTATGATTTCATTCATTTGCCGGCGTTGGAGTCATAAGGTTGCAGTTTTCATACGGATGGATCAAGTAGCTCAACATCTAGAGACCTCTTGGGATTGGGTAACTTAGCGGGTTAGGGAACGAAGTATGGTTATGAAATTCTTGATTCCTTTATACTTAGTTTTTGGTTGATATATTGGCATTAGGTGAAGTATGTGCTTAAACCTCTTAAATTGTTTTAACTTCATTTTGTGTCATTGGACTTTAGGAATATCAATTCGGGACTTTGAAACATTTTTATGGGTAGTGAATTGATAAGTGGTAGGTTTGGTTATATTTAGGATTGGGGTTGTGTGTGTGAAAACATTCTCACTTGATCTTTGATTTTGGGATTTATGATATTGAGAGTTTTTGTGAGGCTTTGATTGGGGGAATATTAGTTTAGGATATGGACATATGAATTCCTCTGTGTGCTTGAATCTTTTCTTACTCGAGGGCGAGTAAGGTTTAAGTGCGGGGAGGTTTGATGTGCCCATTTTATACGGTTATATTAGGACTTTTGGGATTAACTTTTGTATACTTTCGTGCTCTAAATGTGACATTTTGCCTTGAAATTATCTAAGGAGGGTTAAAAACGACTTTTACATTTTTATCACTTTTTAGAGAATTTTGTGTGACAGGGTAATTTGTTTGAAGACTTTGAAAACTTTGAAGACTTTGAAGAATATTTTTGAAGATTTGAAGATTTGAAGGCTTGGATTTCAGCTTTTTGAAGTTATGAAGAATTGAAGAGAAGAGAATGATATGAGATATAAAAGAGAAAGAAGAAATAATGCTGGAATTTGTGTCTGTAGCAAGACCATCACGACGCGCGATGGTTCGTTCCGAGCTCTACGCGAGCTCGCGACGAACGAGTGGTCTGAATTTCTTCTTGATTTTTGTGCTTAAATACTCCCCTTATCCTTTCCTTTTCAGCAACTTTTGTCCAGTACCTTCTTCTGTTGTGATTTCAGTACTGTTTCAAAACCTTTTTCTTCCATTTTTAATCCTTGAATTCTCTTTTTTTTATGATTAGTTGTTTAGCATTGATTATCATGAACTCTTGTAGCTAATCTATCTCTTGGGAGCAATTGACTATGGCTTCCAAGCCCATGTCTTAAGAACATTTTGTAGATTATTTATTGCTCTTACCATTGTGCATTTATGGAGCATTGAATGTGTTTGTTGATATTATTAATGTTGTTGAAAGCTTGAGTATATGAAATACTTGTATGAATTTCTTGCTAGGGTTTAGGGGAAGTGGGTTGATTTCTCCCGTTTCTTGATATGAATCTATGAGTATGATTTAGAGCTTTTTATTGTGTTGATGGATTGGTAATTTCTAGGTGAATATGATAGTGTTGAACTCTTTGTCATGTTTGTCGCTTGTAGCAAATGAGAGAAGTCTTTGAATGTTGATCGTTCTTGACCAATCTTGTGTAAATGCATAAATCGGTTAAATGCTTAGACACGGTGTAGTGTTATAAGTGTTGTCGGGCTTGTTGATTCTTTGTGCTATATGCCATCAATGGGATACCTTGAGTCGTGTTTCGACTACGGGAGTCATTGGTGAGGTTTGACAAGAGATGTCGAATTCACTCTTGCAAACTACTATCTAAGAAGGATAGAAGTTTAGTCTTCACAACAAGTAGTGAAAGTAGTAAATAAGTTGCATGTTCAATGATGGATAAGAGGTTTGGAAGTGGAAGTCAATTGTACCCAAGGTTCCATAAATTGCTATTTTCTTCGTATCTATGTTTCTCCTATATATGTTTAAAACACTTGAAAAGATCCCTCTTTTCGTGGACAACCCCGACTTGCCATTATCTACTTAATTGTAGATAGGAAGCATTTAGGGCTTAAACATATTAACTTTGGGAGGTACGGCGATGACCTCCCATCTGGCGCGGACTGTGGCTTTTAACGTGGGTTACCGTCAGCATGCCAAATTTAGAACTCCTGATCCACAGGGTGTGGCCTTTGGCATGGGCCATTATAAGAAGGCTCAGTAGTATACGGAGGCCATGATCATCAATGCATGGTAGAAAGATATTGAGACAAAAAATAGGAGGCAATGGAGTTCAGAGCGGCCAATAAGGAAAAGGTGGATCGTGGTCTGATGAGTTGTGCATAAGTCTGAGAATGATTCAAGAAGAATTAGCCCTCTAGGCTGAATTCATTAGATTCTTCTTCTCAAATACTATAAAATTGACTACTAAAACTCTCAAATTGTACTAACGGTTCACCCATAGCGAAGGAAACTAGTTCAACTGCCCGAGGCACAAATGGGTCGGCACGGTTCATGGTTGGCACCAACGACCTACGCTAAAAGAGCTGCTCATGCCAAGAAGATCACCACAAGGAAATGGCATAACCTGCACTAGAGGCTACATGCCGCTAGCACGAAGTGAACACCCATTCCACGCATCTAAGTATGGGTGCGGAATGCCCCGTTCTTGGCATCCCGCGCCATTCTAAGCTCAATATGCCAAGACCAGCCGTTAAGGTGTGGGATATCACACGACCCGTGCCAAAGTTCCTGAGCAAGCACCATTTTGAACCACGGCCCGCACTAACGGCCATGGGCATGGATCAAAACCTTCTTTTCCAGCACTCTGACGACACCTCGCATAAGATTATGCGACCCCCAACAAGGGTTAGACGTAGCTCATGAAAAGCCTCGCACACCGCATATCTTGAAGATCTGTGCCACACACCAGGACCGGTGCCCCGTGCTTATGAACGGACATGGTCCGTGCCAGGCCTTGCGCCCTGCATTGACACTTCAGAGGCTGCACCATCCGTGAAGCCTAGTGCCAGGCATCGGCTGAGCTAGGGTTTACCCTATTTTGTCCTATTTTGGACCTATTTTTAGGCCCAATTTCCTGCTAATATAAATAGAACCTTTGTCCTCTAGGTTTAGAGGACATATCTCATATTTTATTCTTCTAAGAGTAGGTTGGAGACTTATTCCTTAGTAGAACCTTTTTCTTTTGTTTATTTTTCTTACATCCTAAGATGTGGAATTCAAATCTTTATTTTAATTCCATGTTGAGGGAGTTGTTTCGATAGCTTAAGGATAAATTGTAGTAGCACGGTCTAATCTATATGCTTTTTCAGAATCTTTAGTTCTTCCTAATGTTGTGTTTCTAATATTATTTTGATTGTTCTTGAGTTTAAATGAATGAATAGTACACCACATATAAGCATACACTTTGGGCAATATTCATGTATGGAGCAAATATAGATCCCCCCTTGGGAAGAGGAACCTGCTTGTTAGAATGGGTAGGGGAGAACCTGCTTGTTAGAATGGGTAGGGGAGAACCTGTCCGCATAGGTGTGTGCACGGGGGATTCGAGAATGCTCTGACCTACTTTCCATCACACCATTCTTAGCTAACTTTGTAAAGATGCCCGAGAGGTTCCGGGTAGAGATTGCTAATAGTAGCAAACTAGGGTTACAAGAAACCCTAGTATCATAGATAAGGTGCCTACGACCCTTTGGCCTAATCGATAGGACCCGAGGGAAGTAGTGCATTCATGGTGGGATCCCGGGACATAATTGTACGGGGGAGAAATAGACCTAAAAAATGGTCTGACCTTTTTGTACTCCACTACTTACAATGGCAGCGTCAATAGAGGGTTACAAGAGCACCCGCTGTGAAAGGGACGGGGAATGTATTATGGACACTCTAATAGGTTTACCTAGATCTCTATGTGAATGAATAGAGGATAGAAGCATTTGATTGATCAAGTTTCTCAATGATTCCCTAAGTGCTTAGTTTAATATTGTGCTTGTGTTTATACATTTATGTTTAGAAGTTGCTAGATTGAAAAATCAACCCCCCTCCTTTTGCATGTTTACTTTACTAGTTATTCCTTTCACTCGTACATATTAATGACCCATATGAGGTTGTGTTTTGATTGGTAAATTAGACCTAGCATCTCTATGGACAAACCCAGGGCTTATCGCTATCTATCCTCTAGGTAGTGTAGCAGTAGGAACAGGGTGCAGAACTGAAGGGAGGTAGGTCAGAAATTTGGTGCCGCTGCCAATGATTCTATTAGTCTAGGTATCAATTAAAGCATAAAGCGCTAGTAGGTAGATAGTATTTCTTTTATCTATTTCTTGTTCTATTTGCATGATGTATGAAAAAATAAGAAATTGAAAATTACCAAAAAGAGATATTTCCCGACATTGAGGCTTTGTATTTGTTATCATGTGTGAATTTTCTATCTTGTGATATTATTCGTGTTGAGCATGCATCTTCTAATTGGAACAAGGATACTTCACCATGGTATCTCATATCTAAAGTGCAGCGGTAAAAGACGCAGGCTAAGGAATTAAAAACTTCTAAGTCTCTTCCAACCCCCAAACTCAACGAGAATGAATGGGTTTACTTGGTTCATCCCTCCTAAGGTAAAAGGTAAACCTAGGATGATGCGGAAACCCACCTATTTTGATGTGATTGGTGGTGTAAAGGATGGTGATTCCGGTGATCCACCAAACCACTCTTTTTAGTTTCGAATGATTAAGGGAAAAATAAGGTGTGAAGATGAAATTAAAGATACGTTGCTTTTAAGGCATAGGTTTCTTTAAGTGTTTGGGATGAGTTCAATTTTTGGTGGAAATTTTATTCATCTATTGTTTGTGTGGAACAGTACTACATGGGTTTTAAATTTCTTTGGATGCAGATTCAAAAGAAAATTCATCAGAGAAACGAGGGCTTATGGTCCGCGCCAAAGAGCTTGGCGCGAGCCTATGCTTCGTGGCCAGGTACTTGGCGCGAGGCTATGCTTCATGCCCACATGTTTCCAGCACAAAGTTGACGTGGCCGCCACATCACCACAAAGCACGAAGCTGGCGCAGACTAGCACGAACCTAACGTGTGGGCGGCGCAGATCAACACCCGCTCGGCAGAGATGCCAAACGTTTGCGCAAGGCTTACCCTGGGATCCGTGCTACCGCCCACCTCAACCAATACTAGCCTAACCTAACTCCTATTTAAACCCCTTGGTCCATAACCCTCTTCAACACCAGCCTTTACTCTACTCTATTCCTCATAATTTTCTCTCTCGCCTAAAGTCCTCCAGCCAACCATCTCTCACTAAATCAATCATAACTCTCTCATTTTTCACCCAAATCCCCCATACCATATACCAATAATTTCCTCTTTCCAAGCTCTATCCAACCCATTACATTTCTTTTCCATAAATCCGTAAATCTGAGCATTTTATTAGGAGAAGATTCGGCCAAAATTGGTATTTTCTCTGAAGAGCTAAATTTTCAATCCTTTTTAGAGCATTGGAGTTGCTTGGACTCACCATAGGAGAAGTGCTGTATAAACATTGAGCGGAGATCCCACCACTCTTTCCACTCGAGGTAATCTTGGCCAAACTTAAATTTATTTTGGGAGAATCGGACTGGGTCGTCTACTATGGTATTATACTTGTATGTATGTGAAGTTTGGTGACTGGTGGTTGATAGATTTATTTGGGAGACATTATTCTATGTTGGGGGTAATTGGGAGAAGTTTCTTTTGCAATATTTTATCTATGGATGGTTATTATATTCTGTGAAGAGTATGCCTCGTGTACCGAGAGAGAGGGTTGAGTCTATGATGTGTCCATTTTATGTGCATATTTTGGGACTTTTTGGGATCAGTTATGCACTCTTTTTTCAACTAGAGCTTGTGTTTTGCCTTGAAATTCTCTTAGGAGAGGTAAGAGTGACTTTTGCGCTCTTTTACCTTTTCCAAGTGGATTTTTAGTGACGAGGAAAGAACATCAAGACTTGAAGACCGGAGGCCATTGAATATCACCTTTTGAAGACTGTGAAGACTTATTTTGAATATTTAAAGACTTGAAGAATGGAAGAAAAATGAAGTAAAGAGGAGAATTTGAACCAAGAAGGAAAATAATTTAGAATTGTTGACTGCATTCTTCGCGACGGGCGGAGATTATTTTGCGCATCGCGAACTTTGGGTGGCCAGAAATCTTCTTTGCCTTTTTTGTACTATAAATACTAAATCCTGTCCTCTCCCACCACTTCCTCTCTACGATTTTCTGGGTTTCAAACGCTAGTTTTCTTCTTTATTTTCTTAGTTTTTGTAGGATTAATTATGTCTTTTCATTATCGAGGTTAGTATAATCTTGGGATCAATTGATTGAGAATTCCTTTCTAATGTCTTGAGAATCATTCCTATCTTTCTATTACTTTCCCTATTGTGCATTTATTGAGCTTTGAATGTGGATTATTAATGGAATTAATGTTGTTGGAAGTTTGAGTATATGAATTACTTGTATGATTGCTTGTTAGGGTTGAGACAAAGTAGCTAATTTTCCCTTCTTTTAATGTGGAATCCAAGAGTATGAGTTAGAGCTTCTAAATGATGTTGATGTGTTGATAATTGCTAGATGAATGTGATGATGTTGAACTCATTTTCATGTTTGTGTTAGGTAGAAAATGAGAGAAGTCTAATAATGTTGATCGTTCTTGACTACTCTTGTGTAAATGTATGAATTGGTTAAATGCTTAGACACGGTGTAGTGTTTATAAGTGTTGCCATGCTTGTTGGTTCTTCGTCCTGAATGCCATCAATGAGATACTTTTAGTCATTTTTTGACTAAGGGAGTCATTGGTGAGGTTTGATAAGAGAAGTCTAATTCACTCTTGCAAACTACTCTTTAAGAAGGATAGAAGATTTATCTTTACAAAAAGTAGTGAAAATAGTGAATAGATTGTTTCACTCGTTCTTGAAGCCGTTGTTATTTAGTATTCATGTGTTATTAATGCAATATTTTAATTCATTTATTCCATGGGTTTTTTTAGAATAGGAAGTGTTTGAATGATTGAAGTGTTAGGGTGTTAAGAAAGTGACAATATCCGTAGCTCTTTGGCATGAAAATCCATGAACATGAACCTAGAATTTCTTGTGCATAATGTGTTGTGATTTTTGCTAGATAAGTATGTTAATGTCTATTGTTCTTATATTTATCCTATAGATGCAATGAAAGGTTTAATATTGAATGTGGTTTGTTCTAGGTTTAGCCTAATGAATGCTTTGTTTGGTTATAGCAATGTCTTTGGTAGAAGGCTTATTGTTATCAAACCTATGGTCCTTCGTGTGAAAAGCCGTTGATGAAATACCTATATGGTGTGGTTTACTTAGAGTGATTATCAACAAGGTTTGCAAATGGTCATTGTTTGTCTTTGCAAATTACTATTAAGAAGGAATGAATGTTGATCTTTGAATGGGAAGTGATAGCATTCCCCAAAGGTAACAAATGTTATAGAATGAGTGAATGGTTCAATGATATACATTTGGTTGGGAAGTGGAAGTCAATTTCCATCAAGGCTTTGTATTTCGTAGTTTTTACCCCTTTCTTAGTTTTCTTGATGATTAGCACAGTTACTTAAGTTTGCTAGTTAGTTTTTCTTTTACTTTCATAACTTAGGACCAACCCCCCCCCATTTACTTGCTTTTATATATATATATATATATATATATATATATATATATATATACATTTACTTCTAGCATAATATCTACCTCATATGTTTAAACGCTTAAGAAAATCCCTCTTCTTCGTGGAGGACCCCGACTAGATAGGAAGCATATAGAGCTTATAAATTTAACTTTGAGAGGTAAGACGATGACCTCCCAAATTTTGGCGCTGCTGCTGGGGAAGACGTATATATTTTTAAGTGTTTAGCCATGTTTGGTTGCATATTAACAAGTTGTTTATATTTTCCACTCCTTGGTGGTAGTTTTTTTTGAGTAGGTATTGCTTGAGTTCTTGGTAAATTTTTATCAAGAATCCTTGAAATATGATTTCAGACTTTTGAAAAAGAAAAAAAAAAATCGTCTCACCTTGAGGGAACTCAGAAAAGAGGCTCAAGAAGAAAGGTTTTGTAGGATGTATCATTCCAACCATCCTACCATGTCTTTCTATATGTTGAGAGAGGAGCACTATGAAGGGGAAAGAACCCATGGTTTCCAAAACTAAGGGTATTATGAAGAGTGCTACCAAGAGGTAGGAGATGTTGGTCTTCAAGGGCAAGAAACTCAAGAATGGTATCCATACCACAATTCCTGAAATCCGGAGTGGAGTGGTAATCCAGATTGGTGGTATGAGAATGAGATGGAAAACCAACAGTACGAGCAAAATAGTTGGCCATCACCATTTTATACCATACCCCAAAACCAAGCCCAACAAGAAAGTTCAAGTTTGACACGTGAGGAAGTCATGAATGCAATAGCAAACTTGAACAACTTGACTAGTGAGGAACCGAACACTTGGTTCTCCTCTAGTGTCGAGGCTATTGAGGGGCATGCAAGAAGTATATTGGAAGTGTTGGCCCAAATGGAAGCTCGTGATTCCGAAAATACACCATCCCAAGTCGTACTCGAGGATTCGATAAGTGTGGTCACCATGGGAAATGAGTTTGAGTTTGAAGGGGATGAGGAGTTGGTTGTTAGGAATGAAAAAAAAGGAGGAGGAGGTGATTGTGCTACATTCATTACCATCGTTTCCCCTACCCCACTTAGTGAGACAAATCCAGCATTTTTGGAATTTTTAAGGGAGATAAGAGAGGAGCCAAAAGACCACCCAACTCCCTTTAAACCATCCCCACCCCTACAAAACTTTCCTCTTGAATATTTTGTACCCCCATCTCTCTATTTTTGGATACTCGTGGTGAAGGGGTTTAAGCCCTCACCATATGGATAACATTAGGGTCATACCGATGACCTTAAAGATACAGAGCTAAGTCGTGCCAAAGATGTAAATAAATTTGGCTTTTATTTTTGTTTTTGTTGATTATTTTTTTGTTATTTTATCTTGTTCTTTTCAAAGTGTGTATCTTCCTTGATTTTTTTGCAATCTGAGGTGCATTACATTAAATTGATGAAGGGAGAAAAGATTGGGCAAAGGAAGGAAAAGCTTGGACATTTGTTGAATTCAAAATCATTGTAAGTGTTGGGAAAACTCATAGTTCATGAGGGGCGAACAAGTCTTCGCACGTCGCGAGAAACTATTTGCCTGTCACGAAGATATGTTCGCCCAGTGTGAGAAATTAGAAAAATGGGCAGAATATTGAGCATTCAGATCCTCCAATGCGTGAGGGACGAACAAATCTTTGCCCATCGCAAACTTCTTTCGCGCGGCGCGGAGGTTTCTTTTCCCATTGCAAAGAAATCAGAAAGTTTGCCAAAATTTCAGCTCCCAAGTGCATCAATTCGCGAGGGACGAACAATTCTTTGCCCGTCGCGAAGCTTGTTCATGCATCGTGAAGATTGACCAAAGTAGATTACAAATGGGCAGTACCCCTTTTTCTTCTTATAACTTCCTTCCTCTCCACCAAATACTCCAAAGAACCACCATACCTACCCTCATTTCTCCACCATCTTACATATATGGACATGAATATTCTTGCATCTTTATCGTACCCTTGTTGATTGTAGTGTACCGACTACATCATTGTGATCTTGATCTCTATATTCTATAATGATTCTTGGATGCTTGACGATATATCTCAGATATTTTCATTGGATAATTTCACATTGATGATTGCATGAGGCATTGGTTGCTCTTTAAGAATACTATGGTTATTAACTTTTGATGCTAAACCTAGTATTACAAATCTTTATGAACTTGTGAGTTTGATGTTGTTCTCTGTGGTGTTAGTCTTGATCAAACGACGCCAAAGGAGACAACGTTTTGCTCAAGGAGTGAATTCTTCTACGGCACTTTTGCTCTCCCCTCCGGCTCCAAAACTAATTTTGAGACCAATTCTATACAAATACTTGGGATTGCGCCATATCATCGGTGACTATGTGGAGAAATAGGAGTCACTCTACCTCTTACCTTGAGTTTTATTGTTCTTGTCTCACCTGTTTACATTGAGGGCAATGTAATGTTAGGAGTGTTGGGAGGGGTTAGAGGACTCACATGCATGCTAGCTTGATTTGGAATGTTTTTTCCTACTTTTGATTGGAAAAACATGAGAAAAGGGATGAAAATTTTGATTTTTTTGTTAAAAAATAGATGATGAAAAAGAAAAATTAAAAAAGAAAACCCGCTAAGTAGAAAACCTGCTAAGTTGAAAACCCAAAAGTGCAACTTAGGAAACATTGGGGAAAAGGTGTGGAAATGAGAGGCTACATGTACGGAAAAAGGTTAGATGTGAGCCAAAGAAACATGATGCGTGGCTAGGATGAAAACCCGAAAAGGCTCCTAGGTAAAATGAGAGAAATAAAGAGAAAAGAAAAAAATGCTATGATTTCACTCATTTGCCGGCGTTGGAGTTATAAGGTTGCAGTTGCCATATGGATGGATTGGGTAGCTCAACATTTTGAGACCTCTTGGGATTGGGATATTTAGGGGGAAAATGAAGTAAGTTGTGAATTTCTTGATTGTTTGATAGACTTCATTTTTGGAATGATATATTCGTATAGAGTGAAGTATGTGTTGGAATTGATGCATGTCTTTGACTTCACTTTGTTTCATTGGATTTGGGGATTGTCAATTCGGGACTTAGAAATATTTTTATGGATATCATTGAATTGATAGGTTGGTATGGTTTGGGTAGATTTAGGAATGGGGATTGTGCATGAATTCTCATTTGATCTTAACTATAGGATGTGTGATATTGAAAGTTTTGTGAGGTATTGATTTGGGGAATAGTAGTTTAGGATGAGTAAGGTTTAAGTGCAGGGAGGTTTGATGTGTCCATTTTATGTGCATATTTTGGAACTTTTTTGGATCACTTTTGCTCTCTTTTGTCAACTAGAGCATGTGTTTTTCCTTGAAATTCTCTTAGGAGAGGTAAGAGCGACTTTTGCACTCTTTTACCTTCTCTAAGTGGATTTTTTGTGACGAGGAAATAACATCAAGTCTTAAAGATTGGAGGCCGTTGAAGATCACCCTTTGAAAACTTTGAATACTTTCTTTGAATATTTGAAGACTTGGATAATGGAAGAAAATTGAAGTAAAGAGGAGAATGTTAACCAAAAAGGAAAAGAATTTAGGATTGCTGACTGCAGTCTTTGTGGCAGGCAAATATTAATTCGTGCGTCGTGAACTTCGGGTGGCAAGAAATCTTCTTTGCCTTTTTTGTACTATAAATACTAAATCATATCCTCTCTCCCACCACTTCCTCTCCTGCAATGTTTTGGGTTTCAAACCCTAGTTTTCTTATTTCTTCTCTTAGTTTTTGTAGGACTAATTATGTATTTTTATTAACTAGGTTAGTTTAATATTGGGACCAATTGATTGAGACTTCCTTGCTAACGTCTTGAGAATCATTCATATCTATCTATTGCTTTCCCTAATGTGCATTGATTGAGCTTTGAATGTGGATTATTAATGGCATAAATGTTGTTGGATGTTTGAGTATATGAATTACTTGTATGATTGCTTGTTAGGATTGGAAGGAAGTAGCTAATTTTTCCTTCTTTTAATGTGGAATCCAAGAGCATGAGTTAGAGTTTCTAAATGATGTTAATGTGTTGATAATTGATGGATGAATGTGATGATGTTGAACTCGTTGTCATGTTTATATTAGGTAGCAAATGAGAGAAGTCTATATGTCGATCGTTCTTGACTACTCTTGTGTAAATGTATGAATTGGTTAAATTCTTAGACACAGTGTAGTGTTTATACGTGTTGCCAAGTTTGTTGGTTCTTCATGCTCAATACCGTCAATGGGATACTTTTAGTCGTGTTTTGACTAAGGGAGTCATTGGTGAGGTTTAACAAGAGATGTCGAATTCACTCTTGCAAACTACTATCTCAGAAAGATAAAAGATTTATCTTCACAACAAGTAGTGAAAGTAGTGAATAGATTATTTCACTCATTCTTGAAGCCTTTGTTATTTAGTATTCATGTGTTATTAATGCTATATTTTACTTCATTTATTCCATGGGTTGTTTTAGAATAGGAAGTGTTTGTATGATTGAAGAGTTAGGGTGTTAGGAAAGTGAGCAATTCGTTAGCTCTTTGGCATGATCCAAGAATATGGATGTAGAACTTCTTGTGTATAATGTGTGGTGATTCTTGCTAAATAAGTATGTTAATCTGGATTATTCTCGTACTTATCCTATAGATGAAAAGAAAGTTTGAACCTTGAATTTGGTTTGTTCTAGGGTTTTCCAAGTAAATGCTTTGTTTGGTTAAATAACTAGTGATTTGGCAGAAGGCTTGTTGTTATCAAACCTATGGTCTTTCATGTGAAATGTCGTTGATGAAATAACTCTATGGTGTTGTTTTCTTAGAGTGATTATCAACGAAGTTTGAAAATGGTCATTGTTTGTCTTTGCAAATTACTATTAAGAAGGAATGAATGTTGATCTTTGAATGAGAAGTGATAACATTCAACATAGACAATAAATGTAATTGAATGAGTGAATGAATTCAGGATCCATAAGAGGTTTGGAAGTGAGGATCAATTACCCCCAAGGCTCTGTTAATTGTTGATTTAATCATCATTTTAGTAGTTGTTTCATGATTAGTATTGTTCTCTTGCTTTGCTAGTTGTTGTGTTTCAATTCATAATTTAGGACCAAAACCAAAACACTTGGAAAAATCCCTTTTCTTTGTGGACGACCCCGACTTGCCATTATCCACTTAATTGTAGATAGGAAGCATTAGGACTTCTAAATTTAACTTTGAGAGGTACAGGGATGACCTCAGTCTAGTGGGAAACCCTATATGGTTTTGACTACTCTACTTAGGGTCCACAAGGAAAGGCAGGGTGGCTCATAAATCACCCAATTTTGGAGACAAAGTTTGTAGACGAGAGGACCCTTAAGGATCTCAAACTCTACATACCTGTTCGGAGGTTGTAAGGAAGGATGGGAATGAAGGAGATTGCTACCTTATCTGCCCCTACCTACAATAGGTATACACTGGAGTTCTTGGCCACTATCAAGAAGTTTTGAGATGAATAGGGAAGGCAACGTGTTAGTTTCCATTTGGGAGATAAACTCTGCACCTTAACCTATAAGGATTTAAGGAAAATCTTCAAATGGAAGGAGCAAAGAAAGGTAATGAGGTTCAACGAGCCAAACACGTGTAATCTGCCCACCTTTTGGAATGCCATCACCAGGCAGATTAGGAGTAAGAATAGAAAGATCAACGACATAGTGAACCCGGGACTTAGATATGTGGCTAGGCTATTGAGCATGATAGTTAGCTGCCATGGTGTTATGAGGTGGGGGTTATCACCCATCCTCAATGCAACCCCATGCCCACATGAATGCCAAAATGGTGATGCAGTCCCATGCCGCTCAACGCGTGCCTTTGAACCAGTCACCCTCTACTGCACTGCACACGCCTCTAGGTTATCCAGTGCTGACTTCCTAACCACTCATGGCCCATGATGTCCCCCTCTGTGCCTGCGATGCACTGTGCACAATGCCCGATCTGTTCGTGCTGAACACCCATACGCGCAATGCCTATCGCCTGACAGACCAGCACACTAAGTGTTAAGTCACGGCCCGAGAAGACATGTCCCAAGATCCTTGTCCCAGAAGTCTTCTCTTTTGCTTGTAATAGTACTAGCTAGTATATTAGCTTAGTTCCTTTACTTAAGGTCCAGATGTACGTGCATTGTTTCCTTTGACCTTCTTTTGTCGTTGTACTCGGTACTCGTGATAACATTTGTACAACATATATGTGGAGTTCTGAGCTACCCACATCTGGTTACCATTTTGTAATATATTGAAAATGAGCGTTAGCTCCCCAGTTGTCGGGCCTTGTATTGCATTGTTCGCTTGCGTGTGTGAAGCCATACTTCTAATCTAAACTTGTGCGTGTATTTTCGCTGCATACTCAACCACATCTCTCTATAGGATTGGTGTGCTGTGAGCAACCAAGTTGAGTGCGACACACGTGGGAAATATACCGGTAGTCATGACACTTTAGCACGGCTAGACCACACGGTTAAACCCCCCCCCCCCGAGGGTGACTCGTGACACTTGGTATCAGAGCTCAAACAGTCCTTAAGTGCATAGTGAAAGGTCATCACTATGTCGAAGAAGACGGATTGGTTGGAGAACATTCAGAGGGTTATCTTTGGTGAGGCTCAAGGGTTTAGGTGCCTAGCTAACCGAGTGGATTAGATGGAAATAGATGTTTCCATTATGAGTAGAGACATCAAAGTGGCCAATGCGAAGGTTGCACATCAAGATGAGGAGATCGTTGAGCTAACGTAAGGTTTGGCATCTCACAAGTCAGACGTTCCTGATTTGAGGGGCATCATTGAGAAGCTTAGTGGAGACGTGTGTGTGCTCATACAAGCTATTGCTAACCTGTCCCAAGGTGGGGGCGGTGGTGGTGGTGTCTGTGTTGTGCATGAATGGAAAGTCCCTGAGTGTAAGAAATATAGCGGGGCACGTGATGCGGGAGAGCTTGATAACTTCTTGTATGAGTTAGATTAATACTTCAAGGTGACCGGGATGGATTCAGAATATGAGAAAGTCACGGTTACCATGATGTACCTGGAGGTCTCTGCTATAGTGTGGTGGCGATCTTAAGACGCAGAGATAAAGCCAAGACGCTTGGCCATCGACATATGGGATGAAGTGAAGCTCAAGGTGAGGCAATAATTTATGCCCACCAATGTGGAGGAACATGCATTATTGAGACTAAGAACCAACGTGGCGGCTTTCCAAGCTTGTATGCTCGGCTTGCCTGACCATTCGGAGGAGTACAAACTCCATGACTTCAGCCGAGGATTAAAGCTGTAGGCTAGACTCTAGCTAAGGAGAGCTCATTGTACTGACTATAACTGTAATGGAGATTGCATTCGTCAAAATTTTGGAGAACTGTAATGGCGGAGGACCGCAAAGGGTTGACTGGGAGGTGAACGGTTCTACTATTTCCAAGGTGGATAATGGTATAGGTTCCAGTTCTCCCAAGGTGAGGGTAACCTTAAGCCCTGTCTGAGCGGCAGAGGTAGCTACAAGCCCAATTCAAGTGTCCGAATGAATGGGGGAAGCCTCAGTTCAAGAGTGGCTAGTTCTGTTGGGTCCAAACCAAGGTGGGATGGGGAAGGAGCGACTTGTGTGTGAAACGTGCAAAGGGAATCATGCCCTTGTTGATTGTCCAACAGAGGATATGATCACTATTATGTTGCTCAAGGACTCGAGACAAATCAAGGAAGCACTAAGCGAGGTAGTTCAGGAGCAGTCAGCTGTGGAGTCTGGGCCCGAAGAGGAAGAACCTTGCTCCATGGAGGCATTGAATCTATAGTGTAATTCTATGGTGGGATCAATGGAGCCTGGGTGGTTGAATCCATTAATGGAGCCCAAGATCAACCGTGTGGTTGCTGTAGTGCGATCAAAGAGAGCCACGAATTGGTCAAGCAAAGTGGGAAAGGCCGCACCAAAGCTTGACGAACCTGAGATTGTCCGTGTGAAACCAGTGCGACAGACTAATGGAGCATTGATGCATATGGACTTGCACGTGAAAGGAAAACCCATCTGAGCGATGGTCGACACGGGAGCTAGCCATGTGTATGACTCCAAAAAATAGGCATCGGGATGGGGGTTCACGTTGGAGAAAGCTGTGGACAGAATGAAGGCCGTTAACAGTATAGTTCAACTGGTACTAGGTGTTGCGAGGCGATGTTCATTCTAGGTTGGCACCATGAAAGACACAGTGGATTTCCATGTCGTTAAAATGGATGACTTCGGTTTAGCCCTCGGCATGGATTTTCTGAGAGATGCATGAATTTTCGTATACCCTTATAGAAACTGCCTTTACGTCTTAGGCACTTCAAAGAGATCACCCAGGGATAAACTATCAGCTTTGCTGGTAGTCATGTGCATAAGACAAGATGAGGATTGCGGTTCAGTGGATCCTGATAGGGAGAACAACAATGAGAGAGAAGTGTCTACACCAGCAATGGGTTTTCCTGATGGATTCGGGGAGCTTTGTGAAGCATGTCTGAAGACTGAGCATGTTTTGGGTCGCTCCCCTGCTATAAGGGATGAAGATTTTTCGAGCAAAGAGGGTGGGAAGCGTTTATCGGTTGCCAAGAAGATCTGGATTCCAAAGATATATCTGTCGGATGACGCATCCCATCAAATTTCCTATTTTGAGTCATTCAAGCAAGCTAAACCTTGTAAACCTCGACGGGGAAATTTGATTCATCATTCACATCATCAACCCCTTGTTGTTCTACAAGGTAGGAGGTAGAAACGTGAACGGGTGATGATGCGTACCAGACAGCATCTAGAGTTTGACATTCCTTTAATCATCCATCAAGGAGTGGGTGCTATAAAATCAAGCCAGATCAAACTGGAATGGAAGAGAAGCAAAGGACCACGGCTAAACAAGAGTACACCAGCGCCAGTAATTGAATTAACCCCTTTCTTAAGGCAGAATTGTACGAGAAAAATGTGGGTACCGAAGCACCTTAGAGAATTGATGGCTCCGGGGACATTCACCAAATTGAGTGGGGGAGAATTTTATAGGGTGGGGCTTATCACCCAACCTCAACGCAACCACATGCCCATATGCATGCCAAAATGGTATTGTGGTTCTGTGCCGCTTAACGCATGCCTGTAAACTGGTCTCCCTTGACTGCGCCGCACTGGGTCATCCAGTGCCTACCGCCTAACCACTCATGGCCCGTGATGTCCCCCTCTACACCCACGTTTATGCTATGCACAATGCCTGTGCGCGCAACTCCCGATCGCCTGCCAGGCTAGCACACTAAGTGTTGAGTCACGACTCGAGAAGACATGCCCCAAGTTCCTTGTCCCAGAAGTCTTCTCTTTTGCTCGTAATGGTATTAGCTATCTTAGTTCCTTTATTTAAGGACCAAGAATACGTGCCTTGTTTCCTTTGACCTTGTTTTGTCGTTGTACCTGGTCTCGTGATAACGTTTGTACAACATATATGTGGAGTACTGAGCTACCCACATCCGGTTACCATTTTGCAATATATTGAAAATGAGAGTTTGCTCCCCAGTTGTCAGGCCGTGTATTGTATTTTTTGCTTGTGTGTGTGAAGCCATGCTCCTAATCTAAACCCGTGTGTGTATTTCCACTACATACTCGACCACGTCCCTCTAAAGGCTTGGTGTGCTGCGAGTAACCAAGCTGAGTACGGCATGCGTGGGAAATCAGGAAGTAGTAATGACACTCTAGGAAATCTAGGCCGCACGGTTAACTCCCCCAGAGGGTGACCCATGACACATAAAAAGGCTACCGCCTCCTCTTATGAGGACTGTACGATTCTTCTATGGTCTATGTTCACAAGGAAGGGTTTTCCCAACTTGGTAGAGGAGTTTGTCTCTTGGAGTATGGATCTTACTTTCTTAGCTGCCCACACTAGCAAGATCTTAATGGGAGGAATGGTTACATTTGTGGTACGACACTTCAGCCTCCCGGAGAGTGAGTGCATGAGGGAGACCCCTAGTGCAACCTTTACACTCACCTTATCAGTTATGGTAGAGGCTAAGCTGATAAAAAGAGAGCGTGGTTCTGCTTTCTAGCTGTACATGGGGGAGAAATTCATGAGTCTTCCCCAGAGTAAGAGAATCAAGTTGGGAAAGTCCTTCAGGCTGCCAGATCTTATCATTGAGCCTTACGCGGGTTTAAAGGAAGTTTTAGGAGAGAATATCCCAGAATATGAGAATCTTGAGGAGGAGTATGAGCAACAAGAGCAGGTTCCAGAGTTTCCAAAGCAGCAAATTCCCCTTGGGATCACTATTGAGCAGCTAGCTCCATCTCATGATGTGCCACCACTTATGAGGCACCCTATAGCACCACTTCCACTTTCCCAGCATGTATCAAGCCTCCCCCTTTTCTAGGGCCAATCAATATGCATGAGGAGTCCTTCCATTCTACGGGGAATGGCGCTATGAGTTCCCATAGACATAGCATCTCCTCCCATTATCAGGATTTCTCGGAGCATAGTAGGCATGGCAGCCAGAGGTCTCTTTCTTCTTTCAAGCCTCACAGACATAGTGTTGCGGGGAATTCTCATTAGGAAGCTCATTCATGGCAGCATCTTCAGTACAACCCTTTCCATGAGCACATGTTGCCAGGTTTTGGGTCTATTTCTCATTACCCTATGTGGGCCAAGCCACCACCAGAATACCACTCGAAGTGGACCTTATCCTTGTAGAATTCCATATTTGGGGTTAGACATGATTTGGCCACCGCCAGAGCTCAGCTAGATAACCATCAATGAGATATAGTTGATAGATTTGACAAAGTGGATGATCAGCTACATTATCTAACGGAAGGCATGGGAGCACTCCGGAATGAGATCACGGATATCAGTGACAGGTTAGGAGTGCAGGCATAGAGGAGCGCTATATGAATCTTCCACAGGGGCAGGGGCAAGGAGCCAGATGCCACAGGAGGGAATGATCATTCATATGGATCCAACCTCTCTTACACTTAGTTACTTGCATTAGAAATAATGCAAGAACTAAGTGTGGGGAGGGGTTGGAATATCTTCTATTATGGTACCCCCTTTGCTAGTACCTCTTTTAACCTATGTTTTATTGTGTTAGATTTCTTGATGACTATCTTTTTCATGTTTTTGTTTACTTCCCTCATTGAATTCTTTGTTTTTTTTGTATGAGGGCACCTTTTGTAGTGTTTGGGGAAGTTTTTGGTGGTGTATTTTTGAGTTTGACTATCTTTTGTAGTGTAAAGCACACTTTTGGGGCAATCTTTTGCTACACTAAAAAAATTGAAAAACATGAAAAAAAATACAAAACCTGGACAAGTTGAAAACCTGAAAGGGCAACTTGGTTAACATGAGGAAAAGCCCCGGATAGGTTAAAAGACCTAGGTGAAAATGATAGGCTAGGCCCGGCTAGGCTTATGAGCCTAGGCTAAAATGAGATGCCGTGTGAAATAAGGTGAGAAGTGAGTACCCTTTGTGTGTTAAATCTAGGATAAAAACCCAAAAGGGCTCCTAGGCAAAATGAGAAAAATTGACAGAAAACAAAAAAAACTAGGTTGAATGCATGCTTCCGTGGTGGATTGTTTTTTAAGATGACTTTTTAATTTCTTTTGGGATAATTTTGGGAAAAGTAAGTGGGAGATCATCGCCGTACCTCTCAAAGTTATATTTTTAAGCCCTAATGCTTCCCATCTACAATTAATTAGATAATGGCAAGTCGGGGTCGTCCATGAGAAGAGGGGTCTTTTCAAGTATTTAAACATATATAGGAGAAAACATACTAGATATAAGCATATATAGATACATATAAAAGCATGTAAAATGGGGAGGTTTTGGTTGGTTTTTTTGGTCCTAAATTATCAAATTGAAAGACAACAATTAGCAAAGCAAGAGAACTGTGCTAATCATGCAACAACTTAATAAATGATTAAAAAAATAATTAACGGAGCCTTGGGGGCAATTGACTTCCACTTCCAAAGTTCCTATAGCTCATTGATTCATTCACTCATTCAATTACATTTATTTTCTGTGGGAAATGCTATCACTTCTGATTTGAAGATCAACATTCATTCCTTCTTAATTGTAGTTTGCAAAGACAAGCAACGCCCATTTGCAAACCTTATTGATGATCACCCTAGGCAAACAACACCATAGAGGTATTTTATCAATGGCATTTCACCCAAAGGATCATAGGTTTGATAACAAAAATCCTTCTACCAAAGACATAGTCATTTAACCAAACAAAGCATTTATTAGGTTAAACCTAGAACAAACCACATTCAAGGTTCGACCTTTCTTTGCATCTACGGGATAAATATGAGAACAATCAACAGTAACATACTCATCTATCAAGAATCACCACACATTATTCACAAGAAGTTCTAAATTCATGCTTTTGGATTCCATGTCCAATGAGCTAAGAAATTTGCAACTTTCCTAACACCCTAACACTTCAATCATAAAAACATTTCATATTCTCAAACAACTCATGGTATAAATGAGGCAAAACACAACATTAATGGCTTAATAAATTATCTCCAAGAAATGTTCATAAATGAGAAATTATAGAATCTTACTACATAAGTTTGGAAGCTTCAATCAATTGCTCCCAAGAACTAGAATTAGCTACTAGAGTTCATACTAGTTAATGCTAACAAACCAAACATAATACAAGATAAATCAAAGATGAAAATGGTGGAAAACTAGGGTTAGAATAGTGCCAAAATCATAGGGAGAAGAGATTGTGAATCAGAGGAAAGATAATGCTATTTATATTTGAAAAAGGATAAGGTTAGGTTCTGGCCACCCGTGCATTGCGACTCCCGACAGGTTCGCTGCGACTTGCGACGGGCGTCAGAACTTACCCTTGTCTTCTTTTCTTTTTCTTGTGGAAAAAACTCTTCATTACAATAATTCCTCTCATTTTTCAAGTCTTAAAATCTTTGAAGCAAGTCTTCAAAGTCTTCAAAAGATTATCTTCAACGGCCTCAGGTCTTCAAGTCTTCAAATCTTTGAATGAAGTTTTGAAAGTCTTTGAAAGGTGATCTTCAATGGCCTCCAGTCTTCAAGACTCTATGGTCTTCCTTTGTCACGCAAAATCTACTTAGAAGAGGTAAAAGAGCATAAAGTCGCTCTTACCTCTGCTAAGAGAATTTCAAGGTAAAACACAAACTCTTGATAGTAAAAGAGCACAACAGTGATGCCAAAAAGTACTAAATTATGCACATAAAATGGACACATCAAACGTCCCCACACTTAAACCTTACTCGCCCTCGAGTAAGAAAAGATCCAAGCATACGAAGGAAGTGACGTATCCACATCCTAACTACTATTCCCCCAAGTCAATACCTCACAAAACTCTCAATATCACACATCCCAATGTTAAGGTCAAATGAGAAGTTTCCCACAACCCCCATTCCTAAATCTACCCAAACCATATCAACCTATCAATTCATTGTATCTCTAAAACATTTCCAAATCTCAAATTGATGATCCCAAATCCAATGGTACAAGTCGAAGCTAAAAGCATATATAAAGGTTAAACATATGCTCCACTTTATACCATTATATCATCCTAAAAAAGAAGTATATTAATGATCAATAATTTCATAACTTAATTCGCTTCCCCGCTAAATTTCCCACTCCCAAGAGGTTCTCAAGATGTCAAGCTACCCGATTCATCCATATGGCCACCGCAACCTTATAACTCCAATGCCGGCAAATGAGTGAACACCTAACACTTTTCTTTTTCTCTCTTTCTCTCAATTTTCCTAGGAGCCCTCTCGGGTTTTCATTCTAACCACACATCATGTTTATTCGACTGACATCTCACCTTTTTCCACACATTTAGCCTCTAATTTTTTCCTAGGTCGTTCTTTTGGGTTTTCAACATATCTGGGCCCCCAATGTCACCTAGGATGCTCTCTCAGGTTTTCAACTTAGCAGGGTTCTTTTTATTTACATTTTTTTCATTTTATTATTTTTTCAAAATTTTCAAAATTTTAATGTTTCTCCAATCCAAAATGTAGCAAAGTGCTCTCCAAATGTTAAGCCTAAGAAAAATATCAAAGCTAACATCAACCAAGTACATCAAAAGGAAAGCATCCCCCAAAATAAAAAGGGAGAAAATATCCAAAACAAAACGAAAAAAAATTATCTCAAAAGTAGCGAGTCTAACAAAAATATCTCCAAACCAAGTAGTGAAATCAATGAATACCACTCCCCACACTTAGAACCTTATATTTCCCTCAATGTAAACAAATAGGGGTAAACGTACACAGCAAAGTATGGAAAGGGTAAGAATATAATGCTTACAAATCACTGCTGTGAGGAAGAAGGGCCACCACCGAAATAACGCTGCTGATAATGAGCCAACCAATATGTGCTCCTCTGTCTCCTAGCTCTACGCCTCTCTGCTCCAAGATTAGGGCCTGAGACACCACCTTCCTGGGATTTCATCTCATGGATGCGAGCTAATTGGTAGTCAATCTCCCTATCCATGTCGATCAAGCTTTGGGAGACAAACACATTGTGCTCCAGTATCATGCTGTCCTGGCGGCGGAATCTATCCTGCATGTTATACATCATACTCTCATAGAAATCAGGTGGAGGCTGGGAGTAGTGAGGTGGCACATAATATCATCTATAGCTGGACATATCATCTATAGCGCAGCTTAAGAGCAACTCGCTCGAATATCAACCATAGCTGGAAATATCATCTAGAGTGCCACTTCAGAGAAACCCGCTCGAACATCAGTCGTAGCTGGAAATATCATCTAGAGCGCCTCTTAAGAGCAACCCACTCAAACATCAGCCATAGCTAGAAATATCATCTAGAGCGCTGCATAAGAGCAACCCGCTCGTCATAGCTTGTAGTACTTTCTCAGGTTGGTGATGTTCCACCTACTTGGTACTCGAACCCCATTCATCTCTTCGAGAACATACCTTCCCAATTTGCAGCTAGCTTCCCTTCAGGTTCCTTTCTGCTTTTCTTGTTTTTTCTCATTACCAATTCCCTCGGATTAAACAACATCTTCTTTAACCTTCTTTCATGGTACCTTCTGACCCGTTCTTTGACTTTAGCCTCATGTAAAGAAGCTAACTCTCTCTTTTCTTCTTCCATATCCAAATCCAGACACAAGTTTTGCTGATTGCCTATATCATCTGCAGCAGCCATCATCCTTGGGCTAGGAACACCTATTTTTGCAAGGATTACTGCCTCTGAGTCATATACTAGGCCATAAGGCCTTTCACCAGTAGTGGAAGACTCAGCTGTCTGATACACCTACAACACATTGGGTAATTCCCATATTCAATTACCTTCCGCCCCCTCGAGGCATGCTCGTATACCATTTACTATTGTTCTGTTGATCATCTCCACCTGCCCATTAGCTTGGAGGTTGTAAAATGATGTCACCTTTTGCTTAATCTGATATTTTTTGCACCGCTTCTTAAAGGGATCCTAAGCAAACTGTGTTCCGTTATTCGTGATGATCGCCCTTGGGATTCCAAAATGGCACACAATATTCTTCCAGCAAAAGGAAATGATAGTTTTTCTCCTTATGTTCGTCAGGGGCTCGGCCTCAACCCACTTCAAGAAATAATCAATGGCCACTATTAGGTATATGAATTTTCTGGGAACTTGTGCAAAATTTCCTACCAGGTCGATCCCCCACTTATCAAATGGCCAGGAACTATAGATGTTTCTCATCTCTTCCCGGGGAATATGTGTTATAGGGGCATGTCTTTGACACTGGTGGCAAGCCTGGATGTATTGATTTGCATCCTCAAACATTGTCAACCAGTAAAATCCCGCTCGGATTAGCCTCCTCGCCACGGATCTGGCTCCCTAGTAGCTGCCGCATACCCCCTTGTAGACTTCCCTTATGAGATAATCATACTCATGGGGGTTAACGCACCGAAGCAACAGATGCAAATGACCCTTTCTGTATAACACTTTTTCCTGCAACACATACATTAGAGCTTTCAACCTTATCTTTCTGGCATCCACTTCATTTTTTGTTAGGACACCCTCTCAGAGATAGGCCATGAACGATGTCATCCAAGAGTCTTCTGCTTCCATTGCCATAACTACAAGTTCTTTGAAACTTTGTTTGCTCAAAGTTTCCATGAGTAGTTTCTTCTAGGTATCTTTGTAGGTTACGCTTTACTAGTATTCCCTATTCACATGTTGAACCACAATGTGAGAGTCACTAAAAACCTCCATTTCCTCAACCTGTAGCTCCCTTGCTAGGCGCAATCCAGTGATCACTACTTCATACTTAGCCTCATTGTTAGTTTCTTTGAATGTGGAGTTCAACGCGTAAGGGTAATCTTTGCTATTAGGGCTGGTTAACAAAACCATGGCTCCACTTCCTCCTGAATGTGACGAACCGTCCACATACAACTTCCATACCTCCTTTTGGCTCACTTCCACCTTTCAAATGGGATCCAAACACATCTCGAGGGGCTGTATAATTTCCACTATGAAGTCTGCCAGCGCCTGACCCTTAATTGCAACTCGAGGTTGATATTGGATATCGTGCTCTCCCAATTCCATTACCCACTTCATCATTCTTCCCAAAATCTCTGGCTTCAGTAGAATCTGTCAAATGGGGTGGTTCATAAGCACCACTATTTTGTGCCCCTCGTAGTAGGGTCTCAGCCTTCTGGCTGCATGTACGAGGGCCATAATTAACCTCTCGAGGACAGTATACCTTCTCCGAGACCATGAATCTGAGGAACTTTCTCGCCCCTACACCGATGGGTTCAACTTCAAATTACCCCTCGAAGCCTACTGAATGTTTCTTCTAGGTTCTTTAAGAATTCTCCATGACTTTTGCTTTTGACGACCATATCATCCACATAAATTTCCATATTCTTCCAGATCTTCCCCCTGAACAGTTTATCAACTAGCCTCTCGTAAGTGGCCCTAGCATTTTTTAAGACAAATGGAATCTTCTTATAACAGTACGTGCCCATATCTGTAACTAACGATGTTTTTTCCTTGTCTTTCTTCACCATGAGTATTTGGTGATACCCCTTATGCACATCAAAGAAAGCTAGAACCTGATATCTAGTGATGGCTTCCTCCAATTTGTCGATTGGTGGCAACGGGTAACTATATTTGGGGTTGCATTTATTTAAATCGGTGAAGTCTATACACATTCTCCAGGCCCCATCATGCTTTGGAACCATGACTGGGTTAGCAATCCATTTGGGGTAGAACACCTCCTCGAAGACATCTACCCTCAACAACTTCTCCACCTCTTCTTTAATTGCTTCAACTCTTTTGGGGTCACTGGCTTAATCGAGGGGTCAATGTTCATCCTGTGTAGTGCGAGACTCAAAGGTACTCCCATTAGGTCAGAAGTATCCCACAAGAACACGTCCTCATATTCTCCCAATAAGTTTCTCAGTCTCTCCTTAACATCTTCAGGAATTATCTTCCCCACAGCTACTGATCACATATCCCGAATAGGCATTTGTATTGTATCAGCCAATCCCACATCTGCGTGCACCATTGCTACATCTCTTTGATTTCTTGCTTCTCGTACCGCCATAAGGTTACATTTTCAAGCCACAATTTTATCTCCTTTAATGGATGGCACTCTTTTTTCAGTCGGGAACTTAACCATCAGGTGATAAGGTGACAAGACTGCCCAAGCCTGGCACATCAATGGCCTTCCTAAAATCAAATTATAAGGGGAAGTGGCATCCACAATAGTGAAATTACACCTAATAGTCACCCCTTTGTTGCCATCTGCTACGCGAATGGGTAGGGTTATCTCTCCTATGGGGAATATTGGATTTCTGGTGAATCCGGATAAATGGGAAGCTGACCTTTTCAAGTTGTCGGGCCCTATATCCAACTAGTCAAAGCACTCAGCAAACATCACTTCTACCCCACTTCCATCATCAATGAATACTCTTCTTATCAAAGAAGTTCCAATAATAGCTAAAATTACCATAGGATCTGCATGAGGTGTTTGGTTTGGTACGGTATCCGCTTCCGAGAAAGTGATAGTCTCATCTTATCAAAACCTCTTGTGGATGGGCTCTTCCACGGGGACCCTTTGAGCCTCTGCTCTTATCACAACGTTCGAAGATCTCTCTACCACCATGCCATTGATGACATTAATTACTCTTCGCGTGGGTGGGTTTTCCTTATTTTGGTTATCTTGATTTCCCCCATGTTGGTCCTGGGGTCTATCCTATCTTCCTTCATGCCCCCTGTCTCGAACTGCTTGTTCTTAAGGACTTCTAGCTCCTCTACCCCCATTGTTTTGATTTTTCCTTCTATAAGGCTTCCATTGGTTCATTCGAGGCCTCGAGGGGGCAGCATTGCTCCTGTGTCCTTTCCCTCAAAATCGTCTTTCCTGTTCACACCTATCGATCACCATCCTCAACTGCATGTGATCATTTGTGTCATGGCCGTAATCCCTGTGATGATCGCAATACCAATTTGTTGCCCTCCAGGCCACTACCGAGTTGTGCAAAATCTACAAGGGTGGGGGTGCTTGGAAAAACCCTCTATGTATACTTAAGATTTGTGCATGAGTTCTCCCTCCAAGCATTGGTTGCAATGGAGTGTACTCTCGAATGGTGTTCTTATGGGTTCGACCGGCCTTTTCCCTCTATGTTATACATTTCCTCCCATTTTCTTTTTAAAGCTATCTCTTTTCTTTCTAGTTTCTTCCTCTACCCTCGAGTACTGCTCTACAATTTCCTGAAGGTTTTTCAAGGTCTTAAGGGTGTTAGTACTCAGCTTCTTGTATAATTCCAAGTCTTTCATCCCCAGCAGGTACCCCCTAGATTACCTCATTCTCCATTGTTTCTATCACTCCCAAGCTCTCATCCATATACCGATAATAGAAGGCTTCTGTACTTTCCCCTGTCTTTTGCTTGTTTGGTAGAGTTCTAATAGAGTTTTGGTGAACTTCTTCTTCTGTGCATACTAGCTTAACAATGCTCCGTTAAAGTCTTGGTACGATCGGAGCGAGCCTCTTGGCAACTTATTGAACCAATTTTGTGTTTTTCCCCGCAGGTAGCTTCCTACCAACTTGCGTGTCAATTTCTCTTCGAAATCCCTTGAACTCATTAAGCATTGGAACATATGGATGAATTCTCAAGGGCCGGTCTCACCATTGTACATGGGAAGTCCTTCCAGAGGCTTCACTTCTATTGGCCACCGAACCATGTGATCACCGGGCTGAATGGAGACCCTACAGACTGGCCCAAGGGTCCGATCAACCCATCTAATTCCCTCTTTAACGACTCACTTAATGGGGATTCATGTTGCCCCCCAGTTAGGTTCAGCCCCCTTTCGTGATTCCCCAGTTGTGGCAGATAAGAAAGTTGAGTTGCCCCATATCCAGGGTTTATCTAAGGTTGTCCAAAACTCGGGTATGCTGGTGCTGGTGGTGGTGTTGGTTGGTCATAGGGATTCTCACTAATAATTATTCCTTGAATTCTCATACTTCTGTATCCTTGCATGGAAAAGAAGCCATCATTCCATATGTCACTCCTGGACCGGCCAGGTCAAAGGTAGGAGCGGATGGGGCTAGTGAAGGTAACGAATATACTGGGCCCTATGAGTAACTAGGGATAGAAGGCGAGGCCTAGCTTGTAATGGCTCTCTAGCATATGCATGTTAATAAGCTATTGCAGGCAGAGAGGCCCACCCCATAGTTATTCCTACAGGTGAGGGTTGCAATATTCCGTGCGTGGCCTGCCACCCCATAGTTATTTTGCAGTCAAACCTGAGCCGCTCGTTCTACATCTTGGTTCGGGGTTACCCTCCCCGCATTCTGATTTCCTTGCCAGAACTGGTCATAGGCTTCCATATATGAACCAAAATCATTTGTAAACCTTACGTCCCTCAGATTGGCTACCCCTTCAAGCAAGGAATCATGGTTCCTCTATTCTTTCTCTCCCGTCATTTCCAATCTCCTCGAGGGCCCTGGCACATTATTCTGGATTGGTGCCAAGGTATTTGCGATGAATGTTGCTGAAGTTTTCCCCCCTTTGTGGTCTACGACCGTAATAGGCTCTGCACGCGGCTCCATACCTAGCGTTTAAAGAGTAGCCATACCGATATCCTTGACAAGGGCATCATTTCCTACCCCTGAATTCTCCATTCTTAACCTTTGCGGAGACCCAGTCCCCGTACCTATCAATCTTAACCTTTCACTCCTTTGAATAACCGTGGACATAAACCCTCAAAACCCTTGATCTATCTTAGTCGTCCCCATAGACGGTGCCACTTGATGCGTCTCGAACGACCGATTAGTTCGAGGGCTTGAGTTCCTCTCAAACTAACCTGCAATAAAACTATCCCTGGGGGTTCCAGGGATCAGCACTCGGATGCCTAAGTTAGTCCAAGAGTCCAATATGATTAAGATAGAATGAATGACAAGTAAATGCGTATCTTGTATTAATACTCCTTGTCCAAAATAACATCCTCCTTAATTATCTCCCTTAATTACCCACAAATGCGGTAATTATATTAGGGTATTAAATAATACCCTAATTGGGCCACTACATCTTCAACCCAATGGTCTTCTCGGGCTCAACTTATATCACTAGTTTAACAATAGACTCGACATCGGTTCCCTCCCTAGTTACAGTCCTCACGATCTCCCTTCCTATAGGATCGTCATAATTCCAAACCTCTTCGGTATAGTAGTGGAATGCAAGAAATTCATCCTCCTTGGGGGGAATATTTGGCAACCCGTACAACTCATTTATGGATTCTGCAGTTAAATTAACCATTTACCCACTACAGAATGCCTTAGTCCACCTTCCAGCACACCTCAAATTAGCATAGAACTCACTCACTATGCTGAGGTTGAACATTGGAGGTGTGTCACACAATTTCTCCGACCCAAGTGCCTAGATTGTTTCTTCAAAGGGGGGATAATTTTTTATTCCACTCTCCAGGAAATACTACCTTTGTTTAACAATAGACTCAACATGTTCCCTCCTTGGTTACAATCCTCATGATATCCCTTCCCGTGGGATCGTCATAATCCCAAACCTCTTCGGTATAGTAGTGGAATGCAAGAAATTCATCCTCCTCGGGGGGAATATTTGGCAACCCGTACAACTCATTTATGGATTCTGCAATTAATTTAACCATTTTCCCACTACAGAATGCCTCAGTCCACCTTCCAGCACACCTCAAATTAGCATAGAACTCACTCACTATGTTGAGGTTGAACATTGGAAGCATGTCACACAATTTCTCCCACCCAAGTGCCTAGATTATTTCTTCAAAGGGGGGAGCATTTTCAATTCCTCTTTCTGGGAAATACTACCTTTGTCTGTAGGTTTCTACCATTAATTTTGCCTGCTTCGAAATGAAACTTTTCTCCTGTTGTTTAACATTAGATTGCACATTCAGAGAGGAAGGGGATGCATTGTGTGTCCTCTTGTAGGGATTTTTGGGTGCCATATCCTACAATGTCAAATGAGGCATTTCAACAAACACCTTCCATGCAACCAAAAAAACCTGTACAATACTTGCTTTCTTGATCATCTACCCTCAATGCCACCCAATCATATCCAATCTATACATTAAGGTTGTTATTACACATTAACTCTATGTACATGATTGCAATATCAAAAAAAAAACTTGGATAGCAAAGTGAATCAACATTGAAAAAAGTTGTTGCTTTTCCAAAATCTTTGGTTTCAAGATTAATAATCTAGTATAATATAATAGCAATGTTTGAAAGAGAACTCACCTCAATCCTTCACATAGTTTGGGAGTCTAAACTGATGGAGTAGATGGGTTAGTTTTCCTCTTCAATGTTTAAAAAATGAAGAGAAGTCGTGTGTGGATCGGCAGAAAAAATAGAACTTAAATTTACTAGCACCGGTACGAAGCTTGAAAACCGGCGCTAAACTAACTAAACGCTGCTAGTTGAGGCTACGTTGAATTATTTTTCTCAAAGTTTTCTCCCAACCCGAGAACAAACGTGGATAATAAATTCCAAGGGTACAACGCCGGTTCAGTAACTGATGCTGAAATAAAGAAAAACCTGTGTTGTTGAGAAACAAGCAACTGCGTATGGCTGCTTTTAGTGATTTATTAAAATCCTTTTCTCAACCCGAGAGCTAATCCTGGAAATTTTGTCTAAGTACACTGTACCGGTATCAGGACCAATACTGACCTTTTAATCACCGGTGCTAACAATGGAACAGAGCACATACTCTATTTTCAACCTTCCATGAATATTACTATTAACAGCACTGGTTCATGTAAACCGGTGCTATCTTTTATGTATGGCACCAGTTTAGACAAATTAGGTGTTGTTTATCATATACTGCACCGGCTTTCACTACCGGTTTCTACAAAACAAGTGCTAGAAAAATATTACAGCACCGATTTTGTGGAATTATATGATATGCCATTAATGATTTCAGCACCGGTTCTAGAGGCCACCAGATTAGTGATTGGTGTCATAGTACCTGTTTTCTAGCAGTGGTAATTATAAAGTTTATGACCCGATTCATGCAACCCGAGAGTTTTATCTTCATTTATTCTAATTTACAGTTTAAACCTTGGTGTTTTCATAACTTATGGAAAGGTCATCTTTCAAGAGACGAACTCATTTATTTATATTGTATTTTATAGCACATCATCTTGTTTTAGACCGATTGACCGTTAGACATGGTCATTTTATAATCTCCGTAACTAATGAGGTGATTTGGCGCTTGTTTTTATCTATTGTAACAAGATTCCTATAACTTTTAAAAAAATTTTAAATGTATCGTAATGTAGAAATAATTATATTTTGACTATAAAGGCTATTGAAACAAGGTTTCTCATGATTGATCTAACCGTTAGTGAGTCTAATAGAAGACTTTCTCATTTTGTAGTGGTTAAAGTATTTATTATTGTGCTATTGAAAGAAGATCATTATTGTTTTATAAACAAAAAGTTATGCAAAATAGAGAATTTGTTGGAGTTGAACAAAAAAAATATAAAGAATATGAGTTTTCATTCTCCATTTTAGAGAAACTTTTGGAGAACCTGTTGGACTTGCTCTAAGAAGCACTAATGTAGGAATAGTCATTAATGATTCCATTGCACGACGCCTAAGGATTCTTACTTTGGAACCATTTTTGTCCAATGTTCTGATATCTGAACAATAGACGGATTCAAAAGTACATTAGATAACAGAATGTAAAATACCATCATCTAACTAAGTATGATCAACAGCAGTTCAAGCTCAACCGCTATTGAAAGTGCAGTACCATGAATTTGTTGATTACTATTTTCACTTATGTGTAATGTTTCGAAATTGAAACAATTCACTAAGGACATGAGTGGCTAATCACGACTCAGTTGAGCGTCGGTTTAGAAATTGTGACTTTGAGCCTCCATCCAAACATACGTTCAAACTCGTAAATCAGTAGCGAGTCGTTGAATTTTTAACCAACTTGTGGAGCACGCAAATGCATGACGATTATTCTGACTGATGTAGAAACATAATATACAATGCAGGGACCCTGAACATAGCGATATCTGAAATATTGTTCTAATTTATTTTCTTAAATTAAAATTAAAGTGGAACATAGTTCTTAAAAGATACCATGCTAAATATGATTTCGAGAGCGAGAGTGGAACCTGACTAGCATTACAATTTTAAGGTAATTGTTCCGATTTTGGAAACTATATCGAAGACCGCCAAACACCTAAGATTCTTCATATGCATGAATTCATTTGTATGTCTCCAATATCCAATGTGTCTCCATTTAGTTTAGTCCAAGAACCAACACATCATGTATTCGTAACCGTTGTCTGACTAGTGGTCGAATTTCGGAAGTGTGATAGTAACCAATTCTGATTCTTGGTTCAGATTGTGAGGTTGATCATTTTGTAAAACAAGCGAAATCATATTAGTGTTCCATATCAAAGTCAGCTTGAGGTTGATGCATTGTAAGGATAATTTTTACGGCTCTTATTGATGAGGTTGACACTTTTATTGCGAAGTTTGCAATGCACAAAATTGAGTTTGTAATGAGATTAATGGGACATACCTTTGTTTTATTCATAAAATTTTTTATTGAATTTTGCAACATTGTAGTGAAACATAAGGCATAATTCCTCACTAGATTGTGGCTGGGATATGTTTTTCTTTTACCTAAACTTTATTTTCTATCTTGTTTGTGTTGCAGACATTGGAAAAACTCGTCTGTTTCCTTGGAGCATAATTAAGAATAATAGGCAAAATTGTAAGGAAACAAAGCATAATTCCTCACCAAATTGTGGCTAGGACCTGTAAATGAATTTTATAAACTGGGAATGATGGGATTCATCTAATGTATCTCAATAAAGATATGTAAAAATACAACAAGTGTTGCACTATTTATGTTTTCCTTAACCAATAAAACAAGATTCTAAAAACATGATTTTTATAACACTGTAAAAGAAAATTTTGTCACTTAGAATCTCTACGGATGTCTGCTTCTCTCCGGGAATATATACGTGATGCATGATGAAGAATGAATACCGCATCATCTAGCACAACAAGCTCACTTCCAACAAGGTGCTTATCCTCCAACAAGCATGCCATCCCAGAATTTGCAGCCTTCTATATGCCCTAATCTACTAGCCGGTCGTCCTCAATTCACTCCCAACCATTCTGACAATGAATTGATTGAGAAATTCATTAGCATGGGTTACAGTGGTGATCACAAAAAAATATTAGACAGCATTAACATTAAAAATACTAATATCAACAAAACTGACACATATACACAAACATCAATAATTCAAGTACAACCAAAAAGCAACACAAAAGGTCCATCAGAGGTTGCCTGGGGAGGGGAGAACTCACTCTAAATTCAGTAAGACAAAGTCACTAATGACATATATAAAGCGAAGGGAAGGTTTATTTCAGAAAGGATATAGTGGACAGACAAACATGAAAAGATTTTTGCATCCAGTAAAAAATGAATGCTGCTAGTATCTCGAATATATTGGATTTTGCAAGATATTTTATGAAAGGTAAACAAGGCATTGGACAAGATTTACCTTTATGTCTGATACATAAACATTAAAAAACAATTATATGATCATGCATGTATTATTGTGTAGACTGAGTGCATATTTGACAAATACACAACCATGTATCCCAAGGGCCAAGGCTTCACTCTATAAACAGAAATTAGCAAAAGTACATCATACACTTGAATGATATAGAAATCAAAGACTTCAACTTACTTCTGAAATCATACTATTATCTTAGTCTGCATATCATATAGCTGGCTATCCTACATGAAATATAAACAAGAGTTCCAATGAATACTCCATTGCGTTGCATTACTTAATGAGCAAATCATCTTCAAAAAACTATTTACTCAATCTTGAGACAGGCAAGCAATAGAGTACCAGGCATTTTGTGACCAAGGCCAAGAGAAATTGCAAGCTTCGGTATATGTTTCCACCAATTACATGCAACATTAAAAAACTGACATATATGCATAAACATTAAATAAAATAACCTAAAATTCAATGATTCCAATCATGTGGTTTTATAATGCCAGCCGAAATTGCATTATATCACTACCACAGAGACCACCCTCTAGCACCTGTTATTTTCGGGAAAAGAACTGGTGCCTAAGGAAAAAAACCGGTGATAAATTCCTACATCTAGCACAGGTTCTTTTTAGCACCGGTATAAAAGACCAGTGCTAATATGTACTGAATTAGCACCGGTTTGTTATAATTGGAGCTATAAAAAACCTTTTTAAATTTGTGTCCTAGTAGCACCGGTTTTAAAGTCGGTGCTAAAAGTGTATTTTTAGCAACGGTTATTTTTAGCACTGGTTTAAAAACCGGTGTTAAAAGTGTATTTTTAGCACCGGTTATTTTTTAGCACCGGTTTAAAACAGGTGCTAAAAGTTTAATTTTAACACTGGTTTTTTTTAGCACCGGTTTGAAAACCGGTGCTAAAAGTGTATTTTTAGCACCAGTTATATTTAGCACCAGTTTGAAAACCGGTGCTAAAAGTGTATTTTTAGCACCGATTATTTTTTAGCACCGGTTTTAAAATCGGTGCTAATTATATGATAGGCTAGCACTGGTTAGTTTTTAGCACCGGTTATTATTTTAACAAAAACCGGTGTTAAATGTGGGACTATCTAATCGCTGGAAGCTGCGGCGCGCTGCCGCTCTTTCAATCCATCTTCACGCAGCCATTTTCATATTTATGCTTGTTTCAAAACCGGTGCGTTCTTTTTCATAGATGGCACCGATTATCATTTGTGCGTAGATTACTTAAATCGGTGCACCAAAAAAATAGCACAAATACCCAAAATCAATTCCCAATAAATACAATAATCATCACACATAGACAACAAGTAGGTAGAAAAAAAACATTGAATTTGATCAACTCTAATTTCATACTAGCGAAAAAAGTGCATGAAACGTGGTTCTTAGTG
Source organism: Rubia yunnanensis (assembly GCA_037428765.1). Lineage (NCBI taxonomy): Eukaryota > Viridiplantae > Streptophyta > Magnoliopsida > Gentianales > Rubiaceae > Rubia > Rubia yunnanensis. The sequence goes on from CM075065.1 coordinate 64,144,971, forward strand.
GCCTAAATAAGATACCGGAACCCCCCTCGTCATGTCTATGACGAGTATCAAAAGTGAAGGACAATTACCTTTCTCATAAGAGATAATACTAACTACTATCCAATAATGGAGGCAAGTCCCTGTATGACATTCAATTGAGCTATGCATTTTGGCAGAGTACATTTCGTAAAAATACAAACCCATTTCAGAGCAATGCTCCACAATTAATTGCTCCCCAGAGGAGTGTAATCTTCAGGAAATTGCTGAAACAATGTATTAAATTGCATGTTAGAAAAGGATATATATGTGAGAGATTGACAAATACAAAAAAAATATAGGAAAACGTACCGGGATAATGTCAATGTCATTCACGTCCCTAACAATTCTTTCCATGTAATACATGCAATTGTATCCATATTCCCAAGTACTACTTTGTATCTTGTGCTGATATAAAAGATAATTTGCTGAAATGATTACGAACATAAAAATGACAGAGGAAATATGATGTTACGGGATAATACGTACATTGATGTTTATGACATTCCATGTATAGTTTGAAGGGTAGGATGTATTTTGGTTGGAATTGAACCGTCGATATTTTTTTGCAACCCTACAATCGATGAAAATATATTTTTATCAATATATTTATATCAATATATAAAAATATATTTTTTAGAAATTGGGGATCGCACGTAATAATTTTTCCAACATGCAATGATGAACGCAAGTAATGAATAGAACAATGAATATCATTGTACCGATTATTAACATTGATTGTAAATAATCGAGCAAAGAAAGTGAGAAACCTACAAGAACACGTTTACGGGAGCAAACAATTTTGTAAAACATTAAAGTAGAAGGAATGACAAAAATGTGTTCCACTTACAAATGAATCATTTTAAGGCATAGCCTATTACATTTGCAAATTCCCCCACTCATCGAATCAATGCAATATACTCGATCGATTTCCGGTACGAAGACGAGAAAAAACCAATGGCTTCTATAAAAAAAGGAAACACCAAAATACTTTTAATATTTTTTTAAAATAAAATCACAGCATATGGTTGCTATTGCTTCTATGCGGCCAAGTCAAACAACACAAAAAAGAATAAAACTTACTCTCGATTGTACGAGAAGACGTACATCCTTACTTGAGTGCGGCACATGACAATTGAAACCTCGTCCGCAGTCAATTCGACCCTCTGATTTTCCTTTTGAGCTATTGAATTTGAACCGGCCGGAATAAACTGGACGTGGCCTTGATCAACCACCTCATCACATAGGTATCTGGAAAATAATATTGTAAGTGAAATAAATATAATGATACATCTATAAATAATGTAACCATGCAATTCTTACGATGCCCATATATCAAGTTGGCACCCACTGATCCACTCCATTTCATTTTCTACGTCCAAGCTTCTCATGAACAGTTTTAGCTTGTCAGCAAATATGGCTGTGTAGACTTCGTCAGATCCAAATGCGGAAGACTTTGATAGGTCCACATATTTGTGTAGATAGCCTTAAAACATCATTAATCTGTTGAACAGCAGCGATGCATTCTTTGTCTTCCGTGACCCCTTAATTACATTGAGAATTTAATGTTGTTAGTTGAGCAGTATCTGTATATAATTCAGTAGTGGATTGTATTATAAAGGCTAAAATGAGTTCTCACAAAAATGTAATGGTCAGAAATCGACATGGGAATTCCCCATTCTCCGTCGATGTAGTATTCTCTTTTGCTACTTTCTAATTGGTAAAATGTTAGTCAAGCATTGAAAAAATAGGTTGGAATGAAAAGGTCTGGGGGTATGTTTGACCTCTTCTTTTACTGATCGAGCAACCACCTCTCCATTTAGGGTATCCCTGAGCCACCGCCTCCTGTAAGGGAGAGTGTGTTAATATGTATCTGGATGTCATAGCTAGTTAGTATAATTATTTATTTAACCTCTTCAGTCTCCATGTTTGTTTTTGGTGTGAGGTTTATTTCATGACTTCCATCTTCATCAACTACTAATTTTTTCCGAGGCGATTGATGCTCATTCTCCTACAGTAGATGAACAAGATATTATGTTTTAGTAATACCTAGAAAGATATGTATGATAGGATGAGAAGAAGAATACAATTATCACACCTAATCATCATGTTGCCCAGTGACACTTATCAGCTTTCCCGGCCATAGAATGTTATATCCAATGGCCTCAGTAACAAACTCTATTTCTTCGTGTTAAATCGACAAAGGTTCCTGGGAATGATCATAGGTCCACAAAGCTTTACTCGCTCCCACTTGATGGGTAAGTCCGTTTCCTTATCCTTTGGAAACAAGATACCAAATGCAGCTACATCCCTTTCTCCATTATGGTTCAAAGCATATCGGCAGCACTTTTTTCCTTTCTGAAAACAAAATTCAAAAAAAAAGGGAAAACATCAGCTGGACAATAAGTAAGTGTTATTAAGTAATTAAAATTAAATAATGTCATAAATGTTATCAATCTTAATAGGGACCAAGGGTCGTTGAAGATGTAATTGGCCTGGAAAGTTGATTATAACAAGAAATGAATTCTATATATAGATGTTGAAGGCTGCAACAAGATGCAGCTTTCAGTGTTCAGCTGAGAATGAAAGTCGTAGCGCACTGCAGCCTTCAGTGTTCATCTGGGATAAACTGTCTCTCAATTAAAACTATATTGGCAAAGGGACCTTTTCCCCAGTTCAACTAAGAAAAGAACAAAATGAAGATGTTAGTAGGCCCGAACTACCAACATCCAAAATGAACGTGACAGCAGTAAATATATCCCCACAACTAAAAGCATCCAAAATCAATTTGACACAAAATTGAAATCCAGAAACTAACAATCACAGAGCAAGAAAGAAACTAAGTACGAGGTTCATGGTATACAATACATTGTCATCTGCAACGGTTTCTTGTGGGTCACTACATCCTGATGCTAAAGGAATGAATACCCAGTTGTCTTTATTCGCGGGGTTGGATGATGTAGCAAGGAAATTACGTGCATCTAAGTGTGGGGGAATAGGTTTACCCAATTGTCCAGCCAGCCAATTTGTTTGGGCCTCAAATAAGGCAACAAATCTTTCGTTGAGCTCGATGACATCTGTTGTTAGTTTGTTTGAATTTGAGATTTCTTCAGATGGTTTTGTGTTTGTGCTCCCACATTGACTAGATGCATAACGGCTCACAGCAATATGTGGTAGGGCCTCGTTCACCTTGGCCGTTGTGGGGCAACATCTCCAACGACCCCCATTATCCTTCTTACCCGTTGCTTGAACGAGAATATCTTCTTTTCCTTGTATAACTAACTCTCCCTTTTGCTTCTTATAAAAAAGGTTTTTCAACTAAACAAAACATATTCAAGCCATTACTATGCATTCCATCTGAGAATATTAATAGAGATAGAATTAATTGTGAATTTGGCTCACAATAGTGGGGGCTGCTCTTTTAACGCATTCGTTGGTGTAGGTCAATAACTTCTTGTCCCAGTTAGCTTCTAGGAACACCTCTGAGCGGTCCGGTTTGAAATCTTGAACTAAAGCCTCCGGTTCTTCTACACTTTGACCTTGATCCATAAGCTCGTCAATTTTAGCCTCCGGTTCTTCTACACTTTGACCTTGATCCATAAGCTCGTCAATTTTACGATTCCCTCCACTGCCCGTGTGATGGATGTACTCCATATGTGAGGTGCTTACTTTTGCTGCGTCACTTAATGCATGTATGTTCATCGATTTTTAAAATGCTCACAAAGTAATGACTAGAAATATTTAAGAATTTTTTAAGGAATAACCTTGAATTCAGGGGTTGATCTGTGTTTCACAAATAGCTCCCATTCTTTTTTGTCCATCCATCGATAATATGTCCATGCACAAGAACCTAGTTTTTTTTTTGCACGATGTACTTGTGAGCCACCTTAGCCTTCCAAGTCCTCCACTTTTCACCTGCATAAATTTTCCATTTATTTCGGAACTTATTCATCTCATTGAATGTCATTTTGGTTTGTATATCCCAGCTAATCTAGCGGACAAAGATACGTGTTGTCTGTGCAAAATGTAATGAAGTTGAAATGAACAAATGAAAATGGAGGATTAGAACACACTTACGAGAATGTCTTCACATGCATATTTCTTTACATGGTCTGGGACTGCTTTCCAATTATGCCATATCCCAAAGCGGATTCTTCGTCAGAAGGCATAGCCAACATACATTGACCATCGGCTGCACATAACCAAGGGTTCAAAGTCATCGTAGAAGAATATTTTAAGGGGCTTCTTTTGCTTTGCGAGCAACACGGACTTGCATGTGGATGTGCCTCTATGCATGCAATACTCTTTAATCTCAAACTTGTCAAAGCTCCCACTCATGTCATCTTTTGATATAGTTTCTTCTTCCTCCCCCGAGTTTTCAGATCCCGAGGATGATTTGGGTGCATCATCCGCCTCCTCGTTATTGACATCACAATTGTCATCTTTTGTAGGGGTTACACAATTGTCTTCTATGGCTTTAGTACTGGAGTCAAACAATTTCTTCCCCAGCTTCTCCATTCACTCGCTTGTATGAGTCAATAAAAAATGAAATCTTAACATAACACGTCCAAAGATGGATATCCTCAAACAACCAACCGAGAACATATTCACCTATCAACATAATATGCAAAAAAATTGTATGGGGGCAAAAACAAAGTAGGCAAAAAGTCTAAAACTATTAGCAAACAAATCATCTATCCACATGAACAATTACCCACACTAATAACCCAACAAATTAAAACACAAACTCACAAACTAAGAGACCCACCAATATATACATATTGATTAAACCCGGTAAAAAATAAAACTACCACCAATTTAATGAGTTCTTGTAGACTTACCCAAAAACCAATCACTCATACCTTATTTGTAAACACTCTCGTCAATGTTTGTTGCCACCGGCCAGCTATGCAGCAGCTTTACTTGACCTGGAACCACGAGCCCTCGAAGGGCATGTGTGTTGGTGTGTTGGGGTGTTACGGTGGGAGTTGCGAAGGGCATGTGTGTTGGGGTGGGAGTTGCAAAAATTTGGGTATAAGGTTATGGAGGGAAGAGGGAAATTTTGGGAGGGAAGATAAATGATGCTTTCTTGGGCCAATTGGGAGTTTAATTTGACCATTCTTACTACTTTGTTGGGTCACTTTGGAGTTAAATTTGTGAAGATCCTTTGTTGGCCAACTTGCTCATTTTCATGAGATTTTTATACTACATCGTATTGAGTTAGGTAAAGAATTTTGAATAATATCCAATGATAAATTAATTAAGGTCTGGATGCTGTTTAATTGCAATAGACGATGCTACTATCTGGAATTGTGTATTTAGTGTGTTGATTATTACTTGTATACGTAGAACGACCAGAGAAATAGAGTTTAACCAGGAATTAGTATGAGTCAATTCAAACATATTTATGTGATAATATAATAACATTAATGTAGGCTCGCTTACTTGCACTTGAGGAAGACTGTATTTGTGTCGCATCAGTAAGTAAGGGACGATCTTAGTTAACTTAATGGGTTACCAAGTAATGGATACGTTAATTAAGTTCTAACTAGTGTATACGGATCGCCAATTAAGTTTTAGTCGATTAACCAATGTACATGGAACGCTCACTAACTACGGGTGACTAGTAGACAATCGTATGGGTTATCAAGTAATGGATACGGTGAAGTTGGTGCACGTGTATGTTGACTAGGGTTTGACAAACCCTTAGTTGTATTGAACACGATCACATATAGTTAACTAAAGTATATAGAATACAGATACTCCCTTCGTTTCACTAAGAGTGGCACACTTGCCTTATTGGGATGTTTCTTTTAATTGGCACACTTTACATTTTTGGTAAGATTCCTACAATCTCATTCACTCATTCTAGTTTTTACTTTCTACACTCAATTTCAACTTCTCATTTTCATCACATTAATCCAAGAGCTTAAACCTAGTGTGTCACTCTTAGTGACGGAGGGAGTATGTAAACTGATTTCTTGACTTGCGAATATATTTTACATAATATAATCTTTGGAAATCAGCCATCAGATTTTATACAACTTCAACCTGAGTCTTTGAACCCTCGATCCCGTATGTGGGGATTTTCGACAACTTCAACTGGAGCCCTCGATCTTCCAACCTCGAACCCTCGAGCCTCGACCCCTTAAACCCTCGAGCCCTCGAGCCATTGAGCCCTCGAACCCCTCGAGCCCCTTGAACCCTCAAGCCGGCAATCCCCCTCGAGCCCCTGAGCCTCTCGCACCCCTCGAACTCCTAGAATCCTCGAGCCCTCGAGCCCCAAGTCCCCTCGAGCCCCTCGAGATCTTGCAACCCTCGAACCTCTTGAGCCCTTGAGCCCTAAAACCCCTTGAACCCCTCGAACCCCTTGAGCCTCAAACCCCTTGAATCCTTGCACCCCTTGATCCCTCGAGCCCCTCGAACCTCGAGCCCTCTTACCCCTAGAATCCTCGAGCTCTCATAATCCTCGACCCTTGAACCTTGAGCCCTCGAGCCCCTTGAACCCTCGAGCCTCTCGAGCCATCGAACCTAGAACTCTCTGCCTCGAGCCTTTAGCCCTCGTGTCTCAAGCCATGGAACCCAAAACCCTAGCACCTTTTAGCCTATGTGTGTGTAAAATTCAGCCTATTTGCGTGTACAATTCAGCCAATGTGTGTGTAAAATTGGTCACTCAACCCAATACCCTAACACCTTTCCTCTACCAAGCTCCCTCCACATTCCCCGCTCTTTCCACTATCTCCCGCTCCCTCCACTATCTCCCGCTCCCTCCACCGGCAAGCTACGTCCCTGCTCCCTCTGTTTTCCCCGATCCCTCCACCGTCCCCACTCAATTCTACCTCTGCCAAGCTCCATCCATTCCACCGCGACCAGGCTCTGCCATCCCACGCTCACTCCGCCTTCTGTCATTCATCAATCTACCATCCACCATCCATACACCATCCACCAAGCTACCGTCCGCCAAGCTCCGTCCGCCAAGCTCCGTCAGCCAAGCACCGTTCGCCCTCCAAACACCTTTCGCCAACAAACCCCTGTCCGAACTAGGTAAGTGCATACCCTTTCATTTTTGGTTTCCTAGGGATTGTCTACATTATTGATATGCTGATTGTTTGATTTCATGAAAATACCTAATTGTGAAAAAACCTAATTGTGATTTTGTTTGGAAATGCAAGAGTTATTACCAATGTATGCTATGCCTATGTTCTATGTGAATACTATTCTATGCTTATGTTTGTTGATTTGGTTTTATGCCTATGTTCAAGGAATAGTTCTATGCCTTTGTTCTTCATACAGTTATATGCCTATGTTTTATGTGAATCCTGGTTTGCTTATGGAAATACAATTCTATGCCTATGTTATGTTACAAGAAATCAGGAGACATCTGGATGCAAATTTATTCATATGCTGACATCTGGATGTAAATGTATTCATTCGCTGACATTCTGGATGCAAATTTTACTTGTGTTAACATTTTGCTGGTGCCTTTCGTACCATACAAAATTTATTTTATCAAGTATGGCCCCCAAAAAAGGTTCACCCAAGGGGAAGACCAACAGCTAAAACTCAAGAAAAAAGGCCAGAGTTGGCGATATGGAGGAGCGAGACAACCAATCTAAAAAATGTGTACTGCCATGAGGTGGAATGCCATGAGGCAAAAAAATGTGTACAAAGAATTCATTAGCCGTGGCCTCATACTGGAGAGAGGGTTGAGACTGGAAAAGCCTTACCAGGACTATGTCAATTGGCACGGGTGGGAAGGCTTCATCGCACAACTGGATCGTGCGAACAAGACCCTAGCATGTGAGTTCTTTTCCCTCATGAAGTACAAGAATTCAACAGAGGTTTTCTTCCAAGGTCAGTTCGTTGTGCTTACACCGGATGTGATCAACGAGTTCTAGAAGATCCCACCGAAGCCCGTAAGTGTCTACGAAACCGCCGAAAAAGTTGTAGAAAAAGCTTCTTGGGAAGAGATCATAAATGAACTCTGTGATAATGGTGATGAAATTATCCAGAACCTACTACCAGAATGGTTCAACATTGAGAAGAAATACTTGAGTGACGACAGGAATGCGTGGTACACATTCATAGCTGCCCGCCTACTGCCGATGAAAATGAACAGTAAGGTTTATCGTTCATGTATGTTGCTGCTATAAAATATCAAGAGGAACTTGAGCATCAATGTTAGGGGCACGATACTAGCGTACATCTGGGATTGTGTCAATGCCCACAACTATATAGGTTTCTCGCCCCTCATCACTGCCTTATGCGTGGAAGCATGTTGCAAATTTAATGATGATGATTACACACTGATGCCAAAGCTTCCTATGAACTCTCAAATATTCTAGAAGAATAAGAAAATTGCTGAGTCATCAAGGCTGGCAACAAGTAAATCGTCTTGGGAGAATTTGGATGGGGACATGGCAGCATTGAAAGTGAAGGTGGATCACTTGGTACGATAGACTGAGCGGGTTGGGAAGATCCTGACAGCCATGTGTGGCGACAGAATCAAGAAATTGGGTACAATCCCTACTATAGATTCACCATCTTCCAACACTAGGGAGCACAGCTCGCGCGGGGATTGACTACCTTCATTGTGCTCACATCTTGATTTTCTCAAGTTTTTTATTTTGCTTGGTTTATATGGATCTCCGTTTCATCGGGTTTTTTATTTCCAAAACATATGTTGCTTCTTTGTGGATTTGACTTGGTACTTTATGACTGTGGATTTTTTATGCTATTAGTTGGGGGCATCTATTTGCTCTGATTTTGGAAGTTGACAGTTCTAGGCTTGTAACGTATTCATGTTTTTATCTTAGAAGAACTGGACGAGAAACTCAAATTAGGTAATGTGTGTGTAAAAGAGCTGCTGCGCGCTGAGCCAAAAGAGCTGCAGCGCGCTGCAGCTGGCAGCCACTACCATAGGAAAATGAGGCTTATATTGTCCATGCTTTTCCAAAAGCGTTGCAGCTGGCAGCAGCTACCATAGGAAAATGAAGCTTATTTTGTCCCAGCTTTACCAAAAGAGCTACAACGCACTGCATCTGGCAGCCGCTACCATAGGAAAATGAAGAGCTTCTCAAAATGAGTACCAATTAAAACATAGTTGTAGAATAGTTAACAGTCATACAAAACACAACATACTACAAAAATACATAAATTTTAGCCCTCGAATTCATCGCTCTTCAGCCGCTAGTCTTCAACCGCCTTCCTTTTTTTGGATTGAACGTCTCCAATTTCTTGGCCATCTTCATCTATCCAAATGCCATCTCTATGTTTCCTCCGTATTGCTCCTGCCTCAATCCTGTCGTTACAAGTTGGGGGGAAATAGAGGGGAACTCTAACCTTCACTTGTAACTTCAAAATCAATTTCGTCATGGAAAGAGTATTTTTTACCGTGTAACACTACAGACCAACCTACATTGCATGGATCATTAACGTAGAAAACTAGTCTTGCTTATTCGGCCAAAATAAATTGATCATTGTCATATGCTTCACGACGCTGGTCAACAAGGGTAAATCCCATTGGGTCATCACTTCGAACTCCAGTTGTGTTATCAAACCATTGGCACTTGAAAATTGGAATCTTGAATTTTCCATAGTCAAGCTCCCAAATCTCATCAATAACACCATAAAATGACATCACAGCTAGGACAGGTTTATTGTCTTTCTTACTTGCTTACCACATTGTCTCCGACTCAATATATACCCCAATATTTAGTGTTGTGCTCTTTAAATCTTGGTCCCTAGTTGCAAAAGAGAAACCATTCATGTCATATCCGGAATACCTCAAAACCGTGCAGTTAGGCCTCCTTGCAAATACTCTAATTTTTGGGTCGTAATCACCTGCATTGCATCGATCATATAACCAATTCACAAACTTGTCATTGTGCTCCAACTGAACTTTATTTATGGGCCACGTGGGATAAGACTCTGTGATCGAATTAAGGTGCTCGGTCACATAAGCAGTAATCTCCCTACAATTCCTCAAGACATACAAATGAATAGACATCACATCACTATTCAATAGAGTAAATAACATTCCCCTTGACCTCGGTTTGCTCACCTTCCTTCCAACATGTAGATTTTGGGGCACCCCAAAACTTCTATGCTCGTCCAAATAGCTAGATCAAAATTCAATTACTTCTTCGGTAACATACCTCTTAACAATACTAGCATCTGGCCAACTCATACATTTCACGTATCCCTTGAATACTTTCATGTGACGCTCAAAAGGAAACATCCAATGCATACCAACCGGACCACATATCTTTATCTCCCACATTAAATAAACAACCAAGTGAACCATTATATCAAAAAAAGATGGAGGGAAATACATTTCCAACTTGCATATCACAACAACAACCTCTTTTTTTAAGACATCCAAATGGTCCTGGTCAATAGACTTCTAGCATATGGAACCAAACAAAGTCTAGTGATTGAGTGCCTTACGTTGGCCTCCATTACACCGTGAATAGCAATAGGTAACATTTGTTGCATCAGAACATGACAATCATGAGATTTCAACCCAGTCATCCAACAATCATTTGTGACTACACGACTAACATTTGATGAATAGCCAATTGGGACCTTCACTGATTTCAAACCATCACAAACTGAGATTCTCTCCTCCTTTGACAATGTACAAGGTGCAGGGGGCAAGTAAGTACTCTTACCCTTCACTTCTGGAGCGAGGTCAATTCTGATTCCCAAATCTACCAAGTCCAACATGGCATTCAAACTATCTTTCATCTTCCAGGGAATATTCAAGAGGGTGCCTATCAAACTTTCACAAACATTTTTCTCAATATGCATCATGTCTAGGCAATGCCTAACCTCAAGATGCTCCCAGTACGGTAGATAAAAAAATATTGACCTTTTCTTCCATGGACCATCACAATGTATTCTGTCCTTGCCTTTATACTTTCCCAACACCACTCTCAATTTCTTAACCTTCTTGAGAATCTGCACACCAGTTAGTGGTATAGGGGATTTCCTTCATTCTTTCCCCCCCCAAAAAGTTGACCACATCCTCCCGATATTTATGGTTTCCTTGCAGCCATTTTCTATGGCCAAGATACACTGACTTTCTTCCATGTCTTAACTGTTTGAATTTTGTCTTCTCCTCACAAATAGGACATGCTTTGTACCCCTTCACAACATACCCCAACAAATTTCCATAGGATGGAAAATCATTGATCGTGCAAAAAAAGCATGGCAAGCAATTGAAACTCCACAATCATATGGGCATCAAATACCAACACCCTTTTTTCTTCCCACAATATCTTCAAATCCTCAATCAATGGTCTAAAATACACATCAACCTCGTTCCCAGGTTGTCTTGGACATGAGATTAACAGGGGCATCATAACATATTTACGTTTCATGCACAAACAAAGGGGGAAAATTATATATAACCAACATCACGGGCCAAGAACTATGCTTCGATGAAATATTACCAAATGGATTCATCCCATCAGTACACAATGCAAGGCGTAAATTTCTAACTTCTGAACCAAATGAAGGATATCGCTTGTCAAAATTTCTCCATTGTTCACCGTCTGTCGGATGTCTTATCTTGTCGCCACTTGGTCTTTCCTGTTCTCAATGCCATCGCAAGTTCTTTACATCTTTTGAATTCGTAAATAACCTCTTCAACCTAGGAATTAAAGGAAGATACCACATACACTTCAATGGGACCTTCTTCTTCTTCTTAGCCAAACACACATTATCATCATTCCTCGCACCCTTATATCTTGAATGTTTGCACACGGGACATTCAACCGCATCTTTCAAATAACCGTCATACAACACACAATGGGTGTTTGGCTAAGAAGCATAGTGGACACAATATTTTCTTAGGACGTGCGTGTATTTTCTTGTATTCCAAACTGAGTGGACACAATATTTTCTTAGCCTCGTAAAAGTTTTTCGGTATTCCATTCCCTTCCGGAAACTTATCCTTTAGAAACTTTAGGAGTGAAATCACACTTGGATCACTACAAAAACTTGTAGCTTTCAAATTGAAAACCTCCATCAAAAAGGAGATTATGGTATCCTTACTTTTACATCCCGGATACAATGGCTTCTTTTTTTGTCGAGAAAAGCACTCAACATTTTAGGCTTCCCCTGAAAATCTCTTACAATGTCATCGAACATAGCATCAATGGTACATTTGTTTCCATCTACCTTGTCAAACCCACCACCATTATGTCATTGCTCAACCTTTCCATGACATGTCCATACAATGTAACCTCCGTCAAATCCGTTCTTCAGCAAGTGAAATCTAACAAGCCCATGATCATCAAACTGTTCACGACACAAGCATCTTTTGCATGGAAAAAGTATCCTCTCATCCCGACCTTTCATAATCAAGAAATGAATCAATAATTGCAATATGTTCACTACTCCCTCTAGCTACACTTGGATAGCTAACCATTTTTTCTCCACTCAAGCATCGATTCTTGGTCCATTGTATCTAAACACAACAATACAAACAATTACACAAATATTCATTGTTCAAACATAATAAAAATAAACACTATGAATTTGCTACACAATACTATAAGTGTCATGTGTATGTGTATATGTATGTGAATCGATCAACTTTGTTCTTGGGAGATATATATATATACCATCTACCAAAACAACACAACCATGTTTACATCCACAATCATTTACACTCTCACAACATGCATGATACTAAACCAACTTAAAGCATAGAAACCATTAATAAATACAAATAAACTCTCTCCATGCATGCATTAATGGTTATTATAACTACTATTTGATTGAAATTCAAAAAAGTTAAGGAAAACTTACATACATGGGTATCTTCATTGCTTTGGGTTATTGCTCACCATCCAAAAAATCTTCCATCAATGAAGAGAGAATGGAACTACAAGTTCATATCTAATTTTCGAGGGGTAGTTCGGAACAATAAATGCTCTATTTGGCACCAGTTTTTCTGAATAGTACGTAAAACCGGTGCCACTTTTCCCATTAGCACCGGTTTTTAACTGGTGCTAAACAAACCGGTGCCATTTTTCTGGCTTTTTTCCAGAATTATTTAAACACCGGTTTCTTTAATTTTTTTAGCACCGGTTTTTAAAAACGGTGCCAAATATTTACATTTCACCGGTTTTCTTTAATTTCTAGCACCGGTTTTCAAACCGGTGCCAATTGATCACCGGTTTTTGTAATTTTTAGCACCGGTTTTAAAAATTGGTGCCAAAATTTTCAATTCACCAGTTTTTGTAATTATTAGCACCAATTTTTTTACCGGTGTTAGGTTTAAACTGGTTTTCATCAGTTGTAGCACCGGTTTTTTTACTGTGGTTAAATGTACACCGGTATTTTTCTTTAAAAACCGGTGATACCGGTACAAAAAACCGGTGTTAAATGTACACCGGTTTAGAAACCGGTGCTAACAAATAAATAACTGGTGCTATTAAAATTTTCGCACCGGTTTTAATAACCGGTGCTAAAAAACCGGTGCTAAAAAGCCGGTGCTAGATGGGGGTCTCTGTGGTAGTGTATGTCATTTTCACCGACATGTGATGTGATGGACGACGACGGATGTGATGACCGACGACGGATGCAATGACCGATGAAGGATGTGATGGACGACCGACGTCGCAGTTATGTAAAAGATAGAAACTTTAGAGGTATGGCCCAAAATTGTGTTTCCCCATCCTCCATTGCTCCAAAATACATGATTTTTTTTATTCTTGCCTATTTATAGAAATATTAAATAAAAAAAGTTTGGGTGAAATGTTGGAAAGTGCTAGTACATATTCTAGAGTAACTTAGAGTTGAATACTTAGAAGTAAGAAAGGAAAATCGAAAAGGATTACAGATATGTTCTTATGCCCAATTTTTGATAAATATTCTATTACAGACTTTGAAAATAAAGTGATGGTGTATATTGTAGCGTCACATTCGAGCGGATTTCAATTTGTAGTTAAGAGTAAAGTTTTTACTTTTTGCACTTAGGTCCCTCCAAGAATGTTGGAGTCGTCGAATCACAAAATTGGCAACACCAAAATGAAATACAATTATATAAGATTGTAAATCTCCAATTTGGGCATGTATGGGTGAACGGAATGGCCTCGAAAATCAACATTGATTATTTGTACCCATTCATGGAAAATTACACTATGGCCCAAAATTGTATTACCCTATTATCCATTGCTCCAAAGTAAATGATTTTTATTATTCTTGCCTATATATAGAAATATTGAATTAATTATATTTTGGGTGAAATTTTGGAAAGTGCTAGTACATATTCTAGAGTAACTTAGAGTTGAATACTTAGAAGTAGGAAAAGAAAATCGAAAAGGATTATACTTAGAACTAGAGTTGAATACTTAAAATTCAGTGATTCCAATCATGTTGTTTTATAATGCTAGCCGAAACCACATTATATGTCATTTTCACTGACATGTGATGCGATGGACGACGGATGCGATTAACGACGACGGATGTGATGAACGACCGACGTCGCAGTTATGTAAATGATAGGACCTTTAGAGGTTATAGTTGAAAAATATTAACTTTGAAAAATAAGGAAGTATTATTTAATATTTTAATATGGTGATTTTTGTTATGTTACGATTGGAAATGGTGGAATAAGAGGAAAAACCACAACAACCAACAAGTAAAGAATATGACAGTGGTAGAAAAGAAGAAAAAAATAAAGCCAGGGTTGTACGCTTTCCCCGTTTTGGCGTCTCTCTCTCCTCCCATTGTCCCATCATCACCATTAATTTAGGGGAATGTAAAAGGGAAATTAGGCACCATAGTAGCAATCATGGTGCTACAACCACCCTAGAAATCCTCCCCTCTTTCGTACACATCCAGTACCTCCTTTCAAATCCTCTACATTTCACTCCACTTCACTCATACCAAACCCCCTCCTTCACACAGTAACTTCACATGCCTTCTGCTTGATTGATGCTTTTCTTTTCTTTTACCTCGGTTAACTTTTAGAGGTTAAATTTGTTTGAAAATGATTGACTTCAGTTTACAAAAGTATTTGTTCAATGGTTTTCAAAACAATTGTAGAAAATGGTGTTGAATGGTACAATTGAAAATAGTTTTTAAAAATCATACACGGATCAAATTGCACATACAGTCAATTATATATTGTTCGAATAAGATAGATACGTTATTAGAATAATAGTAGTCATGAAAATATCCTTACAATGAGTGCATAAATTTGAATAAAATTATCTTAGTTCCAACAGCAGAATTGCAATAAACATAATCAGCTTGCATTATGATGACCTTGAAGACAATCGGCTCCTAACTTCTATGACCTCAAAGAACAAGGTGTCCCCAATGCATAAGCGGTTTCCGGAAAGGAAATCGTCAAAACCCTTTGGGGACAGGGCCTTAATCTTCACACCCCTAAGTAGTTCATTTGCAACTCTCTCTCTCTCGTAGCACCTCAGCACAACGGGGGTTTTGTCATTCGGCAGGAGAGGAACAATGAACCTCGAGATGTACTAAGTCACAGAAAATATATTTATTACATATATATATGTGAAATTAACAACAAATAATATTAATTTAAAATGCCTTACCAAAGTTGGGTTTTTCCCGAAGATCTGCTGCTTTAGAGTGCAGTGGAAACGTTAGCTATCATGAGCCATTGTATGTTGTTCAAGGTCAAACACAAGAGGCTTTGGGTTGCTCCGTTATGTGGAGAACTATATGAAAACAAAAAAAATATTAATTGTGATAGAGGATGAAAATGTATTAGTAAATATATATGTAAAATGGTAAAAGACCTAGAAAAATAGGCGGCTTGAGGATCCTTCGCCAGCCATTAGTCCTGAATTAAAAATGAAAATGTTTAGGGAAAACTATTCTCATAAATGCATGGTGTGACGTCAATCATGCATCACGGGTACATGTTAGTCCAAAACAGTGGCTTGGTCAACATGTGCTAGCAATGTCACTCTATAGTCGACCAAATCGAACATTTGACTGTCGTAGAATCAAGGCCACAAATACAATTTTAAAGTAAATTCAAATGCATGTATGCGATATCAGTAACCAGCCAGTTTTACCAATGGCCAAACCGACATAAGTGTGATGTCTCATACAGAAGAACATGTGACTTGAAATAAGAATATACGATGTCACACATGATTCGCATTAACCGACATGTAACTGATAGGCTACCGACATCGCATGCATTAGAGGAAGCTATGGGAAAAAACATAGAAACCCAGAAAAAATGATGCTTTAACAACAAAACTTACACAAAAACGTTCAAAAACATACCAAAACATAGTACCTATGTTTACTTTTAAGGAAACTCCACACTCTAACAAACCTGAGTAAGAACTAGTAAACCAAAGAACACAACACATTTACAGACATAGATCGAACAACGTAAAGTAACAATTACAAAATTGTAAGTGTTAGGAGAGTATAATAAACCATACCTTTGACAAGAGAGAAGAGAAGAGGGGGTGGGAGACTGTTGGAATTCACGGGAAACATGGGAACAGAAGCTTGATATGATTGTGAGGGACCCCATATTTATAGACGTTTCAGAACGACATCTTTTTGGACCCTTCTGATGTCTGTCACGCATGCAACAACGTCGTACATGTATCAGTTTAGGAGAAAATGGACCAACCCATGACCGATGTCGCACATTTATGTGGGCCTAACAATTTGAACCTTCTAGCATAACAAATGAGCCTGCCAAGTACCAAAAAAATAACAGTCTCTTTCACACCAGTAAATATTACATTAATGCAACACCATTTTTTGTGTATTAGATGTCTTCCACCTGGGGAAATAGTTGGTGAACAGTTCAAATTTATTAAAAATTTAGGGTCAAAAAAATATTTGCTAGTTTCAGAATGATTGAAACAAATTATTCATTACATACAAGTCTTTTCTAGTTTTGTGAATGATCATAATATAAAAACTTTGTTTAATATTGTTGGTTCAATATTAAAGATTCAATGACATTCCACAAAACAATTGAAATTCAATAACATTCAAGAAGATTTAAATAAGATTAAAATAACATTCAATGACATTAAAATAACATTCAAATAAATTTTTTAATTTTTTTTCCAAATTTTAAGCAGTAAAACTAAAATCATGAGGGAAGAATGATGACATTGAACACTATCGACCTAGAACTATCTAATAGCTCGAAGTAGAGCGTGTCCCCAACCCTCAGTTCATCTGCATCTAGAAACTCGCTAAAACCCTTTGGGTTTAGGGTCTTGAGCCTCCTGTTCCCCGAGTAGTACATTTGATACTTCTTTCCGATGCACCTCAAGATAACAGGCATCTTGACATTTGGTAGGAGTTCCACGATCTGGCTTGGGACGTACTAAATTATAAATATAAAACAACAATTAGTATATATGAAAGTAATCTAGAGAAAATGGGGAGGACTTACCAAAATTAGAATTGAACCGAAATTTGTCTAGGTCAAAGTATGGATGAAATGTGGAATGATACCGCCGAATGAGGTTTTCTCATGGTCCTTATTTGAATTGCTACGGATCTGCATTGGACTATGAAATTATTACAAATTAAATTAGAATATAAGTAATCAAATAAAAGAAATTAACGTAGCAATCTAAACAAAAAATAGCTCACCTCAATTGGGGAACGACTACTTGAACCTTTGTTGTCAACCATAATTCCTAAAATTCATACTATCACGGATGATATATATAATGATAGTTAGGAATTGGTTCGATAGAAATCCGTTCAATAATATTTTTTAAGTCGGCCAAGCGCCGCACATATATGCCGATCCAAAATAATGGCATGGCCAACATGTATGAGCAATGTCGCACACCTATCGGTTGAAACGATTGGTTAACCGAGAAGGGTGCGACGTCTCATACATGAGAAATAATACAAATATGAATGAGTGACGTCACACTACGATCGCACTAAACGAAGGTGGATCGAAAGGGCCAACGGTGATGCATTCAAACCTAGCAGATACATTAGCAACAAGAGAAAACAAAATAAATGAAAGGTTCTAAACCAAAAAAAATGGGCCACAAAATCGGGGGAGAACATAGAAACAAAATGTGTACACTATAGAACCCTAATCCATAGGAACTTCAAAACAAAAAAAAAACTTAGAACACATTCACACACCATATACATAACAATTTTAAGGAAAAATACAAAAATGAAAGTAATGTAAAAAGCTATAAACCATACCTTTGAGAAGAGTGGTTGGGTGACTATTCAAATTCGAGGGAAAGTTAAATGTTTGAAGTGATTTATGAGGTGGGCTCCATAGATATAGTCGTTTGGTACCCTTGTGAATTCCACCTCAGCATGTGCGACGTCGAATGTGAATTGGTCTTACCAACATATGATTGATGTATGATCGACATCGGTTAACCTAAATGTAGGCCTCACCATTTCAGCTCACTAGCATAGCAAATGGGCCCGCACTTGACTAAAACGAATATAACTGGCCTTAATAATGGTTAATATTATTTAGAAACTACTAACTAAATTTATAAATGTCCATGTATTTTATTAACGTCTAATTCGATCGGAATTGATTTTAGCACACCCAATGAACTTTTTAGTTTTTACACTTAGGTCCCTCCAAGAGGGTGGGAGAGGTCAAAATGCAAAATTGGAGATACCCAATTATCTAAATCTCATTGTCGCAATCATGATGTTCCGATTTATGCATCAACAAACTGAGGTATTCATCCCTTATTTTTATAAATATTCCATTGATACCCTTAGGAAGAGCATTATTAGAATGATAGTTTCCACCACATTGAATCACACGAAATTACGTATTGTTGATTTTTCATGAATTAAAAAGATAATGAAATTTTGTCCATCAATTTTTTAAAAGAACTAGTACGTGGTCTAGAGTAAATTGTAGATGATTACTTATAAGTAGGCAAGGGTTAAGCGAAAGATCTTGTGGAAGTCTCTGTCGGATCAGGCCAATTTTTTGATAACTTTTGGGGATTATAAGTTCGATTGGGGATGGAAAAGGTCCCTTCCGAGACAATCGAAATCAATTTTGTTAATACTAGTTAACTTTTAAATTTTTGCACCTAAGTCCCTCCTAAAAGTGGGAGAAGTTGAAATGCAAAATTGGACATACCCTTATCAAATTCACATTGTCACGACCACGATGTTCCAATTTGGGCATGAACGGGTCTATGGAATGGGTCCAAATTATTCACAGCCAGTATATGACGAAACTTTGAAAAAATTACACTTTGGCCCAGACTTTCTTGCATGTTCACTATGCTTTAGAACTCTGCACCTGAACATAAAGATAAATGTTTGATATGGAGATTATGCGTACTGTATAAGTGGGACGCAAATCGGAGTAATCATGCATCATTTTTATTAGTATTCCATTAATACCATTACGATAAGCATTATAAGAACGTCAATTTCCACCACATAGTGATACGATCTAAAAAATATCATTTATTTTAGTTGTTTTAGTTTAGTATTTTTAGGAGGATAACACCATATTCTTTTTTCCACTGGATTTTTTAGTGAGGTAGTGTGATCATTTATTTTTTATTCATTTTATAATAAGACCCATTAACTTGGCCACGTTGGTGTTGGAAGAGTTAATTTCGCCCATGCTTTATTTTAGGTTTTAAAATATTCAGTTTTGATTTGATTAGAATTAGATTTGGTAAGTTTAGATACGATAGATTCATTCAAGAACTCAACCAATATTTGGATTGATTTTCTTGGATGACTATGGTCATTATTTAGATTCAAAATAGGTATTTTAGTTTAATGTGGTTTTAACTTATTAAGCTGACATAAGTCTTTTCAGTTTCTAACAAGAATTACCAAATCTCTGTCTTCATTATATTCTTAAAGACCATGTATATGTACTATAAATAGGGGATAGTTTTAAACATTATAATTACCTTTTGACATTTTTATACAGCATATATTGAGTTATTACTCTTTGCTTGCTAGCGTTTCAATGTTACTTAATTCTGCGGGTTAATTAAGTTAGTCATTTCCTTTAAATCTGTGAGCTAACCCTACGAGCTAGTTAGTGAGCAATTTGTCAAATTTGTGAGCTAATCCTGCAGGCTAGTTAGTGAACACATTTTTCAATTGAGAGTCAATACCGAGGGCTAGTTGGTGATCAATTCGTGGAGCTGTTGCGAGATTCCCTTAATTGCAGTCAAGAAATTATCAAAATTCCACAATTCAGATTCTTCGCAAGGAGAATCATATCACATAGTATCACGTGAAATTTCATATTCTTGGTTTTTTTCTGAAATAAAAAGATAGTAAAATTCCACCCATCAAATTTTAGAAAGCGCTAGTACGTGGTCCAAAGTAAATTGTAGATGATTATTGGCGCTATTTGTGGGGACTGAAATTTTTTTTTGTTTCAAAGTCGGTCAGGTAAATAATGGTGTTCACCAGGAGTGAGAAGAGCCATAATCATTAGTCACGAGAACAAACACTGGGACGTGATAGGGGAATGCATCATAATCAATACCACACTCCAAACAGGGAAGAAGAACACAGTAAAGAAGAAATAGAGGAGGAAGAAGAAGAAGCAGAATCTCCAAACAATAATTATGATAAGGAAAAGAGAGCATTCATGGCATTTTTAGAAGCAGATAGGGAAGGTCTTTACGATCAGTTCTTGAAGACGCTTAAGCAAAAGCCTCCAAAATTAGAAGAAAAAAAGGGTGAGTCAGGAGCGTGAGAATCTCAAGTATGCAGAAGAGTTGCGTGATATCGTTGTAGAGGATGACGAAGACAAATTTCCCTTAGTACCACATCCACGGGATTTTCAGATGCCAAAGGACTTCAAACTCCCTTTACACGTTAAAATCTACGATGGAACCATAGATCTGAAAGAGTTCCTACACTCATACAGAAACAGCATAAGATTTTGCGATGCAAACATCAAACTAGTTTGCAAAGTATTCCCCATCTTCTTGTCAGGAATAACGATTAACTGGTATGAGGACCTCCCAAATGGAAGCATCAAGTCATGTGCATAGTTATCTAATCTATTCATCGGTCACTTATATCAAAAGAAAAGGTTCACAAAAATGATCGCAGATCTTAATAACATAGCCCAAAGAAGTGAAGAAAGTCTGGCAGAATATCATATTAGGTTTGTACCAGAAAGTTTGCACATTCGTGACTTGTTATTTCAATCGTCATTAGGAACGTTTACAGAAGGCATGCAATCAGGAGTGTTCTACAAAGAGATAACAAATATTATGTCGGACCTGAGAGACCTACAAAACATGATTGAACAGCATGTATAAACAAAGGAGGCGAACAATCGTAAAATAGAAAGAGAGCGAGGTGAGAAGCGAACGATGGAGGATTCGAAGAAGGGTTTTCCAAAGAAAGGTAAAGGAAACATCATTTTCAAAAAGAGGAGTATCAGGACTACAAGGCTCATTATCTAAGATACACCTTTGACGTGATCAAGGAAGGAGATAAGGCAAGTAAGAAGGTTCTATTCCGAGAGCCACCACCTATGATAACACCACCAGAAAAAATATCCAGGGAGAATTATTGTGCCTTCCACAAGGATCATGGCCATGATACAAATTATTACAGAGACCTAAGAAGACAAATTGAATAAAATTTGAGGAATGGTAACTTAGGCCAATATAGGAATGAAAGAGCAAGCCAGTACAGGGACGCTAGTAAAAAACCAAACCCATCTCCAAGAAACTAAGGCAATGCGATCAAAATGACAAAAACAATTAACTGCGGCTGTGGATTACAATGACAACGTGGACAATGAAGTACCAGAGACAGTCATCTTATCCATACATGGATCTACAGAGTCATTGTCCAATGACAATTGGAAGGCTAAAGTAAGGTACTCTCCCCACAAGAGCCAGTTGATAAAAGGCTTTGTTCTAATGAAACGATCACCTTTAGTGAGAAGGATGCGGTACCCAACACCTCGCCGCATAACCATCCCATGGTTATCATAGCGAAATTGGGAATGAAATCATTCACAGAGTATTTATAGATGACGGAAATGCAGCCTAGATACTATTCATAAATTGCTTCGACATGTTGGGGTTCAAGAGAGCGGACCTTAAAAAATCCACATCTTCGCTAGTAGGATTCATAGGGTGAGCAGAAACCCCTTTGAGGAATATGCAGCTGCCTATCACTATTGGAGAAAATGGAAGAAATTGCGCCATAATGTGCGACTTCGTGGTCATGGATGCCCCAAGTACATTTAATGCCATCATTGGAATCTCGTGGATGAATAGAGCTAAGGTGATATGGTCCCCTTACCACCTGGTAATGGAATTCCCAACCCCAGCTAGTATTGCAACCATTAGAGGAAACCAGCAAACAGCCAGGCAGTGTATGGTCATAGTAACAAAGGCAGGAAAGATAGGAGTTTAGGGGAAGTGGTTAGCACAATTTTAGGAGGAAATTTACTGAAATGGCTAGACACAGCAGTAGACTTGGGAGAAGAAAAAAAGTTGGTTAGTCTGGATAGCAAAGACAAATCGAAAGTGAAGATTGGGAAACACCGTCCAGACAAGGAGAAGACGAAGGTTATTGAAATTTTGCAAAGTTACAAAGACACGTTCATGTGGAGTGTCCAGAATATGGGAGAAGTGAATCCGGTAGCTCAGTCAAACAGGTTAAACAGAAACAACATTGCTTTGCTAGCGATAGACAAAAAGCGATCGAAAAGGAGGTCACATCGCTGCTACAGGCTGGCATACTAAAAGAGGTTACATATCCAAAGTGACTAGCGAACCAAGTCATGGTAAAGAAGTCAGATGCTGGCTGGAGAATGTGTATTAATTTCATGGATTTGAATAAAGCATGCCCAAAATATTGCTATCCTTTGCCAAAAATTGAAAAACTGGTTGAGGAAATTTCAAGATATTAAGTCCTTTCATTTTTTGACATGTACAAGGGATACCACCAATTTTGATTAATCGGGAAGATGCAGAAAAAATGACTGTTATAACAAGCTTTGGGATGTTTTGTTATTAAAGATTCCGTTGGGCTCAAAAAAGCTGGGGAAACGAATCAAAGAGTGATCGATCATGCATTTTGTGATCAGAAAAGAAGGAATGTTGAGTCATACGTTGACCAAATAGTGATCAAAAGCAAAAAGGTGGTTAGCATCGCTGCAGATTTAAAAGAAACTTTAGACACATTACAAGCCATGGGGATGAATCTCAACCCTAAGAAGTGTGTAATTGGAGTAGGCGTAGGAAAGTTCTTAGGATACAAGGCATCCTAAAAGGGTATCGATACTAACCAAGAAAAAATCCAAGTTACAATAAATCTCTCCCAGCCGTGAACGGTTAAAGAAGTGCAAATCCTAATGGGATCACAAGCGGCGCTTAGCTATTTTGTCTCCAAAGCAGCGGAGAAGCACTTTCCACTCTTTGAAGTACTAAGAAAATCCAAAAAATTTCAGTTGGAGCAAGGATTTTCAGAGAGCGTATGATGGGTTGAAAGAGCAACTTCAAGCGTTATCAACATTAAAGTCGCCCGCCCCTGGAGAAACACTATACTTGTACTTAGCAATATCACAGAATGCTGTCAGCTCAATTTTAGTTCGCTTGGAACGTTAGATACAGGCTCCAATCTACTGCATCAGCAGAATCTTGCAAAACACAGAAAAGGCATACATGCGAGTGGAAAAATTAACCTTGGCTTTAATATACTTAGCACGAAAGTTGCGAATGTATTTTCATAATCATCGCATGGTGGTCTATACAAGATTTCCAATCAAGAACATCCTTAACAAGCCCAAATCTTCAGGAAAACTAACGAAGTAGGCTCTAGAACTAGGCCAATTTTGAAATTCAATTTCAACCTAGGACAGCGATTAAAGCTCAGGTATTAGCAGACTTCATTGCAGAAATGACGATCGAAGATGTACAGGAAGCATACATGCACCAGAATCTGACAATTAACAAAGGAAAATCAAAGTGGGAAGAAGTTGGGTGGACATTGTTTGTTGATGGTGCGTCCAACGGGAAAGGATGTGGTGCCGGATTACTAAGGTGAGAGGAGACTAAAAAGTACAAGAAGAGCAGCTAGTGAAGTGTTTAAAGAAGGTCCAACACCTAATGAACAAGCTTGAGTACTTTGATATTCAGTAAGTACCAAGAACCGAGAACACAAAAGCGGATGCACTAAGTAAACTAGAATAGCGGGATTTAAATCCCTAGGAAAGCACGGAGACGTGATAGTAGAAGTCATTCCAATCAAAAGCATGGTATAAACAACTGTGTCAATAGTCCAAATGATAGATGTAAGTTGGATGATGCCAATAATAGAGTACCTCGCGAAGGGAACATTGCCAAAAGATTAAATGCAAGCCAGAAAGTTGGAGTTGTGCGCCAAGAACTACACCTATGAAGAAGGGACCTTGTACAAAAAGGGATTGCTTTACCCCATGGATAAAATGCATAGGGCCGGTACATGCGAGGGAAATACTTAGAGAAGTTCTTGAAGGGCTGTGTGGAACACATCAGGAGGCCAGAACGGTAGCAAGAACGATTATCCGAGCAGGATACTATACTATTGGTCGACTATGTTCAACTATGCGCACAACTTTGTGCTTAAATGTAGGAGTTTCCAAATCAATGATTCGCTATCGCATAAGCCCGAGGAAGCTTTGTAAGGCAGATATGGAGCTTGGCCTTTTGATAAATGGGGAATTGACCTAGTAGGACCATTCCCAAAGGGCAAAGGCAATGCCAAATTTTTCATTGTGGCAATAGATTACTTCACCAAATGGGTGGAGGCAAAGCCATTGGAATGAGTAATAGCTGCAGTAACTAGGAAATTCGTCTGGAAAATATTGTGTATTGCTTTAGGGTGCCACATACCATTTTCACCGATAATGATACACAATTCACAAGTAATACGTTCACTGATTGATGTTCAAAGCTAGGGGTTCTTCAAAAATACATTTCTGTGGCACACCCTCAAGCTAATGGGCAAGTAGAAATAACAAACATGACAATCATTCAAGGAATTCAGAGGACTCTGGAAGGAAAGAAAAGTAGATGGGTAGAAGAAATACCTAACACCCTATGGTCATACAGAATGACCATTCGAGAGCCAACAGGGAAGACACCGTACAGTTTAGTCTACGGTCACAAAGCGAAGATACCGGTAGAGATCGGCAATTCAAGTACGCAAGTAGCGGTTACATGGAGAAGGATAATTTGGAGATGATAAAGTTAGACCTAGATGAAGTCGAAGAGAAAAGAGGATTGGCAACGATAACAGAAGCCAAGTAAAAGGAAAAGATGGTGAGAGCTTACAACCAAAAAGTGAAGAAAACACAATTTCAGATTGGTGATCTGGTGCTAATAAAGAATGAAGCTAGTCTAGCAGCGGAACGAGGAAAGATGTGCCCAAAGTGGGAAGGACCCTAGAAGGTCACAAAAGCTCACAAGCCCAACAACTACGACTAGAAAGGCTAGACGGTACCAGTGTTCTGGACACATGGCATGTGATCTACTTAAGAAAGTTTTATGTCTAGATTTGACGGGAAAGATAGCGAACATCCACCTGTATAGACATTGGGATTTATCCTTGGTTACTTTCATTCCATTGTTCCCAATGGGACATTTTCGCAATAGTATATTATTAATACGAAAAACCACCTTGATAAACCACGATTACATTTCTCACTCTTTACTTATAAGTGTTAGAAGATTTTTTTTGGTAATACGTTATGATTGAAACACTTTAAATTTACAGGTCAAATATATGATGGCAAATGTCAAGCTAAAAATTTTGCACAATTATCTATTCTTGCAAGCTTTGGATCTTGTACCTTTGCAAATCAAACAATTGCAAGCTATGGATCTTGTACAACTAGCGATCCTTGCAAGCTTTAGATCTTGTAACTTCACAAATCAAACAAATGAAACTATAGATCTTGCAAGCTTTAGATCTTGTAACTTTGCCATATACACGATCGCAAGCTATAGATCTTGCTCTCGAGAAAATTTGCTCATAAAATTAATACGCGCAGTAGATATTGCACAGCACAAAGTATAAGGTTTTGTTATAATAGCTATGCAAGCTATATAAGACATATACATAACTAATCAGAATGATACGATAGAAGCAAGCCATAGATTCTGTAGCTTTGCAACTTACATCTCTCAATTACCCACTCACTTAGCACGAAGACATATACATAAAGTAGACAAAAGATAGTGCATTTAGCAATGACAAAGCTGCTAGGTTCACAAAAACATGAGCGAAATTCTTAAAAAATTACAAGGAAAGACAATTCGCACAAAGTGACAAAGCTATCTATGCCTAGAGGCTCGCGAGGATCCAAAAGATGATGAACCATCACAGCGGTGACCATGCTCAGCTTTGCGATGAGAATGCTCATTCCTACATCGATTCTCTTTAGCTTCCTGCTCTTTGCTAACCAAATACCTGTATCACAACTTCATGTGTAAATAAACTGGATAGTGTATAAGACCACATCACTCCATATGCCCAAGATATCTGGCATAATATACTTTCAAGTCATCAATAGGGCCAAACTCCTCACAATCCAATTACATACTCATAACATCGGTTTCTTCATACTTTTTCATCTTAGCTGTCAAGTTTTGTACCTTCTCTTTTAGAATCCGAATCTGAGATTGAACAGCCTCAGAATAGTTAATCCTCTAACTGCCAAACTCCATTGTAAGATCTTTGCAACCAGCAGCCCTTCGAGATGATGAGGAAAGAGCCTGGAGTTTGTCTTTATATTCAATGCAAGTCTGCTCAAGCTGATGCACAGATCTATCAAATTGATTGCACTCAGCGTGAAGATCCTCATTGTCACTTTGCAATTGTGTGTTAATTGCAAACTGCTCGTCAAATTTTGTCCATTATTTAATAGTAGAGGTTGAGAGGTGATTGCATTCCTCTTGCTTTTTCTTCAAGCGATCATACAAATTGTCAATACTGGTACATTTCTTGTCAATTATTGCTATTTTCTGATGGACTTTGTGTGTCTTATTTGCGGCATAGTTCCTGGTCTCCTCCTGTAGGTGAAGCATTTTTGTCATATTCAACTGTTTTTGATACATGAGATCATTCTGCTTGTTGCAAATTGTTTGTAAATCACGAACAGCATCCCGAGTCTCCTTCATAGCCTTTTTCTACTTTGCTTCGAGGTCATAAACACCCAACAACATATACTTCAAATGAATGCCCAAGGTTAGCCCCCATTCTTGAACATGAGAAGGAAGGTTAAGCAAATGCAAGTACACAGTGGCTGACTCTAGGTTAACCAAACCACGGACAATATCTTTACCAATCGACTCAGTATTATAGCCATCAGGTATAATCTTACTGCAAGGGAAACCCAAAGAAGAAAACGGGGTTGACGAAGACGCCAGAACTTTCAGCCCGATGTGCAATGGAATGGATTCCACACAAGATATGCGATTGAAAGAAATAAGTTGGGAATATTCTTTTGATATACGCTTCGTCGCTTCAATCAGGTTAATAGAGATATATTTGGAAGACGAAGGAAACCCATTGTGACAAGGAAAATGAACATACCACCCCTGATATTCAACACTTTTCAAAAAAAATTGATAAACCATAATATCAAAGCCCTAGAAGTAAATAAATGTAAAAATTAGGTCAAATTATAAAAAATGAACATAACGATCGCATCAGTTGCCAATAATAAAAAAATTGTACAAACATACTTGGAAATATTGTCGTAAATTACATAACACAAACAGGAATGGCTTAAGTCTACAGCGCTAGGATTGACTAACTTTAGAAGGAGGGGAGGGTGAAGTTTGGACAACAACACCGGCACCCTCCTTGCTCACAAGAGGAATGAAAGGTTCGCCATTCAACTCACCATCAGGGTTCACAACATCATTGACACTAGAATTTTTTTCAAGATGGAGATCCTCATAATCGAAGGAAATTAAGGGGAAATACTCACAGTAGTCGATCGTGCACTTCTTCAGCTCAGCTGCGGAAGGAAGAGTAGGAAGATTAGCGAGATAGGATAGTAGCGCGAATGAGTGATTACCATCGAAGACGCTCTTAATGAAACCATCGTGAAGAATTTATGTCTGCTCTGGAAAAATCTTTTCATACTTGGCCAACCTAGGCAGCTTGTCAACCTTTGCAGTCGGATTCAGCTTCCACAACTCGATCAAGGCTTCGCAATAACCAACGTAGTGAGAATGAGTGGGCACCTCCTTAAAAAAAGAATTAAAATATTGGTCTTTAGAAGGCGGTCAACCATAATCTGAGGATATCCAGGCGAAGCAGGCCATTTTTTCGCATCTCCTCCAGCTGGAAACACATCTTATCCATTTCCCTCTCAACGGCCACAGTACAGTATTAAGGGGTACGAGCTCCTCATCATCCTTGGAAATAGTGCTCAAAGAGTCAAACTTCACCTTACTCACTTCTAGCTCCTCCAACTTTGCGCCATCCTCTTTAGCAAACTCGGCAACTCGCTTACTGACAAGTTGTAGACTTTCACCAACCTTAGTTTTGAAGCAAGGAAAAAATAGAGCGGTCATACAACAGGACAAATAATTTAGGTCATGCTAACACATTAAGGGAACAATAACATACCATAGCCATTCTCCCAGAAAGGGAAAATTTAGAAAGTGTTGCAGGAATAGTCCCCTCTACAATCAGATCACTGCTTAGCATATGAGAAAGTGGAGGAGGATGGATAGCATTCTCCTTCTTCTTCACAGGTTCCAATGCGGTAGAAGAACCTTCAGTTCACTCATTTTTCCTCCTCACACGACCTTTTTCAGTCGACGTCCAGTTACCGCCCCCCTTAGTGTCTTTCACAATGGACCTGAAGGCTATGGGATGGGTGATATTTTAGACACCACACCTTGAGGCAAAAAAAACCTTGGAGTTGATGGTGATTCAGTGGCCAAGGTCTCCATCTCGTCGTTCTCATCATCAGACAGAAAGTCTCTTGCGGCAGAGCATTGGGTTAGATCCATGTCTTCAACACAATAAACAATGAGAGTTAGGTGAGCATGTATGTATAAAAGTAAAATATGAAGAGCGACAAACAAAATCATGTTGATCAAGGTAGAAACACTCAAATAAATGACAAACACATTTATTTAAAGAATTAGCAGAGCAAAGTGCGATGGAACGTTGGCTAAGCGATGCTACAACTTTGGATTCAGCATTCAGATAAACCCCAGCCTTAGGAAGTTTGAACTTAGGAATGCTATAATTCCAAATCGAAAAGGCTAGCCTACTATCATTGCCAAGCTTTATGAAGAAACAATTTCTATGCCACAGCTCATAATTATTGAGGAACCTGGTGACTAATTCAATGGTGGGGATCACAAGATAAAGGGAAAAATCATCAGAGGAATTCTTCACTTTGCAAAGATGGTAAAGACTGCAACATAATTCAATCGAAAAAGAAATACCAGCTGTTTCTCATACATGGTAGAAGAATACAATGATAGAAACAGCTTTAGGATGTAGCTGACATAAGGAAACTCTATAGTGCACAATCTTACCCAACACGTGTTGGGGTAAGGGGAAAGAGAGACAAAACTTAAGATAATCTAAATAACAAGAAATGTAACCAGAGGGGGATTGTGAAAACACTCAGAAGATTTAGGAGCCTTAAGTTTGTACAAACATAGAAAAGGAAAGCTATTTTTCAACTCCTCGACATAAGATTCAGATAGGAGATTCAGATTGGAATCCTCCCCAAAATCAACATCGACTTCACGAATGTTTGTCACAAAAATTCCAACAGTGTTAGAAGTAGACATTATAGACCTCAAGAATCCTTAAAATCCAGATGAGTGTGGCGTCAATTAAAATAGCACAGGTCGAAATTCACAAATTCTGGCCAAAGTCCAGAACAGAAATAGAGAAATGGGGAAGAAAAATGTGCAACCTCAATCACAAGGAGACCAGACCATGCTATACAAGCTCCACAAGTTTAGACCAACACAACTTGACCCAGAATAAAACAAAACAAAGAGAATAAAGGAAGAACTTACTGGTTCAGTGGAGAAGATGATAGAAAGACTGAATTAATAAATACATAAGTAGAAGACGAAAGAGTTTGAGGTTATGTGAATCTTCAATTAAAGAAGTTAAAAAGATAAAACACAAAAAGTGGAATAGTACATAATCATTATGGCCTGACAGTAAGCAACTTACCTTTTTGGGAAATTGAGATGACGGCGGTAGTAGCACATTGAATAGGAACAGCTATTAAAGCGCAAGATTCAAGGTTATTATAATAAAGATAAAATGTAAAGACGGGCGAGAGATTTTAAAAAAATATTATGAACAAACAGGAGCGAATCTCGGCTACAGGATCGCACCAGCTACTTACTCGCACAATACGCAATTGTTTGAAATTTTAAAATTCAAAAAATAAGGGTATGATCCAAGAGAGATGAGATACACAACCAAGAAGCATAAAACACTTTATGAAAGTCATTCAGGTCACTGCGAACATGAACTACTGATTACGCAAAACTTCGGCCCGCTATAATAAGTTCGAGCGCAGCTACTGAATATAGAATTAACTTCGTGTAGTATGGCCTTCATGGCTGGAGGGGAGGCTTATGGTGTATAGGTAGCCCAGCAATCGAAAGGTTGTTGGCTTCCAGGCCCAGCCCAATAACATCATATAGCGAGACGAGCTTGTTTTAGACCAAGGCGCAAGTCAATGGGACGTGAAGCTTCTGGTCATGGCAGAAGACGTGGGTCGAGAAACACAGGATGATCCATGAACACAAAGACCACGAACGAAGAACATGGTGATTGTGGTGTAGTCACGATCTTAATCCCTATAAGCAAGTAACTGCAACTATGTCAGCCTATAAGTACAACAAGCTCTAAGTGAGCTAAGGTAAGCGTAACTATCTTGAGAAATTCCAATTCTTAAAGGACAGAACTGGCTTGATCATCGGAGCCACTCTCCTAGAATCACTTTTGGGGCTAGTTTTGCAGGTGAGGAAGTTCAAGGAGTGAACAACAAGTGATTTGTCTGAACAGACTACCACATCAATTACTTAAAAGTATACAAGGGTCAGTCGTAAGACTTGTGGAAGTCTATGTGGAATAAGACCAATTTCTTTGTTACTATCAGATATTATAAGTTTGACTAGGGATGACAAAGTTTCTTTTCGAGATGATTGGAATCGAGTTTGGGACAAGCGGTGAACTTTTTAATATTTGCACATACGTCCCTCCAAAAATTGGGAGATGTCGAAATGCAAAAGTGGAGATAACATTTTTTTATTCACATTTTCACAACAATGTTGTTCCTATTTAGGCATAAACATGTAGACGGAAGGGGCCACAATCTTAACAGGAGTATTTTACGACACTTTTCAAAATTTTAACTATGGCTCTTATGTGTGACATCGCAATAGTGTCGCATAGAACGAACCTAAAAAATCGACACCCAACCGACGTCGGTCGACCTGAAATTTCCAGTGGGATCCAAAATTCCCCCCCAACCTTGTTTCATGTCAATAATATTCAGCACTAACACTCAATTCCCACCTCCAACACACTTCCTCCAACCCAAATCCACACCATCCTTTCCATTCACACTATTACAAAAATTAAAGAGCTCAATAAAATTGCATTTCTCAAACATCAACAAGTATCCGAGGATGGAGTATCTCTGGGTTCAAATTAATTGAGGTAGTTTTCCATCCACTAAATGTTCATTTAGCAATTTTATTACCATACCTTCTAATTTTTTTTCCTCATGGATCAAAGATTGAATACTTTCATAAAGTATGATCATTTTGTTACCGATTATATAGTGTATATTGTTTGTATTTCCAAGATAATCCCATGTTTGTAAGGAGTGAGAAAAAAAGGCTTAGATTAGGGATGATTGTGGAAATAATTACATTTTCGTATGAACGCAGTTTAAATGTGCGATGTTGGTCATAGTTAATCGGCCCATACGATATGGTACTGAACAAAGATCGATGTCGGATAGGTCTAGGAAATTTTTGAAATATCTATGAATGTTTGACGTTATTCATCACTCGGACTTTGCAAAATCATTCACTGATGCATGCGACGTTGCTTGAAAGTAGATCAATTAATTTTCTATGTTGAGATTAATGTCTTCTACATACGACTATATTATGTGTATTTCATTTGGGAACTGCCCAATTCTAACATAAATTTTGTTTCTTGTGTATTGGTTGCAATAGGACAAAGAGAGTTATCGATGGACATTTAGCCTGTAGATAGACAGACTTGTCATTTTACTAGTCGCCTTGACAGTGTTAATGTCGTACAACGTAGACGATGGGGTTCAATACAATTAATGTTTCAATTCCATATCAAGCTTATGTATTTTAATATATTGTAACATGTATTTGTAATATTTTTTATAGTTTTATAGGTTTTAATATGTAATTTTTCCCACATTAATTGAACAACAATTGATTGTTCTATGATGTTTAACCATTTCACGAGTTATCAAATATTGAATAACATGTAACGGCTATCGACTAATGATTGTTTGTGTCATCAAATATGAAATATTATAATATTTTACGAGAAACGATGTCTCCACAATCAATCTGCGATGTTACACAAACCGGTGTAGAGACGACACCTAACTAATGTCGCATAAACCAACGCTGGTTATTTTTTGCGACATCGCCCATTCAAAATAATGTTGTATTCCTCAGTGTTCCACGTTAGCAGGCAAACATGTGTGCCCCACAGTGTGCAATGTCGCTTACCAGTATCTGCGACATCACTCTTATTTAGACTAATGTTGGCTTGGACGGAGTCGCAGCATTTCCTCTCCCATCGTCTGCCTTCTTGCTATGGCCGACGTTGGCCCTTATGCATGTCGATGTCGGCCTAAATGAATTCCTAGCTATTGTCTCCTATCATAGACCTTCTTTCTTGGACCGACGTCGGTCACAAAATCTGGAAATATCGGTCCAAAACAAAGGTAAAGGGTACTTTTTACCTGGGTTCTAAACCGAAGTAAAAAATGTAATTTTTACAGTAAAATGTCATGTAGAACTGAGGTAGAAGGTCTTGTTTCTTGTAGTTCAGCTTTCATTTATTCCGAACTTGACTCATTTTCTTCGGCGCATATATCTAGTGTCACGTGTTTAGATCGTGGTCTTCAGTCTACTACCATCCTTGCGAATAGCATTCTACTATCTACGAAAAGCCTTTTACACAGTCTGAAGTGCCTGCATGCAATCTACGAATAAAAGCTCACAAAAATGGATCTAGATGCTCGTAGAGACATAGAATCCATTAGATCTAAAGTAAGCTACAAAATGAGGGATTTAGATATGAAAACCATAAACGGTCATCTAAATCACTTGTAATGTAAATTCACCTAAATCTAGAAATCTACCACACAAAAGCTAACAAAAGATTTTCTAAATGCCTTAGGAAATACATGTATTTGGCATCTCATCAAATCTCCCACACTTAAACCTTTAATCATCCTTGGGTAAACAAGAACAAGTAAAGATCTAAGTGTACAATAACATGCAAATAATTTCCCCAAAACACCCAACTATCTATTGCTAGACTACCCTAGCCCCCATGACATAAGAATCTCTCACATTCTCATATCCCAAAGAGAACCAAAGTAATCTAAACAACAAACATGCCATTCAAAGGTGAGGTTCAATCATATGAATGTGTGAAGCTAGCTTTTTCTACCAAAGAAGCTACCGAAAGACATGGCAAGAGAAGTATAAAATAAGATCCAATTTCTCTCATTTTCTCTCATTTTGCCTAGGAGTCCTTTTGGGTTTTCATCCTAGCTTCCCACATTTTAATTTTCAAAGTTCACATCTCACCTTTTTCCACACCATTTGGCCTCTCACTTTTGCATAGTGTTTTCAACATATCCGGGCCTTTCCCATTGTAGCCTAAGTCGCCTTTTTTGGTTTTCGACTTAGTTGGGTATTTTTTTATCATTTTTAATTTTTCAATTTTTTGTGTAGCACAAAATTCCCCAAAGTAGGCTTCATACTACATGGAGAATAAAGAAAAACAAAAAAAACACAACCACACAGAATTTTGCTAGAATTCCTAAGTGCCTAACTACTCCCTCTCCCACACTTGTGAAATGAAGACTAATTTTACTATTCTTCCACAAATGTTTTCCCCAAATTGGGATAGAAGTTTCCCTCTAGAGTCATAGCCCAAAAAATATGCACTTCTCTGTTAGGCCATTGAGAGATCTCCCTGTGACATAAAACTCCCATGGATAGGAGTTGTGCACGTACTACAAAGCTGGGTGGACTATCGCAGTATTCTTTCCCGAATGATTCCTATCCACACCCACCACATTCTTCTAAAAGTTTCCCATAGAGAACTGGAGACCTTTTCTATGTGTCTTTGGAACTTCCTTCACGTACTTCCACACGAACACTCTTGTGACTTCCCTATGGGTAATTGAATAATTCTTGTCGTCTAAGTGGAATTTGATGGTCCTTCTCTCATCATTGTATTATGTTTGATCCACAATTGCCAAGAATTCCCAAGTCCAACAAATATACGTCTTGGAATGCATCTCGAGGAAGCCTTCTAGGCCTATCCGACCTAGAAAGTAGGTGATGGGTTCGAGTAGGCCTAGTGCATCCAATGTCTATTTGGACACAAACTTGGTCTCCAAGATTTCCCTATTTGGCCTATTGAGATTCTTCCACTTCCAAGCTGCACCCTTGTAAATGTTAGTCAACCCCATGAAATCATCAAAAATGGTAGGATAAAAACTACAAATGTTTTCGGCTCTTATCTCCCAACTTTGTCCAAACCCTTCCCCTTCTCAACTCGGGAAGTAGTTCCTTTCTCCGGTCTACTTCTCTTAGGACCCATTCTATTTCAACACAAGAGAAAATGGTAATGAAAAAAATACACAAGGCTTATGTACAAAGATCACTTAGTAAGAATCATGCATCCTAAACACACAACATTTGGTAGATCATATCATCTCAACTAAAGATTAATAATCTTCCCTCACACTTAGTTGAATCTAAGATCATGCACATAACTCACTTATACCCACAAAACATTCAAAATTTTAGAAATTCACGTTCCCCCCATACAACACAATCACGCCAGTGAAAGCCAGTAAACAAAAAGTTCATAATTACACAAATTTGGAAGCTAGGAGATGAAGATCACACAAGAAAAGGTAAAAAGTGAATTTTTCCTGTTGTGAAATGAGGGTGGATGTTTTTGAATTTATATGAGTGAGTTAAGTGATTTAAATTGATGGGGGAAGATACTCTCAATTCAGATTCAGAGAATTAAGGATGTTTCACAAATGGGTTATTTAGAGAGACAAAAAGAAGATAGTAATGGTTTTGGGGAAAATGGTAATTTTTTTATTAAAGGCTACATGAATTCATATTCAGAAAAAAGGTTTTAATGATTGGTGTAGTACCACTAGCACTAACCAATTTGGGGAAGAAGAAAGCTGTAGATTTGATGGGGCAAAATGGCTTATTTTGGAAAAGTTTTATTTTTGCCAAAATTCTGCATTTTTGCTCGAAGGCAGTGATTTCTATTTAGCTCGAGGCATGGCATAGTCATTCCATATGAAGGCCTCGTTCCTGTTCAATCTACATGAGCCATACACTGCTCGTGCTCCCCTGGCACCTTCATTTTGTAACATTTCATCCCAAATCCTATTGAAACCAAATCAAAACCACAAGACTCAATCTTAGATTAATAACAACCATAGTTCATAAAAAATCCTTTGTCATGCACAAAAAACATGCAAACAATTAACAACTAAAAACACTAAAACCCAGAAAAATAATGTATTTTTATTTTTGTCCCCACGACTTATTTTTCATGCATTTAGAATAGAGCAAACCTACAGTTAGGTCTCTGGAGATTCCATCCGCTACTTCACCCACGATGACATCTTTGTGGAGAGGTCTCCACAAAGCATCATCCTTACCTTTGCTCTCTTTCTCACCAATCTGGGATTCGTGCTCACCTTTAGCCAATGCCAAATCTTTAGCCTTTTCCTAGGGTTTGGGAGGTGGTCTAGGAGGATTTAATTCCTTGGCATGCTCCACAACCCACTGAATATTAGTGTCCATAGAAAAATAATCCACAGTAGGAAGATTAACACTAACAGCATCCAATGCATAAGTGTCATCAACATTCTCATCAAAATCGAAGCTCAAAACATGCTTTCCCTCATTAATAATGCAAAGACTCTCATCATCATCACTCGTGCAAGATTCCTCAAATTCATCAAATTCATAATACGGGCTTATATCATTGCATGCAAGAGCAGAATTAGATGATCCATGATTAGATTTATAAATATCAAAATCGACCTTGTCTATGTCATCCTCTAGGGTCAAGGCTCCTAAGTGGGCATCTATTTTGGTACTCGATGTTTACAAAAATGGTCTCCTCAATTGAATTGAGATTGCACCTCCATCATGCAACATATCGAGGACATAGAAGTCCGCCGAAAAAAAAGATTTCCCACTATAACCATAACATCCCTAACTAATCTCGTAGGACTAGCTTGTGAATAATCGACTAATTGGACTATCACCCTAGTCTCCCTAAGCCCTCCTAGATCTAGAGTTTCAAATAAGCTATATAGGATAACATTAATAAAGGCTCCAAAATAAATCATAGCATCCTTAATTAGCTTTCCACCTAAATAGACACAAATTGAAAACATGCCGAGATCATCACATTTCTAGAAAGGTTTCCATGAACTAATGTGGCAGTTCCCCCTATTTCAATTTTCCTACCTTTTTTATAGGCTTAGGCCTCCTGTTAGTACATGCATTATTTAAAAACTTAACATAAGATGGAATTTGCTCAATTACATCTAAGAGTGCAATACTAACCTCACACTGCTTGAAGACTTAACAAATTTGTTCCTCGTTGGATACCACCTTTGCATTTCTCCTCAAATTACTCGGGAATGGCGGCGGAAGGTTGACTTCCTTTGCCTCGACATTAGGGAGCTCTTGTGCAAGCTCCTCCTAACAAGTATCTCTTCCTCTTCAAATACAGGCTTGGCTTTCTCTGCTATCTTGTCATCTTCTTGCAAAGTCTCTTTCTCGGCTTCTCTCACTTCCTTCCCACTCCTGAACTTAAGAGCGCTCACATTTTGTGGACTGACTTTAGGTTGGAAAGGTAGCTTTCTGGAGTCCCTTACCTCGAGTCGGCTAATCGAGGTGGACAATTGCCTCATTTGAACCTCAAGGTTCTTAATAGTTGAGATAGTCCTTGTGCCAAACTATTCAATATCTCTTCTTGTGCACTCCATGACCATGTCATTCTTCTTGGTCGTTTGCACGATTGCCAACAAGATCTCTTCCTGATCCAATTTATAGAGAGGACCATTGTTATTGGAAGGCCCCTCACCCCCTGGGAAGGGTTGAGGTGGAGCTCCCCCTCAATTGTATCCTTGTTGGTCATCATGCCACCAAAAATTTGGGTGGTCACGATATCAGGGGTTGAATGAATTAGTGTAGGTATTTTGATGGCTATCTTTTCCCTGGTTCCTGCAGAACCTTTGTTGTTCCCTACCATATTGCATATTGCCTCCATTGAAGTCTGATGCCTCACTTATTCAAACTCTTCCACTAGTTGTGGGCACATGTCGGTTGGATGATCCAAACTACAAATCCTGCAAACCTTCACTTGGTTTCCTCCCTTTCATGAACTCCTTCATCATCGATGCAAGGGCATGTACTTGCTCTTCTAGCTTAGGGGAGTGAGTGGGCTCTTCTAATGTCTTTACTCTTGACTGGGTCCTGAATTGGCGCGTACCATTTTTCAACCCCTCAAAAAGGGCCATCGTATCCTTGGGGCTCTTGTTTCCTATCGATCCATTGTACCTGGCATTCACCATCTGCATGTCCTCATCACAAAAGCCCTCAAAGTAATAGTACACAAGATCTCTCTCTTTGAACCAATAATACGAGCAGTTTGCCAATAATTTCTTGAAGCGTTCCCAATACTCATAAAGGGATTAATTCTTGAGCTACAGATATTGGACAACAGTTTCTTCAATCTGAAGGACTTCAAAGCGGGAAAATTTTTCTATAAGAATTGGCGCTTCATATCCATCCACGAAGTAACAAAACCTAGCAAGAGGTAGTACAACCAATCATTTACCACATCTCTAAGTGAGAATGAAAGGACCATAAGTTGTAATCCTCCTTCGAGACCCCTGGCGGCTTCATGCTGGTACAGACCAAATGGAACTCTGATAAGTGCTTGTTGGGGTCCTTGCCGGCCATCCCGTGAAATGTAGACAAGCATTGAATCATCCCACTCTTGAGCTCACATGTAACTTTTTCGGAAGATGAGGGAAGACAATGAAAAGTGGTTGTTCTTTAAATTAGAAATCATCAATTCCCCCCCCCCCCCACAAAGGTTCTATTATTTTCCGCTACCTCTAAACCAACTGTTGGTCCCTGTGGAACTTCTTCTCTAACTCTCCATGTCCTTCTTCTTTGCCTGCCTGTGTTTTCCGGTAAGTAGTGTAAGGCTCCTTGGTTTGTGGCTTAAGTATGTACCATAAACTAGAAGCAGTACACTACTAGTCCACAAAGAAACACTAGCACAACAAGTTAGGAGAAAACAAGGGAGGCTATAAAAGAGCTCTACAAAATAACAAACAAAAACTACAAAAAGAAAAACACTAACTACTCTACCAACTAGTCATGTAAGCTAAAAATTAAATTTAAACT
Organism: Rubia yunnanensis; assembly: GCA_037428765.1. Lineage (NCBI taxonomy): Eukaryota > Viridiplantae > Streptophyta > Magnoliopsida > Gentianales > Rubiaceae > Rubia > Rubia yunnanensis. The sequence continues at coordinate 64,183,763 of CM075065.1, forward strand.
AGTACCCCGGCAACAGCACCAAAATTTGATCTACACCCCACGGGGTAGTACAAAACCTTTCATGAGAGCTTAACCCACGGAGTGCTTCACAAAGATAGATATTTATAAGTTGCTATCATGCTCACTACTAACTACTATAGATTAGCTAGTGGCAAGTCCAAGGTCATCCACAGAGATACTAGAATTCAAATGTTAACTACACACAACTCACAATTGGGCGTCACTCCGGTTGTGGGTTAAGAATGGCTAGTGCGGTTAACATAAGATTGGGGGGGTTGTCTAACAGCTAAAGAATATGCAAACTAGAGAGATTAAACTATAATAAACTAGCATTGGAGATATTTGTGTAACATGACCGATGTATGACATTAATCCTAGATTCTATCAAATGTAAGACATATAAATCTATCCTATGCCTATGTCACATAGTGTGGATAGCTGGGAATTCCCAATGTCTGTTACACAAAAGTTCGTCTCCACTTTTAGAAGCTACCACTCCACCTCCATAATTAGGGAAAGCGCTTCTATTGCCTTTTTGATACCACAATTCTTTCCTCCATCAATCTCACTCCCAATGCTAACGAGTCCCTTCTTAAAGGAACAAAGCATTATGTAGGTCACAACCATAAGATATAAGAGTGAGGATAATACATCCCAGGCACTCCACTGGGGACACCAATCCCTAGGCCTAGAGAGGCAAATGAGTTGGCATCTCGTGATGACTCTAGGGTTGACACGACCCTAGTCGCTACACAACAACCCTAGTCACTAAAAATTATTATGCTCATCTATCAAGGTAATCCAAGGGTGTCCCCTTGTTAGAGTATATGTCGTCCCTGACATGAATGATTATTACACAACTACCCAATTAGAATTAGAGTCTAAAGATCGGGATGATACATAGGGGGTACATAGGTATCGGTATTTGACCACATAGACACTGGTATTTCGACCCCTTGAAATATCGGTGCCTCAGTAGGGGGGTGCTAGAATGTAGTTTCCAACACCACCCTAGTAAATATGTGTTCAATAAAACATATGATCACTAATTTTATCGGTGCTCATTTTTTATTTAAAATTTAGAAATTAAAATATTTATTAAAACATTAAAAATGCACTAAAATATAGAAGAAGAAAAACTAAATTAAATTCAAAGAACACTTAACACTAATATTCAACTAAAATATATAAAACTAACTCTTATCAATCTACACTAATATAAAAATATGTTTGTGTGTGAACTCTCAGCACCACCAACTCATTAGTGAAGTCCTCCTAAGTTACTCCAGACCACTGGTGGCAAGACTCACTAAAGGTTTGCATTTTTCTACACAACATTGTGTCCTGGAAGAAGTGCATCTGCAGCAGAGTCAAAATCTTGAGAGAGGGACCATTTACACCTTCCGTAAAAGAATGATAAACAAAAGTCAAGTAGGAAATTTAAAACAAAATTAAACATATGAATCCAATTATCCACCAAATAAACGAGAACATGGTATTTGCCTATTCTAGATGCTTAGAAACACTAAATCAAACAAAACCACAACAAACTTCACAAGGGTAACAAACAAAACACTACTACTCATTTGAAATCCTCAATTCATAAACCCTTAGCAACAATGCATCAAATTTAATTGCAACTAGTACCGATGCACATGGAATTCATCAATTCTAGATAGTAATCAAGCAACACTGCATTGAATAAAACCGCTCTCACAAGATGCAACACACTAAACCACCAAGTAATCTACAAAATACGAAGTGAACTTATAATTTAGCAGCTATTAATCCAAAATTAGAGTCTACCTATTTTCATCACCATTCACCCTCTTGGAAGAACTGTAATCCGGTCCCCATCATCAGTGACACTACTCGAACTGCCGCTACTCTCCGCCTCTACCACAGTTACTACTCCCACCACCGCTCACCTCCATACATACGCAGACCATGCAATAAGCACTAGAGAGCATACCCACCATAGAGAGTCGCAGCAGCATCAACGACTTCTCCTCGCATCTCAACACCAGTCCCACGCACATGCATCGACAGCTCGCGCATCATCCGTCGGAAGTTCATAGAGAAACCTCATCACGCCATAGAGGATCAGTGTGCGATACAGGTACATGCACTGCAAGAGACAACACATATTACTTTGGTTTTTCAGGCCTATTTACCTCAGTTTTTTTGCCCTAAGAAACCAAAGTAAATGTGGCTGAATTGAAAAGGTTACTTTTTACCTCGGTTGTGTGCAACATCGCACCCATATCGGTCTTACAAAAAAATTGAGGTAAAAATTGTAATTGTCCGAATGATGTGCGATGTCGCACGTAACAATTTTGGACCAAAAAATTGGAAGACGAACACTATTGCGAGTTCGCACATATCAATTAGGGTATTAAAAAATACCGAAAGAAAAATCCTACATTCAGATGTTTATACAACATAAACATACAGGAACCATAAAACCAAGAAAACCATATACTAATTATACACAAATAAATTGAATCATACACCACAAAACACATAATATATACTACATACATGACAAAATAGATGCAAAATACAAGACACCGGAGATGATGGTGATAATGGTGGCACTACTGGAGATAAGAGTTACGCCGTAGGAGAAGCTAATGGCACAGGCGAAAATACTGGAGGCGATTGGATGCAGATCTGAGCAGTGGAGGAGCAGGCGGACTCGAGCACGGTGTAGATGAAGCATATCTGAGCATTGGCAGAGCAAGCGACTCTGGTGCGGTAGAGATAACGTCTTTTGGCAAGGTGGAGCAGTTGGACTCGAGCGGAGGGCTGGACTCAGGTGGATGGCAGACAGAGTCGGGCGGAGGTCAGGCTGGACTCGGTCGGGAGCATGCCAGACTCAGTCAGGAGCAGCCAGACTCGGACGGGAGCAGGCTCGACTCGGGTGGGAGAGGGCCGGACTCGGGCGAGATGGTGATGGAGGCATTGGTCAAAGGCAGAGAAGGAGGAGGGGGAGATGGCTAATGGAGTTAAGTGAGAGAAATGTTTGTGTTATGTTGAAGGAGAATGTGAAGAGACTTCTTGCACACATATATACTAGGGTTTTGGTTAGTTGTGTTTGGGCTTAGGGCATGGGTTTTTGGGCTGATTTCTTACATATTATATTATGAATAGAAATAAAGAAATGAATATTGAAGGATTTTTTTTAAATAATGAAGAAATTTTTTCATACAATCACTTGTATATTGGAGTAATTTAATATGTACATATTTTAATATTAATTTTGTGGATTTGAATAAAATAAATAATATTATTATTTTATAATAAAATTATAAAAGATTTGATGCCCTAATATTTTCATGTAGTTACTGTTTGTGATGATTCTTTTTTTAAAATTCATATAATAATATGTTATACTAATAATGTTACATTTGTCATTCAGATTAGTTTAACTAAAATAATAAGATTGAAAATTGTGTCTTTTTGTAGCAGTTGAAATTCAATAAATTTTACAAAAAGTTACGAAATATATTTGCTATAGAAGAGGAAGATATGGTAATAATATTTACCTAAATATCCATTGCTCCAATATACATGATTTTTGTTATTCTTGCTCCAAATATAGAAAGATAATAAATTATTTTTTTAGTGAAATGGTAAGTACATAAACATTTCAACCCATTATAGTCCAGATCAATCAAATTAAAGAATGGTTACCTTTTTATTGCTTTGGCCATGGCCGGATCTTGGTCTGTAAATATTGTTACCGGATCTTTACCATCCATTGATTTTCTGAAAACATCAAGAAGCCATTGGAAAGTTGAACCTTTTTCGTCGACAATGAAAGCACATCCAAACATCACTATATTGTCGTGGTTGTTCATTCCGACAATTGGAGCACAAATCAAGTTGTATTTGTTGGTCCTGTATGTTGACGGATCACTTAATAAAGTTAGATCATGTTAACTCATGTGTTAATGCAGTTACACTATTTATTTAGTATGTTATTTAGTACGTTTCAACAAACTTTAAAATACCTAAATTTTCTCAATAAAATACATATAGGCCAGTTTTAGACTTTGTTGAATTATCAAGTTGAATTATATCACTTTTATTCATGTTATTATACTGTTACATCGTGTTTCTAATAAATTAATTCATACGTTTTTTCAAATCTAAAAATAGCTAAATTTTCTCCAAAAAATGTAACTTATTTTTACTTCATTTGTTTATGAATCTACATCGTGTGTATAACATACTACTTAATGTGTTCCAGCCATTAATTCATGTGTTTAAATGTACTTTACGAAATATAAATCATACATGTATGTGGTGTGAACTACCCTTAGATCGCCAAAGAGGGAGTAGTCTTCCTTCATCATTGAGTCCCTCCAAAATAATGTTGAAAGCCTACCATTATTCATCCACTTTTACTCTAAAGAAGAAATCTGCCTCTTCGGTACTCTTTTGTGAGAGTCTTTCAATTACTTGCTGAGCATTGCCTCCATCAATCTCCTTCATGCGCAACATGTTCACATAGTTTAGATGATCCTTAATCGTGTGTCCTAGATTCTGAATACCGCTATCTTTAAAAGCCATAAACTTGAATCCATTGCTAGGTTTTAATCCTGCACCTTCCATTTCTTCTATAGCATTCCCTTTTTCTTCGGTAATTCTCCTTTCACTTCTCTGCAAATATTGTTATTCGACTCGAGTTAAAGGATGATTGTGAGATGTCACATGATGCAAAACTTCATAGGCTCTATTGATAAATTTAACCTGAATTCTAGCCTTGCATCCAATTCTAGTAACCACATTTTTCTTTGTTTTTCTTCTATTCTTCTCAGAGTCCTCTTCAATGATATTCTTATTGGAAGGTGTGCCAAGTGTTTCATTCTTCAATTTTGTGTTTCCCTTATTTGAGCAAACAAAATATTTCTCTAAGATGGTTCCGTCTTTTTTACCTCTTTGGGTTGAACATCGCACCCCAAATCCAAATGCATTTGACTGTTTTCGATATAAATCATGGAACTTTGACAGTGTTTTTTCTCTCAAACCTTTGAAGCAATCTGTGACATCAACTTTCGATAGGTCACTTAAATTGGTGACAGAATCTAGTCCTGCAAAATTTTATACTTTCAGTAACTCATTACATCAACTATTATATTAGTTTGTTCGTGTACTTCACAATTTAGTTCGGCCTTCATTAACAGTTGTTAAGTCACTGATAAATTTGTACAATTTCTAAATATTTTGATAACATATCTTACTAATTAAATTTCTAACATTAATCATAACAGATTATATTTTGGGATAAGTGCCAATATAACCCTATCTACTTGAGTGAGTGCCAATATAACCCTATGATAATTTTTAGTGCAAATATAACCCTATCTAGTTAATGAAAGTGTCAATATAACCCTCATACCCCATTTTCAACATTGACATCAATTTTCTGGCATTGACTCTATGTAAATTGACCAAAATACCCTTTGGGCTAACACTGAAATTATGTGGACAATTTTACCCTCATAGTTCACCGGACCGCTGCCAAATTAGGTAGGGTTATATCAGTACATTATGAAAACTAGTAGGGTTAAATCAGCACTTTCCTAAAATTCATAGGGTTATATCAGCACATTAGTAAAAAATCTATGGTCATATCAGCACATACTGTAGAATATAGGGTTTTAATGATATTTTGTTTATTTTTTTGTGTTTAGTCCGGATTACTGATTCGATGACCTTTGGTGTTGTATGTGGTTGTTATTTTGTTGTTTTCTTCGACCTAGGGTTTTTAATGTTGATAAGTTTTGAAATGGGGCTATGATATGTGATAATGGTGTTTAATATTAATAATGGTGTCATGATGTCAAGTTTTATGTTGTATATGATATTGTTATGATGTTATAATGGTGTATATGATGATGTGGTCGCCCGTTAAGGCCAGCTGAGCAACACACTTAATATTTATAATATGTGCTGATATAACCCTATAAGTTTTAAGAATTTGCTGATATAATCCTACAAACATTAGAAATGTGCTGATATAACCCTACAAACATTAGGAATGTACTGATATAACCCAATAAGATTTCATAATGTACTGATTTAACCCCACCTGGTCCGGCGGCGGTCTAAGGGTAATAACGTCATTTCCTATTTTTTGTATTTTAATTTTTTTCAGAAGGGAAAACATGTAATTTTATTAAATGCCGGAGAGGGCTATATTGGCACTTTCACTAACTAGATAGGGTTATATTGGCACTTTCAAATACTGAAAGGTTATATTGGCACTTATGTCAACTAGGTAGGGTTATAAAAGCACTTTTTTCTAATATTTTTATTAAGTTACATCGTCTATTTAACATAGTGATAAAGTAACTTTAAAAATATGAAAATAGTCTTAACAAAATGAATGTAACTGATTTTAGTTCATGTGTTCATGCAGTCACACTATGTTACTTCAAACATTTCAGAAAATTTAAAAACACCTACATTTTCCCAACAAATTGCATATAACCATATTTTAGACCTTGGGGATTTGTCAATCAGATAACTGTCACATTACTTCATGTGTTCATACAGTTACATCCAGTGTTTATCGTATTACCTCATATGTTTCAGAAAATTATAAAACACCTACATTTTTTCAACAAAAATTATAAACCACCGACATTTTTTCAACAAAATTAGAATATCATCACGTTACTTCATGTGTTTATGCAGCTACATCATTTGTTCATCATATTACCTCATATATTTCAGAAAATTAAAAAACATCAGCATTTCCCCAACAATTTGTTTATAACCAAATTTCAGCCTTTGGGGAATTGTCTATTAGAATATTATCGAGTTACTTCATGTGTTCATGCAATTACATCCAATGTTCCTCATATCACCTAATATGTTTCAGAAAATTGTAAAACACCAATGTTTTCTTCATAACATGCATATAACTGAATTCTAGATCTGTCAAAATAAAATACACAATAAATAAACATTACTTCATGTGTTCATGCAACTTCTTCATGCGTTTAATTGTATATACAAAATCAAAAACTAACTTGGATTTAAACTAGTTGAATTTTCATATTGAACATAATCGTTGATTTCTCCTTCATACAGAACGATTTCATTGCCCTGAATTTCTTCGTCTTCCATAGTTTATACCAGCAACACCTTAGATTGTAGATTTTAACCATTAAAACTAAGATTTTAAAATGTAAAACTATGATTATAGATCGCAGATCTTACCTTCGCAGATGTAGAATCTTTCTTTGATGTTTCCGTCGTAAAGTTCCATCTCTGAATCCGATTTCAGCGCAAATCCGAAGCAAATCCGATGTAATTCCATCGAAAAATCCGACGCAGTTCCGAAGCAAATCCGACACGAATTTGAAGCAAATCCGACGCAGATCTAAAACCCCGAGGACAATCTGTTGATTTCAGGGGATTGATCGGCGATTTACGACATTAAATCCAGTTTGATCGGATTGAATTTCATAGGGATTCAGATTCCTTGATTTTGGGGATTTTGTTTCCTAAATATGGCAGTTGGTTATGAACCAGATTGATGACCCGTTTCCCTTATAACCCGAATTTAGACTCATTTTCTTCAACCCTCATTTTCTATATATTTGCAATTTGGTCCCATTTTTTAGTTCCTCTCCTATTTATTGCAGTTTGGTCCCTGGTCTCACCATTTTTTATGGTGAGACGGTCTCACAGGAGTTTATATATATATATATATATCAATTTGTTGCAAGGGTCGATGAATTAAATAAATAGTTGAAATATAAAAGCAAACAGTAATAATAATAAACCAAATAAACAGTAATGAAACAAATACTTGAATGAATTTTTCTTGTTATAGCAAAATAGGTTCAGGCTTACAGTGGGAATGGAACTCAAGATTGTACTTTGAGCTCAGATGGATGAGATTGTAGGGATTACAAGCAGGGCGAATATTCAAGCGTGCCCTTCACTGAATTGAAATGGCATACTTATAGGAAAATTTTGAATGAATAGTCTATTACAATTTAGAATCCGTTGGTTGGGATCCATGAATCTCTACCCTTGATTTGCTACCTTCAATCTGTGCCATTTCTTTTGAGTGAAAAGTGGAGCCCGCCACTTGCGGATTGATTGTTGGTGGAATCTTTTGAGTGGAAAGTGGAGCCCGCCACTTGCTAATTGATTTGTGGTGGAAACTGGGATCCACCCTACCCCTATCTGGCTGATTGAGTCCACTTGCTGATTGATTTTTGGTGGAAGCTGGGATCCACCATACTGCTGGAATGCGCCATTGCTTACGTTCCTTACATTTCAAAGGGATCTTGACTGCCTTGGAGATTATACATTTGAGTGTATGTTTCCTGTTTGATGGCTTGTTTTTTACTAACCAGTTGTTTGTAGAATTCAAGAGCCTTTTGGAAATCTTCATCTGGCTCAACTTTTGGATTTACAGCTATTGGAATTCGTTGAATCGGAATCTGATGGGATGTACTCTCTTGTCTAATCGGTGTTGGACAAGAAATTTGAAGATAACTGGGAATGGGTGAAGGAAGTGTTTGTTGAATAATTGGCTTGAATGAGATTTTTAATTTCTCTCCAGTTTGAAAATAGTGAGTTACTGCTTTTGGAGAGCAAAATTCTGGATTATAGTTACCCCACCATTTTACTCTGTATTGACGTACCAGAGAAAAGGGCTTGGAAGGGTAAATTGGTTTGACTTAGAAGCTCCAAGCAAAAATCCAAGGAACTCTGAAAATGGCATGGAATAGGATATCCCTTTCATAGGGTTTGGAGTGGCTAAGCGTCTGTTGGCTAAGTTTCTGGAATGTTTGAGATCCCTCCAGAATTGGATTAGGAAGGATGTCTGGAGATGGTCCAAATTTGCACCACCAGTCTATGAACCAAACTGGAATGTGGTTATTAAATTTTTGATGAAAATTAATAAACCAGGAATGGTCAAAAGACCTGATAAAGAAGGTTCTATACCAGGCTTGAATATAATCAGGATAATTAAATCTGTGAGGGAAATAATCAACTGAAAAAGGATTAATGGAATGAATATTGAAAACTTAGTGAGGACTCAAAATCTGCTTGATATAAATCTTGGAATATTCTATTCTATTGGGGTCTTGTTTGTTTTGAACATGCAGGATTTCAATGGACTGGTATCTACTAGAATTAATTCATAAAACTGTTAAGTCTTGTGGGTATCATCAGCCATCCAGAGAGATGATGGCAAGAATAAATTGGAGACAAATATTTTTAGTTGTGGAATATCTGGTTCAGATTCAAAATGGGTAACTAATATGTGCTCTGGATTAGGTTTATCAAAGTAAGTTGGAGAAGATTTTGAGCTGGTAGGAATGGATTTTGTGTTTGGGAGTGGAGTATGAGCTCTAGTCAATGGTGTAAAATTTGAAGTCAAAGGAGGAGTCTTGTTTTGAATAAATCTAGCATGGGGAGTCTGTGCTATAGTGGAATAGGTAAGTGGAGGAAAATCCTGGGATGGAATAGATGGAGTAAGAGGTCTTGGGTTAACATAATCCTTGCTAGTTCTGGAATTGGAAGAACTGGATGATTTGGAATGTTCACTCATGGTTTCCTGTAAGGAATTCACGAGTCAGGAAATCTGGAAGGAAATTATCTTTTCCTTTTATAAATTGAATATCAAAATAAAAAACTGATAAAATTGCTTGTCATCTGGCAAAAATCTGTTTTGAAACCAAATTTTTTACATCCTTTTGTAAAATATCCTTTGCTGATTTGCAATCAATATTTAATAAAAACTTTCTGTTATATAAATCATCTTGAAATTTTGAAATGCATAAAACTATGGATAAAACTTCTTGTTTAACTGTTGAATAATTTTTCTGTGTGGTTGACCAGAATCCTGAATGATATCTTACTATAGATATTTTTCCTAAATATTTTTGTTTTAGTATGCCTCCATATCCTATGTTGGATGCATCTGTTTCAACTATCATGAATGCATCTGGATGTGGAATTCCTAAACATGGTAATGACTTAGCTTTTAATTTAATTTATTTTACCAAGTTAGTATGATTGTCAGACCATGCTGGGGGATTGGATTTTAATCTTTCATATAAACTTTTACATATGATCTTGATTTTGGAAAAGAAATCTGAAATATAATTGACACATCCTAAAAATCTTTGTAATTGATTTTTATCTTTAATTTCATCTGAAAATTTTTCTGCAAATTCTATGGATCTTTGAATGGGTCTAATTTTTCCTAAGTGTATATCAAATCCTAGAAATCTAATATTTGTTTGAAATAGTTTCATCTTTGGTTCGGATATGACCAAACCATTTTCTTTTATTGTTTTTAGTAAAATATATAAATGCTTGAAATGGCTATCAATAGTATTAGAGTAGACTAATATATCATCAATATATACTATTACGAATGATGAATAAGGAGTGAAAATATCATTCATTATTTTTTGGAATTCAGATGGAGCATTTTTTAATCTGAATAGCATGACATTCCATTCGTATTGACCAAATGAAACTACAAATGTTGTTTTGTATTTATCTTTTTCATTTATTTGGATTTGCCAATATCCTGATTTTAAATCAAATTTTGAAAATATCTTTGCATTAATTAGTCTATTTATCAAATCTCTTTTATTTGGAATAGGGTATCTGATCCATTGTAATACTTTATTTAATGGCTTATAGTTTATGACTAATCTTGGAATTCCTCTTTCTTTCTCTGCATTTTTATTTACATAGAATGCAGAACAGCTCCATGGAGAACAGCTTTATTCAAATGAATGCTAACTTAATAGAATTATGTAAGCAAGAAATTCAGGACTATCTAGATAAGAAATTAATACGAAAAAGCAAATCTCCATGGAGTTGTTCTGCATTCTATGTAAATAAAAATGCAGAGAAAGAAAGAGGAATTCCAAGATTAGTCATAAACTATAAGCCATTAAATAAAGTATTACAATGGATGAGATACCCTATTCCAAATAAAAGAGATTTGATAAATAGACTAGTTAATGCAAAGATATTTTCAAAATTTGATTTAAAATCAGGATATTGGAAAATCCAAATAAATGAAAAAGATAAATACAAAACAACATTTGTAGTTCCATTTGGTCAATACGAATGGAATGTCATGCCATTCGGATTAAAAAGTGCTCCATCTGAATTCCAAAAAATAATGAATGATAATTTCACTCCTTATTCATCATTTGTAATAGTATATATTAGTGATATATTAGTCTACTCTAATACTATTGATAGCCATTTCAAGCATTTATATATTTTACTAAAAACAATAAAAGAAAAATGGTTTGGTCATATCCGAACCAAAGATGAAACTATTTCAAACAAATATTAGATTTCTAGGATTTGATATACACTTAGGAAAAATTGGACCCATTCAAAGATCCATAGAATTTGCAGAAAAATTTCCAGATGAAATTAAAGATAAAAATCAATTACAAAGATTTTTATGATGTGTCAATTATATTTCAGATTTCTTTCCCAAAATCAAGATCATATGTAAAAGTTTATATGAAAGATTAAAATCCAATCCCCCAGCATGGTCTGACAATCATACTAACTTGGTAAAAGAAATTAAATTAAAAGCTAAGTCATTACCATGTTTAGGAATTCCACATCCAGATGCATTTATGATAGTTGAAACAGATGCATCCAACATAGGATATGGAGGCATACTAAAACAAAAATATTTAGGAAAAATATCTATAGTAAGATATCATTCAGGATTCTGGTCAACCACACAGAAAAATTATTCAACAGTTAAACAAGAAGTTTTATCCATAGTTTTATGCATTTCAAAATTTCAATATGATTTACATAACAGAAATTTTTTATTAAATATTGATTGCAAATCAGCAAAGGATATTTTACAAAAGGATGTAAAAAATTTGGTTTCAAAACAGATTTTTGCCAGATGGCAAGCAATTTTATCAGTTTTTTATTTTGATATTCAATTTATAAAAGGAAAAGATAATTTCCTTCCAGATTTCCTGACTCGTGAATTCCTTACAGGAAACCATGAGTGAACATTCCAAATCATCCAGTTCTTCCAATTCCAGAACTAGCAAGGATTATGTTAACCCAAGACCTCTTACTCCATCTATTCCATCCCAGGATTTTCCTCCACTTACCTATTCCACTATAGCACAGACTCCCCATGCTAGATTTATTCAAAACAAGACTCCTCCTTTGACTTCAAATTTTACACCATTGACTAGAGCTCATACTGCACTCCCAAACACAAGATCCATTCCTACCAGCTCAAAATCTTCTCCAACTTACTTTGATAAACCTAATCCAGAGCACATATTAGTTACCCATTTTGAATCTGAACCAGATATTCTACAACTAAAAATATTTGTCTCCAATTTATTCTTGCCATCATCTCTCTGGATGGCTGATGATACCCACAAGACTCAACAGTTTTATGAATTAATTCTAGTAGATACACAGTCCATTGAAATCTAGCATGTTCAAAATAAACAAGACCCCAATAGAATAGAATATTCGAAGATTTATATCAAGCAGATTTTGAGTCCTCACCAAGTTCCAATATTCATTCCATTAATCCTTTTTCAGTTGATTATTTCCCTCACGGATTTAATTATGCTGATTATATTCAAGTCTGGTATAGAACCTTCTTTATCAGGTCTTTTGACCATTCCTGGTTTATTAATTTTCATCAAAAATTTAATAACCACATTCCAGTTTGGTTCATAGACTGGTGGTGCAAATTTGGACCATCTCCAGACATCCTTCCTAATCCAATTCTGGAGGGATTTCAAACATTCCAGAAACTTAGCCAACAGACACTTAGCCACTCCAAACCCTATGAATGGGATATCCTATTCCATGCCATTTTCAGAGTTCCTTGGATTTTTTATTGGAGCTTCCAAGTCAAACCAGTTTACCCTTCCAAGCCCTTTTCTCTGGTACGTCAATACAGAGTAAAATGGTGGGGTAACTATAATCCAGAATTTTGCTCTCCAAAAGCAGTAACTCACTATTTTCAAATTGGAGAGAAATTAAAAATCTCATTCAAGCCAATTATTCAACAAACACTTCCTTCACCCATTCCCAGTTATCCTCAAATTTCTTGTCCAACACCGATTAGACAAGAAAGTACATCCCATCAGATTCCGATTCAACAAATTCCAACAGCTATAAATCCAAAAGTTGAGCCAGATGAAGATTTCCAAAAGGCTCTTGAATTCTACAAACAACTGGTTAGTCAAAAACAAGCCATCAAACAAGAAACAGACACTCAAATGTATAATCTCCAAGACAGTCAAGATCCCTTTGAAATGTAAGGAACGTAAGAAATGACGCATTCTAGCAGTATGGTGGATCCCAGCTTCCACCAAAAATCAATCAGCAAGTGGACTCAATCAGCCAAATAGGGGTAGGGTGGATCCCAGCTTCCACCACAAATCAATTAGCAAGTGTCGGGCTCCACTTTCCACTCAAAAGATTCCACCAACAATCAATCAGCAAGTGGCGGGCTCCACTTTCCACTCAAAAGAAATGGCCCAGATTCAAGGTAGCAAATCAAGGGTAGAGATTCATGGATCCCAACCAACGGATTTCAAATTGTAATAGACTAGTCATTCAAAATTTTCCTATAAGTATGCCATTTCAATTCAGTGAAGGGCACGCTTGAATATTCGCCCTGCTTGTAATCCCTACAATCTCATCCATCTGAGCTTAAAATACAATCTTGAGTTCCATTCCCACTGTAAGCCTGAACCTATTTTGCTATAACAAGAAAAATTCATTCAAGTATTTGTTTCATTACTGTTTATTTGTTTCATTATTATTACTGTTTGCTTTATATTTCAACTATTTATTTAATTCATCGAAGATTTCTATTCGGAAGCTCCAGTACTACTAGTTCAGGATCTACATCTTCAAATGTTTTACAAAGCCATGAAATTCAACAAATTTTGCCAAATAAGACTTTAAAATCAATTTATCAACAGGGCATACTAGAATTCAATAAGTCATATTCTATTAAAATTCATGAGGAAATATTACCAATGAATCAGGAAGTACAGTTGATTAGGTTATTATCATCTCAGGCTATTCAAAAATATAGAGAACAAAATTATAAATTTTTGCATTTTAGTCTAGTACAAATTGCATTACACCCTCTAGTTAGATTAGGCATCGATTACCCCATATTGAAAGAGCACGCAGCTACTCATTCTCACTCTTGAATGCAGGTTTTTTGATGTCGATGCTGCATATCTGCCTCCTATTCGTTTCAACACACTACGCACAGCTTTGAAGATTTCGAAGTAACAAGCTTTTGGTAGAGCCTGCTATGTACATTCCTGATCAGTTCACATTGGATTAGGGCATCATGATAGCTCAATTGTCACGGTTTTCCTTCATAATCTGCTCGTTTCTTTTTTTGTTGCAAAAATTAGAGGATATGCTCATGGTTATTCTCTCTGACTGACCTGTGTTTCGATTTCGATTCACTAAGAAGTTCGAGAGCTCATCCTATAGCATCCCAAATACTCTAGCTCATTCTTTTGGAAGCAATTTATGGTCGCTTCAAGAGCAATACGCTCAGCCTGTACAGTAACTTAGCCTTTGGCTTCTTTAATTTTGTTTATTACGGCTCGGGAAGGGCAATATAATTTCCCCCATCTAAGGATGGTTTATTTAAAAAAAAAAAAAAGAGCACGCAGCATGCATTTTCAATGTAAGACATGTAATGTTTAATCACAAATTAAAGAGTGCAATCAATTATTTAGCCTTTAATATTAGTCATACAATTTCCGTAATGAGTAGACCGAATTAAGGCAAGCACATGTAGAATGTAAAGTTTTCATACAAGATCCAATCAGGCATGAAAAATCTACTCATAATTAATTAAGGCATTAATATGCAGATTTCGTTCTCAACATATAAGCATTCGGCCTGCACTTTTCAATCGATATAATCCAGTATGCAGTTAAGCATACTTTTGAACACATAATTTAGCAAGCATTACTTGCATGAAATTATCATCTCGTATAAAGTTTCAAATAGATCTTACTAATGGAGTCTCAAAGATCCGAATCAATATAGGTCAACAAAATTTCATTCGATTCAACACTTTTGGACATATATTGATAATATCATACAAAAATTAAATAATGGAAATTGAACGAGCAATTTACATATGCAAGAATAATAAATTTTTATTGATTATTCAAACATACAATCAGAAAGCTTAAATTACAAATAATTGAAGCATGCATGCGATAAATAAATCACGTTTCAAGCAATAACAAATTGATGGAGTCAAGAGTAAACTCTCTACCCTTGAAACGAATGAGTCATGTCATGGACATCGTTCCCTAGGGTAAAACCATTGAAGATAACAATTAACACGTAAGAGTTACCTCAAATTCACGCAAAGCTCGAAGGACTATCACCTCGACAAAGTAACGGATGGAGACTTTGAGAACGATAGAAAGAAGACTCAAGTTTAGAATATGGAGAGACTTGAGAAACGGTGTGAGTTTCCTGACTGACTTAGAGGCTTTATTTATACTGCTCTAAGAGACCCTAATCATGGAAACGTGATATTCTGATTTTCTGTATTTAGAGAAGAATATTATCAAATCACCAACTCACCAAATCCGAGACATTCCATGAATACTCGAATTAAATCTGGTGGAAAGGGAAGAAATATTTGCACAATATTCTTCTGCGTATTAAACATGGTAAACCGCGTATTCATTTAAGACAAGATATCTCATAAAATATGGAAGAATTTTGTTCTTATCTCTTAAGAATTACACACAAGAAATTCCATATATACTACGCGGTTGGGCGTTCCAGAGACTTCCACGCGGTCCATACGTATTTTGTACAGTCCAGAGAAAAATTAATCTGGTCCAATTTCCGCCTATTTTTTTCTCTTTTAAGAGTGACATTTCAAATATCCATATCGCATTCACCCTTGATCTGTTTTGAGAGTTCAAATAGTCGATTTTATAGTACTCGCGAAGGAGACCCAAAAATGACATCCACTGACCCAAAATCCTTTTGGGTCTTACTCAAAATGACCCCCAAGAGTTAACGAATTTCAAACTTTTAACCATCATTTTCCAACAATATGTATAAAATGTCAAATGTTATTAAAATATTGAAAATCATCTCCTATTTATAGTACATAGGCATGACTTTCAAAAATACAATGAACACAATGATTTGGTAATTCTTGTCAAAAATTGAAAAGATATATGGCACCTTTAAGAATCTAAAACCATATCTAACTAAAATACCTAAAATAAATCTAAATAATGACCATATTCATTTAAGTGAATCAATCAATCTTAGATGAATTTTTTAATGAATCTGCTTATCTAAACTTACCAAATCTAATTCTAATCAAATCAAAACTAAATATTCTAAACCCTAAAATAAATTATAGCCAAAATTGAACTCTTCCAATGCCAACATAGCCAAGTTAATGAGTGTTATTCTAAAATTAAAATAAATTAAAATGATCACACTACCTCATCAAAAATTCAGTGGGAAAAAGAGCATAAATTTATCCTCCTAAAACTCCAATTTAATAATAAATTAAGAAAACTATAATAAATAATATTTTGACCTCATATCATTCCCTCCATGGTCGAAAAATTTTGTCCTCGAAATGTGAATGATCTCCAAAAATAAATGTAGAAAAATGTTTTATGCCATCCTTGCAAATTCTGCTAAGAAATGGTGACTGGACACTGACCAGATAGTGACTATCTGTAGACTATGATGGTGAGGTAACTCTGACGAGATGGTGAAATGAATCACGGGAAATTGATCACCTTGTGGTGTATTAGTTGACTGCAGCACGGGCCTTCCAAGGCGTGCGCGTAGATGCACGCGCTCTGGTGAGTGATCGTGCGTGAGTGACACATCCTTTGCCAGAGTTGCCTTCTGGTAGAAATGGGAACGCTCTTCATGCATTGCCAGAGAAAACGAAGAAGGTCCGTCTGTTCATCGATCATTTTCTCCGGCGAACATCCTTATTGTTCCACATTGGGTTTAGGGTCCAGTTCACGTGCAACCCTCTTCTCCGTTGTAAGCCTTCTGCGGACGCACACCGGAGTAGAACAACGATGAACTGAAACCCGCTTCCTGTGTTGCAAGCATTGCAAGCGTTGCGGGAAATCGCTGCTGACATACGCGGCCGGTGAAGAAGGAACCGGCTTTGGAGAAGCTCGCTGGAGATGAGTGCGTGCGGTGGCGATGAGGATGCGGCTTCTGGAGGTTGGCTTGAGACGATTGCAACAGGCTAACGGCGGTGAACGGCGGGCTCTAGTAGCGAAGAGCGGAGTGGCGAAGCTGAACGATGGGATAGTCGGAGATGGTGGTCGACCAGAGAAGATCGCTGCCGGAAGACTGGAGCTCGCCGGAGATGAATCTATTGGCGGCGAGGATATCCGATTGGTGGCGGCAGAGTTTTCCATATATTTTTTTGAAAAATAAAATGGATATGAAGGTATCAACTGTGGTCGACCAGAGAAGATCGCTGCCGGAAGACTGGAGCTCGCCGGAGATGAATCTATTGGCGGCGAGGATGTCCGATTGGTGGCGGCAGAGTTTTCCATATATTTTTTTGAAAAATAAAATGGATATGAAGGTATCAACTGATATCTCCCCCTACGATTCCAATTGATACCGACTGATATGATGGTCATAGGAACTTTTTCTTTGCTCTAATAACAATCGATGTAAAGGGTAATCCAATGAATCTTCTAACTCCAACTTGGTTGAGTTAATGGGTCTTATTATAAAATGAAATAAAGTAAAATTATCACACTACCTCACTAAGAAACTCAGTGGAAAAAAGAGTACAATGTTATCCTCATATAACCCTAATTTAATAATTAATTAAGAAAACTATAATGAATCATATATTTTTTACTTTCTATCGTGCCCAGCCATGCTGAGATGATTTTAAACATTCCCAGAGGTATGGTTTCCTTCTATTTTGAGTCCATATTGAATGAGGGGTCTATGGTTTTTCCGTTCTATCTTTTTTCAATCTGTCTCTGGCTATTACCAGTTAATCCTCACTGGTTTTCCTCCTAATTCTACCTGAATCCTTTGAGGATTCGAGGCTCATTGTTTAGGGCTAAGTTTCACCCATACCGTTACCTGTTTCGAGTGTTCCATCACCATGCTCGGATGCCTCAGGACTAGATGTTAAAGTTTTGGCCGGATAGCCAGAAGTTACTGACTGACTTCCATACCCACGTGGAATGGAAGCGGAATTAGTGTTTGTGGATAAGGAATTTTTTTGTCTTAGGTGTCGAGGCTCACAGTGGGAGTTTTTCAGCAGTACCAATCAAGACTAGTGTCGAGGAGATGGTTAGCCTTAGTGATAGAATGATTTGTCGTAAGGAATTGTATTATTGATGACTGAATATATAGAGAGTACAATAAATGTGTAATAAGGAAATAATTCTAATCATAATAAATCATAATCTAATCAGTAATCTGATTTATCCTAACACCCCCCAAGCGAAGCGTCAGATACTCACTGACGCACAGCTTGGACCTGAAAGACTCAAACAGCGTACGAGTGAGCCACTTGGTGAAGATGTCCGCAATCTGAAGAGAACTAGGAACATGAGCAACGCGCAGCTTTCCAGATGTCACCAACTCATGAACAAAATGATAGTCAATATCAATATGCTTCGCTCGCTTGTGCGCCATCAGATTCTGAGCCAAAAAGATAGCATTGTTGTTGTCACATCACAGCAATGGAGAACCGGAAAGCGGAACCCGAAGATCACAAAGCAAATGAGTGAGCCAAACCACCTCTGAAGCAGTGTTGGCGAGAGCATGGTATTTAGACTCAGTGCTGGAGCGAGAAACAGTGGGTTGTTTCTTGGCACTCTAAGAAACCAGATTCCCACCAAGATAAACTGCATAACCGTAAGTGGACTGACGAGTCTCCAGACAGTGGGCCCAGTCAGCATTAGAGTATCCTAACACCTCAGGAGTACTAGCAAAACAAAAACTAAGATCAAAATGAAGAGTTCCACAAACATACTGCAAAATCTGTGTCACTGCAGCAAAATGGTCATCTCTGGGATCCTGAAGATACTGGTTCACCGTGTTGACCGAGAATGCCAAATCCGGATGAGTGATGGTAAGATACTGGAGAGCACCAACAAGAGAACAATAAAGTGTATGATCCCAAAATGGAGGTTTGGCAGAGCTGTGAAGTTGAGAACCAGCAACAAATGGCGTAGAAACAGGTGTCGCATCAGACATAGCGGCCCGAGTCAAAATATCACAAGTAAACTTTTCTTGGCCAAGAAGTAACCCTGAAGAGGTAGGCAAAACTTCAAGACCAAGAAAGTAATGGAGAGCACCGAGATCCTTGATCGCAAACTCTCTGTATGTCCGATCAATGAACTGGCAAAGAAGAGTTGAGTCGTTGCTTGTAAGAATGATATTGTCCACATACACAAGTAGATACAGTAACGATGACCCTCTCGAGAGGACAAATAAAGAAGTATCGGCTGAGTTGCACTAAGAACCCAGCTGTGTCCGATAACTGCTGAAGCGCTGGAACCAAGCCCGAGGAGCTTGCTTAAGACCATAAATGGCCTTTTGCAAGTGACAAATATAGTCTGGATGAGCAGAATCCTGATACCTAACGGGCTATTTCATGTAGACTGGAGCATCAAGAACACCATTAAGGAAACCGCTCTTGACGTCTAACTGATGAAGTGGCCAAGAACGCATGGTGTCTATGGCGAGAACCTTCCAAACAGCGAAGCCTTTGACCACAAGACTGAAAGTGTGGTCAAAATCAAAACTCAGAATCTGCGAGAAACCCTGCGCCACAAGTCTACCTTTGTGACACTCAATAGTCCCATCTGGCAGATACTTGATCGTAAAGACCCATTTGGAGCCAACAATGTTTACATTCGAAGGTCGGGGCACCAAATCCAAAGTGTGCTGACCCCGAAGAGCGACCATCTCATTATCAATGGCTGAAACCCATGCTAGATCCTGAAGGGCAGAACGATAATCAGTGGGCTCTGTCTGAGAAAGGAATGCAACAGTGAGACCATGAGCAATAATATCTGAATAATCTCGTCGATGAATGGCACCAATAGAAGACCGAGTAGCCATCTGATGGGTACGAAGCTGCGGCAGTAAAACTGGAAGAGTCGAACACGCTGATGATGTCGAAGAAGTTCGAGAAGAGCTAACCGGAGAGTAACCATCGCAAGTCACCGAAGAAAGGATGGGTGAGACTGGCTGAGGCATGGTGGCCGTCGGTTGAGGCATGGTGGTCGGCGGTTAGGTGTGGTAGCTATCGGTTGAGGAGCTGGGTCTGGGTCGGCCGGCCAGATGGAGCATAGTGGTGAAGGAGGGGCAGCTGGAATAGGCACAGGCATGGTGGCCCCAACCGATGAAGTAACAGCTCCATCAAAAAATGATGAAATCCCCAGATCCAAAATAGAACGACTGTCCACGGAAGATAAGACATAAGGAAATAAAGATTCATCAAAACGAACGTGACGAGAAACATAGATGCGCCCAGAAGTTGGGTCGAGACACTGGAAGCCCTTGTGACGAGGGTTGTAGCCAATAAAAACACACAAAATAGATCGTGGTGCAAACTTATCAGTAGCAGTGGCACACAAACATGGAAATGCACGACAACCAAACGGGTGAAAGAGGGTATAGTCAGGCACATGACCAAAAATAACCTCAAAAGGTGATTTGCCACTAAGAACTGAACTGGGCAAATGGTTAATAATGTAAACCGCAAAGAACAAAGCTTCCACCCAATAACAGTGCGGCACAGAAGAGTGAAAAAACATGGCAAGATCAGTCTCTGTGATGTGACGATGCTTTCGCTCAACTCGGCCATTCTGAGCAGGTGTATAGGGCGAGGACATCCGATGATGAATGCCACATAATATGAAGTGAGCCTGAATCTGGTGATTAGTAAACTCTGTGGCACCATCGGTCTGAAAATTTTTAACCCTAGCAGAAAACTGAGTCTCAACAAATTTTTGAAACTGGATAAATGTGTCATAGAAATCTGACTTATGCCGCATTTGGAGAAACCATGTGAATCGCAAAAAATCATCGATGAAAACGGCATAATAAGAGAAACTACTGGCAAATAAAACAGGGGCCAGCCCCCACAAATCACAATGCACTTTATCCAACAAACCATTAGCGTGTGTCACTAGTGGAAAAAGGCAAATGGCTACTCTTGGCCATCTGACAAGGAGAGCAACTGACAGATGCAGACATAGCAAGAGTGATAGAAATAAGGCCACGCCGATTTAACAACTAAACAGAATCATGAGACACATGACCGAGGCGAGAGTGCCACTGCTCAAAAGAAGCATGAAGCTTTCTAGAGCGTAATTTGCCTAAAAATCTGGAATCACCAGTCTCAAGAAAATAAAGACCTGAACTATGACAGCCTTTACCAATTATCATCCATGTATGCTTGTGCTCAATGGAAAATGCATCGGCATCAAATATAACACGGATAGGTAAATCACTAGTAAGCTTACTAATGGAAAATAAGCTTCTTGTAATCTTAGGAACCACAAGAACATCATTAACAGAGAAACCATAGAAATGACATTGACCGATGTGAGAAATAAATAATAATTCACCATTTCCAACAAGAATAGCATCAGAACATCGATAACATTGTATCTTATCAAGATGACTGGTATGAGCAGTGATATGAGATGTAGCACCGGAATCAACGATCCACTGATTCGATGAAGGATGACGGTTGGAACCATTCAAACTAGTCTGAAACAAAGCTTTGTCCATAATCCAATTAGCGGAACAATCTTCCCGAGATAAGTGCGCTGAATAAACCATAGAGGGAGCTTTTGCTCTAATATTCACAAAGGCAAATAAAAAATTAGCAAGAGGACAAAAAATGTCAACAAATCTGTCAGGCGCGTGTTCCTACACCCAGAGAGTGGCTGGGCGCGACTAGACCGGTGGCGTTGAGTGGAGCTCGAAGGCGTCGATAGAGGTCGCATGGCCAGGGACCGAAGCGGTGGAATCCAACACCAGCAGGGGCGTGGCGTTATAGCGGAACTGTTTTAAAGGGGGAATAAAAATTAGAAAAAAAAAGAAATTATGTACCAAGATCAGACTTGCTCTGATACCATGATAGAATGATTTCCCGTAAGGAATTATATTATTGATGACTGAATATACAGAGAGTACAATTTCTTTTTATAATTATAATCTAATCAGTAATATGATTTATCATAACAATTAGGAAATTGAGTCTTAGGAAACCTGTCTGTCAAGTCTGAGTTTTTCTTTTGTGATTCTGTTCTTTACAATGTCGGCCGTCTTCATTTTCCAATCGTAGTTATCCCTCCAGGGGGTTCTGGTGACTTGAAGGCAAAAGGCGATCACCGCTCGCCCTCAGCGGCCCATACCAGCCCACACCCAGGCCATCGTATGAGATGTAAATCACGGTAGCCCAGCGCCAGGACCCATGGGCTCGGCGTTGCCTCGGTGCGCACAAGGGAGCACTTGCAAAGCAAGCACTCCCCACACTGCCGCTGCCGAGGATCGAACTTGGGAACACTGGCAATCCCACCCATGTCCCAACCGCTGGGGTATACCCGTGGGTGTTCTGGTGACTTGAAGGGTATAGACTCATGCTTGTATCATTTATTTTTTGTTGTTTTTCCTCACATTTATTTACGTCCTGTTGACTATTTTTTGCTTTTTCCTTTGTTAGACATGTCGTTGGCTAGCATGATTGAGGACCTGTCTTGGCTTCCTCGATGCACAACCTTTACCCATCCCAATTGGATAATGCAATCAATGTCTCAGACACTTCTCTATCCTCTTTCGTTGATCCCAATGAGATGGGCCAACTGGAGCATAAGCGTTGTTGTGTGATTGGGCTCTCTACTGACTTTGCCCTGGAGATGGTCCCTGAGACTCCCCTCACTGTGTCTGCCTTGTCATCGTTGCCTACTCCTTTGCCAGCTTTAACTCCAGCTCTTGGACCCTAAGCACTGGACGTGCTGCCTGTTAAGATTACCCCACCTATTTTGGGGCTTCCAGCTCTCAGGCATCCATAGAAAGTGAGCTTCTGCGTGGGTTTGCTACTTGGGCTGCCTTTCTGTCTCAGGCTCTTTCTCTAAAGCACTGTAACACTTGGCTTAGCGAGCGCTCTCTGAATGTGGCATCCTCTGTGGACATCTCCACTCGTTGCGTATTTGTAGTTATTAAGGTCTGAAAGTTTTGTACTCGTCGTGTTTTCTTTACTGCTCATTCTCGTATGTTTTTTCTTTTCTGATTTCTCCTCTTCCACAACACATGTATTCAGATTTCACTATGCAGCTGGAGCAGGAGAAGGTTCACTCTGATATCTCAACAGCTTAATCGGAGAGTGACAAGGCTCATTGAGAGGTTGAGAAGCTTACTGCTAGACTGCAATGCAATGGTGCCCGGAACACGTTATTAGAGGGGACGTGGAGCTTGAGCGTGCCTTGATAGGGTCTTTGCAGCTGACCATGGGTAAGCTTGAGGATGAGAATGCAAAACACCAGGATTTTTGCGAGTGGGTGTTTACTCACGAGAAATTTCTATTAATGTGGCTACAGTAGCACACATTGGAGGCTGTTGTGAAGGACACATTTGGCAAATGCGTCCTCACAGTTTTTGAATTTTTTTATTGTGACTTTTTGAGGACGCATTTGCCAAATGCGTCCTCGTTAATTTTCTTTTTTTTGGCCTGGTATTGAAGAAGACGCATTCCCCAAATGTGTCATCGGTAATGAGCCTATCTGGCGCTGATTTCCATGCCGCCACGTCGACGAGGACGCATTCTTTAAATGCGTCCTCCAATCCGCGCTGATTTCTGTGCTGCCACATCGACGAGAACGCATTCTATACACTACCCCGTTATTTATCCAAATTGTTTAGATCCGTTAAGATCATTCAGGGCCATTGCTGGCCTTTTATGATTATTTCGGTTGGCATCAATGCTCAAGAAAGTGATGTTCTTTTTAAATATTGCGATGTCGGTGAATCTGAATCAGCATCCGGGCCACCATCGCCGCCACATTTCTGACCCCCTAATCGTCACTAAAAGCTAGCATTGATTAGTGTTGAATAAGATTGTCACTTAGGGTGCATGCTACATTTATATATATATATATATATATATATACACACACGCACACATTTATATATATACACACATTTATTTATATATAGTAACTCTGGTTATGAGTTTTTGTATTTTGCAGTTCCATTGTGTTAGAATAAATCAGACTCCTTATTAGATTATGATTAGAGTTCTTTCCTTATTACACCACTATTATACTCCCTATATATTCAGATATTAATATTACAATTGATTACGGAAAATCATTCTATCATGGTATCAGAGCAAATTCTGATCCTAAGCCCTAAATTTTAATTTATTGTTCAGCGCCTCCCTCCTTCTCTCTTTTCCGGCCCTGATCCCGACGAAGTTCCAGTTAAATTCTGGCAACCTCTGGCGGCTCTTTTCCAGCCCTGATCGCAATCGTCACCGGCGAACTCAATTCCTTCATCTCCGGCGTCCTCCAGCGTCCTCTCAAGTCTCGATTTTCTGGCAAAGTTTCCATTTTCTTCCAGCGGCGAAGTTTCCAGCGACGCCCTCCTTCAGCGGCGGCTTCATCAGCAACTTCTAGCGGCGTCTTCCAGCTCTTGCGGCAAGATCCATGCACCTGTCTTCCAGCGCGTGAAATTCACGCGCCAGCTTGGGCGAAGAAGTAACCTCCAGCGCGTGAAGGTCACGCGCGAGTTGACTCGCGCAACGTTAATTTCTTGCGCCCTTCAATTTCTCGTGAGTTGAACCTATTTCTCGCGAGTTGAACCTATTTCTCGTGAATTGCTCAAATTCTCGTCAGCACTCAGTCAATTTCTGTGCAATTTCGGTCTTTTGCTATGGTTCATTTGGGCCCTATATCTCGGGAAGATTGCTCCACTAATTGGATTGAGAACAAGGTGTTGTTTCAGGCCAGTTTGAATGGTCCCAACCGTCATTCTTCGTCGAATCAGTGGATCGTTGATTCAGGTGCTACATCTCATATCACTGCTCGCACCAGTCATCTTGATAAGGTA
Organism: Rubia yunnanensis; assembly: GCA_037428765.1. NCBI lineage: Eukaryota > Viridiplantae > Streptophyta > Magnoliopsida > Gentianales > Rubiaceae > Rubia > Rubia yunnanensis. The sequence continues at coordinate 64,208,951 of CM075065.1, forward strand.
CAATGTTATCGTGGTTCTGATTCTATTCTTGTTGGAAATGGTGAATCATTATCTATTTCTCACATCGGCCAATATCATTTATCTGGTTTCTCTGTTAATGATGTCCTTGTGGTCCCTAAGATTACTAGAAGTTTATTGTCCATTAGTAAGCTTACTCGTGATTTACCTATCCGTGTTATATTTGATGCCGATGCATTTTCCATTGAGCACAAGCTTACAGGGACGATAATTGGTAAAAGTCATCATAGTTCTGGTCTTTATTTTCTTGAGACTGATGATTTTCATGCTTCTTTTGAGCAGTGGCACTCTCGCCTCGGTCATGTGTCTCATGATACTGTTTAGTTATTAAATCAATGTGGCCTTATTTCTGCCACTCTTGCTATGCCTGCATCTGTCAGTTGCTCTCCTTGTCAGATGACCAAGAGTAGCCGTTTGCCATTTTTCACTAGTGACAAGCGCACTACTGGTTCATTGGATAAAGTACATTGTGATTTATGGGGACCAGCTCCTGTTTTATCTGCCGGTGGTTTCTCTTATTATGCCATTTTCATCGATGATTTTTTGCGATTCACATGGTTTCTTCCGATGCGGCATAAGTCAGATTTCTATGACACATTTATTTAGTTTCAGAAATTCGTTGAGAATCAGTTTTTTGCTAGGGTTAAAAAATTTCAGACCGATGATGGCACCGAGTTTACTAATCACCGACTTCAGGCTCACCTCGTATCATGTGGCATTCATCATCAGATGTCCTCGCCCTATACAGAATGGCCGAGCTGAGCGGAAGTATCGTCACATCACAGAGACTGGTCTTGCCATGCTTTTTCACTCTTCTGTGCCGCACTGTTATTGGGTGGATGCTTTCTTCTCTGCGGTTTACATTATTGACCGTCTGCCTAGTTCAGTTCTTAGTGGCAAATCACCTTTTGAGGTTGTTTTTGGTCATGTGCATGACTATACCCTCTTTCACCCGTTTGTTGCCGTGCATTTCCATGTCTCCGTGCCACTGCTACTGATAAGTTTGCACCCTGATCCATTCCCTATGTTTTGATTGGCTACAACCCTTATCACAAGGGCTTCCAGTGTCTCGACCCGACTTCTGGGCGCATCTATATCTCTCTCCACGTTCATTTTGATGAAACTTTCTTCCCTTATGTCTCATCTTCCACGGATAGTCGTTCGATTTCGGATCTGGAGATTTCATCATTTTTTATGGAACTGTTACTTCATCAATTGGGGCCACCACACTTGTGCCTGTGCTTGTGCATGTGCCTGTTCCAGCTGCCCCTCCTTCACCACCATCTTCCATTTGGACGGCCGACCCGGACTCGGCTCCTCAATCATCGGCCATCCCACCTCTGCCGCCGGCCACCAAGCCTCATCCATCGGCCACCACACCTCAGCCGTCGCCCCCCACGCCTCAATCAGTCTCGACCATCTGTTCTCTAAAGTTTTCCGAAGGCCACTCTCCGGTCAGCTCTGCTCGGTCTTCTTCTACGTTGTCAGCTGGTTCGATTCCTCCAGCTTCACCACCAAAACTTCGTACCCATCGGATGGCTACTCGATCTGCTACTGGTGCCATTCAGCACCGGGATTATTTAGATATTATTGCGCATGGTCTTACTGCTGTACTCTTTTCTCAGACAGAGCCCATTGATTATCGCTCTGCCCTTCAGGATCCAGCCTGGGTTTCAACCATGGATGATGAGATGGCCGCTCTTCGTGGTCAGCACACTTGGGACTTGGTGCCTCGACCTTCGGACGTCAACATTGTTGGCTTCAAATGGGTCTCTAGGCTAAAGTATCGACCAGATGGCACTATTGAGCGTCACAAAGCTAGACTTGTGGCGTAGGATTTTTCGCAGATTTCGGGTTTTGATTTTGACCACACTTTCAGTCCTGTGGTCAAAGCCTCCACTGTTAGGATGGTTCTCGCCATAGCCACCATGTGTTCCTGGCCTCTTCATCAGTTGGATGTCAAGAATGCTTTCCTTAATGGTGTTCTTGATGTTCCAGTCTACATGAAGCAGCCCATTGGTTATCAGGACTCTGCTCATCCAGACTATGTTTGTCGCCTACAAAAGGCCATTTATGGTCTTAAGCAGGCTCCCCGGGCTTGGTTCCAGCATTTCAGTAGTTATCTGACACAGCTTAGCTTTCGGTGCAGCTCAGCTGATACTTCTTTATTTGTCCGTTCGAGAGGTTCGCCGTTACTGTACCTACTTGTGTATGTGAACGATATCATCCTTACAGGCAATGACTCAACTCTTCTTCGCCAGTTCATTGATCGGACACATAGAGAGTTTGCGATCAAGGATCTTGGTGCTCTTCATTACTTTCTTGGTCTTAAAGTTTCATCTACCTCCTCAGGATTATTGCTTAGCCAAGTAAAGTATGCTCGAGATATTTTGAATTGGGCCGGTATGTCTGACGCAGCACCTGTTTCTACTCCATTTGTTGCTGGTTCTCAGCTTCACAGCTCAGCCAGTCCTCCATTTCATAATCCTACACTTTATCGTTCTCTTGTTGGTGCTCTCCATTATCTCACCATCTCTCACCCGGATTTGGCATTCTCGGTCAACACGGTGAGTCAGTATCTTCAGGATCCCAGAGATGACCATTTTGCTGCTGTGACTCGGATTTTGCGGTATGTTCGTGGCACTCTTCATTTTGGTCTCAGGTTTTGTTCTGCTAGTACTCCTGATGTGTTAGGATACTCTGATGCTAATTGGGGTCACTGTTTTGAGCTCGTCGGTCCACTTATGGTTATGCGGTTTTTCTTGGTGGGAATCTGGTTTCTTGGAGTGCCAAGAAACAGCCCACTGTTTCTCGCTCTAGCACTGAGTCTGAATATCGTGCTCTCACCAACACTGCCTCAGAAGTGGTATGGCTCACTCATTTGCTTCATGATCTTCGGGTTTCGCTTTCTGGTTCTCCATTGTTGTTATGCGACAATAGTAGTGCTATCTTCTTGGCTCAGAATCCAGTGGCGCACAAGCGGGCGAAGCACATCGACATCGACTACCATTTTGTTCGTGAGTTGGTGACATCCGGAAAGCTGCGCGTTGCTTATGTTTCGACTTCTTTTCAGATTGCGGACATTTTCACCAAGGGGCTCTCTCGTCCGCTGTTCGAGTTCTTCAGGTCCAAGCTGTGCGTCGGCGAGCATCCGACGCTCCGCTTGAGGGAGGGTGTTAGAATAAATCAGACTTCTAATTAGATTATAATTTATTATGATTAGAGTTATTTCCTTATTACACCACTATTGTACTCTCTATATATTCAGATATTAATAATACAATTGATTACGGAAAATCATTCTATCACATTGTATCTTCACATGCTTGGTTAAAGGAGTGGTAGAGTATCAAAAGGCTAATCCTAATTTTAAGAAATTGATGTTCACTATCTATCATATTTGATTTTGATTGATTTCATGTTTTGCAAATCACGTACCGTTCGATGGATGACTATGTAAACACATCAGAAAGTTATATAAATTTTATATGTATGGGGATTGAATACGTGGAGTTTCTTAGAAACACTTGTACCATGCACGAATTAGGAAGGGAAATGTAATATAATTAATAATTCTAATAAGTAATAAGTAGTATCTAATAAAATTTTATTATATCTATATGAGAATTATACATGATGTAATATTTAAAATAAATTAATATATTTATTAATATTATAATATATTTAATTTTAAAACAAAAAAATAACTCGATCCTTGGTGATATATAGTAATTAATTATGTTATATTTAAACGAAAAATAATATATATGTATTTCATATAGAAAAATATTAATGGTTATATAGAAATACTTTACAGTATAAAATATATAGTGATAAGAATATGAAATATTTATTGAAATGAATCAATATTAATTAAAGTTATAAAATTATGGTTCTTTTACAAGAAAATAAAAAAACTATTCTTAATTATAATTAGAGGTATATTAAAATATATAACATATAAAAAAACTAAGTCTAATTTTTAAAATATGTTTACTAACTTTAAAAGTTTAGTGTATAATTTAGGTAATGCATCGTATAAGTAAAATAATATTATATATTTACATAAAAATATATATATTTTACAAGTAACAAAAATAATTTTTTTGTACTATTAATTATAAAGAATATATTGATACAAATAAGAAATATATAAATATAATTAATCAAAACTGTATACTCCTTTAACACTCGTATAATATAGGTGCGCGATTTTAATTATAAATAATATATTGATAAAAGTATAAAATATTTAGTACAATACTTCTTTTTGAAGAAAATAGTAAAAGTATCCTTTGTTAGAAGTAGGATCAAAATAATAGTAATTTTTACTAAATAAATATTTTTTGTAATTAGGTAAAAAATATACATAATTTTGAATTAAATAAATATATATTATATTTTTATATACTATTTAAATTTGTTACTGTTAAATATTCACATTATTTAAACAAATTATATTTTATTTACTATTTTTTATTTTTATAATTGAATATAATATATTCTATAATTAATAATATTGATAATAGTAGTATTAGTTTGATTTTTAATAATAAAATCATAGAGTAACTTCAAAGATTTATAACATTTCAAACTAAAAAATAAAAATATTTTTAATAAAAAGTGAAATGTGTTTTCTGTGAATAATTTTTCAAAAATTTTAATTGGGATCTCGACTTTTAAATATTTTTTACAATAGTTATTTAGATTTATCTTCAATGAAATAATGATATAGTAACATCATTCAATAGTTAGGATTAGTGTTTATCATATAATAATATAATTCTATTTGTAGATTTAGTTACTTGGAACTGTTTTCCGATCATGATGTATTGTTGATCATCGTGTCTCCAATTTTTATAGAAAATAAATATGATATTTACATGGAGTTTCTTATGACTGATCTTATGTATCAAATGAGATTGTCTCAAGAGCCTTCCAATCAGCTTAGAAACTACAAATATAGAGGAAAAGAAAAAACTCGTATTCTTGAAGTTGAAGTAAATTCTTGAAGTTGTGAAATACGGGATTTTGGTGGTGGATGGACATTTTTCTTCCTATATCGGGAGTTTCACGGTTAGCAGCAATTCTCTATGCTAATGTTTCTTTCCATTTTGAGGCATCTAGGAGATGACATTGAAATCATAGTATCAAATTCAAAACTATCAAGGAAGCCAAAATGCGTCCTCTAGAAAGTCAGCCCAAAAAATATTATTACAGCACGAGGACACATTCTCTAAATAGAAATTTAATGCATCCTCTAAAAAGATTTTTTTAAGGGTAATATGCAGATATAACCCTATATGTTGAGAAAAGTGCAAATATAACCCTGAGTTATTTTTTAGTGCAAATATAACCCTATCTATTACACATACGTGCAAATATAACCCTAAAGCCACTATTCCAGCATTGACTGGCCATTTCCAGTCATTGATCGACCAGAAATGACCAAAATGCCCTTCTAACCTAATACAAAATTTTAAATGACAAAAATACCCCCACCACCAATCTGCCACCACCACCAATCCGCCACCACCACCAATCCGGCCGCCACCAACTGAGCCCATCCCCGCCACCACTACCTGAGACCACCTGAGCCCATCCCCACCACCACCACCTGATCCCATCCCTGCCGCTACCACCTGGGCCCATCCCCACCGCCACCACCTAGCCCCATCCCTGCCGCTACCACCTGGGCCCATCCCCACCGCCACCACCTAGCCCCATCCCTGCCGCCACCACCTGACCCCATCCCCGCCACCACCACCACCACCAATCCGCCACAACCTAAGCCTATTCCTCTGCTCGAAAATCAAGACCCATCCCTAGCCCCGCCTCCTCAATCAACCAGCCCTAGTCCACCGTGAACGAAAATTTCAGTAGCTCCACAGATTAAGCAATTTAAGAAACACCTGGTATCTTCGTTTATTCTGGGACACAACATACCAAGCTTTGGCTTTCGCCATGGCCCAACTCCAGCGCCACTAGGCTTCCGCCACCACCACCCAGATCCACCTCCGCCGTGGCCCAACCCTAGCGCCGGCACCACCGACCCCTTCCCAATCAAAGCCCACCACTGCCACCATTCGAACGACGCTCCGCCACCCCTGGCCACCACGAACACCACCTCCCGCCGCTCCGTCGATCCGCCTCCGCCGTGGCCCAACCCTAGCGCCGGCACCACCGACCCCTTCCCAATTAAAGCCCACCACTGCCACCATTCGAACGATGCTCCGCCACCCCTGGCCACCACGAACACCACTTCCCGCCGCTCAATCGATCTGCCTCCGTCGTGGCCTAACCCTAGCGCCGTCACCACCGACCCCTTCCCAATCAAAGCCCACCACTGCCACCATTCAAACGATGCTTCGCCACCCCTGGCCACCACGAACACCACCTCCCACCGCTCAGTCGATCCGCCTCTGCCGTGGCCCAACCCTAGCGTCGGCACCACCGACCCCTTCCCAATAAAGCCCACCACTACCACCATTCGAACGACGCTCCGCCATCGATCGATGCTCCGCCACCCCTGGCCACCACGAACACCACCTTCCGCCGCTCAGTCGTTCTTTGGATTCTCGGGTCGAGTCGGGTTCTCTAGGAATCAGAATACGAAAAATAAATCTGTGGTTCACAAAGGTGAAGACAGAAATAGGAATGCAAAAACAGAGGTCGGTGGCGAAAACAGAGGAATAAAACACCATCTCCCATTCTCCTTTCTGCGCCACAAAGAAAGGAAGGAAAGAGAAGAGAAAAGGAAGGAAGGAAAGAGAAAAGGAAGGAGAATGGAGCGGAAGGAGAGAAGAAACAGCAGAGAGGGAAGGAGAATGGAAGGAAAGAAAAAAGGAAAGAGAAAAGGGGTATTAATGTCGTTTGAGAAATGGAGTTTTTCAGTTTTTTTTCAAAAAAATTTATCATGGGCAAATTGGTCATTTCACTGTATTCCAGCCTCAAACTGGCTAAAAAGGTTATATTTGCACATAACCTGAATAGATAGGGTTATATTTGCACTTTCGAATAGCGCAGGGTTATATCTGCACTTTCTTCAATTATATAGGGTTATATTTGCACTTCTCTCTTTTTTTTAAAAGTATGAACAATGAGGAAGCATTCTACAAATGCGTTCTCTAAAAAGTTTGAAAAAAAAATCAAAACACTGAGGATGCATTCAGAGAATGCGTCCTCCACCATTGTTTCCAACTTCCACAGGATGCACAATTGCATCCAAATTAGAAGGATCAAGCAAACAAAAATAAAGCACGCATTTACTCACTGCTTCCTTAGTTTTTACGCTAAGGTGGTGTAGAGTCGACATGCTTCTGAATTCCTGGTGGGCATTTTAATGAAAACTTTTGATTTGGGAACCACCATATTTGATCTGAAGGAGCTTTGCAATGCTGTTGGAGAAGTGTTTGTTCCTTTCCGGGAACCTAGCTTCTCTGAGGATTTCGCCCTCTTGAACCTTGGGATGACCACTACAGAGCTCCAAGCTTTGGGACCCTGATGCTGCCGCATCTCAGCTTGTTGATTCCATTGGAGGCCCAAGGCAGACTCCGTAGGCAAAAGCTGCTCAACCGGCTCGCTAGGGCAAGGGCAAAGGCAATCTATTAGTTTGTAAATTCCCATAAGGGGTAAGATAATGATTTATGGGGTGCTGATTTGGTTTTTTGTGGGTGATTAGTTTCCCCTTTTTAACTAAATAGTTTGCTTTCTTTGATTTTCCGGGGAATTTTTACATGCATTTTCTCTACCCAGGGGATCTTTTCTCCCTTTTAATTATTTTCTTGACCTAAGCATATCTGTTTTGTGGGGCTTTGACATGCTGCTCTTTATAGGCCCGACGAAGGTTGATTTAACATCTCCTAGATTGCGCTAGGTGACGTGTGTTTTTATCAACTTGTGAGGTTGTCCTAGTTTTTATTTTGTGTGTGGATGTGTGGTGCTAGGAATGGTCATTTTGTCTCTTATGCCTTGAGCCTTCAATTCATTGGTTGTTAACAGCCAAGGTTGCTTGTTATAGCTTTCATGTTGTGAGCTTGCATTTCCTAGGTTCTTGGGAACCAAGGTTCCTTATTGTGAATTTTTCATCATGGGCCTGCAGGTCCTTGGTTGTTCTAAACCAAGGCTGCTTATTATGGCCTTTGCATCATAGGCCTGCATGTCTTTGGCTATTTGTAGCCAACACTGCTTAATGCGGCTTTGGTATTGTGCGCCTGCAGGTCTTTGGCTGTTTGTAGCCAAAGTTGCATATTGTGGCCTACTTAGTTGGGGTTTTTCTAATAACTGCATTTCAATTCACTTTTTCGACATACAACATAGCGGGGATGTTATGAAAAATTCCTTGAGATCCTACCCTTTATGGGTATACAAAACACTAAATCTCAAAAAGAATTTTTTCTTTCCCTCACAAAAATAAGCAATTTATACACAAACCTTTTAACTTGTCTGGAAGCAGTGATAGAAACTTAAAGAAATGTGTAATACTTCTTGAGGTTTACGATGTTCCATGTGTGGTACACTTCTTTTCCGTCCATCGTCTCTAGCTTGTACGCACATTTTCCTATGACTCAACTACCTTGTAGGGGCCTTCCCAAGTGGCGTCAAGATTTTTCTTCCCCTACACTCGGTTGGCTTCTTGGCTGGCTTCATTCTTCCTAAAAGAGAGATCTCCTTGCTTCAGGCTTCTTGGTCTCACTTTGCTAGTTATAGTGGTGTTTCGAGTGCATGATTTTTGTGTTGTATAAAGTAGCATATTGGTCCAAATTGTGGTACCTTTTGGTTTTGGAAGTAGAGGGTTGAGGTTGAGGACGCATTACCATAATGCGTCCTCCCCTTTTTTATTTTTTCAGAATTCTCTCCCTTTTTAATTCTCTCCCTCTTTGTTTTCGGAAGTTTGTCCCAACTTTTTTTGTTTTCGAATGCAATTAGGCTGCGCACTTTTTTCTTTTGGAAAACAGTTAGCATTTATTTTATTGTTTCTAAAATCAATTAGAGGACTCGTTTTGGGAATGATTTTATTTTTTGCATCAATTAGAGGACTCGTTTGTAAAATAAAATAATGCCTGAGTTAGCATTGCTCTATTTTTCCCGGAATGATTTTCGTAGCACTCGTTTTGGGGAGCGACTCCTCAGATCCGGCGAATTGTTTTTTTGAAAGTATTTGGAGGAATCGTTTTTGAAAGGAGCCCTCAGACCTGACAATAATTTGATTTTTGACGGAAGAATTTAGAGGAGTCATTTTTTAAAACAAGCTACAAATCTGGCATTATCTAGCTCTTCCGGATATTATGCGGAGGACTCGTTTTTGGAATGAGTCCTTGGAAGTCGCCTAATTTTTTTTCTCGGAAAATTAATCAGCGAAATGTTGGTAATTAGTGCAAATTCGCATAAATTTATTTCTCGGGAGCTCCTCGAACGAGTCCTGGAATGGGTATTCCGAAAATAGTTAGAATTTATTTTATTTTTTCTAAAATCAATTAGATGACTCATGTGGCATTATTTTATTTTATTTTTCTAATGTGGCATTATTTTATTTTTTTCGAAATGATTTTCGTAGCACTCATTTTTGAAACGACTCCTCGGAACAGGTGAATTATTTTTTTGAAATTATTTTTTTTTCTGGAAATTATTTAGAGGACTCTATTTTGAAACATAAATATATACATATATAAAAATATAAATATAAATATATAAATATATATATATATAAATAAAATATATATATAAAAATATATACATATACGGATAAATATATAAAAAATATATATATACGAATATATATATATAAATATATACATAAATATAAATATATATATATATATGAATAAATATATATATATATATAAATATATATATATATATAAATATGTACACACGTAGATGTGTGGATGTACACACACGTAGATGTGTGGATGTACACACACGTAGATGTGTGGATGTACACACACGTAGATGTGTGGATGTACACACACGTAGATGTGTGGATGTACACACACGTAGATGTGTGGATGTACACACACGTAGATGTGTGGATGTACATATATATATATAAATAAATAAATATATATATATATAAAGATATATATAAATATAAATATATACATAAATATAAATATAAATATATACACATATATAAATATAAATAAAGATATATATATATAAACATATATATAAATATAAATGAAGATATACATATATATATATATATACATATATATAAATATAAAAATATATATAAATATAAATATAAATAAAGATATATATAAATATAAATATATACATAAATATAAATATAAATATATACACATATATAAATATAAATAAAGATATATATATAAAAACATATATATAAATATAAATGAAGATATACATATATATATATAAATATATACATATATATATAAATATAAATATATATAAATATAAATATAAATAAAGATATATATAAATATAAATATATACATATATATATAAATATAAAAATAAATATAAATATATACATATATATAAATATAAAAATAAAAATAAATATATACATATATATAAATATAAAAATAAATATAAATATAAATATAAATAAGGATATATATAAATATAAACATATATAAGTATATATAAATATACATATATATATATATAAATAAATATATATATAAATATAAATATAAACATATATATAAATATAAAAATAAATATAAATATAAACATAAATAGACGACGCATTATGGTAATGCGTCCTCGCCACGTGGCGTGGCCCCAGTCGGCCACGTGGCATTACCTTAATTTGCCCAGCATTTATTTAAAAAAATTAAAATGGAATGGAGGACGCATTATGGTAATGCGTCCTCGCCACGTGTCAACCAACCGTGCGTCGTTTGAAAATTTTGACCGAAATTTTAAAAAATAAAAAATAAAAAATGTGAGGATGCATTTCCGTAATGCGTCCTCCACATGCAAATTCTGTTTGTGGCAACTGTAGCCACAAACAAGTCATTTTCTCGTGGTGTTTCATCTAGGACTAGTAGGCAGCCTTCTCAAGTGTTGTCTTCTCCCTTAGCTCATCCAGATCCTGGAGATTCTCCCTGATGGCTTCCTCATTGTCTATCACTGGTAACGAGGATGCTACCCTCTTGATAGGTACTGTGATCTTAGGTGGGATGATCACTTTGCTTCAAAACCATAGCCTGTAGGGGGATTCCCTCGTTGTTGTCCTTGGTGTGGTCTTGTATGCCCAGAGCACACTCATCAACTCCTCTTCCCATTGGGTCATTGCTTGTCCCAACCTTATTTTTATCCCTTAGAATATCATTTTGTTAGTCACTCTAGTCTGTCCATTGGCCCGAGGATGGGCAACTGAGTTGTACAATTTCCCGATGTTTAGCCCCACGCACCATGAACATAATGGCTCATTAGGGAATAGCTTTCCGTTATCGCTCACAATGACTTGGAGGATCCAAACTTGCAAACAATGCTTCTATATGTGAAGTTCATAATTTTCTTCCCTGTTATAGTCGCTAGGGCTTCAGCCTCTATCAATTTGGTGAAGTAGCTGATGGCTACAACCAAGAATTTCTTTCTCCCCATAGCCTCGGGAAAAGGACCAACAATATCTATTCCCCATTAGGAAAAAGGCCATGGTGACCTGATGGTGGTTATTTCCTCTACAGGAAGCCTTGGGACCCTGGTGTGCTCTTGGCACCTACGACATTCTTTGACAACTTTTTACGCATCAGCTCTCATCGACGGCTAATAGTAACTTTCTCAAACTGCATGCAACGCCACTGTTTTTGCCCCTTGCTGATTTCCAGAGCTTCCCTCGTGTATTTCATAGAGGAAAACCTCAGCCAGGTTTGGTTCAGCTCACCTGAGCCAAGGCTCTGTATATCCACGCTTGTACACCAGTCCATCTTTCATTACGTACTTGAGTACATTCCATTTGATCACACTTGCTAAATTCTCGTACAACGATAGTGTGCCTTTCTCCAGGAAGTTTCTTAGTGGGGTTATCCAACTCGTAGTCAGGACCTGAACAACCCTGATCATTTTTGTGTCTGTTAATCTCCTCGTCAGTTTCTCGACCAAGACTGACTTATTCAGGTGCGCGGATGCTGAGGAGGCAAGGAGTGCATGATTTTTCTATTGAGCAAAATGCAAAGTTGGTCCACATTGTGGCAGATTTGGAATGTGGAAGTGAAGGGTTGGTCCACATTATCATAATGCGTCCTCCTTTTTTTTTAATATTTTCTCATTCCCTTTTTAATTCTCTCCTTCTCCCTTTTAATTCTCTCCTTCTCCTTTTTAATTTTTTCCCCTTCTCCTTTTTAATTCCGCAAGTTTGTACCCTTTTTTTTTCCCATGCAATTAGGCTGCACACTTTATTCTTTTGGAAAATAGTTACCATTTATTTTATTGTTTCCAAAATCAATTAGATGACCCGTTTTGGGACTGATTTTTTTTTGCATCAATTAGAGGACTCGTCTATAAAATAAAATAATGCCTGAGTCAGCCTTGCTCTATTTTCCCCGGAATTATTATTTTGAAAGTATTTGGTGGAATCGTTTTTGAAAGGAGGCCTTAGACCTGGCAATAATTTGATTTTTGACGGAAGAATTTAGAGGAGTCATTTTTTGGAACAGGGTACAGATCTGGCATTATCTAGCTCTTCCGGATATTATGCGGAGGACTCGTTTTTGGAATGATTCCTTGGAAGCCGCCTAATTTTTTTTCTCGGAAAATGAATCAGCGAAATGTTGGTAATTAGTGCAAATTCGCATAAATTTATTTCTCGGGAGCTCCTCGAACGAGTCCTGGAATGGGTATTGTTTCCTACAATTATTTTGAAAAGGTTGGGAATGAGATTTGCAATTAACCACGGAGCTAATCCAATCCGTGGGTGAAATAATGTTTATTATATTTTGTTTTGTTCGGTAAATTTATTTTGAGGGGAATTTTATTCGGATGGATGGTATGCGTTCCCATGCCCATAACTGCAAGTAAATGCAATAGAAATGCCCGTTAATATTAAGCACGGTATTGTGGCTGCTTTTGATTTCGGAAGCAGAGGGTTGAGGACGCATTTCCATAATGCGTCCTCCCCTTTTTTTATTTTTTCAGAATTCTCTCCCTTTTTAATTCTCTCCCTCTTTGTTTCCGGAAGTTTGTTCCAATTTTTTTTTGTTTTCGAAAATAGTTAGGATTTATTTTATTATTTCTAAAATCAATTAGAGGACTCATGTGGCATTATTTTATTTTATTTTTCTAATGTGGCATTATTTTATTTTTTCCGAAATGATTTTCGTAGCACTCGTTTTTGAAACGACTCCTCGGCTTAAATTAGGCTTTAACCTGGCTTCAAAATGCCCAGTTTGTGCTAATTCTGATACTATACAGCATTTTTTCATCTCCTGTCATGTTGCTAAGGAAGTCTGGTTCAATATTGCTTCATTAGTTAATTTTCATATTCAATTTGACCATTCCCTCATACAAAGATTCTTTCAATTTTGGAATACAGATGATTTGGTTAGTTGGAAACATTTTATGTGTAAAATCATTCCTTCAATTATCTGCTGGTCACTTTGGAAGGCTAGGAATAGATTCATGTTTGATAATCAACCTTTTTCCTCAGCCAAAATCTCTAATGAAGCTCAGGATTTGATAAAATTGGCCTTTTTATCTACTCCAAAAACATACTTTGCATTCTCACATATTGATTCTTCATTAAATCATTGGATTCCCTTTTGTAGACCTCCACCAAAGCCTAATTTTAATACTATTTATTGGGAAAAACCAGCTGTAGGATATCTAAAAGTTAATGTGGATGCCTCATGGTATTCAGACAAAGCTGCAGTTGGTATGATAATTCGAGATTACTTGGGAAATATGATTAATATTGATTCTGTTTCAGTTCATGCTGGTTCACCACTTGAAGCAGAAATGAAAGCTGTTCTTTTTGTGACTGATAGAGTTTCAAGTCTAAGTAACAAATACTTAATAGAATCAGATTGTCTGTTGGCTGTACAAATGATTACAAATCCATATTCTGCTAACTGGATTCATTTTGATCTGGCATACAAAATTAACAAAAAGTTGGGTGATGCTCAGTTACTGTATGTCTACAGAGATGTAAATGCTGTTGCTAATGCTATTGCAAAACAACACATTTGCTCTTCAGTATGCATACAGCCTGATACCATTCCCCATCTTATCAAAGGACTGATCTCCCTAGATAAAGCTCATATTCCACATGTTCGAGCATCATAATACATCTTATTTTGGATAGATACTGCTAATCTGTCTTTGTTCCTTTTTGCAGAGAGTTGCTGAACTACTTCCTCAACCAGCTCACGTTCCTGAACTACCATGACAATGGCTACCTGCTAACTGAACTACTGTGACATAGGCATACAGCTTCCTGGTGACAACTTCTTTGCCACCGGATTACTGCCGCAAGTTACTGATCTAATCTTTTGCTATTAACCAGATTCTGTATCTGTGTTCTAAGGTTGCCTGGCCGGAGGGGGAATTAACACGAGGGGTGGAGATTCCTTCATCCGGATCGCAACCTTAGCATTCTTTTGTCTATAATTATTAATATCAAGTAGTACTATGTATAGATCCTTGTAGGTTATTTTGGATGGCAATTTTGTTGCCTCACCACATACATTGACTCATCTTGTAATTGGTTCTTAATGAGGAATGGGGAGCCTCTAATATATCATCCCCCACCTTAGGGTGTTTTTATTAAAAAAAAAAAAAAAACGACTCCTCGGAACAGGTGAATTGTTTTTTTGAAATTATTATTATTTTTGGAAATTATTTAGAGGACTCTATTTTGAAACATAAATATATACATATATATAAATATAAATAAGAATAAATATAAATAAAAAATATATAAAAATATATACATATACAGATAAATATATATAAAATATATATATATGGATATATATATATAAATATATACATAAATATAAATATATATATATATATATATATATAAATATATATATATATATAAATATATATATATATATAAATATATAAATATATAAATATATGTAAATATTTACACACATGTAAATGTGTGGATGTACACACATATATACATATAAATATAATTATAAATATAAATATATACATATATATAAATAAAAATATAAATATAAATAAAGATATATATGTATATATATAAATATATATATATATATATAAATATATACATATATATAAATATATCTAAATATAAATATAAATAAAGATATATATATATATAAATATGAATATATATATATATATATAAATATATACATATATATATAAATATACATAAATATAAATATAAATATAAATAAAGATATATATATACAAATATACAAATATATAAATATATAAATAAATATATATATATATATATATATATAAATATGCACACACGTAAATGTGTGGGTGTACACACACGTAAATGTGTGGATGTACACACGTAAATGTGTGGATGTACATACATATATATATAAATAAATATATATATATATATAAATATAAATAAAGATATATATAAATAAAAATATATACATATATATAAATATAAATAAAGATATATATAAATAAAAATATATACATATATATAAATATAAATATATACATATATATAAATATAAATAAAGATATATATATATATAAACATATATATAAATATAAATGAATATATATATAAATACAAAAATAAAAATAAATATAAATATAAATAAAGATATATATATATAAATAAACATAAATAAACATATATATAAGATATATATAAATATAAATAAATACATATATATAAATATAAAAATATATATAAATATAAATATATATATATATAAATATAAATAAAGATATGTATATGTATATGAATATATATATATATATATAAATATATACATACATGTAAATGTGTGGATGTACATACATGTAAATGTGTGGATGTATAAATATAAACATAAATATATACATATATATAAATATAAATATAAAAATAAATATAAATATAAATATATATATAAAAATAAATAAGGATATATATAAATATAAATATATATATAAATAAAGATATATATAAATATAAATAAAGATATATATATATATATATAAATATATATAAATATAAATATATACATATATATCAATATAAAAATAAAAATAAATATAAATAAGGATATATATAAATATAAATATATACATATATACATATATATAAATATAAATAAAGATATATATAAATATAAATAAATATATATGAATAAATATATATAAATATATAAATATATAAATATATACATACATGTAAATGTGTGGATGTACATACATGTAAATGTGTGGATGTACATACATGTAAATGTGTGGATGTACATACATGTAAATGTGTGGATGTACATACATGTAAATGTGTGGATGTACATACATGTAAATGTGTGGATTTACATACATGTAAATGTGTGGATGTACATACATGTAAATGTGTGGATGTACATACATGTAAATGTGTGGATGTACATACATATATATATAAATATAAATATATACATATATAAATATATAAATTTTAAAAAAATTTGACCAAAAATTTTTGACCGGAAATTTGACCAAAAATTTAAAAAAATTTAAAATGGCTTAGAGGACGCATTATCATAATGCGTCCTCGCCACGTGTTGCAACGCCGTGCGCCGCATGACATTTTTGACCGGAAAATGGAAAAAAAAAAGAAAAAGGAGAGGACGCATTACCATAATGCGTCCTCCATAAGAAGTTGCCGTTTGTGGCTACTGTAGCCACAAACATAGCAATTTCTCGGAGGCAAGCTCTTGCTCAAGGCATAAACTTTGGTGTTTTGAGAGTGTGAGACCCTTATAATGTCAAATTCTTCAAGCTCCACCACGAGACTTCTGACCCCTGTCATGTTACCTCATCATGGTTGCCTCCTTGGCGACATACTGTCCACTATATTAGTTTCCCACCAACATTGAATCTCCATAGGCTTGCAGCTTCTTAGCTCCCTGCTTCTTTGCTATCTACAATCCTGTTATTAGCGCTTCATATTCAACCTCGTTTAATGCGTGCAATTTAAAACAAAGGGCATAAGTTGCCTATGTCCTTTGTGGGTTAGATATCACCAGATTGGCACATGCTCATTCTACTCCAAAAGCCCCATCTACATATAGACTCCATACACATTGCCCCGCTAAGCCACTTCCTTTGCTGACAGGTTGACCATTCTACCTTGTTGATTCCTTCTTTGTCTTTTCCTTCTCTTATTTCAGTGTTTCTGCCAAGAAGTCGGCAATTATCTACCCTTTCATCACTTTTTGAAGGGCTTACTCAATGGTGTGCTCTCTAACTCTACCACCCACTTTACCAATCTTCTCGATGATTCAGGACGGGTAAGGAACAATTTTAGTAGTTGGTTTGTTAACACTACCACCAGGTGTGCCTGGAAATATTGCTGCAACCTTTAAAGTGCATAAACTAGGGCCGATGCTTGCTTCTCATAATCTGTGTATCCCCACTTTGGGCCCTTGAGCACCCAACTCATGTATTACACTAGTCACTGCACCTTGCTATCTGCCTTGACTAAGGCCGCACTGATTGATTCTTCACTTGCTGCGACATACATGTATACGGTTTCTCCTTCTTGCAGGGCAAGGAACAATTTTAGTGGTTGGTTTGTTAACACTACCACCGGGTTTTCTTGGAAATATTGTTGCAACCTCCGAGGTGTGTGAGCTAGGGACGGTGCTAGCTTTCCCTGATCTGTGTATCCCCACTTTGTACCCTTGAGCACCCAACTCACGTATTACACTGGCCATTGCACCCTGCCATCTTTGTTGACTAAGGACGAACTGATTGATTCTTCACTTGCTACAACATACATGCATAAAGTTTCTCCCCATTGTGGGCTGGTCAGTGTGAGTAGATTTTTCAGATGCGCCTTCAGCTCTGCAAACGCCTTTTCCTTCGGCTCTCCCAATGTACAATATCTTTCTTGTCGATGCATCCTTTAAATGGTTTTAAAATAGATAATGCTCTCTCTGGCGCCCTAGACAGGAAGTGTTTCATAATAGCTAGCTTCCCGTTTAGACTCTGTACCTTCTTGACTATGGTCGGTGACTTCATTTCCAAGATGACTTCTTTGGGTTTCCCTGCAAGCCCTCATTTGATACCATATTCCCTAAAAAAAATCTGCTCCTACCCGAAACTAACATTTAGTCGGGTTTAATTTCATGCTTATTTCCCTGAAATGCTTTAGCATTTTGGTCATATCCTCCACAAAGACTTCGTACTAAACACTTTTAATCACCATGTCATCAACACACACCTCCATATTCCTTCCAATTTTGCACTGAAAAATTTTATGCATTGCCCTCTAGTAGGTCGCACTGGTGATCCTCAGGCCGAACGATGTCATATGGTACCCAAATGCCCCTTTCTTTGTAATGAATGCAGTTTTTTCTATGTCACTTTCCAACATTGGTGATGTGCATCATTAGGCATGTGTTAACCTATGCATTCAACATAATAATTGGCTTGATTTACTCGTTGGATTGATAGTGTTAGTTAGGTTTACACGACAAAGGGTTTAGACAGCCATGTTTGGCTTTCTTATCTAAATCCCTCATTTTATAGACTTAATTGATACTAATGAACACCTCGTATCCACGGGTGCTTAGATCTCCCTTTGTGATCATCATTAGTAGGTGGCTCATGGGTACTTTTCATCACATTTGTATAGAAGGTCATTCACAAGGATGGTAGAAGATGTCGAAGGCCATTCATATTAGAATGTTAGTAGATGAAGGCCACAGACTCTGCATCATGATAGTAGAAGATTGAGCTAAAGATAGGCGGACTTGAAGTTCAAAATGGCCAAGGAAGAAATGGATGATTATTGTCTGGTAGTTGTGCAAAATTATGGGGAATATCCAAAAAGAATCAGCCTTTGAGGGTGGTTCCATAGGATTTTTCATCTCAAGGGCTATGAAATCGACTACAAGAACTCTCAAATTAGACCAACATTTCATCTGTATCGGAGCAAAGAAGTCAGACGGACGAACCAGCAACGGGTGGCACAGACTATTCATGGCCAACATGAGGGCAAGCCACACACGGCTCATGTCAGGGGCCATTGGCACAAGTCGTGCCAAGAAGAACGAGCCGTGCCAAATCCCAGCACGGGTCGTGCCAACCTCGGCTGGCCGTGTTCCCAAGTTCTCTCTTTCACTCCAAATTTGGCTAAATATGGCGCAGACCGTTCCATTTCAAATGGCCCACACCATTCCAAGTCCAAAAAACTAAGACCAGCCCACGGGGTGTGAAGAATGAAGTGGCCAGTTCCAAGGAACTGAGCAAAGAAAGGATTTGGTTGACGGTCTGCGCCAAACGACACGGGGTGCAGATCAAAAATGCAAAAACAGAGACCCAGACGATAGCCCACGCCATATAACATGGACCGCACCAATACGTCCGTGCTAAGACCTGTATCCCCCACCAGCACGAGCCACACAACCCATGCCAGATCTGACAGACCGCGCTGGCACGAGGCCACATCAGCAACACGGGTCGTGCCATCTACGGGGCCC
Source organism: Rubia yunnanensis (assembly GCA_037428765.1). Lineage (NCBI taxonomy): Eukaryota > Viridiplantae > Streptophyta > Magnoliopsida > Gentianales > Rubiaceae > Rubia > Rubia yunnanensis. The sequence continues at coordinate 64,228,585 of CM075065.1, forward strand.
TGTGTCAGGCGGTGGCTGCTAGGATTTTGGCCTATTTTGGGCCTATTTTTAGTCTCAATCCCTTACTTCTATAAATATAACCTTAGTCTACTAGGGTTAGAAGCTTTGGATCATTTTGTGGATTTGAAAAGTAGCTTAGAGAGAGAAACACTCTCTCTTCTCTCTAGGTTCTTTCTCTTTTTCCTTTTTATTTTGCTTTTGCCCAAAAATGTGGAATTCAATGAAATACTTGAATTCCATGTTTAGGGAGTAGTCTAGTAGATTGGGGTTATTTGTATTCATGATTTGAACTTGGCCTTTTGAGATTTAGATTTCCCTATCTTATTGTCTTATGAATGTTTGTGCTTGAACTTGTGCTTTCTAAGAATTTGTGAATCATGCTATGTTATTATGATGATGCACTCTTACATGTATAGTAGTATAAAATTGTGCTAGGCTTCATTGCTATCTTGGGAGTGTTAGAATTGTGGAGTAGGTAAAGAACACCGGGGAGATGAGTGCATTCATGCACTTTGAGAGAAAATCCTTATATGTGTTATACCATGACTCTAATTGGCTAGTTGTGTGAGAAATCAACATGTTGGGCGATTGATTTGGAAAATCCCGACAGGGAGAATTCCCTAGCTTACCCTGATATATTAGAGTGTTTGTTTGTAGCGACTAGAGTTGTGCCAACTCTAAAGTCATCACAAGGTGTCTTTTCCTTTGCCTCTCTATAGGCCCAGGGATTGGATCCACAGTGAAGTGTCCGAGATGTAATGCACTTCACTACATATCTAACAGTAGCAACCTACATGAGGTATTGCCCTTCTAGGCGAGCTTTGTATCCTCTAAGTGAACATTAGCATTCGGAGTGAAGTGATGGGGAATGGTCTACGGCATCAGTGGACTGGAACACATTCCCTAATTATGGAGACAGTGAGATATGGGCATTGTAGTAAGTACCACATGTGACAGATGAGGGGAAATACTTGGCTATCTCTACACTGTTTGACATAGGCATTCTATATGTGAATGAATCGGGGATAGAAGCCATTTATCAATCATGTTATGCAAATACCCCCAAAGTGCTTATTTATATTGTTTAATCTCATTTTATCTTTTATGTTCGTAGTTCATAATTGAAAAATCCAAAAAACCCCCATTTTACCATATTAGCTATTCCTAGTACACAGAAAGATTGACAACCCGTACGTGGTTATGCTCAATTGACTATTAAACTCCATCATCTCTGTGGACAAACTCAAACTTGCCACTAACTATTCCATAGGTAGCTTAGCAGTGTGTTAGGTGCAGAACTATAAATTTAATTTGACATCACCCATTGCATCCTCTTTGGACTGCTTGTTTGATCAACGCCTTTGCTCAGGTTAATTTAGACTATGATTTTAACGAACCCTAGTGGAGGTGGGCTAAATTTTGGAACCGCTGTCGAGGATGCTAGTTTAAAAGTTTAATTGTTAGTTTGCATGACGCGTTAGTTGAGTAGTTAGTATTGTTTTTATTTTTGGTTTGATTGTTCACTATTGCATGATGCATAAAAAGAACTTAAAATGAAGTTTTTGAAAATTCACTAGATGAGATATTCCCCGATATTGAAGCCTTACATGCCCTATCTTGTTTGAATGATCGATGTTGTGATACTATTTTTGTTGAGCATGTTTCTTATAATTTGAACGAGGATATTTTGCCTCAGAATCTCATGACTAACATGCAGCGGGAGAAGAAGTGGGATAAGGAATTAAAACTCCTAAACCCTTTCTGGCCCCCTAAACTCAGCAGGAATATATCCACTCTTGAGAAATATGGGTTGGTTTGGTTCACCACTCCAAAGTTAAACCAAGAATGATATGGAGACCCATCCATCGAGATGTGGCTACTTGTAGTGTCAAAGATGTTGATTCTGGTGACCCACCAATCCACCCTTTTTAGTTTCAAAATTTGAGGGGAAAATAAGTCGTGTAGAAGACAATAAATAAATGGTGTTTTATTTCAAGTAGGGGTCTTTTCAAAAAAAATGTTTAAGGGTGTGTTTGATTTTGGGTGGTGTTTTTAGGAAATTTTAGTCATCATTGTTTAGAACAATGCTACTCGTGGGTTTTACCATTTTTGGATGCAAGTGTGGAAAGAAAATTTCTGGAACGAAGGAAGTCCGAGAGCCTCATACCGGGAAAATAGCATGGACCATACCGCAAGATACGGGCCATGTCAAAGCACATCAGCACGAGGCTGACTTACTTGAGACAATGGCCTCGTGCCAGGAATCGGCACAAGCCATGCCACGAGATATGGGCCGTGTCAATAGCCATTAGCACAAGGCTGACTCAGCTGACACAGGGGCAACGAGAATGCGCCAAGCACGAGTCGTGCCAGCTCCAGGATGAAGCTAGCACACACTTGACACCAGGGGACACGGACTGACACGAAGCCACGTGTAGGCACAGATTGCACATATGGATCTGTGCTGCCTACCCCTTCGACCCAATGAAACCCGAGCCTAACTTCTATAAAATCCCTACCCCCGTTCCATCATTTTCACACCATTACCATTCTCTCTCTCCCTCTCAAACTTCCCTATACTCTCCCTCACACTCTTTTAGCCATAAATTCTCCAATTTTCATCCGATTTACCCCCACTTTATATCAAAATCTTCATCTTTTCGAGCTCTATCCAACCCACTAAAATTAAGCCCCATAAATTCCACCGTTTACCTAGAATATTCAAAGAGCAGTTCGGCCACAGATTGAGTTTTTCTCCCAGAAACTCAATTTTTGATATGTTACGGATATTGGAGTTGCTTTGATTCTACCTAGGAGGGGTGTTGCAGATTCCTCAGGTAAAAATTTTACCAAAATTTCTGTTTGAGGTACTTTGGATGAACTATATTCATTATTTTGAGGAGTTGGATTTGTGAATTGTCTGTGGATTGGTTGTTTGCATGCTTGAGGTTTTGGTTGATTAGGGTGGTTGATAGATTCGATTTGAGGGATATTATTTTATGTTGGGGGTGTTCGGAGAAATTGCTATATCTTGTTTGTTGCTAGTTGTTATACTCTTTGTGTGTGCATTATGTCTCATAGACAGAGAGGGGAGCCTAGTGCAACCTATATGGGGTTGACCACCCTTACTGAAGAGCATAGGACAAGGTGGGGCTACCTAATAAATTGCCCTATTCCGAAGATAAAGTTTGTAGACGAAGAGACCCTTAAAGGTCTCAAACTCTACAAACCTATTAGGGTCATACTAGGTAGGATTGGTATGAAGAACTCCACCACTGTTTCATCCCCCTACGTACACTAACTACACCTAAGAGTTTTTATCCACTGTCGAGAAGGTGCAAAACAGACAAAGGGGGTATTATGTGAGATTCCATTTGGGAGATGAATCTTGTATCCTGACTTATGCTCTGTTTGAGGAGATCTTCAAATGGAAGGAGCGGAGGAATCTGCCAGGGTACAATTAGCTGGATACATTTGAGCCAGTTGCATTCTTGGCTGCCATCACCCGACTGCTGAAGGGGAAGGAAAGCAAGAACAACAACATAGTGCACCCAGCACTGAGGTATATAGCCAAGTTATTGATTGTGGTAGTCAGTTGTCAAGGGAAGGCCACCATTGCCACTTAGAAGGATTTTAGGAGGCGCTGGTCAATTTGCACGGGGAGGGCTTGCCAGGATCTTTTGGATGATTTTATCAATGGGTGTTTGATCTTTCCTTGGCACCATCTCGCACTGGGAAGATATCGATTGGAGGTATGATCTCACTTTTAGTGTGACACTTCTATCTTTCGATGAGTGAGAGGATGAGGGAAAACCTAAATGTGCCCTTTACACTCACTCTACTGGTCATGGACGAGCCAAAGTTTATGGTGCAGGAGCATGGTAATGTCTACCAGTAGTACAAGGGCAAAATGTTCATGAGATTTCCGCAGCGTGCGAGGACCCATTTGAGCAAATCATTCAAAGTGCATGACCTCATCTTCGAGCCAGATGCAGACTCAGAGGTGGTTTTGGGGGAACATTACCTGAGAGATGAATACGAGGAGGAGTATGGCCAGCAGGAGAAGGTCCCGGTGCAGCCTTCTCATCATTTTCCCATCCAGCAGTAGCCACCCCTATCTCAGGCTATGCCACCACCTATGGAACAGCTCTTAGCGCCACTGCAACCTTTCCAGCAGGTATTTGGAGGACCACCCCCTTCTCAGGGGCCGATTAGCATTCATAAGGGGTCATATAATTCTACAGGGCATGGCGCTAGTAGGTCCCATAGGCATATTATCTCCTCCCATTACCGATATTTTGCAGAGTCTAGTAGGCCCAACAACCATGGGCCCTCACCTAGCTTGAGCCCTGAGCCACACAAGCACGGCATTTTAAGCCATTCTCAGCATGAGGCACACCTGTGGCAGCACCCTCAGTACAGTCTTTTAAGAGAGCATGGGTCATCGGGATTCGAGTCTGCTTCCTCCTACCCCATGTGGACTTATCCACCATAGTACGAGTCCGACTAGGTATGATCTTTAGAAGACACCATTTTTGGGGCTATGCAGGATATGTACACGCTCATCGCACAGATAGACGACCATCATTGGGATACAACCACGAGGTTTGATAGAGTTGACGGGCTGCTGCACTATCTGACAGAGGGTATGGGAGCACTTCATAAGGATGTTAGGGAGATAAATGAAATGTTGAGGACTTCTGACATTGGAGACGACTATAAGGATCTACACGGGCAAGGGAAAAGAGCCAGACATTGTGAGAGGCATTGATTTTTGTTGTGATTTCAACCTTTCCTTCACCTTAGTTACATGCATTGGGGACAATGCATGAACTAAGTGTGGGGAGGGGTTGGAACACCTTTATGGTGGTATCTCCATTACTAGTATTGCCCTCAACCTATGTTCTATTTGTTTGGGTACTTTGATGACTATCTTTTCCATATTTTTGTTTCTTTCCCTCATTAAACTTTTGTTTGTTTTGGGTGTGAGGGCACTTATTGTAGTATGTTTTTTGGGAATGTTTTGGGGAAAACTTTGGTGGTGTAATTTTTTATTTTTCCTTATCTTCATGTAGTATGAAGCCCAACTTTAGGAATTTTGTGCTAAAAAAATTGAAAATACAAAAAAATATATATACCCAGCTAAGTTGGAAACCCAAAAGGGAAACTTAGGAAACATTGGGAAAAGCCCAGATATGTCAAAAGGCCTAGGTAGAAATGAGAGGCTAACCCGGATAGGTTTACATACCTAGGAAAAATGAGAGCCCGTGTGGAAAAATGTGAGAATGTGAGCTCAACATGTGTGAAAGCTAGGATGAAACCCCGAAAGGACTCCTAGGCAAAATGAGAAAATTGAGAGAAAACGGAAACTAGGTTGACAATACATTGGCATCATCCTTGGTTGTAACTAAGTTGAGAATTTAGAGTTATCCTTAGTTACAACCAAGTCGAGGACCTCTTGGATTTCCTTGATGGATTGTTTTTTTGCAACGACTCTTTGATTACTTTTAGGGGAACTTTTTGGGAAAGTGAGCTAGTTTAACATTTATCTTTCATGCTTACCTTTTGTCTTCACTTTATTTTGGGTGGTTAAGTTACTTTAGGATCTTCAGGTAGTGTGAGAGTTGTGATATTCTTGCTTCTTTGGTAGAACTAGGGTAATCTAGGAATAATCCAAATGCATCGGATAACTTATACCCGCATGCTACACTTCACTTAGACTTTTTCTTATTTTTATATACCCGAGGACGAGTAAAGGCTCAAGTGTGGGGGGATTGATATGCATCATTGGGCATGCGTTAACCTATGCATCAGCATAATAATTAGCTTGATTTACTTGTTGGATTGCTAGTGTTAGTTAGGTTTACACGACAAAGGGTTTAAACGGCCATGTTTAGTTTTCTTGTCTAAATCCAACGTTTTGTAGACTTAATTGATACTAATGGACACCTCGTATCCACGAATGCCTAGATCTCTCTTTGTGATCATCATTAGTAGGTGACTCGTGGGTACTTTTCGTCGCATTTGTATAGAGGGCCATTTGCAAGGACGGTAGAATATGTTGAAGCCATTTGCATTAGACAGGTAGTAGATGAGGGCCATGGACTCTACATTGTGGTAGTAGAAGGATTGAATTAATGATAGGCGGACTTGAAGTTCAAAACGGCCAAGAAAGAAATGAATGATTGTTGTCTGGGAGTTGTGCAGAGTTTAGGGAACTATCCGAGAAGAATAAGACTTTGATGGTGGTTCCATTGGATTCGTCATCTCAAGCTCTATGAAATAAACTACAAGAACACTCAAATTGGACCAACGGTTCATCTGTAGTGAAGCAAAGAAATCAGCTGGTTGAACCAGCAACAGGTGGCAAGGACCGTTCATGGCCAGCACGAGGGCAAGCCACACATGGCCCGTACCACACCACACAGGCCATGTCAGTTGCATGAGCCATGCCAAATCCTATCACGGTTTGTGCCAACCTCGGCTGGCCGTGTTACCAAGCTCTCTTTTTCACTCCAAATTTGGCTAAGTATGGGCGCGAACCGTTCCGTTTCACACGGCCCGCACCGTTTCACACGACCCACGCCATTCCACACGGTCCACGCCGTTCCAAGTCCAAAATGCCAGGACCAGCACACGGGGTGTGAAGAATGAAGTGGCCCATGCCAAGAAAGTGGCCCGTGTCAATTGGCAGCCCGCGCCAAAAGACACGGGGTGTGGATAAAAAATGCAAAAATGGAGCTCCAGACGACGGTATGCTTCAGATGACACAGACTGTGCTAGCACAGCCATGCCATGACTGGCATCCTGTGCCAGCATAAGCCACACAGCCCGTGCCAGATCTGATGGACCGTGCCGACACGAGGCCACTTCAGCAGCACGGGCCATGCCATCTGTGGCGCTCCATGTCAGGCGGCGGCTGCTAGGGTTTTGGCCTATTTTAGGCCTATTTTTAGGTCCAATCCCCTATAACTATGAATATAGCCTTAGTCTACTAGGTTTAGAAGTTTTGGATCATTTTCTTAGATAATTTTTTGGATTTGAAGAGTAGCTTAGATAGAGAAACACTCTCTCTTGTCTCAAGGTTCTTTCTCTTTTTCCCTTTTATTTTGCTTTTGCCCAAAAATGTGGAATTCAATGAAATACTTGAATCCCATGTTTAGGGAGTGGTCTAGTAGCTTGGGGTTATTTGTATTCATGATTTGAATTTAACTTTTTGAGGGATAGATTTCCCCATCTTATTATTACGAATATTTGTGCTTGAACTGGTGCTTTCTAAGAATTTGTGATTTATGCTATGTCATTATGATGATGCACTCATGCATGTATGGTAGTATGAAATCATGCTAGGTTTCATTGTTATCTTGAGAGTGCTAGAATTGTGGAGTAGGTAAAGAACACCGAGGAGATGAGTGCATTCATGTCCTTTGAGAGCAAATCCTTATATGTGTTATACCATGATTCTAATTGGCTAATTGTGTGAGAAAGCAACATGTTGGGTGGTCGATTTGGGAAATCCCGATGAGGAGAAATTTCTTGCTTACCCCGATAGATTAGCGTGTTTGTTTGTAGCGACTAGAGTTATACCGACTCTAGAGTCATTACAGGGTGTCTTTTCCTTTGCCTCTCTATAGGCCTAGGGATTGAGATCCACAGTGGAGTATCCGTGATGTAATGCACTTCGTTACATATCTAATGGTTGTGACCTATATGAGGCATTGCCCTTCTAGGTGGGCTTTGCATTCCTCTAATCGGGGGCACGTTATCATTAGGAGTGAAGTGATGGGGAATTGTCTGTGGCGTCACTGGACTAGAGTGCATTCCCTAATTACGTAGATGATGAGATATGGGTATCGTGATAAGTACCACGTGTGAGAGACAGGGGGAAATACCTAGCTATCTCTACAGTGTTTAACATTGGCATAAGATAGGTTTATATGTCTATATGTGAATGAATCAAGGATAGGAGTGATGGGCGCGGGTGGTCATCGCACCCGCGCGCCAAAAGATAATTTATAAGCCCTCAATGCTTACTTTCTACAACTAGGTAGATAGTGGCAAATCGGGGTCGTCCAAAGAGAAGAGGGATCTTCCTAAGCGTCTAAGCACACAAATGGTTGATATTAGGCTAGGAGTAAATATATATACACACACTTAAAAGCAAGTAAAAGGGGGGGTTGGTTGGTTGGTTGGTTCCTAAGTTACGAAAGTAAAAAGACAAGATAACTAGCAACGTCAAGTGACTATGCTAATCATCAAACAAAACTAAAGAAAAGGGGGTTTTAACTACAAAGATAAAATGCCTTGGGGGCAACGGATATCCACTTCCACATCTAATGTAGTTCATCGAATCATTCACACATTCCATCATTTAGCATTCATGACCCAACACTCACACACCCCATCTAGCAAGTACCACAACACACACATCACAAGGAGTTCTAAGTTCATGCTCATGGATCTTCATGCAAAGGCGCTACGGAATTCGTCACGTTCCTACACCTAAGCAATTCAACCACACAAGCACTACCTATGCTCAAACAACTCATGGCATACATGCAGTGAAACACACCGTCAAGAATACATAAACGCCAAATAACAAATGCTTCAAGACTGAGTTTAAATCATCTATCCAATACTTCAACTACTTGTCGTGGAGAATAAACTCCTATCCTTCTTAGTTCGTAGTTTGCGAGAGTGAGTTCGACATCTCTCGTCAAACCTCACCAATGACTCCCGAGTCGCGACCACGACTCAAGGTGTCATTGGTGGCATTTAGCACGAAGGACCAACAAGCTTGGCAATGCTTATGACCACTACACTGTGACTAAGCATTAAACCAATTCATGCAATTACACGAGATTGGATGAACGTGCAACGCACATTCATCCACGAGCATATGACTCTCTCGTTTGCTACACAAACGAACGTGACGAAGAGTTCGACATCAATCACATTCGCCTAGCACATTGTCAACACACTAACACAATCAAAAGCTCTAATTCACACTCATACATTCCTAACAAGAACAGGGGGGAAATTAACCCAAATCCCCCAAACCCTAGCTAGCAATTCATACAAGCATTCATATCATCAAGCTCTCAACAACATCAATGCAATCAACAATTAAAATTCAAAGCACAATAAAAGCACAATAGCAAAAACATCAAATAGATAGATAGAAATGAATTCTTGCTACATAGATAATGGAAGCTTCAATCCTTTGCTCCCAAGAACAAGAACTACTCTAAAACAACAACAAAAGACATAATCAAACTAAGAGAAAGCTAAGAAAAGAAAGAAGAAGAAAAACCTACGGTTTGCGCCCAAAAACCAGAGAAAACGCGGGCTGAGCAAAACTGGAGGAGAAGAAGAAAGAGAGTAGTATTTATAGTCGGAAGAAGATAAAGTTGATTTCTGGCCGCCCGTTGGTCGCGACTCGCGATGGTGTTCATCGCGACTCGCGACGATGTCCCGACTCGCGATGGTGTCGCGACGGTGTCGCGACGGGAGCCAGAGTTCTGCATTGTTTCTTTGTCTTCTTCATAGCCATCCCTCTCAATCTTCAAGTCTTCAACGGCTCCAAAAATGGTCTTCAACGGCCTCCGGTCTTCATGTCTTCGAAGTGAGTATCCAAAAGTCTTCGAAAGTATAGTCTTCAATGTCTTCCGGTCTCCGTTGCTTCCGTGTTCTTCCCTTGTCACACAAAATCCACTTAAAAGAGGTAAAAGAGTACAAAGTTGCTTTTACCTCTCCTAAGTGAATTTCAAGGTAAAACACAAGCTCTCGATAATAAAAGAGCACAAAAGTGATCCTAAATACTACTAAATAATGCGCCTAAAATGGACACATCAAGGAGCCATTTTTCAATCATATTACGCAACCCCCCCCCCCAAATGTCTATTTATATAGTTTAATCTTGTTTTATCTTTGATGGTTGTAGATAATTGAAAAATCCTAAACCTTCCATTTTACTATATTAGTTATTCCTAGCACAGATAGATTGACAACCCGTATGTGGTTGTGTTTAATTGACTATTAGACTCTAGCATCTCCGTGGATAAACCCGGACTTGCCATTAACTACCTCGTAGGTAGCTTAGTAGTGAGTTGGGTGCAGAAATATAAATTTAAATTTAACATCACCCATTGCATCCTCTTTGGACTACTTTTTTGATCAACGCATTCGGCCAGGTTAATTTAGGCTACGACTTTAACGGCCTCGAGTGGAGGCAGATAAATCAGGATTTGGTAATATCCCTTATACACATCAAGGAAACATTCAATTGGATAATTAGTAAGAGCATCTTCCTTCTGGTCAATGGCCGACAATGGGTAAAGGTCCTTGGGGCAGGCTTTGTTCAAGTCTGTGTAGTCCACGCAAATCCTCCAGCTTTCTTCGACTATTTTTTTACCAGGTATGGGCTTGCTAACCAGGTCTGGGTTTGCTAATCAAGTTGGGTATGGGACTTACTTCAGCATTCATGGTGCCATAAGTTGTTCCACTTCCCTATTGACCACTTCTTTTCTTTTTCTACACAATATCCTCCTCTTTTGCTTGACAAGTTTGTGTGTCGGTGACACCTTGAGTTCGTGACATCATATTTCATTGAACATATCTTCTGGTTTCTAAGCATAAGCCTGTACATTCTCCCACAATGTCCTTATCAGACTCTTCTTCGTATTTGGTGGTAAGGATTCACCAATTTGTACAGATCGGTTATCTCTCAGTTGTACGGTTTGTACTTCCGCACCAAGCTTACAAGGGTCGCCTCTGTTTTCTACCATTCTTACAACTCTTTCTTTCCTGATTTGTTCTCCACTTATCTGCTTTGTACCCTCTCTATTTCATTTGCTTAGGGCTTAACTGTGACATTCCCTTGCTTTCTGTTGATCTCCCCTTACAGTTGCTATCCCTTCTTGGGTGGGGAACTTCAACAATAGGTGGAGCATGGATACTAAGCCTTTCAGTAAGGCTAGTGTCGGTCTACCAATTATCATGTTGTATGGGTTTTTTTTCATTCACATTGATGAATTCCATACCATCTATCTTAATCCTACCTCCCTCCCTCACAATCACTGGGAGAAGGATTATCCCTTCTGGCCAGGCGCTTCTATATGCGAAGTCTACATGTTTAGTGTATGTTGGTTCCCGCTTCCTCCTTGTGTTTTCATCTAGGTGATCAAAACTGTGCCAAAACATGATTTCTGCAAAAATATTCTCCCATCTATACATGCCCGGTGGATCCCCTTGCCCACCACTCTTACTGTAATCACTATTTTATCTCTGTCGGCCAGCCTATCTAGTATGAGATCCCCCATCACTTCATTCATTCCCAACTTCATGTCTATTGGCATCGTTTGTGGTGTGCGCCTGCAGCTAGCTCTCCTCTGGGATTCCATCATACACTCGACGTTTCCCCCAATAATAGAATATATGTCGATGACAGTTAGAGCAAGGATGTCATCTATTAACATGTTCTCCCTGTGTTATGCGGCTCTCCCTCGACTTCTGCCCTGGTCATTTCCTTTTGTTTGCTTGCGTCATGTCTCCTTTTGGGGGATTGAGCCATACCTTCTCCCCCTTGTGGCCTATGGTAGCTTCCCTGCTTGTTACTTCCCCCTACCTTATTTTGGTAAGTATCTCTATTATAGGCCCTCGCATCCTTAGAAAAGTGTGACAACTGACCACTCCAAACACTGTTCTCTATGGCCTGCTTCAGGTGCACACACATGTTCGTGTCGTAACCATAGTCTTCATGATAGTCACAAAACAACGACCCATCTTTCCCGTGAGGCCGATCTTTCATCTTCTTTGCTAGCTCCAAAATGGTTTTTGTTGCCACGAGGGCCAGGATTTCATTTGAGGTCTTGATGAGGGGCGTGAACTTTCTGTCGAAGCTCAACCGATTAGGTCAGACAATTTCCGATTTCTTCTTGAACTTCTTTGTACCAACCTTAGCTTTTCCCGAGCCTACGACTATCTATGATTCTTTCCTCCTCTTGTTTGCCAGGCCTTCCCTACTAAAGTGTCCCATCCTTTCCATCAGGCCATCGATAATTCCTGGTGGGTTCAGGGTGTAGTCCCTCAGCAGTAGCTTGTGTCTTAGACCGTTCACAAATGTGATTATGAGAAACTAGTTGCTCTTTTCCTCTATCTGGTTCCTTCATTATGGAGCCTCTCCCATTATTCCAACAGCGTCTCCATTGGATTCTGCTTTACTACTAGCAAGCCTGACCTTATCTTCTGAAACTTCTTTGTCTGAAGCGAGCTAGGAACTTCTGTTCCAAGTGGTTGAACCTATCAATAAAAGTGCTGTTAAACATGTCTTCTATGGTGACACTGTGAAATACGTCTTCTATGACGGGTGCTGACAATCCTTCTATGCTGTACAAGCTGCGCGGGTGTTGGGTGTACCATTCCCAAGGACGACGTTAATGTTGAGTCCAAACTTGGTATAGGTTGACACGAACCCTTCCTTGACCTAGGATGCCAGAAACCCTATAAAACAGGCAGAATTGCCAGCTCACTATTTAGGTGTCTAAAGCGTGCCTAGGAAGGAGCAAAGTAGTAAATACACCTTTTTCCTCTGGTCTCTCGTGCTATATGAGTGTTCGGTGGCTGATGAGACAGGTCACGTCTCATCACTTCTTTTCCTTTCTACTCGGGGATGTTCCTTTGGCTGTTAGCCTGAAGGACCCAATGTTGGCTGGTTGAGATAACTTGGGGCTCTTAATAAGGTTTGAGCCACCTGGCCCGTACCTTATTAATTATCTTATTAAAACTTTAACTTACACCTTACTTTGACATCACATATTTTATTTGATAGGGAAAAATAAATACTTGTAAAAGAAATAAATGAATTGTTTCAAGTGAGAACAATTGTTACTCTCTTCGTCCAAGCTCTATTTACATTTTACTTTTTTTTATACTATTTTCTATCAAAGTTTGACCTCATATTTGAGTAGATATATGAACAAATATATTATCGTAAAGGATATTGTTGAATTTACCGTAACAAGTAATTTCTAAATGTTAACTTTTTATTTTATGCTACTACACATTGGTAAACATATTAATGGGTTTTTTCAAACACTGTGATGCAAACAAAGCTATCACGGAAGGAGTACTTCTAGAGAAAAGTATGTTTTTAACTATATGTTTTGGTTGAAAGTGCATAAATAACTTTGTAAAATCTGAAAGTGCAAAAATAACCCTAAATTTTGTTGACCGAAATGTCAACGACCAAATTGGACAGAAATGATTAAAATGACCATTTTACCCTTCTGTTAAAAATTTAAAAAAATTAAAAATATTGAAGACAATAATATCATCCCTTCTTTCTTTCTTTCTTTTTCCATTTTTCTCTTATTTATTTCTTACCTATGTCCCAGATTGAAACTGTGTCCCAATCGGCGGTGCTTGGAGCTAAATCCAATAGCTCCAATCGGCAATTCTTTATCTCCAATTGTTCCACCATCTCAGCCTGCCACTGCACTCCACTGCGCTCCACCGCGCTCCACCGCCATAGGTTTCCAATCGCCACTGCCACCCTGTTCCAATCTCAAATTCAATGGCGGTGGCGAGGCTGAGATGGTGGTGGAGAGGAGGATGAAGGGTTGGGCGGTGAATCAAGGTGGGTGGAGTGCAACAGGGGGGAGGTGGAGGGCGGTGGCGGGTATAGGCTAGGGTTGAGATGGAGCGTGGTGGCGGGACTATGCTAGGGGGAGAGGTGGAGCGCAATGCTAGGCTAGGGTTGAGGGCTAGGGTGGAGCGTGGTGGCAGTGGCGCAGGGCTAGGATATGGTTGAGCGGTGACAGGGCTAGGCTAGGGTTGACCGTGGCAGGGCTAGGCTAGGGTTGACCGTGGCAGGGCTAGGCTAGGGTTGAGTAGTGGCAGTGTCAGGGCTAGGGTTGAGTGATAGCGGGGCTAGGTTAGGGTGGAGCGGTAGCAGGGCTAGGCTAGAGTGGAACAGTGGCGGTGTCGGGGCTAGGCTAGGGTTAAGCGGTGGTGGTGCAGGGGAAGTGGTGTTGGAGGCTTGGGGGATGGTGCTAGAGATAGATGGGGAATGAGGCAAAGTGGCGATGGCGCCCTGGTGGTAGCGCTTTAGATATGGGCAGGGCTATGTTAGTGGTGCGGTGGCGCTCGGCGGTAGTGTTGGTGGTGGTTAGTGGCGGCGATGGTGCTCAGGAGGAGAAGAAGAAGCCCTAGGGGGTAACTGGAGAATAAGAAGTTAGGGGTAAAATGGTCTTTAAAATTTTTACTTTTAAATTTAGAGGTATTTATGTCTTTTCATGTTTGGTGAATGACTGACCTTTTGAGTCAATGTCGAAATTGAGCAAAATAGGTATAATTGCACAATTTTTCAAAAACATAAAATTAATTTCGCTCTTTCAAATTTTACACTTTCTCAATTTAATATTTTCGAACTTTTCCCCACTTCTTTATCTTATTTTTATTTGGTTTGCAAAGTTGGGCTTCAAACTGGGGTGAGGGAGGGGACAAAACTCATGCACGGTCATCGCCAAATAGAGACAATCGACTTTGGAGCTTTTTTTTAATATAATATCACAACCCACCCCAGGTTAGATTATTCTGAATTTACAAAGCTTATTTTGAGCACTTAGCATCAATTCTTTATTTTGAATGATGTAGATTTTATTTAAAATCTCTTCCAAATCTCAACTGGGGTATGTCTCTCTGAATCACGTGGCTGCGTACCGCTAAAATCTGTTCTGTTTTTTGGGGCTTGTTTTCGGGTTCCTGTATGGTAGAGTTTTTCTGACAAGGGAATGTACCGCAAACAAACCTCCATTTGGTAGTTCCATTTTTTGTAAAGCTTTTGGTATGTAGTATGAATGAGTGGGTTTTTGTTTGGTACGTTGTTGCTATTGCCAATCCCTGATAGGTCTATGTAAGAGGCTGTGTTGAGGTAATTTTCTTTTTTTGGGAAGTTTTTAGGAGGGTTTTGTTGCCTCAGCCTGTAGGTCTGATTCAATGCACAAGCCTTCTGAAATTGGGTTTTGTCTCTTATTGCATTTCTGGACAAAATAATCATTGGGTGGATGCTTTTATCCTCAAGAATATAGCCACACTGCCAAAGTTATATGTTTGAGAATTGGTTCAGTTTGGTGGATACTGGACAGAGCTATATGTGTTAGGTTTTAGGATCTTGGGAGGTTGGGGAGAAATTAGGGATTAGGTGAAGATATTCCTTTTTGTTACTCCATCACTGTGCCAGCTTAGCTTTTTCTTTCTTTGGGAAGGATCACAGCAGTTGAAGATTGTTTACTTCTGTAGTAACTCCTTAGCTGTATTGTCCTATTGTTGCATATCGCCAACCGAATTTCCAGTGTTATCTCTTCCATTTCAACTTTTAGCAGATGTGCTGTGGAAATGAAGAACATACTTCTTGTCTTGATTTGTATTGTATCATATCCAAACAGCTAAGATGTTTCATCATTGGTTGTTATTTACATGAGAGGTTGGTAGGAGAATCTATTTAGAGACATGGTAGTTCTAATATCTACCTAACTCCTTCACCAAAGTGATGAAAAATGTGCAGGGGATAATCAAGGTGATTACAGTTCTTGCGATACATCACAGGGGCTCCTTTGAATTATTGTGATATATTAATTTCTCTGTTCGGTTGTCGGTTGTCCTTTCTGCTGAAACTAAAGTCAAAATTTACCATATAGAATCTGTGCCCTTTCTAATAGTTTTATTTGTAACGGTTCTTAAACTGTTGTGCTGCAGACAACAGGTCTTGGATAAGTGCAAGAGTTGAAGATTATCAGCTTTTCTCTTTTGCATATTGATACTTGAGTTGCATCAGCTTTGGGGATTCTACTTTATAAAATGGCTCCAGGAGGTGGTGTGTTTAAAGAACAAGTTGACTCAAACTTTGACTTATCAATTATCAAGACAGAGAAAACTAGCACTTCGATGAATTCAAAGAGTAGTTTGAGTGAGAAACATGGACTATCTTCTTTGAATGGTGTGCATGAACTTCTTCAGTGTCCTGGTTGCAAAATTTTAATGTACCCTCCCATTCATCAGGTTTGGTCTTTACTGCTAATGATTAATGCTGAATAATTCTTTCATGATACTGATATATTTGAATATGGCATAACTCCACATTTAGTTTGAGCACAAGGATACAGTGACTTGGGACTGTCTGATTTGAGTATAGTACCATGTATTGGCTAGTCTTTGAAGTTTTGATTTTTCATTGGCTTTTGAACTTAATTTTTGTAGCTAATAACAAATTCTTCTTTTGCCAAGGGTCATACTGTTTAGTATCTAACGGACCATATTCATGCTTTTCATCCAGACTTACTGACACTTGATTTTCTTGGGTGCTCTTCGTGATCATGCATGTTTTTAATATCTATATTTCTAGTAGCTTGAAACCGAATATCAGGAAATTTCTAGTGATCCTTTGTGCAAGTGATGCTCTATTTTGTTTACATTCTCTTATTTAGTATAATCAGTTACTGTGATGGACAGATAATTTATCCCTAGTCTTCTTTCTCGAGGTCCCCCCATCTCCATTGATACTCATATCATATGAGTTGTATTTATCGGAACATAAAAAAACAGTTCCATACTTCTTTGTGGGCGTATATGAACCTGGTCATTCTTTGAAGACCTTAGATCCAGTTAAACATAAATGGGAAATATGTGATGAAGTATCCTATGATTGTCTTCTCCTTCAAGTTTTAAAAGCAATTAATTACATGATTTCAGCTTTATAGCTTTTTTAAATTATAGAATCACGGTAGGGCATCATCTTTTCCGTGATATTGTGATTGTAATTATGTCTATTGTTAATTTGATTATACTACAATTTAGTCAGAAATATAAATTATTCATTCTAATAAAATCATGATACGAGTTGCAGTATTTTCAAGACATTGATGATTAGAATATTGTAAAGACACTGGTTCACTACAGTACTTTATTGAAGTTCCTGATTCATGTTAGGTTTTATCTCGTTGGTGGTTGCCAAAAACTGTCTTGCCGTATTCTTATTTTATATACACCATACAAGGTTCATTTAAACTATTTCCTCCTTTTCTGAATTCAATGTAGTGCCCGAATGGCCACACGCTATGTGTAAACTGCAAAATCAGAGCGCGTAACTTGTGCCCAACTTGCCACTTTGATCTGGGTGATATAAGGTGCCTGGCATTAGAAAAAGTTGCGGAAACCTTGGAGCTCCCCTGCAAATTTCAGAATCTTGGCTGTCAGGATATATTTCCATACTATAGCAAGCTAAAACATGAACAATGTTGCCGGTTAAGGCCATACGATTGCCCTTATGCTGGATCTGAGTGCTCCTTCACGGGTGATATCGCATCACTGGTAGCACATCTTAAGGATGACCACAAGGTTGACATGCATGATGGGTGTACCTTCAACCATCGATATGTCAAATCTAATCCTCGTGAAGTAGAGAATGCGACATGGATGTTAACAGTAAGTCTATTATTGATAACTGCTCCTTTCATCAATTATATGAAACAGTTGACATAGTAAATTCAGAAGGGGTAAATTGCACCTAAGGAGGTTTGAACTGGCTACCAATTTCAATTGATACATGTAGTTTAGCACATTTAAGTTCTTCCTTTATAATATTTGACCTCCTATGGTCAGTTAACCAAAGTTCATTGTCAATTTTTTTGAATTAGTCAACTTTAAAAGTTACAGTTACCTTCCATAAGACCCATGGTACTTAGCAAACAATTTCACTTGCTATGTTGCTATGCGAATCAATTTCGTTGCCAGGAAAAATCTAGCCATGATTTTGGTTTGTAAAATCATTCATGTATTGCAATTAAATGTTTTAAGTTTCAGCCAAAGGGTTCTAGCAATTCCTATACGTTTGAATGTAGCATATATAAATCTATGCGATTAGGCAACAGTTTAGTATTGTAGTGTGTTTGGATGAAGGTAGACATTGGCCAAATGAGCATGAGTTCTGAAAATCTTCATCAATTATCATTATGTTCGTCTAGTTTGAATACCTACATATTTTGCATTGATACAATAAGAACAGCCATGAGGTTTGATACATACAAACTTGGATATGGTTGTTAGAAAGGATAGGAAGTAGTTTTCGCATTTTATATGGGTATGCCCAAATAATATATGTAGTAGTTTGATAGCAGAATCATAAAAAGGGGCAATGATTTGAACAGTCAATAACTGAACTTTTAATTATGTGAGACCACAGAGATAAATAGGCAAAAAGGCCAGTCCTTCTGTAGGACAGATGTATTTTTAAGGAATCTGAATAGTATCGGTTTAACTGCAACAAATATTACTAAAATCATTACTGGGATGGGAAGTGACCAAGTCTTTCTGAAGCAAAAACTTACCAACAAAATTGTGGACCAGGGGTTGTTAGTTTCTTTATCTGTTTATCCCATCATTTTCAGTCTGTTCTTCTTTAGTTTAGACTCCAACGAATGAAGTTAATTATTTTTATTTCTTTTTTGGCAATGGTTGAACAGAGGTTTAAAGATGTCTGGTAATTCATTCTGCATGAAATCATGATAAGCGAGAACAAAGTTATATTAACTGCCCACTGTTGTGTCTTGTGCTTTGCAGTACACTGACACTGAGGTAAAATGAAACTATTTTTCCTACCTAAGCTAGCATCAAATGAATGAAGGAATATTGTTTTGTGTGCAACTGTATTGTTCTTCACATTATTTCTCCTATTGTTGTCGAAATGGAGAAACTCTTTCCTAAATGTATATGTTATCGTGCTTCTAAGCACGTTCACTGTATGTAATCTATTATTTTCTGAATTCTGTTGGGGGAGCTCCATCGACTTACTGTTGGTTCCCTTTAAAACGTCACAACCCAATTAATGCGTGTTTTTTATTCGCTTGGTGCTTGAGTGCTTCAATTTCATAAGTATACTAATCCACGCAGGTTTTCAACTGTTACGGGAGACAGTTCTGCTTGCACTTTGAGGCATTCCAGATTGCCACAGCACCAGTTTACATGGCCTTCCTACGGTTCATGGGTGAAGACAATGAGGCCAGAAAGTACAGCTACACTCTAGAAGTTGGTGGTTACGGCCGCAAGCTAACATGGCAAGGTGTTCCTAGGAGCATTCGTGATGGTCATAAGAAAGTGCGCGACAGCCAAGACGGGCTAGTGATTCCAAGAGGACTAGCACTCTTCTTCTCAGGAGGGGACGGGCAGGAGCTCAAGCTGAGGGTGACAGGCCGAATTTGGAAGGAATTATGAGCCTGTAACTGTAGATTGATCTGTTTGTACAGCTTCTCAAGGTTAGCATGTGTTGGCGAGGAGTTAAAAAGGAAAGAAACAAGAAACAGTGCCAACACTTTGATATGATCCCTTTTACTCATTATTGGCCTTTTTGTGTTGTTTAATCTTTGAAGCGGAGATCACCTAAGATGATGCTGGATAGTGTTTCTTACCAGGAAACTAGCAACTCAAATTCTAGTGGGAAGAGATGCAGTATTAACTAGAATACATATACTATATTTTTGTGATGTTCCTCTTTTTGCCTGTCATATGCACATTTCAGAAATTTAGAATAGGGTGTGTTTGATTGGGCTTATAAGTTTTTTCTTATAAATTAAGCAATTTTAAGTGTTTGGTAGAAATTTTTTAAAAACTGCTTATTGTAGAAGCAAAAGTTATATTTGGAACAAAAGCATAGTTGTTCTACCTCATATTTGAATTTTTTTTAATAATAAGAAAAAAGTGTTTTTATAACCCTACCTAATTGACATAAGTGTCAATATAACCTTTCAATATTCGAAAGTGTCAATATAACCCTCTCCGACAACTTTTAGTCAGAATTTTATAAAATTACATGTTTGCCCTTTTGAAAAATATTAAAATACAAAAAATAGGAAATGATGTTATTAGCCTTAGACTCGTAGCCAATCAGACCGTCGCTGGATCAGGTAGGGTTATATCAGCACATTATGAAAACTGGTTGGGTTAAATCAGCACATTCCTAAAATTTATATGGTTATATCAGCACATTAGTAAAAAATGTAGGGTCATATCAGTACATACTATAGAATATAGGGGTTTTAATGATATTTTATTTATTTTGTCGTGTTTAGTCTGGATTGATGAATGGATGACTTTTGGTGTTGTGTATGATTGTTATTTTGCTGTATTTTTCGACCTAGGATTTTTAATGTTGATAAGTTTTGAAATGAGGCTATGTTATGTGATAATGGTGTTTAATATTAGTGATGGTGTCATGACGTCAAATTTTATGTTGTATAAGATATTGTTATGATATTATAATGATGTGGTCGCCCATTAAGGTCAGCCGAGTACCACACACTTAATATTTATAATGTGTGCTGATATAACCCTATAAGTTTTAAGAATGTCCTGATATAACCCTACAAATATTAGAAATGTGCTGATATAACTCTACAAACATTAGGAATGTGCTGATATAACCCAATAAGATTTCATAATGTGCTGATATAACCCTACATGTTTCGACGGCGGTCCGGTGGTGGTCCGGTGGTGGTCCGGTAGTGGTCCGGCGAACTATGAGGGTAAAATTGTCCACCTAATTTTAGAGTTAGCCCAAAGGGTGTTTTGGTCAATTTGTATAGAGTCAACGCCGAAAAATTGAGGTCGATGCCGAAAATGGGGTCTAAGGGTTATATTGACACTTTCATTAACTAGTTAGGATTATATTTGCACTAAAAATTATCATATAGTTATATTGACACGTACTCAAGTAGATATTGTTATATTGACATTTATCCCTAATAATAATAAAAGTGCGTCTCTTGAAAGACGGTCTTTCCATAAGTCAAGAAAAGACCAAGGTTTAAAGTGTAAATTAGAAGAAATGAAGATAAAATTTTTGGGTTGCATGAACCGAGTTATAAATTTTATAACTACTACATGTTGCATACTAAATTTTTAATGTTGCAACTAAGACCTTTTACCTTTTATTATTCGAATTAAACCCCGTCTTTCCATAAGCATATAGAAAGACCGTCTTTCCCAAGACTTTGCCTAATAATTATGGGGTATATTATTTGGTTCCCCTTGCCAATTAAGGAAACCCAAAAGAAAAATTACAATGGTTCCAACCTTATATTTAAATCGGTTTTTCTAACGAGTGCTATGAGCACTCGTTAACAACTTCAGATTCCATCAGAAATTGTGTTTATTAAATGCAAATCCATCGAAAACTGTGTAATAGTACATAGGGAGTGTAAATTTTTTAGGGATGTCATTAATCATTAACTCTATTTGCATTTAATAACACAATTTTCGATGGAATCTGAAGTTGTTAACGAGTGCCCATGGACACTCGTTAGAAAAACTTTATTATAATCGCAACTCCACTTTAACAAAAAAAAAAAAACTCCGGAGTGAGACCCAATCTCTTTGAACAGTACACCCAAATTCGGAGTGATATCAGTAAATTACATGAGAAAAGGGATTGGTCAACAGTAACAGGGACCTTGGTTTTAAAATGCGCTCTGATGCGCCCGTGTGATACGTGATTCACTCTGATGCGCTGCCTCTTCGCATCCGGCTGGTTGCTGCACAATTTTTCCATGATGCGGTCGCATCGGAGCATATCGATCGCATCCTGGAAACGATGCGTTTGAGCTCTGAAATTTGCAATTAAAATTGAAACCCACTGAAATTGGACAAGTAAATGAAAGCCCATTTAGTTTTGAAAAGCCCACTGAAATTGAAAAAGGAAAGGAAACCCTGATTTCTCAAATCTGCTTTTCTTCTTCGCGTCGGCTCTGCATCGGCTCTGTTTCTTCTTCGCGTCGGCTCTGCGTATCTGCGTTTCTTCTCCTTCACGTTGGCTCTTCTCCTTTCTCTGGAACCTGTAGGATCGACGAATTTGTAGTGGCCGCTTTCTTTGACTTCATAATGCAAGTTTTTATTTTATCACCTTTCTAGCATGTGCTTGTGGACGTGAATGATTTGGTTATATTTGCCTAACTATTTCGGATTGGTTGTGGTCTTTGTTTTGTCACTGGTATGTGTTCTTCTGCACTCATTAGGTTAGTATTAAAGAGTGCAAGTTTTTATTTTATGGTTGTATGTGAAGACTGAATGAGTGTTTGGCATAATTTTCAAACTCAGCTCAAGTTGGTAGGTGTTATTCAAATTTATGGCGCCAAGCGTCAAACCCGACGAAACGCAACCATTAGTTCCTTTGTTTTGGGTTACTAGCTAGTACACATGTCCTCTTTTGATTGGTTATGCTGTTTTATTTTATCTGGGATAAACCAAACAATCCTAGTTCATTCTTTTGGGTGATTTTTTTGGCATCATTCTGAAAGTGGATTGCTATATCACGTCATATATTTTACTTGATTACGCCTTGTATTTTGTACAATTTAAATACTCATGTATTTTATATTAATTTAAATAAATTTATAAATTAATGATAATTAATTTAATCAACAATAGTATTAAATTAACCATTAATGATAATTAATGTCTGGACAATCATAATCACAGCTTGGCAGGTGGTGGTCAGTGCCACCGCTGGCGGTCAACGGCGGTGGTCGGCGATAGTCAACGGCGGCGCTGGAATTCGCCGGTGAGTTCGAAATCCAGTGTTTTCGTTTTCTCCGGCAACCGGCGTCTTCTCCGGCAGCCTCATCTTCTCTGGCAGCGTCTTCTTCGGTTTCTCCAGCAGCGTCCTCCCCTTCTTCTCCGGCAGCTTCTTCCTCGGATTCTCCGGCAGCATTTTCTTCTTCTTATCCGGCCCTTCTTCTCCGGTCTTCCTCTTCTTCTCCGGCCCCTTCTCGTTTTCTTCTCTCGCTCGTTCTCCTTCCCTTCCCCGACCCCGCTCTCCTCTCCTTCCCCCGCTCCGGTTATACTTCCCTTCTCCGGCCTCCGTTCTCGTTCCCTTCCCCGGCCCCTGCTCTCCATTTCTTCTCCGGCCCCTTTCTCTTCTCCGGCTCTAGTGTTCTTCTCTGGCCCCATTCTCTTCTTCGGCTCTCCAATTTTTCTCCGGCTCTCCGTTTCTCATCTTTTCCCGTTCTCCCTGGTAAGAGCCAAACCGGGTCTCCTTGACCGGTTCACCCTACTCTTATCCGAACCGGGTCTCCCTTCCCGGTTCTCTTCCCAATCCCTTCCCGGTTCTCCTTTAAATATATTGCCTCCGGTTCTCCTTTCTTTTCCAACCTTTATCTCATTTCCTCTCATTTTCGGTTCTCCTTTTCCTTTTCCAGCTTTCTTCTCCTTCCCCAACCCGGTTCTCCTTTGCCTAACTACCATCTACCCACATTTAATGTCATTTACTCCATTTAATTCAAAAAAGTGAAAAAAATTTCTATAAAATAGGCTGTAAAAATACTCATTGGGTAGAAATATCAGAATTTTTACTCTAAATTTGGGTGTTGGAAGTTCCATGTCTTTCGAGGTATTATATAATTTAAAGTGTTGATTTTTTTAATAATTAATAGTTAAATTTATGATTTATTAGTTTTTTAAGTAGAGACTTATATTTTATCTTATACTATAATTTATTATAGTTATATTTTATTCATCTTAGTTACATGAATATTTTTTTGAGTTTTTATTTTAGTTAAATCTATTAAGTTCTTATGATTTTTGATAGTTTAATTTTATTAAATGTAGTTACTTGAAATTTTTTTATATGATTTGTTATAGGTTAATTTAATAAGTTTTATTTATTTATTATAGTTATAATTTATTCATCTTAGTTACATGCATTTTGTTTTAATGATTTGTTATAGTTAAATTTATTAAGTTTTTATGATTTATTTTAGTTAAATTTTATTCATTTTAAAAAAATTATTTACGTGTAGTTTTTTGTAGTTCATTAGATAGTTATACTAATTTGTTAAATAATATGGTTCATTAATATGGTACTACTACTTTTTTAAATAATATGGTTCTACTAATACGTTCGTTAATTTGATAGATAATTTATCTTAGTTAGATGATTTATCTCAGTTATAATTTGGTTCTACTAATACGTTAGTTCATTTGGAACATAAAATACGTTCGTTAATTTGATAGATGATTTATCTAAGTTTTAATTTGGTTCTATTAATACGTTAGCTCATTTGGAACATAAAATACGTTCGTTAATTTGGTAGATGATTTATCTTAGTTAGATGATTTATCTTAGTTATAATTTGGTTCTACTAATACGTTAGTTCATCTGGAACATAAAATATGTTAGTTCGTTCGATAGATGATTTATCTTAGTTAGATGATTTATCTTAGTTTAAAAATGATTGTACTAATACGTTAGTTCATTTGGTACTACTGATACGATATAATTTGGGAATGCTAATGATGATATACGTTATAATTTGGGACTACTAATGATGATATACGTTATAATTTAGGACTACTAATGATGATATACGTTATAATTTGGGACTACTAATGATGATATATGTTAGTTCATTACATATGGTTCTACCAATGATGATATAACAAAATTTATATTTTTTTAATGTGGTTATAGATTTCATACTAGTAGTGAGAACTATTATACTTTAAATACGTGTAGGTATCTTTTATGCACATATTAAAAAAATTACACCCTGTATATTTTATTAGTTATTAGAATGATTTATGGCATCATTGCGTTTGGTATTATATTTGAGTGAAACTAATTACTTGATATATATATATATATATATATATATATATATTGATGTTTAAGGATGACAATGAGTCATATAAAGCGATTGCAGTGGGGAATGGTTACTCAGCATTCGTAACCATAAATGTGTTTCCAAGTCACATCGAAGCTTATTCCTACCTGCAATGGACTGCTCGTCATGTAAATTCCAAACTTGTCACGGGGTCGTACAAAAAAAAGAATGGTCCCCTTAGGATATATTGTATTTGCAATTGGGGTCGAAAAGATAAGGTTGTCGATATGAGCGATTCAGATGTTGTCCAACGAAGTAACACATCGACAAGAAGTTGTGATTGCCCTTTCATGATTGTCATGAGAGAGAGTAGCACATGGGAGGGTTGGAATGTAGTACCATGCAAGGATTCTCGAAGAGGGATGCACAACTACCAATTTTCAGTGTACGCTGAGGGGCATAGACAGAGTAGTAGGCTCCATGCAGAGGCGAAACAAATGATAAGAGATTTGACGAATGTTGAGACAGCCCCTAGACATATCAATGTGAGCCTCAGTCATTCATTTCCAGACCTGCATCAGACCAATAGGCAGGTGTACAATGAGCGACCAACCTATGGAAGAGAAAGGCGAGGCGGGCACAACACAACTGAGAATTGTTTGCATCTTGCCACCTCCAATGGGTATGTTACTAGTCACCGCTCAACACTTGATGGTACTTTGACTCATTTATTCCTGGCTCATCCCGAAGCTGTTGTGGCATTTCAGACTTATCCATGGATTATGGCCATCGATTCAACGTACAAGACTAATCGATACGGCATTCATTGAGATGGTTGGTATGTCTCATTGCAACACAAATTTCTTGATCGCATACGCAATTGTCGTCGAAGAAATGGCAGATACTTATGAGTGGGTTTTTAACGCACTTAGAAGCTTCCTTGTCGATGGACCATTCCCTGAGGTTGTGGTCACCGATCATGAGATGGGATTGATTAGGCCGATTCGGGTAGTGTTTCCAGACTCGAAGCATTTGCTTTGCACTTGGCATATTAACAAGGATGTGGAGGCATGTGTTACTGTGTTAACAGGGAATAAGAGGAACATGGCATCCTTCAAGAATGGTGCATAGTCACGGGTTTGCAATGCCTCTACCGTTACTTCCTACGAAACTGCATTGGTAGATCTGAGGGCTGGTTGGTCTTGGAGCGAAGCTGTTATTAGTTACGTTGAGACCACATGGCTCAACCCCTACAAGGAGAAATTTGTTCGGGCATGGACAAATAGATTACTACATTTTGGGAACACAATTACATGTCGGGTCGAAAGTGCACACTCGTCATTGAAAGGGTGGTTACAAACATCAACTGGTTCCCTGGATACGATATGGAGACATGTCGACCTGCAGATAGCTGGGAAATTACTATGATCAAGGACAACCTCGAGAAATTAAGAACGCTCATTGGTAGATTGCACCATAGAGTCCTTTTCAACAACTTGTTCAATAATGTGTCAAAATATCGTCTGGATAAATTGACGTCTGAGCACAGGAGGATTGAAACACTTGGAGCACATGTTTATGCATATTGTGGTTATGTACTGCGCTCGACACACGAAATACCATGTGATTGCGTCATGTGGAAGGAAATTAACAAGGAATCCCCTTGTATTTGGATGACATTCATCCACTGTTTAAGACGCTGGTATTGGGTGATGACTTGCAAAATAGGGAAAATATTTCTAGGGGAAATCATAACTAAGCAATGTTCAACAGTCAATTGGAGGAGTTGGCCTGCAGTGACCCATCAGTTCTTCGTCGGGTTTCAAGCTACATAGATGAGCAGTTGCATCCAGAGGATAGCGGCATTGGAGAGCTGGACAATGTTACTAGTGCACGTGGAAGACCAAGCGAGCAGGTCCCCCGGTCAAGATCAACTAGGCGATCACGGAGCTACCACGAGCACATGAACAGGCGGTACAAGCCATCTCTAAGTGAGCATATTTCAAGGTCACCGAGGCACAATACATTAGGGAGAGGTAGTCAACACGGTAAGTCTATCAATTATTCATCCAAGTGAATAGTATGACCACTTCATGAGAATGAAAATAATCTTAATGTTTTCTCTTGAAGTGACATTCCCGTACCTTGAAAGTGTCCCCCACATTATCAGGCGTTACATCGAGGGCTGGAACGATGTTTTGAGTGATGGAAACTGTAGCTTCAGATGCATTGCTGATGCCTTTCATGTAGATGGTGAAGGTGAATGGTCTGGTGCGCGTCGGGCAGTTTTTAACGAGTTATCGACTCATTGGCTTGATTATGTTCCCATATACGGTTCGAAGGATAATGTTGAATTAGCCAGAACCCGTATACACCACACCAAAGGTCCATGTGGATGTGAACATTGGTTTGCAGTCATTGAAGATATGTTTCCTATCGCCACATACTACAACACGGTTGTAGTTTTATACTACATTCCAGAGAATGGGTCGGCAGATTATTGTTGTACAGTCCTGCCATTGAGAGCGGGCAGGAGCGAGGATGGAATAAGGAGGGAGCTACACATTGTATATGTTTGCAGTGCAAGCCATTTTGTAAGGATACATGTGAAGGAAAATTTCCCCATGCCCCATGTGGTTAATCTGTGGACTACATGGAGGAAGTCTGATGTTGTTGGTTGGGAGTTACCTTCCGTAAGAGGATGGTGGCTTGGAACAAAGCATACACTCCCCATAATTAATAGTTGTGCGGGACTATGAATTGAATATATTCGGTACTTTTTAATATATTCTCAAAATCGTATGAATTGAATTGCATCATAAAAAGGCTATGGCATTGAACCCAACGAAAGAGTTCAGGTTACAGAAACGAACAAAAATAAGCAAGAAGTTCGAAGTACATAAGTGAAACAAAAATAGCAATGAATTCGAGGTACATTAATGAACAAATTAAAAGCAAAAAATACGCTCATACAGAAATGAACCAGTCACCTAGGGAATGGGTTCATAATCATGGCATCTGTGATACTCCTCACGACGACGGATCCAGGTAGCCAACAACTCCTTCATACGCGGGTCGACAATTTCATGAATGGTTGTAGAGTTAAACGGATCCAAGTCGCTTATCATATCATTCAAAAACTGATATATAGGAAATACATATTATCATAACGAATCAATTAGATTTAATATATTTAATTAAAGCAAACAGTTATAGAAAATTTACCAGTAAATCAAGATTTGTTGTATCTGGTCTGCAACTGGTACCATCATGTACAGGATTTTTGATCAATGGGTGAGAATGAGTTGTGAACCAATCCTCGTAATCCAAGGTACAGTCAGATTGACCAGTGGCAATAGGATACTCGGCTAGCTGACCTTTGTGCCATGCGTGTGCCATGTCCCATAAAGTCAACTGCATCATCCCTGAGTAGGTCACTGAATAGCCAAAAAGATCAGCGGGCCTGGAGCGGGGTTCTGGCACAATCCTAATGTTGTACAGTATACCCTGTACGACACCAAACTGGCGCACAATACGGTCTGGCATGTACACCTCCATTACTTCAAAGTATCGAATCACGCCGCGGTAATAAGTCCTCCCCTTCGCATCCCTGGCCACGCCATGCCCATATGGAAACCAATCCACATGTAGTTTTCTCCAAAAAATGTAACATGTATATGTCATCCAATCTACATACAATTCTAACAATTAATTTAAAACATGATAATCATACCTGGTGAGCCTGTAAACCATCTAATTGATGCCTGATGGTCACCAATCGCTGAGTATCCTTCCCCATTTTCTCCCCTGAGCACCACCGGATGGCGCATCTTGGAAGAGCTGGCAATGTACTCAGCCTTGGCCAAAACATGGGAAAGTACTCGTAGATCCATGCTTGCAGCAGCGTGCAACATCCACATAGGCCGCGGGCCTTAGCCCTGGAGGCAATTCCCAACTGTATATACAAATTGGCCAAGGCCGCTGAGCCCCAAGACAACTGCGAATAAGCTACAGGGAGCAGGTTGGCTCTTACATTAGTCTCGGTCTTATCAACAAAGAGAGTTGATGAAAACAGGGTCAACATGTAGCACAGGAATTGAAATTTATCGCTCTGACCCGCCGCTACACACCTCGCCAGCAATGCTTGGCCATCAATATTAACCCCATTCCAGTCTTCCCTAAGGAAGGACTCCACGTTTTTCCCAAACAATTCAGCACTTGCTTCTTGAATGGCCTCCACCGAAATGGTACTAGTAACAGAGCCACCAACAATAGGAATTTCAAGAATCATCTAAACATCGTGCAATAGGACGGTCATCTCCCCGAAAGGCATGCGAAATGAGTTCGTGTCCAGCTGCCACCTCTCGACAAAAGCAGATATCAACTCCATATCAAGGTACTTGAACATAATCGCGGGAAGGTGCGACAAGCCGGTCGCACGTATCCTGGCCTGAACAACATCGCTGCAATCCGGGAGTGTGGTGATTAGCTACTTGGAAAGAATTTAATGAGTGTGGCATTTCAGCACACCTCGCTCGATACCATTCCAAACATCAACTGTAACATAGCCTTTGAAGCTGGGTATAACAAGGTCATCTTATGGGCCACCACCCATCGGTCCACGCACGAGCCATGTTTCATCAGCTACATGCTTTCTCTTGTTCCTAACACCCTTTCCAGTGCCAGCCTCACCAACATTGCACGATCCACCTGAAGATTGGGCAAATCGACCAGCTCTATTCCTGTAAGTATGTCTACCTCCTCCGCCAACAAGTGCTGCAATTCCAACCTCCACCTGCAAAGTCGTCGCAGGTTGGCGACTAGGGGGAACATTGCATGTAGCCTGCCCGCCCTCGCCGTCGAGTGGTGGCTCTACACCACAACCAGCTAGTGGGCTACATACGGGTGCTTGATCCCCAACCTATAATTCGAACATTGATTGCCAGCCTACTTCATCACAAATTGAATGAACTCTATCGGCAGTGAGAATGTTGAGTTCCGGACCATCCCAGGTTGCCATGGGATCAAAAACATCATTGGGCCTTGGGGAAGGCTGCTCAACTAGTACCTCGTGATCTTGGACAGTTTCCTACAACAGTTCCTGCACAATGACGCGACCTCTTACCTGTCTGGCCGATACACTAATCCCGCTTTGTCGTATACAACGACCTTCATCAATGGGTCTGCCGTTAGTGCTCATCTATAATACAATATATATAATTATTAATTGTATGAGAAAATAAAATAACATAAACAGAAATAAAATGTTAACTGATATGGAAAAAACACTACATAATTTCAAACTACTAAAGAAAAAAATATAATTGCACATAAAATACATTTACAACTACTCACGTAATTTTTTAGCTTATATATTATAATAATAAAATACATATTTACTAATGCATAGAAAATTGTAAATATAACATAAAAGAACAAATTCTTAACAAAACACTTAATTCTTAACAAATCCTATACAAAGAACTATTTATTTTTATTATTTATAAAATATATAATAATTTACTTATTCAATATATAATAATTTACTTATTCAATATATAATAATTTACTTAATGATTATATAAAAATTATTTTTATAATTTATTAAAATAATTATTTAATCATATCATCATAATTTACATCACAATTATTTAAAAAATATTTAAAAATGTGATTTTCATAATATTATTTAAATAATATTATATTCTATAATATTATATTTACTTTTCAAATATTTAAAATATTTTCATTTTAAAATTTAAGCTAAACAATTTTAAATTATTCTATTTAATTTCAAAGTTTTTTCAATTTTTAATATTTAATTTTTCATTGTTAAATTTAGAAGTTTTTATTTACACTTTTCATATTTAAATATTAATTTTTTATTTAAATCTTTAAATATTAAAAATAATTACAAATCCCTCCCATCTCCATCTTCTTCATCCGTCTTCTTCATCCCCTACCCTACCGCCGCCACCGTCCTTCTCCGGCGCCATACCCTACCGCCGGCGAACCTCCTCCCCAACCCGACACCACAACTGTGCCACCACCATCTCCCAACACCACCACCCCTCTTTTCTTCCTCTCCCTATTCCTCTTTCTCTTTCTCTTCCTCCTACATTTCTCTCGCCCGACGCCACCACCATCTCCCTCCTCTTCCTCCTCCAGACACCACCACCGCGCCACCACCAACTCCCTCCTATCCCTTCCGACGCCACCACCAACTCCCTCCTATCCCTTCCGACGCCACCACCAACTCCCTCCTATCTCACCCGATGCCACCACCATCTCCCTCATTTTCCTCCTCCAGCCCAACACCACCACCGCGCCTCCACCAACTCCCTCATATCACTTCCTACTCTCTCGTCCCATCTCCTGTCTCCCTCCTCTCCCGCCCACTGTTTCCCTCCTTTCCCTCATGCCCTGTAGTTGTCCCACCAAATCCCCCACTTTCACCGTCTCCCTTCCCTTCTAACAATCCCCAATTCTAACAATTCTAAAAAAATTCTAATAGATTGCCAAAAAAACCAAACCCATTCCAAGATTTAGGATCCGGCCAGATTTAGAAAAATCATACAAATTATAACAGATGCATAAGCCGGCCAGATTCAGGAGAGAATTCTTTTAAAAAATGGAAAACTTACATTTTCGGTGAGATTTAGGCAATGTATGGTGGTCGGTGGTGGTCGGCAGTGTTGGTCAACGAAGATCGGTGGTCAGTCTCCGGCAGCAGGCGGTGGTCGCAGGTGGCGGCGGGTTCAAGATGAGGAGAACCAAAAATGGTGAAAGTGAGGGAGAGAATTTCTAACTTTTACCCTAATTTTATTACCAACTCATTTATCCCACACACTTTTATATATAAATTTTCATTCAATAAAATTATTAAATTAAAAATATTAAATTAAAAATATTAATACATGTATGTATAAGTATTAGGGCGTAACTAGTAAAATACAGGGCGTGATATAGCAATACCCTTCTGAAAACATGGCTAATGAGAATACAAATACTGCTCCCTCTATTTTCTATCCTTTTTGCTTTTGCTTTAACTCGATTTTCATGGTATCAAAGCATACTGGGTAGATCTGATGCTGTTCTTTTCATTTTCAAAATTTTCTGCTCATTTTGAAATTCATAGCTCATGTCTTCAGACTTAGAGTGTGTGAATTCAGCTGCAAATCCATTGAGGACTGACAGAGGTTTCACCAGATCTAGAAGGAGTGAAATAGATGATCCTACAACTCGATTTTGGTACTAGTTGCAGAGCTGCTCAATGAATACAATTACATCACATGGAGCAGATCTATGGTTGTGGTAGTCAAATCCAGAGGGAAGCTCAAGTTTCTGACATGAGAAATAAAAGCACCTGATATGGATGATCCGTTGTATGATAGATGGGATAAGGTAAATTCAACATTAATTTCCTGGATTTTGAACTCAATATCTAAGCTAGAGGATTTATGTTTTGTGAAGATGCACATACTTTATGGAATGAATTGAAGGAATGGTTTGGTGAATGCAATGGACCTTTGATCAATAAATTGAAGAAAGACATATGTGAATTGAAACAAGGAAGTGATTCTGTGGCTGTGTATTTTACTGAATTGAAAGGTTTATGGGATGAGTATACCTCTTTAAGACCTAGGAAGAGATGTAATATGGATTGTATAAACTATACATGTCTGCCTGCTGAAGAAGAAGATGATGATAAACTTCATCAATTCTTGATGGGATTGAATGAGGAGTATAGTTCTATCAGTCATCAGATCTTACTGATGGATCCATTTCCTAGTGTTGGTAAAGTTTGTCAGATGATTAGTAGGATTGAGAAGCAGAAATCTATACATGGAGGCTACCAAGAGATTCAAAATAGCTCTGCAATGGCATTTAGAGTTTACAGAGACACAAAGATACCTTATCAATTCAGAGATGGAACCACTGAGCAGCATGAAGATGCAGATGGCATAAGGAAGAGAAATGTTAAGAGAACAGATTTAAGATGTGATCACTGTGGAAAGTTAGGGTATGTTAAAGAGAATTGTTTCAAGATTAAGGGTTATCCAGAATGATGGGAAGGAAATAGAGACACGATAGTGAGGGTTCAGCCAACACAGAAACCACAATTCACTCAATAGCCTTATCAGAAGCCATATCAGCCTAATCATGCTTATCAAATGTTTTCTGCACATGCAGTGACTGAAAAGGAAGAAATTCCAATCAGTTATGTGGATGGAAAGCTTCAGGCTCTGATTGCAAAAATGGTGGAGGCTCAACTGGAGAAGAAGCAGAAGGCAAAAGAACTTGTACAGAATCAAGGTGGAATGGCAAACTATGCTCATTATCATGACTTTGCAGGTAATATTACCACTAACTTTTCACTTAATGTGTTTTCTTTGAATGATGATAATTGGATTGTGGACAGTGGGGCTTCAAGCTATATGTGCACAGATATATCTCAGTTTACTTCTGTGTCACTTGTAAGCCATATTACTCCAGTTTATATGCCAGATCATACTACCAAATTAGTTAAAGCTAAAGGAACTGTCAGTCTAAGCCCATCGGTCACCTTGCTTGATTGTTTAGATGTTCCAGACTTCAAGTACAATCTTCTTTCTGTCAGTAAATTGTCTAGGTCAATGCCAGTCTTGTTCAAATTCTCATCAAATCATTGCTTGCTGCAGGACCTCGGGACTAAGAAATTCCTGGCAGTAATCAGGGAAAACAATGGTCTATACATGCTTGATCCTCAGGCTTTTTAGTCAGAAACCATTCATCAAAGAATTCAATCAGTTTGTTCCCAATCAATTTCAAGAACTCCTGATTTTAGTCAAGCTATTTTATCTTTTAAGTCTTGGCATTATAGACTAGGAAACCCTTCTTCTGTGTATTAAGGCATTTAAATGTAATCAAAGAACTTCCAGATGACAATGTGTGTTCAGTTTATCCTATTGCAAAACACCATAGATTTCCTTTTCCATCTAGTACTTCTTTCACATCTTCTTCTTTCACTTTGTTGCATGTTGATCTTTGGGGACCATATAAAGTAAACTCAACTAAGGATTGCAAATATTTTTTTGATAATAGCAGATGATTTTACAAGATATACATGGACTTATCTTCTTAAGATCAAAGATCAAGTACCATTTCTACTGAAAACTTTTCTGATTATGGTCAAAAACCGTTTTGATGCTTATGTTAAATTTTTAAGATCAGACAATGAAAGTGAATTTGTAAGCCATGAATGTGGAAATTTTTTTCTCATAATATGGCATTCTGCATCAAAGATCCTACTCTTACCCTCCACAACAAAATGGAGTTGTTGAGAGAAAGCATCAGCATTTGCTTCAAGTAGCTAGAGCTCTCATGTTTCAATCCCATCTACCAAAAATTTTTTTTGGGTGATGCAATTCTGAATGCTACCTATCTCATAAACAGATTGCCATCTCGAAATCATTCCTGGCATTCTCCTTATCAGCTTCTCTTCAACCTCAGTCTAGATATTCACAGTCTTAGATCTTTTGGTTGCCTAGCCTATGCCACAAATACTTCACCTCACAAAGACAAATTCACTGAAAGAGCCTTTCCATGTATCTTTATTGGCTACCTACATGGAAAAAGGCTTATAAGCTATTTGATCTCCATAATCATAGAATTATCACTTCCAGAGATGTGGTATTTCATGAATCTGTCTTTCCTTATTCTGACCCTACACAGTTTTCTTTTTCCCTTCCTTACTTAGATTCAAAACATCTTTCATCTCTTTCTGAATCACATGTACTTATCTTCTCTAATCAACCTCATCCTGATACTTCTTCTCCTCCTATTGATTCACATCTAAGACACAGTACAAGAATAATTAAACTTCCAACCTGGTCAAAGGATTATGTGTCTTCTTCTTCTCTTCACTGTATCCTATCTCAGTCTATTATCCCTGCACATACTGCTTGTAATTCTTCACAGATTCCAGAACCATCCACCTATCATCAAGCAAAGCACTCACCTGAGTGGATCAAAGCTATGGTTGATGAGCTAGTTGCACTAGAGCATAATCATACTTGGGATCTGGTCCCATCGCCTCATGGAAAGAAAGCCATTGGGTCTAAATGAGTATACAGGCTCAAATTTAATGCAAATGGTTTTCTTGCTAAGCACAAGGCAAGATTGGTGGCTAAAAGGTTCAATCAAATTGAAGGAATTGACTTCTTTGAAGTATTTTCTCCAGTTGCTAAAGCAGTTACTATCAGGATGTTTCTTGCCTTGGCATTTACTTCTAGATGGCACATTCATCAATTGGATATCAACAATGCTTTCCTTTATGGCCATCTGGATGAGGAGGTTTATATGAAGTTACCAAATGGAGATGTTGCTTCTGATCCTTCACTGGTTTGCAAACTGACCAAGAGTCTCTATGGCTTCAAACATGCCTCTAAACAATGAAACAAAGAATTTACACAGCATCTCTCATCCCTGAATTTCACTCAATCTCACAATGATCACTGCCTCTTCCTAAAATTCAGCTCCACTTATGTCCTGGCTTTGGTAGTCTATGTTGATGATGTTCTGATCATGGGAACTTCTATGGATGCTATATCTGAGACTAAGAATTCTTTACACCAGAAGTTCACTATCAAAGATCTTGGAGCGACACATTATTTCCTGGGCTTAGAGCTTCACAGATCTGCCACAGGTCTTCATCTTCATCAGAGTATGTACATCTCTGATATTGTTACAGATTTTGGTTTGGCACAATGCAAACCTGTTTCCACTCCACTCTCTACCACTTGGATTATCCATGATGAATCTTCTCATTTTCTACCTGATCCAAGTGGATATAGAAGACTGATTGACAGGTTGCTAAATCTCAACTACATAAGGCCTGATGTAACTTTTGTTGTGCATCTATTAAGCCAATTTGTGCAGTCACCTACTCACCATCATCTCACATGTGCCTTGTATATAGTCAAGTATCTTCACCATCATCCAGATCATGGTCTCTTCTATGCTTCAGACAATAATCTTAGGCTTCATGCCTACTGTGATGCAGATTGGGCTACTTGTAAGGTTACAAGATATTCTGTTATTGGTTACACTGTTTTCATGGGTTCTGCTTTGATCTCTTGGAAGTCTAAGAAGCAGTCCACTGTCTCCAAATCTTCAGCTGAGGCAGAATAAAGAAGTCTATCAATGACTTCCTGTGAACTCAATGGATCAGTTACTTAGCTCGGGATCTACATCTTCAGGTTCATTTCCCTATTCCCTTGTTTTGTGACAATCAAGTCGCTCTTCACATCACAACCAACCCAGTCTTCCATGAATGCACCAAACACCTGGATATCAATTGCCATTTGGTTAGGGATTATTATCTTGAAGGGTTTCTGCTTCCATCCTTTGTCTCTTCTCGGATGTAGTTGGCTATTTACTAACCAAGAATTATCCTCGGGCCCCTTTTTATGCTAATCTTTTCAAGCTTAGCTTTTTGTCCCCCCAAAGCCGATCTTGAGGAGGGGGTGAAGACTGAATGAGTGTTTACCATGATTTTCAAACTCAGCTCAAGTTGGTGGGTGTTCTTCACCTTCAAATTTATGGCGCCAAGCTTCAAACTTGACGAAACGTAACCATTAGTTGTCGTTTTGGTTTTTCCTTTGTTTCCTGTTACTAACAGGTACACGTGTCCTCTTTTGGTTGGTTCAGCTGTTTTGTTTTGACTGGTATAAACCAAATAATCCCAGCTTATTCTTTTGGGTGATTTTTTCGGCATCATTATGAAAACAGGGCTAATGAGAATCCAAATACTGCTCCCTCTATTTTCTATTCTTTTTGTTTTTTTCTTTAACTCCATTTTCAGTATAACCTATGCCCAGAACATGACTACACGAGTACATGTGCATCCCTAAGGTATTTATATACCTGAGCACATGTGTATTAATTTTAACATACAGTATATGAATCAATGCAATGATGTATGTATAGTAAACTTTAATGTTAATACTATGGTTTTAAGTTTTTAACATACAGTACATACTATGGTTTTATTTTAAACCTTGAAGTGTAAGTCTAAACTTGGAGTTCTTAGGAACTAATTATGGTGTGTTTGTGTCGTTTTGTTTTTTAGTGTGTTTTTTGTTGAGACTTAAGAGTCTTGAAACTTGATATTATTCTCGTATTGTTGTTGGTACTTGGTAGTTAATTCGCTATTTGCTATTTGGTTGAGGTTATTATGAATCTAACTTTATATTTGATTATTTGAACTTGCCTTGCATATGCATATATGCATATATATTGAAGGCAAAGTCTTGGGAAAGACCGTATTTCCATAGGCATATGGAAAGATGTGGTTAAATTGGAATTATAGAAAGATAAAAGATTTTAGTTGCATTATTAAAAATTTATTATGTAATGTGTAGTAGTTTTAAGTTAAAATGAAAATAGTTGTCTATATATATATATATATATCATTCCGCTATTTTCCATAAACCGGTCGGCGAATCGAGAAATCGAAACCCCAGTATGTCCGTGGAAAACAAGCAAAAGAAATATAGAAAGAAGATTAGGCTCGGCCTAAAGATTCTTTGTGGAGGGAAGGAGCTCGCGCACATGGCCTTAGCATAATTCCTTGTTAGTCCAAGACTTCAACAGAAACTCCGGTGATCGTCCCAGGCACCAGCCAACCTGAAACAAAAGAGAAGGCAGAGTAGATTCCATTCCAAAGAAATGTCAAGTACCTACTTGTATACAAGGCAAACCCATTTTGTCTAAAGATATGAGTCCTCTAAGCACAGGAGGAGCTAATTGAATGTCTAAGATACCATGTAAACCATTCTCTAGTGAATATTTGGCCAAGAAATCTGCAGCATTATTAGCCTCTCTATGAATGTGTGTAATTGGGAATTTGTTGTGCAAAAGATTAAGTGCACTACAAACTGAAAAGTTCATCCAAGGTGCAGTCATGGGATTATGAATTCCTTTGATAGCAGTTAAGCAATTTGATTCCAGAGAACAATTTGCTATTTCCAGTTCTGCACATAATTCATATCCTAACTGAATAGCTATTAATTCAGCATGTAGTGGTGAGGGGGATTGGAAAATTT
The DNA here is from genome assembly GCA_037428765.1 of Rubia yunnanensis. Taxonomy (NCBI): domain Eukaryota; kingdom Viridiplantae; phylum Streptophyta; class Magnoliopsida; order Gentianales; family Rubiaceae; genus Rubia; species Rubia yunnanensis. Next base: position 64,266,320 of record CM075065.1, read on the forward strand.
TTGTTCTTATTGTAATCACATTCCCTAAAGAATTCCTTACTACAACAGCTGCAGAGGAGTAACCACTTTTCCATGAGGCATCTGTATTGATCTTATATCCCAAGAGAGGTCTCTTCCATGTTACAGCAATTAAATGTTTCCTTTTCTTGGGATAAATGTGTGGGATAATGTTCGAATCGATCCAATACTTATGCTTTTCCAGCTTACCAAAAAGGTGATGAACAGTGAAGATGTCATGGATAATACATTTAAACTCATGTAAACAAACTACAGTAGAGAAAGGTTCATCTTCATAAATAATCTTGTTCCTCTTTATCCATAGGATCCAGATTGTAATCAGTAGTGAAGCAGTGATAATACGAGAGTGGATCTTGTTTTCAGCATTAAAAGATAGGAAATATTCTACTCTGTGTTCCAATTTTTCAAAAGTAGGTTGCTGAAGATGGATCAAATCTCCAACTGCCTCCCAAACAGCAATAGAGGATGGACAAGAATTGAAAAAATGTTCTAGATTATCAGTATGGTTCATGCACATAGGACACCTCGATGCTAATCGAAAGCCTAACCTAGCTAGAATGTTATCAAAAGGTAGAATGCCATTCATTGCACGCCATAAAATGACTGACATTTTCTTAGGTATGAAACTGCTCCATACCTTGGCAAGGTGTCTGATTCTCACTTTTCTTCTCCTAAAAATGTGGTATACATACCTGATTGTGAACGTACCATTGGTGTTTGGTGTCCAGATCAGCCTATCCTCGTGTTGATGCTCCAGTTCTGCAACCTGCAAAATGGTAAGTATATTGGTAGCCAGGTATGGCTCCAGCTGTGGGAGGAGATTTTCTTTATTTTGAATGAAATGCCTAAGGGAAATATCCTCAAATGGGATATTATGCCCATTAGGCCATTCAAAGAAAAGAGCCCCTTCTCCCGTCCAATTTGAGTTCCAGAATGAGCAATCTCCCAGTCCATATATCACTTTAGTGTGTCTATTTGCCCTGGTAGTGATATGACAGATTCTTTTCCAAGTGTGAGATTTTTTATAAGACTGGGGGAGTGACCATAACAATGAAGTCCACTGATTTTTATTAGCCTGTAATTTCCACCACAGTTTGCATGAGAGTGCATCAACTATTGCTCCTATATCTCTTAATCCTATGCCATTTTCATCTAGTGGTAGACTAAGGTTCTTCCAAGATTTCCATTTTTTCCTGTCAGCATTATCTACTTTCCCCCAGAAGAATGTGGAAGCAATTCTTTCAATTTTTCTTAAAACTATCATGGGGGGGCTCAGTACAGAAAAGATATGAGTAGGAATAGAAATTAGGCAATGGTTGATAAAAACTATCTTACCAGCACTAGTCAGCCACTTATTCTTCCAGTTGTTAATTGTCTTCTCCAACCTTTCAAGCAAAGGCTTGTAATAAACCTGCAGGTTGCGACCATAGAATACAGGAACTCCCAAATACTTGAAGGGAAAGGAACCTTGTTCCATTCCCAGTAATATCTTAATAGAGAGAATGGAATCAGGGGGGGTTCTGTGTGAAACATAGAATTCAGACTTCCCAAAATTAACCTTCTGTCCGGAAGTCAGTTCATAGGCAAGTAAAAAATGTTTAAATCTCTTCAAGGTTTGAGGCCTAGCATTGAGAAAGATAGCTGTGTCATCAGCATACATTATGTGAGAGACAGTTGAACAGGACTGAGGTAAACTGAACTGCTTTAGATAACCAGAATTAATCAATTTTTTTAAACCTCTTGAGAAAGCCTCGGATATCAGATTATAAAGAAAAGGGGATAGGGGGTTTCCCTGTTTTAATCCTCTAGAAGATTTAAAGAAGCCAGCTGTGACTCCATTAATTAGGACAGAGAAATGAGCAGAGGCTATGTTACTCAGTATTAATTTAACAAGATTCCCATGGAAACCAAATTGGAGGAGTATAGAGTTAAGAAAAGACCATGAAACTCTATCAAAAGCCTTCTGCATGTCTAGTTTCACGATAATATTATGAGGCTTTGATTTTCTGTTTAAAAGTCTGGTCATTTCCTACATTTGTATCACATTATCGGTAATATCTCTACCATTGATAAAAGCACTTTGTTCAGGAGAGATTAATGAGTGCATTAAAGGTTTGATCCTTTCCATTATCATTTTGGAGAAAACTTTATTTATAAAGTTAGATAGACTAATTGGTCTAAAATCAGAGAAGGAGATTGGGATTGCTTTTTTGGGGATCAGGGCTAACCAGGTACTAGATATGGCTTTTGGGATATTTCCAGAAAGCAAGAAATCATTTGCAGCATCTAACAAATCAATTTTGATGGTTTCCCAGAATGTTGTAAAAAAACTACCTGAGAAGCCATCAGGACCAGGGGCTCCATTTTTGTTTAAATAAAAAACAGCATGTCTAAGTTCCAGAATAGTGAACTGTTGAAGGAGAAGTAAGTTTTGTTCTTCAGAAATTACCTTTGGTATTTCCTTTAGAAAGTAGTTAAAGTAAGATCCTAATTTTGGGGGTGATTCCTCATTGAGTAGGTCTTTATAAAAACGGATGCCTTCCTCTTTTATCAGAATAGGATCAGAGATCCAGATACCTGCACCATTTTTAATTTTGCTAATTCGAGACCTAACTCTATTCTCCCTAATGGCATGATGAAAGTAACTAGTATTAGCACCTCCAAATTTAAGCAAATTTAATCTAGCCTTTTGTTTTAAGAAGATGATTTTCTCTTTTTGGGCTCTGAACAAAAAGGCTTTAGATTTGTTCAATTCAACTAAGTCCTGTTCGTTTTGAGATAGTTGGAAAGTTATTTCCAAGTCACTAACTCTCTCCTCAGCTTGTATGAGGTTCAGGTTAACATTCCCAAAGCTGGTCTTGTTCCAATCTTTAATTTCAGTTTTGAGCCTTTTAAGTTTGTGAACAAAGCCAGGCATTCCTTTTAAATGGGAAATTAAGTTCCAATTCCTGATAACTAGTTCCTGGAATTCTTGTCGATTAGACCACATTTCCTGATATCTAAATGGCCTAGGAATCATTTCAGAGGCAGATTGTATAGATAAAAGTAAAGGAGCATGATCCGATGTAATCCTATTTAAAACTTGTATGGAACTATTAGGGAATAAATCCAACCAGTCAAGATTACTAAGTCCCGTATCTAGTTTTTGAAACATGAGGTCTTTACATCTATCCTTTACACGGTTATTACTCCAAGTAAAAGAATTTCCGACAGTTGTAATATCATGCAAATCAGAGTTATTGATGAATTCATTGAATTGTCTCATGCTTTTATGCGGAGTTGTTTTCCTTCCTTTATATTCATTAAGTGAAGCCACAGTGTTAAAATCAGCAATATATATAGTAGGTTCAGTTGGTGGATTTGATAAGTCTTTCCAGAGAGTTTCCCTCAAATTCCTGTGTATACTAGCATAGATAAAGAAGCAATTCCAACTAACAGAGGTATCTACTTCTGAGATTCTAGCATGAAGATATTGATCCGATTCATTAATACAGGTTAAGTGAAAAGAGTTATTCCAGAGGATCCATATTTTAGCAGTTTGAGCTGTAAGAGCATGATTGAAACCTAGGGCATACATCAGAGTATTAATTTGTTGGTTATCATGCCAAGGTTCAATCAGACAAAGTATATCTATCTTATGGTTCATCTTTAGAGTTTTTAGTCTATCCATGGATGATCCATAACCTCTAACATTCCACACTAATATATTTCCTATGATTGTGTATCTAATCATTTAAAATCCATATGAGTGGCTTTGTGTGAGGATCTTAGTTTCCTAGGTTTGATAGTAGAAGCTTTACTGAATTTGTCAAATGTAACCTTTCCTTTATCACTACTGACAGTAGATATTTCCAGGTTTGGGGTACCTACCTTAGAGTGTACCTTAGTGTGTTCCTCCTTTGTGTGTTGATCTGCTCTTCTTGGAATATCAGTCTGTGTATCATTCTGTGCTTGATCCTGATCATCTTGTTTCTTACCTGGAGTTTGTTGCTCCTCTGATGTGTTTGCAGGTGAACCTGTTATTACTGGTGGGGCAACTTGCTCATGAGATTCCAGAGACTCATGGAAGATCTCCACTACATCTCCTTCCTGTTCTTCCTCAGTAAATACATCTAATGCATGAAAAGCATTAGAAATTGAAACAGTATGTGTTAATTCTGAGTCTTCCCCTAGGGGTTTTTCTGACTGTTTACTCTTCTTTCTCCAAAAGGTAGTTGTAATAGGTTTTGAAATGTCCTCCAAAGAGTAGAAATCAGGTCTTTTATGAGTATTGGTGAATAAATTGAAACCGTTATCCTGATATTGGACTGGTTGATGACTTTGTTTTTGGAATTCAGCTTCTTTTTGAGAAACAGTTAGAGCAGAAGAACCTGCTGCCTTATCCTCAGCTATATCCTCAGGCTGTAATTGTTTCCTGGAGTATAATTGTTCCTGATTTTTAGTATCAGTTTTCCCAGTTTTTTATTTTGTCTCTGCAGTCTTCCTTTTTAACTCTGGGTGGAGGAAATTGCATTTATCCTGATTATGTCCAACTATCTTACAGTGAGTACAATAAAATGGTAGTTCCTCATATTCTATGGGATAATCAGCCACCTTATTCCCTATTCCTACCACTATAGATGCTGGCAATTGTGATAAGAGATTTATTTCAACACAGACTTTTATAGCCGAAGGTCTAGTAAGAGCTGAAGTTGCAGCATCCATTTTTAGGAACCTACCTATCTGGCAACTCATTCCAATGATAGCAGAGGTATTATAAAAGTGAAGAGGAAGTTTGTGAATCATTACCCATGCTGGGACTATCGAGGATTCAGCAGATGGTGAGAATTCTGGTGACCATTTCTGCACTTTCATCACAGCGCCATTAATCATCCATTGTCCTTCATCCAGCATCGTTGATAATCTTCATGATCCTGAAACCTAATAAGCACATGACGATAGTCAATTGAGCTAAGTTGAAATTTAAATTTAAAACCAATTGACTTGAAAGCAGAGTGAAGAAGCTCCATCCAGGGCTTTCCCCGATTGAATTTTTCGACTAATACATTCTGATAGTGGGATGCCAGGCGTTCTCCTTCCTCTTGAGGAAGGATGAAAGCAATCTTTCCTTTGTATTCTGTAACTGGGTGGAGGTTTGGTGTGTCTGGAAGAGATGTAAATAGCGGTGGTGGCTTAGCGGTAAGGGCTTGGATGAAGCTCTTATTGGTGGCGGAGCCCTTATCCACGGTGGGATTGGGCGTCGGCAGTGCCATTAATGGCAAATAAGACCGTTGGCAGAGCACAGTGTCTGAAATGGAGAGAAGGGATGAAGAGTGACAGAAGTGTGTGTTTCGCACGTTTTTCGCCAAATAATCACACCTAGGAACAGTACAAGGAGTAGTTGTCGTCGTCGTAGGAGTACATTAGTAGTAGTTTTAAGTTAATAACCCAATTAATGCAAGCCAAAAATTTTATGTTCATTTCTTCTAATTTACATTTTAAACATTAGTCTTTCCATAACTTATGGAAACACCGTCTTTCAAGAGACATACTCTATATTGAATATAAAATAGGCAATGCATCGACACCGTGATGCCCTCGCATCACATGCCACATTGCACATTATTCTAATGTGGGGCCTTGCGCATTTTTTTTGTAAATTTGGTTTCTACTGTTTTTGTAACATTACATACAATCAACCATCTTGATTTCTATTATAAAAATATAATAATACCTAATTTGCGCATAGCTCAAAAATAGTGTCTCCTGCTTTCCTTCTCTTGCCCAAAATTTTTGGCTCATTCTTTGCCCAAATCAGGGGGATAAAATAAACTAAATGATGGAGGAGGACTTTGTCAAGAATCAAAATAAGCCCAAGGGAAATTCGGTCCACTTACGTACATGTATAAGAAGAAGAAGAAAGCGGTTAAATAGTTTAAGAAAAAGTCTCAAGGAAGGTGGGTTGTTCATAAATTTATGAATAAATCAGAGACTATTTTATAAAAGAGTCCATCTTTTAAAAGATGGTATTTTTATAATTTATGAAAAGATCAAAGTTTAAAGTGTAAATTAGAAGAAATGAAAATAAAATTTTTGGGTTGTATGAATTGGGTTATAAACTTTATTACTACTACACGTTGCATAATAAATTTTTAATATTACAACTTAAACCTTTTACCTTTTATTATTTTAATTAAACTCTGTTTTTCATAAGTTTATGGAAAGACCGTCTTTCCCAAAATTTTGCCTTTATAAAATGGGGCTTTTTTTGTAATTAATAAAAATAACTTTTATTTTATTTTATTTTGTAATCTCAAGCATCATATAATATAAATTGTTTGCTTTCTTCTGTGAACCGGAGATATTGAAATCATTTAAACTAAATTAAACCCAAGTTATCTAAAAATAGCATACTAATATTATAAGGCAAAGACTTGGGAAAGACCGTCTTTCCATAAGCATATGAAAAGACATGGTTGAATTACAATTATAGAAAGGTAAAATGTGTCAGTTGCAATATTAAAAATTCATTGTGCAACGTGCAGTGGTTATAAGTTTATGACCTGATGAATACAACCAAAAAATTATATCTTGATTTCTTCTAATTTACAATTTAAACCTTGGTATTTCCATAACTTATGAAAAGATCGTCTTTCAAGAGACGGACTCATATTATAATATGTTATTGATCTTAATTCTTTACTATATATACTTATTAACATACTAATATTATAATTTGTTATTGATTTTAATTCTTTACTATATAAAATATATAACTTCTAAAGATACATTTAAATCCATAAATATCTCAACGATCACTCGATAGAATTTTCACTGTTTGTGTGTGCGATTCTTAGTGCGATTCTGTGTGCGATTCCACCTTTTTCTTAATCCCCTTTCTTCCGCTTCTGATCATTCGTTACCTAGCTGTTGGTCTCCGATAGCTTTCGCCGGCTAGCTTCCGCCGGTAACGACTATTTTCAGCCGTTAACGGTTCTCAACGATGTCGGTTCCTCCTATTCCGGCCGTCCAGGAAACTAACAAGCCTATCCAACCCCCTTCCCCTATATCCTTCGCAGCTGCCTTACAAAATAAATCCCCACCTCTATCGAAACTATTGCCTAGTAATCCCGAACTCATTCCCAAATCTCAACACCTGGGAGACGCGGCCTGTTTGTACTCAGAAGAACAAAATCATCGCATTATGCAAATGCTCTCGTTGGCAAATTCACCAAAGGAAGATGTTCAATGGAGCAACTGGAGCAATTCTTCAAAACGGTGGGTTTCTCAGGTAAATACCAGCTAGGCTCTCTAAATTATAGACATGTGCTTATCAGGTTTGAGATCCTCAACGACTATCAAAGATGCTGGATGAAAGGAGTTTGGAACTTCAACGGAATCCTCCTCAAAATGCTGAAATGGACTCCAGAGTTTTCAACGCACAAAGAATCACCCATTGTCCCAGTTTGGTGTACAATCAGGGAAGTTCCCTTATATTATTACAACTCTGCCTCAATTGAGTCTATTGGAAATAGTATAGGTTGTTTTATTAAAAATAACCTGGCTACTGACATGCTCACAAGACCTTCAGCTATTAAACTATGTGTAGAGATTGATCTCCAAAAACCTCTGTGTAATCATATTCGTCTGGGCTCAGTAACTAATAACAGGAAATACCATGTCGAATATGAGGATATCCCTCTATACTGTGATAGCTATGCAAAACTAGGTCACTCTAAAACTCAATGTAGAGCCTTCCCCCCAACCTTAATGCTAGACCTGCTGACAACAACATAATTCAGAGCCAGCCTCAGTGGCAGGCTACTGGAAAGAAGTTTGATATACCCCCTTTGATTTCCTTAACTGAGCAGATTGACTCACCTATAACTGAGAAAGAAAGGAATGTCAATCTTAGGGATGTATCAATCCTCACCCCTAACTTTCACTCCAGCTCTTCCCTTAGGATTACTAGTGACCCGAGTACTAGAAGGGTTCATTCACCTCATATTAGTCCTAATCCTAAAACTCATGATACTATAGATAGCTCTATTTCTAAGCTGCTAAATGATGCAGCTTTACAACATTTTGCCCCTATAGCATATGTCACTGATGATATCCACGTAGGGACAATACCCTCAAGCCTGAAAAGATATAACAATGTAACCCCTTCCCAACAAGGTAGAATGGAAAACAGGTTTTCTGTTTTACAGGATGAACCAGAGGATCATGTTCCATCCCCTACTCAGGAGGCAATTCACCAGGCTAGTTCGGCCTCATCCCCTACTCAGAGTCTACTGCAAGGTAAGGCCAAAGGTAAAAAATCTAATTACTTCAGTCAAATAAAAAAATGATGCTTAGGTCATCTACCAAAAGTCATAAGTCAAGTGAGCAATGATAGGTTCTCTCTCAGTTAATTTTTTAGTGTGGAACATTAGGGGCATGGAAACATCAATGCTCAGGCTAATAAATTTGGCCAGACTTATAAAATCCATCTACTATGCATAATTGAACCAATGCATGATAACTCTAAACTTCAATCTTATATGGACAAACTTAGCTTTTCAAATGGCATGCCTTTATATAATGGAAAATTTTGGCTAATGTGGACTAATTTGATGACAGTTACCCTTATCTCCTTTCATGAGCAATTCCTGCATGTGCATATATCCCACAACTCCCTTAATTTGCATATGGATGCAGTCTTTATATATGCACTAAGAAATAGGGAAGGTAGATAGGCTCTATGGAATGATCTGTTAACCATTACTCCTGGAGACACTATTTTTATAGGAGATTTCAATGCTATCACCTCCCTCATAGAATATAAAGGCCCTAGTTCCCCCTCCCTAGGTAGCATTAGAGATTTTAATACATGGATTAATACCTCTAGTGTCCAGGAAATCAATACTGTTGGTAACCTTTTCACCTGGTGTAACTCAAGACTTAGGGACCCGACCTCAAAAAGGCTTGATAGAGGACTTAGCACAATCTCTTGGAACTACAAATATCCTTCTTCCTCTATTCAAATCTTGAATAGGCAAACTTCGGATCACTCTCCTCTTCTCCTCCATATTTCTAATCTGACTATTATCAACCCTAGGCCATTTAGATTCCTAAATGTTTGGTTCAACAGGCCTGACTTCATCACCCTAATTAAGAATAACTGGGAAAAACAAATGGCTGAGACTGGCTTACTTGGCTTCTATCTTAAATTGCTCAGATTAAAAAAGGAGATTAAAACTTGGAATAGAGAATGCTTTGGGAATATCGACACTAATGTCATCAATGCAGAAGAATCCCTTAGACTACAGGAATTAGTTTTTGACCTCAATCCTTCGGATGCTGAACTTATTAAACTTAATCAGAAAAAAGCTTTACTTCTGAGGGCTAAAAAAGAAAAGGATAAATTCTGGAAACATAAGGCTAAATTGAAATGGCATAGGTTAGGTGATAACAACACACAATTCTTCCATAAAGTAGTTCAAGAGAAAAACTGCAGGTTACAAATATCAAAAATTAAAAATAGAGATGGTCATTGGCTGAGTTCACAATCAGATATTCAAAAGGAAGCCATCTCCTATTACTCTGACCTGTTAACTGAACCAAACCCAATGCCTAATGATACTTATTATCCACATTTTTTGAGCCAAATCCCGAACATCATCCCTGCTCATGATAACCTAGGCTTATCTAAACCAGCCTCAGAATCTGAGGTTGAGAAAGTAATTAAAGGACTAAGTAAAAATAGTAGTCCGGGACCGGATGGTTTTTCTAGTAAATTTTATTCAAAGTGCTGGTTCATTATAAAATATGATCTAGTTGAGGCAGTCAACGACTTTATTAATGGCTCTTCCTTGCCTAGGGGAATATCCAGTACCTGGATAACTCTAATACCAAAAAAGACTACTCCATGCTCATTTGATGATTTCAGTCCAATTAGTTTATCTAATGTCCTAAATAATATCTGCTCCAAAGTTTTAATGGAAAGATTAAGGCCATATATGGATAATTTAATCTCCTCAAATCAATCGGCCTTCATGAAGAATAGGGATATTTCAGATAATATTATTTATCTACATGAAATGGTTAGATTTCTTGATAAAAAGACTAGGGTTCCTAACTGTATCCTTAAGCTAGATTTACAAAAAGCATTTGATAGAGTTAATTGGGATTTTCTCAAGAACGTTCTCATGAGGTTTGGCTTTGAAGGTAAGTTTTTAAATGCTATTATGTCAAATCTCTCTCAAGCTTATTTTTCAATTCTTATCAATGGCAATCCTGTGGGTTTTTTCAAGGCTACAAGAGGAATTAAACAAGGCGATCCCCTTTCTCCGCTTCTCTTTAACATTTTTTCGGAAGCTTTTTCAAGGAGTTTATCTTTTATTTTCCATAATAATAAACTCTCATATTTTCAGTTGCCATCTTCAATCCCAACAGCTTCTCACCTTATGTATGCTGATGATACTATCATTTTTATGCAAGCGTCTAAATCCAATCTCATTAGAATTAAGGCTTTCCTGGACATATTTGAATTTACCTCGGGCCAAAAGTTTAATTTTCATAAATCTGATTTCTACATTAGCAAAAGGGCGTCAACTATCAAATTAAATCAGATGAAGATGATTCTAAAAATGAAACAGGGATCCTTCCCTTTCCAGTACCTAGGCTGTCCTATCTTCAAGGGTAGAACTTTAAATATATACTTCCAACCTTTGATGGAAAAGTTGGATAAGAAATTGCAAAACTGGAAAAATAAATGGCTTAGTACATGGGGAAAATTAATCCTAATCCAAAGTTGCTTGTACTCAATGCCACAGCATTTATGGTCTGTAACTAAACCCCCAAAATATATAATCAAAATGTTTGAGAAAAAATTGGCAGGATTCTTTTGGGGTGAGTCAGAAGGGAAAAGAAACAAAATATGGAAAAAGTGGGCTGAGTTAGCTAAACCAATTTCACAAAATGGGTTGGGGTTTAGATCCATCCGAGCTATACTAGATACATGCTCACTTAAGTTGTGGTGGAAAAGTCATTTAGGTATCTCCTTATGGGCAAAACTGCTGTGGCCTCTGCCCCAATCTCATAGGAAATCAGTCACATGGAGAAGAATTTGTTATGTCAATACTATTGCAGAAACTAACTCTCTCATTATCCATGGTAAAGGTAGTTGTAACTTTTTGACTGCCAAATAGTGCCCGAGTGGACCTCTAATTAACTATATTCCCGGTCAGATATCTGATGCATTACAACACTGCTCAGTAGCAGATTTTATTAGGGATAAATATGTTATATTAGCTCAGATTTATTCTTTCCTGGAAAATGATACTTTGTTATTTTTGCAAAATGCAGAACTGGTGGAGGATAGAGAAGATAGGATAATATGGAAACCGGATGCATCTGGCACCTTTTCATTCAAGTCAGCATATCGGGTTCTTACATGGCCATCAGGTAATTTCCCTACTTTCAAGCTACTGTGGAACACATCACTTCAGAAAAATATCTCTATTTTTACTTGGAAAATGCTACATTCTTTTCTTCCTCTTGATGATGTGCTGATTAGTTGTGGATATAATCTTGCTTCGAAGTGTCCTGCATGTTGTCATTCGGATTCAATGGATCATTTCTTTATATCTTGTCCAATGGCTCAATCTATATGGAATAATATGGCAACACTGATTCATTTCACCCTCACTGAGCATCATTCCATATCTCAGAGATTTTATATTTTCTGGAACTGTCTTGACCTCCCTAAAGGTCATCAACTGATATGCAACATACTTCCCTCCCTCATTTGTTGGTGTCTTTGGAAAGCTCGTAATAGATATCTCTTTGATCAGATTCCATTTTCTACTGCACTAATCTGTAAGGAGGTACTAGATCTCATCAAACTATCTCTGTACTCCAATCCTACACATCTCAGCTCTCCTACTGCACTCCCTCACTCCTTTAAGCATTTAATCCCTACTCTTAGGCCACCTCCTAAGCTAATCATACGGACTGTTTGTTGGGAAAGGCCTTCACTGAACTCTATCAAATTAACATTGATGCTTCTTGGTTTTCTCACACAGCTGCAGTTGGGGTAATTGCTAGGATACCTCTGGCACTCCACTATTGATTAACTCGGTTACTATCTCTACAGATTCTTCTCTTCATGCTGAAATACTTGCCATACAATTTGCTTGCCAAAATTTTCAACAATTAGATGACTCATTCACCATTGAATCTGATTCGTTGCTAGCTGTTAATATGATTAACGAACCTTACTCTGCTAACTGGCAACTTTTCAACTTGGCCTATAAAGTTCATAGGCTACTTAGTGGGGCTGTGCTCAAACATGTGTATAGGGAATGTAACTCAGTGGCTAATGCTATTGCCAAACACCATTCTTCCCAAAATCAGGCACTTAACCTCTCTAATGTGCCAGTACTTATAAAAGGCCTTATAGCTTTAGACAAGCAGCAAACTCCCCATATTAGAGTGTTTAAAATGGCTATGATAGGGGTTGATACTGTTGATGTTATTTTCATACATGCAGGTACAAGCTTGGATTCTGAATTTATGTGAAATGCTTTCGGTTCTGAGGCTGCTGCCTCCTGGCTCTAATACTACGGGTACTACTTCAGTTCTGAGACTACCGATGTTCGGCACATTTCCGTTTTCTTTCTCTCCTATTATTCCAATAAGGCAACGACGTTGAGTGGAAGGTTTATGGATATCTTGCCTGACTACAACCATTCACGGTTCACTAGATACTAGTCCTAGCATACTCATTTACTGTCTGATTGTCTATTGGTAGTTGCCTGGCCAAAGTATGAATTAACACGGGGTGTGGAGATTCGGCTACTTTGGAATCGCAACTATCTTTTTTAGGCATTCCCACCGATTGTATATAAATTAGATCCTGTGTAGTTAACATCACTTTTGGTGGCAATGATGTTGCCTTTTGTACAAACTATTGTCATTGCTATATGGCTATCTCCTATTGGCTTGGGGTACCAATATACCAACCCCCACCCTCGGGTGATTTCATAAAAAAAATCCACAAATATCTCATTGTAATATACATATATAGGCAAAGTCTTGGGAAAGACCGTCTTTCCTTAGGTTTATGTAAAGATGAGGCTTAATTAAAATAATATAAAGGTAAAATGTTTTAGTTGCAATATTAAAAATTTATTTGCAACATGCAGTAGTCATAAAGTTTATAACACAATTCATTTCTTCTAATTTGCACTTTAAACCTTGATTTTTCTGTGACTTATAGAAAGATCATCTTCCAAGAGATAGACTCATATATATATATATATATGTATGTATACATATATATATATATATGTATGTATACATATATATATATATATATATATATATATATATATATATATATGTATGTATACATATGTATACATATGTCAATTTGTGAGATCATGTGTGAGAAACTTATTTATGTGAGAACACCAATTTATGTGGGAACAAATTTGAGCCATTGGAATATACCGATCAACGGCTGTAAAAGGGTGGGAAATTCTTTAAAATTGCTAACCTTATTCGGATAAAAAACCAAAATGGATCATATTCCTTCCTCCAATATGTCACCTTCTATCTATGGTTCCCGACGGAATACACGCATTCAATCGCTGGAGCGAGGCCCAATCAGTGGCGGCGCTGTGCATTGTATAGGTGGTGGCAAGATTGTGGAGAAGGTGGAGGGGGCGGGGATAACATGACTCATTGTTTCCCTGAAGTCAGCGGCGGAACTAGGGGGGCGAGGGGGTGCTAGCGCCACCCCTAGGATCCGACGGCCCGGAATTTAGGCCTAGAGCCACCGGAGGCCACCGGATTCCGCCCCCCCTTGAGTCACCGGCGGCCAGATTCCGCCCTTCAGCTTTGCCGTTGCAAAAGCTAAACGAAGAAGACAAGAAGATGACCAATTTTGTTTTACTTTTTTTTTCTTTTCTAACTAAACAAAACAACGTCGTTTTGGTTTAAGTGAAACGACATCGTTTTGCTAAGGTGAAGGAAAAAAAATTTGAGGCCAATTGGGCTGAAACCCAATTGGCCCAAATATAAAATTAAACCTAATATACTACATCTAAGCCCAAACGGCCAAAGCCCAACCTATTATACTCTTCTTCCTCCAAACTCCAGCAAAACGCATCAGATCCACCACGGCACCACCGCCTGCCGCCGTCCACCTTCGGCCGCCTGCCAAAAAAAATTGCCTCTTTTCAGCCCCCTCTAACATTTCCTCCTGGTTCCGCCACTGCCTGAAGCCATAGTCGGCCTAAAAATCCACGATGATCTCGCCGTAGATCCTTCCCTGATGGAAGAGAACAAGATAATTACCAATTTTTGCAATGTCTTAGACCGAGTGTATTGGCCACGGATCTGAGCTCTGATTGGGGGAGAAAACATCGAAAAATGGCCAACGAGAGGCAGAAGCCGAGACTGACATTAGGACTTGTTTTGTTTGTTAGCAGGCCGATTGAGTCGAGGCATCACGCATTGCTGCTGGCGACAGAGATGTCAAAATGGATTTTGGTGCTTCATCTATGGCACTAAAGCTATGTCAACGTGAGATCAATTCTCATGTTCTCTAAACAAAAGAAAGTATCTGTCAGCATTAATGCAAACTTCATTTATTAAGAAATTGAATATTACTTGTAATTGTAATTATATTCTATTTTTTTCCTACCTTCTATAGGTATTAGGTACTACAACATAATATTTCCTAATATCATGAATACAAACACACAATTATTACCCTTATTTTCTTTATAGTATTCTGCTGCCTTTTTCCCGAGCTCCCGCTGCCGCCTCTCGGCTGTTCGTTCCTCCATGTGCCATCGTGCCACCTTCTGAAGCTCATTGTTCGTCACTACATCGTCAACCACCACAGGCGTCGTCGATGATCTGTCCGCTGCCCTTACCGATTCGCACGCGCCGCTGCACCGATCTCCACACGTCGCCGCTTGTTCAACGCGCAATATGTCTTGCCGATACGATCTGCAGCCGGTTATTGTACCCGCTACTAATCTATACCTGATTTTGCCCTATGTTTGCCTCCGGATGTAATCCCGAAGAACAGGCCCATATTGATGCTGCACCTGAGGTTCCGAAGCTTCAGGATATGGGTGGTTATGATGTGATTGCGACTTTACTGAAGCAGTTACAGTTGCAATCTGTCCCTCGGACTACTGTACTTATTGGTCGTCTATCAACTGATCCTTACTTTATTGGCTCTGGCGATGGTCCAGGTCTACAAATTATACCGAACATGCTAAAAGGTCAAGAAAATTATATTGAATGTTCTGACGCTATGTGTCGCACATTCGTTGCTAAGAACAAGATTGGGTTCATTGATAGATCTATTACCCCGGGATAATCATCCTGATGCTGCTGATTGGCCTGGGGTTAATGCTACTCTTGTCTGCTGGATCTTGCAAACCCTGGATCTGGTGTTGAGATCTTCTACAAGCTCATTTTCCACAGTTAAGGAACTGCGGGATGACCTGAAGGCACTATTTATTCTTGGTGATGGTATGAAGGTTTTGAAAATGCAAGAGGCTATTCGGAGTTGCAGGCAGAAGGGTCAGCCCATTGACATTTACTTTGGCAAACTGAAGATGTTGTTTGCAGACTACCACTGCATGCGGCCTCCTCTAGTTTGTGATTGTGAAGAGAGTAAGGAACTGCTCCATTACAATATTTTTGTGAGAGTCTTCCGAGAGAGAGAGAGAGAGAAGGATTTGATCTATCAATTCATCTCTGGCCTCGACGAAGGCTTTCACACCTTGCAATCACATATCATGAGCATTGATCTGATGCCACCTGTCATGAAAGTATATGCCCTTGTTGCCTAGGACGAGAATCATCGTGCTGCCATCCGAGCTCGTGAGCCTTCTACTAACTCCATGGCGTATGCTGCACGACGCCCACCACCTACAAGTTCTTCGCCAGTTGTTCTTTCTGCAACTGATCGCAAAAATCTTGTTTGTACACATTGTCATCGCAAGGGTCACGATAAGGATTCATGCTTTTAGATCATTGGTGTACCAGAATGGTTTAAGGAGTTGAAGGAGAAAGCCAGCGCCGCCAGGAGGACGATGCCAGCCTCTCGGCCGACTGCTGCCACCGTGAACGGGGGATCCACCACGACTCTTACACTCCCACTGCCATTCACTGGCACCGCCATGTCGTCACCTGGCCTAGTGGCAGCGTCTTCCTTTGGCCGCATCCCTACCCGATCCAATTTTGGTTTTGCTCTGTCTGATGACCACTGGAGAATGACCATGCATTTATTTAATCAGTTTAATTCTCTTACTAACAATGTGTCAGGTAAGTCTACTTTACCATGGATATTTGATTTGGGAGCCTCATATCACATGAATGGTGACAAGGGTTCTCTTACTGATCTTACAACTTCTATTGACACTATGAATGTTGTTATGTCTGATGGCTCTGTGTCATCTACTATCATATATGGTTCTATTTTCTTTGGCGATGTCACTCTTACTCATGTGCTATATATATCTACTTTGCGGTGTAACTTATTATCATGTTCTAGATTATTATCTGCATTAAAATGTCTAGCTTTGTTTAATGAAAACTATTGCATTTTACAGAAAATCAGTACGAGGAAAGTGATTGGCATGGGTGAGCAGAAAGGGGGGTGTTTTGGCTTCGTCAGCTGGATACTCGTGATCATTCTTCTATCCCGCAGTCTCTTTCAATAGTTGCTTGTGTGTCATCTTCTGATTTATAGCATCAGCGTCTTGGACATCCTTCCTCTACGATGTTGTCTTCTGTTTCTTCTATTGATTTTAGCACTAATAAAACTTTTGTTCCTTGCTCTATATGTTATAGAGCAAAACCGACTAGACATAGTTTTTCATTGACTTCTACAAATACTACTGCACTATTTCAATTAATTCATTGTGATGTTTGGGGTCCTTATAGAACACCGTCTTCTAGTGGTGTATTTTATTTTTAAGTTATAGTTGATGATTATTCCCCATTTATTTGGGTTTATTTATTAGGGGCTAAATCAGAAGTAGCTTGTAGATTTTTGGAATTTTGTGCCTTGGTGAAGAACCAGTGGGGCCGAACCATACTCCGTGTTCGGGCTGATAACGAGAATGAATTTTTGCCATTGAGATCTCATTTTACTGCATCTGGGATCATCTTTAAGACATCTATGGTTGATACATCACAGCAGAATGGTCGAGTTAAAAAAAGCATAGCTATTTACTCAATGTGGCGCGTGCCTTACGGTTTCAAGCCAATCTTCCAATTGATTTTTGGGGAGACTGTGTTCTTACTGCTACTTATCTGATTAATCGACGTCGATGAAGCATCTCAATGATTGTACTCTCTTTGGGTTGCTCTATGGGCAAGCTCCAAACTACTCATCCTTAAAAGTTTTTGGATGCTTGTGCTTTGCTGCTCATGTTCCCAGATATCATGACAAGTTTGCACCAAGAAGTTGGTTTTGTTTGTTTCTTGGTTATCCTGCCGAAAAGAAAGGCTATCGCCTTTTTGACTTGGAATCCCACAAAATCTTTACCAGTCGGGATGCTGATTTTTTTGAACACCAGTTCCCATATTTTGCAACTTCAAAATCAGCCTCATCAGAAGAACCCGGCGGCACCACCACCTCACTGCCAGCCTCCTCATCACCACTGCCGGAGTCACATGCACCATTGACACCGCCGGCCGCTACTAGTTCTCTGACACTGGTCGCCGCTAGTCACTCATTGTCGGCTATTTTCGGATCTCCAACACTGGTTGTCACCGATCACTCACTGTCGGCTACTTTTGGTTCTCCGACATCGGTCGTCGTAGGTTCTCTACCGCTGGGTGTCACCGGTTTCTTGTCGGCGGTTGCCGCCAGCCCATCTATGCTGGCCACCGGCGGTACTCACCAACCCATCCCCGACGGATAAGGTTTTGTCGTCGGATCCCATCCAAGCTCAGTCAAACATTGCGATGCCAAGGAACCCAGCACCTCACGCGCTGCCAACGATGGATTCTCATGCACTTCACGTGTTGCATTCCCTGCTTCCTTCCGCAGCATCTCCAACTCCGGATAGTCCCACCGTCGAGTTGCCACCTATCAGACAGAGTGTTTGTGCTCGTCGACCTCCTCGTTATTTGGAAGATTATGATTGTGATGATTATACATGTGCTCTTACTACTGAAGACCCCCCCTACATCTACGTTCACTTATGAGTCATCACTATCCTCAGGTGTTCTCTATCCTCTTATTGATTATGTAAACTGTGATAATTTTTCTAGTATGCATTCAAGATTTTTGGGGCAGTAACATCTACTGCAGATCCCACTACGTATTCTGAGGCATTTCAGCATGCTCATTGGCTATATGCTATGTCGGACGAACTTACTGCACTTGAGCGCAATCAGACTTGGACTTTAGCCCCTCTACCCCTGGATAAGAAGGTGATTGGTTGCAAATGGGTTTACCGAATGAAGTTTAAGTCAGATAGTACTATTGAACGTCATAAGGCGCACCTAGTGGTTCTCAGGAATTGCCAGGTTGAAGGGATTGATTATACTGAGACATTTGCTCCGATTGCAAAGATTTGTTATGTTCGCCTATTCTTATCTGTTGTGGTCTTTCATGGTTGGGAACTGCATCAGATGGATGTCCATAATGCTTTCCTGCATAGTGATTTGCATGAAGAGGTTTTTATACGACCCCCACCAGGCTATGCTGCGCCCCATGGTCAGGTATATCGCCTTCAAAAATCTCTTTATGGTCTTCAATAGGCTCCTAGAAATTGGTTTGCCAAATTAGGTCAAGCTTTACGAACATTTGGTTTTGTTCAGAGTAAGGCAGATTACTCTTTGTTTGTCTTTCCCCGTGGATTAGTTTCTTTGCATGTTCTGGTTTATGTGGATGATTTGGTCATTGATGGTAGTTCTTCTGCGCTCATCTCTGAGTTCAATAAATCTTGAGTGCTTGTTTCCAAATGAAAGACCTTGGTTTACTTAAGTTTTTTTTTTGGGCATAAAGACTACTAGAAGACCGGGGGGGTGTTTCTTTTGCAAGAGAAATATGCTTTGGACATTTTATCTGATACATGTTTATCTGCTTCTAAACCGACTGGCTTTCCGATGGAGCAACAACATGATCTAGCATGTGTTGAAGATCCAGCTTACCATGACCCTGAGCAGTATAGGTGTCTGGTTGGGCGCCTGATATACCTGACCATTACTTATCCCGAGCTTAGTTATTCGATTCGTACACTTGGGAAATTTATGAAGTCTCCTTGTGTTCCTCACTGGCAAGCTGCAGTTCGTGTGTTGCACTACCTGAAAAGTCATCCTGGTCAAGGTTTATTTCTCTCTTCCAGTAGTGTGCTACACTTGACTGCTTACTGTGATTCGGATTGGGCTACATGTCCGATTACCCGACGTTCTCTTTCCAAATATTTTATGATAATTAGTGATTCTTCAATTTCTTAGAAGACTAAGAAGCAACCTACTATTTGTCGGTCTTCCACTGAAGCGGAGTATCATGCTATGGTTACCTGTTGTTAGCTGTTATGGCATAAGTTTTTACTGAAAGACTTAGGGGTTATGCACACTTCTCCTATGTGACTATTTTGTGACAGTCAATATGCTCTTCATATTGCGGTAAATCCAGTGTTCCACGAACGAACAAAGCACATTGAAGTTGATTGTCATTTTGTCTGGGATCTTGCTCAATCTGGCACTATTGTTACTCAGCATATCCGCACGTCAGACCAACCTGCAAACTTGTTCACTAAGGCTCTCGAACGTAACCAGTTTCATTCTCTGTTTAGCAAGTTGGGCATTTCTGATCCCCATGCTCCAACTTAAGGAGGAGTATTAAGGAATTAGAATATTACTTGTAATTGTAATTATATTCTATTACTTTTTCCTAGTTTGTATAGGTATTCTGTACTACTATATAATGTATCATGAGATCAATTATTACCCTTATTTTCTTCATCATTCAACAAAGGAATTCGGTCAAAAGACTGTTCTTCCACAACCTGTAATCTATGCCTTGACTGGAAGCACTCTCTACAAGAGACAACACATTTTACCTCGGTTCTGAAGAGATTTTTACCTATGATGTTTCTCCAAAAAAACCAAGGTAAATACTGCCAGAGTAAAAAGTGGATTTTTTTACAGTGGTTCAGAACCGAGGTAAAAATGGGCCTTTTACCTCAATTTTTAATCGACGTCGATTGTGAAAAGGTACGACATCGGTTATATGAATGAGGTTCTTCCGACCAGATCATGTCAGTGATGTCGGTTTGCACAAAGTCTTGGTCAATGTTCATGCAAGGTTGTTTGCAGCAGTATAGTAGTCGAATGGAGATCAAATTGTGCGACATCGATCAAAACAACCTTTGTTAACTAATCAACGACATCGATTATCAATCAATGCGACATCACTGGCGTTAGGGTACCATGTCGTCTATTTTCCGACATGGAACACAGAAGAGTACGACACCATTTTATCAAATCGGCGTCGATCACAACTACCGAGGTCGATTAGTGCAACCCCGGTCAGATTCCAATTTGGTACTGGTTGATGCGATGTCGTGTTTGCTTCATTAAAAATGAAAAATTATTAAAATATTCATTATTCATTGGAACAAATTAGCATTCGTCGGTAGCCATTACATGTTTTCAAAGAAGCAATAAATAGTACGATGACTAAACGTCATAAAGCAATACCATTTTTTCATTTAATATTTGATGGGAATGACATTTTTAAAGCAACAAAACTATATCAACTAATATAATAACATGTTACAACATTATTGAAATGTTAATTTGAATTCGAAAAATGAATTGTATTGGACCACCATTTTCCACGTTGTAAGGCATTTTGAATGTGAAGGTGATTAGCAAATTGACAAATCTGCCGAACTCGATATTGGAAGTCCATTGATGAATCTTGTTTGCCCTATTATAATAAAATATAATAAAATCATGTTTGAATAGGGCAGTCCATAAAAGAATTTCACGGAAGGGAGTGAAACGTATACAATATTAATCCAAATTTGGTTAAGTATCTAATATGGTCCTAAATGACATTGCATATAATTGAAATCGACATCGCACAAGTCTATACAAGTGCGACCTCGGTTCTAACAAATAGAAGTGTAGAAAATACCTTGACATGTGCAACCTCGGTGTCTGTTCATTACCATTTGCATTAGACGATTGATTGTCATCGATGTCGCACATTCATACTCTATGTGCATATGAATCTTAGCATCATGTTTATCGCCCTTTACAAACATTCCTTTATCTTCTAAAAAAACCAAGATACGGTTTATAAAATGCAAAACGATCGTCATATACTTATGAAATTCTTGGTTCATTAGTCAATGAAGAAAAAAAATGTAATAAGATTATCACCAAATTTGTAGATGAATATGGAATGGGTAGAAAAATACCTCAAGGGATTTGAACTTATAGATGCTCCACCCTTGGTTGTTGTTGATGAATGAGGGATGCAATTTGAGTAACATATTTTTATTTATGTGAATGGAATGGATGGTGTTAGGTTGATGTTTTGAGTTTGTGTTATTGAAGGGGAATGAGTGTAAGTGCTGAGTTTTATTTACTTGAAATGGGATTGGAGGAAATTTTTTGTTCAAATTTTTGCCTCAAATTTTCATTTCCCGCTAAAATTTTTGGCACAACCGACATCGACTCATTTTTTATAATTAAGTCGTTGTATTTAACACGCATACGACGTCTCACGTCATGTCCATATAATCAATTTCAAAATTTTGTCGTATAATCGTAAAATCCTCGATGTTAACCTAGCGGCCCTTTAGTTGAACGATTTATGGTAACAGTAAAATAGAATTGTTGTCAATATTAAAATAAACAACCGTCAATCATCAATTTCTCCCAATTAGGTAAAGGGACCTATGTGCTAAATTATAAAAAATACATTGTCAGTCCAAAACTCCGATAACGTTCAGTCTGAAAAGAAATTTTAGATTCGTAGCTGAAACTCTACTATCCGAGTGTGATAAAGAAACTGAGACTAATCTACAAATACTTCAACAACTTCTTATAAATGACACATTGTGTACTTGTATCTAGTGTGCGACAGTTTACTCTAGGTCATGTGCTATCACTTTAAAATTCTTCATGGACAGAACTCTATTACATTTTGATTTCCTAAAAACCACAAACATGAAATTTGATGCGATGCTCGGTGGTGGAAATGATTGTGCCCATATCTCTTATCGTAGGGGTATAAGTGGAATGCTAAGAAAAATGATGGACGAATACACTGGTGTATTCATCCATGACCATGACGGAACAATGTGGTTGTCAATCGATGATTCGATTCCGTGTATCTCCAATATTGCATTTCAATTTCTCTCAACTAGGTGAAGGGACCTATGTGCAAAATTGTAAAAAAAATAGACTGTCAGTCCAAAACTCAAATAACGTTTAGTCCGAAAAAGAAAGTTTCATATCCGTAGCTGAAACTTTACTATCCGAGTGTGATAAAGAAACTGAGACTAATCTACGTATACTTCAACAAATTCTTATGAATGACACCTTGTGTACTTGTAACTAGTGTGCTACATTTTACTCTAGGTCATGTGTTATCGCTTTAAAATTATCCATGGATAGAACTCTATTACATTTGATTTCCTAAAATACCACAAACATTAAATTTGATGTGATGCGCATTTTGGTCAGACATCGGCCCTTGTTGTTCTGCTAATGGGCCGAAATGTTGATGCCCATGTTATAAGTCATCAAGGTCGGTTATATATTGATCATAGATCTGTATTCCAGATGATCTTGCGATGTTGCGTATGCAGTTGGACAATCCGAGTCCACAAATTCTATACATGGTAATGGACTGAAATGTTTAGGCCCACGTGTAGACTAAGCGACGTCGCTCTTGATTCATTTTCACGTTGGTTTCACTGGCATGTGTGCAACCTCGCAAGACTGAGGACAAAATACACAATGTTGCATAATATATATATATATAGCCCGCCAATAGACTTCACTTCAGACAATCGTATTCTGGGCGATTTTCTGCACTCCCTAACCCTTTTTTCACAAAGGTATGCTTTCTTGATTCCCTAGTTTACCTTCTTCTTTGTATTTGTCATGAATTTTAATATGCATATGTATCACCAATTCCATTGTGTTGTTTGTTTTTTGTGTTCAAATTTCTGTGCATGTTTGATCTAGATAGTAGGATTTTGGGTTTTAGGTTGTCAATAGTTAACCGTCCATAATCTTTAGTTTGTAACCATTCAGTGCTCTGGTATTTGTGTCATGTAGTGTGCCTGTGGATCCTACTGGCAACCTCACTTATACGTCAATTCTGATTCGTCTAGATCGAACTGTTAGCGAGGTCTTCTTAACCCTCTTTGTTTGCGATGTCGCATGCATTTCTTCAACATATCGGTTCAATTGACTTGTTGTCGACGTGTCAGTGACTTCAATTACTAATGTATCCTATATAATGTCCATGGGACACACGAAGGATTAAATTCACCATTCTTATTCAGAAATCATATCTAACAGTCATGGTTTTTGTAGACGTGCCCTGATCGAGGTAAGTTATTTGTTATTCCGATTAACATTCCTTTACAGTCTCAATTTTTGTTCAAAGGATTAAAATTTTCAAAAAGCAAATCTCTAGTGATTCGGATGATAATCCTCATCCAAGGACATCAACCAGAGAAGTCATTACTCACTTCGTCCACACACTCACCAAGAAAAACTTTGGTTTCATTCCAATTTTGGTAAGCCCTAATCCTTTGCCACACATGATGTATTATATTTTCAATGAATTTTCTCTACATCTTACTTTCATATTTACTAAATGTTGTTATTTTTTTATCAATCAGTATGTCCCAGCACACATTTCAGAGCTCCTACCGCCTTACAAGACCCCCGTCGTGTTGTATTGTAATCGAAGGGTGTATGAGATGCACTACTCGGGGGCCCAGAGGTACAAGACCCTCACCCCTAAGGGGTGGGGTAAATTTCTTGATGAGGAGGAACTCGTGATGGGGGACACACTACTTTTTGAGATCATAAATAGTGTTGGGCCTGTAGTTTTTAATGTAATCATTCTTCCCTGCGGGTTTGACTGGTGATTGAGTTTATAATATTTTCTCTAAACCAATGTATTAAAATCTAAAAAAATGTATCTTGAATTTTATGGTAATCCAGAACAACGTATCTTGTAACCGTTCTTCTTCGGACCTCTCAAACAAATTTTATTTAATTATGCGATGAGGGGCTATTATTAATGGGTCCATTCAATTATGCAATGTCGTGAACTAAACGAGATCATGTTGGTTAGGCCGAGTGGCATGTGAAGTCGTACAACTTAAGGGACAACACTGTCTTTAACCGACGTCGCTATGTGATCTACAACAAATTGGTTTAACCAAAAATGTATGCGACGTCACTTAGTTTGGGGCAGATCAATACGACGTTGCTACTAAACGGGTATAAATAGGGGAACCCTTAAAAACAATTTAAGCACTTATCCACAAATTTCCCACAAATTCCAACGTTCTATAGCTTTCTCCCCTCCATTCTCTTCTCCCTTGGAAAAAGGTATGGATTTTCTAATTCCCTAACACACTTGTTTTATTTGTAAATCTTACTTTTCTATGTTTGATTTGTGGTATGTGAAATTGTTTCCGAATTCATACGTTACAATTCGGTGATACAATATTTTGGTATGTTTCCAAATGGTTTAACTTTATTGTGATGTTTACAAGGCTTATTATGGTTTTGTTTGTTTCTTGATGTTGTTGTCTCTGATATATGCAACCTCGGTGCATAATTTGTTACAACTTGGCACATTCGACAACAAAATGATGCCATACATTCATTAGTTGAGTGACTTATTTTTCACGGCATGTGACTTCGTTTATGATTCTCTATACTTGTCGATTTGACCGAAAACTTACTGATGTTGCTAACTAATGTCAGCTAACCCATGGCATGGGACCGACATGGATGAGCGATGGATGTCCCGATGTCGCACACTACATTTCATACACTATTTTCGCACTTAACATTTCCACATATGATGCAGGACTAATGGCTGGCGAAGGATCTTCTAATCCACCTTTTTCAGGTATTTCACCTATATAAATATGTATTTATACAGGTACACAACTACACACCTCGTAACAACTAATACTATTTGGTTATCGTATAGTTCACTGAACAACGGAGGCACCCAGAGCCTTTTTTCTTTGACGTTGAACATCATTCATGGGTTATTGATAGCCCACATTTTGAATGCACTTTGAAGAAACTCAACCTTGGGAAAATACCAACTTTGGTAAAGCGCTTGAATAAATTTTATTTGTAGACAAATGCATATGTAGATACATATACATTCATATTCTAATATATTTTTTACTATGACTTAGTACATCCCGGGGGAGATTGTACAACTCCTACCGACTGAGAAGACCCTCGTAGTATTGAGGTGCTATGAAACACACTGGTATATGGACTACTTGGTGGGTGGGAAGATGGTCCATTACGCAAAGGGTTTCGGCAAGTTCCTTAGGGGAAACAACCTACACATCCCGGACACCTTGATCTTTGAGATGATAGACGATAGGGTACCAATCGTCTTCAAGGTCATCATTGTCCGAGCTGATTAAGTTTATTGTAATTTATGTTATGTGTGAACAAAGACAATTTAATATTTGAAATTTATGTACTTGTAAGGATATTCTCATGCATGCGTTTTTCCTAATTAATTAATTAAGTATCTTATTTTAACATCATTTAATTGGTTGTACATGTTTATATGTGTGACTTCATGTGCACACTATTTTATAAATTATTTGTTAGCCCAGTGATTTAAAAACATTGAACAAAGGGGGTACTGGATCGTGTATGAATTAGGGAAGATTTATTTTCTATCACCGTAAAGTTTACGTGTGCAACATCGAAATGTCGTTTGCAATTGTATCTCTAGACACGACGTATTACGCAAAATTGACCCAGCTTCTACGACATCAAAGACCGACGTTGCAAGCTACTCGGTCATATTATTTACCTCGATTTTTGATATTTTACTTATGTTATTTTATTAACCGAAGTAAAAAAACAACTATTTACCTTGGTTTTTCTAACCGAGGTAAAAAAAATTACTTCAAAAAAAATACAAACCGAGATAACAGGAAAAAACTGAGATAAAATGGGCAAAGTAATTGGTGTTGTTTCTTGTAGTGACTCCATTGTAATCTATGGCCTAATTGGCTGAGGCTGAAATATTAGTTCCTTGAAAGTGATTAGGTAGATATATATATATATATATATATATATATATATATATATATATATATATTTTTAGATTAAACCATCCTTAGATGGGGGGAATATATATGGCTCCCCAAACCGTAGAATTACCCCCCAGGGTAGCAAAAAGAGTTACATCAGAACAATAACAATCATGTGATGATACAAAAAAAAAGGGGGGAGCGAAGTATAAATAACATCCTTGTCTCTCGGTTTGTGTGAATCTTCTACCGTTACTAGAGATCAAACCGAAGTAAGGGAACACGAACAAGTCAGGGAGATGAGAATTCAAAACCCTTATCAGTCAATGTCCCTTTACCTAGCGTTTGATCTCATAGAAGTCCTCATCTATGAAGATCTCGTGCTCCTTTGTGCCTGAACCTCTCCTCCTGAGCATTTCCAGTCTGCAATAAGAAAAGAGAAAACAACAGCAGTTTCTGTCCTAAAAAAAATTGTGTAAAGCCGGGAAAAGAATTCAAACTAGAAATCCATCCGTTGTGTGATCTGTGTTCCTTTTTGCTATGCCTATTCTTACTCCATGAACTCCATTTTTATCTAGCAAGATCAAACCTCTAAGGAAAGATGGGGAGTTTCTGATTTTTAAGTCTCTGTTTAGGGATTTCTCCCTTGCATATTTTGCCAAAAAATCAGCCACTGTATTAGCTTCCCTAGGAGCATATTGGATTGGATTTTCTTTATGCAACAAATTCAGATAACTGGTAAGAGAAAAAAGTCTCCATGAACCAACATAAGGATCTTGTATTGCTTTAACTGCTGGTTTGCAGTCAGACTCAAGGATACTACCTCTAATATCCAGTTCTAGGCAAACAAGATAGGCAAAAATAATACCTTCCAACTCTGCATGTAGAGGAGATTCTGATCTAAAAGTTTTGACTCTCATGTGTTTCACATCTCCCCTCGAATCTCTAACTACTACAGCACAAGAAGAGTCTCCTCCATTTACCCATGATGCATCTGTGTTAATTTTAAAACCAGTTGTTGGTTTTTCCCATCTTACTGCAGATACTGTGATTTCCTTCTTTTTTTGAGTTATATGAGGTATGATTCCAACCTGAACTAGTTTCTTATACTTTTCAAGTTTGCCTTTCACTGGATTAGCAGTAAAAATTAGGAGCATCAGATCCTTGATATTCTGAAAACATGTATCCACTGAAAATGGAAGATTGTCATAGAGTATTTTATTCCTATAAGTCCAGAGAGACCAAGTTGTGACAATGAGAGCAGCTGTATAGACTTGATTGAGAATCTTTGAGCCTACCCTGATGGAGAGATAATATTCAACTAGATGTCTAAAACTCCTGAAGACAGGTGTTTGCAGATTTAGAAGGCTGTTAACTTTATTCCATACTGCAGTTGCCTTATTACAGGAGTTAAAAAAATGGTTGATGGAGTCTGAGTGATTAGAGCATATAGGGCACTTAGAGGCTAGTGAAAAACCAAGCTTGCACAGAACATTTTCAAAAGGCAGAATTCCATTCAGAGCTCTCCATATAAGTACTGACATTTTAGCTGGTATGAAATTTGCCCATACCTTGTGCAGATGTCTAATTCTTGTTCCCTTCTGCCTCAGGATCTTGTAGGCCGAACTGACTGAGAAGTTTCCATCCATTGAAGATTTCCATATCAGTCTATCCTCATGTGTGTTCTTGATGGTCACATCCTGCAATATTGAAACTACATTGGTAGCCAAATATGGCTCCACAAAAGGAAGATTAGAGTCTTTGTTCAGGATAAAGGTGCTCAGTGAGATATCAGGGAAAGGAATTTCCACATCATCGGGCCATTTATAGTATAGTGCACCTTCTCCTGACCAGTTTGAGTTCCAAAAGGAGCATTCACCTTTTCCATGAATTACTCTAGTTAAACTATTAGTTTTTTCAGTTATGTTACAGATTCTTTTCCATACATGAGATTTCTTATAAGACTCAGGTAGAGTCCACAAATGCTGAGACCATTGAGTGGTGTTCATTTGAAGCTTCCACCATAGCTTACAGGAGAATGAATCAACTATAGCCTGAAGATCTCTAAACCCTATCCCATTCTCTTGTACTGGAAAACTCATTTTTCTCCAACCTCTCCATTTTTTCCTAGCCTCTGTACTATCATTGGCTCCCCAGAACAGCCCAACAGCCAGCCTTTCCATTTTTCTCAGTACTATCTTTGGAGGTCTTAAGACAGCAAACAAGTGGGTTGGAATTGAAAGAAAACAGTGGTTTATTAGGATAATTTTACCTGCAGTACTCAACCATCTGTTTTTCCAGTTATTAATGCTTTTTTCCATTCTCTCCAATATAGGGTAGTAATATCTCTGAGTGTTCCTTCCTGTAAATATGGGGATCCCTAGGCACTGAAAAGGAAACACACCTCTAACCATTCCTAAATTCCTGCTCCAGATTTGGATTCTATCTGCTGAGGTGTTTGGAGCAGCATAGAAGTTGGATTTAGAAAAATTAACTTTTTGTCCCGTTGTTTGCTCATATGCACTGAGAAATCTTTTAAATCTTTTCAGATTTTTCTTATTACCACTGAGAAATACAGCAGTATCATCTGCATAGATTAGATGAGTGATCTGTGGGCATTTTTTAGGTAATCCAAAAAATTGCAGGTATCCCATGTTAAACAGTTTTTTTAAACCTCGGGAGAATGCCTCTGATAGTATATTATACAGAAATGGAGACAGAGGATCTCCCTATTTAATTCCTCTATTTGATGCAAAGAATCCTGTTGCTACTCCATTAATTAAAACTGAAAAGTGAGCTGAGGCTATGTTCTGCATTATCCGGTTTACAAAGGTACCATGAAAACCAAATTTAAGGAGGATTGAATTAAGAAAAGACCATGAGACCCTATCAAAAGCTTTCTGCATGTCTAGTTTAATGATTAAGTTCTGCTTTTTTGATTTTCTTGATAAAATTCTGGTCATTTCTTGCTTCAAAATTATGTTGTCAGAGATATCCCGCCCTTTCATAAAAGCACTTTGTTCCGGGGATATAAGTTGAGACATGAAAGGCTTAATTCTTTCCATCATCATCTTAGAGAATACCTTGTTCACAAAATTAGAAAGACTTATTGGTCTGAAGTCAGAAAAAGTAACAGGTATATTTCTTTTGGGAATTAAAGCTAGCCAGGTACTGGAAATTGCCTTTGGGATATTTCCACTTTTTAAAAAATCATTTGCAGCTTCAAGTAAATCTACTTTAACATATTCCCAAAAGGTAGTGTAAAAAAACCAGAGTATCCATCAGGTCCAGGGGAACTATGTTTGTTGAGGTCAAAAACTGCAAACTTGAGCTCTTGGATCAGGAAAGGAGACAGCAGTAAATTATTTCCTTGTTCAGTTATTACTCTAGGGATTTCAGATAGAAAATGACTTATATAAGTTCCCTGTTTCTGGGGTTCATCCTCATGAAATAAAGCTTTATAGTACCCCACTGCTGCCTCTTTGATCTGGGTTGGATCTGTGATCCAGTTTCCATGTTCATCCCTAATCTTACTGATTCTAGATTTAGTCCTCCTTTCCCATATTGAGTGGTGAAAATAACTCGTGTTTGCATCACTATATTTAAACCAATTCAACCTTGCTTTTTGCCTAAGATAGATTACTTTCTCTTTTTGAGCCCTCATCAAAAGATGTTTAGATTGGTTCAAATCTGACAAGATTGAATCATTTGGAGTTTGCTGAAATGAGATTTCTAAATCATTAACCTTGTTCTCATATTGTATCAGGTTCTGATCAAGATTACCAAATTATGTTTTGTTCCATTGCTTTATTTCCATCTTAAGCCTTTTCAGTTTATATACTAACCTATACATTCCTCTGAAAGAAGTTTCCAGGTTCCAGTTAGAGGCCACTAAGTTTAGAAATTCCTGTCTACTAGTCCACATCTCTTGAAATCTAAATGGTCTAGGGGCTTGTTCCTCAGATGTTTATACAGATAAGAGAAGAGGAGCATGATCCGAAGACAATCTATTAAGAACATGGATTGAACTGTTAGGAAATAAATCAAGACAATCTAATGAGCATATTCCCCTGTCTAACCTTTGGAACATCAAATCTTTGCATCTATCCTTAAATCTATTGTTGCTCCAAGTAAAAGAGTTACCTACTGTAGGTATATCATGCAAATCCAGGTCATTTAAAAATTTATTAAATTGCTTCATGCTCTTTTTTGGGGTTGAATTTCTCCCTTTATACTCTAATACTGACGCTACAGTGTTAAAGTCTCCAATTGATTAGGTAGATATTTGATGCACTAGATCTAATAGTTGGAGAAAAGGCACTAAAGGCTCAAGCCGAATTAGCACACGTAAAGGAATCACATGTGTGCTACATTTGAAGCACTTGTAAACTGAACTTGAAGCACCAATGAGTTATTATATAAGAACCTTATTGGTAAATTCTCCAATTTTTTGTTGCACCACCTCCGAATTATAAAGGAAGTACCTGCATGCTACACTTGAAGCACATGTAAGTTATAGTTGAACCACCCACTAGTTATTATATAAGAACCTTATAGGTAAATTTTCTCCAAGTTGTTTCCATGACATCTCTAATTTATAAAGGAAGCACCTACAGACTATAATTGAAGCACTTATAAGTTATAGTTGAATCACCCACGAGCTGTTATTACAACACTTTAGTTACATTTACTCCAAGTTATTTTTGTAGTACCTACAACTTATGAAGGAAGCATATAAATATCTAACACATCACACTTGAAGCATTTAAAAGGTGCTTCAAGTATAGTTTGTATGTAGTTGAAGTTTGAACTGAAGGCGCTTGAAGTATAGCGACTAGGTGTTTCACTTATAACTTATCCCAAGTACCATACAATAGAAATTGTTTGATTTGGATGGTTCTTCAACCAGGGATGATTTTGTCATTTTGACTTTCCTAAATTCCTAAAACGACAATGTTTTGCTACAAACCTTCTCCTCGCCCTTCGTCTCCTCACCGTTTTGGCTCTCGACTCTCTATTTCCTCCCAACCTCTTTGTTTCCTATCCAACCTCGGCACTCCACCAGTCACCGTTTTGCCTCTCGCCGCTCTCTGTTTCCTCCTGACGTCACTGTTTTCCATCTCTATTATTCAGGAGGAGGTTGAAGATGGTAAGTACAGATCCAGTGTTTTCATGAACACAGACACAATGTATTTTTTCAATTTGATGCAGCATCGGCATTGTGAAATCCTCGACAAGCTTTCAAATCTTTCTAGAGTTTTGGTTGAAGGCTTCTTCATTTTGCTCTTGAGGGATGCAATCTACATCCATTTGACAAGGTCCCTTTCCATTTTTTTTCAATTACAATTTCTGAGTTAACAATCTATTGACTTTGTGCTGGTGCGTTGTGAATTTGTCGATTTGTGGATCATTTCCGGCTTTCTAGAATTTATGTTGTTTCTAAAATTTTTGCATTATGACCTTCCAGATGAGCCTATTTGCGAGGAAGAAATTGGAAATTGGAAATTGAAAAAATATATTTTAGTCAATTTATGCTTGTGTTCCAGTTTTGTTCTTTCTGTTGTATGGACCAAAGTTCAAAAATTACTGTATTTTAGATATTCAGGCCTTACTACAAAATCTAGGTTCAATCTAAAGAATCAACTAGCATGCTTTATCATTTATCCAGTGGAGCTTGGGATCCACATAATGTAAATAGTAGGGCTTTAACCTGTTATTCGTCTATCCAATTCTGGGACCTGTGGACAATGAAGTGTAATTTTCACTTTAAATTCTGACCACTCTTGCTTAAGGAAGTACAATGTAGCTAATCTCTTGCGGGAAGAATAAGATTTTTGAAGAATCAACGATCTTTAGCAATTTATCAGTTATTGGAATGCGTGTACCTCCCCTAAATTACATTATGACAGCCATCGATTTTTTGTGCTTGTAGGAAGACAAATTCAATTCAGCATGGACATGCCCGCATTGTTGACAATAAGATTACGAAGAATCATATGCTTTGCGAAAATGAATACTCCTTCTCTGCGAATTGCCCACTAATTTGGATGCTACTCAGTAAAAATTTTTCTTTTGCAGATTACATGTTCGTATCAGGCTTCATGTAAATAGGGCTCCCTGCCGCTTGGTAGTTGGATTCGGACATAGATGATTTTGGTTACTCAAGATGCAAAGGGTGGATACCACAGCCCATCCCTCTCCTTCTGCAAGCAGCTAGATTAGATTTTCATTTTAACTTCAGGCTACTATGTGGAGGCTAGCTCTTTATTTATGTGGAGAGGGTTTCGACTGCCTTGTGTTTCTTCTTGGACTCACTAATAAGTTTCGATCCTTTCCACAATAGATAAAGAGGCCTCTCCTCTGACTTTGTTGCTAATATGTATTCCGTATCATTCTTTTTGGGGGCAACAAGCATTGCCCTGTTAGCCATTGAGCATTCATGTAAATCCTACTATTGCTTCGGCTTTTCTTTTTTCTGTCTATTTTTCGGCTTGGGAAGGCCTAATAGAATTTCCCCCATCTAAGGATGGCTTTTAATTAAAAAAAAAGAAGAATCATATGCTTTTACACTCTTAGCTTCCATATTGCAATTTTTATTTCCATGTGGTCGAAGCCCCAAAAATCAAACAACCGTGGAAACTTCAGGTATGCTGAAGTTCAAGAACCCAATTTCAAGTACC
Organism: Rubia yunnanensis; assembly: GCA_037428765.1. NCBI lineage: Eukaryota > Viridiplantae > Streptophyta > Magnoliopsida > Gentianales > Rubiaceae > Rubia > Rubia yunnanensis. The sequence goes on from CM075065.1 coordinate 64,299,321, forward strand.
ATTGGAATTTGTTTCGGGAAAACTAAAACAATGCTTACAGTGGATGTAATCAATTCAAGCCATCATTTTAATCTGAGAACATTTTGATAATGATTGCAAACACGATAATGTGCACGGGAATCACATTGGAGTGATTGGAAAACCATTGTAGTTTGAAAGTTGGGCTCCTTCATGGCGCTCTATCTTATTTGCAGGTCAGATTTGGCTGTCGTTACACTATCACAAGAACCCCCTTTAGCACCGATTTTTTTATATTCTAGCACTGGTTTTTTCGTTAAAAAAAAATTGGTGCCTAAGTAACCGATGAAACTTTAGCACCGGTTGAAAAAAAATCGGTGCAAAATCCCAACTTTTAGCACCGGTTTTTTAGTTAGCACCGGTTTTTAAACAGGTGCTAAAATTTACCGCTATAGCACCGATTTTTCTTGTTAGCACCGGTATTTAAACCGGTGCTAAATTAGCAACTATTTTTTCTTTAGCACCAGTTGAAAAACCAGTGCTAATTTAGCACCGGCTAATAAAAAAACTGGTGCTAAATTAGCACCGGTTGAAAACCGGTGCAAACCAAAAAACCGGTGCTAAATTTGTATTTTTTGCACTGGTTATTTTTAGCACCGGTTATAAAACCGGTGCTAAATATGCATATGTAACACCGGTTTTTAGTTAGCACCGATTTTTAAACCGCTGATAAAAAAATTTATTTGCATCGGTTATTGTTTAACACCGGTTTGTAAACCGGTGCTAAAAGTGTGTATGTTGCACCGGTTATTTTTTAGCACCGATTTTTTAACCGGTGCTAGAGATGTATATGTTGCACCGGTTATGTTTTGCACCGGTTATATTTTGCACCGGTTTAAAAACCGGTGCAATGAGTGTCAATTTATCACCGGTTATTATTTTGCACCGGATGTTTTACACCGATTTATTTTTTAGCAGCGGTTTTGAAACCAATGCTGAAAGCGTAAATTATGCGCTGGTTATTATTAGCACCGGTTTTGTAATCGGAAGAAACAGGTGTTAAACGTGACTAACTATTGTGGTCACTATAAGCTGCGGTGCGCTGCCGCTCTTTCAGTTTATCTTCACGCAGCCAGTTTTGTTTTTACACTTGTTTTCCTACCCGGTGCGTTCTTTTTCAAGGATGGTACCGATTACTTGTTGTGCGTAGTAACCTAACGGTGCATGAATAAAAAATAGAACAAATTGTGAGCAACCATGACGTATAGACAAGAAGTAGGTTCAAAAAAGCATTGAGTTTGATGAACTATAATTTTTTATTAACAAAAGAAGAGCAACGTGTTTCTTAGTGGCCTAAGATATTGGAACCCCCCTCATCACGGAGTTGGCGAGTATCAAAAGTGAAGGTCAATTACCTTTCTCATAAGAGATAATACTAACCACTATCCGATGATGGAGGCAAGTCCATGTATCAAATTCAATTGAGCTATGCATTTTGGCAGAGTACATTTTGTGAAAACACAAACACATTTCAGAGCAATTCTCCGCAGTTCATCGCTCCCCAGTGGAGTGTAATCTTCTGAAAATTGTTGAAACAATGTATTAAATCACATGTTAAGAAAAGGATATAGATGTGAGAGAATAACAAATACATAAAAGCAATGTTGGAAAATGTACCAGAATAATGTCAATGTCATGCACGTGCCTAACAATTTTTTTCCATGTAAAACATGCAATGGTATCCACACTCCCAAGTACTACTTTGTATCTTATGCTGATGTAAAAGAGAATTTGTTGAAACGATTACGAACATGAAAATGACAGATGAAATATGACGTTATGGGATAATACGTACATTGATGTTTATGACATTCCATGTATAGTTCGAAGGGTAGAAGCTATTTTGGTCGGAATTGAACCGTCGATATTTTGTTGCAATCCTACAATCAATGAAAACATAATTTTGTCAACATATTAAAAAATATTTTCAGAAATTGGGGTTCACACAATTTTAAAAAATATATTAATTAACATTAATTGTAAATAATCGAGCCAAGAAAGTGGGAAACGTACAAGAACACGTTTACGTGAACAAACATTTTTGTAAAACATTGAAGTTGAAGGAATGACATGAATGTGTTCCACTTACAAATGAATCAATTTAAGGCATGACCTATTGCGTTTGCAAATTCCTCCAGTCATTGAGTCGATGCAATATACTCGATCGATTTCTGGTACGAGAATGAGCAAAAACCAATGGTCTCTAAAAAAATGAAACACCAAAATACTTAAAATATATTTTGAAAATAAAATCATAGCATATGGTTGCTATTGCTTCCATGTGGCCAGGACTAGCAACTCAGAAAACAAATGGAACTTACTCTCAATTTTACGGGAAGACGTACAGTCTCGCTTGAGTGCGGCACATGACAGCCGAAACCTCATCTACAGTCAATTCCACCCTTTGATTTGCCTTTTGAGCCATTGAATTTGAAGAGGCCGGAATAAACTGGACGTGGCCTCCATGAACCACCCCATCACAAAGGTATTTTACAAAATAATATTGTAAGTGAAACAAATATAATGATACATCTATCTATAAATAATGTAACCATGCAATTCTCACGATGCCCATATATCAAGTTAGCACCCACTGATCCACTCCATTTCATCTTCTACGTCTAAGTTGCTTATGAACCGTCTTAGCTTGTCAGTAAATATGACTGCATAGACTTCTTCTGATCCAAACACCTCCGCGTTGAAATTGATGCGGAAGACTTTGTTTGGTCCACATATTTGTGTAGATAGCCTTAAAGCATCATTAATCTGCTAAACATCAGCGATGCATTCTTTGTCTTTCGTGACCCCCTAATTATATTGAGAATGTAATAATGTTAGTTGGCCAATATTTGTATATAATTCAGAAGTGGATCATGTTGTAAATGCTAAAATGGGTTCTCACAAATATGTACTGGTTAGAAATCGACATGGGAGGATTTGGTTGCCCATTCTCCATTGATGAAGTATTTTATTTTGGAACTGGCTAATAGGTAAAATGTTAGTCATGCATTGTAAAAAAATTGGTCGAAATGAAATAGTCGGGGGTATGTACCTCTCTCCTTTCACCGATCGAGCGACCACCTCTCCATGTGGAGTATCTTCCTTAGCCATCGCCTCCTGTAAGGGACAGTGTGTTGATAATATGCATCTAGATGTCATAGCTAGTTAATATGCTTATTTTTTTTAACCTGTGTAGTGTCCTTGGAAAATTTTGGTGTGAGGTTTATTTGAGGACTTCCAACTTCGTCAACTACCAATTCTTGCGGAGGCGGTTGCTGCTCGTTCTCCTACGTTAGCAGATGAACAACATATTATATTTTAGTAATATCTAGAAAGATATATATGATTCGATAAGAAGAAGAATGCAATTATCACACCTCATCATCCTCTTGCCCAATGACGCTAATTAGCTTTCCTGGCCATAGAATGTTATATCCAATGGCCTCAGTGACAGACTCAAATTCTTCATGTTCAATCGGAAAAGGTGCCTTGGGAATAATCCCAAGTCCACAAATATTTACTCGCTCCTACTTGATGGGTAAGTTTGTTTCCGTGTCCTTTAGAAACAAGATACCAAATGCAGCTACATCACATTTACATTATGGTTCAAAACATATAAGCAGCACTTTTTCCTTTCTGAGAAATAAACTCAGAGATTGGGGAAATACATCGGTTGGACAATAATTAAGTGTTATTAAGTAAAGAAAATTAAATAATTTCGTAAGTGCAATCGATAGATTATAAAAAGAAATGATGTCTACATGTAGCTGCTGAAGGCTGCAGCCTTTCAGTTTTCAGTTGAGACTGAGAGCTGGATCGCGCAATAGCTTTCAGCGTTCATCTGCCATGAACTGTCTATCAAATAAAAATATATTGGCAAAGATACATTTTCTCAGTTTACGTGGGAAAGATTAAGATGAAGATATAAGTAGGCCCAAACTACCAACATCCAAAATGAACGTGATAGTAGTCAATGTATCCCCACAAAATCATTTTGACAGGAAATGGAAATCCAGAAACTAAAAATCACAAAGCAAGAAAGGAGCTAACGACGAGGTTCATGGTATGGAATACCTTGTCATCCGCTACAGTTCCTTGTGAGTCACTACATCCAGATGCTGAAGGAATGAATACCTGGTTGTCCTTATTCGCGGGGGTGGAAGATGTAGCAAGGAAATTGTGGGCATCCAAGTGTGGGGGAATAGCTTTACCCAATTGTCCAGCTAGCCAATTTGTTTGGGCCTCAAATAAGGCAACAAATCTTTCCTTGAGCTCTATGACATCTGTTGATAGTTTGTTTGAATTTGAGATTTCCTCAGATGGTTTTGTGTTTGTGCTCCCACATTGACTAGATGCGTAATAGCTCACAGCCATATGTGGTAGGGCCTCGTTCACCTTGGACGTTGCGAAGCAACCTCTCCAACGACCCCCATGATCCTTCTTACATGTTGCTTGAACGAGAATATCTTCTTTTCCTTGTATAACCAAATCTCCCTTTTGCTTCTTATCCAAAAGGGATTTCTAGGAAACAAAACATATATTAGCCATTACTATGCATTACATATGCAAATATTAATAGAGATAGAATCAATTATGAATTATGCTCACAATAGTGGGGGCTACTTTTTTAACGGAGTCGTTGGTGTAGGTTGATAATTTCTTGTCCTAGTTAGCTTCAAGGAACACGTCTGAGCGGTCCGGTTTGAAATCCATGATTTAAACTAAAGCCTCCGCTTCTTCTACACTATGACCTTAATCCAAAAGCTCGTAAATTTTAGCCTTTCTTTTCCTCTTCTCGAGTTCTATTGAAACCCTACGATTCCCTCCTGCCCATGTGATGGATGTACTCCTTCTGTGAGGCGCTTACTTTTGCTGCATCGCTTAATGCCTATTTGGCCATCAATTTGTAAAATGCTCACAAAGTAATGACTAGAGATTAATAATTTTCAAGGAATTACCTTGAATTCAGGGGTTGATCTTTGTTTCACAAATAGCTCCCACTCATTTTTGTCCATCCAGCGATAATCTCTCCATGCACAAGAACCAGGTTTTTTTTGCACGATGTACTTGTGAGCCACCTTCGTCTTCCAATTCCTCCACTTTTCTCCAGCATAAATTGTCCATTTATTTTGGAACTTATTCATCTCATTGAACATCAATTTGGTTTGTATATCCCAGCTAATCTAGTGGACAAAGATACAACTTGTTAGTGCAAAATGTAATGAAGTTGACATGAACTGATGAAAATGGAGGATTAGCACACACTTACGAGAATGTCTTCCCATGCATCTTTCTTTACATGGTCTGGGATTGATTTCCAATTATGCCATGTCCCGAAGCGGATTCTTCGTCGGAAGGCATAGCCAACATACATCGACCATCGACTGTGCAGAACTAGGGGTTCGAAGTCATCATCGCAGAATATTGTAAGGGCCTTCTTTTTCTTCGCTAGCAAGATGGACTTGCACATGGTTGTGCCTCTACGCTTGCAATATTCTTTAATCTCGAACTTATCGAAGCTACCACTTGTGTCATCTTTTAACATAGTTTCTTCTTCTTCTTCCCACGACTTTTCAAACCCCGGGCAATATTTGGGTGCATCATCCACTTCCTCGTTATTGTCATTACAGTTGTCAGCTTTTGGAGGTGTAACACAATTCTCATCAACGGCTTTTGTACCACCGGAGTCAAACAATTTCTTCCTCGGCTTTGCCATACAATCTCTTGTATGAGTCAATCAAACATAAGGAAATATTAATACACATCTGAAGATGGGATATACACTAACAACCAACCAAGAACATATTGTATGGCGGAAAAAACAAGGTTTGCCAAAATCCCTATGAGGGCAAAAATAGGGTAGGATGAAATTATAAAATTATTAGCAAACATATCATCTATCCACATGAAACACTACCCACACTAGTAACCCAAGAAATGAAAACACAAACTCACAAACTAAGAGACCCACAAAAATATAGCTATTCATTAAGCCCAAAAAGATGCAAACTACCAATTAGTCATACCTTATTGGTACACACTCTCGGCGGTATTGTATTTTTCCAAGATCCGGCCGCTTTTGTTACCCCCTTTACTGGACCAAAATTCCGACTATAATGGGGACCAAATTTGTGAAGCAGAATCTCGAGCAAAATTGGGAAGTAGGATCACGACCATGATTGGGAAGTAGAATCGCTTGAACTAAATGGTGAAGGGATGGACAATATCTTTTGGAAAAATCAGCAGGGGGTTATGGTGGAAAGAGGGAAAATTTGGGGTTAAGGTTATAGAGGGAAGAGGGAAATTGGTAGAGGTGTTGGGGTGGGAGGGGTACGAAAATTTGGGGTTAAGGTTATGGAGGGAATAGGGAAAATTTGGGAGGGAAGGAAAATGATGCTTTGTTGGGTCATTTTAGTGTTTTATACTTTCAAATGTTTTATTTTAAAAAACATTAGACTAAATTATTTTTTTGTCCCCTACAAAGTATCTTTTACTATCTTTTGGTCCCCATTTGCAAAACAACCCTTAGACGGCACCCAAAAAATTCAAAATGATATGTTTTGGTCCCCAGAGGCGGTTTTCAGGGAAAGTCAACGGTAAAATTGGTCAAAATATGTAAAATGGCCACTATACCCCTGAGTTTAAAGAAAAAAATAAAAATAATGTCAGGAGGCAGGTGGTTCGAGGGCTAGAGGCAGGAGGTTCAAGGGCTCGAGGAATGAGGCTCGAGGGCTAAAGGCTCGAGGACTTAAGGGATGAGGTTCGAGGGATCGAGGGGAGATGTTCGAGGGCTCGGGGGGAGAGGTTCGAGGGCTTCTGGGGAGAGGTTCGAGGGTTCTAGGGCTCGAGGGGAGAGGTTCGAGGTACGAGGGCTAAAGAATTAGAGTCTAACCAGGAATTAGTCTGAGTCAATACAAACATGTTTAAGTGCCTCGCTTGGTAGTAGCCTCACTTAGTTGCACTTGAGGAAGACTGTATTTGAGTCGCCTCTGTAAGTAAGGGGCGACATGAAAATTGTTTTTGAGTCGCCGTAACCAATTATTGTATTGCTCACAAAAATATAGAGTAAAATAAGGAAACAGAATATGAGTAGAACTCTAGCTTAGTAACCATTTACTCTAACAATAGTATAACAATATTAGAAAATGATCTATTGTTGACAGGAATAAATAGAATACAAAAGGAAGTATAGTCCTACTAACACTCTGGTCTAGTCAACATCACTTCTTCAGAAGCATTAAAATCAATCTTGATTTACTATAACACCCTCGAGCTCTCGAGCCCCTCGATCCCTCGAACCCATCCACCCCTCGAACCCATCCACCCTTCGAACCCCTCGAGCCCCTCGAGCTCTCGAACCCTTCGAGCCCTCGAAGCCCTTCCCCCTCGAGCCCCTCGAGCTCTCGAACCCCTCGAGCCCTCGAAGCCCTCCACCCCTCGAAGCCCTCCACCCCTTGAACACCTCTAATCTCGAACCCCTCCACCCCTTCACCCCTCGTATCCCTCGAACCTCATCACTCCATCTACCCTTCGAACCTCATCCAAGCCTCGAATCCCTCGACCCCTCGAACCTCATCCACCCCTCATACCCCTCGACCCCTCGAACCCATCCACCTCTCGAGCCCCATCGACCCCTCGTACCCCTCCACCCCTCCACCCCTCGACCCCTCGAACCCATCCACCTCTCGAGCCCCATCGACCCCTCGTACCCCTCCACCCCTCCACCCCTCGAACCCCTCCACCCCTCGTACCCCTATAATCTCAAAGCCCTACACCCCTCGAACACCTCTAATCTTGAACCCCTCCACCCCCCGCACCCCTTGAAGATGATCCACCCCATCCACCCCTCAAACCTCATCCACCCCTCAAACACCTCGATCCCTCGAACCTCATCCACCCCTTGTACCCTCGACCCCTTGAACCCATCCACCTCTCAAGACCCATCAAACCCTCGTACCCCCTCGTACCCCTCGATCCCTCGACCCCTCGACCCCTCGAACCCCTCTAATCTCGAACCCCTCCACCCCTCGAACCCCTCTAATCTCGAAGCCCTCCACCCCTTGAAGCCCTCCACCCCTCGAACCTCTCCACCCCTCGCGCCCCTCGAACTCATCCACCCCATACACCCCTCGAACCTCATCCACCCCTCGAACCCCTCTAACCTCGAACCCCTTGACCCCTCCACCCCTCGAACCCAATCCACCCCTCGACCCCTCGAACCCATCCACCTATCCACCCTCGAGCCCCCAAGCCCCTTTTGCCGCTCGAGCCCCTTTATCCGCTCGAGCCTCGATCCCCTTTTGCCGCTCGAGCCTCAATCTGTGCCTCTTAATACAATTAACATTTTTCAACCCAGGTCTTTGTAAAATAAAGCCCAATTGGGTGTAAAATTCAGCCTATTTGTTTGTAGACTTGGTGCAATGTGTTTGTGAAATTTGTCACTCAACCCAACCAATACCCTAACACCTTTCCTCTCCCAAGCTCCCTTCACATTCCCCGCTCCTTCCACCGGAAAAATCTGTCCCCGCTCCCTCCACCGTTTCCGCTCCCTTTGCCAACCCCACTCCCTCCGCCTTCCCTAATCCCTCCGCCGTCCGGCTCAATTCCACCTCCGTCGAGCTCCGTCCCTTCCACCAAGCTACCGTCTGTGAAGCTCCGTTCGCCAAGCTCCATCGGCCAAGCTCTGTCCGCCAACCACCGTCCACACTCCAAACACCTTTCGTCAACAAACCATAGTCTGAATTAGGTAAGCGGATACACACCCGTGTTTGGTTTCCTAGGGATTGTCAACAATTTTTCTATGCCTTAGGTTTGATTTCATGAAAATGCCTAATTGTGATGAACCTTATTGTGCTTTTGTTTTGGAAATGCGTGAGTAATTGTGTACAAACCTGATTGTTTATTCTGAATATGAAAAGAATGATTCTTGAAAATAACTTATTGTATAACCCCTCGAAAATTTTCAAGTGAGGTTATTCTGGATGGAGAATTTATTTGTGGTAGTGTTGATATTCTGTCCACCTAGTTTTCTTATTTTGCTTGTGCTTTTATTTTCGAAATGCGGGAGTAATTCTGAAAAGTCCGGATTATGTATTCTGCATGTGAGCAAACATGATTCTGACCAAAAACCTGATTTTGTACGCTTAAAGCTTATTATGTATTCCTAATAAAAAATATCCATGTCAGGTTATTTACATTTTTCAAGTTTTTCTGGCTTGTGTTAACATTTTGCTGGCGCATTACATACCATAACACATTTATTTTACCAGGTATGGCCCCCAAAAAGAGTGCACCCAAGCAGAAGACCAACACCCAAAACTCAAGGAAAAAAGCCAGAGTCAGCGAGAAGGAGGAGCGTCAGCACGGGTCTTAGATTGTCCCCTCGAACAATCCAATACCGACCGCAGAAGTAGACTGTCATGAGGCAATAACTGTGTACAAAGAATTTATTAGCAGGGGCCTCATACTAGAGAGAGGGTTGAGACTAGAAAAACCCTACAAGGACTACGTGAACGAGCACGGCTGGGTAGGCTTCATCTCACAACCTCCTGGTGCAAACCAGACCATGGCATGTGAGTTCTTGTCGCTCATGAAGTACAAGAATTGTCCAGATTTTTTCCTTCGTGGTCAGTTCGTTGAGCTTACAGCGGATGTGATCAACAGGTTCTACAAGATCCCACCTAAGCCCTCGAGTTTGTATGAAGCCGCCGATAAAGTTATTCAAAAAGCTTCATGGGAAGACATCATAAAAGAAATATGTGACGATAGCGATGAAGTTATCTGGAATCTTCCACAAGAATGGTCCAGCATTAAGAATAAATACCTGACTGAAGACATGAACATGTGGTACAGTTTCATAGCTGTCCGGCTTCTCCCGGTGAAAATGAATAGTGAGGTTCATCGGTCCCGTATGTTGCTGCTCTACAAGATCAAGAAAAACATGAGCATCGATGTTGTGGGTACGATAATGGGGTGCATCTGGGATTGTGTCAATGCCCATAAATGCATAGGCTTCTCCTCACTCATCACTGCCATATGCGTGGAAGCAGGTTGCAGATTCAAAGATGATGATGCCACAATGATGCCAAAGCTTCCCATAAACCCTCTAATATTCTCAAAGAAGAAGAATGTTGCTGAGTCATCTAGGGCGGCAACAAGTAAATCATCTAAGGAGAACTCGGATGGGAACATGACAGCATTGCAACTGAAGGTGGATCACTTGGTGCGATGGACATCGCAGGTTGGGAAGATCCTCACTGCCATGTGTGGCAAGAGGATCAAGGAATTGGGTCCAATCCCTACCTTAGATTCGCCTACGTCCAACACCGGGGAGAACAGCTCGCGCAGGGATTGACTAGCTACATTGAGCTCACATCTTCATTTTGTCAGGTTTTTATTTTGCTAGGTTAACATGGAACTTTGATTAGTATATTTTTTATTTTCAAAACATATATTGCTACTTTGTTGCTATTCTTTGGATGTGATTTTGGAATTTGACATTTCTAGTCTCGTAACTTATTCATGTTCTTGTCTTAGAGGAACCGAACGAGCGACTCAAAACAGGTAATGTGTGTGTGAAAAAGTTGCAGCGCGCTGCAGCTGGCAGCAGCTACCATAGGAAAATGAAGGTAATTTTGTCCAAGGCTTTACCAAAGCAGCGGCAGCGCGCTGCAGCTCACAGAGCTACTCAAAATGGGGACCAATTGGAACATAGTTGTAGAATAGTTAACAGTGGTACAAAACACAACAAACTACAAAAATACATAAATTTTATCTCAAATTCATTGATCGACCCCCGCTAGTCTTCAACCATCTTCCTTTTCTTGGATTGAATGTCTCGAATTTCTTGGCCACCTTCATCTATTCAAATGCCATCTCTGTGTTTCCTCCGTATTGCTCCCACCCCAATCCCATTGTTATTAAGTAGAGGGGAAATAGAGGGGAACTCTAAACTTTCACTTGTAACTTCAAAATCAATTTCATCACGGAAATAGAATTTCTTACCTTGTAACACAACAGACCAACCTACATTGCACGGGTCATTTACGTAGAAAACTTGTCTTTCTTGGTCGGCCAAAATAAACTGATCATTTTCATATGCTTCACGACTCTGGTCAACAAGGGTAAATCCCATTGTGTCATCAGTTCGAACTCCAGTTGTGTTATCAAACCACTGACACTTGAAAAATTGAATTCTCCATAGTCAAGCTCCCAAATCTCATCAATAACACCATAAAATGACATCACAGCTAGGACTGGTTTATTGTTTTTCTTACTTGTTTGCCACATAGTCTCCTACTCAATGTATACCCCACTATTTTGTGATGTGTTCTTTAAATCTTGGTCCCTAGTAGCAAAATAGAAACCGTTCATGTCATATCCGGAATACCTAAAAATCGTGCAGTTAGGCTTCCTTGCAAATGCCCTAATTTGCGGGTCGTAATTACCTACATTGCATCGATCATATAACCAATTAACAAACTTGTCATTGTGCTCCAACTGAACTTTATTAGGGGGCCACGTGGGATGAGACTCTGTGATCGAATTAAGGTGCTCGGTCACATAAGCAGTAGTCTCCATACAATTCCTCAACACATACAAATGAACTGACATCATATCACTATTCAATGGAGTAAATAACATTCCCCTTGACCTCGGTTTGCCCTCCTTCCTTCCAACATATTGATTCTGGGGCACCCCAAAATTTCTATGTTCCTCCAAATAGCTAGAGAAAAATTCAATTACTTCTTCGGTAACATACCTTTCAACAATATTAGCATCCGGCCGACTCATACATTTCACGTATCCCTTGAAGACTTTCATGTGACACTCGAAAGGATACATCCAATGCATAACAACCAGACCACATATCTTTACCTCCCGCACTAAATGAACAACCAAGTGAACCATTATATCAAAAAAATATGGAGGGAAATACATTTCCAACTTGCATAGCACAACAACAACCTCTTTTTGGAGGACATCCAAATGGTCCCGATCAATAGACTTTGGCATATGGAAGAAAAAAATAAATAAAGTCTAGTGATTGAGTACCTTATGTCGGCCTCCATTACCCCACGAACAACAATAGGTAACAGTTGTTGCATCAAAACATAACAATCATGAGATTTCAACCCGGTCATCTGACAATCCGTCGTAACTAACCGACTCACATTCGATGAATAACCAATTGAAACCTTCACTGATTTCAAACTTTCACAAACTGAGATTCCCTCCTCCTTTGACAATGTACAAGGTGCAGGGGGCAAGTAAGTCCTCTTACCTTTCATTTCTGGGGTGAGGTCATTTCTGATTCCCAAATCAACCAAGTCTAACCAGGCATTCAAACTATCTTTCATCTTCCAGGGAATATTCAAGAAGGTGCCTATCAAAATTTCACAAACATTTTTCTCAATATGCATCACGTCTAGGCAATGCCTAACCTCAAGATGCTCCCAGTACGGTAGATAAAAAAATATTGATCTGTTTTTCATGGACCATCACAATGTATTATGTCCTTGCCTTTATACTTTCCCAACACCACTCTCAATTTCTTAACCTTATTGTGAATTTGCACACCAGTTAGTGGTGTAGGGGATTTCCTTCCTTCTTTCCCACCAACAAAATTGACCACATCATCCCGGTATTCATGGTTTCCTTGCAACCATTTTCTATGGCCAAGATACACTGTCTTTATTCCATGTCTTAGCTGTTTGAATTATGTCTTCTCCTCACAAATAGGACATGCTTTGTGCCCCTTCACACCATAGCCCGACAAATTTCCGTATGCAGGAAAATCATTGATCGTGCAAAAAAGCATGGCACACAATTGAAACTCCACATTCATATGGGCATCGAATACCAACACCACTATTTTCTTCCCACAATATCTTCAAATCATTGATCAATGGTCTCAAATACACATCAACCTCATTCCCAGGTTGTCTAGGACCTGAGATTAACAAAGGCATCATAACATATTTACGTTTCATGCACAAATAAGGGGGCAAATTATATATAACCAACATCACGGGCCAAGAACTATGCTTCGATGACATATTACCAAATGGATTCATCCCATCAGTACACAATGCAAGGCATAAATTTCTTACCTCCAAACCAAATGAAGGATATCGCTTGTCAAAATTTCTCCATTGTTCACCGTCTGCCGGATGTCTTATCTTGTCGTCACTTGGTCTTTCCCGCTCTCCATGCCATCGCAAGTTCTTTGCATCTTTTGAATTTGCGAATAACCTCTTTAAATTAGGAATTAAAAGAAGATACCATATACACTTCAATAGGACCTTCTTCTTCTTCTTACCCAAACACCCATCATCATCATTCCTCACACCCTTATATCTTGAATGTTTGCACACGGGACATTGAACCGCGTCTTTCAAATCACCGTCATACAACACACAATCATTTGGACATGCATGTATTTTCTTGTATTTCAAACCGAGTGGACACAATATTTTCTTGGCCTCGTAAAAAATTTTCGGCATTCCATTCCCTTCCGGGAACTTATCCTTTAGAAGCTTTAGGAGTGAATTCACACTTGCATCACTCCAAGAACTTGTAGCTTTCAAATTGAAAACCTCCATCAAAAAAGAGATTATGGTATCCTTACTTTTACATCCCGGATACAATGGCTTCTCTTTTTCGTCGAGCAAAGCACTCAACATTTTAGGCTTCCCCTCAAAATCTCTTACAATGTCATCGAACATAGCATCAACGGTACATTTGTTTCCATCTACCTTGTCAAAACCACCGTTATGTCCTAGCTCAACCTCTCCATGAAATGTCCATACAATGTAACCTCCGTCAAATCCGTTCTTCAACAAGTGAAATCTAACAAGCCCACGATCAGCAAACCGTTCACGACACAAGCATCTTTTGTATGGACAAAGTATCCTCTCCTCCCGACCAAAGGCATAATCAAGAAACGAATCAATAAATGAAATATGTTCACCACTCCCTCTAGCTACACTTGGATAGCTAACCATTTTTCCCTCCATGCAAACATCGACTCTCGGTTTGTTGTATCTAAACAACACATAATAAACAATTACACAAATTTTCATTGTTCAAACATAATAAAAATAAACACAATCAATTTGCTACACAATACTAAAAGTGTCATGTATGTGTATATGTATGTGAATCGATCAACTAGCTTGTTCTTGGGATACATCCATGTTTACATCCACACTCATTTACACTCTCACAACATGATACTAAACTGACATAAAGCATACAGAAACCATTAATACATACGAATAAACTCTTTCCAAGCATGCATTTATGGTTATTATAACTACTAGCTATTTGATTTAAATTCCAAGAAGTTAATGAAAACTTACATCCATAGGTCTTCATTGCTTTGAGTTATTGCTCACCATCCAAAAAATTTTCCATCAATGAAGGGAGAAGGAAACTACAAGTTCAGATCTAACTTTAGAGGGGTAGTTCGGAGCATTAAATGCTCAATTTAGCACCGGTTTTTGTGAATAGTACGTAAAACTAGTGCCATTTTTCCTATTAGCACCAGTTTTTAACCGGTGCAAAATCAAACGGTGCCATTTTCCCACTTTTTTCCGGAATTCTTTTAGCACCAGTTTCTTTAATTTTTTAGCACCGGATTCTAAAACTGGTGCCAAATATATAATTTGCACCGATTTTCTTTATTTTCTAGCTCCGATTTTCAAACCGGTTCAAATTTAGCACCGGTTTTTCAAACCGGTGCCAAAATTTTCAATTCACCGGTTCCGCGGATTTTTAGCACCAGTTTTCAAACCGGTGCTAATTTAAAACCGGTTTTTGTTATTTTTAGCACCGGTTTATTGACCGGTGTAGTTTAACACCGGTTTTCATCAATTCTATCACCGGTTTTCAGACCAGTATTATATTAACACCGGTTATTATAAAAAAAAGCCGGTGCTAACATAATTATAACCGGTGCTAAATTAACATCGATTTTAGAACCGGTGCTAAATTAACACCGATTTTAAAACCGGTGCTAACAAAACAAAAACCGTTGCTATTACATTATTTGCACCGGTTTTTAAAACCAATGCTAAAAAACTGGTTCTAGAGGGGGTCTCTGTGGTAGTGTTATCGCTTGAGTTTGTTGTAATGTATTTGTCTCATTCACATGCGTTGTATAGTGTTGTTTAGTATTTAAAGAACACTTTTTCCCATCTTTATGTGTATGCTGAGGAGAATTGTTTCACTAATTTACAATACTCAATAAAGTATCAGGGCCAGATTTGTTTATTTTAAAAAACGTTGCTGACGAAGCTGTCGTATTCTGATGTTCGAGTTGTACTTTGAGATTTTAACAAGTTGAGTGTGACAATTTTATTTTTTTAATTGCACCCTAGGGTGGGGATATGTATTAGGTTCCCCAAACCTATGTAGAACCAAAAGATGTACAATGATGTTTGGGATATTACATCGATAAGGCAACCTCGTTGCCTTCAAAAGAATAAACTAATAGTAGTGGACTAGTGGATGAAATCTAAAGGAAGTAATGCTTGCGGGGTCAAGGTCTGGAGGGTCGAATCTCCATGGTTTGAGTGCTTGATGGCTAAATGCCTCGGTGGTTCGAAGGCCGCTTAGGGTCGAGGGCTTTAGCGTGCTCGAGACCTGGGTGTTCGAGGTTACCGGATCTCGAGCCCATTAGGTTCAATGATTACAGTGGCTCGATTGCTCGATTTCTTGAGTGCTTGATGACTCCAGTTCTCGAGGGCACCGGTGCACTAGGGCTCGAGGCCTTGTGTGTATCCAGTGCTCGAGGGCTGGAGTGTTCGAGGGCTAGAAAGTCCATGGTATCCCGTGCTCGAGGGGTCCATAGTTGTCGAGTGCCTTAGTTATCGAGCCCTCGAACTATGTTCGAGGGCTCCATAGTTTGGCTTCATGATTCAAGGGCTCTATGGTGTCGAGGACTCCATGGGTCGAGGTCTGTCGCTCGAGTGCTCGATGCTCCAGTCTCGAGTGCTCGATGTTCCAGTCTCAAGTGCTCCAGTCTCAAGTGCTCGATGCTCCAGTCTTGAGTGCTCGATGCTCCTTCCTCGAGTGCTCGAGTGCTCGATGCTCCAAGGTGACTCCGTGGGTCAAGGTCTTTCGCTCTAGTGCTTGATGCTCCAGTCTCGAGTGCTCGATGCTCCAGGCTCAAGTGCTCCAGTCTCGAGTGCTCGATGCTCCAGTCTCGAGTGCTCGATGCTCCAGCCTCGAGTGCTCGATGCTCCAGCCTCGAGAGCTCGATGCTCCTGGCTCGAGTGCTCGATGCTCCAAGGTCGAGTGGTAATGCCCTAGGCTCGAGTGCTCGATGCTCCAGGCTCTAGTAGTGCTCGATGCTCCATTCTCGAGTGGTCAATGCTCCAGTCTCGAGTGCTTGATGTTCCAGTCTCGAGTGCTCGATTCTCCAGTCACGAGTACTCGATGCTCCAGTCTCAAGTGCTCGATGCTCCAGGCTCCAAAACTGAGAGCTCGATGCTCCAGGCTCCAGTCTCGAGTGCTCGATTTTCCAGTCTTGAGTGCTCGATGCTCCAGTCTCGAGTGCTCCATGCTTCGTGCTCGATGCTCCAGGTTCCAAGCATGAGTGCTCGATGCTCCAGACTCGGGTGCTTCATGCTCCATGCTCCATGCTCGATGCTCCAGGCTCCATGCATGAGTGCTCGATGCTCCAGTCTCGATTGGTCGAAGCTCCAGTCTCGAGTACTCGATGCTCCAGTCTCGAGTGCTTGATGCTCCAGGCTCGAGTGCTCGATGCTCCAGGCTCGAGTGCTCGATGCTCCAGGCTCGAGTGCTCGATGCTCCAGGCCTGAGTGTTCGATGCTCCAGGCTTAAGCAAGAAAATAGTCTATGTATAATGTCGTGATTCCAACTGATATCCTTCGAGGTGTCCAGTTCTCGAGTGCTTTATAGCTCGAGGGCTCCAATACACGAAGCCACCAAAGCTTAATTTCTCGAGGATGCTATGGCTCGAGGGCTCCCTGTTCGAGTGTTCGACGCTCCAGGCTCGAGGAAGAAGTAGTCTATGCTCAATGGTGTATCCCTGCACAAAATGAAAGGAAAACCTCGGCAGTATCTATTATTTAGCAGCATGTTTCTGTGTTCGGATGTAAGGAAAATCATTTTTGTCCAGTTTGATAAGACCTCTGATGAAAGCTGGAATGTTAGAGATGCTAATGTTATGTTGTGAAGGGTGGGTCGGTTTATGCTTTGAGATTGCATCAGCAACTGCATTACATTCCCTATATACATGTCTTAAAGTAGCTTGGTTAAGCTCAGAGTGAGTTTGAAAAGCTAAGACATATAGAGACCATTTGGCATATCTGGGATTGTTTATCATGTTCACTGCAGTCATGGCATTTGATTCCACTATATAAGAACATCCGGTGTCCAAATTGGGGAAGCATCTAGCTGCTGCCTGGATGGCCTTCATTTCAGCCTCTAAAGGTGTACTAGCAATGGTAGTGAAAGATTGTATTAGGCACTGCTTACCAGTCCAGTCTCTAGCTATGAGGCCAATTGTGGACATGTTGGGAGACCATGATGCATCCACATTCACAGTTATACTGTTTTGTGGTGGCTTTTTCCAAGAGATAATGGATATCGAAGGCTTGGGTGGTGGTCTCAAAGGCGGAATTAGGGAGAAAATAGGATAGCTTCTGGTAAGATACACGTTAGAGTGAGCAGGTTTAGCTGAGAATGACAGAATGATAAGATCCCTCACTTCTTTAATAATTACTGCTTGTGAAAATTTTTTGTTTTCATAAAAGAAGGAATTTCCTGCTTTCCATAATGACCAGTATATCAGAGATGGCAACATTCTACAGATATCTCTATGCACCTTAGAGAGTTCAGTATTGTTCCAATATGCAAAAAACCTTAGGGTTAAGCTGTCTAATGTATCCATTTGTATCCCCAGAATTTCAGAAGTATTTTCCCAAACTGCTTGAGCTAAATGGCATGAAGTGAAAAAATGCTCTATTGAATCAAGATGATTGCATGCAGTACATTTCGAGGCTAAGCTAAACCCATATTGGACTAAGACATCATCAAAAGGAAGGAGAGTGTTCAGCAGCTTCCATGTGAAAATGGAAATATTTTTTGGTAGTCTGGGGTTCCAGATGTATGTAGTGGCTGGAAAATTACCTGATTGCTGAGTAAGGCCTCTATATGCTGATTTGAAAGAGAAGATACCTGTATCTTCTAGTTTCCATATTAATTTATCTTCCCTTTCTGTGTGAGGCTGTGCATCCTGCAAGAAAGTCAAAGTATCATGTTCCAGATAAGGTGAGATATACTGCAGTATCTAGTTTTTTTCTCTGATGAAGTCAACAATGGTGTGATAGTAAAAGGGTGATAGGGCTGAGAGTGGAACATATTTAGAGAGAGGACCATTTGGGCACCAGTTTGCATTCCAGCAATTACTCAATCCTTTACCATGTATAATGAGAGAGTTTTCTTCTGCAAAGGAGTTAATACTACATATCCTTTTCTAGGTATGGGACTGTGGAAGTGCCCATAGCAATTTTGACCACGTGGTTGTACCCAATTGGCTTTTCCACCACAGTTTGGCTGAGCATGAATCAATTATAGCTCTTACAGATCTAAATCCTAGACCATTATGGTATTTATGTTTACACAGGTCAGTCCATTTCCTCCACACTTTGTGTAATTTTCCGTTTCTTTCCCCCCAGAAAAACCTTGTCATCTTCTTTTCCAGTGCTTTTATTATCTGTTTAGGGGGCTTTAGTACTGACCAAATATGCTGTGGGAGGGAATATAGGCAAGATTCAATAAGCACCATTTTTCCTCCCAAACTTAACCACCTATTTTTCCAGTTCGGGAGCTTTCTATCTACGGCTTCCAACAAAGGTTCAAAATATACATTTAAAGTCCTACCTTTGAAAATTGGACATCCCAGGTATTTAAATGGAAAGACTCCTTTCTTCATTCCTAAAATTGATTTTATCTGATTTATCTTAACAGTTGTTGCTCTTTTGCTAGCATAGAAATCAGATTTATCATAGTTTATCTTTTGCCCAGAGGTTAGTTCAAAAGTTCCTAAAAAGGCTTTTATTTTGATCAGATTAGACTTTAATGCTTGCATGAAAATGATAGTGTCATCAGCATAGCTCAGATGAGATGCAGGTGTGATGCCAGTGGGGAGCTGATAGTAACTGAGCTTTTTATTCATGAAAATAAAAGATAAGCTTCTGGAGAAAGCTTCAGAGAAAATGTTGAAAAGAAAGGGGGATAGAGGATCACCTTGTTTGATGCCCCTTGTAGCTCTGAAAAATCCAACCGGATTACCATTTATAAGAACAAAACAATAAGCCTGAGAAAGGTTGTTCATTACAGCTTTTAAAAAACTCCCTGTGAATCCAAATTTACTAAGAACCCTTTCCAGAAATTGCCAATTTACTCTATCAAAAGCTTTTCTAAGGTCTAACTTTAAGATGCAGTTTGGTATCCTATTTTTCTTGTCTAAGAACTTAATCATTTCCTGGAGGTAGAGTACATTATCAGAGATGTCTCTATTTTTCATGAAAGCTGCCTGGTTAGGGGAAATTAAGTTGTCCATGTATGGTTTCATTCTTTCCATTAGCACCTTAGAACAGATTTTATATGCAACATTTGATAGACTAATAGGCATGTAATCATCAAAAGAGGAGGGTGTCTGTTTTTTGGGTATTAAGGCTATCCATGTACTGCTTATTCCTCTTGGTATTTCTGAGCCTAACAGGAAATCATTTACTGCATCTATTAGGTCCTGTTTAATTATATCCCAGCATTTACCATAAAATTTTGGGGTAAAACCATCAGGGCCTGGACTACTATTTCTATTTAGACTCATTACCACTTTTTTAAACTCATCTTCTGAAACCGGTTTAGACAAAGACTGATTGTCCTGGGGAGATATTATTGCTGGGATTTGGCTGAGAAAGTGGGAATAATATGTGGTAGTGTTGGGCTGATTAGGTTCAGAGAGCAGGTCAGAGTAAAAAGACACAGCCTCATCCTGTATGTCAGTATGAGTTTCTAACTAGAGACCTTGTCAATTTTTATTTTTGAGATGTGTAGCTTGCAGTTCTTTTCCTGAACTGATTTATGAAAAAATGCTGTGTTATTATCTCCAAGTTTGGTCCAGTTAGTTCTTGATTTCTGCTTCCAAAATTTTTCTCTTTCTTTAAAGCTCTAATTGGCAGGGCCTTTTTCTCATTCAGTTTAATTAATTCTGCATCTGTGCCTATGGAGTCATAATTTATCTCCTGCGGTCTTAAATTTTCTTCAGCAATTAATACATTGGAATCATTGTTTCCAAAAGACTCTTTATTCCAGACCTTAACTACCTTTTTTAGCCTTACTAGTTTAAGATAAAGTCTGAGCATTCCTTGGTTAGGGATTGGTATGGCCCAGTTATTCCAAACCAATTCTGTAAATTCTGATCTGTTGAACCATGTATTAAGAAATCTGAAGGGCTTTGGCTGAGAGGGGACTGTGGATGAGATTTGTAGAAGAAGAGGGGAATGATCTGAGGATTGTCTATTTAGTACTTGAATGGAAGATGCTGGGAATTTAGCATTCCATTGCATGGTACTAAGACCTCTATCTAGTTTTTTGAAAGTGGGTTTTCTCAATCTAGAGTTAGTCCATGTGTAGAGATTTCCCACAGTATTGATTTCCTGAATTCCATTAGTGGCTATCCAATTATTAAAATCTCTTATACTACCTAGACTTGGGTTGGAAGGTCCCCTGTATTCTGTAAGTGAAGAAATTGTGTTAAAATCGCCTATGAAAATAGTTTATGAAATTGGAAGGTGACTCAGTTCATGCCATAGAACCTTTCTGCCTTCCCTATTCCTAAGGCCATAAAAAAACAACATCCATTTCAATCTTTGTTATAACATGGGTAATTTTAACATGTAAAAATTGCTCATGCTGGGAGAGTAAAGCAACATTTAGAGTACCATTCCAGAACAGCCATATTTTCCCATTTTGAAGTGGTAGGAAATGTGAATAACTGAGTTTCTCCATGTAGGAGTGACATTCACTGTTATCATGCATTGGCTCTATTATACACAACAGCTCTTTTTTTTTTCCTGGCGATGTGTTTTAATCTAAGCATTGAAGTCTCTAAGCACCTAAGGTTCCAGACCAGGAAATTAATGGAAGTTGTGCATGCCATTGTTCACCTGATTTGTGGCTTTTAGTATTGGTTATTAACATCGTCTTATTTAGCTGATTCAGGTAAGTGTTCTTCCTAGACTTGGACTTACCTGTAGTGTTTATGTTACCTGTTGATTGAGATTGAACATTAACCGGCTCAGGTGTTGTAGTTGTGTCATCCAGGAAAGGTCCTTCTTCCTCCATTTCTCCTAGCAGTGTTTGGTGTGGTGGATGGTTCAATTCTTCTTCTTCTGCTACTTCTGGGGATACACCCGTGTCCTGCAGAACAGAAAATCTATTTGCCATCTTTCTATGTTGAGAAAGTGGAGGATTAGTGTGAGAGAATTTGTGGGTAAAACGTTTTTGGGACCCTATCTGTATATCATCCTAAGCATAGACTTTGTGAGTTTTGGGCTTGGTAGTGCTGTTGTATTAATCAACTCTATAGTAGGTGATTCTGGATCAGCTTGGGGTGAGTCTGTGATGTCAAGGATTGGAGATAGATGAGGTGTCTGTGTTGTGTTACTTACAGGACTGACTTCTTGCGGTGCAATAATCTTAGCAGGGTTAGTTTCTAGGTGCTTGGGGATGTAGGAGGATGGTTGCGGTGTAGGGTTAGTAGTGGCTTTTTGATGAAGTAGCTGGTCTTTGAGATGGGTGCTGTTAGTAGGTTGTGGATCATTAACAATATTAGGTATCTTCTCAAACTTGTTCCCTGTGGGTTGCCATTGTGGAGCTGTGTTGGTCTGGATTAGACCTCTACATTGGTTCAGTGAGTGTCCTAACTTAGCACAATTTTCATAATACAGGGGTATGTCCTCATATTCAATGTTATATTTCCTATTGTTTGAGACAGAGCCCAATCTTATGAACTGATTTAGGGGTTTTTGCAGGTCTATCTCAACACAGAGCTTGATTGCAGATGGTCTAGTTAGCATTTCATTTGCTAAATCTTTTTTGATGAAATTGCCAATACTATTCCCAATAGCCTCTATAGATGAAGTATTGTAATAGTAAAGGGGAACTTCCCTGATTGTGCACCAGATTGGGGCGATCGGCGATTCCTTCTGTGTGGAGAAGTCCGGCGACCATTTGAGGATCTTCATGTGAACTCCGTTGAAGCTCCACAGACCTTTGATCCAGCAGTGTTGGTAGTCGTTTAGGAGTTCAAAGCGGATGAGAATATGTTTGTAGTCGAGCGACCCCAATTGGTATTTCCCAGAGAAGCCCACAGTTTTGAAAGCCCCTTCCAGCTGCTCCATGGATAATCTCCCTTTGGTGAACTTATCCACGAGGGTATTCGTATAATGAGCCGAGAGTGTGGATATGTCATCATCAGAGTATAAACAAGCGGGTTCTCCAAGGTGTTTAGATTTTGGGGTGATCTCTGGATTGTTTGGTAGGGCTGAAAGGAGTGGCAGGGCTTTCGATTGGAGTGCTGCGATGAAAGATTTAGCATTTGTGGTTGTTTTGTCAGCCATGGTGTCTGAAAAACGGAGCAACTCTCTCGTCGAGGCGAGAAAGAGCCGTTTACGGCGGAGATGTGACCGTTTCCGGTCTCTACAGTAGAAAGAAGATTTCAGAGGGGATGGAGGAGGAGAGAGAAGAGAGCGTTTTAAGAATGATAGGAGGAGAGAGAAGAGAACGTTTTAAGAGATGAGTGTGACAAAAATTGAACCCACTGAAGCTAACTGTTTGCTAGATTTTTTCCCTTCATTTTTTTCATGTACAGCAAGTTATTTTAGAGTACAATTTTAAATGTCCCCACTTTTTTTTGGATATTGGAATAGGATGAACTGTTGAATTTAAGCATATAGTTGGCCTCACATAGTGCGATATAGACATTGTTGTTGATGCTGATGTTATTCTAACAGAACATGCATTTGAAGAATTGTGTGTTGAATGTTGAAATTAGTTTTAAGTTTCCTCCATTATCATCATGCAGAATTGCTCTATATGTTCAATGGTTTGCATATCTGTTGCCTCGTGTATAAGGTTAAGAAGAAGGTGTGTGGCTTGGAATTCGATTTCTGCTTATTGAACCTCCTTCACTAAAAAGTAAAGATTAGCTAAAACGAATGAGAGATGAGGGGATAGAAAAACTTTGATTGTTGACTTTGAAAGGGAAATAGCGTGTGTTCGTCGTCACTTTATAATCCTTCATTTTCACTCCAACAACGCCGCTTGCTTGTGATGTTGTAAAGCATGTTACTAAAATACTTGGGAAGCAATAAATTTGTTTGAAGATGCTTTTTTTTCCTCCCCTTGTTCTTATTCCATATCTGATATCCCTGATATACCATGCATGTGCATTGTATATATATTGAATGTGTATTTTAGTGCTATTATTTGTGTATAAAAATATTTATACAATAATTATAATTAAATTATAATAATACACGTTACATAAAATGATGCATATTCACATAGAATACATAAAATGAACCTGCTCAAGGTGCCAGAGTTACGATATAATTTGCCCTGCAGTGGTGAAGATTGTCCCGATTCAATTTCTAGGAACTGTACTAATACTTGTAAATGTATTCCATGTTTTAGGCATTTCACTCTATTTTCGAAAGTTTCTCTAATGTTGGTTTACTTGTTCTTCCGGCCATGTGGAGAGACAAACTAAACAAGCTTTGTGAAACCAAGCATGGGCCTTAAGCCATTATTTTTCACGGTAAGCTTTATATTGCATATTGTATAATGGTTTTTTTAAACAAGATTAGTGAGAGGTAACATTTATCCTACCAATCGTTGAATCCAACACCTGCTTTAGTCTTTGTTTGTGGTGACATAAATCCATCCCTGCAACTCATGAATTAAGAAATCTCACAACAACAACATCTACTCGACGCAAATTCGTTGTTAATGCAATTTTTCATGAGAATCTTTCACGAGATTCCCAATCAATACGAAAATTATCAACAAATCAGAATGTTTAATTCTTAGACCATATTGTCAAATACATCATTATTGTATACCCTTTATTATGTATAACGCAACCTAATTTACCTTCTTTTTTTTTGAGTTGGATAGAACTTAATGAATCATAACATAACTAGAGTTCGGGTTCGAATTCCATAGATATAGATAATATAGGTAGGATTTTCTATGAATGATAAACAAATGAAAGGCTTTCTCAAGATTCTTATTCATCCACTTCAAATTCCCTGTTTCTTTATTGAAACAATTAAATTCAATTCAATTGAATGATAACAATTAAATGGGTTGTTACCTCTCATGTCTTATTGAATTAACTTGAATTAATCGATCGACTCACTATCGGCTATTTGTTGAATTCGATAATTTAAATTTTTGTAAAACTATTTTCTTTATTAAATATTATGAGAATAAATTCTACTACTTCTAGTTCTATAGTTTCCCCGCTTGACAAAAAAAATCTGGGGCGTATTGTCCAAATCATCGGCCCAGTACTAGATGTAGCATTTCCGCCAGGCAAGATGCCTAATATTTATGACGTCATAGTGGTTAAAGGTAAAGATGTTGCTAGTCAACCAATTAATGTAACTTGTGAAGTACAACAGTTATTAGGAAATAATAGAGTTAGAGCTGTAGCTATGAGTGCTACAGATGGTCTAACGAGAGAAATGGAAGTTATTGGCACGGGGGCACCTCTAAGTGTGCTGGTAGGTGGAGCAACTCTGGGACGAATTTTTAACGTGCTTGGGGAGTCTATTGATAATTTGGGTACGGTAGATACCCGTACAACTTCTCATATTCATAGATTCACACCTGCCTTTATACAGTTAGATGCAAAATTATCCATTTTTAAAATTGGAATTAAAATAGTAGATCTTTTAGCCCCTTATCGTCATGGCGGAAAAATGGACTATTTGGAGAGGCCGGGGTGGGTAAAATAGTACTCATCTTGGAATTGAGGAATGGTCACAATTTGCTAAATTTATTAGTTCAGGTACCTAAAGTATGAAGAAAAAAAAGTTGAAGATCAAAAGTGAACAATTAGGATAGTTCGAGGGTCACTGAATTTCTTTGCTCTATTTAGTATGGATGCATTGACTTCCAACCTGGCGTGGCACCACAATTTAAAGAAATCTCTGAAGAATAAGTTCATTGAGTAGCCTGCTGGTTGGGCATTGAATGTACAGATGCGAACAGTTGTATGCATGTCCGTACAGGATTCATATGAAAATACTAATTCAATATTTCAAATATTCCATCTGTCCTACCGAAACTTGTTTAATTATTTTCTCAAAATCAAAATTTGTAAGCTTTGACCTTCAATTTCATAATATATATATATATAATGAAAATATCATGTAACATCTTGTTAGATTCATTTTAACATCTATTTTTTAAATAAAAAAATTTCATTCAAAATTATTACATATAGTTAGAGATATTGACAGTCAAACATGATAATTGAAGACGGTGAAAAAAACAGTTAAGCAAGACAGCCGTGCTGTAATTTAATAGAACGGAGGGAGCATGCATATTTGACCTTCACATACCGTGCTGTAATTTACATTCAAGTAGGCACCGATTATGCTAGACAACGTTGTACAACCTATTTATTGGTGTCTTCAGCAGAGAGAAGGATACGTGAGGGTCATCTCCAGTCTCAAGGTCTTCTTCATACATCAGGAGAATCACGATGATGCTTACCACAATACTAGGTCCATGGCTGCACCATTCCAGAGAGTGATGAAAACAGCCCCTCCAGCCTGTTTCAATAGCTAGTAAACACCACTCATCTTATTTGTTCCCTCAATTAGGACATACAATATCTTGGATCGTACTTTCTATCATTTACATAAAAGTATTAAAGAATATTTGACCGCGTGGGTATGAAAAATGCCTAGATGAAGAAGGCACGGATAGTATAAGAAAATTTTAGAATTAGAATGATAACAAAGTGTACCTGAGCTAAAATTAGAGAGTTAAATTTCTTAATATAAGGTTGAGTTTAAAATGCTATATCTATTTTCATAAATCAAACACAAATGCTTTCATTTTTAACTTTAATTAATTATTTCTTTTTATAATTCATGGCATTAAAAACTTATTTCTTTTTGGTTTAAATGTGAAACGATAAAGTTTATGAAAATTTAACCCAATTATTTAATCAAGAGCACCGCGCAATGCGCGGTGGAACAATGCTAGTAGGTAGTTTAACTTATAATTGTAGGTGCTTCAAATATGGGTTGTAGGTGCCTGAAGTTTAAACTGAAGGTGCTTCAAATATAGTGACTAGGTGCTTCACTTATAACTTGTCGGTAGTCCGACTTATAGTTGTAGGTGCTTCAAATATGATTTAAAGGTGCTTATATTTTTAATTTAAGGTGCTCTATGTTATAATTTGTATGCTCTTCAAGTGTTACTTGCAATTATTTTAGTAACGAGCTAGAAAAAGCATAGGTGTTCAACTATAGATCGAAAGTGCTGGAAGTATTACTAGTAGGTGATTTAAGTATAGGTTGTATGTGTTTGAAGAATTACTTGTAGGTATATCCAGAAATCATAGTGTAGTCATCTCTCTCGAAAATCACCATTGCAGGCTTCGGCGATTCAATAAACTTCGGGATGATGAATGTCTGTATGTAAAATGAGTGATGCTAACAAGCGCACCACATGTAGCATCATATTGCATGTAAAAGATCTGAAGTTGGAGATGCTAACGAGTACAAATTACTGATGAATATCATTATATAAAATATAAACAATATATACTAGAAAAATCAATCCTGATCACAACAAATAAAGATGTTCAACATTCATGCCCTCTTCACCTTTTCACATTAGAAAATATATGTTCCGCATGTTTTGTATAATAGATTCAACACTCATCCCTTTGAATTTAAAGCAAGGAAATATGGCTCCTTTAAAGTAATTACAAACGTTTTGCACTCTACGTGCCAAATTGTATTTGTACCACATATTATTATAAAAGAAACACCTATATTAAGTTGCAATTGAAGAACTTACAAGCAGTAGTTAAAGCACCTACAAGTTGTACTCTAAGCACAAAACTGTTTTCTTAGCATACACGTTAGGAAAGAAGCACCTATAGATTAAATTTGAAGCACTGACAAACATTGATTGAAGCACCTACGAGCTGCACTCAAAGCACCAAGTTGTTTTGACACGCACAAGTCATAAAAATAAAATAAAAAGCACCCTCAGATTACATTTGAAGCACTTACAAGCATTTGTTGAAACACCTACAAGTTGTACTCTAAAGACCAAGTTTTCGTGCCACAAAAGTTATAAAAGAGCACAGTAGCGTAAACTAAGTATGTGACATAACAATCATAACAATCATAGATGCATATTCATATATGCACATAAATAAAACTTGCAGAGAATAGTGTTTATATACGGCCTAATCAATGCCTGCTCCATAGAAGAAATAAGGCAGCAGAGCTGGCATTGTTCAAATGCTTAGCAATAGTCTCCTGCAGATCTTCTTTCTTTGCACCAACAACCGTATGACAATCTTCCCTTCTTGAGGAACATGAAGGTTAGCATTGCCTTCACGACCCAATCTTGTGCAACCGTCTGCAACAACAAAACACAACCACCACCTCTATGCAATCTCAATTCCATTTAGCATGTTGTTCAATAATAAAAATACGACTCACAGTAATAAAAGCACGACTCTTAGGCAATGCAATCACCTAAAAGAGAGCCTCAAAGTCGGATACATATTGTGCTCTTTTTATGCTTTCAACTAATTTATAAAAAACACAAATCTCTGGAGAT
Organism: Rubia yunnanensis; assembly: GCA_037428765.1. Classification (NCBI taxonomy): domain Eukaryota; kingdom Viridiplantae; phylum Streptophyta; class Magnoliopsida; order Gentianales; family Rubiaceae; genus Rubia; species Rubia yunnanensis. The sequence continues at coordinate 64,327,266 of CM075065.1, forward strand.
CAATACCAAGTTGTTTTCATTCACACGAAGTAATCAGAATTAAGCACAGTGGACTTGATTCCAAATTAGTTCTAATCAGTTTCTCTTAGTTATAAAATCTACAGAGTTCAGTTCAGAACTGCCTAGTATTTTTATTTTCAGAATCTGAAATTCTTTGTGAACTTGGCAGATTTAGTAAATAATAAAGGGTCTAAAATACATTATGAAGTAGCTCGCCCCTTGAGATCCATATCCTGAAGCTTTTAAAGCATATACATCTATCATTACTCCTGATATCCCAACATTATTCACCTGGAAAAAGAAAGAACACGTCTGGAATGAAAATGTGTGTGTACCAACAAAATGGTGAGATATGAACCATATAACTAACCCAACAAAGTGGAATAAAGGTTTATGTTTTGTTATGTCTTTTGAAAGAAAACTGTGAACTAAGGATACAGTATATACTATGAAACTGTATGTCCCCAACCCCTAACTCTCACCTCTTTCCTTTCCCCTCCTCATTTTTAACAGGATGACATGAAATCAATAAGAGACATTAAAATACAGATAATGATGATGCCACCTTTAAAAGAGGTTGATAATAAGGTCTCAATCAACTGCTCAAGGGTCACTATACAATCCAATTTTTCAAGTATAGTTTGTGTTATCATTGCAAAATGTTGTTGCAGTAAACCCATTCTACAATATGGTCCATACCTTGTGATTTAGTTAGATAATTGCCAAATGAAAGTTTAAGAGTTCATGAACAAAAGTTATAGTCCTTAATCACCATCTTAAACAAAACAAAACAAAAAAAGTCTGATCCTGTGAATAAAAATGCACCGAAACCATTCTGATCCTCCTGGTCCAAATGTACATGACTTCATAGAATCCTTCAGTTAACAAGAAAAAGAAATATTAGACCCGTGAACTCACCACATATCACCTGAAATTCAACTTCGATCCAATTTTCACTCTGCACAGACTGAGAACTCATCTAGAACAGTTGTAACACAATCAACACAATCAATTCAACAGTTCCAAAGCATCAAATTCCGACTTCCGGAATCAGAAGTTCGCATCAAACATCGTTCAATAACAAGTATGCATACACATGTAGATACACGGAACACAAAATGATAAGTTGAGTTACCAACACCGGCCGTCTAGATAACAGGTAGTCTGGCCGCCGATCATGGTGAAGAAGCCGTCATCGATTGTTGAAGAGTTGCTCGCAGGGAGAAAGGGAAATTCTAGGGATTCAAGTCGATGAAGCAGTCAATAACTCAATGGAGATCCAATTTTTTATGACCCGAATTGTGATCCAAGAAAGGATCCGCGTACTTTTTATGGCTGAATAAATGAATAATTTCTACATTAAATCCCAGCCATTAATTATTATTTTCAATGGCTCAGATCTATTCTCACTTAAGTGAACGACTCACTTTAAAGAAGTGTTCTCACTTAATTATTATTTCTCACCCTATCGGGTGAGTGTTAGAACACCAATCTTAGGTGAAAACACTCACTTATGTGAGAACATATCTCCATCATTCATCAACTTAATCTAGTGGTTCTAATTTAATATTCAGTTATGTGAGAACAAACCTAAACCATTCAATTGTTAGATTCGATGGCTTTCATTTATACATATGTAATTAGCCCATTTGACGTGAATTCAGTTTACCCATTTAATCTGGACCATCAACCCATTTGTCATAATCATCATCAGTTTCATTCTATAATTGTCATGTAGCCCATTTATAGTGCATTGTTTAATAAGAAACAATAGTGCATTGTTTCATTCCATATTTGACGTCTTTTTTCTTCTATTTTTTTTTAAAATCACACATACACTGCATTTCTCTATCCTGACGCTATTAAAGTATCCTTCCTTACTACTGCAACTAGATTAACCCTGACACAAAGTATTACCAACGTCCTTTTTTGTGGTGGATGTGTTCTTCTCACTTATCATAATTCATTTTAATATTTTTTCTTTTTTATTCTCAAATATTTTTATTGAACTTCATTCGACAAATCAAGTAATAAATATCGCACTTATAGGTTAAATTTAAACTACTTGTAAGCAATGGTCAAAGCACCTACTAGTTGTACTCTAAACACAATGTTTTTTTGTAGCACATGCAAGTTATAAAAGAATCACCGACAAGTTACATTTGAAGCACTTACTCGCTTTGGTTGAAGCACCTATGAGTTGTACTATATGCAACAAGTTATTTTCGTAGCACATATAAGTTACAAAAGAAGCACCTACATGTTACATTTGAAGCACTTACAAACGGCGGTTGAAGCACCTACAAGTTGTACTATATGCAACAAGTTATTTTCGTAGCACATATGTTACAAAAGAAACACCTACATGTTACATTTGAATCATTTACAAGCGGTGGTTGAAGCACTTACTCTAAGCATGAGTTATTTTCGTAGGATGTATAAGTTATAGAAGGACCTAAGAATTACATTATTTGAAGCACCTACGACTTACAAAACATGATTGAACTACATAGGAGTTGTACCAAATTTGTTTCGTATGTGCTTAGACACCATTGCTTTGACTATGAAATGATAGATTTGTTGTATGTGCTATGCCTTCAATGCCATCCATCGATTTTGATATTTATTCTATTCCATCTTTTTCTGACTGAAAATGCGTATTTTGAAACTAAAAAAAAGGCTTGCTTGCATATATATATTCCACATATATCTATATTTTCCAATTACAAAATCAGGTTTCAAAGTGACACACGTACATATGTGATTTATTTGTGTAGAACCAAACTCACAGTCCAGAACTAAAATTTGAAGAATGCATTTGTACTTATTTAGCATACTAGTAATACTCTGAAATTTTTGTCTTTTATCAGAACAAATAAATTTAACACAACAAGTACGGCATGTAAATGTAAACTTCTGAGTCCAGCTTCTTGCAGTAGTCTCATACTTGTAGAGCTGTCTTGTACAAGTGAGCAATCTCTAGAACCAAGGGATCATCTGGAATTTGGTCCATCAACAAGGAACATATTGAAAATAACACCTTAGAGATTGTGAGAGTGGGGTTTTCACTGCACCTTCAATATGTCAAGATATGCTTCCATTGCTATTATATTGGGGTGTAACACTTTTGTCTTGAAAGCAACCTTCGGCGGCTTGAATGAATCATCAAGAGGAAAGTGAATAGTAACAAGGAACACTCCACCAGAATAAGGACCTTTTGCAGGTCCTATGATTGTTGCTTGCCAGTGGAACATGTCTTCACCCACCAGATAGGCACCGCACAAGATGGGAGGATCCTTCTGGTGATCCTTGAGTTCCTTGAGAATGCCCTTCATAGCCATGACCTAATCCTCTCTGGCCACGTTTCAAAAGCAGAATACACAAAGAAGGGCAGAGAATTATATCAAACACCGGCCTCCACTACAATATGAAAACACAAACTGCTCAATATCTATGTATTGTACCATTTAAGGGCATTCTCTTTCAAACCTCATGTGCTAATAGATGCCAAAACTATAGAAACTAGTGAGGCTAATGGATTGAGAATTTCTAAAACTTGAAAACACCTGCAACTTAATAGAGAAACACCTAAAATCATAATTAAATGCACCTACAAGCATAATTAAAAGCGCCTACATGCATAATTTTAAAATACCTCCAGAGTATAAGAAAAGCACATATAAGCAAATTAGAAGCAATAAAGCACATACAAGCAAAAGCACAAATGATCACATAACAAACTGTTCTCTTCTTGTACATACTCTCCCACATACAAAATGGAGACAAGTTAAAACTGAAGGTTCTCTCACAAACTGTACCAAAACTCTTCAGGTATCACTACTGTGGCACAACAAGAAGAGCTCAACGATTTGCCTCAAACTCACATTGAAAGTGCAACTAGCCAGAATGGTAGCTAAGTAAAAAAGGCATCAGTTTAATCTGACAGTCTAGAACAAAATGCAGCAGCACTGTGAGTACCTCAAGCTCACATGGAAATTAGAAACCAGCTTTTGTAAAAAAAAACAAGTAAACTTAAACCGTGCATAGAGAAATCAACATATTCAAATTCACATAAAAATTGTACTTATTGATTGAAGATAATGGGTCAAAAATGAATATTTTAGAGCTGACCAGAAATGAATATTTTTTAGCTGATCAGAATCGAAATGTCTGAATCAAAGTGCTTTTGGATATGAAATGAAGATTGGTCTAGGTGCACCTTAATTAGACAGGATATCATGTGTTATGAGATGAAGAATGTGCTTGAGCATTGTGATATAATGGATGTTCTTGAATCTGAAATTTCAGCTCAAACACCCTGCACCAGGAGCTCCAGAGTTGGCAAAGAAGGTGAATCAAGTGATCAGAGGCAAACAATCCCGTAAGTTGAATACATTATTCAAATACTCATACCATACATGGTCAAACTTAGACAATTTCACACAAGAAAAAAGTTAAAGAACAAATCAAATACAAAGATTGAACCTAAATAAAGAGAAATTGTAAAATGGATCATATGTGCATATGCAAGCATCAGATATATGAAGTAACAATTCCGTCGGGAACTACTTTTTCTAAACAAAAGAACTCAATATCAAAAAGCAACCATTGGAGAATGCAGACACTCAAAGATCAATAACTCTACCTCGATTATATCACGGTTATAATTTTACATCGATTCTCAATGTTGTTGTGGAAAGCTGGGGATTTGTTTCCTGCCAACTGCTTCTTTGATGAATTGATAGATGTACAGGTATTGAAGCTCAGAATCCTCGAAATCTTTATAAAAATCAAATTCAAAGAGAATCGGTGAAAGAAAACCCTAATTGAGGAACACCAATGAAAAACAAACTACAAACCCATGAAATCGAAACAACCTGATTGAAATGGTGACAGAATTTGGCTGGAATAATTGAATACCTAGTTTGAATCCACCATGAAGAACGCCATGGCAGAATCTTGGAGATCAGTTCGGATAAGAAATAATCCAGTATACGGAGATGGACTGAGCAATGCAGAAGAACGCGAATTTCGACCCGAAGAGTAGCCTTCTGACCCCGAAGAAGATCCGCGAATATATACATGCATATCCGTCTCTTGAAAGAGCAATGTTTAAAGTGCAAATGAAAATAAAATTTTTGGTGTGTATGAATCAGGTTATAAACTTTATATCTAAAATGCGTTGCATTTTAACATTGCAACTAAGACATTTTATCTTTTATTATTTTAATAATTAAATCTCGTATTTCCATAAGCTTATGGAAAGACGGTCTTTCCCAATACTTTGCCTATATATACATATATGTATAGAGAGAGAGTATGTCTCCTGCGAGACCGTCTTACCGTAAGACCAGGAACTCAAGTGATAATATGGAAGCATAAAATAGGGTCAGGTTAGATTTCTGGGGTCAATAAGCAATAATTATTTTTTTGGGATACATTTTATAAAATAGAGAGAAACACAGGGACTGGGTTGCAAATAAATAGAAGATCTATCTTCTCCGGCAAACCCTAGTTGTCGGCGCCTTCATCCAGGGTTTGAGCCGCCTTCTTCCACCGTCTCCGTTGTCGTTTTTGCCTTTTTTGTTCAGCGCAACCGTCTCCAACACAATCGTACGCCTCCCTCCGCCATCAACGTTCGTCTGCAGATCTGAAACTGTTTGTTTGCGATTCTGGTCCGTCAATTTTTTAGATTTGTTTTTTCCGATCGAAAACCTTGAAATTGTTTGTCTGCGATTCTGGATTGAATCGAGTAGGCCAGAGAATCGGGGAATCGTCGAGTAGATCAAGAAATGAAGCCACCAGAGATTTATTGGATTCGTTGCACATCGAACTCATGGGCATCAGAGAAAAACATTGTGAGGGTTTTGCTCTGATTCATGGCGGTGGCTCTATTCATGGTGGTAGGCGGTGGCTCTATTCGTGGTGGTCGGCGGTGGCTGGATCACTTGGAACGACGTGGTAGACAATGTGGAGGTAGGTGAGCTTCTGTAAGGCAGCGGATCTCGTCGACGACGCCGACGTGGAGGCGGTGTGGGGAGGCTTTGATCACGCGCAAGATCTCGTTGGCGGTGCCGGCATGGAGGAGGTATGGGGTGGCTTTGATCTCGTGCAAGATCTCATTGGCGGCGCCAGCGTGGAGTCGTGTGAACAATGGAAGAGGGAATCAGGCCAAAACGTTTGGGCTCAAATCAAGTCCAACTTTTTGGGCCTTAAGTCTACGGTTCACATTTAAGTGATAATACATCGAATGTAAAATAAATAACATCAAATAATAACTCTAAATCATCAAATTAAATAATTATACTAAAATAATAATTTGGGGCTGATTATTTTTACTTTGACTTGTGTTGGGCTTAATTACTAAAAGTTCATCTCTAAATAATAATCCATCCAATAAAAACATTTTAACATCAAAGTTAAAAATTAATTATAAATAAATTAAATTAAAATAGATAAACATCATATAAAATAATAAATAGATAAACATCAAATGAAAACACTAAAAAACACTAGATTATAGTTAAACGTCAAAATAAATTAAAATAGTTTAATGTTAAGCACAAAAAAAATGCACATCAAACAAAATTAGTTAAACATCAAATAGAATTAGTTAAACCTCCAAAAACTAATAAATTAACATTAAATACAAAACTAAATACGCATAATGCTCAATTCATCTAAAATTAGCTTGTTGAGATTTGGTAATTAATTACTGTCATACTAAGATGTTACACAGTTATATTGTGATGGTTCAATTTTTTTGTTTGATGTTTTACATATGTACTGATAAAGATGTTGGTATAAACAAGATATTTATATGCTCGACTGCACTAATACATTCCACTGTTGTGGCATTGAAATAACTTGTTAAACATCATTCATTACAAAAAGGTTCAAATGCACTAATAAATCGCTAACATAAAACTGAAAAAATTCAAATCAAACTAAAATATCAATAACAATCAAGTTCCTCAACACTAATATTCAACCATCAAAACTGAAAAATCAATGTCAAACAATACATCCTAAACAATCAAATTCTATTTTTTCCCCGACTTGTTTCCCTTTCGCCGCTAACTTTTTGCCTTCTCCTGTTGGTTTTGAACACCCAGATCAAAGGTCGACTATGGTTCTCTGTTCAAGGGAACACCTTTAGAGCATGGTTCCTCATATTGATTTTCTATTAACTAATCAATGACATCGTACAACTCTCTGAGATGGAACATATTCCTGTGAAATAATATAAAACATTAAAAACAGTATTTAAAAAGTCAAATATGCAAAATAACAAAATCTAAAGATCCATTTTCCTTCTCGATTGCAGCAACAGTGGGCAAACACTCTTAGACATTAAAAAAACATTAACAACACAAAAACTAGCACAAATCGTAACAAAACCCTAAGATATCACACACAATCAAAGCAACAAAACTGAACATCAATTGCACACATAAAACACTACAAGCATTACAAGCATCAAATATTGATATTAAATCATCACACCAACACAGATAAACAGTACTTTAAACCTAAACATGAAAGGTCAAGCATAAAACCTGAAACATCAACAACATTATTTAAAAAGTCACATCTGCAAAATAAACAAAATTTAAAGATTCTCTTTCCTTCTCGATTGCAGCAACAGTGAACAAACATTCTTAGACATCTAAAGAAACAGCAACGGCAACACAAAAACTAGCACAAATCGTAACAAAACCCTAAGATATCGCACACACAATGAAAGCAACAACACTAAACGTCAATTGCACACTTAAAACACTACGAGCATCAAATATTGAAATTAAATCATCACACTAAAATAAATAATAGTACTTAAAACTAAACATGAAAGATCAAACATAAAACCCGAAACATCACAAACAGTATTAAAAATATCACATCTACACAATAACAAAATTTAAAGATCTTCTTTCCTTCTCAATTGCAGCAACAGTGGGCAAACATTCTTAGAAATCTAAAGAAACAGCAACAACAATACAAAAATTATCACAAATCATAATAAAACCCTAAGATATCACACACAATCAAAGCAATAAAACTGAACATCAATTGCACACTTAAAACACTACAAGCAAAAATAGTGATATTAAATCATCACACAAGCACAGATAAACAGTACTTTAAACCTAAACATAAAAGGCCAAACATAAAACCTAAAAAATCAACAACATCATTTAAAAAGTCACATCTGCAAAGTAACAAAATTTATAAATTCTCTTCCCTTCTCAATTACAGCAACAAGGGACAAGCATGCTTACACATCTAAGAAACAACAACAACAATACAAAAATTAGCACAAATCGTAATAAAAACCCTAAGATATCACGCACACAATAAAAAAAAAAATTGAACATCAATCACACACTTAAAACACCACAAGCATCAATTACTGAAATTAAACATCACACCAACACAAATAAATAGTACTTTAAACCTAAAAATGAAAGATTAAACATAAAACCCTGAAGGTTAACAACAGTATTTAAAAAGTCACATCTGCAAAATAACAAAATTTACATATCCTCTTTCATTCTCGGTTGCAGCAACAGTGGACATGCATTCTTACACATCTAAGATACAACAACAACACAAAACTAGCACAAATTGTAATAAAGCCCTAAAATATCACACACACAATCAAAAAAACAAAACTCAGCATCAATTGCACACTTAAAACACTACAAACATCAAATATTGAAATTAAATAGATAAACAGTACTTTAAACCTAAACATGAAAGATCAAACATAAAACCTGAAAGATCAACAACAATATTTAGAAAGTCACATATGCAAAATAACAAAATTTACAGATCCTTTTTCCTTCTCGATTGCAGCAACAGTGGCAAAAGCATTCTTAGACATCTACGGAACATCAACAACAACAAAAAAAATCCCAAATTGTAACAAAACCCTAAGATATCACTCACAATCAAAACTGAACATCAATTGCACACTTAAGCATGAAAACACCACAAGTATCAAGCGCTGAAATTAAAACATCACAACAACACTTATAACAATACTTGAAGCCTGAAACCTAAAACATCACACTGAAACCCTGAAAGATCAATACTTGTAGCTAAAACATCACGACCAAAGAAAACTTACAAACGATTCTTCATTCTCAATTGCAGCAACGGTGATGAAAATCTCCTTAGACATCTAACAAACAGCAGCAACAACACAAATATTAGCACAAATCCGTAAGAACAACTCACAAAACACAAAAATTAGAGAAATTCTCAATTATTAACACATTGAACAACATAAACCCTAGAAACTCACATGAACCAAAAAAACAAACAAAAAAAACAAACAAAATATGCACAAAAACTCAAAGCAAATACATTACCTTCGAATATTAACACAAAATGAAGTTTGTATAGTGTTAGGTCGCCAGAAAATTTGTTGGAAAACTCCAAAAATTGCAATGAATCTTTGCACGCAAGAAAGAGGAAGAAAAATGAAGATAATGAGCGGTTGAATCGAAAAAAATAAGCTAGAATTGAAGAAGATGGAAGAGAAATGGAGAAGAGAGAGAAGAATGATATTTGAGTTGGAGAGGAGATAAAATATGAATGTTTGTATCGCATGAAAGACGAAATGAGAAGAGAGAGAAAATTTTAGAAAAATATGAGGGAAGGTTGATATTTATACCTGAAGTTAAATGTAAAATGGTAAAATTTCACATCCAACCCCTAGACTTTTAAAAAATTTAATTAGAAATCATATGTTACATTCTTAATAAATTAAACTCTGGTCTCACAGCGAGATCGTCTCACACAAAACTTTATTATATATATATAAATATATATACACACTTATATGAGAACAGATCTAAACCATTCATTTATTTAAACTAATTGTTCGTATGGCGCTTGATGAAAAATGATAATGGGTTAGTCTAATTAATTAGGACATAATTCATTAACTAGTCGCGCGTGTAATGACTTGGATACGCATGCCGTTAGCTTCCACATGTTCGTGCACAATCTAACCACTTCTTCCAAGACGTAGCTGAATTTGATACTTTTTTTTCATCTTTTTCCTTCAAATTTTCGTGTACAACTTTTTTTTATACAAGTTTTAAGTTTTTGAGCAAAATGTATACGGTTTTTCTAAACGAGTGCCCATGGGCACTCGTTAACAACTTCAGATTCCATCGAAAACTGTGTTATTAAATGCAAATAGAGTTAATGATTAATGACATTCCTAAAAAACTTACACTCCCTACTTATAATCATTAACTCTAAAATAACACAGTTTTTGATGGATTTACATTTAATAACACAGTTTTTGATGGAATCTGAAGTTGTTAACGAGTGCCCATGAGCACTCGTTAAAAAAACTGAAAATGTATATATAACCCTTTGATAATTGATAAAATTGTGGATATATAACTCTTTAATAACTGAAAGTGTAAATATAGCCCTAGGTATTAGGTTATGTGCAAAGAGTGAGTCTAAGAGCAAGTCCAAGAGCTTCCCTAAAATTTTCTATAAAATAGGGATTCAAAACTCATATTCCCTATATTTTTTATGTTCATCTCCAACAGATTCCCTATTTTGGAGAACCTCACATTTATTAACATAATAATTATCATCTTTTATTAACATAATTTTCAATATATGCATTCAATAGGAGTTACTGCTCTCTTGGTTTTAACTTTCAAACTAACGGAGTTACTGCTTTAAACTTAATAGGAGTTACTAATAGGAGTTACTGCTTTAAAGTTTTGACAAAAAAGAGAGAATATTGTACTCGTATTCAATGCATTCCATTAATATTGCATTAAATCTTGCTTCCCCATAATTTTATTCTCTTTCTACAAATATGAGGAATGAAATATCCTCTCTCATCATAATCCCTATTTTGGGGAAGCATATAGGGAAGCTGTTGGACTTAAAAAATGAAGTAAAATCTCTAAAAACAACAAGAATCCCTATAATGGGGAAGCTGTTGGACTTGCTCTTACAGACGCCATGCACATAAATTTATTGACAGGCCAGGGACCAATTTGTAAATTAGGGAAATTTGAAGAATTCGTCGGCCTGGTTGCAAAATTAAAAATGGGTCATCCAAAAAGGGTTTGAAACACCCCCACCATTTTCACAAACTCACGCACTACCAAAACTTTTCAAAAATGGACAACAATGGCAGAAACCCATCCCCAGAAGACCGCCATTGTTGCCTCTCCATCACTCGCCATAGCTTCAATCTCCTTCTCCCTCTCCTTCATCCTCCCAATCCCCACCCATTTCCTGGAATTATACGTGGAGTCCCTTTTCTCAAGCTATTCTGATGGGGTTTGGAAAGTGTTATCATCAAAGTCTTTGTAGTGCTAGTGGAATGTGTCGGAATCTGAGCTTGTCATCGAAGGTGGGAAACGAAGAGGTGGCGTTAGGTGGTTAGCGCGGCGGCGATGGGAGCTCCGGCGGAAGGGGAAGGCACTCAGGTTCTTATTTTCAGTCTTTATTGTGTTGATTTTACCGATACAGATATGAATTTGCTGCTGCTACTGGACTATTTGCGACCAGATTTTGGATATTTAGAATCGGTTTAATATGATCAGTTAACTGATCAAATTTAACTTTTCTTCTTCACATCCAATCACACTCAACTCACTAAAACTAGTCTAATATTTAGTTGGCTTTCTTTGGTTTCTCTTCCGGCTTGTTAACAAAATATGTGTATGTATTATTTCAAAACTGTAGGAGTTGAGCTGAAGCCAGGGATTTCCACTCGTATCTCTTTCTAAGGACAAACAAAGAAAGTACTCAGAATTACACAGGCCGGCAACCTAGTATTGTTCTATACATGTTTTTTCATTCATTCAGGTGTTAGTATATAGATTTACCATGTAGGCCACATTATTAAGTGGAGCAGATTACCAGCAGGTGTATGTCAACTGTAAAGTCGCAGGCAAAGACCAAATTCGGATATTATGTTTGGTGTCACCGTTGAACGACTCATGTAAAATGGATCTGGTGTTTGAACCTTCGAACGAAGCTGAGTTGCTAGTTCATGGTCTTACAAGTGTGCACATGGCTGGATATTTCATCCATTGTGAGGATCTTGGCACAATCAACACAAAAGAAGAAGTAAATGGATGGGATGGCCCAACTTTAGCTTCACTGCGCTCTCCTGATCAATGTAAGTTTTGAAGCTACACATGTTCATGAATTGTGCCTCATTGATGTTTCTAAAGAGATTAGTGTCTGTAAAGATTGTGATATTATTTACAAGTATGTTGGTTGACAAATTTTGTATATGGAATTTTTTTGTTTTTGATGCCCATGTACTACAGAGGTTGTTGATAAGAGTGGAGGGAGGGTTAAGAAAATAAAGCAAGTGAGTGTGTCAAGTGATTGTGATACGGACAAAAGATTCAAGGGTGTGAGGATCCAGAATTATGGATGACATTTGGTGTATGATCTTATTTTGTGCTTCTTGTTTTGCTCTTTTGGTGGTGCACAAGTATTCCTAATCAAAATTGCATAAGTATTCTTAATCATTTTGATTGTTAAGTGATATGTGAGTATTTCACATGTAAACTCCTCATTCCTAGACCCTCATATTTTGCTTGTTCAATGATATGTGAACTTTATTGCTTGGCTGAGCCAAAATTCCTTCAGTACCAAAATCATTATTAGTAACCAAGCAAATGGTTATACGATTCAACCTGTACCAACTCTATGCCATCTGCTATGGTTAGTAACCAACAAGATTTTGATTAAATTTGAGGCCATCTGCTACAGCGATTCGTTGCCATCAATTATCTGCTACTAGATCATAATTTTCAGTTTTGTTGCCATTAATTATTTGTGTTTTGTTGCCATCAGATTAGAATTTTCAGTTTGTGTTGCATAAGTTTTCGGTACAACAGTGATCTTCATTTTGGTACAACGGTGTTCTTCACTGAAATGAAAATTTTAACTTTTTACTGAAGCTGGGGTTCCGATGAAGCTAATCACTTGCTGATGCATAGAAAGCTACCAGTTGTTCGCTGGGTTGGTGGTGTAGAGTTAGAGTTAATTGCTATTGCTACAAGTCTAATTTGATTTTCTTTAGACAATGTCTATTCAATTCTTTGCATATGCCATACTACTTTATTAATAAGTCTGCTTGATTCTATTACTTTGTGAGCAGGTGGAAGAATTGTCCCCAAGTTTCAAGAATTAACACTGCAAAAGCTGGGCTGGGTAATTTTTTTTCATCATTGTTTTTCTGATAGTTTATTGACTAACTACTCTATTTTCCATGGCCATGTGTGAGTGTTAGGCTATGAGTTGTAGCATATCCTTAGTGTGTTTATCTCGGCCAGCATATATCATGAACTAGTTGACAAGTATGGCCTTGCTTTTACATGATTAATAAATGCAGCAATTTGGACATGATTGCAGAAGCTCGAACCAATGTGCTTTTTCTGCTTGATGCAACATATATGAAGGAATGTTACTGTATGCACTGAGTTTCACAAGCTTGTGAAGAAATGTGTTTTAGAATTTGCTGCTTAATCCTTCTAAGCAAAAAAGTTGATCTTGTGTCTATTTTCATAGCTCAAATGTTGGACAACTTTTGGGTTGAATTTGATTTGAATGTTATAATGCAACGTGAATCTCAAATATTGGTAGCAAATTGTGCTTAGTGGCCTGCAAATCTACCTTCTAGAGGAGAAGGGAGGGCGAGTTCCAGATATGATCGAAACAAGTTGATTTCAATTTGACCTAATATCAATTGTATTGTAATTTTTCACATCCAATTGAGGTTATGTTATTCAATTGTATTCGATGTGAATGATATTGTTGTTGAAAGTTCTGAATGTATGAATTCTGCTGCTATGAACATGTGGCAAATATTCAAAAAATAAAATAAATGTTGCTTAAAATTTTTGTATATACTATGCACCAGTTACCTTATAATATGTATCGTTTGTATTAAAACATGCACATGTTTTAAAATTTCTGAATATGAATTATGAAACGTTTCTAGGAGATCATGTATAGGTCAAGTTATAAATCGCATCTGTTTTGTTAAAACATGAATATGTTAGTCTACAACTAGTATATGTTATAGTTTACACGGACAAAGAAGACTAAAATTCGACAATTTGAACTCTGCATTAATTTTACAACATGTATTATTTAAATAAAAATACGCATAAGATTCCTTAAAATTTTAGTGTCATTTTCATATGAATCCTCGTCGTTTCAGAACATCTTGTGGAGTCCAATGTTCAATGTTGCCTGATTCCTTAAAAGTTAAAATCAAAAAAATTATAGATCCAACTCCTGAAAAAAGTCATACATACAGGTTATTAACAGTTGCAGCATTTAAGGAAACATGTACAATTTCTAATTCAAAACGAACAATAACCAAAAATGAAAGTTAAAGTCAAACACAATAAAACTAACAAGTACATATTGGATTCTACCATATGCAATATATATGTAAACATATGCAGTTCTTAATTAAAAAATGAACAACCAACATCAATTTTTTTTTTTAAAAATAGTCATACACAACATAACTAACAAGTACACACGAGATTCTAACAGATGCAATATATAAGTAAACAGATGTAACTTGTTATTCAAAACGTACAACTAACAACAAATTAAAACAAAAGGTTATAGACAGTTTAACTAACAAGTACACATTTAATACTAACAGATGCAACATATAAGTAAACAGATACAACTCGGAATTCAAAACGAACAATCAGCAAAAAAAAGAGGTCATTCACAAAAGGTCTATAGACAATACAACTAACAAGTACAAATACTAACATATGCAACATATAAGTAAACAGATGCAACTCGTAATTCAAAACGAACGATCAGCAAAAAAAGAGAAGAAAAAAGGAATTTCACAGTAAAACTAACAAATACATTTTGGATAATAACAGCTGCAACATATAAATAAACGAATGCACCTCGTAATTTCATAAAGCGCAGAAGACCATCAATTCAAAAAGAAGGCAAAAGGCATTAATGAGTACAATAAAAAGGCATATCCAATGACGCTAAACATAGGCCACCACAAATTCTACAATCCTACATGCTCATCTTTTCCTACATCAATGGAAAATTGCACTAGAAATTTTATTGGCTAATTTTATTGTGTTAATTATGAACTAAAAATAAGATTGCACAAGTTAGTCACCATCAACATCAATGGAGATTGTTCTTCAAACGAAGAGACTATATATGTAAAACATAGATACATTACATACCTCACAAGTAATAACTATGCTACATACAATAAAATTTCCAATCACTTACATCAAAAGACAAACTGAAAACCAATCCCACATCAAACCTCGCTGCCAAATCACACTAATTAGGTCTTCACAAAGATTGTGTTCACTGTTCCCGTGCTACAAACCTTTATGAACACACCCACACCCATATGCAAAGGTATACGGAAAGAAGGCAGCGATGAAAGGTATACGGAAATTGGAACACACCCACACCCATAAACAGATGACATCCTACCAGTGACCAATTCATCCTTCCGGCGAAGGCTTCTATACCAAAAAGAGGAATCGCCAGTACATTGTGGTTATTGCTGGAGAAATCTCCGAAGATAGAAGACGATGACATCTCTGAGGAAGAGGAAGGAGGTCGCGTGGGGAGGAAGAGAAGGCGATGTCGAGCAAGAAGGAGGTGGCGCCGAGAGGAGAAGGAGAAGGCACAATCAGATTAACGAACTACTCCCTCTGGTCCACTATATATGGCCTCTTTAAATGGGCACTTAGTTTTTTGAAAAGAGAAAAGAGTGGTGGAGGTTTAATTGAAAGTGTAAAAAGTAAAATGGGTGGATGAAAATAACCTAGAATTTGCTAAAAAGGGAAGGAGACAAAATAAAAAAAATCATCCATTTATGGAAAGAGGACCATAATTAGTAGACCAGAGGGAGTATAAGTTTGGATCTGAACAAAATGGGCTTGGCCTGTGAAAATTAACCAAATCTTATTAATTGCAAATCAGTCCCTGGCCTATCCATAATCTTATGGACAGGCCGCCTTTTATGAGACTTTCCCATGTGCAAACATAACCTTTTTTGAAAAATTTAGGTCGGACTTGAGTGAAAAGTCAATTTTACCCCTCTGAAAAAATACATTTATTATTTTAACCCCCTAGCCCTAATGCTTCTTCTTCTTCAACTGACGCTGATTCATTGCAAATGGCATGAAGCTTCTGATTGTTCATAATCATAACTCGTACTACTTCCCTCCTTGATATCCTCATTGTATGTTGGTCGGAAAACATTCTTCAAGTTGAGTTTGGAAACGGGGAGATCATTTTCCTCAGTAATCGCCTAAATTCCACCAAACTCATCAATTTCCGAGTTTAAAGTGAAAATCCCATCCATTGTTGCATCCATATTTTGTGAAGTTAATAGCCCTCTGCCCACAGATGAAATACCCCCCATCCCGATGATGCAGTTTCTGGGTTTGAATTGAGGTCGCTGCTTCTTCTTTGACTGACGTTGGGGACAGAGACGACGGTGACGTGCTTGATCCGTACAGCCAGGATCACGACAACTTCATCACCGTCGTCGAGCTCCACCAGATCTTGACTGGCCTCGGCAAGCGGTTGTCCATCTAGTGGGAGGCCTGATTTTGCAAATCATAGCAGGATCGGCGGTGTAGGAGCCACTTGGATTGGATACAAAGGCATTCAGAGCGTCGACGCTAAGGTCTCGTATGCGAAGCAGAACTAGTTGCTCGGTATCTTTGCTTGGCATATTGGCCAAGATGATAACTGGATACTTTCCAAGCAAGGTTAGATCCTGATTTTGAAGGCAGAGGCCGACGGCAGTGCGGTGGCGCCACCAGAGTATAACAACAACGTGAGGAAGGCCCAAAGGACATTTTATATTTTTGTATTTATCTTTTCAAATTTGTTTTTGGCCAAAAGGGCATTTTGTTATTTCCAGTCAGTCAATGGTCGAAAATAGCTAGTCAATGCCAGAATATAGTCTGTAAGGTTATATTTACACGTAAATAAAGTAGTTAGGGTTATATCTGCACTAAAAAATATCTCAGGGTTATATCTGCACTTTCTCAATTATATAGGGTTATATATGCATATTTCCCTAAGTTTTTTTTATACCTTTTTAAAAATATTTTTCCTTCAAATTTTCATGTACAACTTATTTTATGCAAGTTTTAAGTGTTTTGGTCGGTATGCAACTGGAGTTTTTTTTGTGCTGAGAGTATAAATCGCAGGTGCTTCATCAGATGCTTGTAAGTGCTTTAAATGTAATCGAAGGTGCTTCATCAGCTGCTTGTAAGTGCTTTAAATGTAATGTTTCTTTTATAATTTGTGTGCTATAAAAGGAACTTGGTGCTTAGAGTACAACTTGTAGGTGCTTCAATCAAGTCTTGTAAGTGCTTCAAATTTAAGTTGTAAGTGCTTATTTTATAACTTGTCTGTTATGAAAACAACTTGGTGCTTAGAGTATAATAAGTAGGTGTTTCAAGCGTCGCTTGTAAGTGATTCAAATGTAGCTAATATGTGCTTCTTGTTGGACATATATTGATTATATCATGCAAAAAATTAAACAACAGAATTGAACGAGCAATTAACATATGAAAGAATAATAAACTTTTATTTATTATTCAAGCATACAATTGAAACGCTTAAATTACAAATAATCAAAGCATAAATCACGTTTCAAGTAATGATGGAGTCACGAGTAACACTCGCTGCCCTTGAAACGAATGAGTCCCGTCGTGGACATCGTTCCCTAGGATAAAACCATCGAAGGTAACAATTAACACGTAAGAGTTACCTCGGATTCACGCAAGGCCCAAAGGACTATCACCTCGACAGAGCACCAAATGGAAACTTCGAGAAAGACAAACAGAAGACTCAAGTTTAAAATATGAAGGGACTTGAGAAATGGTGTGTATTTTCTGACTGACTTAGAGGCTCTATTTATACTACTCTAAGAGACCCTAATCATGGAAACATGATTTTCTGATTTTCTGTAATTAGAGAAGAATATTCTCCAATCACCAACTCACCAAATCCGAGACATTATATGAATACTCGAATCAAATCTGCTGGAAAAGGAAGAAATATTTGCACAAATATTCTTCATCGTATTAAACATGGTAAACCGCATATTTATTTAAGACAAGATATCTCACAAAATATGGAAGTATTTTGTTCTTATCTCTTAAGAATTACACACAAGCAATTCCATATATATTATGCAGTTGGGCCTTCCAGAGACTTCCATGCGGTCCATACGCATTTTGGACAGTCCAGAGAAAAACTAATTTGGCCCAATTTCCGCCTAATTTTTTCTCTTTCAAGAGTGACATTTCAAACATCCATATCTCATTCACCCTTGATCCGTTTTGAGAGTTTGAATAGTCGATTTTATAGTACTCGTGGAGGAGAACTAAAAAATGACATCCACCGACCCAAAATCCATTTGAGTCCCACTCAAACGAAGCCCAAAAAGTTGACAAATTTTAACCTTTTAACCATCATTTTCCAACAATCCCCCACATGAATATATATTGATGTAGGAATCAGAACAATCACGTTAGACACGGAGTTTGACTTGGTGATAGATTCATTTCGACAGCATAGATGCTGCATAGGATAAGTAGGTGTCACCCTTTGAACTTTCCCTTGAGAGAGTACACTTAGCCCACTGGTTAGGAAGTAGACGCGATGTCCTTGAACTTCCCCTACCGCTTCTGTGAACGACAATGCACTTCCCATAGACATCTTTCCTAGCCCTAGCGCTTTCCTCGGTTGTGTCCATTAATCAAGCCATGGCACACGCCTAGTTCTGTAAGGTTTCTAAGGAATTGCGTCCCAATAATTCCCTTTCGAAGCGGCCACACTTCTCGCTTACATAGGTGATTCTTGGCGTAAGAGCAGTTCCGTAAACTATTGCGCTCTTTCGAGTACTACATACTCGATGCCTTGAATCATTAAAAGCAATTTAATGCTTAACCTCTATTCACATCACCGTTTCTTCATCATAGGAATAAGACAGGAGGTATGAAACCCCCACAGTGATCGCGATGGGTCTTTGCAGTTTAGTTGTCCCTTTGAACCTAGATCTTGGGATCTCCAGTCACATAGGTTGGGTGTCCACATACGTAACCCACCATTTATTGGACTTAGTCATATTCCTTTCGATGAGTTCTCAACTAACTCTCGATTCAATTTCTTCGTCAAGAAATCGATTGAATCCTTTCATCAAAGAATAACAACTCTTATCATATTGACCTTACATAGTCAACATCGATAATTCTCGTAGAGAGTAGTCGTCCAATGGTAAAGTGTCTATGTCAAGACACACCATCATCGATATGGCTTTAAGCTACAAGCTTTACGCTACACCAATACGCATAAAAGTGCTTTGGTCATCCTAGGGTATATCTTTCCCAATTTTTGTCCAACACGATGGACTTCGATTCCTCTATGAATCTAGCAAGAGAGAACCATTTCTCTACACAACTCAAGCCATATCCACGAGTCTCACACACAGCTAGTTTCCAGTGATCTTTTCTAGATTACTCGTGTATCATCTTACTATCCATTGTAAGAATTGTCTAATGTGCACTTTAATAAGTACATCAGACTATTAATGACTCTTGAGTTATCTTCTTAAGAGACACCTCGCCTTTACAAAAGGTAACTCACAATGTTTAGAGTCATTCCATTGAATATGACATATCTCCAAGAGACTCAATCATCGTATCAATTTTTCTATCAATGAGAAAACCATCAATTCAAAGACATAAATGACATGATCATTTTTCGTGTCCCTTAGCATATCTGCCTTCATCAAACTCATTGATTCAATAACACTGGCTAAACAACAATTAGTTTGGTCACATGATGGGTCATTTAGGAGCATTGAGCTTTTCATTTTTGCTCTATTCAGATTTTAATATCTAAGTCTCCAAATAACCATTTAGGTCCATTAGATGTACTTCTAGCTTTCACAAAACCTTGATAGCAAGTACCATCACCCTTGGACTCATTCTCACGTCTAGAGAACGCCCATCAAGTACACAAATATACTTACTAATTGTTCAAATCTACTAGTACTCTAGTGATTTGCACTCATGGTAGATCAATCTCTCTATTGATCACCACTTTCCACAAAAATTATTTCATGGAATCTCGTTTCCTCGTGGGTTTATCCCTGATCCTTAATGATTTCATCTATTGACTCTTAAGTCCATTTAAGATAAATCAGGATCTTTAACAGAAACTTCCACAAAATACATTTTCCATCAAGATATATTTCTAGTTTTTGTATAATATTTCTTGTGAATTTCAAGAAATTGATAGCACTTCAACATTGTGCATATCTAGTAAAGATATTGTTTAAGTATTCCTTTTACTATATCCGCAATACGCCAACCCACACATTCGAAAGAACTTTTAGGATGGCTCTATGAGGAGCTTTATTTTCCTCCTTCTTGGGGTATCTTATTTAAAAGATCGCCAGCCAACTTAAAGGCTCCCCCACAACGCTTGATCATTTCTAGCAATGACCTTGCAAATGTCTACATTGTGAATCACATTCCCCAAAGGATTCTATGTATTCACATCATGGTCACAGATAACCTCATATGTTTTCTGTGCATCACGTTAGTGGTTTCGTTAATATACAAACCCAACATACTAAAAGTCTGTGTGTTCAATAATAAATCAAACACTAGGTTCTTACCCATCAAATTTCTTTTAGGGCTAGATCATTTCAACAATCAAAACACCTTCATGTATTGATCTTTTATCGTGAAAGTCTCTCTCATTCCTTCAACTCCCTTGGGATTAGAGATAACTAAACTTCCAGATCTCAATTAATCGTTCTTCCTCGCATGACCAATACCACCACCAATGTAGTATTAATCAATCGAGGATTCGATTAACTCTCACTAGGGCGCAGTGTGAGTTTACCAACTCCACACAATTTCATGCCCATTTTAAAGCCAAGTTTCAGTACAACTGTACTTTACTTTCAGACAACTCAAATCAAACTTGAGTGCCTTTATGCTCGAAACACATTCAAGTTCATTGCTCGACTCAAGTTCGAGTGCATTGCTTGACTCAATTTTGGGTTTACCTTTTTGGTTCGAGTTAAAGTCCTCCCGACTTGATCAACTTGATTCAAATCTCTCGTGACGACTTTTCACCTCAAGTACCTATCAAAATTCATATCGTCGTTGAATTTTTAGGTTTTTGTCTACCCCCCACATTGGGCTGGTTTTATTAAACATCCCCACATGTGTTAAGTTTCTCAAAACCTCGTGTCTTGGGGTTTCTAGACTGAATGTCTTAGGATTTCTCATCTCAGAATTATAAGGCTTTCCAACCAAAAATCTAGAGAATTGACCAACTGTCTTGGGATTCCCTATCTCATGATTCTTAGATTTTTCAACCATAAATCAAGAGATTTGACCAAAAGTCTTGGGATTCCCATTCTCAGGATTCTTAGTTTTCCCAACCAAATTCTTGAGATTTCCCCCTCAATTCTTTGATTACAAATAATCAAAGGTTTTTAGCATAGTCATGATAACTCATGCTTTAGGGTTTATACCATGGCTCACAAGAACCAATACCCTAGACATAGTCGTAAACTAATGTCTTCATGTTCACATTTTTCAGGTCATACAAAATAACCAGAATATGTTGAACTTCGAGCCCATATGCTCTATCTGTGCAATCTAAAAATTGTCACTTGTGAGCCATATGCTCGTAAATGATCAATCAAGATAGCCAATTATTGGGACAAGCCTTGTCGAACCTTTCATTGCATAAAAAAGGGCACTTTCCCAAACAATTAATACAATCATAGCATATAAAAGCATAGTCCAATTTTAGACACAACATAGATCTAAAAGTTTTGTATATGCAGCTAAATCAAGTCCCTAAATGAACGAGAGCACATCATGGATCAAATAACCCAATGTCATATACTTCATTCATGCACGAATATATTACACTCTTGGGAAGAGATGTCATGTTTAAGTGCAAATGAAGTTTACCATTTTTTCGCATGCGATTCTCAGACCAAGCATATAAAAGTCATGAATCACTAGCAGCACATTCTCACACAAATATGGTTTAAACCTTTAACCAACATGAGCAGCCCACACAACCAAATTATTATACCTTGCAAAATAGGTATTTCTACATTTGATCAAGTATTTAAGCAAATACTCTAACATTTCAAGGGCTTCGGAAATTAAACATATCTCATAATTTCCAAACATATGTACTGCTTTCATGTAATTGAATAATAATGTCTGATCTCATATTCTAAACTCATGGCATTTTTTTTCAATTTAATCCAATCTTTCATGCAAAGAATCAAATATGATTTCTCCCCATATCAACATTTAATCTCATAAGCATGAATATCACGGAATTAGCACATTTCCATAATTGAGCCATGTAATTTAACATACATGCTCAACTCATTTTCCCACATAATTAAGGGATTAATATAACCAAATCCATTTACTATCAAATTCGATAGCCTTAGTGTACTAGACATATATGTGCACATATTATTCACACAACTCTCTTTGTAACAAAATCATGTTCACGTCCAGATTCACGCAAATGGTTATCAAATATAATTCAAGCAATATATGTATATATAGCATATGCCATGATTCACTTTAATTAACGTGTATACGTACCATAGTTTGCAAAACCGTGGTTACACTCTTGATTCTTTCATGTTGCCAGGCAAATCCTGCCGTATCTCCATGCCTAGTTTCCCTTCCATAAGAGATATACAACCGTGTATACTCAGATTCACCAATGCGTACATACAAAAGATTTCCATCGTTAAATATATGTACAAATCTCAAATATCGTAGTATAATATTTTATACATAACAAATTGCTCAATATGATTTTGTTGTAAATAACCAAAACCATTATCATGCATAATTTTGCAAACATACAATTTCCATAAAACATGCAATCCCATGTGATTTGCGCAGAATTACAAATCATATGCATATTTTCGATAAATATGGCATGCAGATGGTATGCCGATTAATGAATATATCAGGCAAGTCGAGCAAGTAATATATGCATTATTACCTTACATAAATATTCTGCAAGTAATATATGCATACCATATTTATGGAAGCATTATTACCGCATGATTATTTTGACTACATCATGATTCTTCACGCATACATCTTTTGACCAAATCAATATAAATCAACAAATATCATTCGTTTCAAGACTGTTGGACATATATTGATTATATCATGCGAAAAATTAAACAACAAAATTGAACGAGCAATTAACATATGAAAGAATAATAAACTTTTATTAATTATTCAAGCATACAATCGAAACGCTTAAATTACAAATAATCAAAGCATAAATCACGTTTCAAGTAATGATGGAGTCACGAGTAACACTCGCTGCCCTTGAAACGAATGAGTCCCGTCGTGGACATCGTTCCCTAGGATAAAACCATCGAAGGTAACAATTAACACGTAAGAGTTACCTCGGATTCACGCAAGGCTCGAAGGACTATCACCTCGACAGAGCACCAAATGGAAACTTCGAGAAAGATAGACAGAAGACTCAAGTTTAAAATATGAAGGGACTTGAGAAATGGTGTGTATTTTCTGACTGACTTAGAGGCTCTATTTATACTACTCTAAGAGACCCTAATCATGGAAACATGATTTTCTGATTTTCTGTAATTAGAGAAGAATATTATCCAATCACCAACCCACCAAATCCGAGACATTACATGAATACTCGAATCAAATCTGCTGGAAAAGGAAGAAATATTTGCACAAATATTCTTCATCGTATTAAACATGGTAAACCGCATATTTATTTAAGACAAGATATCTCACAAAATATGGAAGTATTTTGTTCTTATCTCTTAAGAATTACACACAAGCAATTCCATAGATACTATGCAGTTGGGCCTTCCAGAGACTTCCATGCGGTCCATACGCATTTTGGATAGTCCAGAGAAAAACTAATTTGGCCCAATTTCCGCCTAATTTTTTCTCTTTCAAGAGTGACATTTCAAACATCCATATCTCATTCACCCTTGATCCGTTTTGAGAGTTTAAATAGTCGATTTTATAGTACTCGCGGAGGAGAACTCAAAAATGACATCCACCGACCCAAAATCCATTTGGGTCCCACTCAAACGAAGCCCAAAAAGTTGACAAATTTCAACCTTTTAACCATCATTTTCCAACACTTCTTTTATAACTTATGTGTGCTTAGAATAATAACTTGGTGCTTAGAGTACATCTTGAAGGTGCTTCAACCATTGCTTGTAAGTACTTCAAATGTAACCTATTAGTGCTTCAAATGTAACTTATAAGTGCTTCTTTTATAACTTGTATGCATTATAAAATAGCTCGGTACAACTCGAAGTGCTTTATAACCACCGCTTGTAAGTGCTTTAAACGTAACTTGAAGCGCTTCTCTTTCAATTTGTTCGTGCTATGAAAATAACTTGGTGCTTAGAGTACACCTTATAGGTGTTTCAACCCCCATATGTAAGTACTTCAAATATAACATATTGGCGTTTCTTTTATAACTTGTGTGTAATACGAAAACAAGTTGGTGCTTAGAGTACAACTCGAAGGTGCTTCAACCACTGCTTGTAAGTGCTTCAAATGTAACATATATGTGCTTCTTTTATAACTTGTATGTATTACAAAATAACTTGGTAAGAGTATAAATTGAAGATGCTTCAACCACTGCTTGTAAGGGCTTCAAATGTAACTTATAGGTGCTTATTTTATAACTTGTATGTATTACAAAAAAAACTTTGTGCTTAGAGTACAACTCAAAGGTGTTTCAACCACCGCTTTTAAGTGCTTCAAATGTAACTTGTGGGTGCTTCTTTTATTATTTTTTTGTGTTATGAAAATAACTTAGTGCTTAGAATACAATTCATAGGTGATTCAACCACCATTTATAAGTACTTCAAATATGACTTGTTGGTGTTTCTTTGCAGCTTTTGCGTGATACGAATACAAGTTGGTGCTTAGAGTACAGCTCGAAGGTGCTTCAACCACTGCTTGTAAGTTAAATGTAACTTATTAGAGTTTCTTTCATAACTTTTATGTATTACAAGATAACTTGGTGCTCAAAGTAAAACTTGTAGGTGATTCAAGCATCGCTTGTAAGTGTTTCAAATGTAATTTGTAGGTGTCTCTTTTATAATTTGTGCGTCTTATGAAAATAACTTGATACTTAGAGTACAACTCGTAAGTGCTTCAACCACCACTTGTAAATGGTTTAAATATGATCTCTTTTATAACTTGCGCATGCTATGAAAGCATCTTGGTGCTAAGAGTACAACTCGTAGATACTTCATTCATTGCTTACAAGTGTTTCAAATGTAGTATGTACGTGAAGTGATGCTATGCAACCAAGCAACAATAAAATAATATGTTTACCTCTCACAAAATAAAAAATATTAATTTTATTTCAAAGGGCCATAAATCCAAATAGAACTGCAAGATTTTCACTTCTTCCTCTCACAGAAACTAAAAAATCACCATTTCCAACAGAAGCTTCCAAGTTGACATAAAACTTCCTTTAATACGAGAAACAGATATAAGTACATCTAGTTGGGAAAACACACACAGCTTAGAAGTGAGGAGCAGCCAATTTCAGAGAAAGAAAGGAAAATTACTGGAATTAAAGACCAGATAAGGTTCACAGCTAGACTGCTAGCTTGAAAAGCACTGCATTGTTTTACGTGTTTCATGTGCAACTTGTAGGTGTTTCATGTACAACTTACAAGTGCTTAAAGTACAACTTGTAGGTGTTTCATGTACAACTTACAAGTGCTTAAAGTACAACTTGTAGGTGCTTCGTGTAGGGCTCTGATTATCTTTTCGGATAGGCTCTGAAATGAGTTCCATGTGATCCTTCTAGGATCCAATTTACTAAAATGGGATAAAGCATATACTAGTTAATGTGAACTTAGACACAATTTCAGTTTGCAACTCAAAGAGCCAATCTTAAGTTCAACACACCATATCTAACTATAATAGCAGATCCCGTAGTTATGGACAAAGGGACTCACATTTGACAGCCAAACATCTATCGGCAGGTCCCCTCCAAGGCGCATGAGCCTACACTAGTCACTAATTTGTTGCTCAACCTGCAGAAAGTAGCACATATCAGTCTACAACCATGCATCCTCCATTGTTAAAAGTGCCAAGCCTACAACAAATACTATGAAACAACACAAAAAATTCAGTTATAAAGCTAAAACATCACTTTTGTTAAGTGTAACCTTCTTTAAGAAATACATGGATTTAGAAAGTGTAGCCAAAAAGGTACGGAAACCTACCTGCAGTTCCAGTGAAACTGGATACTGATAGAATAGATAGAATATCCTGATTGATTTTAGATTAATTAGGATTGATACTGTACATATATAGAACAGTCTAGGTTCGATGTACTTAGTTCCATGTACTCTATTTATTCATCTATAATAGACACACTAAACATGGTGAATTACACTCTTTCATGGTATCAGACAGGTTTCATTTTTTTACTTCGTTCTAATCTTCCGCCATTTTTTGAAAAATCTTGAACCTTCCAAAGCTTTCATGGCAGACTACCAGTTAAGCTATTCTATCCTTATTCATATGTTGCAAATCAAGCTCAATTCCGGCAACTATATGATGTGGAAGTTGCAAGTTCAAGTGCTCCTCGAATCCGAGGGTTTCTTTGGCTTCTTGGATGGTTCAATTCCAAAGCCAATGATTGTAGTCAGGGGTGAATCCTCGGCTGCTGTTTCTTCTCAGACCAACGACGACGTCGTCGCAAAATCCCAACCCGCGTTCAACACTTGCGTGGCGTAGGACAAACGACTCCAAGCTTTGCTCCGGTCGTCGCTCACCGAAGGGGCCATGCTAGAGACCATTGGTTGCGGCACGGTGATGGAGATGTGGAACTCTATTCCAGCGGCGTTCGACAACGTCTCGGCATCTCGCAAACTTCAACTCCGGGATGAGCTCCATACAATCCAGCGTGGATCCTCGTTGGTAATGGATTTTCATCGCAGGTTCAAGGCTGTTATTGATGGACTCGCAGCCATGGGTGCTCCAGTTTCACCCAGAGACCGTGTCATGATTTACTTGTGAGGCCTTGGCGCCAGATTCAGTGAATTCACAAGCGTCCAGTTGGCCCAGATGCCATTATCGGCGTACTCCGATGTGGTTGCACGAGCCCACAGCCACAAAATCTTCACCCAGCCTCCTCCGGCGCGGGAACCGGCTCAGCATCTGTTCCAGTAGCTTTCGCCGCCTCGTCTGCAGGCCTGTCTAGCGTCCAGGGTTTCTACTTGTAGGCGCGTGACACCCACGCGCCGCCCTCGGGTGCGTCGACCGCCACGCGCGGCCGTGGGAATAGTTCTGGTCGGACCGTCCGTTATTCAGGTTTTGGTGGTGCAGGTTCTGGTCGCAGAAAACGTTAGAATCCAAAATGCCAAATTTGCCACAATTTCGGCCATATAGCTCCACAGTGCTCCAGGCCCTCGTAGGCACCTCGTCACTCTGACACTGCCCATCTTGCCGAGGCCTTCCAGTCTTCTGTCTCTCTTGAAGATTCAGCCTCAGATTGGTATCTGGACTCCAGCGCAACGAATCATATGACTTTCACTTCCTCTGGCATGGATAGTGATGTCCCCTATTCTGGTAATCGTTCTGTCACTGTTGCTAATGGTCATTCTATTCCTATTTCTCATATTGGACATCATTGGTTTTCTCGTAATTTTCCGTTATCTGATGTGTTGGTGGTCCCTGATGTTACAAAAAATCTGCTTTCCATTAGTAAATTGACTAAGGATATGAATGTTGTGATTTATTTTAATGAGGATTCGTTTGCGATTTAGAACTGGTCCACAAAAGAGGTCGTAGGCCAAGGTCGATGTGATAATGGTCTTTATGTGCTTGAGAGGGGTGGTGCTGCTTTTGTTGCTCATGTTAAAACCAATAAACATAGAGCTTCTTTTGATGTTTGGCATGCTAGACTAGGGCATACTTCCATTTTAGTTATTTCCTTGTTAAATAAACTGAACCTTGTTGATGTGGTTTCTTTACCGCCTAAACCTGCACTTTGTTCGCCTTGTGAAATGGCGAAAGGAAAACGACTTTGTTTTGTGGACAATCCTAGACGGGCACATGCTGTCCTCAATTTAGTGCACTGTGACTTGTGGGGCCCTGCTCCTATTTTATCTGATAGTGGATTCTCTTATTATTCCATCTTTGTTGACGATTTCTCGCGATTTACCTGGTATTATCCATTGGCACAAAAATCAGATTTCTTTGAGACATTCTTGCAGTTTCAGAACTTGGTTGAAAACCAATTTTCTTGTTCAATCAAGGTGTTTCAGAGTGACAGTGGTACAGAATACACGAATGCACGCCTACGATCCCATTTTTCAAATAAAGGAATCCTTCATCAGATTTCTTGTCCATCCACACCGGAGCAGAATTGTAGGGCGGAACGTAAACACCGTCATGTTGCAGAGATGGGATTATATATGCTTTTCTCCTATGGCTTGCCAATCTCGTACTGGGACGTTGCCTTTGCCACGGCTACCTACACCATCAACAGGCTTCCCACTCCTGTTCTTCGTAATGCCTCATCATATTCTCTTCTATATGGTCGCCATCCAGACTACTCAAACTTTCACCTGTCGGGTGTATCCTTTCATTCGGCCATTTGCTTCTCAAAAAACTGGCCCCTCGCAGTACTCCATGCATACTCGTGGGATATAGTGCTCGCCATAAGGGTTTTCACTGTCTGGATCCAGTCTCTAAGAAGGTCTATCTCACTCGGCATGCTCGTTTCGACAAAACTTCTTTTCCATTCGTAAGTGATACTACTCGCACTGCCCCTGAATCTCTGGGCGTCTCAATGTTTATTGATATTGATTTGGATGAGCTGTCTAGATCCCCTACTGCTCCTCTACCACCTACTCAGAATTTGCCTGGGTCAACAATCCTGACACCCTTGTCTCCTTTGCCGCCATCCCCGGCTGACGTTCCACTGCTTTCTCTACCGAGTATGAATCATCGTATGACCACTTGCTCTTAGACAGGTTGTCACACGGCAAAGCAGTATCCAGACTATGTGATGTCAGGGTTTCTTGCGGTATTACTAGCACATACTGAACCTCGAGGGTATCGGTCTGCCCTTAAGGATCCTCACTGGGTGGCTGCCATGGATGAAGAAATGGGTGCTCTTCATCAGCAACATACTTGGGATCTTGTTCCACGCCCTACTGGTATCAACATCGTTGGCTCCAAATGGGTTTATCGTCTCAAGCATCGCCAGGATGGTTCCATTGATCAGTACAAGGCTCGACTTGTTGCGCAAGGATATTCTCAGTTGCCAGGATTTGACTTCACCCACACTTTTAGTCCAGTCGTCAAGGCATCCACAGTCAGAATTATCTTATCCTTGGCCACTACTGTCTCTTGCCCCCTTCATCAATTAGACATTAAGAATGCATTTCTTAATGGTCTTCTTGATGCACCAGTCTACATGGAGCAACCGACCGGTTATACTGGTCCCGTTGATCCTGACCATGTTTGTTGTCTTCGCAAGGCTATCTATGGTCTCAAACAAGCTTCTCGGGCTTGGTTTCAGCGATTCAGCTCCTATTTATTTCATTTGGGATTCCGGTACAGTTCTGCCGACACTTCCTTGTTTGTGTTCTCCCAGGGATCGAAGATTATATATCTGCTAGTATATGTGGACGCCATCATTCTAACCGGCAATGATCCTACTCTCATTCGTCGGTTGATCACCCGTACTGATCGTGAGTTCGCCATTAAGGATCTTGGTGCGCTTCACTATTTTTTAGGCTTGGAGGTCTCTCGATCTTCTTCTAGACACTTTTTGGGGCAGGCTAAGTATGCGTGGAGATACTTCAACGTGCGGGCATGACAAATGTTGTTCCTGTTTCCACACCTTTTGTTCCTGGCTCTCAGCTTCACTGCACCTTGGGGTCTGGGTTCTCGAACCCCAAGCTTTATCGCTCCCTGGTCGGTGCCTTGCAGTACTTGACCATCACTCGCTCTGATCTCTCCTATGCGGTCAACGCTGTTAGCCAGTTTCTTCAGTCGCCTTGAGAGGATCACTATCAGGCTGTCACTCGCATCCTTCAGTATGTCAGTGGAACGCTTCATCATGGTCTGTCTTTTCGACCATCTCCTAGTGGTCTTTCCCTTCTGGGCTCTGGGCTGATACTGACTGAGCTCGTTGTCTCGAAACTCGGCGTTCCACTTATGGCTATGACATTTTTCTTGGGGGCAATCCTGTTTCTTGGAGTGCTAAGAAGCAACCAACAGTGTCTCAATCCAGTTGTGAATCTGAGTATCGTGCTATGACGAATACTGCTGCTGAACTTACTTGGGCGTGTAATCTGCTTAAAGAGCTTCGAGTTTCCCTTTCGTCGCCGCCTCTCTTGCTTTGCGACAAAGCAGTGTCATTTTTCTTGCTCAAAATCCGGTTGCACATAAACGGGCAAAGCATATAGACATCGACTACCACTTCGTTCGTGAACTTGTTGCCTCTGGTAGGCTCCGTGTTAGTCATGTTCCATCCTCCTTACAGATTGCGAATATTTTCACTAGAGGTCTGTCTCACAATCTTTTTGATCTGTTTCGTTCCAAGCTTTGCGTATCCTGTAGTCCTACGCTTAGCTTGAGGGGGGTAGAATAGATGGAATATCCTGATTGATTTTAGATTAATTAAGATTGATACTGTACATATATAGAACATTCTAGGTTCGATGTACTTAGTTCTATTTACTCTATTTATTCATCTATGATAGACACACCAAACATGGTGAATTACACTCTTTCATATACAAACTAGCGCCGACTTGTCTCTGCTGATACATATTCACTATTTTACAAACTAGAACATCAAAATTTGGGCCCTAGAGACAAATTGCATCAACAAAAAGTCAGAATTAAGAATGAAAGAAACGGAACCTGATGATAGTCAGCTATGCATTTTCACAACGGTTTTTCTAACGAGTGTCCATGGGCACTCGTTAACAACTTCAGATTCCATCGAAAACTGTGTTATTAAATGCAAATAGAGTTAATGATCAATGACATCCCTCAAAAACTTACATTCCCTATGTACTATTACATAGTTTTCGATGAATTTGCATTTAATAACAAAGTTTTCGATGAAATCTGAAGTTGTTAACGAGTGCCCATGGGCACTCGTTAGAAAAACCGTTTTCACAAATACGTGGTGAGCATAAAGAATCCCCACCCATGATTTTTACAATTGAGTACTCGAACTCATCAAATCTAACAAAATAAATGACCAGCAAAACCACCCTTATCCACGCCCTCACTAAGTAATTTTCACACCATTCTCGTCCCGATGAATGCTCTGCTTGAACCTCAATCTTCGCCCGTTACAACGATGGAGATGTTATTTCAACGAGGTCGATTGGAGAATTTTGCTATGCTTTATAAGGGCCAATCGATTTGGTGAGAATGGGAAGCTAATTGAATCAGTTGGGGATGAAAAGTTCATCAAGACTTGAGATATGGGTTCTTGGTAAGCTGATAAAAAGGAGAGGGCCAGAGGAGAAAGAACGAAAGAGGTTCAGCTCCAGCCAGGAGTTTTTCTTCGCAAATGGGGAACATAGTATGTGACCCGATTTCATTTGTGTCTTATGACTCCGTAAATACGACCCGCGAGTTTTTCATTCAGTATAGAAAATCAGCATCTAATCAAACTGTTAAAAAAATTTAACGGCTCGGATATATTCTCACGTAAAATAGTATTCTCAGTTAAATGGGTGTTCTCATGTAAATATAAATATAAATATAAATATAAATATAAAATATATATAAATATAAATATAAATATAAATATATATAAATATAAATATAAATAAATAAATAAATATATATTTAAATATTATATATATATCACTGGAGAAAATTTAAAAATATATTATTTTTGATAGAAATATATCTTCTAAAATAACGAAATGTTTGGATTTTTTTATACAATGATAGAGTACTTTTTATAGAAATACGTATACATATTATTTATTTACAAATGTACGACAAAGTCTTGTTTTAGAACGATTAATTGTTAATTGAGAATATTTTATAATCAGGAGACTAATAAGGTAATTTGATATTTACTTTTATTTATTTCAATGAGATAAA
Source organism: Rubia yunnanensis (assembly GCA_037428765.1). Lineage (NCBI taxonomy): Eukaryota > Viridiplantae > Streptophyta > Magnoliopsida > Gentianales > Rubiaceae > Rubia > Rubia yunnanensis. Next base: position 64,359,530 of record CM075065.1, read on the forward strand.
TATAATTATGATAACCTTTTAAAATTAATATCAATATATAAATAATTACTTTTAAAATAATTTGAATGAAATATTACAAAAATAATTAATTTGTATTGTATTCAATATTTAACTGTTTCTAACTAAATTAATTATTTCACTCCATAACTCATATAATTTTCCTTAAAGGACTGAACTTTAAAATTTTAAATAAAAATTAATCCCAATATTTAATTAATGATGTCGCGCAACGCGCGATGGTGCTCCACTAGTTGTATCAAAAGTGTGGTTCCTCTTTTCAGCACTTCTTCTTCTCTCTCTGCAACATATCGAGTTCTTTTTCTTCTCCGATGATTTACTTTTCTCTCCAGTGATTTCTTAGCCTCTTCTTCGCTTCTTCTCCGGCGCCGCACTTTCTTCACCTCATCTCTACGTTTCTCCGCGATTCTCCAACCGCTCATTTCTCCGATTCTTCTCCGGCGTCGCTATTTTGTTTCTTCATTGGTTGTTTACCGTTCGCAGGATGAGGTATGTCGTATATCTAGGGTTTATTTTTTACATTATTATTACTCGGTTGTTAGATTTGTCAGATTTGGTATGTATGTTCTTCATTTTGTTGAGCATTAGAAAGTCATAGTTTTCTAGTGTTTTGAGTTGCTATGTGCGTATTCTGAGATCTGGTTTTGAAGTGCCCTCTTGTTATTATAACAAACTTGTTGATTGTTCGTTTTGAATTACGAGGTGCTTTAGTTTGCCTATATGTTGCAACTGTTATTATCCAACGTGTACATGTTAGTTGTACTGGACTGACATTTTTTTTCTTTTTGTTTCACTGATTGTTTATTTTGAATTCCGAGCTGCATCTGTTTACTTATATGTTGCACTTGTTAGTATTCAACATGTACTTGTTAGTTTTACTGTCTATGACATTTGTTTTCATTTGTTGTTAATTGTACGTTTTGATATAAGTTGTATCTATTTACTTATATGTTGCATATGTTAGTATCCCGTGTGTACTTGTTAGTTGTGTTCTGTATGACTTTCTTTTTTATATTGTTGGTTGTTCATTTTGAATTAAGAACTGCATCCATTTACTTATATATTGCCTCTGTTAGAATCTCGTATGTACTTGTTAGTTTTATTATGTTTGAATTTTATTTTCATTGTTGATTATTGTTAGTTTTAAATTAGAAATTGAACCAATTTGCTTATATGTTGCAACTGTTAATATCCAATGTGTATGACTTTTTGCAAGAGTTGGATCTAATTTTTTTTTTTGGTTTTATCTTTTAAAGAATCTGACAACATTGAAGATTAAACTCCACAAGTTGTTCCGACATGTGGAGGATTCATATAAAGATGACACTGAACTTGAAAATTCAAAGATGATCCCCTTTTGAAGATTAATAATTGATTCATTGTATTAGAAGTTGTTAGTTAATCTAGATAGGAATACTGTTGTAAGTGTACGTTCCCTAATGGAAGATTTCTGTCACGAGTGCTTTATCTTCCATTTTTTTTAGATGTTGAGAGCCCCTCTCATGTTTGAAATTAACAAAATTTGCATGTTTTTTATACAAAATATTAAATGCTTTGCATGTGTTGCTTTCGCGCCGACAATATTTTCTAGTGACCTCTCTTTAATTTAAATCAGAGAAATTTGCTCATGTTTTTGAAAACAAACACATGTTTTTATGTAATCAATGTATATTGTACGGTATTAAATGCAGTACATATGAAAATTTTAAAAACTACAAAATTATGTGCCTCTGTTGTGTATACTATAAGAGAGTACTAGTTGTAGGCTAACATATGCATGTTTTAACAAAACATAAACGATTCATAAGGTAATGTATGCAACACCTCATGACAAGGTTTTTCTATTCATAAAAGGAATTGATAATTTAAAATCATATGTGTGTTTTTGTTTAAACAATACATGTTGTAAAGTAACTAATGAAAAGTTAATATGATACTTTAAAATTGTTAAATTTTAACTTAACTTAAACATGATCTCATAGAAAGGTTTCATAATTCATATTCATAGATTTTAAAATAAGTGCATGTTTTAATACAAACGATATGTACTGTAAGGTAACATGTGCATATTATATACAAAAATTTTCAGCAGCATTTAGTTCATTTTTTGAATATTTGCCACATATTTTTTACATGTTCATAGCAGTAGAATTCATACATTCAGAACTTTCAACAACAATATCATTTACATCGAACACAATTAAATAACATAACCTCAATCGGATGTGAAAAATTACAATACAATTGAAATTCAATTTTAATCAAATTGAAATCAAGTTGTTTCGATCAGATCTAGAACTCGCCCTCCCTTCTCCTCTAGACGTGGGAAGAATTTTGGATCCTCCTAGTGCTCTCAACGTCGACGTCGGCGATTCGAAGCTCGCCTGTGGTGGCGTAGCTCCTTTGTGCCTTGGCTAAACGAAGTGACGCGGATGGTGTGGTGGCTCCGCTAGAGAGATTGAAGTTTGGGAATGAAGAAGAATGGAGAATGGAGAAATTTGCAGAGATGGGAGTTTGGGGAAGAAAAATGTTCCGCGTTTCAATTTGGGGAAGAAGGGTTACTTAATTTGCATTAATTGTATATTGATCTCTGGCATGTCCATAAACTTATAGACAGTACGCCTGTCAGGAGACCCACTCATAATTTAAAATAGTTAAACATCAATTTTTTTAAAAGACGTCAAAATTGAAATAGAGTTTCTTATATTAGACCGCGCTTAGACCAATCATGATAAAACACATTTTATAACTTTGAAAAATCAGATTATAATTATTTATATTTTAAGATATATTTTAAAAAGTATTTAAAATTGTGAAAATCTTGTTGCAACAATGGAAACAAACATCAAATCACCTCATTCGTTACATTAGTTATAAAACAATCGCATCTAAGTAATCTAACTGTTGCACACTTTAAAACAAAACTTTGTTTAAAAATTTACATTATAATATGACACATATTTTTTTTAAAAAATAAGTGTATTAATATTAAAAAAAATCAATTCACACTATATATTGAAACATTAAGGTATACATTATCTAAGAATCTTCGAAAAAAACTTTAATACTCCAGGAGTATAAATAATAAAAGTGACATGAAAAACTGACACATCTATTAAAATGAGAGTATAAATTAAAATTGAAAACTAAAAATGTAATATATCACAAAGTAGTATCAAAATACATAAAGTATCAACATTTAACATATTAATATTTTGACAAAGTCTTGTGCGAGACGGTCTCGCAGCGAGACCAGGGATTAAATTGTTAAGAATGTAGCATGGGATTTCAAATTGAAGTTTTAAAAGTTCAGGGGATGGATGTGTAATTTCATTAATTTACATATGTACAAATAACAATATTTCCTCTTCTCCCATTATTTTCTCACGCATTCTCTCTTCTCTCATTTCTTCTCTCTTGTGCAACTGCCTCTTTTTTATGTTCCTCTCCATTTCTTTTTCATTTTCCTTCAATTCAACCGTTCCTTTTCTCCGTTTTCTTCCATGTTTCTTGAGCAGGGAAAAACACAGTGACTCAAGGAAGATTCGCTTCATTATCCGATGAATTTTTTGGTTATAGCTTCAGTTTCTGATGACCTAACACAATACAATCTTCCTTTCATGTTTATCTCCGAAGGTAATGTATTTGTTCAGAGTTTTTATGCATATTTTGTTTTTTTTCAAATTTTGTTTATTTTTTTGGTTCATGTGATTTTCTAGGGTTTATGTTGTTCACTGTGTTAATATTTGGGAATTTCTCTACTTTTTGTGTTTTGTGAGTTGTTTTTACGGATTTGTGCTAATATTTGTGTTGTTGTTGCTGTTTGTTAGATGTCAAAGGAGATTTACATCGTTGTTGCTGCAATCGAGGAGCAAGGAGAATTTGTAAGTCTTCTTAATTTTTGGCCATGATGTTTTTGGTACAGGTATTGACCTTTTAGGCTTTATGTTTGATGTTTCAGGTTTTAGGTTTTAAGTACTGTTATCAGTGTTAGTGTGATGTTTTAATCTCATCTCTTGGTACATGTGGTGATTTCATGCTTAGGTGTGCAATTGATGTTTAGTTTTGATTGTGTGGGATATGTTAGGGTTTTTTTACGACTTTTGCTAGTTTTGTGTTATTGTTGTTGATTCTTAGATGTCTAAGAATGTCTTCCCACTGTTGCTGCAATTGAGAAGGAAAGGGGATCTATAAATTTTGTTATTTTGCATATGTGACTTTTTAAATATTGTTGTTGATGTTTCATATTTTATGTTTGATCTTTCATGCCTAGGTTATAAGTATTGTTTATCTGTGTTGGTGTGATGATTTAATATCAGTATTTGATGCTTGTAGTGTTTTAAATGTGCAATTAATGTTCTGTTTTGTTGCTTTAATTGTGTGTGTGATATCTTATGGTTTTGTTACGATTTGTGCTAGTTTTTTATTGTTTTTTCTTAGATGTCTAAGAATGTTTGCCCATTGTTGCTCCAATCGAGAATTAAAGAGGATCTGTAAAAAATATATTTTGTAGATGTGACTTTTTAAATACTGTTGTTGATGTTTCATATTTTATGTTTGATCTTTCTTGTTTAGGTTTTAAGTACTATTTAGGTTTTAGGTTTTAAAAAAAATGGAAAGAATGGCATCTAGCCTATTCTGGGGGAAGTGTGAAAATACTGAAAGAAAAAGGTGGAGATCTTGGAAAAAAATGTGTTTCCCCGTGGGGGAAAATGGCTTAGGCTTTAGAGACCTAAATGCAACAGTGGAAGCTTTTTCATGTAAACTATGGTGGAAGTTGCAACAAAACAATACCCAATGGGCTTCTCTTTTATGGTCTTTACCTGACTCATATAAAAAATCCCACACATGGTCTAGGATTAGTAGAATTACTGCTAGGGCAAATAGTGTTTCTAGAGTTATTTATGGAATTGGGGACTGTTCTTTTTGGAATGCTAATTGGATTGGTAATGGAGCCTTATGCTATAAATGGCCTGAAGACCTGAATATTCCTTTTCAGGAAATATCTCTAAGGTCTTTCATTATTGACAAAGCTTCTTTTCTTCCAATACTGGAGCCACATCTGGCTACCAACATTTTCAATACTTTGCAGACAGTCACCTTGGATTACTCACACAAAGATAAGCTTGTCTGGACCCTCACCATGGATGGAAACTTCTCAATCAGGTCAGCTTACTCTCTGTTCAGACAAAGAAGACCTGAAATCAGAGATCTTCAAAAGGTTTGGTCTCCTTTTCTTCCTGGAAAAATGTCTGTTTTGCTATGGAGAGCACTAAACGGTATCTTACTATTTGATAATATCCTCAATAGGTTTGGTTTCTCCCTTGCTTCTAGATGCCCTATTTGCATGAATCAACTAGATAATCTTGAACATTATTTCAATTCATGCACATCTTCAAATGCTGTTTGGCAAAAAGTCCATTCTCTCCTACAGTTACAACTAATTGGATTCAGTAGTCTAAAATATAGAGTGGAATTCTTTTTAGCATACAAAGCTGAATCCAAGATACATGCTAATTTGATTGCTGTTTCCCTAGTTGCTACAATCTGGTTCTTATGGATTTATAGGAACAAAATCATTTTCGAAAACATTTCTTTTTCTGCTGAAGCATGTTTTCATGACATCAAAGGGATGATTTACCAAATTTTTACAGCTCATCAATTTTTTGGGAGTAGAGAAAAGAACAAGAGATGGATCCAGGCAAAAATCATTCCACAAATTTCTAAAAAGAAGAAAAAAATAATTTCTACTGTCAATTGGCAAAAACCACTAACTGGATACAAAATTAATACGGATGCATCTTGGAAAAATGGTGGTTTTTCTTCTATTGCAGTGATAGTAAGGGACTGGAGGGGGGTTTTAGTAAAAATGAGAGTTAAATCATTCCACTGTCTTGCTCCTTTACATGCCGAAATTATAGTAGGGACTGGAGGGGGGTTTTAGTAAAAATGAGAGTTAAATCATTCCACTGTCTTGCTCCTTTACATGCCGAAATTATAGCTATTCAGAGTGCTTATGAAATCTGTTCAGAACTTTCCTTACATACCTGTGTAATTGAATCAGACTGTCTAACTGTTGTTAGGGGTATTATCAACCCCTCATGCTGTCCTTGGAAACTTTTCTCGCTCTGTAGTACACTTCACAAAGAACAGCTCACAACCCCAATCCAATATATCCCTAGGGAAGCTAACCTACCTGCAGATTTCTTGGCTAAATTTGCTATGGGAAATAATCTTCAGGGGGATGTAGATATCATGTCAACTCCAAGTTTTCTTCACGGTCTCCTTTCACTGGATAATATCAGATTCCCAGGGATTAGAATAGGAGCCTCTTAGCTCAATCGTATGCTTTCATAGGCTGATCCATTGACTCAGGAACAATTGCTAAATTTACAGCTGCCTCTATCACTTCTCCTTATCTTTTATGGTTGCTGTACTCTCAATTCTTTTCACTGTTAGTATAGATACTGCTGTTTTCTTCATGCTGATTCTCAGGTATCTAGGGGTTAGCTCGGCTAGGACAAAATGGATTCATGTAGACATTTTGCTGAAGATGATGCTGCAAGGAAGTTTAATTACGCTACCAGGAAGCTGAGAGGATACTGCTGTAATCTTGCTAAAATGATGCTCGCTCTGCAGTCCAAGTGCTGCTACAAAACTCATATAAAAAATGGTCTGCTTATCTATGTTCCTATTGTCTGAATATCATTGACAAATAGGGGTTTCGACAACCTCGATTCCCCGACTCGTTCGTGATATTACAGTACATCGGAATAATAAGATAGACCTCTTCTGCCACTTTGACTAATTCTTAGTATTAGTTTCTTTTTGTATAGGTGTATACAACGCTTTTGTAAGAAATTTCTTAATTGATTCAAGAGCTCTTAGGGCTCTTGGATCATCAATTGGCTGATCTTTTGTAAGGAACAAACTCATGCGGCGCTATTTTGGCTTTTAATTATAACGGTTAGGGGAGCCTAATATATTTCCCCCCATCCTCGGATGGTCTTAAACTAAAAAAAAGGTTTTAAGTAATATTTATATGTGTTGCTGTGATGATTTAATATCAGTATTTGATTGTAGTATTTTTTTATCTGTGCAATTGATGTTCAGTTTTGTTGCTTTGATTATGTGTGTGATATCTTAGGTTTTTGTTGCGATTTGTGCTAATTGTTGTGTTGTTGTTATTTTTTATTAGATGTCTAAGAATGCTTGCCAACGTTTGCTGCAATTGAGAAGAAAAGAGGATCTGTACAATTTTTGTTTTGCAGATGTGATGTTTTTAATACCGTTGTTGATGTTTCATGATCTTTCATGTTTAGATTTTAAGTAATGTTATTTGTGTTAGCGTGATGATTTGATTTCAATATTTGATGCTTGTAGTGTTTTAAGAGTGCAATTGATGTTCAGTTTTGTTGTTTTTATTGTGTGTGTGATATCTTAGGGTTTTGTTACCATTTATGCTAATTTTTGTGTGGTTGTCGCTGTTTCTTAGATGTCCATGAGCACTTGCTCATTGTTGTTGTATTTGAGAATGAAGTAGGAACTATATGTTTTTTTAGCTCTAATGTTTTAGATACTGTTGTTGATATTTCTGGTTTTATCTTTGAGTTTTTAAGTTTAAGCTCTAAGTATTGTTCTGTGTGTTGGTGTAATATTTTTAATTTCAGTGATTGATGCTTGTGGTGTTTTCATATTTAAGCATGCAATTGATGTTCAGGTTTGTTCTTTTGATATTTTAGTGTGTACTGTTTGATGTTTTTAAATTTTGAGATTGATGTTTTAAATACTGTATTTGATTTTTCTCAATGTAGTTGTTAATGATGTTATCTTTACTATTGTGATTTTTTAAATACAAATATTGATGTTTTAATTACTGTATGTGATGTTTTATATTATTTCACAGGAATACTTTCCAAGGCAGAGTTCTATGATATCATTGATGAGATATTTTAAAAAATGCAATGAGGAATCATGCTCCTAAAGGTGTTTCCTTGAACAGAGGACCGGAAATTGACCTTTAATCATTGCGTTGATGGAGTAAAAGAGCCATCATTTTCGAAACTAACAAGAGAGAAAGCAAGTCTATGAATAAGCGAGCAACGAAGGAAAACAAGTCTGGGGAAAATAGAATTTGGTTGTTTGGGACGTATTGTTTTACAATGATTCTTAAGTTATGATGGTTGATTGTTAGTGTTAGTGTTGAGGCACTTGATTCTTATTGATGTTTTAGCTTGATTTGAAATTTTTCGGTTCGTAGGTTAGTGATTTTTTAGGGCATTTGAACCCTTTTGTAATGAATGGTGTTTGATGGTTCGATAGTTATGGTAATTGACATTTTTACATGTTAATGTAAAACTTCAAATTAAAGTTTGCAACTTTTATATGGTAATTTTATATGTATTTTTTAGTGTCAGTGATGATTCAATGAATTCCTTTGATTTTGAGTTGTCATTGTATGATGTTTTATGTCTTCTTCAATCTGTAATTTACGTAAAGTAGTACATATCATTCTACATATGTAAATTATCATGTAAAAAAAAGATCAGTGGATAGAAGTGGAACGTCAAAATAGTTTTTTCAAATGCTACAACAGTGGAATGTATATTTTCATCTTATTTTAATAAGATGTTTTACAATGTTAGTTTGATATTTTAATTTTCTAATTTGATGTTTATTAATTTTTATATGATGTTGAACTATTATAATTTTATGTATTTATTATAATTATTTAATTTGATGGCTTAGAGTTTTTATTTGATGTCATTTATTTTAAATTTGACGTTTTATCACTTAAATGTGAATTATAGTCTTAAGGCCCAAACTTTTGGCATGAACCCTGTGTCTTGTAACCGTAAGAGTCGCCGAAATTTTGACTGGAACCCTCGTCGGAAAGGCACACAAATCCTTGCTCGGACCATTTCTGTAAAATTGCAGATTAATCCCTCACTTTAGGCGCATTTAATAAATTTCAAAATCCCACTCCCAAGGCTGGATAATCTTCTCTCTCTTCAAGAAACGCTCTCAGACACGGTTTTCAAGACATTTCTGGTAACAGTTTCTCTGTTTCATCCGCCACCGCCGATAACGGCTTTCTGCCGGAATTGGCCAGCCATTTCCTCTGGCACAAGGCGATCTGCCTCTGTTGCCGGCCAATATGGCCGCAACTACTGTTGATCAAGATCCCCCTAAATCCTTTGCTTATGTTCTACAAAATAAATCCCCGCCTCTTTCCAAATCCCTTCCCAATAACCCCGAAATTATCCCTAAGACTAACCATTTGGGTGACCCATCATGCCTGTACTCGGAGGACCAGATTGCCACCCTTTCCGCTCACTACGCTAATGCATTGGTTGGAAAATTTACGAAAGGGAGGATATCGATGGAACTTCTCGAGCAGGCCTTCAAAACGATTGGGTTCGAAGGTAAGTATCAACTCGGTTCTCTTGATTTCAAGCATGTCCTAATTAGGTTTGAATTGGTTAATGACTATCAGAGATGTTGGATGAAATGTGTGTGGAACTTCAATGGAATCTCTCTAAAGATCTTAAAATGGACACCTGATTTCTCTACCCATATTGAATCCCCAATAGTCCCTATTTGGTGTACAATTCGAGAGGTTCCCCTGTACTACTATAACACTGCGTCGATTGAAGCTATCGGGAACAGTATTGGCAGCTTTATAAAAAATGATCTAGCTACAGATTCGCTAACTAGGCCTTCAGCTATAAAATTCTGTGTCGAAATAGACCTCCTGAAACCCCTGAATCAGTTTATTAGGTTGGGTTTTGTAAGCAATAACAGAAAATATAAGGTAGAATATGAAGATGTGCCACTCTATTGTGATCACTGCCTAAAACTAGGTCGCTCCCAGTCTCATTGTAAAGCTAAGATTCTGCCTAATGATGAATTAGCTCATGACATTAATCTTGACCTAATCCTTCCTCAACCACAGTGGCATCCTACAGGGAAAAAATTTGAAAAGGCTCCTCTGATTATTGACCCAATAGAGGAAACTCCACCCCCCTTAATGGTTAACCTGGTAGAATCTTCCAATAGAACCCATCAAGACCCATTACACAGCTCTCCCTCCCAGTCAAACTTTATCACTGGTACTTCTCCTTCCACTAATTTGCATATTCAGTCAAGTCCAGATAACTCAATCTCTAGACTGCTGCATGCCACTGCTTTATCCAAACCAAAGGTACAATTATATGCTAAAGATGATATACAGGTAGGGACTTTTACTATCCCTATGAATAGTCCACACTGTAATGAATCTCTCTCCCAGCCTAGATTTTTGGGAAATAGATTTTCTGTTTTACAGGATCTTGTGGATGGTTCCAATAATCTTAGACTTAATCTGGAGGCTGACCAATCCACTGAATCTGAACCTGTCAATCAAGACCTAAATCTGAACTCTTCGGCTTCTACAGGTAAGCAACAAGGTAAGGTGAAACCAAAGAAGGCTACCTATCTAAGCCAATTAAATAAGATGATGCTTAGATCAGCAACAAGAAGTAATAAATCTGTTGAATTATGATAGTCAAGCCTCATATAAATGTTTTAGTGTGGAATCTTAGAGGGATGAACACATCAATGCTTAGGCTCTCTAATCTGTGTAAAATTAAGAAAACTCAGCTTCTTTGTATTATTGAGCCAATGCATGATAACAGTCTTTGTCAGGTTTATATGCAGAAACTCCCATTTGATCAAAATTTAACATTACAGAATGGGAAAATATGGTTAATGTGGACTAATTCCCTATCTATCTCTCTGATCTCACATCATGAACAATTCCTGCATGTCTCATTTCTGCATCAATTGTTTAATTGGAATATGGAGGCAGTGTTTATATATGGTCTCAGGAATAGGGAGGGTAGAAAAAGTCTTTGGACAGATTTACAACCTCTTTCCAGGGGTGACACAATTTTTATTGGAGATTTCAATTCTATTACTTCTTTGTCTGAATATAGGGGTCCTACCTCCCCAGCTTTGGGAAGTATTAGAGATTTAATTGGTTGGATTAACTCGAATGGTATTCAGGAAATCCCAACAGTTGGTAATCTCTTTACTTGGTGTAATGCTAGACTTAGGAATCCTACATCTAAGAGATTAGACAGAGGTCTGAGTACCATGTCCTGGTTAACTAAATTTTCTTCTTCCTCTATCCAAATCCTGAATAGGCAGACCTCAGACCACTCACCACTTCTTCTTCACATATCCTCTCAGGTTACTGTCTCCCCTAGACCTTTTAGATTTATTGATGCATGGTTTCAGAGGATAGAATTTACTGATTTAATTAAAGATTGCTGGAATTTGCCCTTAGCTGAATCAGGTATGATGAGATTCTATTTAAAATTGATTAGACTTAAGAAAATTCTTAAGAGATGGAACAGAGATACATTTGGTAATATTGATCAGAATGTTAAACAAGCCGAAGAAGCCCTGAGGTTGCAGGAAATAATCTTTGACAGTAATCCCATTACTTCTGAAAGGGTTAGGCTAAATGAGAAAAATGCCCTGCTTCTAAGGAGCCTAAAAGAAAAAGAAAAATTTTGGAAGCAGAAAGCTAGGCTTAAGTGGCAAAAACTTGGAGATAATAATACCAATTTCTTTCATAAGACTGTTCAAGAAAGAAATTGCAAACTGCAGATCACAAAGATAAAAAATGAAAGAGGGCAGTGGATTGATTCTCAGACAGAAATTCAAAGTTCAGCAGTTCAATACTTTTCTGAGCTACTTTCTGAACCTGCTCAACAATTTGATGAGACCTATTACCCCCATTTCTAGGTCAGATCCCAAATATTATTCAGGAAGGGGATAACCAATTACTTGCTAGTCCTGTCACTGAATTTGAACTAGAAAATGTTATAAAAGGATTAAATAAGAGGAGCAGCCCTGGCCCTGATGGTTTTTCCCCTAAATTTTTCTCTAAATGCTGGCCTATTATTAAATTTGACCTAATTTGTGCTGTGAATGATTTTATTGCTGGTACAACAATACCAAGGGGTATTTCTAGCACATGGATCACTATGATCCCTAAAAAACCTACCCCTTGCTCTTTTGAAGACTTTAGGCCTATTAGCCTCTCCAATGTGATTAATAAAATTTTTTCCAAGATATTAATGGAAAGGCTAAAACCTTTTATGGAAGTCTTGATCTCCCTGAACCAAACATCTTTTATGAAACATAGGGATATATCTGATAATGTCTTATACTTGCAAGAAATAATTAGATTTCTTGATAAGAAATACAGAACTCCTAATTGTATGTTGAAATTAGATCTGAAAAAAGCTTTTGATAGGATTAATTGGAACTTTCTCAGAAATATTTTGCTCAAATTTGGTTTTAATGGAAAGTTTTTAGAGGCTGTAATGAATAACCTGTCAAATGCATATTTTTCTGTTTTGGTAAATGGTAATCCCGTAGGTTTCTTCCAGGCTTCTCGGGGTATAAAACAAGGTGATCCACTATCTCCTTTCCTCTTTAATCTATTTTCTGAAGCTTTCTCCAGAAGTTTAGCTTTTATTTTTAACAATAACAAAATGGCTAGCTTTCAAACATCTGCTTCTATTCCTGTGATTTCCCACCTTATGTATGCAGATGACACTATGATTCTAATGCAAGCCTCAAGGTCGAACCTAATTAAAATTAAAGCTTTCCTTGAGATATTTGAGAATACATCTGGCCAGAAATTCAATTTCGATAAATCTGAGTTTTACCTAAGTAAAACAGCAAGTTTAGCTAAGCTAAATCAGGTCAGAACTGTGCTAAGAATGAAAAAGGGATCTTTTCCTTTCAAATACTTAGGCTGTCCAATTTTTAGAGGGAGAACTCTAATGAGATATTATCATCCTCTATTAGCTAACATTGACCAAAAGTTGCAAAATTGGAAAAATAAATGGCTTAGTAGTGGAGGTAAATTGGTCTTGATAAGGTCTTGCCTTTACTCAATTCCTCAACACATTTGGTCTGTTACTAATCCCCCTAAATGTATAATTAAAGCAATTGAAAAAAGACTGGCACATTTTTTTTGGGGGAAAACTCAGGACAAAAACAGGAGAGTGTGGAAGAAATGGGCTAATATTGCTAAGCCAACCAAATTAAATGGATTAGGATTTAGATCTATCAAGGCTATAGTCAAGGCTAGTTCTGTCAAACTCTGGTGGAAATGTCAAAATGGCTCCTCTCTATGGTCTAAATTTATTTGGGCATTGCCACCCTCATACAGAAAATCTGGCACATGGAAAAGGATTTGTTTGGTGAATTCTTTTGCAGAAGCTAATTCACTGATAATACATGGTAAAGGGAGCTGTAGCTTTTTAGAGGCTAACTGGTGCCACAGTGGCCCTCTAATAAACTACATTCCTGACAATATTACATCAAATATGATGGATATTTCAGTGGCTGAGTTTGTTAATAATAAGTCCCAAATTTTAGCCCAGATTTCCCCCTTCTTGGAGCATGATACCTTGATTTTTTTGCAGGGGGCTTAAATCCTGGAGGAAAGACAAGATAGAATGATTTGGAAACCTGAAAGTTCAGGTAATTTCAATTTTAAAACATGCTACAAAGCCTTGACAGCTGAATCAGGTATTTCTCTGGCTAGTTCTGTTCTCTGGAAAATCCCTCATCAAAAAAAGGTAACTATTTTTACTTGGAAATTATTGCATGCTTTTCTACCTTTTGATGAGGTGCTTATAACTTGTGGTTTTAGTTTGACATCAAAATGCCCTGTATGTGAACACTCAGATTCGATTCAGCACTTCTTTATTAACTGCCATTTAGCACATGCTGTGTGGACTAACTTTGCATCTAGGATCCATTTTAACCTGAATTCTTGCCATACCATTCCTCAGAGGTTTGCCCTTTTCTGGGATACTGATGATTTACCTAAGTTTGAAAGTATATACTGTAAATTACTGCCTTCACTCATCTGCTGGGGACTTTGGAAAGCCAGGAATGGTTTCCTCATGGACAATAAGCCCTTCTCTTTATCTTCTATTTGCAGAGAGATTCAGGATCAGATCTTTCTTTCCCTCCAAGTGTGTCCCCCAAAACTAATCAATTCTAACCCTATTCCACCTGGACTTACACATCTATCTCCTAAATTCAGACCCCCCCTAAGCCTAATTTAGCAAAGATCTTTTGGACTAGACCTAACTCAGGATTCACCAAAGTTAATGTTGATGCCTCTTGGACCCCAAACTTAGCCTCGATAGGTCTGATTGCTAGAGATTCTCTAGGTAGTCCTACATACATCTGCACCTCTGCCTCCACAGCTATGACTCCACTGTTAGCTGAAATTGATGCCATTTTGCTCGTTTGTCAGATTTTCTCTCATCTGGACCAAACTTTTATAATAGAATCTGATTCTAAACTTGCGGTCTCTATGATAAATGATCCCTATTCAGCTAAGTGGGAACTCTTTGATAAAGTTTATAAGGTGAAAGCTGCTCTTGGAGGGGCTAAGTTGATCCATGTCCTGAGGGAGGCTAACCTAGTGGCTGATGCCCTGGCCAAATGCCATTTTCATTATGGTCCTATACTTTCAATGACTAACACTCCGACACACATCAAAGGGCTTATTATATTGGATAAACAATCTGTTCCATCTGTCCGTATTCACTGAATTCCTCTGTAATCTAGAATGGATTCTGCTGAGTTTTGTATGTGTTTTTGGCAGGTTTACTCACTTATCAACAAGCTCTCGGCTAAACATAATGGGATCGGTCTCTACTGCTCTGCTCTCGGATGCTCTGTTGCGCAGCTGTACTACTGCTCTGCTGATGAACAAAAGTGATATGCCACCACTGCTGCTGCTCTCCACCTTCTTGGAGTTCAGTTCTATTTTGTTTCTCTTCCCCTACTAGCTGACATTGGGATCTTGAATTTACTTAAAACAGATGTAAGTAACCTGGCCGAGGGAGAGAATTAACACTTGGGGTGGAGATTCTCTTCCTTCGGATCGTTACTTCATCATTACATACTACTGTATAGTTGTTAATAGGTTAATCGTAGGCTACTCTCTTGTCTTAAGTCTAGATATCTAGACAACTCATGTACAAGCTGGTCTTTTTATATAGGGCATGGGGAACCCAATACATAACTCCCCCACCTTATGGGTGTTTTTAATTTTAAAAAAAAATAAATTTCACCCCGAATAAATTATATTTATAGTTCAAACCCCCCGAATTTTATTTTCTCTTTACCTATTATCATCTCTAGTCTCTGGTCTCACCATGAGACAATCTCGCAGGAGACGAACTCAAATATTTTAGTTTTACGTTAAGACATCAACTTTTACTTTAAAATACTACCTCTGTTTTGCTATGTTTGACACTCTAACTTTAGGTGGTGTGATTTTTGCTAGTTGAAATGTGTGGAGAGAACTCAGTGTGGAGAGTGTAAAGTTAAATATAATGCTAAAATGACCCTAACTTTTGACTGAAAATGCAAGTTTTACTGTAAGTTTATCTTCTTGATGCACGGACTGTCTTGTTTACACCTATGAATCTATGCTACATTTTGAAATGTTTAATTGCTGCTAATAGGACACTGGTGTGTGAAAGGAAAAGTCTTGCAATTAATTAAATTTTGTTTTGCAACTCCTACTAATTATGGATTCAATGTTTCTTTTAACGTCATGTTGAACTGAAGATAGGAAACACAAAGTAGCCTTTTTTTTAAAGTAGCTGTAGGAAAGTTTTTCTCTTGCTCATTCTGCTTCATATCAAGTTTTCCTGTTCCCGTATTTGCAGAAATCTTCACATTCATCTTCAAAACTCAATTAGCTGGTCATGAGCTATTGACAGTAGGGGTGTTCAAATTGCCCGACCCAACCCATTTTGACCCGTTCTATTCGGGTCGGGTAGGTTCAATGACCCATATGAGTTAAAATGGGCCGGGTCAGATTTTGACCCATTTGCAATTTTGCCTAATTTTCTTGAAAAAAATATTTATAAAGCTAAAAATATATTTTAAAAAAATAAGTTTACTATTTTTATATGATTTTGATCAATTTGGGCAACCCTTGATCCTATCCAACCCGACCTAAACCTAAACTATGGGAATTTTGACCTGACCCGCCCCGACCCATGAACACCCATACTTGAAAGGACCCAATAGCAGCCATTCTCGGCACAACTGCAGGAGGGCTATGGAAGATGCACCATGGAACGAGCAGAAAAGTAAGAGCCTTCTATAGCATGCTGGAGAAAGATGATATCGGGGTGGTTGTCCAAGAAGGGTGGTATTAGGGTGGTTGTCCATGTTGGAAGGGATAACCGTGGTGTATGCCAAGGACTTGAAGTTCTGCAAAGGATCGATGCAGGTGTGGTGTAGTAGATTTTAATTGTCGATTGCTCTTCCTTTATCCCTTGGTGCCTCATTGTCGTATCTTCTCATGTAATGTATTGGATTTAAGTGGTTTAAGATCAAGATCCTATCTCATTTGGACAATTGGCTCGTTGAAAGCTCTTCTTCCTCGTGTAAATTTTGATTCTTCTTTATACCGAGAGAGCTGTGAAAATTTTGCTTGTGTTGTAAGATCTGCGTTGTATGATTGTAGTGCATTTCCGAGTAAATACTGTTCTTTTTCTTTAGATTATCATTTATGAATAGGTCTGATTCTACCTAATGTTTTTTATAGTGCTGATATAACCCTAGAAATAAAAATTAAGTGCTGAAATAACCCTAGAATTCATAATTAAGTACTGATACAACCTTGTAATTCTTGCAAAGTTATGATGGTGAGAGGTTAAAATCGTCCAATTTTTTAAATACTAATCAGGGGTATTTTAGTAATTATTGAGATGGTCAACATCGGATTTTCCAGGTCAATGCCGGAATATGGACAAAAGGTTAGAACTGCACAATTTTGCTAAAAGTTAGGGTTAGATTGAGACTTTTTCATTTTGAAGGGTTATATTGACACTTTTATTCAAAAGTTAGGTTAGAAGTGTATTGTACCCTACAAAGTTTAATAAGTGATTGAAAATGATTCACTTTTTACCATAAAAAGAAAAATATCAATCTTAGCAAAATATTAAAAAAAATGAAAAGTGCACCAAACTAATAAAATATATTTTATAAAAAAATGACAATTTAATTACAACATTAAGATGTGTGCATCGTGCAGGAATGTGAGGAAAATTTTAATATGTGAGTTTCTTGATTCGGAATGCTAACTTACAAAATTTCTATGATCCGAAATCACTAATTAAAACATTCCTTTTCTATTTAGAATTCCATTCATCTATAATAAGAGTATAATAAGAGTGTGTCTCTTGAAACACGGTATTTCCATAAGTTATGGAAAGACCAAAGTTTAAAGTGTAAATTAGAAGAAATTAAGATAAAATTTTTGGATCGGGTTATAAATTTTATAACTACTACACGTTGCATAATAAATATTTAATATTGCAATTAAGACCTTTTATTTTTTATTATTAATATTAAACCCGTCTTTCCATAAACCTATGAAAAGACGGTATTTCCCAAGACTTTGACCTATAATAATTGTAAATTATTTATTTTAACATTCATTTTACTATAGAAAATTTTGTTTAACATAACTAGGGTCTCTTGCCGTCTGATTTCTCGACCAAATTTCCTTTAGCTCATCAAAATTTAAAGGAGTTTAAAAAAATGTATCATGAACTAGCATATAATTTTCTTAAACATAATCCTATCTCTAATAACAATTCAAAAAAATATATAATTACAAAATTGTAAAAGAAAAAAAATAGTTACAAAAATTCAGTGTTAAAAATAGAGTGAAAAAGTGATACTTGAAATCACATTTGTAATTGAAAAGTACTACTCACAATGATAATACTTTCTTCTTTGTTTTTGGTAAAGTATACTTTGTTGCTTTATGTTTTTAGTTCTTTTTATATTATGCTATGAAGAAAGTATTATGTTACACCGTTTAATTGTTAGATCAATCATGAAAAATATTCTTTTCTACTATCATTTTTAGAATTAAATTCTAATTATTTATATTTCCAGATATATATTAATATATTTTTTCAAAATTATAGGAAGTTCGTTACAATAAATAGAAACAAACATCTAATCTTCCCATTATTGATATTGAGTAATTCTCCTGACATACAGCCTGTCCATAAACTTATGAACATGCCAAAGACCTATTTGCAAATTAGGGAAAGTTCAAAAATTCATGGGCTAGATTGAAAAGATAAAAATTCTCTATTAAAAATTCTATCCTCACGTCTACTTGAAGCCGACTCCTGATCTTTAGAAGCCTGAGATGAAGGATCCATGGATTTCGACAACAATCCTTGTTCCTCAAGTAGGGCAGATCCAGTGGCATTGGGCGGAAAGTTTGAATGCCAAATTGAATTTGAATGCCAAGCTTCGAGCTCCCTGATGACACCGAGCGCTCGATCGCGATCCGGCTTGGCGTTATTTTTCTAATTTCCCATCATGAGCTTCGAGCAGCTGTCCGGATTCCTCATGCGGCCCTGCCAATTTCTGGATGCATGCCAATGCTCTGCTGAGGAAGAATGTGACCTTTCAGGTGATTAATACCTCTTCTTATTCCCGTATTGTTTATTGGACTACTGATTTTGGATCGCGTTGAAATTTTGAACTCCTTTTTTATTTTCCCCCAATTTTTAAACTTATTTAGATTGAAAGTTTTGTCAGGCTCTGCACATTTGCAGCCTCTATCAAGTTACCCCCATTTTTCATTATGTTTTATGGTTGTTTATTTAGTAATGTAGGGAGATGTTATCATGGATTATGAATCATGATTGTGATATTTAAGTTTTGGAATCTCTCTTGGTAGAAGTTTATGGATGATTTAAGGATGGTTTAAATTTGATCACTATTACTTTGTTTTAATATCTTAGTTCACTATGCTTATTATTATAATCATTTTGGTTGATGTGTTGGTGTACCGTGGCTGTGTGTTATGTTAGTCTCTCTGAGTTTAGAGTGGTAAAGAGGAGGTCATTTAGTAACAACTTCATTGAACTAGTTGTTAGCGAGTGTTAGAAACAACCCTCTTAAATGAAAAGATTTCTCAGTTCATGTCAACATTTAAATGATTTACCATTGTTTATTCTCAGTTCAAGAAATCCCCGTCTCGAAAGTCATTAGCCTCTTGAAGCTCAAGGAGAATTACAAGGCATTTGAGTCCCATAGGAAGCTCTGTGATTCGTACTAGTTTTTTTGGTCTACAGGAGGATTGTTCATAGTGTAAAAATTAAATGATCCGCTGAAGAACTTTAGTGTAATCCGATGAAGAGATCTCGAATTTACTACTGCAATTTATCCAGGTTCTGAATTTTCAGTATTTCTTAGGTTTATTGCTATTTTTTGGGTCAAAAATCACTACTGTGTTAGGGCTATTCTTGAGCATATTTGCGTGCATATTGCTGCTTTTTTTGGGTTCATTTTGAGCAATTAAATCTACTATTACACTCAATTTTTAGGGCTGTTCGTGAGCTGATTTTATTTTCAAACGGTGGCTCAGTTTTTGCTACAGTTGGATAATTTTCTGATCAGTATTGTTGTTGTGTTTGGAAAATTAAAATCTGCTGCTCGCGATTTTAATTTGCTGCAGGTTTTAGCTTCGAATTTGGGTTATGTTTGTGTACAAGTTTTATTTGCACTATTGCTGCGATCTGCTACTGGTGTTTTACTGCTGATGGTCTTCAGTTTTGTGTCAGTGTGTTAATTTTCTGATAATCCGTTTCTGCATTTTTTATCGTAAATTTTCTAATCCTACTCTTGTTGTTCTATACCTGTTTTATAGTCCAGAAATTGCATATTTGTGTTGGTTAATTTTTGGTACAACAGTTGTGGCTTCGCATTTCGCAGTAGCTTCATACATTCAATCAGGCCACTATGGGTGCATTGTTAGAAGCCCTTTTCTCATCGTTATGGTTTAACGCTCTTCCTTCTTCTGGAAAGATGAAGAAGAAAGGTAGAACACCAGAACCGACGAATAGAAGTTTGTTTTGGAGTTGTATAACTATAGAATAGATGGGATTTTTGTTCTTGTAACAATACAGAGTTTCTAATCATCAGAATAGGATATTGACATGATTATTCGGACTATTTGATGCCAGAGATTCATCAAAATATGAATTATGCTACTATGAACATGTAAAAAAAATATGTGGCAAATATTCAATAAACAAAATAAATGTTGCTGAAAATTTTCGTATATACTATGCACTTGTTACCTTGCAAATTGTATCGTTTGTATTAAAAGATACACTTGTTTTAAGTGCTCTAAATATGATTTTTGAAACTTTTCCAAGAGATCGTGTATAAGTTAAATTATGAATAATTTTTGTTTTGTTAAAACATGCATATGTTAGTCTAAATCTAGTATATGTTATAGTTTACATAGATAGTGGAGACTAAAATTTGACAATTAACATTGCCACATTAACTCTGCATTAAATGCTCTACAACATGTATTGTTTAAATTAAAACACGCATATAGTTTTTAAATTATCAATTCCTTTTATGAATATCAAAATTTTTCCATGCGGCAGTGCATAATTTACCTTATGAATCATTTATGTTTTGTTAAAACATGCATATATTATTCTACAATTAGTACTCTCTTATAATATACACAAAAGAGGTCACATAATTTTATAGTTTTAAAATTTTCATATGTACTGCATTTAATACCTTTCAATGTATACTGATTACATTAAAACGTCTGTTTTTTTCAAAAATATGAGCATACATTGTATAAAAAAACATGCAAATTTTGTCAAATTCAACCACGAGAGGGGATCTTAACATCTAAACTAAATGGAAGATAAAGTGCTCGTGACAGAAATCTTCCATTAAGGAACTTGAAATTACAACAGTTTTTCTATCTGGATTAACTATCAGTCTCTAATACAATGAATTATTAATCTTCACAAGGGGATAATCTTTGAATATTCAAGTTCAGTGTCATTTTTGTTTGAATCCTCCTCGTGTCGGAACGCCTTGTGGAGTCCAATGTTCAATGTTGTCTGATTCCTTAAAAGTTAAAGCCAAAAAAGTTTAGATCCAACTCCTGCAAAAAATCACACATTGGATATTTACATGTGCAACGTATAAGCAAATAAGTGCACTTTATAATTCAAAACGAACAATAATCAACAATGAAAATAAAATTAAAACACAATAAAACTAACAAGTACATACTGGATTCTAACAGATGCAATATATAAGTAAACATATGCAGTTAAAGATGCAATAAAAAAATTATACACAACACAACTAACAAGTACATACCGGATACTAACAGATGCAACACATAAGTAAACATCTGTTGTTCCTAATTCAAAACGGACATTTAACAGCAAATGAAATAAAAGGCATACACTATACAACTAACAAGTACACACTGAATACTAACATATGCAACATATAAGTAAATAGATGCACCTCATAATTCAAAACGTACAATTAGCAAAGGATGAAAAAAAAGTCATTCACGGTACAATTAACAGGTACACACTGGATAATAACAGCTGCAACTTATAAGCAAACTAATGCACCTCGTAACCAAAAATAAAAAATCAGTAAAAAAAAAAGAAAAAAATCATTCACATAACAACTAACAGGCACACGTTGAATAATAACATTGCAACATATAAGTAAACAAATTCATCTCATAGTTCAAGACGAACAATCAACCTATCAGACAGTGAGCTGTTTTCACTAAAATAGTTTCCCTGCTCCTTAGTGCTCTGCATTCACAAGAACCTCATCGAAAATCTTAATAAATGTGCCAAAGGAAATAACAAATCTATATTGCTCCCATTTGAAAAGCATCTAGGCCGAGTGTAATGTTATTTATATAACTATGTTAGTCTTTCGTTCAAACAGCTTAACACACTCATCTCCACTCCTACTAGTTTAACAACAGAATTCTCCTTCATGTCCCAATCTTTTCATGGTTAAACAGCCACTGTACAAACAAATTATCACTACAACCTAATTAAAGAGCCAACAACACATACCAAACAGAAAACTATGAATGCTAGAAAGATGAGGATATCATCAATACCTCTTTGATGTATTGGGCGGTGGCAGTGCAGTTGTTGAGGGCGGCCCACTGGAGGGCGTAGTAACCAAGGGAATCTTGAGATCTAGTGCGTCGAACTTCTTTATATCGAAAGTAACTCGTCTGGCAGCGAACTCCAGAGATTACAATGGTGATGATCTCCGGATCATCGCGCTTGACGAACAATACACACAGTTTTATATGTATTGTTGTCGGCAAAATTCTTAGCTCCGATCTGGATAAAACGCCATTTTTTGAGGTCTAGTGCGACAAACTTCTTGTCTGTACTTCTGTCGAACTCCCCTTCGTTGCTGACGTAGTCGCGAATGGTTGAGCCATCGATTATCACTATCCCCATGTCCAGTGGTGGAACCAGAATTTTTTTCCAGGTGGGGCTGATACAGAGCAGGGCTGGAGGCTGGAGCAGTGGAGGTGCGCCACTTCTATTCTGGAGCAGCGTCAATTTCTGATTGTTGATTGGACCATTCTCGCCAAGTCCAAAGAAACCTAATACTTAAACTTTAATTTTTCATCTTTTTTGTTCAGTACTAACCAAAATGATGTCGTTTGACTTGTACTAAAATGACGTCATTTTGGTAAAGTTTGGTCCAAAAAATATAAGGTTGTGAGCGGACTTCTTCTCCGGCACTAATCAGAGCTCTCACCACCGGGAAAGTGCAAACCTGTGGGAAGCGCTACTCACCACTACTACCATTGCACCGAAATCTCAGGTAGGGCTGGAGCCCTACCTCGCACCATGGTAGTTCCGCCCATACCCATGTCTATCGATCAATTTCCTTCAACTATGTGTAATATGTCTGTTGATCTATTTCCTGCGACTATGTGTAATATGTCCGTTGATCTGTTTCCTGCGACTATGTGTAATATGTTTGTTGATCTATTTCCTACGACTATGTGTAATGTGTTTGGGTTTAGAATTGCAATGGGAAGATGAGGATCCGAACTATTGAGCTTGGCCCGCGGTTCTTTTTTTTTAATTAATTGCAAGCAGGTCTCTGACCTATATATAATCTTATGGACAAACCGTCTTTCTTGAGACTTTTCCAAGAAAGGCAAAGTCTTGAGAAAGACCGTATTTCCATAGGCTTATGGAAAGATAGAGTTTAATTAGAATAATAAAAGCTAAAAGATCCTAGTTGCAATATTAAAAAATTATTATGCAACATGTAGCAGTTATAAAGTTTATGACCCGATTAATGCAACCCAAAAAATTTATCTTCATTTTTTCTAACTTTCACTTTAAATCTTAGTCTTTCCATGACTTATGGAAAAACCGTCTTTCAAGAGACGAACTCTGAAAGAAAATATAATATATATTTGAAAGAATATAAAAAAAATGAAAAGTGCATCAAGTTTAAGAGAATATAAAGAATATTTAATTTCAAATAATTTTATGTTAGAGAAAGTCTCCTGTTAGACCAACTAACAGTTAGCCAATCATGAAGAAACCCAGTACAATAACTTTTAGGGTCAAATTATAATCATGTATACATTACGTTACATTTTAATTTTTTTTCAATGTGTAAGAACATCGTTAAAATAAATAAAAATAAATATCAAATCACCTCATTAGTTACATCAATTATAAAATGACCACGTCTAATGATTAGTCGGTCTAAAAAAAACTTTGTGTTTACATTATTTTTATAACATACTAATGGTGTACCATCGTGCATTGCGTGATATTGTTAAGTAAAATATTAGGATTAAGTTTTATGCACTTTTTGTGTCTTATATTTAAATTGAAAACAAAGAATTTTATAGAAAATATTAAAGTTTAGTCATCTAAGAAAAACTACATGAGTTATGAAGTGAAATAATTAATTTAGTTAGAAATCGTTAAATATTGAATGCAATAAAAATTAATTATATTTATAGCATTTCATTCAAATTATTTAAAAAGTAACTATTTATATGTTTAGATTCATTTTAGAAGGTTATCATAATTATATGTATCTCATTGCAATCACTAGTGGAGGAAGGGCCATTAAAGGCAGTTCTATTGAACTAGAGAAGGCGGTTCTAAGGCGCCTTCTCTGGCTCAGCTTTTGATCGATTTCGATCAAAGATTGTTCAAAAAACTGCCTCTAATAGGATCAGATACAGTTTCGACTTCGGAAACTCGTTCTTACCTTCCAAAACAATAGCTTTCCGACAGAAAGGAAAACTCATAATGCGTTCGACCCAGAAATAGAACCCAACAATATAAAAACAAATAAAGGAGTCCATTAACATTAAGTAAACAAAAGAGTAAGTCTCCTAACAGGCGGCATGTCCATATGAGTAAGTCTCCTGACAGGCGGCATGTCCATAAGTTTATGGACATGCTACTTATTTTCTACTTTATACACTGCATTTGTTAAAATTACATACTAAATTTAAATTTTTTGAAAATATTTTTTATATCATATATTTTCATATTTTTACATTCAAATACATAATGTTACTTGTATTAACTTATAAAATACAGTATTTAAATTTTATAAAAAAATTACAACATTCAAGGTAAAAGCCCTTGTAGACTATCCATAAGTTTATGGAAAAGCTACCTTTCCCAAGACTTTCTCTGAACAAAAAAAAATACAGCAATGGCGATGGGGAATATAGCGTCGGCGGAATCCAACGATGGGGGATCGAGCATCGGTGGAATCCAGCGGCGGGGGAATCAAACTCAACGGAATCCAAGCGCAGGAGCGACGCGGTGGCTGAGAACCCAGTAGCGGCGGAGCTTGATCCAGTGGTAATAGAGCTCAACTCGACAGCGGTGGTGGAGCTCGTCTTAGCGGTGGTGGTGGGGGCTCTGGAGGGAGAGAGAGAGAAGAGATGCGGCTGGGGTGTAGTGGAGGTGCTAGATCGGGAGAGAGAAGAGAGGTGCCAATGGTAGAGCTCAATCTAGTGCGGTGGTGTAGGCGCTGGAGCAGCCAGAGAGAGAGAGGCGGATGAGCCGGAGGGGGGGAGACAAGAGAGTCGGCCGGCGGTGGTGGAGCTTGATCTGGTGTGGTGGTGTAGGCGCTGGAGCGGCCAGAGAGAGAAAGAGGTGGCCAGGCTGGAGGGGGGAGAGAAGAGAGGGAGAAGGGCTGGAGAGGAGAGAAGATAGGGTTGCATTGGCCGATTGGAGAGAAAAGAGCCCAAAGGGAGCCGATCGGAGAGAAAAGAGACGATATGAAAACCCTAAGGAGGGAAAAGAAAATAAGGGGGAAAATGAAGCGGGATTGGGCCAAGCCCATTAAAGGCAGTTCTAGATGTAGAACCACCTTTAAAAATGAAAATGTGACATAGGAAAGTATTTCTGAACTCGGAAATGCCAATTCCGAAATTGGAAATGTTTCCGGACCTCAATTAAAGGAGGTTCTAAAGGAGGAACTGCATTTAATCGATTTCCATTAAAGGCGGAACCGCATTTAACTAATTTCGAACCGTCTTTAAAGGGATTTCTGAACTCAAAAGTGCCTTTGGACCTCAATTAAAAGTGGTTCCGATGGAACCGCCTTCTAACACTGCATTTAATAGAGTTTTCTCTACTAGTGAATAAATAAAAGTAAATATCAAAAGACCTTATTAGTTTCACTAATGATAAAATGTCCCCATTTAACAGTTAGTTGGTCTAAAATAAGACATTTTCATCTATAAATAAATAAATAAATAACATGTATACATATTTCTATCAAAAGTACTCTATCATTGTATAAAATAAATTCCGAGCAATTTTTCCAGAGATCTTTATCATTAATGCAACCTTCAGTTTACTCATTCATGAAGTTGTTTTTAGTACATCTAAGAAATATGATTATCCACCGTCAGTCAGTGATGTGGGTTGGCTTGGATTACTTAGTGTTGCGCACCTAGGAGGACACTATTTGGATTTTCTTCAATAATATATATAAAGACTACAATGAGATGTTTATGGTTTTAAATATATCTTTAGATGTTATATATTTCAACAAGTTATAATTGATTATATACAGTAAAGAATTAAAATCAATTATATATTATAATAATTAGTAATATGTTTTTTTAGACAACTTGGGTCTAGGTTAGTCAAAATGACTTTAAAATCCCCGGTGGACAGCACCACCATACCAAACCACGGAAAGCAAACAATTTCTATTATTTGATGCTTGAGATGGGACGTTTACCATTTACCTCTTATATAGATGAAATAAGTAATTTTGCCTTACTTTATAGACATATAAAAAAAAGCCACCGAGATTAAAAAATTTATGCAAAATTCTATAAAAGGCAAACCAATTAATTTTATCAATAGGGACAAGTAAATGAGACTAAAAATAATCCAATATATTATAAAAATGAGATTATTTAAGATCTTGACTCGCGAATAAAACAAAGATGTAATTTCCTTTAGACATATTAATGTAAATTTATTTTATCTTACATTCTTGCATTTTAAGAAACTTTAAATTTATTATAATTATTTTATAAAATTTTCTTTACAAGTTAGGACATAAATATTTTATGAAAAAAATATTGTATAAGATCGTCTCACAGTGAGATTAATGATTGATGCATAAATAATTGATACTTAATTTGTGATGGGGTATAAATTATAGTTTCAAATTCTTTAGGGACCTAATTGCAAATATATTAAATCTCTGGTCTCACCCTTACTATTCAGCATATCTTTCGTCTTCCCCTCATTCTTTCCTTTTCTTTCTCTCTCAAAATCCACCAGTTTCTCTCTCTTCAAATTAAAACCGCTTGTTTCTCTGTCTTCATTTTCCCCTTTTCCGGTGACCTAGGTTTCATCTGATTTCGGTTGCGATTTTGTATTTTCATCCAATTTCGTTGCTTAATACGCATCGGATTGTGTTTTATGTGAGTGTACTAGGAGCTTCTAGTATGATTTTTGGAGTTTCTTCCATCGTTGCTTGCTAATCGGTTTGGTTTTTAATCAAGTAATTCTAACGACCTAGCTTTTGTGTTTCCGGCCGATAATGTTTACTTTTATTCGATTTATTATTTAATAATCATTTTGGTCGGTGAAATCTGAGCTTTCTGTCCGTTTGTTTTGCAGTTGTTACCCTTTTCACCTAGAAGTTTGTTATCATATTTCATCAGGTGTTTGCGACGATAAAGGTTTTGATATATATGTTGTTTATTAGGTTTTTATTGATGTCGATCATTTGTAACTGTATTATTGTTGATGATTTCTTTTTTGTAGATATTGAAGAGAGGAGGTCAAGTTGAATATGTTAGGTTAGAAAATGTGTTGAAAATTGCAAAATCATACTCCGAGTCTTCATGTTCTTCGAAGGTTGCTGGAAAGGAGAAGAGAAAGACTTCTTCTTCTCAAGGTTTGTTGTTTATTTTATTGGTTTGGAGGGAATATTTGAATTTATTTTTATATTTATTTATTTATTGTCGTATACTGATGTTTTACTGTTTGAATATGAAGTTTCAATGTTTTCAATTGACTTCCTTTTCCTGTTTATGAGATGTTGTTATGAATATTCCTTCTGGAAGTGTGTTGTGTATGTAGTTCTTTTTTGTGTATTGTTTTATTGTTATTGTTTGGTTTTCTTAAATTACAGTGTTTCTAATGTAATTTTTTTAAGTAGGAGTGATGATTTAACTTTTTTGGTTGATGTTTTTCGTTTCCACTGGTTTTATTTTATGGTTCACTGTTTTGATTTGACGATATAAGTATTCCATTTGACTTTACTGTTCCTGTACAGATTTTGCTTTGTAATGTGTGATTCTATGTGTGATGATGGTGCCAGTTTTCACTTGTATGTATTATTTATTTCTTTATGATGTTGTATGTTTGCTAGTTTCACTTTTTTTGTATGCCCACATTTTTTAATCATTTTTTCCCAAAATGATGTTGTTAGGTTTCTTATAGATGTCTTACATTTCTTTAATGATCATCTGTTTTGTTTAAACTTGCTTTCTAATTAATGTTTCTGATTTTTTGTCAATATTTATATATGTGCATTTTTTATTATGTTATTTATGCTATAAATTATGTTTTCCTTTTTTAGATTGTGGTTATGTCAGAAAGTTTGATAGGATGACGGCTCCCATATTTACTGCAGGTATTTTCTTTTTCTGTATAGTTTTGTTGTTTGTTTTTCTTATTAACCTTTTGTTTTTCCTTCACCTCTGAGCCCAGGAAAAGCCAAAAAGAAGAAAGTGATTAGGGTGTCGGTTCCAGGATATCAAAAAAAAGTGTAAAGCAAGCTCCTGAGGCTTCTGCTCTAGTATTTCCAAGCACTGATGCTTCTGTACCTAAAGAAAATATCCGGAAGATGCATGTAAAACAAGCTGCTGTTAAACGAGTCAAACAAATGAGCTGTAAGGCTAAAGCCCTTGCTGAGCGTGAGAGAGATTTTGAGGGCAAAGGTGTTATTCTTATTAATTTGATACTACCTATTTAAATTTTTTTTTGATGTTTCATATTTTTTAGAGGAGGGTGCCAGTAAGGTCCGTTCCAGCCAAGTCGCATCTGCTTTAGTTGAGAATGCAACTGGTAATATTTATACTTTTGATTTATTTTTCAGTTGATGTTTTATGAATTATTCCTTAAATTAACTAACATGGTTTAATGTTTCATGTAATTAAGGTGAGGTTTTCAATCAAGTTTCTGCTAAGCCTGATAAATAATCTGCTAAAAAGGGTGAAAATATGTTTCCTTTTTAATACTTCCTTTTCTTATTTTTGAAGTTTTATGAATTACCGTTTACCTTTTACCACTATTTTTTGATGTTTCATGTAATTCAGGTGATGATGTAACTCTAGTTTCTGCTCAGTCGGTAGAATCGGCTAAAAAAAAGTAAAAATAGCTTTCCTTTTTAATACTTCTTTTTATTTTTATTTTTAATATATTATTAATTACTCTTTACCTTTTAACATTATTGTTTCATGTTTCATGTAATACAGGTGATGATGTAAGTCAAGATTGTGCTCAGCCTGTAAAATCTGCTAAAAATGGTAAATATAGTTTTCCCTTTTAATACTTATTTTTATGATTTTTGATATTTTACTAATTACTCTTTACCTTTTACCACTATACTTTGATGTGTCATATAATTCAGGTGATGATGTAAGTCAAGTTTCTGCTCAGCCTGTAAAATCTGCTAAAAAGGGTAAATGTAGTTTTCCCTTTTAATACTTCTTTTTTTTATGTTTTATTTTTTGTTTCTTTTTGTTTAGTAATCTGATCTTGATGTTTTCTTTAGTTCAGATAAGTTGGTTAGCCCAGCTCCAGCTGTACAAATTGGAAAATTTGCCAAAAAAGGTAGCATTAATTTTTTAATTTTGGAATACTTAGTTTTGTGATTTGATGTTTTATTATTTTTTGACTCATGCTTACTAATATGCAATGATGTTTCTTTAAATATAATTGATGGTGTTCAAAAAGTTTCTGTTCAAATTGAGAAATCTTCTAAATCAGGTTTTATTTTTTCCTTTTTGATACATTTTCTTTTGATTTGATATTACTTGTTTTGTAATCTTATTGTTTTGATTTTTTTGGTTTTAATATATTTATAGGTGTTGCTGCTGAAAATGTTTCTTCAGCTTCAAATATTCTCCAATCAAAGCTTCGTTTCAAAGATATGTTGACTGATGCCAGAGTCATTGATCTTTTATCTGGTAATCCTTTTTTAAACCCTCATGTTTCAAATTACCAGTTTTCTTTCTATTTTTGTGTTACATATGTATTTAACTGTGTACTTTTTGTTTGTGGAGGATATCTTTAGTAATGCCCCTTCTCAATCGCAGACACTTGATGCTCCAATTAATGAAAATGGTCATGATGATCAGACTGGTGGGGATTATGATAAAAAGGAAACAAGTGATGAGGGGTCTGAAGATGAAGATGGCTCAGAATCTGATGACAGTTCGGAAAGTGAAGGTGAAGAGAAAGGCGAAGAAAATTCTGATAAAGGTGAAGAATCTGAGAAGGATAAGGATTCAGAAAAAATTGTTGATGTTTCACAAAAAGTTGGTGATGTTATTGGTAGTATGTCTGAGAGTGATGAGAATTCTAATGAAGATGACGAGAATAAATATGTGAGTGAGGAGAAGCATGGTGATTATGATGAGAAGCAGGATGGTGATGAAGATAGGTCTGATGAGAAGGATGATGATATTGAAGTTAGGTCTGGTGAGAAAGAGGATGACTCGGATGGTTATGATGAAGAGGTTGATGATGTTGATGGAGAGTGTGATGATTTAGATGAGGAAGGTGACAAAGTTGTTGGTACAAGTAAAAAAGCTTATGCTGTTAAAGGTAAATTTGTTGCAAGTAAGAGGGTTAGAGAGGATGGTTGAGGAGTTATGAAGTCCAAAGTTCTGAAGGTTGTCAATGATGCATCAAGGTATGTATCAATGACTTACAGTGTTAAAATAAGTTTCATCATTTTATTATTACCTTTTATTTTTTAATTATTTTGCAGCTCGAAGTGGAGCTACTCTAAGAGGTGTAGCCCTGGTAAGGTTGTGAGGCATGTGAAATCATTGACTGATGCGCGTAAGAGGTAAGTTATTGAGATAGTGTTTGAAGGATTATTGAAGATTGATTTTTGTGTTCTGCCCAAAAATGTGATTCACTCTCTAGTTTCTAACTTTAACCATATTAGTCGCTTGCAGCGCATAGGTAATGAAAAGTTTTATATTATTAAGGAAGATGTTTATGATGCTATATGTCTGCCTATAAGTGACATTGAGGTTGTAGAGATTTGTAATTCTGGTAAGAGGCAAAATAGGGATTTGGAGTTGAGACATAAATGGAGAATGGATCTAGTGGTTGATAAACATGATAATATTTCATGTGATAGGTGGCTGGGTGAGATATCTTTGTTAACTAAGGGAGGTGATGTTTTTAAGAAGTACTTTTTGATGTATGTCCTGTGTAATTTCCTTACTCATACATCTAGAACAACTGTGGATTTTAAGCTTTTGAGGGTTGTAGAAAATGTTAATGAGATTAGGAACATGGATTGGTGTGGGTTTGTGCTAATTTTTTTGTGTGATGCTGTTGAGAGGTATAACAACGAGCCATTTGATACTGTAAATGGTTGTGTTTTTCTCCCTTTGATGTGCTATCTTTATAGATTTCCATTTCAAGGAATCCTATTGCCCACTTCTCTCCCTTAGTCCAACACTTTGATGATAACAAGGTTAAGGTTATGTGTAAGTCCATTGGCAGTGCTAGTTTTGATGCTTACTTGATGAGCGAAAATGGTTTTCCTTTGACTTCGATAGGAAAATTAAAGTTTATAGGTTTGGGACTAGGTTATGGCACTGCCCGTAGTACCTCTTACTATGTAGTGTTGGAGATCCCTGATGATTTACCCTCCGATGAGAAGATTCTTTCTGAAGCTCATTTTGTAAGTTTTTTATTTATATTATGTTTGTTGTTTTTCGTATGATGTTTCAATTTATAAGTTATAATGTTGTGTTTTTTTGTAGGATGCTGATAAGTGCTCAATGAGGTTTGCCAAGAACATTGAGATTGTTACCAGTTCCTATGTTGCTGAAAGGATGAAGCTTGGAAAAAAAATGGCCTCCTCCTGATAAAGATGTTGTTCCTCCAATTCATATTCCTGCTTGTTCACATGATTATTTATCTGATGGTTTGTGTGATCAAATCGATGAAATTATCAAGAAATCAGTGAAGAAGTACACTCCCAAAGTTCCAATATTGAAGACTAGACGTGAACCTTCGTTTAATATTGGCATTAAGAGTTTGGATGACATAGGAGTTGCAGGTTCTTCTGCCGCTGTATCTGAAAAGAAGGGTCTAAAGCTGTTGAGAAGATTGGTGTACAAGCGGCAAAGTCATCGAAGGGATAGAAAAAGTAGTAGTAGTTGTATGATGTGATGAAATTGTGTTTGTGGATGATGTTTCAAGTATTGTTGGTTGATATTTTGGTACTGTTGGTTTTGGATGTTTTCTGGATGTTTTGAGTTTGGATAAGTATTTGATATCTTAGTTTAAGTGATTCTCAAAATTCATGTTGAAATTTGACATTTGTTATTTGGATTCTAGTCTGAAGTTGACCTTTTAAAGTAATGCAGTGAAAATTCAAGGGCATGTTTTGATGTTTTAGGCTATTGACAATAATGTTTACTTTCTATACTACTCTCATTAGTCTATTTCTAGTAGTTGTTTAGTGTATCGGTAAAAAATGTCACATTTTGTAGTTGTAACTTTTGTCGTACTGAATGTGAAGTCCCATTAAACTTTAAAAGATCATTACATATTTGTAAGTCATCATACTTTTAAGTTAAAAGATCGCATTCACGCAAATTAAATTTTAGTACTCAAAACAAGAAACTTATTGAAACCAGTAAGATTTAAAATTATTCCCATAATAAACATTCTGTATTACCCTAAGTTCAGAAATAATATTTATTTCAAAATACTCAATTCTTAAAAATGTAACATTAAATGACAGTAGTGAAACATCACATAATAGTACTGGAACATCGTATTTGTTTTGCAAGTTCATAAGTTAGCCTTCATCAACTTTGGCCCTCCTCTAATTCATATGATTTGAGTTTTTGGAGTCTTGGACCCAAACTCCTTCTTCCGTGGCTTCTTCTTTTCAAGCTTTGGTCAAGAGTGTTTGAAACTGATTTCCCTTGGCGCGGGCACACTTGGTACAAAAAATCGAAGTGAAGTTGCATGTGCATGGAATAATGTTTCAAGTTCTTCCCATGTAGTTGCTTGCACTCCTTGAAGGGATTATGTTTGATCTATTTCCAACAATTTTGGTAGACCTGTGATTGAAAACTCCCAATAAATAATAATAAAAAATGACATGCATAATGTTGCAGACTTAGAACATCATATTGTATATTTGAAGCATCAAGCATCATATGAGAAGCATCACATCATGTTTTCTGCAAATTGTTATTCTGATTATGTTCAGTTAGCATGTAACATTGTGTCATATATTTAAAACATCATGCCATATTGTATGAGCTATGGAGAAGTTCATAATATTCTATGAGAACACGTGAACATGTTTGAGCTACTGAAATCTTTGATAGCCATGAACATTAACAAAGAGCACCCAAAATCTGAGCAAGATGACTTTATTCCTACATGAAAGTATCCTAACCCAGCATACATCAATCAAACACAAATGTCAAGATTTGAATTATTGATTACTGGCACAAAATAACAAAGTATGTGAAACTCTAATTCATCATAAGACACAATAACATGGATAAAAACTAATAGAATATTGTTGCAGAGTTAGAACATCATGTTGCAGACTTAGAACATCATGTTTTATGTTTGAAACATCAAGCAGTACATGAGTAACATCACATCATGTTTTCTGCAAATTGTTATTCTGATTATTTTCTGTTATCATGTAACATCATGTCATACATTTAAAACATCATGCCATATTTCATGAACATCGTCTGTAATAAATCATTTCATTGTTCACCTATTATCATTTTGAAAAATTTGAATAGATCCTATTCAAAATAAGTTCTTATAACATGGCCTCTACAATTTGAAAGCTCTTAAATTTTAAATGAAATTTACAGCACATTCACAACTAATTTACCTTGTTGTAAAACAGAGCAATATGATCTGTTCATCCATATCAGAATTTTGCTACTACATAGTTTTGCTGTTGTTCAATTAATAGGATCTAAATGCAATAGAATCGTTAACAAACTCAGCCTGCTGCTCTTCAAATAAGTAAAATGAAACATCATATTCAAGGACAACAATTTTAGCATCTTACCTTGCAACACTGGTACGATCTGTTCATCATTGATATTTGTTTTGATTTATTGTGTAGGATTTTGTGTTTGCGTTGAATGTATGATTTCTAACTGTTTTTCGATCTGTAAATCACCTTGTTCCGTCATGATCCAATTTTGAATTTGCAAATTTGCAAATTCTGTTTAATCACAAATTTGTGATGATTGATGCTGAGTTTGAATCTAAATGTAATTGTACCTTGCTTGCTGGATGATTTGTTGATGCCGACTAATGTTTTTATTGAAAATTGGTTCGGTTGATTTTGGATGAAGAACATCGGTTTGAAAAATTGGTACGTGTGAATAATTTTTGTTTTTGATTTCCATGTTTGATTTTGTTTAATGCATTTTTGTTAATCGTGTTTTGAGCCTTATTCTTTTTCACGCTTTTGGGCTGAGAAGCTTGTTTAGAGTCTGTTTTGTTCTATTTGTTGTCTAGTCCCTCGGTTTTTTGCGCATTACGAATATAACCTCGAGTCCATATTTATTAGTTTTTTACCCCCGAAT
Source organism: Rubia yunnanensis (assembly GCA_037428765.1). Classification (NCBI taxonomy): domain Eukaryota; kingdom Viridiplantae; phylum Streptophyta; class Magnoliopsida; order Gentianales; family Rubiaceae; genus Rubia; species Rubia yunnanensis. The sequence goes on from CM075065.1 coordinate 64,393,884, forward strand.
TTAGTTTGATCTTTTTCTATTTTCCTCTAATCCTTGGTCTCACCATGAGATGGTCTCATAGGACAGACTCAATTTTTATATGCACAGAGTGGTCGAAATTTAAAACACGCAATAAAATGTAAATGTTATAAAGAATAAAAGTTAGCACAGATGTAAGTCATTTGGGAAATTTCTTGAGAAAAAAATAAATAAAAAAGAAGGATCATTTGGGTGATTTTGAAAACAAAAGGAACACGGGGGACGGAAAGCACAAAATTACCTTGTATATAAAAATAAGTCATTTTACCTTATTTTATAGACATATAAAAACTCAGAGATTCAAAATTTTATGCGAAATTATTTAAGCATAAAATTCTGAAGTTAAAGAAACTTTATTTGGGTTAGAAGAATTAAACCCTTAAACCATATCATGTTTAGCTTGTATTATATACAGTATATATTGTATTTTGTTATCTTTTGTAAGACTATGTTAAGATGATTGTTTTAATTTAGAGTTTTTTTCTGGTTACTCTATAAAAGAAATACTCCAAAATCACACGCTTGTGTCAACAGTCGTCAGGGGCATATTGGTCATGTCGCAGGCAAGCCGAACGTGTGTCCCTGCATGTGCTCTCAAGTGGCTGCCCAAAACGACACCGTTTTGGGCATCATTTTTGTCTTTTTGTGCATCCTCTTTTTCAAACATTGCGGCGCCGCCATGTACGTTTACATGTGTTGCCAGGTGGCCGCTCAAAACGACGTCGTTTTGGGTACCCATTCGAGAGGTACCCATTCGAGACGTACCCATTCGAGGTTTGAGAGGTGAAGGTTCCACTGGAGATTCGAGAGGTGAGAATTCGACCGGGGGGGGGGGGGGGTTCGAGAGGTAATGGTTTGAGAGTTACCGATTCGATAGATGAAGGTTCAGGTGGAGAGGTTCGAGAGGTGAAGGTTCAGTTGAAGAGGTTCAGTTGAAGAGGTTCAAGTGGAGGGGTTCCATTGGATGGGTTCTAGAGATACTTATTCGAGAGGTTCGATTCGAGAGGTGAAATTTCAGGTGGAGGGGTTCCGTTGGATCCATTCGAGATGTACCCATTCGAGAGGTGTAGCTTCGGGTGGAGAGGTTCCATTGGATGGGTTCGAGAGGTACCATTCGAGAGGTTAAGTTTCAGGTGGAGTGGTTCCATTGAATCGGTTCGAGAGGTACCCATTCGAGATGCGAAGTTTCAGGTGGAGGGGTTCTGTTGGATCCATTCAAGATGTACCCATTCGAGAGGTGTAGCTTCGGGTGGAGGGGTTCCATTGGATGCGTTCGAGAGGTACCATTCGAGAGGTGAAGTTTCAGGTGGAGTGGTTCTATTGGATGGGTTCGAGAGGTACCATTCGAGAGGTACCCATTCGAGACGTGAAGTTTCAGGTGGAGGGGTTATGTTGGATCCATTCGAGATGTACCCATTCGAGAGCTGTAGCTTCGGGTGGAGGGGTTCCATTGGATGGGTTCGAGAGGTACCATTCGAGAAGTGAAGTTTCAGGTGGAGTGGTTCCCTTGAATGGGTTTGAGAGGTACCATTCGAGAGGTACCCATTTGAGACGTGAAGATTCAGGTGGAGAAGTTCCGTTGGATCAATTCGAGATGTCCTCATTCGAGAGGTTAAGTTTCAGGTGGAGTGGTTCCATTAGATAGGTTCGAGAGGTGAAGTTTCAGGTTGAGGGGTTCCGTTGGATCCATTCAAGATGTATCCATTCGAGACGTGAAGTTTCAGGTGGAAGGGTTCCATTGGATGGGTTCGAGAGGTTCCATTTGAGAGGTGAAGTTTCAGGTGGAGGGGTTCCATTGGATATATTCGAGATGTACCCATTCGAGAGGTGTAGCTTCGGGTGGAGGTCTCCATTGGATGGGTTCGAGAGGTACCCATTCGAGAGGTGAAGTTTCAGGTGGAGGGGTTCCGTTGGATCCATTCGAGATGTACCCATTCGAGAGGTGTAGCTTTGGGTGGAGGGGTTCCATTGGATGTGTTCAAGAGGTACTCATTCGAGAGGTTAAGTTTCAAGTGGTGTGGTTCCATTGAATGGGTTTGAGAGGTACCATTCGAGAGGTACCCATTTGAGACGTGAATTTTTAGGTGGAGGGGTTTTGTTGGATCCATTCGAGATGTACCCATTCGAGAGGTAAAGTTTCAGATGGATGGGTTTGGATGGGTTCAAGAGGTACCCATTTGAGAGGTTCCATTCGAGAGGTGAAGTTTCAGGTGGAGGTGTTCCGTTGGATCCATTCGAGATGTACCCATTCGAGAGGTGTAGCTTCGGGTGGAGGGGTTCTACTGGATGGGTTCGAGAGGTTAAGTTTCAGGTGGAGTGGTTCCATTGAATGGGTTCGAGAGGTACCATTCGAGAGGTACCTATTCGAGACGTGAAGTTTCAGGTGGAGGGGTTCCGTTGGATCCATTCGAGATGTTCCCATTCGAGAGGTTAAGTTTCAGGTGGAGGGGTTCCATTAGATGGGTTCGAGAGGTACCCATTCGAGATGTGAAGTTTCAGGTGGAGGTGTTCCGTTGTATCCATTCGAGATGTAACCATTCGAGAGGTGTACCTTCAGGTGGAGAGGTTCTATTGAATGGGTTCGAGAGGTACCTATTCGAGAGGTTCCATTCGAGAGGTGAAGTTTCAGGTGGAGGGGTTCCGTTGGATCCATTCAAGATGTACCCATTCGAGAGGTGTAGCTTCGGGTGGAGAGATTCCATTGGATGGGTTCGAGAGGTACCATTCGAGAGGTTAAGTTTCAGGTGGATGGGTTCGAGAGGTGAAGTTTCAAGTGGAGGGGTTCCGTTGGATCCATTCGAGATGTACCCATTCGAGAGGTGTCATTTCAGGTGGAGGGGTTCCATTGGATGAGTTCGAGAGGTACCATTCGAGAGGTGAAGTTTCAGGTGGAGTGGTTTCATTGGATGAGTTCGAGAGGTACCATTCGAGAAGTGCCCACTCGAGAGGTACCCATTCGAGACGTGAAGTTTCAGGTGGAGGGGTTCCGTTGGACCTCCTCACCTAAACATTCACCTCACGAATCCGTACCTCTCGAATCGTCCTCTTCAACCACACCATTGTCTCCCCATCTCCACACTTCAATTACATGTAAAATTGGTATAGTTGTAGCTTCAATTACTGCTCTTTTAATATTCCTATATCATAGCATTCCTATAGTATTTTTATAATTTAATATCAATCTCACCGCACAACGTGCGGTGTGGCCACACTAGTTAGCATGTACTTGTACTTGATAAAACATATGTACTGGAAAATGTAATACATAGTTTGTTGGAAAAGTTGTGTCAAATAAGAGTTTATAATTTCAAATAAATTCTTCATATCTATATATTCAAAGTTACCCAGCACAATAAATTTTATAAATAGTGACAAGTAAATGGGGCTAAAAATAATTCAACAAATATAGAAATGGGATGTTTTAAAATCATGGCACGTGAATAAAAAAAAATATAATACTCTTCAAATAAATTGATCTAAATTAATTTTCTCATTTATTCCTGCATTTTAAGAAAATCTAAAATTTTAATTTTTGTAAACTTTACTTTACAAGTCATGGTACAATTTTGTATGGAGTCCGTCTCTTGAAAGACGGTATTTTCATAAGTAATGGAAATACCAAGGTTTAAAGTGTAAATTAGAAGAAATGAAGATAAAATTTTTTGATTACATGAACCTGGTTATAAATTTTATAACTACTATACGTTGCATAATAAATTTTTAATATTGCAACTAAAACCTTTTACCTTTTATTATTCTAATTAAAGTCCGTCTTTTCATAACCCCATGGAAATACCGTCTTTCCCCAAGACTTTATCTTTTTTATATGCACATGGTCTAAATTTAAAAGTCCCAATAAATTAAAAATGTTAGAAGGATAAAAATTAGCATAGATGTAAGTCATTAAAAAAGTTTCTAGGGGAAAAAGAAAAAAAGAAGGATCATTTGGGAGATTTTGAAAATAATAGAACATAAGAGGAAAGAAGCAAACATAAGAGATGAAAAGCACAAATTCCCCATAATAAATGTGTCAAGGGGTTCCAAATTCAAAAGGCACTCGGGTTGGGTCGGGTCGGGTTGGACTATGTCCGAGGCTTTAAATCCACAACAGCTGAATTGGGGACTTCTTTAAGCCCTAGTAAGCCCCTCTTTCTATATATATATATATATATATATATTGTGAAGAGTTCATCCGGGGGTAAAATCTCGGCTTTGCAGTTCGTCAAGTGCTCAAGACAAGATTTCGGTGGGAAGAACGGAAACGAAGGGTCAGAAGGGTCTATGCCAGCAATAGGTTTGCTCGATGGATCTGAGGAGCTTTGTGAAGCAAGTCTGAAGACTAAGCAGATTGTAGGTCACTCCCCAGCTATAAGGAACGAAGATTTGTCGAGCAAATATATAAGGAATAGTAGTGAATAGTAAACAGTAGTGAATAGTAAACAGTATTGAATAGTGAACAATAAAATTAGTGAACAGTCTACCGTAATTAGTGAATAGTAAATATGAACAGTAATCGTGAACAGTGAATAGTAAAACTGCTGTAAAATTAAGTAAGATTAAAGAGTAAATAACATAAAAGAGCAATCAAGTACTGGAATATATAATATTCAATTTGGAATAAATTACAAATGGATGGAATGGGAATAGATGAGCTTTACAAAGATGAGGATGAGGATGAGAGTGAGCTAAGGGATTCAGGAGGTGTATGCTTACAATTTCGAATGTCTGAAGTGAAATGAACTCTTCCCTATATATAGAAGAGCAAAAGCCTATTACATGTTGGAATCCGAATTTCAAATCCATAGTAGGGGGCTGCTTTGTTGAATATAATGGCGTGTGGGTCCCGCCATAGGCTATTTTGTTGAATTAAATAGCATGTGAGTCCCGCCATGGGCTGCTTTGTTGAATTAAATGGCGTGAGGGTCCCTCCACGGGCTGCTTTGTTGATTTTAGTGGCGTTTGGGTCCCACCATTATCTTTTGCCTTCTTGCTTTGTTGAATGTAATGACGTGCCATTATTGTTGGTCTGTTGATATACTTCATTGCCGGCTGGCTGACCATGTTCATAAATCAAATGGGTCTTGACTATACTGATCTTCTGGAATGGGCTTGGTCTTGATTTCTTGAGCTTTGAGTTGGCTGGAAGTTGAGGAGTTGAGAGTGGAACATGTGAAATTAGAACATGAGCCACTACAGGTTGAATGTGTTTAAATCTCTTCTTAGTCAGATCATCTTGGAATAGGATTTGGAGCTTTTCTCCGGTCTGTAAATAATGAGATACTGCTTTGGGGGAATAGAATTTAGTTTTATAGGTGTTCCATCACTTAATCTTGAATTGGTGAATCAAGGAACAAGGCATAGTAGGGTAGAATGGTTTAATATGAAAGCTCCATGCAAAGATCCATAGAACCCTGAAAATAGAATGGAAAAATATAGGCTGCTCAAATGGTTTATGTGGACTGAGTCTTTTGAATGTTTCAAATCCTTCCACAACTAAGGGTAGCAGGATATCTAGAGAAGGACCGATGTGCATCCACCAGCTGTAAAACCACGTAGGAATAATACCAGAAAAACTGTGATGGAAATTAATAAACCAGGAGTGATAAAAAGACCTGATGTATAGAACTTTATACCAGGCATTCATGTAATCTGTGTAGTTGAACCCTGGGGGAGAATATGGAATTGAGAATCTGGTGGTAGAATGGATATCTTGAAACTGACTAGATTTAAGAATCTGCTTTATAAATAATTGGATTAATCTATCCTATTGGGATCATTTCTGTTCATAATATGCTGGATGTCTATGGATTGAGTATCCACAAGGATAAGTTCATAATAAGTTTGGGGTTTTTGAATATTATCATTGAGCCAAAGAGAGGTGGGTCTGAAGACCTTATTAACAAAATGTTTAAGCTGTAGAATATCGGGTTCTGCTGGAAAATGGGTAATCGGTAAATGTTCATAATTGGGTTTATTAAAATAAGAGAAATTGGAGTTGGATGTAGATGGAATAGTCTGTGGGGGGCAGGGGGAGTTTGAGGAGATAGTTTAGTTGGTTGTGATGAGTAGTTGGTCTTGGTAGAGTAACAAAGTGGGAAGTAAGATTTGAAGTTTGGGTTCTGGCATATGGAGTTCTGGCTACAGTAGAATAAGTAAGTGGGGGAAAGTCTTGAGTAGGTACCGAAGGAACTAAAGGTCGTGGAATAATATAATCTTTAGCTGTTTGAGAGCTGGAAGAGCTAGCATTTGAATCACTCATGTTTTCCTGAAAGGCACTACCACAGCAACCCACCTCTAGCACCGGGTTTTTTATGTTCTAGCACCGGTTTTTTCGTAAAAAAAAACCGGTGCCTAAGTAACCGGTGCTAAATTAGCACCGGTTTTTTTTTCAACCGGTGCTAAACTAGCACCGGTTTTTTTGTTAGCACCGGTTTTTCAACCGGTGCTAAATTAGCACCGGTTTTTCTTCTGTTAGCACCGGCTTTCAACCGGTGCTAAATTAGCATCGGTTTGTTTTGTTAGCACCATTTTTCAATCGGTGCTAAATTAGCACCGGTTTTTCAACCGGTAACCGGTGCTAATATATTTACGACATTGAAAAAAATCCCTTCCTCTGAAAGCTGCAGCCCGCTGCCGCGTTCAGAGAAAGGGAAAAAGACTCAAAATTAAAAATTTTATTCCACATTAATTTAATAATAAAATCAACTTCACAAAATTAATGATTTATTTCCACATTAATGTATACAAACACCTTGTCTCGTACGACTATGACAAGAATAATAGTTCTAATTATACAATAATAAAACTACCGCAACACAATTTATGGTGCACTGCCTTCACTTACAGCTCTAGAATCTCAGTTTCTTTTCTACTCTTGCAAAAACAAAGATGAAATGAGTACATAGTTGGGAGAACTGAACCTATCAGCAGTAATTATAATTCCCAGATTCCGAATTGGAGGTAAAGAAAGGTACAAGTGGATAGTGAAACAATCTAATGATTCTGGAAAAATGATTGAAAAGAACAAGATGGACAATAAGAATGATTACTCATTGTGGTTAAAGAGATATTCGTTTGAAGAAGAATTGTTGCTAGGAAGTGGCTAAAATCCTTGGAATGAGAATGAAAGAATCTTGAACAATCCATCGGGGTTGCATGTACCTGCACGTTGCAAAAATATCAGTGTATTCAACGTCACCGCCATGGATAACCTAGCATATTTATGGTTTAATTCACCCTTAACTATATAAAATATTACTTCATCCATCCTTATAAAAAGGGTGTATTGGTTCTGCAATAGTACGAGAAATATGATTCATTTTGTTTTAGGCTAAGGTGACGCTACTAGTACCTCCAAGAACGTGTTGGAACCCAACAATCCTAGCCTAGAAAATAAACATTTCTCATTTTCCCATTTGTTGCATCCTAGCATCAGTATCAATTCTCCCATTTTCTTCTATGCAGACACTATATTTCGTAAAATACATAAACGAGTCCAGATCCATATACCACTGAAATAGATGAAAATCATTTGTATAATTGTATGTTACATGCTTGCTCACTCTATATTTTACCAGACACCATTTTGTCACTGGATACTGAAAACTACGTTAATAAACAATCACCATCAAATGTGAAACCATGTTACTATGAAAACAAAATGATGAAGCAAGGATATATTCCCTTTTTACTATATCCAACACGGAAGCAAGAACTTGTGATGGATAGTAAATTTATTCTGACACAAAAATATAACCTTGAAACTGGATGTAGCTAGATGGGCTAGAATTCGGTAAAGAGAGAATAAGCTAACTTTCACTAATATCCTAAAAGAAAAAAGTTTGCTGGAAGCATGTAGTACTGGATTCTGGACATTTTGTTCAGAGAGAGAACATGATAGTCAACCACCATTACCACAGCTTGAGTCAATTATACAATTGGCATACAAAACAGAACTCTCCACTAGAAGACATCATCTAAGATACCAAGCATATATCGCAGGTAGAGTTGATCTCATTGAATATTCTATCTCATGGACGACATCATTGAAGATACCAAGCATATACCAAGCATATATCCCAAAGGTACATGCAAATCCAGAAAAGTTATTGTAGACAGGAAGATTCTATCTACACTCTGAAGAATAAGAAAGCTTGAGAGAAGAATGAATCTTTCTAAAAGATCAATCATTACTGACCATGATCATTCCATGAAGGATGACAATTGTCAAGAAATTACACATCATGAGCCAAGCAGAGTTATAGTCGTATAAGCATTACCTGCACTACAATAAAAATAGCGCTCAAAAGTTGAAGAAAGCAGTCGGGAGACAGGCTTCTAAGGTTATCTCCAAGCGAGGAACCTCCCCCTATCAGAAAATGTATCAATAACTGATATAAATAAACCCTCCCCATCCAGATACTCAAAATAGTTATAATTTAAAGTAAGGAACTAAAGATTAAAATTTTATGACATATTTTGTGGCAGATTATATAATACAACAATATTTTCTTTCCACCTGACATGAAGGGAAGAAGGGTTATGCTGGAAAGTAACTTATGAGACTTACCATCATCATCAACCATCCTTTCACCTTGAACATCTGAGGCAACGAGAACAGGAAGCCACTCAGAAACTGCTACCTTGAAAGCAGCTTTCATATCAGCAATAAGTGTATCACGATACATTCTCAACACTACAGGGAGTCTTGCCTAAAAAGAAGTTTTATAGTGATTTAGTAATAATGTGTGACTAATTCTACTATTGAAACATTATCAATGATAAGCAATGGCTGAGATTTCTTGAGTAAATATTATATCAAATTAAGCTTAACATATCTTCAACAAATCAAAAAATAGAACAAATGAGATGAAAATATTTGCGTAATAGCACCAAATACTCGCTTCTCTTTTTTATAATAGAACAATAGAAGAGCATATACTTAGTAAAATCAGCCGGAAGTCACATTCAAACACTTATCAGTTCAATCACTGATTATTCCAATTTTTTTAATCATCATACTCCCTCTATCCGAACTTAAGTTACACAATTGAACTTTTCACGGTTGATTTAAAATGCAAACACAGCAAAAACAATACTTATAGAATAGAAAACAGTACTTAAAACAATAAACTAACGGAAATGTATAGAATTTATCTACTATAGCTCGATAACATTAAACGCTTAAACATCACAAATGCAATTGAAATCGGAAGACATCAAAATGAAAATGGAGAAATGAAGAAGTAAATTACAGTGAGGTTTAGAGACTCACCAATGCTAGATTTAAAGGCTCCGGCAGCGGAGGGTGGCAGCGCCAGTGATAGAGGATCCTCCTCAACCCGTTCAGCTCGACAACGAGCAAGGACCTACTGATAACAATAAAAAAAATCAATTAAACGGTGAAAAGATGACGGAATCACCACGTCGAGACCGCAAATCAAAGATTAAAACGAGAAAAAAAACAAGTAAAGTGACGAACCTAGGATTTCATAGCATAGTGAAGCAACGGAGCGTAGCAAAGCGGAGCAGAGGGGAGCAACATAGCGGAGCATATCTGAACAGGTCGGAGCATATCTCAACTCGTTCAGTTCGAGAATGAGCAAGGACCTTCAAGTAACAATAAAAAATAATTAAACAGTGAAAATATGTCGAAATCACTACGTTGAGACTGCAAATCAAAGATTAAAATTAGAAAATGAGAAAAAAACTAGTAAAGAGACGAACCTAGGGTTTCATAGAAGAGTGAAGCAACAGATGGAGCAAATCGAAGCACAGAAGAACATATCTGAGCAGATTGGAGTGGGGTGGACCGTGGAAGAGAAAATGAAGGAGGAGCGGAGCTGCGGAGGAGAAGCAGCGGAGGAAAAATGGAGGAAGAGCAGATGACGAATATAGAATGGTTGGTGAATTGGGGAAGAAAGATGTATTATTATTCTATATAATTACATAGAAGTCCCTACCCCTTTTCTTATTTTAATATAGACCTCAGTCTCACCATAATTTTGGGTGAGACCGTTTCACCCAAGTCTTTGTAATTTATTATATACTAGTTAAAGTAAGGCTTGACCATTGATTAGTTAAAGTCAACTTTGTTATTAGTGTTTATATATTGAAAGTCAAGTAAAGTTTGACCGTTGATTAGTTAAAGTCAGCTTAGTCACTAGTATTTATATATAGAAAGTCAAGTAAGGTTTGACCATTGATTAGACAAAGTCAAACATTTTTATTAGTATTTATTATATACTAATTCAAATAAAGTTTGACCGTTAATTAGTTAAAGTCAACTTTGTTATTAGTGTTTATATATTGAAAGTCAAGTAAAGTTTGACCGTTGATTAGTTAAATTCAGCTTAGTCCCTAGTGTTTATATATAGAAAGTCAAGTAAGGTTTGACCGTTGATTAGACAAATTCAAGCATTTTTATTAGTATTTATTATATACTAATTCAAATAAAGTTTGACCGTTAATTAGTTAAAGTCAACTTTGTTATTAGTGTTTATATATTGAAAGTCAAGTAAAGTTTGACCGTTGATTAGTTAAAGTCAGCTTAGTCACTAGTTTTTATATATAGAAAGTCAAGTAAGGTTTGACCGTTGATTAGACAAAGTCAAACATTTTATTAGTATTTATTATATACTAATTCAAATAAAGTTTGACCATTAATTAGTTAAAGTCAACTTTGTTATTAGTGTTTATATATTGAAAGTCAAGTAAAGTTTGACCGTTGATTAGTTAAAGTCAGCTTAGCCACTAGTGTTTATATATACAAAGTCAAGTAAGGTTTGACCGTTGATTAGACAAAGTCAAACATTTTTTTGGTATTTATTATATACTAATTCAAATAAATTTTGACCGTTAATTAGTTAAAGTCAACTTTGTTATTAGTGTTTATATATTGAAAGTCAAGTAAAGTTTGACCGTTGATTAGTTAAAGTCGGCTTAGTCACTAGTGTTTGTATATAGAAAGTCAAGTAAGGTTTGACCATTGATTAGTTAAAGTCAGCTTAGTGACTAGTGTTTATATATAGAAAGTCAAGTAAGGTTTGACCGTTGATTAGACAAAGTCAAACATTTTTATTAGTATTTGTTATATACTAATTCAAATAAAGTTTGACCATTAATTAGTTAAAGTCAACTTTGTTATTAGTGTTTATATATTGAAAGTCAAGTAAAGTTTGACCGTTGATTAGTTAAAGTCAGCTTAGTCACTAGTGTTTATATATAGAAAGTCAAGTAAGGTTTGACCGTTGATTAGACAAAGTCAAACATTTTTATTATATTTATTATATACTAATTCAAATAAATTTTGACCGTTAATTAGTTAAAGTCAACCTTGCTATTAGTGTTTATATATTGAAAGTCAAGTATAGTTTGACCGTTGATTAGTCAAGTATAGTTTGACCGTTGATTAGTCAAAGTTAGCCTAGTTATCAGTGTTTATATATTGAAAGTCAAGTATAGTTTGACCATTGATTAGTCAACATTAGCCTAGTTATTAGTGTTGGGAAAGTCTCAGGAAAGACAGTCTTTCCATGAGCTTATGGACAGTCCTCAGAGATACTTGCCTAAAATGTTGTAAATTTTTTATAAAATTTAAATATTGCATTTTATAAGTTAAAACAAGTAATAATATGTATTTGAAGGTGAATATATAAAAATATATAATCTAAAAAAATTTCAAAAATTTTAAATTTTGTATGTAATTTAAGAAATGCAGTGTATAAGGTAAGAAATAAGTGGCATGTCCATAAGCTTATGGACAGACCGCCTGTCAGGAGACCCACCTATTAGTGCTTATATATTGAAAGTCAAGTAAAGTTTTTACGATTGTTTATATATTTATTCAAATATGTAGTCAATTTTTTTTAGTTTGACTGAATCTTTGATCTTGTGCAATTTAATCCGGGACGGAGGGAGTATACTAAATCAATTAAAGGTTGAATGTTAATTATTTAATGTAAACAAATTTTATTCTTATTTGTATATATGAGGTCAGTGAAGATTGATCGTTGATTAATTTAACTTAACTTAGTCATTAGTTAAAGTCAACAAAAGAAGTGAACAATTTTGAAAGTTGAAAAGAAATAGCTTAGAGCGGCTGCGCAGCTGCTCCCAGCTCATGAAATTTCTGGGAAGATTATTTGAAATTTTTAGCGAATTTTTTAAATTTTTTGGGCGGAAATAATGAAATTTAAAAATTTTTGAAAAATATTTAGAAGTTTTTGGCATTTCTTTGGGGGGGGGGAAATTTTTTTGGCGGGAAAAATTAAAATTTTTTTAGCACCGGTTTAAACCGGTGCTATTTTCTCCCAAAACCGATGCTATTTTAAAAATATTTGGCAACTTTTTTGGCGGGAAATTTTTTTGGTTAGAAAATTTTAAACCAGTATTATTTTCTTCCAAAACCAGTGCTAAATTTTCCAATACTGGTTCTAAATTTTCCAAAACCGGTGCTATTTTAAAATTTTGGGCTATTTCATTGGCGGGAAAACAACTATAGAAAATTTTTAGCACTGGTTTATAAAAATCGGTGCTCAGTTTTAATTTTTAACACCGGTTTTTAAACCGGTGCTATTCCTTAATTTTTAGCACCGGTTTTTCAAACCGGTGCTATTTTGAATTTGTTGGCGGGAAGATAGAATTTTACAAATATTTCGCACCGGTTTTTAGAAACCGGTGCTAATATTTTCAAAACCGGTGCTATTTTAAAAAAGTTTGCTATTTCTTTAGCCGGAAAATGAGTCTCAAAAATTTTTAGCACCGGTTTTTAAAAACCGGTGCTATTTTTTACAAAAACCGGTGCTAAGGTTTAATTTTTAGCACCGGTTTTAAAAACCGGTGCTATTTTTTTGCAAAAACCGATGCTATTATTTAATTTTTAGCACCGGTTTTTAAAACCGGTGCTATTTTTTACTACAACCGGTGCTATTTTGAATTTTTTGGCGGGAAGATAGAATTTTACAAATATTTAGCACCGATTTTGAAAAACCGGTGCTATTTAAATTTTTTTGCCTATTTCTTTGGCGGGAAAAATAAAATTTTCTAATTTTTAGCACCGGTTTTTAAAAACCGGTGCTATTGTAAAATTTAGCACCGATTTTTAAAAAACCGGTGTTAATTTAACACCGATTTTGAAAACCGGTGTTAAAAATTAAAAACCAGTGCTATTAAATTTTTAGCACCGGTTTTAAAAATCGGTGCTAAAGAAACGATGCTAGAGGTGGGTCTCTGTGGTAGTGAGGAATTCACGAGTAAGAAAATCAGGAAGGGAATTATCCTCTCCTTTAATAAACTGAATATCAAAATCAAATGTTGATAGAATAGCTTGCCATTTGGCAAAAATCTGTTTGGAAACCAAAATTTTAACATTTTTTTGTAAAACTTCTTTTGCTGGTTTGCAATCGACTTTGACTAAAAATTTTTTGTTATAGAAATCATCTTAAAATTTAGAAATGCATAAAACAATTGATAAAACTTCTTTTTGACAGTAGAATAATTAATTTGTGCAGAGGTCCATATACCTGAATAATATCTAATAATTGATTCTTTCACTAAATGTACTTGTTTTAATATTCCTCCGTATCCTATTTCTGATGCATCTGTTTCTACAATCATATATGCAGATGGATGTGGAATACCTAAATAGGGTAATGATTTAGCTTTTGACTTTACTTCTCTGACAATTTTAGTATGTTCGTCTGTCCATGGGGATGGATTAGTTTTTAACCTATTGTACAAAAGTTTACATGTTAGTTGTAATTTTGGGAAAAAATCTGCTATATAATTTAGACATCCTAGGAATATTTGCAATTGAGTTTTTTCTCTGATTCATCTGGAAATTTGTCTGCAAATTCTATTGCTCATTGGATTGGAGTAATTGTCCCTAAATGAATATGATAGCCTAAGAATCTTATATTTGTTTGAAATAATTTCATTTTTATTGATATTACCAACCCATTCTTTTTAATAATGTGAAGTAATATTTTTAAATGTTTTATATGACTATCTATGGTATTAGAATATACTAATATGTCATCTATATATACTATAACAAATGTAGAATAGGGATTAAATATATCATTCATGATTTTCTGGAATTCTGATGGGGCCTTTTTTAATCCAAAGGGCATTACATTCCATTCATTGTCTGAAAGGAACTAAAAATGCCGTTTTATATTTATCTTTTTTGTCTATCTGGATCTGCTAGTATCCCGACTTTAAATCAAATTTTGAAAATATTTTTGAATTAACCAATCGATTGATCTAATCTCATTTATTAGGAATAGGATATCTAACCCATTTTAATACTTTGTTTAATGGTTTATAATTGATTACTAGTCTTGGAATTCCCATTTCTTTTTCAGATTGTTTATTTACATAAAATGCTGAACAACTCCACGGAGATTTGCTTTTCCTAATTAGTTTTTTGTCTAAATGCCTTTGGATTTCTATTTTGCATAATTCTATTAATTCTGCATTCATTTGGATGGGTCTAGCCTTAGTAGGTATATTTTGTTCATTGAAATCAGACTCATATGGTAATGAAACTATGTGCTTTTTCCTATTCTAAAAATCGTTGGGATGATTTGAACAAACTTGGAGTTTAAAGTGATGTTCTAATGTCTTTATTTTTTCTTGAACTGATTTAGTAGTTAGTTGATTTTCTATATTTGAATAGCTTAATTCTTCTTTTAGAAATACAATATCCTTTTGTTTATTGTGTAATGACCATATCTTTTTATATATAGAATTTGTTTGTATTAAGTGTAATTCTACTTGGATGGGTGGATTGATAAATGGAAAGAATAAATTTTTTCCTAAGATTTTAGTACGGATTTCACCTTGAGGTTTTGTAAATGGAGTTATTTGATATAAAAATGGATTTCCTAGTACTGCATCATGCGAGGTATTTTCCAATATAAGAAATGATTGTCTAATACAATAATTATTGTTGCATATAAAACCATTTGTTAATTTCTTATGAATTGTCATTGGAGTATCATTTGCTGCTAATAATTTCTCATTTGTCTTGATTAGATATTTGCTTGGGATTACTCCTGCTTTTATGCAGGAGGTATCGGCTCCACCATCTATTAATGCTATGTCCTGAATACTAAAATCTTTTACTCATATAGTAACTAAAGAGTACCATTTTTCCATATTAATTATATTAATAGCATTGAAGAATTGTTGGTCTGTGGGGATGGTCGGGTTGATATCAATATTTAACCCATTACTAGGCCAATCTTTATTTTTATTTATTCCTATGAGTTGTAATTCTAACTGTACATCATTTTCTTTTAATAATCTTAATTCATGTTTGATTGAATGAATTTATTTTTTTAAATTATTGATTTATCTTTTTAAATCATCAGGTTTTGTTAGATTCTTTTCTATTGCCGAATATTTTTTAATTGTTTGTGATAGACTAAACGCTTCTTCTATTCTTGGTTTATCGTCTTCCCTGATCAATTCTTTTGGTCCAGATAAAAATTTAACTAATATTTTACAAACACATGAAGTCCAATATGTTTTACCAAGTCAAAGTATTAACTCAATCTATAGTCATGGAATACTAAATTTCACTAGTACATATTCAGTTAAAATTCATGAGCAAGTCCTACCTATGCATCAAGAATTCCAATCCATAAGATTACTTTCGCAGGTAGCTATTCATAAGTATAGAGAACAAGGATATAGGTTTTTACATTTTGGTTTAATACAAATAGCTTTACATCCATTAGTAAGATTAGGAATTGATACTCCAATATTTATGACTTTAAGAGATGATAGATTTAAAACATATAAAGATTCATTATTAGCTATGGTACATACTAACATATGTAATGGAACAATAAGATTTAATTGTCTTCCAAATTACACAGTTAGCCTGACAGACCCTCATACAATGGATTCTCTAAAATTGGACATCCAATTAAAGCAAAACAAAATAATAGAAGAAACAGAACATTTCGTATTAGTATATAGAATTTATTTTAAATTAATGAGATCATTTATTCTAGCCGCTTTAAAACTAAACCCAACAGAAAAGGATGAATCAATATATGTTACCACAAATTCGGGTAATACCAATATAGAAGTCCCAAAATTATTAAAATGGAATGAAATAACCATTCCAGAAGAAATAATAGCAGAAAGACCAATAAGTATCCAAAGAAACTTAAGAATTACTAAACCCTCAACCATTAATGAACAAAAAATGGCAAAATACTTATAAAATTTAATAGATCCATGTCTAGTAGGTATATAGAAAATCACAGAGACAATCACGAATCAAGTACAGATAATTATCAATCACATAGGTACTCAATGTCTGATATCCCCTCAAAATTTCAAGAATCCAAAATAAGATACTCAACTCCTTTAGCAGAAATAATTCAAAACTCTAATTCATCAATAGGATCACCTACTTACAATCAAATGCGAAATTTAGAGTTAAATATGATGACTAGTACTAAACACTTTTCAATTGATAAGGAATATCTGAATAAAGACTATTTCAGAATAGAAAAATACTAACAATCGGCTATGGTTTGAAAAATTGGACAAAGGTATTAGAGAAAATATTAAGCTAGAATTTTATGCAGAATTGACTGCAAGAGGAATAAAAAGAATGGAATTTTTTATGTGGTTAGAATACTATTTAGGTAACATAATCAGTTATGATAAATTAGATCATATTCCAATTATCAATGTTCAGACTAATCTATAAAAGAAATGGAAATTACAAGATACTACAGTAGTCAGCTCTGTTCATCCACCTTTACAAGAAGAAGAGCTTCTTGTAGAAGGAAAGTCGGTAGTAGCGTCTCCATTCAAATTAGGATCAGAGAAAGCAGAGACTGATACAGTAAATTTGGGAGACATTAAAAAGGTTTACCAACAAAATAATTACTCAAACCAAATATTACATACTATAGCTAATCAAGTAGATCTAATATCTACTAAACTAGATAACAAATTAGAAAGATTTCCAAATAAGATTTCTACTCCACATTTCCAAGTATCCCCATTCCCAAGCAATATGGAAAACACAGTTTCATTAATTAGACAGAATAATTCCAGACAAAATATTCCTAGTACTTCTAAGCAAATTGGAGTTATATCTCAAACTAATCCACATGAAATAGGTTCATCAAGCTCTAGTTCGTCTCATTTCACATCTGATGAAGAATCGGATGACCAATTAGGCCATCAAATAGATGAAATGGAAAGACAATTTCATGAATACCCTACACAGAGTCATAGTCAACCACAACTTCAATTATTTTTTTTAATTGAAAACCATCCAGGGAAGAACAATAATACAAAAAAATTATTATCCAAGACCCACACCACCAGACATACAACAAAGGTCCTCCTTTAACAGTTATGATGGATCTTCAATTTATCAATGGAATATAGATGGACTTTCAGAATATCAAGTTATGATTACATTACAAGAAATGGGTATGGCTAGAATGGCAAATAAGGCTAAAATTAATATAACTGAACCAAATATTGTAATATTATTAGTAACGGGATTTATTGGACAATTAAAAGGATGGTGGGAAAATCATCTTACTTTAGAAGATAAGCAAAACATTGTAAATCATGAATCCGAAGAAGCCCAAGGAGAAGGAGAAAATGTGGAATATGTTATGGTACAAGATGGATCCACATTTCTAATTTATGTCATACTAATGTATTTATAGGAAATACAGAGGAGGATTTAAATAGTTCTAAAATATGCTTAATTAATTTAAGATGTTCCTCATTAACAGATTTCAAATGGTATAAAGATATATTTTTAATCCAAGTGTTAAGAAGAACAGATTCAAACTTACCATTTTGGAAAGAAAAATTCATTACAGGATTACCAAGTTTATTTTCACAAAGGATAATTACCAATCTCCAAAAAGTATTAGGAACGAACAAAATAGATTACAATAATTTTACTTTTGGACAAATATTTGATTTTATTAAAAAAGAAGCTTTAACCTTATGTCAAGATTTAAAAATTCAACGTAAATATGGATCCGAGAAAAAAGAAATGGGATCTTTTTGTCAATTTAGCATTATGGGAATTAAACCACCATCAAAACAACATCGATCTATTTACAAAGGAAAAGGTAGAAAATATAACCAATATAGGAACCCCATATATTATAAACCATCCCCTACAAACAAAGATTTTCATAAAACCAAGAATTTCTATAAGAAAAATAATAAATACAAAAATTTTCAATGTTTTAAATGTAAGAAATTTGGTCATACAACATCACACTGTAAAACTGAAAGAAAAATTAATTCCTTGTTTTAGGAAGAAAAAGAGTTAAAAGATAAATTATTAGCAATACTAATAGAAAATTCGGACAGTGAACAATTACATTCTAAACCTAGCTCAGATAGTTCCATAAATTCATCTGTATGTCAATGCAAAATCCCAATAATTAATATGCTTAATAGTTCGAAAGATAAAAAACAAGTATTATTAGATATGATTGATAAAATAGGAAATTCAGAGGATATAGAAGAAGATTTATCCAGATTAAAAGAATTGATATATATATATATATATATATATATATATATATATATATGATACCAAATCTTACCGGGGATAATTTCGATAATAGAACAAATACAAAAATCAGTAAATAGTGAATAGTGAACATTAGTGAACAGTAATGAATAGTGAACAGTAAATCGTAATTGGTGAATAGTAATCATGAACAGTGAATAGTGAATGGTAAATAGTGAATAGTGAAAAACAAAACTGTTGTTGAAAAAATTCTTGAAATTGAATGCGTAATAGGCTAGGCTTACAATGGATGATGTACAATGGATGAAGGATGGATGGCTTGTACAGGGAGTTGGAGTTCAAGATTGAACGTTGAACTCAGATGGAGGAGGTTTTATAACAATAAGAAAGGGCGATAATTCAAGCGTGCCTCCGAATGAACTAAAACTTCCTCATTTATAGAGGTTCTGGCTAATCTATTACATTGGATTAGAATCACAAGTCGAAATCCAGATAAAATCTTAGCCTTCCTTTTGAGGCAGTGGAAGCTGGGATCCTCCATTTTGCTAAATTATTGAGTGCTGAATAAGGAGTATCTGGAGTGGAGTCTGGGTCCCTCCGGCTGCTTTGTTGAAATAAATGGAGTGTGGGTCCCTCCATGATGAATTGTTGATTGAGTGCATTCTTGCGTCACTGCATACTTCATTCATATATCGAATGGATCTTGACTAAACTGGTCACTGTCCAGAATAGGTTCGGATTTGACTGTCTTGGCTTCTTAGTTTTTGAGCTATCTGTAGATGGCTACAATTTTCTGAAAATCTTCAATCTGCTCAATGGCTTCCAGACTGTCTGATTCTTGAATCCGAGGACGGATAATTGGGGCTGGTAATGAAATAGAGTTTACTGGGTGTTGAATCTGTTTTTGCCTTTTGGCACTGGTATCATCCTTGAATACAATTTTGAGTTTTTCACCATGTTGCAAATAATGAGACACTGTTGTGGGGGAGCAAAACTCAGGTTTATAATTGTTCCACCACTTAATTTTGAACTGGCGAATTAAGGAACAAGGCAAATTTGGATAGAATGGTTTAATCTGAAAGCTCCACGCAAAAATCCATGGAACTCTAAAAAGAGAATGAAAAAACACAGGTTTCTCGAAAGGTTTATTTGGACTGAGTTTGTTAAATGTTTCAAAACCTTCCAAAACCAGAGGGGGTAGGATATCAGGTGATGGTCCTATGTTCAGCCACCAATGGTAAAACCACATTGGAATATCACCAGTAAAACTTTGATGGAAATTAATAAACCAGGAGTGGTCAAAGGACCTGATGTAGAGAACTCTGTACCAGACATTCATATAATATGTATAATTAAATCCTGGAGGAGAATATGAGATTGAAAATTTGGTGATAGAATGGATATTCTGAAACTGACTGGATCTAAGAATTTGCTTAATGTATAATTTTGAATAATCTATTCTATTACAATCATTTTTGTTTTTTGATATGCTGGATATCAATGGATTGCGTATCCACAAGGATGAGTTCATAATAAGTTTGGGTTTTTTGTATATCACCGGTCAACCAGGGGCATGTAGGTCTGAATATATTATTGACAAAAATTTTTAGTTGAGGAATATCCGGTTCTGTTTGGAAATGGGTAATCAGCAAGTGTTCAGGATTAGGTTTATCAGAATAGGATGAATTTGGGTTTGATTTTAATGGAATAGTCTGTTGGGTAGGAGTGGAAGAAGTTGAGGATGTGGAGTAACTGGCCGTGGTGGAGTAGCCATGATATAATTTGAGGTAAGGGATGATTGTTAAGTTAATTTGGCATATGGAGTTCGGGCCATAGTAGCATAGGTGAGAGGTGGAAAATCTTGGTTAGGTATCAAAGGGGTTAGGGTTTTGGAGTAATGTAATCTTTTGTTGTCCTTGAACTAGAAGAGCTGGCATTTGAATGATCACTCATGCTTACCTGTCAGGAATTCATGAGTAAGAAAATCTGGAAGAGAGTTATCCTTCCCTTTAATAAACTGAATATCAAAATAAAAAACAGATAAAATAGCTTGCCATCTGGCAAAAATCTGTTTAGAAACTAAGTTTTTAACATCTTTTTGTAAAATCTCTTTTGCTGATTTGCAATCAATTTTTAATAAAAACTTCTTATTATACAAATCATCTTGAAATTTTGAGATGCATAAAACAATAGATAAAACCTCTTTTTTAACTGTTGAATAATCAACTTGTGCATGTGACCATATGCCTGAATGATATCTAACTATGGACTCTTTTCCGAAGTAAAATTGTTTCAATATTCCACAGTATCCTAATTCTGATGCATCTGTTTCAATAATCATAAATGCAGATGGATGTGGAATGCCTAAGCAAGGTAGGGACTTAGCTTTTAATTTTATTGATTGTACAATTTGAGTATGTTTAGGTGTCCATGGTAATGGATTATTTTTTAATCTATCGTACAGGAGTTTACATTCTATTCTAATTTTTGGAAAGAAATCTGATATGTAATTTAAACATCCTAAAAATATTTGTAATTGAGTCTTATCCCTGATTTCATCTGGGAATTTGTCTGCAAATTCTATTGCTCTTTGGATTGGAGTGATTGTCCCTAAATGGATATGATATCCTAGAAACCTTATATTTGTTTGGAATAACTTCATTTTTGCTTCTGATATTACTAATCCATTCTTCTTAATGATATGAAGTAATATTTTTAAATGTTTAATATGACTATCTATGGTATTGGAATAGACCAATATATCATCAATATATACTATCACAAATGTGGAATAGGGATTAAATATATCATTCATGATTTTCTGAAATTCTGATGGCGCATTTTTTAATCCAAAGGGCATTACATTCCATTCATATTGTCCGAATGGAACTACAAATGCCATTTTGTATTTATCTTTTTTGTCTATCTGGATCTGCCAGTATCCTGACTTTAAATCAAATTTTAAAAATATTTTTGCATTAACCAATCGATTGATCAAATCTCTTTTATTAGGAATGGGATATCTAATCCATTTTAATACTTTGTTTAATGGTTTATAATTGATTACTAGTCTTGGAATTCCCCTTTCTTTTTCATCTTGTTTATTTACATAAAATGCTTAACAACTCCACAGAGATCTGCTTTTCCTAATTAGTTTTTTTGTCCAAATGACTTTTGATTTCTATTTTACATAATTCTATTAATTCTTCATTCATTTGGAATTGTCTAGCCTTAGTAGGTATATGTTGTTCATTGAAATCACGCTCATATGGTAATAAAACTATGTGTTTTTTCCTATCCCAAAAATCATTGGGATGATTTGAACAAACTTGGATTTTAAATTTATGTTCTAATGTTGTTATTTGTTCTTGAATTGATTTAGTAGTTAGTTGATTTTCTATTTTTGAATAGCTTAATTCGTCTTTTAAAAATTCAATATCCTTTTGTTTGGTGTTTAATGACCATATCTTTTTATAAATAGAATTTGTTTGTATTAAGTGTAACTCTACTTGGCTGGGTGGATTGATAAATTTAAAGAATAATTGTCTTCCTAAGATTTTAGTACTAATTCCATCTTGAGTTTTTGTAAATGGAGTTATTTGGTATAAAAATGGATTTCCTAGTACTGCATCATGCGAGGTATTTTCTAATATAAGAAATAATTGTTTAATTCAATAATTATTGTTGCATATAAAATCATTTGGTAATTTTTTATGAATTGTCATTGGAGTACCATTTACTGCTAATAATTTTTCGTTTGTCTTGGTTAAATACTTGCTGGGGATTACTCATGTTCTTATACAAGAGGTGTCAGCTCCACTATCTATTAATGCTATGACTTGAATACTAAAATCTTTTACTCCTATAGTAACTAAAGAGTACCATTTTTCCATATTAATTTTATTAATGGTATTGAAGAACTGTTGGTCTGAAGGGATCTTTGGGTTGATATCGATATGTAGCTTATCATGAGGCCAATCTTTATATTTAGTTATTCCTATGAGCTGTAATTCTAATTCTAGATTTTTTTCTTTTAGTAATTTTAATTCTTGTTTTATTGAAATAACTTCCATTTTTAAATTATTGATTTCTTTTTTCAAATCATCAGGCCTTGTTAGATTCTTTTAGATTGACGAATATTTTTTAATTGTCTGTGATAGACTAAAAGCTTCTTCTATTCTTGGTTTATCGTCTTCCCTGATATATTTATTTAATCTAAATAAATATTCTTCTCTATCCTCTGAATTTCCTATTTTATCAATCATATCTAATAATACTTGTTTTTTTAATCTTTTGAACTATTAAGCATATTAATTGTTGGGATCTTGCATTGGCATATATTTGAATGTGTGGAACTATCTGAGCTAGTGTCAAAATGTGATTGTTCACTGTCGGAATGTCTATGAGTACTGCTAATAATTTATCTTTTAATTCTTGTTCTTCTGAGAACAAGGGATTAATTTTTCTTTCGGTTGTGCAGTATGATGCTGTATGGCCAAATTTCTTACATTTAAAACATTGAATATTTTTGTATTTATTATTTTTCTTATAAACATTCTTGGGTTTGTGAAAATCTTTATTTGTAGAGGATGGTTTATAATATTTGGGGTTCCTATATCGGTTATATTTTTTAACCTTTTCTTTATAAAAAGATCTATGTTGTTTTGAGGGAGGTTTGATTCCCATAATGCCGAATTGTTGACAAAAAGATCCCATTTCTTTCTTCTCTGATTGGATTTTTAAATCCTGACTTAATGTTAAGGCTTCCTTTTTAATAAAAGCAAATATTTGTCCAAAAGTTAAATTATGGTAATCTATTTTGTCGGTTCCTAATACCTTTTGTAGGTTAGTAATTATCCTTTGTGAAAATAAACTTGGGAATCCTGTAATGAATTTTTCTTTCCAAAACGGTAAGTTTGAATCTGTTCTTCTTAGCACTTGAGTTAAAAATATATCTTTATACCATTTGAAATCTGTTAATGAGGAACATCTTAAATTAAATAAATATATTTTAGAACTATTTAAATATTCTTCTGTGTTTCCTACGAAATACATTAATATGACATAGATTAAAAATGTGGATCCATCTTGTATCATAACTGTTGTGCGGAATTGAGAAAGAACAGAAAATATGAACGAAAATAACAAGACACAAGATTTACGTGGTTCACCAATTTGGCTACATCCACGGGAGACGGATTCACTATAATAGGTAGCGGGTTACAGACGCTAAGAAATTGGCCAGATTTCTACCTATCTAAGTGCAGAACAGAATTAATGTTTACAGAGAGAAGAGAGACACTTTATATATTGTCTCCACTAAACCCTAACAAACTAGGATTGGAACAAAACACAATTTGGCCCAAATCAACATCAGTCCAAATTGGAATTGGAATTATATTCTTATCATAATTGTAGATGTAGTTGTATTCCAGGCCAGGGTCGCAGAAGCGGCTATTACAGTATTCAAGGCATACCAACAAATCTCCACCTTGACTTGAATCCTCAAAGTAGAAAACTCCAGATGCACCATTACAGTGCCAGATGAGTAGACTTCGCCCTCCACTCCCGGGACTGCCCATAGAGCACCTAATCAGCTCTGATGTTCAGCAAGTCCAAACAATGTTGAAACTTGCTATGTGGAACAGGTTTGGTGAACATATCAGCGGGGTTGTCAGAAGTTCCCACTTTCTTCACCCTGATTCTCCTCTCACTCCTCAGGAAATGATATCTGACATCAATATGCTTGGTCCTCTCATGATGGACCTGATCCTTGGCTATGCAGATTGCACTCAAACTGTCACAATACACAGTAGCCTGATCATGATGTAGACCAAGATCACTAACCAGTCCTTTCAGCCATATTCCCTCCTTTGCAGCCTCTGTCAAAGCCATGTACTCTGCTTCCGTAGTAGACAACGTCACTGTAGGTTGCAAAGTCGCCTTCCAACTAACCACAGAACCTCCCAAAGTGAATACATAACCAGTCATCGATCTCCTCGTGTCAACATCACCAGCATAATCAGAATCCGAGTAGCCTGTAACTAAGCACTCGATATCACCTCCATAAATGAGACCCACATCAGACGTACCTCTAAGATACCTGAAGATCCTCTTCACAGCTTGCCAATGTTCCTTTCCCGGTTGCCCCATGAACCTGCTCACAACACTGACTGCCTGTGCTAAATCTGGCCTCGTGCAAACCATAGCATACATCAAGCTCCCCACCGCGCTGGCATAAGGAACCCGAGACATATACTCCTTCTCCTCGTCTGACTGAGGAGCAAACATAGTGGTGAGATGAATATTTGCAGCACTAGGAGTGTCTATAGGCTTGGCTGTAGACATGCCAAACCTAGCCAACACTTTCTGAATGTAGCCTTTCTGTGACAAGAAAAGCTTCCGCTGACTTCGATCCCTAAGAATCTCCATTCCTAGTATCTTCCGAGCTGCACCCAGATCCTTCATCTCAAACTCAGCACTAAGAAGTCCTTTCAACTTCTGAACCTCGTGCTTACTCGTTGCGGCTACCAGCATGTCATCTACATAAAGCACCAGATAGATGAATGACCCATCTCTCAACCTGCTGTAGTAGACACAACAGTCATAAGCACACCTCGTATATCCCAGCTGAAGCATGTAACTGTCAAACTTCTTGTACCACTGCCTCGGAGACTGCTTAAGTCCATACAAAGACTTCTTCAACTTGCAAACATATTTTTCCTTGCCAGGAACTTGGAAACCATCTGGCTGAGTCATGTATATCTCTTCCTCCAACTCTCCATGTAGAAAAGCGGTCTTCACATCAAGTTGTTCAAGCTCTAAATCCTGATGTGTCACTATAACTAGCAACACCCTGATGGAAGTGTGTCTGACCACTGGTGAGAAAATCTCATTGTAATCTACTCCCTCTTTCTGACTGAAACCTCTAGCAACAACTCTAGCCTTGTACTTGACTCCCTCTGTAGGTGATATCCCTTCCTTTTTCTTGAAAACCCATTTGCAAGTGATAACCTTTCTCCCTTGAGGCTGTTGAACCAAATCCCATGTCTGATTCTTCTGAAGAGACTCCATCTCGTCTCCCATTGCAGCAAGCCATTTGTCAGCATCAGTACCTGAAACAGCTTCTCTGTAGGTGGATGGCTCATGAGTATCCACCTCCTCAGCAACCTGTAGTGCATAACCCACCATATCCTCAAACCCATATCTCTTGGGCGCCCCAACTCCAACCCTCCTGGGTCGGTCCTGAGCTAAACTACGGACTGTAGCTCATGATGGTTGGGGATCTGGTGGTGGAGATTCCGGTATCTCAGATTCTGTCTATGGCTCTTGATTCACCTCAAATTGTTCCAATCTATTTTCACCTTGAGTGACTTCAAGCTCCACCTGTTTATCAACTCCACTAGTTTCTGGCACAACTGTGGGCTTCACCATAGATCTAAGCAAAGAATTTTCATTAGAGACAACGTCCCTGCTCAGAATAACCCTCTTCTCAGATGGAGACCATATCCTGGAGCCTTTAACTCCATCTCCATAACCCACAAAGACACCCTTCTTGGCTCGGGGCTCTAACTTACCATCACTAACATGATAATAAGATGTACAACCAAAAACTTTTAACTTGGAGTAATCAACAACTTTACCTGACCACAACTCCATAGGTATTTTGCACTCTATACCCGTGTGAGGCCCGCGGTTGATCAGGTAACAAGCTGTACTCACCGCCTCTGCCCAGAATCTCGTTTCCAAACCAGCATTAGAGAGCATGCACCTCGCTCTCGCCAGCAATGTCTGATTCATCCGCTCAGCTACGCCATTCTGCTGTGGCGTATTCCTGACTGTATAATGACGACCAATCCCTTCATCCCTACAAAACTGATCAAACTCAGACGAGCAGAATTCCAGCCCATTATCAGTTCGAAGCCTCTTGATCTTCTTCCCGGTCTGATTCTCCACCAAAGTTTTCCACTCCTTGAACTTCGAGAAAGCTTCACTCTTATGTTTCATCATAATAACCCAAGTCATCCTTGAGTAATCATCAATCAGAGAAACAAAGTACCTGTAACCTCCTAGTGCCTCAACTCGGGAAGGTCCCCAATAATCAGAATGGATGTAATCCAATGTGCCCTTTGTTCTATGAATCGCCTTAGGAAACTTGCTGCGGTGATGCTTCCCAAAGACGCAATGCTCACAGAAGTCCAGGCTCTTGACCTTATGGCCACCAAGAAGATCATACTTCGACAGAATCTGCATCCCTCTTTCACCCATGTGACCAAGCCTCATATGCCATAACTTAGTCATATCATCCTGGTGAACCTCCGAAGATGCAACATTAACAGAATCCATAACCGTGGAACCTTGTAGAAAATACAAAGTACCATGCAGAACACCTTTCAGAACCAGCCTAGAACCTTTGCAGACACACAGAACTCCATCACTCCCTGAGTAGACGAAACCTTTTCTATCCAACGTAGGAAGAGAAATCAGATTCTTTGTCATCGATGGAACATGCCTGACATCGTTCAAAGTACAGAAACTACCATAATGCGTCCTGATCTTGATTGAACCAATCTCAACTACCTTGCACGCAACACCATTTGCCGTAGTAATGATTCCCTCAGCTTGCTCATAAGTTGAGAAATAATCTCTCCTTGGGCATACATGGTAAGATGCCCCAGAATCAAGAAACCACGCATTAGAATGATTATTTTGCCCAGTAACAGCTAGAGCAAAATCATCTTCAGAACTGAAATCCCCTTCAGCCACAGCAGCAGTACCAGATGTACTCCCAGATTTACTAGCCTTCTTCGGACACTCTTTTTTCCAATGCCCCTTCTCCTTACAGTAGTTACAAACATCATTGGCCTTGGGACCCTTTGAAGATGACTTCTTGCCCTTCTTCTTATTACCGGTTTCCTTGCCTTTTATGTTTCCGTCACTAGCAAACAAGCCAGTGGCCTGACTTTCTGTACCTGTACTGTTTGCCTTATGTCGCAACTCTCTACTATGGAGAGAGGATCTTACTTCCTCCAGAGACACAGAATCTTTACCAACAATAAATGACTGAACAAAATTCTCATACGAAAGTGGTAAAGAAACTAGCAAAATCAAAGCAGCATCTTCATCTTCAATTTTCACATCTATATTTCGCAATTGTAATAACAAAGTATTCAATTGCTCTAGATGGTCTCTGAGTTGTGTACCTTCCTGCATTCGGAGACCGAAGAGGCGTTGTTTCAGAAGCAACTTGTTGGTTAGAGATTTCGTCATATACAAACTCTCCAACTTCAGCCACAGTTGTGCAGCAGTCTCCTGATCTGAGACCTCGGTGGTGATTTCGTCCGCGAGACACAACATAATCGTCGAGTGTGCCTTTTCTTCCAGACTCACAACATCGCCAGAACTGCTCGCGAAATCCTTCGTTAGCGGAGTCCACAAACCTTGCTGTTTCAGCAAAGCTCGCATCTTGATCTGCCATAAACTGAAACTGTTTCTCCCGGTAAACTTGTCGATCTTCACGTTCAACCCAGACATCTTTCTTCCTGATCAGCCCCGATCTGATGAGCCCAGAATCCGATATACCCACTACGGATATCGCCGGAAAAAGAAACTGCTCTGATACCAGTTTGTTGTGCGGAATGAAGAAAGAACAGAAAATATGAACGAAAATAACAAGACACAAGATTTACGTGGTTCACCAATTTGGCTACATCCACGGGAGACGGATTCACTATAATAGGTAGCAGGTTACAGACGCCAAGAAATTGGCCAGATTTCTACCTATCTAAGTGCAGAACAGAATTAATGTTTACAGAGAGAAGATAGACACTTTATATATTGTCTCCACTAAACCCTAACAAACTGGGATTGGAACAAAACACAATTCGGCCCAAATCAACATCAGTCCAAATTGGAATTGGAATTATATTCTTATCATAATTGTAGATGTAGTTGTATTCCAGGCCAGGATCGCAGAAGCGGCTATTACAGTATTCAAGGCATACCAACAATAACATATTCCACATTTTCTCCCTCTCCTTGAGCTTCTTCTGATTCACGATTTACAATATTGTGCTTGTCTTCTAAAGTAAGATGATTATCCCACCATCCTTTTAATTGTCCTGTAAATCCCGTTACTAATAATATTACAATATTTGGTTCAGTTATATTAATTTTAGCCTTATATGCCATGCTAGCCATACCCCTTTCTTGTAATGTAATCATAACTTGATATTCTGAAAGTCCATCTAAATTCCATTGATAAATTGAAGATCCATCATAACTGTTAAAGGAGGACCTTTGTTCCTCATATTGTATGTCTAGTGGTGTGGGTCTTGGATAATAATTTTTTGTATTATTGTTCTTCCACTTTAATTTATTTAATTGAAGTTGTGGTTGACTATGACTCTGTGTAAGGTATTCATGAAATTGTCTTTCCACTTCATCTATTTGATGGCCTAATTGGTCATCCGATTCTTCATTAGATGTGAAATGAGACGAACTAGAGCTTGAAGATCCCAGATCGTTTGGACTAGTTTGAGATATAACTCCAATTTGCTTAGAAGTGCTAGGAATATGTGGTCGGGAATTTTTTTGTCTAATCAATGAAACTGAGTTTTCCAAATTGCTAGGGAATGGAGACACTTGGAAATGTGGTGTAGAAATCTTACGTGGAAATCTTTCTAATTTATTATCTAATTTAGTGGATATTAGATCTACTTGATTGGCTATAGTATGCAATATTTGGTTTGAGTAATTATTTTGTTGGTAAACCCTATTAATGTCTCTCAAATTTACTGGGTCAGTTTCCATTTTCTCTAATCCTAATTTGAATGGAGACGCTACTATCTGCTTTCCTTCGACAAGAAGCTCTACTTCTTGTAAAGGTGGATGGAAAGAGCTTACTATTGTAGTATCTTGTAATTTCCATTTTTTATATAGATTAGTCTGAACATTGATAATTGAAATATTATCTAATCTATCATAGCTGATTATATGACTTAAATAGTATCTTAACCACATAAAAAATTCCATTCTTCTTATACCCCTTGTAGCCAAATCTGCATAAAATTCCTGTTTAATATTTTCTCTAATATCTTTGTCCAATCTTTCAAACCATAGCCGATTGTCAGTATTTTCTATTTTGTAATAGTCTTTATTCAGATATTCCTTATCAATTGAGAATTTTCTAATACTGGTCATCATGTTTAACTCTGAATTTCGCATTTGACTATAAGTAGGTGACCCTATTGATGAATTAGAATCTTGAATTATTTCTGGTAAAAGAGTTGAGTATCTTATTTTGGATTCTTGAAAATTTGAGGGGACATCAGACATTGAGTATCTATGTGATTGATAATTATCTATACTTGATTCTTGATTGTCTCTGTGATTTTCTATATACCTGCTAGACATGGATCTATTAAATTTTATAAGTATTTTCCCATCTTTTTGTTCATTAATGGTTGAGGGTTCAGTAATTCTTAAATTTCTTTGGATACTTATGGGTCTTTCTGCAATTATCTCATGTGGAATAGTTATTTCATTCCACTTTAATAATTTTGGGACTTCTATATTGATATTATTCGGATTTGTGGTAACATATATGGATTCATCCTTTTCTGTTGGGTTTAGTTTTAAAGCGGCTGGAATAAATGATCTCATTAATTTAAAATAAATTATATAAACTAATACGAAATGTTCTGTTTCTTCTATTATTTTTTTTTGCCATAATTGGATGTCCAATTTTAGAGAATCCATGATATGAGGATCTGTCAGACTGACTGTGTAATTCGGAATACAATTAAATCTTATTGTTCCATTACATATATTAGTCTGTACCATAGCTAATAATAAATCTTTGTATGTGTTAAATCTGTCATCTCTTAAAGCCATAAATATTGGAGTATCAATTCCTAATCTTACTAATGGATGCAAAGCTATTTGGATTAAACCAAAATGTAAAAACCTATATCCTTGTTCCCTATACTTATGAATAGCTACCTGCGAAAGTAATCTTATGGTTTAGAATTCTTGATGCATGGGTAGGACTTGCTCATGAATTTTAACTGAATATGTACTAGTAAAATTTAATATTCCATGACTATAGATTGAGTTAATACTTTGACTTGGTAAAATATATTGGACTTCATGTGATTGTAAAATATTAGTTGAATTTTTATCTGGACGACTTGATTCTCCGAACAAGAATCCCCTAACTCTTTCTGTCATCTTATACTATCCTTTATTGTTTAGTTTTTTGTATGAACTAGTGTTGCTTATGTTTACAGGGACTCCGTCTATACCTTGCGTGGACCACCTCTCAGGCTAACCAACCGTCTTACAGGCTCCGGACGCTGACCAAACCTCCTAACACAAGCAATCTAATACACACTCTAAACGTGGCAATTATGGATAAAGTATATGAGAAGAACGAGTTAACAGTAACTTGACTCTGATACCAAATCTTACCAGGGATAATTTCGGATAATTTCGATAATAGAACAAATACAAAAATCAGTAAATAGTGAATAGTAAACAGTAGTGAATAGTGAATAGTAGTGAACAGTAAATAGTAGTGAATAGTGAATCATAATTAGTGAACAGTACAAATAGTGAACAGTACAAATAGTGAACAGTAAATTATAATTAGTAAATAGTAATCATGAACCTTGAATAGTGAATAGTAAAAATACAAAACAGTTGACACATTTGTAATAGCCCTCAACTTGTTCGATAAATTATCTGAATGACCAGTTGCGTGCTCTAGGATGTGTTAATTGGATACCGCTTCTTGAATTCAATGCTGCTTGGACTATTTTCCAATCCATCATATGGAATTCAGGTTACAGATACTGAGGAAATATTGTGACTCATACCTGTTTATGAAAAAAGTTTCTTTTCCTTGTGTTTCCCTATGCTTCCAGAACATGTCTGTTCAGTTCTCTGGTTCCCCATATTTAGTTAATTCCTTCATTAACTTTTTTAATCTGTATAATTTTGGCGTGGGAGGGATTCTTTAATTGGAGAAAAGTGATGATGGATAGAGAAGGGTCATTTTATTTACACCCCTTAATTCTATTTACACCCATCTTTGACTATTTTGGAGCTATAAAAATTTATTGGGAGGGTGTAGTTAGAAAAAGATAAAATATATGGCTATTTACACCCCCTAGTCAAACATAAAAGTTTGTGTAGTATAGTCAAACATAAAAGTTTGTGTAGTATATTCTTCATTTATTTTTACTCCAATATAGTATATTCTTTAGTACAATTAGAGCGAATAAGCTCATTGTAAGTATTAATCCGACTTTTATATGGAGTAATCCATGCATTTGCACAATTGTATCTGCGACACCTCCAATATTGAACAACAGTAGGCATCGGGTACCCTCCGGCCAGTGCTACTCTAATGTAATGGTTATTATTGACGTAACCAATAGCAATTGCAACACACTCATACCAACACGCTCACAAGTTTAAACTATATTATTAAAATAAAATAATGAATTATTTTCTAATTATAAAGTCAATGGTAGAAAATTTTACCTCATCCGTAGAGAATTCACTTCCAATATTGAGATTTGGATAGGCTTCATCATCATCATCATCATCATTTTCATTTCACTTCCGTTTTCAACCACATTCGCGTCTTCTCCCTCCTATACATACAAACAGTAATATAACACACATAAGAGTATCATACTTGATGACAAAAAAACTTTAAAAAATATTAACAATAATTTTAAGTATCTCATAGTAATGTTGCTGATTGTAGTTTTGATGTTGATAACCCATAAAATTGTAGTTTTCTCCCTATAAATACAAACAAATAATATTTTAATAATAATACTTGATAAATTATAAACCAATACAAACAAATAAATTTCGAGTAGTGTTTGATACCTCGTAGTGATGTTGCTGATTGTAATTTTAATATTGATAACCCATAAAATTGTGATTTTCTCCCTGTCAATACAAACCAATCAATAATGAATAGGTAATAATACTTGATAAATACTATGTAAAACGAAAAGCTAATATGAATTACAGGTAAAACTAAACATTTATTTCGTAGGAACATCGCTGATCGTAGTCTTGAGGTTGAAAACTCATAAGATTTTCAATCCAGTCGTCCATATCGTCGCTCATACATAAATCGATCTTTCTGTGTATGGTTTGTTTGCTAAAATGTTGGATGGATTATTCTGTTTATCTCTCGTCCTTCTTATAGAAATTAAATTTTTCGAATTTCTATATCACCTCTTTGGACAACCAATAGATGAATCGCACCGAATGTTGGTTTGACTGACCGTCCCATCGTGCCCAATATATGAATAGCACCTATTTTGACTGACCGTCCATAGTACGAATGTATGACTGACACAAAATACAGTATAGACTAAAATTTTTTTCACCACAATAACACTAATTTTGATGACTAAAATTATGGTTAGAGATGTCAATCCGATCTGATGCGGTGAAAAAATTTTAGTCAATACTTTATTTGTATTTTGTGTCATTCATACATGAGTACGGTCAGTCAAAATTAGTGTTATTGTGGTGAAAAATTTTAGTCATCAAAATTAGTGTTATTGTGGTGAAAAAAATTTTAGTCTATACTGTATTTTGTGTCAGTCATACATTCGTACTATGGACGGTCAGTCAAAATAATTAAATACCAGAACCACTGACTTCTCTTTCATCCCTCTGACTTCTCTCCACCTCCAACCACTATTCACCGTCGACAACGTCTTTCTTTCCGCTTCTTCTATGGCGGAGCCACCGCAGGATCGCGGTGGCACGGCTCCGAATCGTAGCTTCCTTCAGGCCCTCAACACTAAACCAACCCCGCTCCTCTCCTCACTCCCATCCACACCCTCCATTAAACCAGTCACGGAATACAAGGGTAAGATTGCTTGTATAATCACCCCGGAGGAGGTCGCGCAACTGTCAGCTCACTACCAAAATGCTTTGATTGGAAAATTCGCCAGGCTCAAGCCATCAATGGAGTTCCTGAATGAGGCTTTCAAATCGGTTGGTTTTAAAGGAAGATTCCAACTCGGCTCTATAGACTACCGACATGTCCTAATCCGATTTGAAGACCCAGAAGATTTTCAGCGGTGTTGGATGAAATCACAGTGGGCTTTCAAAGGTGCATATATGAAGGTATTCAAATGGACCCCTGATTTCTCTCCAGAGGCTGAAACCTCCATAGTTCCTGTTTGGATTACACTTCATAAAATTCCCCTATTTTGGTATAATTCTGCCATGCTAGAAATAATTGGGAATACAATAGGAAGGTTCATCAAAACTGATGCTGCTACCCTAGGTGTTACAAGACCCTCTGCTGTTAAGATATGTGTAGAAATTGATCTAATGTCCAAGCTGCATACTTCTATCTCACTGACAAATGGTATTGCTCATGAAGTTGCTGAGTATCAAATAGAATATGAACAGCTACCATTATACTGCAAACACTGCAAAAGGCTAGGTCATGAGGTTGTTGAATGTAGGATCCTCCACCCTGACCTTAGGCCCCTCACAACCAGAAACAATAACTCCAAACACTCCAACCAAAAACCTCCTCAGGTTAACTCAGTTTGGAAAGCAATCCCTAATAGGGAACCTAGCTCGTCTGGTATTACCCCCTCAGAGAAAGCCACTACAATCTTGGCACAGAAAGAAGACAAACTCCTCACTCCATCTTCCACAAATCAAAATGGTGATCAACCTTATTTAAGCAAGCAAATAGTGTGCCCTAGTCCTCCGTCTAAGGATACTCAGAAAAATAAGGCTTCTACTCAGCAAGCTCAAGTACTCTCTCAGGAAAACCTGGGTCCGAATATTCCTATAATATCTGATCCAGTAGTTGTCCTGATTGAAGAAGGTTCCCTCCCAATGGATTCATTAGCCTCCTCTGATCAATCAGCTCCGGTATCTCTTCTAGAAGAGCAAATGATACCTGACTCTCCGACCTCAACTCCGCAAAAAGTCCAAAAATATGCTGCTGACGACATTTCAGTGCATCCAGGTAAACTGCCTATCTCTCCCGATAATCCTTTTAACACTAACAGGTTTGCTTGTTACTCTCAACCCAGATCCTCAGGAAATAGGTTTCTACCATTAATTCATGAAGAGGAGGAGAATTCTGAGCAGGCTTGTGTTCATCAATTCCCTGAAACTGAGGTACAATGTGACATACCCCAGGTACAAGTTGACTTCTTACCTGAGGACAGTTCTCCTCCAATCCCCCCCATTGTTATGACTAACATTTCACAGACCACTTCTCCTAGACACAAAAATGCTGAACCCGCTCTGGGGAAAGCTCCCACGTACTTCAATCAGATCAATAAGATTCTTACTAGAACAGCCACTAAAAGCATCAAACACAAAAAATAATGATTAGTACAACCTTAGGAATTAACATTTTAGTCTGGAACATTAGAGGCATGGATACTTCAATGTTGAGACTAGCTAGACTTATCAGAATACATAAACTGGAAATGATTAGTCTAATTGAACCTCAACATAACAACAATGAATGTGATTTCTATAGACAAAAACGTCTTTTTGATCACTGCCTGTATGCTGTTAACTGTAACATCTGGCTTATGTGGAACTCTAAGATTGACATTGCTCCTAAGGTTGATCATAATCAATTCATCTCAGTACTGATAACCAGCCATACACTTAACTCCTCTACTGAGGCTATTTTTGTTTATGGTTTGAGGACAAGAAAGGAGAGAAAAGACTTATGGTCTGATCTTAAGACAATGACACTGTCTGATACCCTACTAATTGGTGATTTTAATGCTATGGCCTCTATAAATGAGTACAAGGGTTCCTCTACCCCCAACCTTGGTAGCATTAATGACTTTAGTGGCTTTATTGACTCTATGGCTTTACTCCCTATCAATACTGTTGGGAATTTTTTTACTTGGACTAATGGTAGGACAAGTATTGGAGCTAATAGACATATGGTGGAGAGGTTAGATAGAGGTTTATGCTCCTCTCAGTGGATCTCTAAATTCCCACAATCTTCCATCCAAGTTCTCAATAGGGATACCTCTGACCATTGTCCACTCCTACTCAGAATCAGTAACAACTGTCCCTCTGTCCCTAGACCTTTCAGGTTCATAAATACCTGGTTCAAGAGGAAGGACTTTATGGATTTCATTAAATTCCATTGGAGTTCTCCTTTCCAAGGTCAAGGAATGCTAATTCTTTTTCTCAAGCTGAATCACCTTAAAAAACACCTTAAACTGTGGAATAAGGAGATTTTTGGTGATATTAATGCAAATGTCATACAAGCAGAGGAAAATCTGAAAGTTCAGGAAATTGAATTCGATCTTAACAGCACCCCTAGTGAGCTAATTAAGTTAAAACATGCAAAAGCTATGCTTACTAGGGCACTTAAAGAGCAAAACAGTTTCTGGAAACAAAAGGCCAAATTGAGATGGTTTAAAGAGGGTGATGAGAATACAAAATTTTTCCATAATGCTGTAATGGAAAAAAGATGTACACTTAATATCACAAAAATCAGAAGTTCTGATGGTACTTGGTTAGTTAATAGCTCTGACATAGAAAATGAAGCAATTTGTTTCTATCAAAAGCTTCTGACTGACCAGCCACACTCAGATCAGGGACTTTTCTACTCTCACTTTCTGTCCCAAATTCCCAAACTGATTACTGAGGAAGAGAATGCTTCTCTCATTAGTCCAGTGACAATTGAGGAATTAAAAAAAGTTGTTTTCAGTCTGAACAAAAGCAGCAGTCCTGGTCCTGATGGCTACACAGCAAAAGTTTTTGTAAAAGCATGGGATATTATCTGTTCGGATTTACTAGAGGCATCAAATGATTTTCTTTCAAGGTCTATCATTCCTAGAGGTATTTCTAGTACTTGGATCACAGTGATTCCAAAGAAACAAACTCCTACTAGTTTTAATGACTATAGACCTATTAGTCTTTCAAATGTGACAAACAAAATCTTCTCAAAAATACTAATGGAAAGACTCAAACCATTGATGCCTAAATTAATTAGTCCTCACCAATCTGCTTTCCTCCAAAATAGAGACATTTCTGACAATGTCATCTATTTAAAGGAAATGATCAGATTCTTGCACAAAAAATCTAGAGACCCTAATTGCATTCTTAAACTAGATCTAATGAAGGCTTTTGATAGGGTAAGTTGGGCTTTTTTAAACAGTATACTTCTCAAGTTTGGTTTTCATGGGCAATTTGTTCATTGTATCATGAAAAATCTTGCAAATGCTCGGTTTTCAGTTCTCATAAATGGCAAACCTGTTGGTTTTTTTAGTGCTTCCAGAGGCATTAAACAGGGGGATCCTTTATCACCCTTTCTGTTCAACATATTCTCTGAATCATTTACTAGAAGTCTAGCCTATATTTTTGAGTCTGGAAAACTGCATTATTATTCTTTGCCAAGGAATGCTATACCTATTTCTCATTTAAGCTATGCAGATGACACTATTGTCTTTCTCAAAGCTTCTAAAAGGAACCTAATCAGAATAAAAGCATTCCTAGGCATTTTTGAGGAGGTCACTGGGCAGAAAATTAACTATGATAAGAGTGACTGTTATGTTAGTAGGAATGCCACTCAAGCTAAACTCAGACAAATTAGGAATATTCTGGGTATGAAATCAGGTGTCTTGCCTTTTAAATACTTGGGTGTTCCTATACACAGTGGTAAAATTCTCAATCTTCATTTTCAACCGGTTATGGAAATGATTGATAGGAAACTGAAAAACTGGAAAAATGTGTGGCTATCTACTGGAGGTAAGCTGACCCTTATAAAGTCATGTTTATACTCTTTACCTCAACATATTTGGGCAGTTATGGAACCCCCCAAACAGATTATTAAGAAAATAGAAAGAAAATTTGCTATTTTTTTTTGGGGTGAGACAGATTCAGGTCCGAAAAAATCATGGAAAAAATGGGAATCTCTTTGTTACCCTACTGAACAAAATGGATTAGGACTGAGATCTCTAGCTGCCATCATTAGAGCTTTTTCCTGTAAACTCTGGTGGAAATATCAATTAGGTGAAGCTCCCTGGACTGTTTTCCTTAACTCCCTCCCTGAATCTCACAAAAAATCTCAAAACTGGAAGAGGATATGCAAAATCAACCAATTTGCAGAATCCAATTCCAGGGTGATACATGGTCAGGGACTTTGCAATTTCTGGACTTCTAATTGGACTGATTTTGGCCCCTTAATGAATTTCTATTACCCAAATGAGACCCAAAGGCAGTGCACTGTTGCTGATTTTACTAGACACAAGGACTCTCTTCTCCCACTCCTGCAGCTAGTGCTCCCTGCCCCCATCATTAATACTATCAAGTCTGCCTCCATCCATTAACACAGACCTGATAAACTAGTGTGGAAGCCTGACTATATTGGGAATTTTTCTGTCAAGACAGCATATCTCAAACTGAGACCCCCTACTAATGCTTTCCCTGCTCTTAGAAGTATATGGGCTAACCATATTCAGAACAAAATCTCAGTTTTTATGTGGAGGCTTTTAAATGTACTACTGCCATTTGATGATATTCTTGTGCAATTTGGCTTCCACCTCCCCTCTAAATGCTGTTTTTGCAATAATGCTGACTCTCTGCATCATTTTTTCAATACATGTGCTATCTCCTCCATGGTCTGGAAGGAAGTTCATCAAATCTGTGGTATTTCATATTTTGAATCTAAAAATTTATGGGATAGATTGGCCAGTTTCTGGGCATATACTGGTCTATCTAATCTCCACACCAGACTGATCCATACTGCACCTATCCTTGTCTGCTGGTCTTTGTGGAAGGCTAGAAATAGGAAACTTTTTGATAACCTCAATCCTCATTGTCATACTATCATTAAAGAGGTCAAAGACAACATTTATTTATCTTTTTCTGCCTTTCCCATTGACATATCAAGACAGATTGACTATGAACTTGCTTCAAAAGGCTATATTCCACCGATTTTTAAGCCTCCAAAACCTCCCATTATCACAGTTACCTGGCAGAAACCTGAGTTGGGCATAAAGATCAATGTTGATGCCTCATGGCATCACTCCAAAAAGGCTGGCATTGCGGTCATCATAAGGAATAAGTATGGTTTTGTTCAAGCCAAGGGATACTTTGTTACTGCAGTTTCCCTCTTGCATGCTGAAACTTTAGCTATTCAATGTGGGGTACAGTTAGCAATACCTTATGCAAATCAACAGGTTGTGATTGAATCTGACTGTCTAAATGCTATTAATATGATTTTACTACCATATGTTAGACACTGGAAATTTCTTAATCTTATGGACAGTATTCACATCTCTTTGGGTAATACTAAACTGATACACATTCTCAGACAAGGAAACCAACCTGCAGATGATCTTGCTAAGTACATGTTACTTACTAAGACTCACCAATCTTTCAACTGGTCGAATCTGCCTGCAAGAACCAAAGGGTTACTCTGTCTTGATGACCTAGAGATTCCTACAGTTAGATCCCCTTCTTAGGTGAACTGATGCTACTAACTGTTTTTCTTATGTTTTCTTTGACAGGAACTAAGGTTTTCACTGCCACCACTCTCAATCAGAGGACTTCTATTTGCTCCTTCAGCTTCAGGAAATGGTGCTGCCACTGTTTCAGCAACCCCAAATCTTCT
This sequence comes from Rubia yunnanensis, assembly GCA_037428765.1. Classification (NCBI taxonomy): domain Eukaryota; kingdom Viridiplantae; phylum Streptophyta; class Magnoliopsida; order Gentianales; family Rubiaceae; genus Rubia; species Rubia yunnanensis. Next base: position 64,433,114 of record CM075065.1, read on the forward strand.
CTGAGCTGCACCCCCACTCCTGCATTGGTGCTGCTTTACTGTTTCTTGTATTCTTTGTACCATTCTGTCTCTTGCTCCTATTGTCCTAGTGATATAGGTGGCTAAGTGGTGCTTCGATTCGTTGATCACCGACCTGCTCCTTATTATCACTAGGTATAGTGAGATAGTTTTACCCTTGCGGTCTGTCTGATCTGCTAGGTAATTTTTGGTCTTACAAACCCATCACATTGAATTTTGGGAGCAATTTTTTTTTTGCTTCGGGCTCTTGGCCTCCTTTAGCTTAGGAGTTTTTCTTGTACTGACTGAGCAGTTATGGCTAATTACTGCTTCTTCCTTTTATTATTAAGGGTTTAGGGTGCCCAATAAATATCCCTCCACCGCATGGTGGTCTTCATTTAAAAAAAAATTAAATAATTAAATACGAAACACATATTGAGGTGTACTAGAAAAATAAAATTATGGAGAAATAATCCTTTATTAATTTAAACTACTAAATAGTAATAAACAAAGCCGTATGATAAATTTTTATAGTTTTTATTAGAATGTATAATTAAAATATTAAATATTAATAAACACAGCCGAATGATAATTTTTAAATTTTATTAGAATATTTAATTAAAATATATGGGTAAAAGCAATATACAATGCTCGAGCAATATACAATTATAAGTATATTCATGTTTGACTAAGAATTAATTAATGCAGAGATTGCACGAACTTTTGTGCTTGACCAGGGGTGTAAATAACCGTACACGCCATCCTATTCTATTTACATCCTCCCAACTTGTATTTATAACTCCGAGGTTATTTAAGGGGGTGTAAATAGCAACACCCATAGAGAAGTTTGTGTTATCTCTCTCTTCTTCCTTTATATTTTTCCCACTCCTCTTGTTATGTGCTTTGTTGTTGTTGCTTCTGTTGCTGCTGTTGTAGGTTGGTGTTATCTTGCCACTTTTGCAGCTCTGGTGGAAATCTTTGAGATAAAAATGAGGAAGTTGGTAGTTTTCGTTTACTTTGGCACTACTTGTCCTGCCACGATTATTTCATGTATTAGAATAAGGAGGTTGGACATTGGTTTCGGCAGACGTGTGTGGATTAATGCATTTGAGTTGGGTATTCTCTCTTTTGTTTGTTAACTTGTGTATCTTATCTTAACTTGAACAGAAGTTGGTTCCCCAGAGATTATATCACTTTCGTGAATCTTTTGCCTCGTTTTGGTCCAACGTAGCTCAGGTTTCTGTCGATGAGCTCTTCAGATAACCAAACTTGTGAATTTTATGCTATTTAGTGGTTTAAACTGATTGATGCATGTGATAATCTTTTCCTCATATCTTGCAGCAATGGCTGTATCTGCTTCTCATATAAGTTAGAAACAAAATCGCATATTGTCTGAATCGCATTTATGTTCTCTCTGATGCATTCATTTCATCTACATGTGGAATGCATTTATTTCAATTCATCTCATAACTTGCTGTATTAATTCTTTAAACTTTAAAACTGAAACACAAAGCTAACTTCCTTCACAGTTGAGTATATAATAAATAGGAACGATCTATATATAATGAGATGATATTATGCTAACTGTAAAGTCACGTTAATTTCATTGATTATTTAGTTGGCATATCTGAACTAATTTGAAAAAGAAAAACTTTCATGTTAGAACATATGAAAAGTTGAAGTCTAAAAGGATTTAACCGCTAATAGTAATAATCGTAATAATCGTGTAATAATCGTGTAATAATCCTGGAAATTCTTTTACCTGGAGTAATAATCGTGTTAAGGACAGATGTAAAGACCCCATTTTTCAAAAACTAGATAGGGGACTCTGTAATCTTGACTGGTTGGATCTATACCCTAATAGCTCTATACAAGTTTTAAATAGAATTACATCGGATCACTCCCCACTACTTTTGTCTATACAATCTGCTTCTGAAATGATTCCTAGGCCTTTCAGATATCAGGATATGTGGTCTAATAGGCAAGATTTCCAGGATATTGTGATCAGAAATTGGAATTTAATATCCCCTTTAAGAGGAATGACTGCTTTTGTTCATAAACTTAAGAGGCTTAAACTGGAAATTAAACAACGGAACAGGAACAGTTTTGGGAATGTTAATCAGAACCTCATCCAAGCTGAGGAGAGAGTTTTTGAATTGGAAATAATTTTCCAACAAACTCAAAATGAACAGGATTTAGCCGATCTGAATAAATCTAAAGCCTTTTTGCTTAGAGCTCAGAAAGAGAAGATCATTTTCTTAAAACAAAAGGCTAGACTAAATTGGCTTAAGTTTGGAGATGCTAATACAAGTTACTTTCACCATGCCATTAAGGAAAACAGAGCCAAGTCTCGAATTAGCAAAATAAAAGATGGTTTAGGTAACTGGATTTCTGACCCTAACCTGATTAAAGAGGAAGGCATCCGTTTTTACAAAGACTTATTAAATGAGGAATCCCCTCCAAAATTAGGATCCTATTTTAACTATTTTCTTCATGAAATACCAGTGGTCATCTCTGAAGAACAAAACAAACTTCTTCTTCAACAGTTTACAATTCAGGAACTTAGGCATGCTGTCTTTGATTTGAACAAAAGTAGTGCCCCTGGCTCTGATGGTTTCTCAGGCAGTTTTTATACAACCTTCTGGGAAACCATAAAAAATGATTTGCTGGATGCTGCAAATGATTTCCTGTTTTCAGGAAATGTCCCACCAGCCATATCCAGCACCTGGTTGGCCTTGATCCCCAAAAAACCCATCCCAATCTCCTTCTCTGATTTTAGACCAATTAGTCTATCTAAATTTATTAATAAAGTGTTTTAAAAAATGCTAATGGAAAGGATCAAACCTTTAATGCACTCATTAATTTCTCTTGAACAAAGTGCTTTCATCAACGGTAGAGATATTACTGATAATGTGCTCCAAATGCAGGAAATGACCAGAATTTTAAACAGAAAATCAAAGGCTCATAATATAATTGTGAAACTTGACATGCAAAAGGCCTTTGATAGAGTGTCATGGTCTTTTCTCAACTCTATACTTCTTCATTTTGGTTTTCATGGAAACTTTGTTAAAATAATATTGAGTAATATAGCTTCCGCTCACTTCTCTGTCTTAATTAATGGAGCCACCTCAGGATTTTTTAAATCTTCCAGAGGGCTAAAACAGGGAGATCCCCTATCCCCTTTTCTTTATAATCTGGTATCTGAGGCTTTCTCAAGAGTTCTGAAAATGATGTTTAACACTGGTTATCTCCAACATTTCAGTTTACCTCAATCTTGCTCAACTGTTACTCACCTAATGTATGCAGATGGCACAGCAATATTTCTCAAAGCTAATCCTACAACTTTGAAGAGGTCTAAAAGGTTTTTACATGCTTATGAACAGACTACTGGTCAAAAAGTTAATTTTGGGAAATCTGAATTCTTTGCTTCACATAAAACCCCTCCTCATATCATTCTTTCTGTTAAGAGAATATTGGGAATGGTACGAGGCACTTTTCCCTTCAAGTATCTGGGAGTTCCCGTTTTCTATGGTCGTAATCTGCAGGTATACTACAAGCTGCTGCTAGAAAGAATGGAGAAGACAATTAACAATTGGAAGAATAGGTGGCTTTCTAGTGCTGGTAAGTTAGTACTTATTAACCATTGCCTAATTTCGATTCCTACTCATATCTTTTCTATTTTGAGCCCTCCTAAGACAGTCCTAAGGAAAATAGAAAAAATAGCTTCAACATTCTTCTGGGGGAAAGTGGATAATACTGATAGGAAAAAATGGCGATCATGGAAAAACATGAGTTTACCAATAGATGAAAATGGTTTAGGCTTAAGAGATATAGGAGAAATAGTGGATGCATTCTCATGTAAATTGTGGTGGAAATTACAGGCTAATAAAACAGTGGACCTCTTTAATATGGTCACTCCCCAACTCTTATAAAACATCACATACTTGGAAAAGAATTTGTCATATCACTGCTAAGGCTAACAGATTCTCTAAAGTGATATATGGACTTGGAGAATGCTCTTTCTGGAACTCGAATTGGACTGGTGAGGGGGCACTTTTCTATGAATGGCCTGATGGGCATAATATCCCTTTCGAGGATATCTCCCTAAGGTTTTTCATACAAAATAAAGCTAACCTCCTCCCACAGCTGGAGCCACATCTGGCTACCAATAAAATTGCCACATTGCAGGTTGCAGAATTGGTTTATCAACATAAGGATAGGTTGATTTGGACTCCAAACATCAATGGAAGGTTCACAGTAAGCTCGGCTTACCACACTTTCAGGCGAAGAAAATTCAGAATCAGACACCTTTCTAAGGTATGGAGTAGTTTTATCCCTAGGAAAATGTCAGTTTTACTGTGGCGTGCAATCAATGGCATTCTGCCTTTTGACAATATCTTAGCCAGGCTAGGTTTCCAAATTGCATCTATGTGTCCTTTGTGTATGAATCACACTGATAACTTAGATCATTTTTTCAACTCATGTCCATTTTCTATTGCTGTTTGGGAGAGAGTGGGTGATTTGATACATCTGCAGCAACCTTTGTTTGAAAAATTGAAGCACAGAGTTGATTACTTCCTCTCTTTCAAAGCTGATACAAAGATCCATTCTAATATTATCACTGCTTCACTCCTGGTTACAATATGGATTTTGTGGGTAAAGAGGAACAAAATCATTTACGATAATGAATTATTCTCCCCTACAGCCTGCTTACATGAGATTAAATGCATCATCCATGATATATTCACTGTGTATCACCTATTTGGTAAAATAGATAGGAACAGGTATTGGATAGAGTCCAACATTATCCCTAACATTTATTCCAAGAGAAGGAAACCTTTTATTGCTGTAACATGGAAGAAACCTTCCTTAGGATTTAAGATCAATACAGATGCCTCATGGAAAATGTTTGGTTGGGCTTCTTCGGCTGTAGTAGTTAGGAATATGTTTGGGAATGTGGTTACAATACGAACTAAAACTTTCCAATCCCCTTCACCACTACATGCTGAATTGATAGCTATTCAGTTTGGATATGAAATATGTGTAGAATTAGATATTGCAAATTGTGAATTGGAATCAGATTGCTTAACTGCTGTAAGAGGAATACATAATCCGATGACTGCCCCTTGGAGGAACTTCTCTATTTGCAGTGCACTAAACCTTATGCATATGAAATTCCCAATTACACACATCCACAGAGAGGCTAATAGTGCTGCGGATTACTTGGCTAAATACTCATTATAGAATAATCTACAAGGTAACATAGATATTCAGTTGGCACCCCCTGTGCTCAGAGGTTTTATTTCTCTAGAAAGACTTGGTTTTCCTTCCATACGAGTAGGCTCTTGATTTTGAGATGTTCATTTACTCTAACTGCTTTCAATCTACTCTATGCAATCTACTCTATGGATTCAACTCTGCTCTCAGTTCCTGTTTCTCTGGAATGGAATCTACGCTGCTCTTCTGTTTCGTTTCAGGATTGGCCTCTGTCGGACTCTGATGGATCATGCGGATTACTATCACTGGACTCAGACATGACTATACTACTCTGGAAAAACTACTCGGGACAAACAAACTCAAGCCATCTATCGGACCAACGATCCTTACACACTTTGCTGGCTGTTCTTAATTTTCTTTCTATAGTTTCTTTCCTGTTGATTTCCACGGACATACTGGGGTTTCGATTTCTCGATTCGCCGAACTGTTTATGGAAAACATCGGAAAGATATCTATAGAAGGGTACTTTCTATAGATTAGCTTCACGATTAGCTATTTCAGATAGTAACATCTCTTTTGATAGCAAATACTCTTGCTTCTGGAGCTAATGATTGCTCTCTGATCATTATAAGGATGATCTTCTGTACACATGTATGAATCTTCAGGCATTTTTCCATCTCTATGGTTTGGGGAGCCAAATACATCTTTCCCCCCATCCTCGGATGGTTTAAATTAAAATAAAACCGCTAATAGAATAGTGCGTGGATATTTTGGTTTGGGAAGAAAGAAGACTTCGCAATATGATATTTTAGGTGTGTAGTAGAACATATTGGGTTTATTGAAAATCCCTATAAATATGAAATTAATTTATGGAATATTATGGGATATTTGAGAAAGGAAAATCTCTTTATTTATTTGATTTGTATATGCTTCAGATAAAGATAAGGAATAAGAATATTGTGGAGATAGCCATAGTCAATTATGATCTGCTCAATGGACTATATAAAGAGGACATCACGGCTGCATAACTCATGAACTTAATTGCAAAAATATGCACACAAATTTTCTATCTTTCCGAGAGTACTGCGAGAGCCAACAGATATATGTTCCAACGTACCATAACCTGTTGATCAAGTTCAGAATCGTATATCTTAATTCCTCGGGAGAAGGAGATTCAGCATCGACGAGTTTCGAGTTCAGAGGGAGTCTGATCAAGGCAAATTGGTAGCTAGGGGAGCTAGAAGAATTCACACATCATATAATTAAATAGATAAGTATAATTGTATGGTGTATTTTGTACTATATCTTTCTGATTTGTGGATTCATTCTGAACTGGGACATGCCCCGCAGATGTAGGTGGATTTCAGCCTACTGCGTAACCAAGTCTCATATATTTATATTTTACTTTATTGCATACTTGGTTTGATAGGCTATGTTGAAAAACGAGAGTAATTATTGAATTAATTAGGTAAAACTAAATTTCACAAACTACTTACAGTACTAAACCTGTTACAGTACTAAACCAGCATCACATCCTGAAACTTCTAATCCAACAAAACAATTATCTCTATATCTTAAAAGCACGGATCCCTTCGGTGAACAGTAGTTTTTTGTCGTCCGTAATTCATTTCATTTCCTTTTTTTTCTCCCTTCCTATCTGTTAATACGTGTCAGTCTTTCTCTCTACTTCTTATCTTTTTCCATAGGCTCTACGCATTAGCTTCATTCACCCATTCCAGAAAATTCCATTATCATTTTCGTATTTCCTTGAACCACTTTCCCAACAATTTCTCTTCTCTTGGAATGAGTGGTGGTGCTAGCGGAGGTGGAGGCGGAGGGGATTGGAGGCACTAACGGATGCGGAAGGAGTGGTGAGATGATGCTAGCGGAGGTGGAGGCGTGGGATGCCTGTGGTAGAGGCGGATGGGCTGTGGCGTTTGGGTGGAGGTAGAGGGAGATCTGGGTAAGGGGAGTTGAGGGTGGAGTAGATATGGGTTGAAGAGTTTACTCTCAGATGGTTGGGTTCCTATCGTTGAACAATTCCACAAGGTAATTTCATAGTTTTCCTAACCAAAATTGGCCACCTTTTCCATCATCGTTGCTCCGATTTCTGTAGTGTTTCTGATATGCTTTCAATTTTTTTTTACTGATTTGTTTCGCAGCTGGTGTGATTTGTTCCGGAAACATCTCTGCTTGAGGGAATGCCTCCGCCGAATCAAGATGAGCTCGGGACCACTGGCGAGTTGCTCTGCCTATCTCTGTTGGCGTTGTAGCAGCGGTCTTTACGAACAGGCCTATTCGGTGGGGCTTGAGCAGAGTTCGCTGTGCCTTTATCGTTCTTAGCGGTGACAGAGTTCGAGGGTTTTAAATTAGGGATGAAGAAGAAGATGAAGATGGTTTGGAATCAGGATCGAGTGCACGGGTTCTTCATTAGTCTTTCATTTTCTGAAAATATGTATTACGGATCTTGATGAAAATATGTATTTTGCAGATCTTGATTGATTTTTCTGATTGTGTTTTCTATCCCCAAGAGGAAATTCGTGTCTTGTTGAAAATTGTTATGGAAAATATGGCAGGAAGGGAGAGTATAAGGACACATTCCAATGGATTCTTATGTCTGGACCAGCTGGTATGTTTGCTTTATTCTCCGGCTGATTAGATAAAATTGTTAAATTTGGTGACAAGTTTCCATAGGTTGAAGAGTTCAAATTCCTGATTATGAATACAAATGATTCCATGCAATCTTATTTGCGTTAGATTATGTCGTTGCTATTTTTTAAATAAATTTTTGCTAAGTTTAGCAGAAGTACTACTTTCTGTATTGTGATATTTCTAGGGTGGCAGGTGGCTTCAGAGTTTAGGCTTTGGTTCGAAGCCAATGCATTTATGTATATGCATTTAGTAAAGCAGCATATGGTAATTACATGTTGGGAGATGTCATTGCCATTTGATCCTGATTTTTCACATTCAGTGATCTAGCATGGATTACATGGCACGAGAGATTTTGAAGCTTAATGGATATTTAGAAGTTAATTTAGTGCTTTTAAACTTTCAAATTATATGCCTTCTACTTCTAAACTTGCCATCTGAGTTTGTTTTCCCCTTTCCTCTTTTTCCCACTTCTGCTCTTAGTTATAACAATTTTTAAGGGGAAGGCTGAAGAGATTGAGCTTCCAATAAAGCTGGGTATTTATTCCTTTCTTATTTTGTGGAGATTTTAAGGGATCTGTGTGGCTTGTATTGGTTTTCTGTTAATGTGTATTTGAGTTATGAAATTTCATCGTAAAATTAATTGGTACTTTGTAGATAAGACATTTGATCTTATTTATTAAGCTGTAGCTTTGTCTACCATCGACGTGGACTTTTAACAATGTTTACGTCTTTTTTCCTTGAAAGGAAGGGTGGATGAAGAGGTAAAGGTGCTTATGCATCTCTGTTTGGAGTTGGTGCTCCAGAGGCTTTGGTGATTGGAGTTGTGGCTTTGTTGGTTTTGGCCCGAAAGGTATAGTTGGGGTTAGTTTTGCTGGATTACTTTTAAGAGTACTAATTATTGGTTCAAAATTAATGTACTTGAGGCTCTCTCTAATTAACTTTTATACAGTTCAAAATTAATGTTCTTTGCTATTTTTTTAAGAGTGTGTCTCCTGACAGGCGGCTTGTCCATAAGCTTATGGACATGCCACTTATTTCTTACCTTATACACTGCATTTCTTAAATTACATACAAATTTTAAAATTTTTGAAAATATTTTTTATATCATATATTTTTATATTTTCACTCTTGAATACATATTATTACTTGTTTTAACTTATAAAATGCAATATTTAAATTTTATAAAAAATTACAACATTTAAGTCAAATGCCCCTGAGGACTATCCATAAGCTTATGGAAAGGCCGACTTTCTTGAGACTTTCCCTTTTTTTAATACATTTTTGCAAAATTTAGCATTATTACTGCTTTTTGTTGTGATATTTATATGATGGCAGGTGGTTTCAGAGTTTAGGCTTTGGTACAAAGCCAATGCATTTATCTATATGCATTTGGTAAACCAACATCTAGTAATTGCAATGTTTATTTGAAGAGTATTTTGCTTAGTAAGGGTATACCACCCCTCGAGGAGTGGAAGATGTACTCTATCTAGTGATATGGAAGGTGTACTCTCGAGGGTATGGTATGTTCGTCTTGAGAGAGGTGTACCTGTCCTCGAGGGTATACCCTCCCTCTAGAGGTTATACATCCACCCCTCTAGAGTTCACCAGCCCTCGAGGGTATACCACCCCTCGAGAGAGTATACCACTGAGAGCGTTGAACCATTCACATTAGCTCTCAAACCATTACCCATTCGAGGCATATACCCCTCGAACCATCCACACCTTGAACATAAACTATCACCCCTCGAACCATCCACCATTCGAATCATCAACCATCCGCTTCGAGGGCTCCTTACCACTTAAAAAATCCACCCCTTCAACATCAACTATCTGCCTCGAGGGGTGTTTATTCGAGGCATCATTCGTCGAATCATTAACCCTCGAGGCCTTGGAACCATCAACCATCTCCCTCGAGGTATCACCTCGACCCATCAAAAATCCGCCTCGCCACCACTCAAACTTATCCTCTCGAACCTTGTACCACTCGAATCTCTCCACTCGACTCCTCTCCACTCGGCCGTTATCACTCAAACTCTCACCACTCGAATGCTCACTACTTGACCCCTCACCACTTGAACCTCTCCACTCAAACACAGTACCACTCGAACCTCTTCACTCGAACCTATTACAACTCAAACTTCTCCACTTGAACCCAGTACCACTCGAACCTCTCCATCAATTCATTAACCCTCGAGATCCTGGAAACATCAACCATCCCCCTCAAGGCATCACTCTTTGGCCCATCAACCATCCGCCTTGTCACCACTCAAACCATCCACCCTTCGAACATCAATCATCTGACTCGACTCAAACCTTTCCACTCGAACCTCCACTCGAACCCTGACCACTCGATTCAGTACCACTCAAATCTTTTTCGCTTGAATCCTCTATTCGAACCCTCACCACTCGACTCTCACCACTCAAAATCTCACCACTCAAATGCTCACCACTTGACCCCTCACCACTCGAACTCCCTCCCCTTAACCCTCACCACTTGAACTCTCACCACTTGAACACTCACCACTCTCTCTACTCGAACCTCTCCATTAGAACCCTCTCCACTCGAACCTCTCTACTCGAAACCTCTCCACTAGAACCCTCTCCACTCGAACCTCTTTACTCGAACCTCTCCACTCGATTCCTCATCACTCGAACCTCTGGAACCTCTCCGCTCGAACCTTTCCACTCGAACTTCTCCACTTGAACAGGGTTCTCTGCTGGGGCTGGAGCAAAGTTTGCTGGGCCTTTATCGTTCTTAGCGGTGGAAGAAAGGGATAAATGGTTTTTTTGGTGGCAGCATCTCTCAAACAGGTCATTCAGCCTGAGCCTTGGTCGTTTCAGGCGAAGGTGTGGTAGAAGAGTCGGTCGACTTAGGCTGTAGAGGAGGGGTCGAGTGGTGAGCATTCGAGTGGTGAGAGTTCGAGTGGAGAGGGTTCGAATAGAGGATTCGAGTCGAAAAGATTCGACTGATACTGATTCAAGTGGTCAGGGTTCAAGTAGAGGTTAGAGTCGAGAGGTTTGAGTCGAGCTAGATGGTTGATGTTCGAAGGGTTGATGGTTTGAGTGGTAGCAAGGCGGATGGTTGATGGGTCAAATGGTGATAGCTCGAGGGGGATGGTTGATGTTTCCAAACCTTCGAGGGAACAAGACACTAAGCCTCCGAGAGCGTAATACATGAACCCTTCAAGGCCAGAATACACAACCCCTTCGAGGCGGGAAAAGACCACCCCTTTGAGGCCAGAATAAACCACCCCTTCAAAGCCAGGATAGACATCCCCTTCGAGTCAAGATCATTCCTTCGAGGGCACAAGACACTACCCCTTCGAGGCCAGAAAAGACCACCTCTTCGAGGCCACAATACATGACCCCTTCGAGGGCACAGGACACTGCCCCCTTCGAGGGCACATGACACTACCCCCTTCGAGGGCACATAACACTACCCCCTTCGAGGGCATAAGACACTACCTCTCCGAGGTTACAAGACATTACCCTTTCGAGGCCAGAATAAACGACCCCTTCGAGGCCAAAATACAAGACCCCTTCGAGGCCACAATACAGCCCCCCTTCGAGGTTAGAATAAATGACCCCTTCGAGGAGTGAATACACCACCCTTTCTAGGCCAGAATACGACACCCCTTCGAGGGCTGAATACACCACCCCTTCGAGGACAGAATACACCACCACTCGAGGCCAGAATACACCACCCCATCGAGGCCAGATTACGCCTCCCCTTTGAGACTCAAAAGTACATCACCCACAAAGGTCCAGAATACGTCATTTCTTCGAGGATATAACACACTACCCCTTCGAGGGCACAGGACACTACCCCTCCGAGGTAACAAAACACTACCCCTCCGAGACCATAATACATGACCCCTTCGAGGCCAGAATACACCACCCCTTCGAGGACATAATACACAGCCCCTTCGAGGCCAGAATACATACACCATCCCTTCCAAGCCAGGATAGACCACCCCTTTGAGGCAAGAATACATCATTCCTTCGATGGCACAAGACACTACCCCTTCGTGGCCAGAATACGCCACCCCTTCGAGGCCAGAAAAGACCACCCCTTTGAGGGCACAAGACACTACCACTTCGAGGGCACAGGACATGACCCCTTCGAGGCCAGAATACACCACCCCTCCGAATTCAGAATACACCACCCCTTCGAGGCCAGAACATGCAACCCCTTCGAGACTCAAAAGTTCATCACCCTCGAAGGTCCAGAATACATTATTCCTTCAAGGACACAAGACACTACCCATTTGAGGGCACAAGACACCACCCCTTCGAGGCCAGAATACGCTACTCCTTCGAGGCCAGAATACGCCACCTCGTCGAGGCAAGAATACATCATTCCTTCGAGGGCACAAGACACTACCCCTTCGAAGCCAGAATACGCCACTCCTTCGAGCCCAGAATACACCACCCCTTCGAGGGAACAATACACAACCCATTCGAGACTCAAAAGTACATCACTCTCGAAGGTCCAAAATAAACTATCCATTTGAAGCCAGAATACACAACCCCTTCGAGGCCAGAATACATACACCACCCCTTCAATGGCAGGATAGACCACCCTTTCGAGGAAATAATATAACATTCCTTCGACGGCACAAGACACTACCCCTTCGAGGCTAGAATATGGCACCCTTTCGAGGTCAGAAAAGACCACCCCTTCGAGGCCACAATCCATGATCCCTTCGAGGCCACAAGACACTACCCCTTCGAGGCCAGAAAAACTACCCCTTCGAGGGCACAATACATGACCCCTTCGAGGGCACATGACAATACCCCTTTGAGGGCACAAGACACTACCCCTTTGAGGGCACAAAATATGACCCCTTCGAGGCCAGAATAAACGACCCCTTCGAGGTCAGAATACAAGACCCCTTCGAGGTTATAAATAACAACCCCTTCGAGGATAGAATACACCACCCTTTCGAGTCCAAAATACGCCACCCCTTCGAGGCCACAAGACACTACCCCTTTGAGGCCACAATACAAGACCCCTTTGAGGCCAAAATAAACAACCCCTTCGAGGCCAGAATACACTACCCCTTCGAGGCCAGAATACACTACCCCTTCGAGGCTAGAATACGCCACCCCTTCGAGACTCAAAAGTACATCACCCTCAAAGGTCCAGAATAGATCATTCCTTTGAGGACACAACGCACAACCCCTTCAAGACATGACCCCTTTGAGGCCACAATACATGCCCCCTTCGAGGCCACAATACATGACCCATTCGAGTCCAAAATACATGACCCCTCCAAGGCTACAATACAAGACCCCTCCGAGGCAGGAAGAGACCACCCCTACGTGACCACAACCCCTTCGAGGCCAGATTACTCCAGCACTTCGAGGCCAAATTACGCCACCCCTATGAGGCCCGAATACACAACCCCTTTGAGGCCATAATACATACACCACCCCCTTTGAGGCTAGAATACACCACCCCTTCAAAGCCAGGATAGACCACCCCTTCAAAGCAAGAATACATCATTCCTTAGAAGACACAAGACACTACCCCCTTCGAGGCAAGAATACGTCATTCCTTCGAGGGCACAAGACACTACCCCTTAAAGGCCAGATTATGCCACCCCTTCGAGACTCAAAAGTACATCACCCTCGAAGGTCCAGATTACACCACTCATTCGAGGCTAGAATACACAACCCCTTCAAGGCCAGAATACACAACCCCTTCGAGGCCAGAATACACAACCCCTTCGAGCCCAGAATACATACACCACCCCTTCCAAGCCAGGATAGACCACCCATTCGAGGAAAGAATACATCATTCCTTCGACGGCACAAGACACTACCCCTTTGAGGCCAGAATACACCACCCCTTCGAGGCCAGAAAAGACCACCCCTTCGAGGCCACAATACATGACTCCTTCGAGGGCACAAAACACTACCCCTTCGAGGGTACAAGACACTACCCCTTCGAGGGTACAAGACACTACCCCTTTGAGAGCACAAGACATGACCCCTTCTGGGCCAGAATAAACAACCCATTCAAGGCCAGATTACACCACCCCTTCGAGGCCAGAATACGCCACCCCTTCGAGGCCACAAGACACTACCCCTTCGTAGCCACAATACATGACCCTTTCGAGGCCAGAATACACCACCCTTTCGAGGCCAGAATACACCACCCCTTCAAGGCCAGAATACGCCACCCCTTTGAGACCACAAGACACTACCTCTTCGAGCCCACAATACATGACCCCTTCGAGGCCAGAATATACAACCCATTCGAGGCCAAAATACACCACCCCTTCTATACTCAGAAGTACATCACCCCCGAATACGCCACCCACAATACATGATCCCTTAGAGGATTTGTTCACAGTCCAGCCTGTCAAAGAGCTTCATGAGGATTTGCTTTACTATATACAAATTACAAATAAATGAAAAGGCTAGGGCTTACTCCATAATAACTTACCAATCCACTCAAATCCTCTATTCGAACCTCTCCACTCCAACCCTCTCCACTCAAACTCCTACTACGCCTCACCACTACTTTATTTTTTATTTAATATTGATTTTTAATTAATGAACGACTAAGCAATTTCATAACCTGTTGTCGACATCCCGCGCCACCCCTTGTTCAACGTAAAAGTATTATGTTGAAGATGAAAACATCACTCACTACTTGTAAACAAGCAGAATATCTGACTCTTCACATGCAATGATGACTATAAAGTCACGTGATGACTGTAAAGTCAACTTCATATAACCATGTATAGAAACACTGCAGCTACACAACATAATAGTGAGAAATCTCAAACTATAAGACCAAGTGCAACACTAATTAAATATATTATTTCTCTTATTTTCTTTTTTTTTAACATCACCTTAAGTTTCCATTTAAGAAATCATTCTTTTTTTCTACCATGGTAAGAAATCACTTTCTACTATTCATGGACCCCACTTGATTTTCTCTATTATACTCATTAATTTTACCATTAACATTTAATTTAATTTAATTTAATTTTTTTACCTAAAATAAGTTGAATATGAAATTTAATAATACATTATAATTTTGTAATAGAATTTCATTTTTTTTCAAAAAGTATTAAATGATTTGATTTTTTCTTAAATTTTCGTGTTTTATCCCAAGCACCCTACAATAGATATTATTTGTTTTCTGTTTGTCAACCAGGGCTATTGAAGTAATTTATTGACATTCTTACTTTGCGAAAATGACATCGTTTTGCCATCTTCTAATTCACTGTTTCTTTCTCCTCTTCTTCTCCATCACAAAATTTTCCCTCTTTCTTCACATGAGTTGTTTTCTTCAGGCAGACTATTTTGGTACTCGAGGATGTTGCTGATGGCGGCAAATTTCTCGTGGCTGGTGAAGCGGCAGATAGTAGATTCGTGGATTTGTAGTTGTTGTATTGTGATAACTACGTCGTTTTCGACGCGGTGGGAGAGATTTTCAGCCCCTTATTGGTACAGTTCAAGTTAGAGTTCGAGGAATTCTTCCAATTCCAGGCCGTTGCTGCATTTTTCCCGTTCAAGTTCGCAATTGAATGGGATGCCATTAGCGGGGAAAGCTTTGGCCTCCCTGCCTTATCTTCAACAAAGTTTGGTATGTTTGTGCTATGTTGTGTTGTTTCTCTATTCTTACTACTTGTGCTTTTGCACATTGTGTTTGATAGAACTTTTTGTGTTGATCTGCAGCCCATTAGTATATAGTTGTACTGGATGTAGTCCCGTGATCTGAGAGTGTATGAAATGAGTTGAACATACTGTTGTAATATGGAAAGAGAAGGGTTTTTTAGGGGAACAATTGAACTTAGTTAGATGTTACCTGATCGGAGTAGCATTTGCTTAGATAGTAATTTTGCCTGAAAAAGCCTGATCGTGGCATCTGTCTGGTTAGTAGTTTTACTTGAAAATGCCAAGTATTGTGTTTGTTTACAAGTGTAGTGGGTGTAAGAGAATAGTCATCTGATTACACTTGAAGATTATGACCTTATTATGTAGCTTTTGTTTACTAATTGTAGTGCTTGCGGAGTTGAGTAGTATTCTGAACAAAAGTGTTCACAAATACCCATGTTCAGTGACTGCAAACTAAAATCGTTAACAAATTGTGTTGATGGAGCCGAGGCTTTTGCAAGAGAACATGTATTTAGAACTTTCAGTATGTTCCTAAAATTTGGTTGACCCCTCACCTTAACATAGAATGCTTCCCACTATACAAAATTTTCTTCTCTCCGGGTATTGTTTATGGATTTTTTTGAAAAACTCTGATTTCAAACTTTTTTGATTTTTACTAAGATGGTTTTTTTATAGTGGAAGTATGTGAATTTGTGTTCTCTCTGCTGTAGTTTGTTGCCTTTCTGATTGAGAATCATTAGCTTAGACGTCTTGGGCGTTGTTAGACTTGTTTGATGGAAGAAATTTACAATAAATTAAAGTGATTTGCTTCAAGATGTTGAGGCAAATGACCCGTAGCAAAAACATACATCCTCACTTTGATATAGTTTTAAACTTAGATTCTTCGGATATAGTTATGAAGGTTTGGTATAGTTATATAATTAGTTGCTTGCATCTCTTATTTTATTGACTCGATATACATAATATATGATAACTCCATGTGATGTTCATGAGGTGTCTATCAGTTTGATTAATCACGCATGCGTGCCTGTTTATTTCCTGTTTATGCATACTGGGTTCACACAAAACTAATCAAGCTACTTGGAAAGGCAATGGCTTTCTAAAAATCTGGTTTTTAATTTCTTGGTTGTGTTGTATCCCAATTCTTCATCGTAAGATGCTATGGTATAGTTTAGTTTTTGTATCAATGTTTTTGTACTTTGTGTGCAGATCCCCTCCACGAATTCCAGCAGTTTGTCTAGAAAATGAGCCATTTGTTCAGATTGTTGTTGTCCTGAGAGCTAAGATTAACATTGCTCTTGTTGTGTCGCGTGAATTTGCTTCTGGAAGGCACTTAAACAAGTTTTTAATAGTAAGTCATTATTTAATCTTTTATGAGATTCATTCTGCCCTGCTTAATTTAACTACTTCAACTTGGGGATCTTTGCTTGTTTTATTACATTCATTAGAATAGCTTATAAGTGTTTGAATTTGAATCTTTCATTGCCATATTTATATTTCTTGTGTCAGATTTGTACAAAACTTAATTGAAGGTACACCTTTCACCCTTCGAGGGTACACCATCTACGTCTCGAGAGAGGTGTACCAGCCCTCGAGGGTACACCAGCCCTCGAGCGGTCACACTTCCACCCCTCGAGCTATCACACTTCCACCCCTCTAGAATACACCACCCCTCGAGAGGGGTTTACCACTGAGAGCATCAAACCATCCACATTAGCTCTCGAGCCATGACCCACTCGAAGCATATACCCCTCGAACCACCTATCCCTCGAACACCAACCATCCATTCCTGAAACCATCACCCCTCGAACCATCAGTTCTTGAACATCCACCACGCCACCACTCGAACCATCCACCTCTCGAACATCAACCATTCACCTTGAAGCCTCCCTACCACTTGAACCATCCACCCTTTGAACATCAACCATCCGCCTTAAGCGGTGTTGATTCAAGGCATCTCCACTTGATTCATTAACCCTCGAGGCCATGGAACCATCAACCATCACCCTTGAGGCATCATCCCTCGACTCAACCCTCTTCAATCTAACCTCTACTAGAACCCTCGCCACTCGAACCTTTCCATTCGAACCCTCTCCACTCAACCCTCACCACTCTAACGTTCACAACTCGACCCCTCCTCACTCGAACCCAATACCACTCGAACCTCTTTACTCGAACCCATTACCACTCGAACCCAGTACCACTTGAACCTCTTTATTTAACCCAGTACCACTCGGACCTCTCCATCGATTCATTAACCCTCGAGGTCCTGGAACCATCAACCATCCTCCTTGAGGCATCACCCCTCGAACATCAACCATCCGCCTCGACTCAAACCTCTCCACTCGAACCTAGTCCACTTGAACCCAGTACCACTCGAACCCAGTACCACTCGAACCTAGTATCACTCGAACCCAGTCCACTTGAACCACCTATCCCTCGAACACTAACCATCCATTCCTAGAACCATCACCCCTCGAACCATCCACATTAGCTCTCGAACCACGACCCACTCGAGGCATATACCCCTCGAACAATCCACGACACCTCCATTTGAACCACCTATCCTTCAAACACCAACCATCCCTTCCTGGAACCATCACCCCTCGAACCATCAGTTCTTGAACATCCACCATGCCACCACTCGAACCATCCACCTCTCAAACTCAGCTATTCGCCTTGAGGCCTCCCTACCACTCGAACCAACCACCCTTTGAACATTAACCATCCGCCTTAAGGGGTGTTGATTCGAGCCATCTCCACTCGATTAATTAACCCTTAAGGCCCTGGAACCATCAACCATCCCCCTTGAGGCATCACCCCTCGACTCAAACCTCTTCACTCTAACCTCTACTCGAACCCTCACCACTCGAATTAGTACCACTAGAACCCTTTCCATTCGAATCCTCTATCTAAACCCTCTCCACTCAATCCACACCACTCGAATGCTCAACACTCGACCCCTCACCACTCGAACCCTCTCAACTCGAACCCAATACCACTCAAACCTCTTTATTCGAACCCATTACCACTCTAACCCAGTACCACTCAGACCTCTCAATCGATTCATTAACCCTCGAGGACCTGGAACCATCAACCATCCTTCTCGAGGCATCACCCCTCGATCCATTAACCATCCACCTCGCCACCACTCAAACCATCCACCCCTCGAACATCAACCATCCGCCTCAACTCAAATCTCTCCACTCGAACCCAGTACCACTCAAACCCAGTCCACTCAAACCCAGTACCACTCGAACCCTCTCTACTCGAACCCAGTACCACTCGAACCCTCTCCACTCAAACCCAGTACCACTTGAACCCTCTCTACTCGAACCCAGTACCACTCGAACCCTCTCTACTCGAACCCAGTACCACTTGAACCTCTCCACTCGAATCTCGACTTGAACTCTCTCCACTCGAACCCTCACCACCCGAACTCTCTCCACTCGAACCCTCACCACCCGAACCCTCTTCACTTGAACCCAGTATAACTTGAATCCAGTACTACTCAAACCTTCTCCACTCGAATCCAGAACTACTTGAACCTCTCCACTAAAACGCTCACCACTCGACCCCTCACCACTCGGACCCTCTCCACTCGACCCCCACCACTCGGACCCTCTTCACTCGAACCCAGTACCACTCGAACCTCTTTACTCGAACCCATTACCACTCAAACCCAGTACCACTCAGACCTCTCCATCGATTCATTAACCCTCAAGGTCCTGTAACCATCATTCATCCTCCTCGAGGCATCACCCCTCGATCCATCAACTATCTGCCTCGCCACCACTCAAACCATCCACCACTCGAACATCAACCATCCTCCTCGAGGCATCACCCCTCGATCCATCAACTATCTGCTTCGCCACCACTCAAACCATCCACCACTTGAACATCAACCATCCGCATCGACTCAAACCTCTCCACTCGAACCCAGTACCACTCGAACCCTCTCTACTCGAACCCAGTACCACTCGAACCCTCTCCACTCGAACCTAGTACCACTCGAACCCTCTCCACTCGAAACCTCTCCATTCGAACCCAGTACCACTCGAACCTCTCCACTCGAACCCAGTACCACCCAAACCCTCTTCACTCGAACCCAGTACCACTCAAATCCAGTACTACTCGAACCCTCTCCACTGGAAATCTCACCACTCATACCAATACCACTCTAACCAGTACCCCTCTCCACTCGAACCCATTACCACTCGAACCATCTCCACTCGAACCTCTCTACTCACGTAACAATTTCCTTACTTCACAAGCTATTGTTTTTGTACGATTTGATAAACGTAAGTTGATTGATTAATGTTAGTTGGATCTATAAAGGTAAATTCTTAAACCAATATGCTATCCAATTTTTTTTAATAAGCTAATAGTTTGTTTCTTTATTGTTACGTAGTCAAAAACTCAAGAGGAAGAAATAAAAATGTCCAACTTAATTTGATGTCAAGCCTTGAAAGTGAAGATGAACTTGAAAGTAAAGATGAAGAGCAACCAAACTCAATGACAAGAAGGATGCCATAAGTTTCAAAAGTTATCTATTATCAAGGATGGTCCTTATTCCATTATATTTTTCTATTTCATATTTCTTTATTTATCTATTTCTCTATTCCATTTTAGTTTATTGTTTTGAGTTTACTTTGAATCAGATTTATCTTTTTAATTTTAGTTTCCTTTTTTTTAATGAATAATGATATACATATTTTTTTTACTATCAGAATGATGAGATATGTATTGATTGCATTAGTTAGAGAAAAAATTTCCTCTTAATTACTATAACGTTTACCTTTTTTATCATTCTTTTAACTTAATCAAGTACTAATTGATTTATTTGAGAAATTCATACACAGATTATCTTAATAAAAACAGAAGACAATATTTCATATTAGACTGACTAACAAAGTTTATTTATTCTAATTTGCACTTTAAACCTTGGTTTTTCCATACCTTATGAAAAGACCATATTTCAAGAGATAGACTCATTATATTTAGAATTTAATTTTAGTTTATACTTAATCTCTAAAATCAGAAAATAAATTTGATTCAAATCAAAAAAAATTATCAAAAATATTGCGCAACGCACGGTGAGACTCCAGCTAGTATATAAAAAAGTAAAATAAATTTCATTTTTCTTGTCAAGAAATTGTTAAATATTTTTTCAAAAAATAAATATTTAGAAAATTTGATTTTTTAAAAAACATTAAAAAACATTACATTAGCAAAGACCAATTATAACGGCTAGACAAATTACAATAAATACTGAAATAATAAAATATTGATCTAGTCCGATCAATTATTACAAATTGAAAATAGAAATCTTGATATAATTCAACCAGTTATTACAAATCTTACGCAAGTTGGCCCCCATCAATTTCTTAACCAGTTACCACACAAAAATCCATGAGGCGATTTATTATTAAGAAATCATTCTAGAAATCACCACTGTGGGTATTTTTGATTTCTAGAGGGATTTCATAAAGTTAAGAAACCACCGTTGCCCATGCTGTAAGTGTCCAAACCTTAGCAGAGTAACAAAAGAGGAAACAAAACATACATCCATTTGCAACTCCTTAATTACGCAAAATTCATTGAAGCAAGATATGAGTGATTAAAATGGAGGAGGTAGAGTAAGTTGCGGTAAACTAAGTTTCCCGATCGTTTATTTCATAGAACAAATGGAGATATATAGAGTACAATGTACTAAGAGATAGAGTTACCCTAGAACTCTAACCCCTATAATTAAGGGCGGAACAACCATGGTGCGAGGTAGGGCTCCAGCACTACCTGAGATTTCGGTGCCATGGTAGTAGTGGTGAGTAGCGCTTCCCGGTGGTTTGTGATTTCTCAGCGGTGAGATCTCTGTTTCTAGGCAATTAGTGCCGGAGAATAAGGCCGCTCATAGCCTTATTTGTTTTGGCTCAAACTTTACCAAAATGACGTCATTTTAGTACAAGTCAAATGGCGTTGTTTTGGTTCGTACTGAACGAAAAAAATGAAAAGTTAAATTTTAAGTATTAGGTTTATTTGGATTGGGCGAGAATGGCCCAATCAACAATCAGAAATTGACGCTGCTCCAGAATAGAAGTGGCGTGCATCCACTGCTCCAGCCTCCAGCCCTGCTCTGTGTCAGCCCCACCTGGAAAAAAATTCTGGTTCCGCCACTGCTTGGAATAGCTACTAGAATTACCTAAGAATCGGCTAGAATATTTTTCAAATCTTCTATCCTAACACCCCCCTCAAGCAAAGCGTCCAATGTTCCGAGACACACATCTTGGACCTGAAGAAATAAAAAAGGGGACGAGGAAGCCCTTTGGTGAAGATATCAGCCAATTGGAGCGAAGTAAAGACATAACGAATACAAAACTTTCTAGAAGCCACTAACTCACGAACAAAATGATAGTCGATATCAATGTGCTTAGCCCACTTATGAGCAACAAGGTTTTGAGATAGAAAAATGGCACTTTTGTTATCCCAAAGTTGAAAAAGAGCTCTAGAAAGTTGAAATTGAATATCCCACTACCACAGAGACCCCCCTCTGGCACCGATTTTTTAACACCGGTTATGAAAACCGATGCAAATAATGTTTTAGCAACGGTTTTTTTTGTGTTATCACCGGTTGTAAAACTGGTGTTATTGTGGCAACGGTTAAAAATATTTTTGCACCGGTTATTTAAATAAAAACCGGTGTTATTTTTACACAGGTCGGGAAACTGCTGCTAGAATTTGTGGAAACCATTGAGAGTTTAGCACCAGTCAAGAAATCGGTGCTAAGAACAACGATAACCAGTGTTATATTCGCACCAGTTTGAAGATCGGTGCAAAGAATCCTAGAAAACCGGCGTGATGTATGTTTTTGGCACCGGTTATAGGAACCGGTGTTATGGAAATGTAGAAACCGGTGCTGAATGAATTCGTGGAAAAAGGTGAGAAAACTAGCACCGGTTTTGCATACTATTGACAAAAACCGGTGCTAAATCAAGCATTAAATGCTCCGAACTTACCCTCTTAAAGTAGTTCTGAACTTGAACATCCATTATTAGATGGTAGATTTCTTGGGAAGGTGTGCAATAACTCAAACAAATGAAGACTCATGGAAGTAATTATTCATTAATTTTTGGGAATTTCAATCAACTAGAACCATAAATGCATGATTGGAGGTAGTTTTTTCGTATTTATTATTGGTTTCTCTATGCCTAGCTTATGTTGGTTGAGTATCGATCATGTTGTGAGAGTGTAAATTAATAAGTGTTGATGTGAACATTTTTGTGTTTCTTTTGGTAGATGGTATATATATTTATATGTTTCCCGAGAACATGCAGTTGATCGATTTGCATACTTATACACGGACATGACACGTTTAGTAGTGTGTAGAAAAAAGATCGTGTTCATTTTTCATATTTTTGACCAATGAAAATATGTGTAATGGTGTGTTTTGTCTTGTTTAGATACAACGGACCAAGAATCAATGTTTGCGTTGAGGGAAAAATGGTTAACTGTCCAAGTGTAGCTAGAGGGAGTGGTGAACATATTGCATTTATTGATTTGTTTCTAGATTATGCCTTTGGTCGAGAGGAGATGATACTTTGTCCATGCAAAAGATGCTTGTGTCATGAACGGTTTGATGATCGTGGGCTTGTTAGATTTCACTTGTTGAAGAACGGATTTGACGGAGGTTACATTGTATGGACATTTCATGGAGAGGATGAGCAAGGACATGACGGTGGGTTTGACAAGGTAGATGGAGACAAATGTACAGTTGATGGTATGTTCGATGACATTGTGAGAGATTTTGAGGGGAAGCCTACAATGTTGACTGCTTTGCTCGATGAGAAAGAAAAGCCATTGTATCCGGGATGTAAAAGTAAGGATACCATAATCTCTTTTTTGATGGAGGTTTTCAATTTGAAAGCTACAAGTTCTTGGAGTTATGCAAGTGTGAATTCACTACTAAAGATTCTGAAGGATAAGTTTCCGGAAGGGAATGGAATTCTGAAAAACTATTACGAGGCCAAGAAAATATTGTGTCCACTTGGTTTGGAATACAAGAAAATACACTCATGTCCAAATGATTGTGTTTTGTATGACGGTGATTTGATAGATGCTGTTGAATGTCCCGTGTGCCAAAATGCAAGATATAAGGGTGTGACGAATGATGATGATGGGTGTTTGGCTAAGAAGAAGAAGAAGGTCCCATTGAAGTGTATGTGGTATCTTCCTATAATTCCTAGGTTGAAGAGGTTATTCGCGAATTCAGAAATGCGAAGAACTTGCGATGGCATGGAGAGCGGGAGAGACTACATGACGACAAGATAAGACATCCGGCGGACGGTGAACAATGGAGAAATTTTGACAAGCGATATCCTTCCTTTTCTTCGGAGGTTAGAAATCTCCGCCTTGCATTGTGTACTGATGGGATGAATCCATTTGGTAATATGTCATCAAAGCATAGTTCGTGGCTCGTGGTGTTGGTTATATACAATTTTCCACCATATTTGTGCATGAAACGTAAATATGTTATGATGCCTATGTTAATCTCAGGTCCTAGACAACCTGGGAACGAGGTTGATGTGTATTTGAGATCATTGATCGATGATTTGAAGATATTGTGGGTATTTGATGCCCATATAAATGTGGAGTTTCAATTGCGTGCCATGCTTTTTTGCACGATCAATGATTTTCCAGCTTATGGAAATTTGTCGGGCTTTGTTGTGAAGGGGACAAAGCGTTTCCTATTTGTAAGGAGAAGACAGAATTCAAACAGCTAAGACATGGAAGAAAGACAATGTATCTTGGCCATAGAAAATGGCTTCAAGGAAACCATAAATACCGGGATGATGTGGTCAATTTTGTTGGTGGGAAAGAACGAAGGAAATCCCCTACACCACTAACTGGTGTGCAGATTCATAGTAAGGTTAAGAAATTGAGAGTGGTGTTGGGAAAGTACAAAGGCAAGGACAAAATACATTGTGGTGGGCCATGGAAGAAAAGGTCAATATTTTTTTATCTACCATATTGGGAGCATCTTGAGGTTAGGCATTGCTTAGACGTGATGCATATTGAGAAAAATATTTGTGAAAGTTTGATAGGCACCCTCTTGAATATTCCTTGGAAGACGCAAGATTGTTTGAATGCCCGGTTGGACTTGGTTGATTTGGGAATCAGAAATGACCTCGCCCCAGAAGTGAAGGGTAAGAGGACGTACTTGCCCCCTGCACCTTGTACCTTGTCCAAGGAGGAGAGAACCTCAGTTTGTGATAGTTTAAAATCAGTGAAGGTCCCCATTGGTTATTCATCGAACGTGAGTCGGGTAGTTACGAAGGATTGTCTGATGACGGGGTTGAAATCTCACGATTGTCATGTTTTGATGCAACAAATTTTACCTATTGCTATTTGTGGGGTAATGGAGGCCGATGTAAGGCACTCAATCACTAGACTTTTTATATTTTTTGCCTCCATATGCCGGAAGTCTATTGACCGGGACCATCTGGATGTCCTACAAAAAGATATTGTTGTTGTGCTCTGCAAGTTGGAAATGTATTTCCCTCCATCCTTTTTTGATATAATGGTTCACTTGGTCGTCCATCTAGTGTGGGACGTAAAGATATGCGGTCCAGTTGGCATGCGTTGGATGTATCCATTCAAGCATCACATGAAAGTCTTTAAGGGGTACGTGAAATGTATGAGTCGGCCGGAAGCTAGTATTGTTGAGAGGTATGTTACCGAAGAAGTGATTGAATTTTTCTCTTGCTATTTGCAGGGACACAAAAAATTTGGGGTTCCCCTGAATCGACATGTTAGGAGGAAGGGGGGCAAGCCGAGGTCGAGGGGAAGGTTATTTACTCAATTGAATAGTGATCTGATGTCAGTTCATTTGTATGTGTTGAGGAATTGTTTGGAGAATAATACTTATGTGACCGAGCCTTAATTCGATAAAGTAGTTTCATCCCACGTGGCCCCCTAATATAGTTCAATTGGAGCAAAATGACAAGTTTGTGAATTGGTTATATGATCGATGCAATGTTGCTGATTACAACCCAAAAATTAGGGTATTTGCGAGGAAGCCTAACTACACGGTTTTAAGGTATTCTGGATATGACATCAACGATTTTTCTTTCGCTACTAAGGACCAAGATTTGAAGAGCACGACACAAAATAGTGGGGTATACATTGAGTTAGAGACTATGTGGCAAGCAGGTAAGAAAGACAAAAAACCAGTCCTAGCTGTGATGTCGTTCTATAGTGTTATTGATGAGATTTGGGAGCTTGACTATGGAGAATTCCAGATTCCGGTATTCAAGTGCCAATGGTTTGATAACACAACTGGGGTTCGAAATAATGATCCAATGGGATTTACCCTTGTTGACCCGACTCGTGTGGCATATGAAAATGATCAGTTTATTTTGGCCGAACAAGCAAGACAAGTTTTCTACGTAAATGACCCGTGCAATGTAGGTTGGTCTGTTGTGGTACAAGGTAGGAAATTCTCTTTCCGCGATGAAATTGATTTTGAGGTTACAAGTGGAAGGTTAGAGTTCCCCTCTATTTCCCCTCTACCTAGTGACAACGGGATTGAGGCGGGAGCCATACAGAGGAAACACAAAGATGGCATTTGGATAGATGACGATGGCCGAGAACTTCGAGACAGTCAATCCAAGAAGATGAAGTTGGTTGTAGACTAGGGGGGTCGAACAATGATGTCGAAGTTAAAATTTATGTACTGTTCGTACTTTGTTGTGTTTTGTTGCCCCTGGCAACTATTGTACAACTATCTCCCAATTTGTTGCCATTTCGAGCAGTTCTATCCGCTGCAGCGTACTCCAGCACTTTTGGTAAATACTGGTAAAAAATTGGCTTTCTATTCCTATGGTAGGTTCTGGCAGCTGCAGCGCACTGTAGCTCTACTGGTTCAGCGCGCCGCAGCAATTTCACACACATGAACCTGAAACGAATTGCTCATGCAATTCGTTTAAGACAATAGCACAAATACGTTATGTGGCTTGAAAGCTAACATTCCAAAATCACATCCAAACAGTACCAACAAAGGTTCAATGTAAGTTTCGAAAGCAAAAAAATGTACGAGTCAGACATCCAAATTAAACTGGCAAGTGAAACAACCTGATAATCCGAAGATGTGAGCTCAATGTGGGCAGTCATTTCCTGCGCGCCCTCTTCTCCACCGTGTTGGGCCTTGGCGAATCAAAGGTAGGGATTGGACCCAATTCATTGATTCTCTCGCCACACATGGCTGTGAGGATCTTCCCAACCTACGATGTCCAGTGCACCAAATGATCCACCTTCAGTTGCAATGCTGCCAAGTCCCATCCGAGTTCTCATTTGATGATTTACTTGTTGCCGCCCTAGATGACTCAGCAACGTTCTTCTTCTTCGAGATTAGGAGAGGGTTTATGGGGAGCTTAGGCATCATTGTGACATCATCATCTTTGTATCTGCAACCTACTTCCACGCATATTGCAGTGATGAGTGAGGACAAGCCTATGCAATTATGGGCATTGACACAATCCCAGATGTATGCCATTATTGTACTCCCAACATCGATGCTCATGCTCTTCTTTATCTTGTAGAGCAGCAGCATACGGGACCGATGAACCTCGCTATTCAATTTCACGGGGAGTAGCCGGGCAGCTATAAAACTGTACCACACATTCATGTCTTCATTCAAGTACTTTTTCTCTATGCTGGACCATTCTTGTGGTAGATTTCGAATTACTGCGTCGTTGTCATCACAGATTTCTGTGATGATGTCTTCCCATGAAGCTTGTTCAACTACGATGTCAGCGGCTTCGTACAAGCTCGAGGGCTTTGGTGGGATCCTGTAGAACTTGTTGATCAAATCCAAAGACAACTCGACCAAATGACCTCGGAGGAAAATAGTTGCAGAATTCTTGTACTTCATGAGCGACAGGAATTCACACGCCATGGTCTGGGTTGCACGCGTCGATTGTGTGATGAAGCCTTCCCAGTCGTGCTCCTTCACATAGTTCATGAAGGGCTTTTCCATCCTCAACCCTCTCTCAAGGATGAGGCCCCTCGAGATGAAGTCCTTGTACACAGTAATTTGCTCAGTACAGTCCGCCTCTGCAGCTGGCATGGACTCAGTCGACGGAACAATCTGAGTCCCGTGCTTGACATCCTCCCCCTCCACCACTCTAGCCTTTTTGGATGGGTTTTGGGTGTTGTTCTTTTGCTTGGTTGCAACTTTTTGGGGGGCCATGTCTGTTAAACTAAATGTGTTAACAGAAGCCAAAGTGCAAAACGGTAAATAATACACAATCAAAAAGGTAAATAATACATAATCAACTTATTCTAAATTAAGCATTTTTTCTCATAGGCTGAATATGGAATAATGTTTATTTATAGTGAATCCCAATTTCAGATAATATTAACAGAAGTAAAATAATTAAACTAGATGGACATTCTATAAATCCTGGGACGAATCAATGGGCCACCCAGAATCACATGTCATGAACAATCAGGGTATGCACAAAATTATTCACCAATGCCGAAGACAAGAGCACAGTGAGGGCATTGACACGATGAGGCATTATTATGAAATCAACCCTTGAGCAAGAAAAAATTTCATGAACAATCAGGTTATGCACAAAATTATAATATCATATCGGAGCACGGGTTGCCATCCAGAATCACATATCATGAACAATCAGGTTATGCACAAAATTATTCACCAATGCCGAAAACAAGAGCACAATGAGGGCATTGACACAATGAGGCATTATCATGAAATCAACCGGTGATGAAGAAAACATTTCTTGGTACAAACCTTAGGAGAATAATCCCCTTACCTAATTCGGAGTATGGGTTGTTGACGAGTGGTGTTCGGTGTAGAGTTGATGATGGTCGGACAGAGCTTGGCCGATGAAGGGGCGCGGCTGGAGAAGTGGACGACGGAGGGAGCCGGGACGGCGGAGGGAGCATGGGACGACGGAGGAGCAGGGGACGGCGCCGTGATAGTAGAGGACGGCGGAGGGAGTAGGGGTCCACGGAGGGCTTGGGAACGGCGGAGGAATGGCCTTGGGAACGGCGGATGAAGGTGATAGAAGAGTAGAGGTTGTGGGCCAAAGACTAATACACAAACACCTTATACTAATTAGGCTGAAGTTTACATTTGTTTTGGGCTGAATGTTAGACCAATTGAATATTAAGTTTTAGACTCGAGGGGTTGATGGTCAAGTGCTTGATGGCTCGAGGTCTCGAGGGGTCGAGGCTCGATGGTTCGAGGGCTCGAGTGCTTGTGTGTTCGAGTGCCTGATGGCTCGAGGGCGGCAGGGATCGAGAGCTTGAGTGCTCAAGGGATCCAGGGCTCAAGGGCTCGAGAGCTTGAGTTTCGAGGTATCCAGTGCTCCAGGGCTCCAGGGCCCCAAGGCTTGAGTGGTCGAGGACTTCAGGGCTCGAGGTCTTGAGGGGTCGGGGCTCGATGGTTCTAGGGCGGTAGGGCTCGAGGTCTCGAGGGTGGCAGGGCTTGACAGCTTGAGTGCTCGAGGGGTCCAGGGCTCAAGGCCTCCTAGGCTCGAGGGCTCGAGAGCTTAAGTTTCGAGGTATCCAGTGCTCGAGGGCTCCAAAGCTCGAGGGCTCCGAGGCTTGAGTGGTCGAGGACTCTAGGGCTCAAGGTCTCAAGGGGTTGAGGC
Organism: Rubia yunnanensis; assembly: GCA_037428765.1. NCBI lineage: Eukaryota > Viridiplantae > Streptophyta > Magnoliopsida > Gentianales > Rubiaceae > Rubia > Rubia yunnanensis. The sequence goes on from CM075065.1 coordinate 64,462,294, forward strand.
TCGATGGTTCTAGGGCTCGAGTGCTTGAGTGCTCGATGGTTCGAGTGCCTGATGGCTCGAGGGCGGCAGGGCTCGAGAGCTTGAGTGCTTGAGGGATCCAGGGCTCGAGGCCTCCTCGGCTCGAGAGCTTGAATTTCTAGGTATCCAGTGCTCGAGGGCTCCAAGGCTCGAGTGTTTGAGGTATCCAGTGCTTGAAGGCTCCAAGGCTCGAGGGCTCCAAGGCTTAAGTGCTCGAGGACTCCAGGGCTCGAGGGCTCCAGGCTCGATGGTTTCAACGGTAGCCATCGCGAAAGAGCAGGAAAAAAATGAGACTGTGAAAGCGTAAATGAGACTGTGAAAGCGTAAATGAGACGGTGAAAGCCCAAATGAGATGGTTAAAGCGCAAATGAGACGGTGAAAGCGCAAATGAGACTGTGAAAAATGGTAGCCATCGCGAAAGAGCAGGAAAAAATCCAAATCCATAAAGGGAAGTAGTCCATAACCTGAGACAGAATAGAGGAAAGATCAGCAGTATCAATCTTTATTAAAGGCTCGCCTATGGATTCTAATATAAGGTGTATGAATACTATCCATATAGATTAAGCCTTTAATATATGCCGGAATGTTGATCACATGCAAAGGAGAAACCATCGCAGAGGATGCTTGATGTTTCACAATGGCATCCGCAACTGAGTTACATTATCTGTATGTGTGCTTGAGGGTAGCATGGGATAAAAGAGTGTGAACTTGAAAAACTAGAGGGTATAGGGTCTATTCGGAAACTGAAGGATCATTAATCATATTTACTGCCTGTAGCGAGTCAGATTCAATAATGAGGTTGGGATATCTATCCAGACAGATCTGACAGGCCATAAGAATTGCCTTAACTTCAGCTTCCAGTGGAGATGTGGCTGTTATGGTCTCTGATCTAATAAGGATTGGTAAACCTTGGTGATTGCGAACAATTAAGCTAATTGAAACAGAGGAATTAAACCAAGATGCATCCACGTTAACCTTGATGAAACTGTGATCTGGAGATTCCCAGTATACTGTGTAAATAGTTGGCTTTGGTGGTGGTCTGGGGGGAAACATCAGAGAAGGGAACTGAAAACTTATGTTAGGAAATATAGTTGGGAAGCAGGGAGAGGAGGTAATGGAAAGGTAGAGAGTATCTGTAACTTTCTTGCTCGATGGTTTCAACGCATTAGCGGTTAGACAGGTTTCTTTATGAACGTGGAAGTCTCTCGCACACCATTTATTTTGGGACGGAGGGAGCATAAGATTTTAAAGATTTTACGATCTTTTCTAGGTCCTGGGGAATATAATACATATCCCTCCCATTTGTATGGATTATTTTTTTTAAATTAAAGCATTTGAAATTATAAGACACCAAAATGTGCCAACAAAACTTCATTTTCATTCCCTCCAAATGTTTCCCTTTTCCCTCCATATCCTTAACCCTCGATTTCCGTACCCTTCCCTCCCCACCACATTGAACCGAGTTCTTTCCACCCACCACATCCCTAATCCCAAGTTCCCCCTCTTCCCACCATAATTCCGTGCAGATTTCCCCCAAAAACAGTGTCCCTCCCTTCACCATTTATATCGGCCTTCAACCTCCCAATCCTGGTCGCCAACCAAATACACCAATTTTGCGGAATCTTCACAGTGGAGGGGGTAACCAAGACGGCCGGCTGTTGATGGAATAAGGTAACACCTATTGGTAGTTTCCATCTTTCCTGGGTTTAATGAGTATCTATATTTTGGTTGGTCTCTTTGCGTGTGAGTTTGTGTTAACGTTTCTTGTTATACTATTGTGGGTGTTGTTTCATGCTCATACATGATATGCATGCTTGTTATGTCCTAATTTTTGCCTACCCACGTGCCCCCTATACGAATTTGTTGAACTCGGTTGGATTTTCGTGAAAATCCGCAAAGGGCTGTGTTGGATTAATGTTTTTCTTGTGTTTCATTTACTCATAGAAGAGATTCAATGGCGCTGCCGAGGAAGAAATTGTTTGACTCCGGTGGTAGACAAACTGTTACCGATAAATGTTTTACTCCTCCAAAGGATGCCAACTGTGACGGAAATAGCGAGGAAGGGGCTGATGCACGGAAATATTGCTCGGGATCAGAGAAGTCGGGAGAAGAAGAAGAAACTATGGTAAAAGAAGACATGAGTGGGAGCTTCGACAAGTTTGAGATTGGAGAGTATTGCAAGGGTAGAGGTACAGCCACGTGCAAGTCCGTGTTGCTTGAAAAACAAAAGAAGCCTCTAAAAATATTCTTCGATGATGACTTCGAACCCCTAGTTATGCATAGCCGATGGTCGATGTATGTTGGCTATGCCTTCTGGCCAAGAATCCGCTTCGGGACGTGGCATAATTGGAGATCAGTCCCAGACCATGTGAACAAGGATGCATGGGAAGACATTCTCATAAGTTTCTTCTAATTCTCCATTGTTCATGTCAACTTCGTTACATTTCGCACTAACAACATGTCTCCTTATCCTCCAGATTAGCTGGGATATACAAACGAAAATGACTTTGAATGAGATGAATAAGTTCCGAAATAAATGGACAATTTATGTAGGAGAAAAGTGGAGGAATTGGAAGACTAAGGTGGTGAACAAGTACATTATGCAAAAAAAACTGGGCTCTTGTGCATGGAGAGACTATCGCTGGATAGACAAAAATGAGTGGGAGCTATTTGTGAAACACAGGTCAACCCCTGAATTCAAGGTACTTCCTTCAATATTATTTTTCTCTAGTCTTTACGATGAGATAAGTTTACAAACTGATGTCCAAACAGGCGGTAAGTGATGCAGTAAAATTAAGCGTCTCACAGAAGGACTACATCCATCACACTGGGAGTGGAGGGAACCGTAGGGTTGCAGTAGAACTCGAGAAGAGGAAAAGAAACGCTAAAATTGAGGCGCTTCTGGATGAAGGTCAGAGTGTATAAGAAGCAGAGGCTTTAGTTCAAAGCATGGATTTCAAACCGGACCGCTCGGAAGTGTTCCTTGCCGCTAACTGGGACAATAAATTATCAACCTACACCAACGACTCCGTCCGAAGAGCAGCCCCCACTATTGTGAGCATAATTCATAATTGAATCTATCTCTATTGAAATTCTTTGATGTTATCCCAATCAAATGGCTTATATTTTCTTTGTTTCTTAGAAAAACCTTTTGGATAAGAAGCAAAAGGGAGATTTGGTTATACATGGAAAAGAAGATACTCTAGTTCAAGCAACGGGTAGGAAGGATCATGGGGGTCGTTGGAGAGATTGCTCCACCTCTAAGGTGAACGAGGCCCTACCACATATGACTGTCACCCGTTACACATCTAGTCGATGTGGGAGCACAAACACGAAACCATCTGAGGAAATTTCAAATTCAAACAAACAACCAACATATGTCATCGAGCTCAGGGAAACATTTATTGCTTTACTTGAGGCCCAAACAAATTGGCTAGCTGGGAAATTGGGTAAAGCTATTCCCCCACACTTGGATGCCCGTAATTTCCTTGCTACATATTCCACCCCCACAAACAAGGACAACCGGGTATTCATTCCTTCAGCATCGGGATGTAGTGACCCACAAGGAACTGCAGCGGATGACAAGGTAGTCCAAACCGTGAACTGCAATCGTATTTGTTCCTTTCTTGCTATGTGATTTGTAGTATATGGATTTCCATTTCCTGATTTGGATTGATTTTGTGGGGATACAGTTTGTTGCTGATGAATGCTGGAAGTTGCAGCGCGCTGTAGCTCTCAGTCTCAGTTGGGCACTGAAAGCTGCAGTGCGCTGCAGCCTTCAGCAGCTAAATGTACAATTCATTACTTCTTATCGTCTATCGCTTGCACTTCCGACTTTATCTATTTTCCTTCAATAGAGAAAACTTAGTTATTTCCCGAACGATGTATTTACCCAATCTCTAAGTTCATCTCTCAGAGAGGAAAAAAATGATGCCTATATGTTTTGAACCATCATGGAGAAAGGGAGGTAGCTGCATTCAGTATATTATTTCCAAAGGAAACGGAAACTGACTTACCCATCAAGTGGGAGCAAGTAAATATAAAAGGACTTGTGATCATACCAAAGGAACCTTTGCCGATTGAACACGGAGAATTTGAGTTTATCACTCAGGCCATTGGATATAACATTCTATGGTCGGGGAAGCTAATAAGTGTCATAGAGCAACATGATGATGAGGTGTGACAATTGTATTCTTCTTCTCATCGGTGCTCATATATATCTTTCTTGCTAATACAATAACATGATATTTTATTCATCTACGAACGTAGGAGAACGAGCAGCAACCGCCTCCGCAAGAAATGGTGGTCGACGAAATTGGAAGTCCTCAAACAAACCTCACACCAGTGGCTAAGGAAGATACTCGTCGTGGAGAGGTGGCCGCTGGATCGGTAAAAGGAGAGGTAAATACCCCTATACTATTTCATTCCGACTGATTTTCTCCTACGCATCACTAACATTTTACCCAGTAGTAGCTACCAAAAGAAAAAACTACATCACCGGAGAATGGGCAACCAAATCCTCCCTCGTTGATTTCCCCAATACATATTTGTGAGAACTCATTTCAGCCTTTACATTATCATCCACTACTGAATTACATACAAATACTGTTCAACTAACATTATTAGATTCTGAATGTAATGATTAGGGAGCCAGGGAAAACCAAGAATGCATCGCTGCTGTTCACCAGATTAATGATGCTTTACATATATCTTCACAAATATGTGGACTAGACAAAGTATTTCGCATCAATTTCAGCGCAAAGGTGTTCGGATCAGAAGAAGTCTACACAGCCATATTTACTGACAAGATACGACTGTTCATGAACAGCTTGGACGCAGATGATGAAATGGAGTGGATCAGTGGGTGCCAACTTGATATATGGGCATCGTAAGAAGTGCATTCTTTCATTATTCATAGATACAAGTATCATTATATTTGCTTCACTAACCATATTAATTTGCAAGATACCTCTACAATGGGGTGGTACGTGGAGGCCACGTCCAGTTTATTCCTGCCTCTTCGAACTCAATAGCTCAGAAGGCAAATCAAAGGGTGGAATTGACTGCGGACGAGGTTTCGGCTGTCATGTGCCACACTGAAGCGAGGATGTACATCTTCCCATACAATCGAGAGTAAGTTCCATTTGTTTTCTGAGTAGCTAGACTCACCCACATGGAAGCGAAAGCAACCGTGTGCTGTGATTTTATTTAAGAATCTTAAGTACTTTTGTTTTTCCCTTTTTCCCATAGGGACCATTGGTTTTTGCTTGTCTTCGTACCAGAAATCGATTGAGTATATTGCATCGAATCAATGACTGGTGGAATTTCTAAACGAAATAGATCATGCCTTAAAATGATTCATTTGTAAGTGGAACACATTCGTTTCTTTCCTTCAGCTTCGATGTTTTCCAAAAATGGTTGTTCCCGTAATTGTGTTCTTGTACATTTCGCACTCTCTTGGCTCAATTATTTACAATTACTGTTACTCAGTATTTTATCATATATTGTGTGAACCCCAATTTTTGAAAAGAATATTCCTCATGTTGACAAAAATAGGTTTCCATCTATTGTAGGATTGCAACAAAATATCGACAGTCCAATTCCAAACAAAATAGTTCCTACCCTTCCAACTACACTTGGGATGTCATAAACATCAGTGTACATATCATCTCATACCTTCATATTTCACGTGTCATTTTCATCTTCGTAATTGGTTCAACAAATTGTCTTTTCCATCATCAGCACAAGATACAAGGTAGTACTTGGGAGTGCGGATACCACTGCATGTATTACATGGAAAAAATTGTTAGGCACGTACATGACATTGACATTATTCCAGTACATTTTCCTAAAATTCTTCTATGTATTTGTTATCCTCACATATACATCCTTCTCTTAACATGTCATTTAATGCATTGTTTCAGCAATTCCCGGAAGATTACACTCCACTGGGGAGCGATGAACTGCGGAGTATTGCTTTGAAATAGGTTTGTATTTTTGCAAAAAATACTCTGCCAAAATGCATAGCTCAATTGAATGTCATACAAGGACTTGCACAAATCGTCGGATAGTGGTTAGTATTATCTGTTACAAGAAAGGTAATTGACCATCTCTTCTGATACTCGTCAAATTCGACGTTGAGGGGGGTTTCAGTATCTTAGGACACTATGAAACACTTCATGCTCTTCTTTTGCTAGTCATAAATTATACTTCATCGGATTCAATGCTTTCTTCAACCTACTTTCTTATCTATGCATCATTGTGGCTCGGAATTTGTTCAATTTGTCTTCGTGCACCATTCTGTTACTACGCACAACAAATATTGGGTACCATGCCTGAAAAAAAAAAGAACTGGCTGTGAGAAGATGAATGCTGGAAGCTGCAGCACGTCGCAGCTTATAGTGACCACAATAGTTACTCACGCTTTTAACACAGGTTTCTTTCGATTAGAGAAGCGGTGCTAATATTAAATGGTGCAAAATTAATGCTTGTAGCACCGCTTTCAAAACCGCTACTAAAAAAATGTGCGATCATAACCGGTGCTATATTTACTTCATTGCACCGGTTTTCAAACGGGTGCAAAATTTAACCGGTGCAACAAATAAACAACTCTAGCGCCAGTTTTTTTACCGGTGCTAACATATAACCGGTGCAATAAAACTGTTTTTTATCACCGGTTCCCAAACCGTTGCTAAACTATAACCGGTGCAATTTATTTTTCTGTCACCGGTTTAAAAACCGGTGCTACCTACAAACCGGTGTTAGATATAAAGATTTAACACCGGTTCCATAACCGGTGCTAACAAATCCGGTGCGACAAAATTTTATTTATCACCGGTGTTATAACCGGTGCAAGAATGACAAAATTTACACCGGTTTCAAAAAACCGGTGCTAATATGGTACATTATAGCACCGGTAACTTAAACCAGTGCAAAATATAACTGGTGCTAATAAAAGAAATTTAGCACTGGTTTTGATTCAACCGGTGATAATGTAGCATCGCTTACTTAGGCACTGGTTTTTTAGCCACTAAAAAACCGGTGCTAGGAACCAAAACAACCGGTGCTAGAGGTGTCTTTGCGTGGTAGTGTCCCAAAGATGATGTGATAGCCAGAAAACCTCTGCCGCAGTGTTAGCCAAGGATTGATATAATGTAGAATTGGAAAACTACCCACTACTAGCACTGTGAAGCTGGGACTGTGGGAAGAAAGGTGTGGACACAGGGGCAGCATCAGTCATCCCAACACAAGTCAGAATATCCCGAGCATACTTTGCCTGGCATAAGAACAATCTGGAGAAAGTTGACTCAACCTCTAAGCCCATAAAATAATGCAAGGAACCCAAATCTTTAATGGGGAACTCAGCATCGGTGCGGGAAATGAACTGGCGGATGGCATAAGAATCATTCCCAGTGAGAATGATATCATCGACATAGACTAGAAGGTACAACAAGGTATTTCCATGAGAAAAGATAAACAAGGATGGATCATCGGAACTACAGAGAATACCTAGATGATGCAGATAAGAACTAAACCGCTGAAACCAAGCACGTGGATTTTTCTTGAGCCCATATATATCTTTCCACAAGCAACATACATGATTCGGCCGAGCAAGGTCTTTGTAACCGACTAGTTGGGCCATATAGACTGGTGTATTAAGAAAACCATTTAGAAAGGCATTTGTAACATCCTGTTGATGAAGAGGCCATCGATGCATGGTAGCAATGGCAAGAACCATGCGAGCAATGGAGTTTTTTACAACCAGACTGAAAGTGTGGTCAAAGTCGAACCCTAGAATCTGAGAGAAACCCTGGGAAAAAAGGCAAGCCTTGTAGGGATCGATGCTTCCATCAGGATGATACTTGAGATGAAAAACCCACTTAGAGCCAATACCGTTCACATCTGGAGGACGGGGTACCAAGTGCCAAGTATGCTGATGACGAAGAGTAGTCATTTCATCATCCATGGCAACCCAACAAGGATCCTGAAGAGCCGCACGGTAATCCCAAGGTTCAGTGTGAGCAACGAGGGCAGCTAGAAAGCCAGTGACTTCATAGTAAAAAAAGGAATGAGGACGGCATGATCCATCCATCATTCTAGTGGTCATCTAATGAGTACAGGGTGGTGTAGGCACGGGTGAACCAACCGAACTCGGTGAACTGGGAATCAGAGTGAGATCCAAAGAACGAGATGCCGAGGCCGGTAACTGTGGAGCAATAGCCAAAGTTGGGGACGGAGACACAAAATCCTGAGAAGCCAGTGATAGCTCAGAGACATCAGAGTCGGGACAAACGGAACACGGCTTCCCTGTGGAGGACAAATCTGAGGATGACGATACTGACGACGATGCAGAGGCAGACGATTCTGGGTCCAAAATGTGGAAACATCCAAAGAGATGAATGGTGCACCTAAAGATCCAGGTGAGGCAAATGGATAACAAAGCTCATCAAATCGAGCATGGCAAAAGAACGGAAACTCGACCAGTGGAAAGATCAAGACAACAAAATCCTTTATACTGGGACCTGTAGCCAAGGAAAACACATGGAATGCTGCGGGGATGACTTATAAGGATGGAAAAAGGGTAGACTCTACAACCAAAGGTATGGAAGTTAGAGTAAACCGGGGGCTATCGAAAGCGAACACTGCAAAGAGTCTCACCTTGTAGAACTTACGTAGGAAGCTGATTTATAGTGTGAACATCAGTAGCAAAAGTAACATTCCAGTAAGACAGAGGAAGGCGGGATTGAAAAGGCATAGCCAAACCCATTTCCACAATATGACGATGCTTGTGCTCTGCCCGACCATTTTGCTCCGGGTGTATGGATAAGACACCTAATGATGGATGCCTTCGGAGGAAATATGAGACTGAAGGCAAGTTTTAAAGAACTCAGTGCCACCATCAGTCTGAAAAACCTTGATACAAGAAGAGAATTGGTTCTCGACAAAGGCCTCAAACTGCATGTAAACATTAACAAAGTCGGACTTGTGGCAAAGAGGATAAAGCTAAGAAAACTGTGAAAAATCATCCACAAACACATCATAATAAATAAAACCATTTCCATATAAAACAGGAGCTGAGCCTCACAAATCACAATGAATTAAATTTAATACATGCAAAGCACGTTTAGGGTTCTCAACAAATGACTGCCCGTGATCCTTCGCCATGACACAAGAGGCGTAAGGGTGTGGTGTAGGCAATAAAGCAGAAAGAGATAAAAGACCAGATTTATTTAAAGCATAAATAATGCTATGGGCACATGACCCAGCCAAGCATGCCAGAGCTCGAATGATGCTTGGCCCTTCTTATTTTGAATGAATGAAAACAATGCAGCTCCACCTCTATCCAATACATAGAACCCAGCCCCTGGCCACGATCGCCTTGGTGACTTTGTGCTTAATAATAAAGGACCGGTCATCAAAGGAAATAAGAACACCCAGATCTTGAGTTAACTTACTAATGGAAAGCAAGTTTTTAGTAATATGTGGAGCAACTAAAACATCAGATAAACGTAATGTAGGAGTGATATGAGTATCACCAAAATGTATAATAGGAATAATAGCACCATTACCAATGGAAACACAAGAGTTACCCAAATAAGGAGTGGGGTCTCCAAGGTGAAAGTAGAGGAACTCATGTGATTGGTAGAGCCTGAATCAATGTACCAATCTAAAGTACACGAATTGTGCTCCACCTGTAAGGACTGAAGGGACTCAGTGAGATTAGCCAAATCAGGCCAGCAAGGTGGAAGTAAACAGAAACATGAGAAAGCAATGTGACAATTTCTACCACACCACTGACATTGAAATGCACCATCACAACCCTGAGAAGCTCCAGAACCATGACCAGAGTGTCTACCTATTTAGTGGCTGCCGGAATGACTACCGCGGACAGCACATGTATTAGACATATCACCCCCACGTGTCGGCGTGTGAGACCATGTGTGGACAGAAGGCCTATATGATGCAGAGAACGCAACTGGATACTGCTGAGTGACCGAGGATGAACCTAAACTAGCAGGAGTTTGGAGAAAGCTTTCGTGGTCCTCAGCCTGAGCAACCATGTCGGCATACCCCGGCATCGGAACACGATGGAGGAACGGGGCTGAGAAGTCCTTGAATTCAAATCCAAGTGCATTGAGAAACCAGAGAACCTAATCATCCTAGGTCACCAGAGAACCCATTGCCGCCAGCCTATCAAAGATGCTCTTGAACTGGAGGTGAAGCTCGTGAATGGAACATGTGCGCCGAATACTGAGAACCTAAACCCTGAGATTGAGCACAGTGGACTTGCTCCTGGGTTGGTAAATACCAGAAAGAGTGTCCCATATTTGGCGGGAAGTGGTGCAACCCACCTCTTTTTCCATTTCTTCCAGCGAGAGGGATGAGAATAGAAGGCCACATAAACGCTGGTCCTCAGCTAGCTTAGCCTGGTAGTCATCAGCATCTGACGTGGTGGAGGAAGAGGTACTGAACAGTGGGCGTGAGTAGCAAACTACTTGTGACCACATCGGCAAAGGAGTTGAGCGATGGAGTCACGGTTAAAGAAGACCCAACTGTTGATGAACCCGGTGAAGAAGAAGAACTAGCCAAACTACGTGGAGGACATGGAAAAGTTCCAACAAGAAAACCAAACAAAATCTGGGAGCGGAGCACGTGTTGGACCTGAGTTTCCATATCATGTAATTATTCGAGGACAATTTGATCCTAAGCATGTGAATAAGGGTGGTATAAGGCCATTTGGAATCCGAAGAAGCCACCAGTGATAGGGTCTGGACCAAAAGTATATGCTAGAAAGCTGGTGGTAGAATAATTTGTCGTAAGGAATTGTATTATTGATGACTGAATATATAGAGTACAATAGAGGTAAAATTAGGAAAGAACTCTAATCATAATAAATCATAATCTAATAAGTAATCTGATTCATCCTAACACCCCCCCTCAAGCGAAGCGTTAGATTCTCAAAAACACAAAACTTGGACCAGAAGAACTCAAACTACGTTTAAGAGAAACCCTTGGTGATGATATCTGCAATCTGTAGAGATGTAGGAACATGAGCAACATGAAACTTGGCCGAAGAAACCAACTCACGAACAAAATGATAATCAATGTCGATGTGCTTAGCCCGCTTATGCGCCGCCAGTTTCTGAGCCAAGAAGATCGCATTGCTGTTGTCACAAAGTAGGAGAGGCACACCAAAAGAGAAACATGAAGATTACAAAGAAAATGAGTCATCCAATGACCTCAGAAGCAGTGTTGGCCAAAGAATGATACTTCGACTCAGTGGTGGACCTGGACATAGTGGGTTATTTCTTCGCACTCCAAGAAACCAAGTTACCATCTAAGAAGACAGCATAGCCATAAGTAGAATGACGGGTCTCCAAACACTTGGCCCAATCTGCATTAGAATAATCAAGCACCTCCGGAGAAGAAACTGCACAAAAATTGAGACCAAAATGTAGAGTTGGGAGGCGGACGTCGCACCTCTCAAAGTTAATATTTATAAGCCCTTTTTGCTTACTTTCGACAAATAGGTAGATAGCGGAAAATCGGGGTCGTCCACGAAGAAGAGGGATCTTCCTAAGCATTTAGGCACAAAAGGTTGATATTAGGCTAGGAGTAGACATATATACATACATATAAAAGCATGTAAATGGGGGGGTTTTGGATGGTTGGTTTTCCTAAGTTACGAAAGTAAAAAGACAAGATAACTAGCAAAGTCAAGTGACTATGCTAATCATCAAACAAAACTAAGAAAAAGGGGTTTAAAACTATAAAGATAAAAAAGCCTTGGGGGCAAGGGATATCCACTTCCAAACCTAATGTAGATCATTGAACCATTCACTCACTCTATCACATTCATTACATGACTTAACATTAACATACCCATCTAGCAAGGATCACAACACGTTATGCACAAGAAGTTCTAAGTTCATGCTCATAGATTTTCATGCAAAGGAGCTACAGAATTCGTCACGTTCCTAACACCTAACCAATTCAATCATACAAACACTTCCTATTCTCAAACAACTCATGGCATAAATGAAGTGAAACACACCATCAAGAATACACAAATGCTAAATAACAAATGCTTCAAGGATGAGTAAAACCATCTATTCACTACTTCAACTACTTGTTGTGAAGATAAATCTTCTATCCTTCTTAGGTAGTAGTTTGCAAGAGTGAATTCGACATCTCTTGTCAAACCTCACCAATAACTCCCTTATTGCTAAGAGTATCCCATTGATGGCATTTAGCACGAAGAATCAACAAGCTTAGCAACACTTATGAACACTACACCGTGCCTAAGCATTTAACCAATTCATACATTTACACAAGATTAGTCAAGAACGATCGACGCTCATAGACCTCTCTCATTTGCTACCTAAAACAAACATGACGAAGAGTTCGACATCATCACATTCATCTAGCAATCATCAATCCATCAACACAATAAAAAGCTCTAAATCATACTCATAGATTCCTAACAAGAAAAAGGGGGGAAATTAACCCAAATCCCCCAAACCCTAGCAAGCAATTCATACAAGTATTTCATATGCTCAAGCTTTCAACAACATTAATGATATCAACAAACACATTCAATACCCATAAATGCATAATAGAAAAAGCACCAAATAGATAGATAAAAATGGTTCTTACTACATAGAAATGGAAGCTTCAATCCTTTGCTCCCAAGTACAAAACTAAGCTAGATAATCAAAACCCATACCATAGAACAAAAATCTACAAAGGAAGAAGAAGAAATGGAAGAAAATGGTGAAAAACTAGGGTTTTGGAGCCCCCAAGTCGGGCTTAGAGCTTTGGGGAAGAAGGGGTGAAGAGGTATTTATAGTGGAAGAAAAAGGGGAGAAAAAATGCTGCTGCAGGGCTGAATTTGCGCTGACGTCGCGACTCGCGACCAAATCAGTAAAATCCAGCCCTGTTTTGTTTTGATTCCTCCGGGTGAACCGTTGATCCTTTTTAGGAGTTCTTGTAGTCGATTTCATAGTGCTCGAGAAGAGGAATCCAATGGTACCACTCTTGAAGGCTGATTATTCTCGGAAAATTATGAAAACCCTGGACCATCCTTCACCCGTTGCTTTGCTCTCCTTTCTTCACTTTATCTTCTACCACTTTGTGAGTGGCCTTCAATCTTCTACCATCCTTTTGAATGGCCTTCACTAAACCACTTCTAAATGCTCATGAGCAATCTACAAATTAAACTCACAAAAAGAAATCTAGATGCTCATGAGGACCAAAAATCCCTTAGACTCAACATAGGTTACAAAAATGAAGGATTTAGATATAAAAATCGAAAATGGTCATCTAAACCCCTTTTTATGTAAACCTACATAAATCTAGCAATCTTACACCAAAAATATAACAAAAGTGATCCTAAATACTACTAAATAATGCATATAAAATGGACACATCAAGAGTCCCCCAAACATAGCGAAGAATCTGAGTGACAGTAAAAAAATGACCCTCCCGAGGGTCCTGAAGAAACTGACAAACAGAATTAACTGCAAATGCTAAGTCCGGATGAGTGATGGTTACATATTGGAGAGCATCAACCAAAGAGTAATACAACTTTGAATTCTTGAACTGTGAACTCATACTACTGTGAAGCTGAGAATTTGGTAGAAATGGTATAGAGACTGGCACTGCATCTAACATACCAGCCCGAGAAATAATGTCACGAGCATACTTTTCTTGTCCCAGAAGAAGTCCTAAGGTAGTGAGAGTGACCTCCAAGCCAAGAAAGTAGTGTAAGACACCCAAATATTTGATGGAAAACTCCTGATGGGTGTGGTTAATGAACTGTCGAATAAGAGTGGAATCATTCCCAGTCAAAAGGATATCATCAACATAGACCAAAAGATACAACAATGACGAGCCATGAGACAACACAAATAATGAAGTATCAGAAGAACTTCAATGAAATTCAAGCTACAAAAGATAAGCACTGAAACGCTAAAACCATGCTTGAGGCTTTTGCTTTAGACCATAAATGGCCTTACGTAAACGACAAACATATTCTGGATGAGTGGGATCCTTATAGCCAACGGGTTGCGCCATAAAAATTGGACAATCAAGAACACCATCTTAATGTCTAACTCATGTAAAGACCAAGCACGCATAGTAGCAATAGCAAGAACTGTCCAAACTGTAGATGCTTTAGCCACAGGGGTAAAAGTATGGTTAAAGTCAGAACCGGGAATCTGAGAGAAACTCGGAGCTACCAAGCGCGCCTTATGGCGATCAACTGAACCATCTGGTTTGTACTTCAGACAATAAACCCATTTGGACCGAACAATGTTAATGCCCGGAGGGCATGGAACAAAATTGCAAGTATGATGATTACAAAGAGCTGTCATCTCCTCATCTATGCCAGAAACCCAAGAAGTATCTTGTTTTGCAGAATGATAATCATTCGGTTCTTTTGTAAGCAAGAAGAGCCGCAAGAAGACCATGAGCATGAATATCTGAATAATCTCGGTGTTGAATAACTCCGGTGGAATAACCATGCAAGCTAGACGCGGAGAACCCAAGATCTAGGACATGGACGAGACGGTGGGGCTGTGGCCATCTGTAGCCATGGTCGAGAAGCCATCACAGGATGGGACGGAGGGGCCCGTGGTCGTAACCAAGACGGTGGGGGCCATGGACGTGGCCATGGTGCCTAAAGAGCTCGTGGGCAAGCCACTATCATGAGAGGGAACATGCGGACCATCACGGCTGGGCACGAGCAAGGATCCATTGCGACTGGACACAAGCGAGAAGGCACTACGACTGGACACGGCCAAGAGACCACCGCTGCTGAGAGACCACTGCGGCTGAACGCAAGCAAGGAGTGACCGCGGTCGGATGCGAGATGGGACGTCAGACGCGGGTCAACTTTTAGGGCAGCTGGCTGAGACGGCTCATTATCAGGAACCAAAATTGAGGTGGGGATGAAGCCAAGGCTGGTGACGGCACCATTCCATGATCCAGATCAGTAAAGGCTGAGACATCCAAACCTCAAGAGGGAGACCCAATTCCTAATTTCGGAGCCAGAGGAAAATAAGTCTCGTTAAAATGAGCATGGCGATTAGTATGAACCTTGCTAGTGGAAAGGTCGAGGCATCGAAACCCCTTATATTGCAACTTGTAACCAATAAATATACATGGAATATTACGAGGAAACAACTTATGATCAGCAAATGGACGAACAAAAGGAAAAACTTGAACACCAAAAGGATGAAAGTTACCAAAGATGGGATCCCGACAATAAAGAAGAACATAAGGTATCGATCCCTGCAGTATTGGAGTAGGCAAGCAGTTGATAATGTAGACAACAGTGGTGAACGCATCATCCCAACGAGAAATCAAAAGATGTGAATGAAAAAGCATCGTGAGACCCATTTCAACAATATGTCGATGTTTGCGTTCTACATGCCCATTTGTGTTCCGGAGTGGCCGGACAAGAAACCTGATGATGAATACCTTTCGCCACAAAATGTGATCAGAGTCAGGTGTTCAAAAATTCAGTGCCACCATCACTTTGAAAAAATTTAATTTTTGTTGAAAATTGATTCTCAACAAGTGCCTCAAACTACAAATAAGTGTCAACAAAATCTAATTTGTGATGAAGGGGGTACATCCAAGTGATCTCGAAGAATCATCCATGAATAATGCATAATACGCAAAGCCATTTTCAGATAAAACTGGTAAGGGACCCCACAAATCACAATGCATTAAATCAAGAACATTGTTAGCACGTTTAGGGTTCTCAACAAAAGCCAACCGTTGACCTTTCGCTATAACACAGGGGGCACAGGTATGCAGTTTAGGCAACAAAGAAGAAACTGAAAGTAAACTAGATTTATGTAAAGTAGCAATCACTGTAGTAGGAACATGACCTAGGCGTGCATGCCACAACTCATATGAAGCTCGACTCTTATTCTGCTGTAAAACTGAAACAAATTATGCATCTCCTCTGTCCAAAACGTACAATCCATCTTCACTGTGCCCCCGACCCATGATGGCCCTGGTTACTTTGTTCTGAATGACAAATTTCTGATCATCGAATGTAATTAGGACACCCATATCTCTGGTTAATCGACTAATAGAAAGTAAATTCTTAGTAATATCAGGCACAACCAAAACACCAGATAAATGCAAGTTCTCAGAAACTTTAGAATCAGCAATATGAGATATCATAACTGGAGCACCATTACCAAAAAGAACACGAGATTTACTAGTATAAAGAGTGAAATTGTCTAGGCCTGAGGTGGAAGTTGCCATATAATTGGTAGTATTGGAATCAAGGTACCAATTTTCCAGACGAGAAGAAGTATTGGACTGCTGAGAAGAGTGATGACTTTCTACCAATTGAGTGCTTGGTGGATGACCAATCTGTGCATGCATCTGGTAACACGTCGTAGCATAGTGATCGAGCCGTTCATACCAAGAACAGTGAGGACGACCACGACCATGTGCCGGACCAGCCGCCTGAGAACCGGAGAAGGACTATCGACTGCCGCCACGCCTGCCATCGAAGGGACCATCATGGCCACCGTAAAAAGGCCACGCGCAATCGCCTCGAGTCGATGCGTTATCCCACGCCTGACCGGCTTGAGGTGCGTCGCTGGTCTGGAACGTGACCTTTCCTGCGGGTGGTCCTGAATGTCCCTGTAAATTCATCAAAGATGCCTTGTGGTTTTTGGCACGGGCAAGAACATCTGCATAAAGTGGGATTGGAATAGCATTAATCAAAGAAACAGAAATATCTTCATACTCAGGACCAAGAGCAGTCAAGAACCATACAATTTGATCAATATTTGAAACCAGATTACCTGTGACAGACAGTTGTTCAAAAATCTCCTTAAATAGAGATGAAGCTCATGAACATACCATACATAAAAATACCATGCACATCTGCGTGAAGATAGAGAATGGTGGAGGCACTGCTATTCTGATAGATGAGGGCAAGATTATCCCAGGTATCTTTGGAAGTGGCACAATCTGGGAGTTACGCAAGAACTTCAGTGGTGAGAGAGGAAAACAGGAGACTGCAGAGATATTGATCTTCACTAACCATTGATCATACTCTTCTTTTGCTTTCAAATAAGCCTCCTGGAGATAAACCTTGCTACCACCTGGAGGAGTTGAGACTGTGGCAGCAAAAGACAGGGTTTGTGGTGGTGGTGGTGGGAGAGTTGGATGAGATCTAGGGCCATCAATGAAACTGTACAGACCTTAAGGACAAATGACACAACTTGCTTGACGCTTCCAGAGAATATAATTTGATGGAGTGAGTTTGATCGGCATCATCTAGAGTAGAGTGTTGTAGGAGTGTTTTTCTTGAGCCATGACTAAGAGGAGAAAGGCGCCGAAAAAGCAACGGATCGACTGCTGGGAGATGAGACCGCTGGCAACTACTGGTGATCGCGTGTGGGAGAGCCGGAGCCGCTGGGAGAGGAGCTGGAGCTGCGCAAGGGAAAAGAGATGCGACCGCTGGAAAAGGAATGCCAAAGCCACTGGTGGAGGAGATCGCTGGTGACCGCTGGCGATCACAGAAGATTTTGACTAGAGATGGGGTAGCGGCCAAGAAAATTTTAGGTTTTTAGGTTTTGGATCAGAAGAGGCTCTGATACCATGCTAGAATGATTTGCCGCAAGGAATTGTATTATTGATGACTGAATAGATAGAGAGTACAATAGAGGTGAAACAAGGAAATAAGTCTAATCATAATAAATCATAATCTAATCAGATTTGCTGGGAATATGCTTCGGTGGTCAAAGGAAAATAAATGATATGGATGGAAGAGACAAAAGAAGTTTAGAATTCTAACCAAATTAGTTGGGAAGAAACCAGAGAACAATTTGGTCGAGAGGAAGAGTGGATAAATTCCAAATTAGTTGGAAAAAAAAAATGGTAAGTGGCTCTGATACCATATTAAAATAAATTTCTCGATCATTTCATAGAATAAATAGAGATATATAGATTACAATGTACCAAGAGGTAGAGTTATTCTAGAACTCTAACCCCTGAAATATCTACTAAAATCACCTAAGAATTGGCAAGAATATTTTTCAAATCTTCTATCCTAACAAGTTGAAAATAAGAGTTGGAACTCAAGGAAGGGTGGCCAATTTGCATGATAAATTTATTAAAGGGGATGCACAAAAGGAGATTATAACAAGATTTCGTAAATCAGACATGTACTAAACTACATGTGGGGCCTTGTAGCATATACCAACAACTAGATAACACCCGTGCGATGCACGGATTAAAAATAAAAGAAATATGATTTATAATTATAATAAGTAACAAAGTTTTGTAACATCTACATGAGAATTACGATGTGATATTTAAAATAAATGAATAAATTTATTATATTATAATTTATTTATTTTTGAAAAAATTTACTCAATCTTTGTTGTTGTAATCTTTCCTTTGTCATGCAAGTACTGACATATTTATTTTTTTAATGGTCTTTAATAATCATATTTGACCGTCAATATCTCTATCAACATACAAAAATTACGCATAAAAATTTATATCTAGAAAATAATGTTAAGATAAATCCAACAATATCCCACATGATATTTTTACTATAAATATATTATATTTATATTTAAGTTCAAAGTTTACCAAGTTTGAATTGGAAAAAATAAATAAGCCAATACTCGTGGAACTGAGGGAGTAATTAATTATTTTATGTTTAAACTAGTATTATATATATATATATACACACACACATATATACATATGTGTGTATTTTGTATATAAATATTAATTTTTATATATAAAGAGTCGGTCTCTTGAAAGACGGTATTTACATAAGTCAAGGAAAGACTAATGTTTAAACAACAAATTAAAAGAAATGAAGATAAAATTTTTCAGTTTCATTAATCGGGTTATAAACTTTATAACTACTATATGTTGCATAGAAAATTTTTAATATTGTAACTAAAACCTTTTATTTTTTATTATTCTGATTAAACCTTGTCTTTCCCAAGACTTTGCCATATATAAATACTTAACGTTATAAAAAATATAGCGATAATAATATGAAATATTTGTTGATAATAAATCAATAATTATTTAATTAAAGTTAAATTTGAGTAGTGTCTTTAAAAAGAAGCTCCAGTATTTAATTATGAATAGAGGTATAAGGTACCATACAACATATAAAAGATATTAAATCCAAATTTTAAAAGACAAAGTTTTGGGTAAAACAGAGTTTAATTAGAATAATAGAAAGGTAAAGGATTTAGTTACAATATCAAAATTTTATTATGCATCGCGCAATAGTTATAAATTTATGACGCGAATAATGCAACCCAAAAATTATATTTTCATTTCTTCTAATTTGCATTTTAAATATTTATTTTTTCATAATTTATGGAAAAACCATTTTCAAGAGACAAAATCTTTTTAAAATATGATAATTGACTTTAAAATTTCAATGTGTGATTTAATTAAAACGTCAATCAGTATATATATATATATATATATATATATATATATACATATATATATATATATACATATATATATATATATATTAATAATAAAATTTATTATTTTTAAACAAAATTGAAATATTATTTATTTCTTTTTTCTATTCAAATTTTAAAATATTTTATTACTATATTTTAACCATGACTTTAATGTTTATATTTTCAAATAAATTAAATGTGGAATTATAGTGATAGATCAAAATCGAATATAATCTATAGATGAATTATTGTTTCTAATTATTTTCACCAAATAATATTTTTTAAGAGTGTGTGTTTTTGGACAAAAACTGCGTGCGATTGTTTAGTGCAAATTCACCAAAATGAACCAACGTCTGTCGTTTCTACTTTTCTCCCTTCCTCTTCCTCATTCCTCCTGATAACGGTCTGATAACAGTCTGATAACGGTCATACCTCCGCCGCTATGGCGGTACCTCCGACCGGTCGTGGAGGAGGTAAATCCTTCCTCCAGGCTTTAGCAAATCGGCCACCCCCTCTTTGTGATTCCCTTCCTTCTAATCCAGAGATTGTGCCCAAAACAAACTATAAGGGAGACATTGCCTGCTTAGTTAGCCGCAAAGATGCAGATATCCTCGCATCTCATTACCGTAATGCTCTGGTGGGGAAGTTCGCCAGGGGCAAACCGACCATGGCACAGCTCAATGATTCTTTCAACTCAGTGGGCTTCAAGGGTAAATTCCAGATTGGCTCAATCGATTTCCGCCATGTGCTAATCCGCTTCCAGGAGAAAGACGATTATCAGAGATTCTGGCTGAAGGGGCAATGGAGTTTCAATCACGCCCAAATGAAGGTTCTCAAATGGACGCCCGATTTCTCCCCTGAGGCAAAATCATCTATTGTCCCGGTATGGATTTCTATTCCTCATGTTCCTGTGTATTTCTACAACTCCGCAATGCTGGAAATAATGGGCAACCAAATTGGTAACTTTATAAAAGTAGATGCTGCAACCGCGGCTCTTTCAAGGCCCTCGTGCGTTAAAATGTGTGTAGAAATTGACCTGAAAAAGAAACTAACATCATTCATAAGAGTAGGAATTGAGGAAGATGGTAATGAATATAACGTGGTTAAACTCCCGTTAGAATTTGAGGATATCCCCCCCTACTGCTATCACTGTAAATGTATAGGGCATGAGGATATATCCTGTATTTATTTGCACCCAGAGCTTAAGAGATCTCGGGTTTAGAATAAAAACATACCGGGAGGACAAAATTTAAGACATAAAGGACATGGTGTTATGAACTTAAATCCTAATCAGGATGATAACACAAAAGCTGGTACTTCAGGAGTTTCAGTTCTGGAAAAAGAAAAATCGTATAATGCTCAGAAATTTAAATATGTTCCTAAGCAACAGTTAGTGTCAATCCCAGTTAATGAAATGGAAACATTAACTGAAGAGACACTACTGAGGACCCCTCCAGTGACCCCTGTGGCTTCCTCTGAATTTCATCAAGCAGTATTAACTGAGAATGTGATTCCCTCATCCTGTCCCATACAGGAAACTGTTATTCAAAGTGTTTTAGAGTCCCATCCAATGGTTAATCAAATAGTAGGGGATGTTCAACACCATTCCCAGTCATCTGAAGCTAATAAAGTCCTAATCAGTTCTTTCATCTCAAAAAAGTCTTCCCCTAACCCCAGTTCATCAATTCAGCTATCTAAGCATTCTCACTCTGCCCCTCCTAACCTTAGGACTGTATTTGCTAAGGATGATTTGCCTAGTAAACGTGGCAGGTCTTTCTCTCCTCTCAATTCTATCATTGCTGTAAAAAAACTTTATCTTCTCTCAGCAGAAACATAAGGATAACAGGTTCCTACCTTTGGCCGAGGAAGAATTATCAAATGAAGAGGCATCCCATGGTGATAATGCAATTAATGTAGATTCTTCTGCTTCACTTGATACCTCAACTGCTCTATATCATTGTCATGATGATGAGGCTGATCAGGTAAGTTTGGCAAACTCTCCAGTTTCTAATCAGGTAAGGAAGGAAAAAGGAAAGGCATTGGGTGTATCAAATAAAATGAAAAATGAGTCTTTCTTCTCACAAAAAAAATACCATCATGACAAGATCAAAAAGCTCTGGCAATGTTTCTCTATGACTAATACAACTGTAAACATTAAAATGCTGGTTTGGAACATTAGAGGAATGGACAAATTCATGTTAAGACTTCTCAATCTGATCAATAGGCACAATTTTGAACTCATTTGTCTAATTGAGCCTAAACATGATAGCATACAATGTGATGAGTATAGACAACTGCTAAAATATGACAATTGCATCCCTGCTAATAATGGTCAGATTTGGAATTTTTGGAAATCAAGCCTAATTTTGACTGTGAAAGAAGATAATCTTCAGTTCCTTGCAGTTAATCTGAACTGCACTAACCTTCACAAGACTATGGATGTATTTTTTATTTATGGTCTAAGAACTAGATCTGGAAGGAAACTTATATGGTCTGATCTTATGTCCTACACTCACTCTGACTCATTACTCATTGGAGACTTTAACACAATCACATCTATAAATGAGTACAGGGGTCCTTCTTCTCCCAAGCTTGGTAGTATGAAGGATTTCAACGATTTTATAAATGCAATTGCGTTGGAGGAGATCAACACTGTTGGCAATTTGTTTACTTGGACCAACAATAGACTTAGGTGTCCTACAGTAAAAAGATTAGATAGGGGCTTATGTACTCCCTCTTGGTCTCAATCCTATCCTGCATCTTCGATACAGATTTTAAATAGGGTTAGCTCTGATCACAACCCTATGCTGTTAACAGTTGGTACTGATATCCCTTCCAATCCCAGGCCATTTAGATTTCTAAATACTTGGTATAAAAGAAAGGATTTTTCTGAGGTAATTAAACAGAATTGGGAAATTCCCATACCTAATTCAGGAATGCTCTCTTTCTATCTGAAGCTTGTCAGACTTAAAAAGGTACTAAAAATTTGGAATAAAGAGAAATTTGGCAATATTCATGATAATGTAGTGCAAGCTGAATTGGCTATGCAGGCACAAGAACTTAAAACTGATCAGAATGATTCTGAAGCTGAGAGGGTAAAATTAAGGAAGGCTAGGGCTAGGGTTGTTAGGGCTCTAGCTGAACAAAAAAGCTTTTGGAAACACAAAGCAAAAATGAAATGGCTAAGGGAAGGGGATAATAATACAAGCTTTTTTCATAATTCTGTAAAGGAGAGAAACAATAGGTTAAAAATTACCAAAGTTAAGAGCACAAATGGTCATTGGTTAGATAATATACATGACATTGAGATGGAGGCGGTTCATTTTTATCAGGATTTTCTATCGGATGACAGTTCCCCTGATAGTTCATTTTTTCAAGCTCATTTTCTGAATCACATACCAAAACTGATCAACCATGTGGATAATGAGCAACTCCTGAAACCGGTTTCATTATCTGAGCTAAAAAAGATTGTTTTTAGCCTTAACAAACTGAGTAGTCCTGAACCTGATGGTTTCACTGCTAAGTTCTACATAAAATCATGGGATATTATTGCAAATGATTTACTCTTGGCTATTCAGGATTTTCTTACTGCTAATAATATGCCTAGGGGTATTGGGAGTACATGGATCACTATAATCCCCAAGAAAAAGACCCCCATTTCTTTTGAGGATTATAGACCAATAAGTCTCTCTAATGTCATTAATAAGATATGTTCTAAACTACTTATGGAGAGACTGATGTCCATTATACCTAAGATCATTTCTCCCAATCAGACAGCCTCCCTTCATGGGAGAGACATTTCTGATAATGTAATTTATTTACAGGAGATGTTCAGATTTTTGAATAGGAAAAGAAGGGATCCAAATTTCATTGTTAAATTAGATCTTAAAAAATCTTTTGATAGAGTGAGATGGTCGTTTTTATATAATGTCTTAGCTAAATTTGGTTTTCATGCTAAGTTTATTTTTCCCATCATGAAAAATCTGTCTCAGGCCTGGTTTTCTGTTCTAATTAATGGTAAGCCTGTGGGATTTTTTCAATCCTCTAGGGGAATAAAGCAGGGTGATCCTTTGTCTCCTTTCTTGTTTAACATTTTCTCAGAGGCTTTTTCTAGGAGTTTGGCTTCAATCTTCAACAGTGGTAAGTTGTCATTTTTTGACCTTCCAGGTAATCCTCCTAGAACCTCACACCTTTCATATGCTGATGATACTGTTATTTTCTTCAAAGCAACTAAACTAACTCTGATTAGACTAAAGGATTTCCTGTCCACCTTTGAAGAGGTCACTGGTCAAAAAATCAATTATAACAAGAGTGATATCTTCATAAGGAAACATGCATCTGTTCAGAAGGTTAACTATATCAAAAGGACTTTGGGAATGAAAATTGGGATCCTCCCAGTTTCTTACCTGGGAGTTCCCATTTTTACAGGGAGGGTGAAAAAAATTCATTTTCAACCCCTTCTTGAGCAGATTGATTGTAAGATTGGAAATTGGAAAAATAAATGGATTTCCACAGGGGGTAAGATTACACTTATTGAATCATGCATTTACTCTTTACCTCAACACATTTGGTCAGTTATAAAGCCTAATAAAAATTATCATTAAACTCATTGAGAGAAAACTAAGCAATTTTTTTTGGGGGGATACAGACTTGAAACCTAAGAGAGCATGGAGAAAATGGTCTGCACTTTGCTTTCCAACTAATCAAAATGGTATAGGCATTAGATCATTATCCACCATTATCAAAACTTGCTCTGTTAAGCTTTGGTGGAAATACCAAAAAGCAGATGCCTTGTGGACTCATTTAGTGGCAGCTCTTCCTCCCTCATATAGGTCCTCTCCTAATTGGAAACGAATTTGTTCAATCAACTCATGGGCTGAAGCTAACTCTAGAGTTATTATAGGGAAGGGGGAATGTAATTTCTGGACATCAAATTGGCTAGATATTGGTCCACTTATGGACCACTGTGACCTAAACTTGATTGACATCCCAGCGGATTGTACTGTGTCTGATTTTATATCAAATAAAATCAATTTCATCACCAACATCAAGCCTTTTTTATCATCTGAAGTTATTTCTCTTTTGCAGGAAGCAAAGCTATCTCCACATAGAGGAGATAGGCTGATATGGAAACCGGGCATCAATGGTTATTTTTCCTTCAAAGCTACTTACCTGAGACTCTGTAACACCTCAGGTTTTTCTGCATCTGTTCAACAGTTCTGGAATCACAGGATTGAAAAAAAATCTCAATTTTTATGTGGAAAATGTCAAATTCATTTCTCCCTTTTGATAACATCCTCAAGATTCTGAGATTTAACTTACCTTCTAAATGTTGTATGTGTAATGTGCATGAAGACTCCTTAGATCATTTTTTTAATACTTGTAGTTTTGTTGTGAATGTCTGGAAAACAATTCATCAGTTTATGGGAATTAGGGACAGAATTTTCACATCCATTTGGGAGAGATTATCCTGCTATATTACTTTTCCAACCCTAAGTTCTTTACAATCCAATATGGTCCGAATTGCAGCTGTTACTACTTGTTGGAACTTGTGGAAGATGAGGAATAAATTCATATTTGAGTCTATAAAGCCTTCCACAGATCTAATACTTCATCAAATCAGGGATCAAATCTTTTACACATTCTGCCCTAAACCAGTTTTCATTAGATCTTCTATTGATGTGAGTATTGCTCAACACTCATTCTTGCCTCTGATCAAAAGGCCTCCGAAACCAACATATTTTAAAATAGCATGGGAGAGGCCTTACTCATGTTTTAAGATTAATGTTGATGCCTCTTGGTGCTGCCATACGAACTTGTGTGGGATTGGAATGATAATTAGGGATAGTAGAGGATCGTTTCTGGGAGCATTCACTGTATATGATTGTGCTTCTTCTCCTCTGGAAGCAGAAATGAAGGCAATTAAGCTAGCCATTCAGAAATTTTCACATCACTCTCCACCTGTTGTTATAGAAACTGATTGCCTCAGTGCTGTTCATTTTGTCAACGATCCTAGCAAGGCTAATTGGAAGGTGTTTTCATTGTCTGATGAGATTCACCAATCTCTTGGTGCCTTTCATTTAGTTCACATTTATAGACAGGCAAATCTGGTTGCGCATACCCTTGCAAAAAATAGTTTGGCAACTAAGTCTACCTCTTCTTTTCTTACTTTCTCTGAGCTTTCTAACTCTATCCAGGGGCTTATTAGACTTGATCAAATGGGTACTCCGTCCTTACGGATGGTGAACTAGTTCGGATGCTACTGATTCTACTCTCTCTATGCAGGTTATATACATTAGGATGTGGCTCCTCATCAAAGGGAGGTTCTTAAACTGATACAGCTACTGTGTTCCAAGTTTTTGCTGGCTAACTGCAACTTCTGATTATGGATTCATGTGGTGCAAGCTGGGGAAGGAACAAGCTTTTGCTAGGTTAAGGGAGACTCTCTCCTGTCTTCACTTTTGGATGGAATCACTACAAACAGTCTCCTGCTCTCATTGTTGAAAGGATTTAGATCAGATAGTGCGTTCTAACTGCATTCTTTGTTAGTAGAGGATATGCTCTTAGTTCTAGGTGGAAAGATTCGGACTGCCTTGTGTTTCGTCAACTCGACTCACTAATAAGTTCGATGACCTCAACTTAGACTAAAAGCCTTTGTAATCCTTTATCTATCTTTTGTTCACTTACATTCTTTTGAAAGCAACAAATGCTGCTTTACGAGCCTACTGCTCACATCTGTATATTACAACTAAGCTACGGCTTCAATTATTTCTCTGTTTATTTAACGGCTTGGGAAGGCCTAATAGAATTTCCCTCAAAAAAAAACCAAATAATATTTTACATACTACTTAATATAATTATTTATAAATAGTGTACAAAGCAAATAGTGAACAAAAAAGAATTGGCATAAATAATGGGTAAAAAATGAAAAGGAATAAGAGAAAAATAATTCCAAAATAAATAGAGTATTTAAACAGTACATGTTATAAGATTGTACAATGTAACTACACGATTCTTCCAACACTAAATTGAAGTAGTATTAAAAAAAAAAGAGCAATCAATGTTCACCACTTCCAAATTCCCTTGGTGACCATGCAGAATGAACCATTTTCAAAGTTCGACAGCTTGAGTCATTTCCAGTCAATCGCAATTTGCAATTTAGAGATTGCAAAACAAAGTAAATCGGGACAGATCGTCACCGCTTCTCTATGTAGCTTCTTTCCTTCCTGTTACTATTCATCATCCCTATCGGTGTACACTAATGGCTAAATCACAGATTCCTCACCAGAACCCTCACTCACGTAAACACCTTTTAACCTTGTCGAGAAAGCTTTGCCCAAGCACTTCAAACTCGAAACCCTCCTATCTCCACAAACCTCCCTTTCACTCAAAATCTGACACCAATTCTTCAATATAAGGGAGAATCGGTTGTGCTTTTCTCTCCTGAGCAAGTATCAGAGCTATCCACTCACTACACACATGCTCTAATTGGGAATTTTCCAAGAGGAAGGCCGACAATGGAAAAGCTAGAAGCTGATTTCAAGACTGTGGGTTTCAGCGGAAGTTACCAACTGGGTGCAATTGATTTCAAGAACATCCTAATCAGGTTCCAAGAGAAGGAAGACTTCCAACGTTGCTGGATCTAGGGGGTTTGGTCGCTTAATTGCACCACTATGAGGATCCTCATATGGACGCCGGATCCCAAACCGAATGCAGAATCTTCGATTGTCCCGGTCTGGGTCACCATCAGACAAGTGGCTCTCTACTATTACAATGTCCCGGCCATAGAAGCATATTGAAATCAGATTGGAAAATTCATCAAGATGGATTAAGCAACAGAAAGGCTAAAAAGGCCATCTGCCCTCAAGATATGTGTGGAAATTGACCTTCAATCCCAACTGTCGAGCCACATCAGGTTAGGCACTTCCTTGGAAAATGAAAAGTATGCCATAGAATATGAAGATTTACCTATGTACTGTTGTGGCTGTAAGAAGACTGGTCACCATGTGGATATACGTAGAATAGTTAACCATGAACTAAGACTTCCTAAATTTATTGCCACACTGAATAGAGCCCCCAAACAGGTATCTACTAAACAGATTAGTAGGAAAGAACCCCAGCAAACAAATGCAACAGATAAACTAAAGCCTTGCAACAAACATAGCAAAGAACCAATAGAAGTTGCCCATACTGAAGTTCTAGCTAAATGGCAGCCAGTACACAAAAACATTGATCCACATACTTCAGGGATACTAATAAGCCAGAAACAAAGAGAAACTCAACACCAACCTCAACAAGAAACACCAGATAGAATAGAAAGCCCTCGGATAGACATTGAGACACCACAGCTGGAACTCCAAGGGGAAGAAATTACTAATCCAGATACTTTACATACTCACAATGATGGGGAGAAGCAATAGGATGTGACCCCACAACCTCACAATGTTGTCTTCAAAGGCAACAACAATGAGGCTGCAAAAAGGGAAAACCCAACAATTAATTGATCTTACAGAAGAAACAGGAAAACACAAGGAGTATGCCAAAAATGACCTACCAAGTATCATCCCAAACTCTCCTTTAAATGAACGAGGTACTGATCCTTTTTACTCACCATCCTGCAGATCCAGCCCCCAAAAGCTCAAACAAGTTCCATATACTAGGAGAGGAACTTCAGTCTGACACAGCATACTGCAGCTCAAGTACTAAAGAGCTTCAGCTGGATCAGGTAAGTACCCAAAAATTCTCTAGTATGTTGTCTGGTAAGACATCCAGGAAGAGGACATTCTTTAACAGGTTAAATAAGATGAATTTAAGGTCTACTGCAATAAGAAACTCTGGAAATTCTAAATGATAGATACACACCTTAATATTAGGGCCCTTGTCTGGAACCTTAGAGGAATCGGAATCCCTGGATAGGTTAAAAAGAATAATTAGGACTCATAATATACATATACTTTGTATATTAGAACCTAAGCATTATTATCGGCAATGTGACACATGCATGATTAAATTAAATTTTTAGTGTCACTATAGCTCAGTACAAATAACATTTGGCTAATGTGGAACTCGTGTTGTAATGTTAACATCTTATCTGAGACTGATCAATATACAAAAACTGCCATTTCTTCCCCCCTGCTTAGTGCTGAAATGTGCACATATTTCATTCATGCATCAACCTTAAGAACAGACAGAAAAAAAATATGGTAGCAGATCACCTCACATTTAGACAGCAATAAACTTTTAATTGGTGATTTTAATGCCATAAATTCCATACCAGAATATAAGGGCCCCAATAAGCCTAATGTAAAAAAAGCATTAGAGATTTCTCTAATTTCATAGTAAGCCAAAAAATTTCACATCTTTATACAGTGGGAAATACCTTCACTTGGTCAAACAAGAGAAGACCTCCTACATTAGAAAGACTTGACAGGGCTCTAATTGACCATGACTGGAATGAAAAATTTCCAAACAGCCCACTGCACACACTCAACAAACACACCTCTTATCACTGCCCATTATTACTAACCATAGGGAGTAAAATTGCTTCATCACCTAAGCCATTTAGATTCCTAGATGCTTAGATAAATAGACCTCAACTGAAACAGGTCATCGAATCTAACTGGTCACAAACCATATCAGAAACTGGCATGCTAAAATTCTTTCTGAAATTAAAAAGACTGAATTTGGTTTTTAAAACATGGAATAAGGAAGTTTTTGGTAACATACACTACCACAGAGACCCACCTCTAGCACTGGTTTTTTAGCACCGGTTTAAAAATCCAGTGCAAATAATGTAATAGCAACGGGTTTTTTTTGTTAGCACTGGTTCTAAAACCGGTGTTATTTTAGCACCTGTTATAATTATGTTAGCACCGGTTTAATTTATTATAACCGGTGATAATATAATGCCGGTTAGAAAACCGGTGCTAGAATTGATGAAAACCGGTGTGAAACCGGTCAAAAAACCGGTGCTAAAAATCCGCCTAACCGGTGAATTGGGAATTTTAGCACCGGTTTGAAAAATTGGTGTTAAAAAATGTCGGAATCTAGTGCTAAATTTGAACTGGTTTGAAAACCGGTGCTAGAAAATGATGAAAACCGGTGAAAAGTAGATATTTGGCACCGGTTTTAGAATCCAGTGCTATAAAATGACCGAAACCGGTGCTAAAACAATTCAGGAAAAAAGCGGGAAAAATGGCACCGCTTAATTTTGCACCGGCTAAAACCTGGTGCTAATAGGGAAAATGGCAGCGGTTTTACGTACTATTGACAAAAACCGGTGCTAAATTGAGCATTTAATGCTCCGAACTACCCCCTCTAAAATTATTTCTGAACTTGTAGTTTCCTTCTCCCTTCATTGATGGAAGATTTTTTGGATGGTGAAGCAATGAAGCCACATGGATGTAAGTTTTCATTAACTTCTTGGAATTTCAATCAAATGGCTAGTGGTTATAATAACCATAAATGCATGCTTGAAAGGAGTTTATTCGTATGTATTAATGGTTTCTATATGCTTTATGTCGGTTTAGTATCATGTTGTGAGAGTGTAAATGAGTGTGGATGTAAACATGGTTGTGTTTATTTTGGGAGATGGTATATATATATGTATCCCAAGAACAAAGCTAGTTGATCGATTCACATACATATACACATACATGACACTTTTAGTATTGTGTAGCAAATTGATTGTGTTTATTTTTATTATGTTTGAACAATGAAAATTTGTGTAATTGTTTATTATGTGTTGTTTAGATACAACGGACCGGGAGTCGATGTTTGCGTGGAGGGAAAAATGATTAGCTATCCAAGTGTAGCTAGAGGGAGTGGTGAACATATTGCATTTATTGATTCGTTTCTTGATTATGCCTTTGGTCGGGAGGAGAGGATACTTTGTCCATGCAAATGATGCTTGTGTCGTGAACGGTTTGATGATCGTGGGCTTGTTAGATTTCACTTGTTGAAGAATGGATTTGACGGAGGTTACATTGTATGGACATTTCATGGAGAGGTTGAGCAAAGACATAACGGTGGTTTTGACAAGGTAGATGGAAACAAATGTACCATTGATGCTATGTTCGATGACATTGTAAGAGATTTTACGGGGAAGCCTAAAATGTTGAGTGCTTTGCTCGATGAAAAAGAGAAGCCATTGTATCCGGGATGTAAAAGTAAGGATACCATAATCTCTTTTTTTATGGAGGTTTTCAATTTGAAAGCTACAAGTTCTTGGAGTGATGCTAGTGTGAATTCACTCCTAAAGCTTCTAAAGGATAAGCTTCCGGAAGGGAATGGAATACCAAAAAACTTTTACGAGTCCAAGAAAATATTGTGTCCACTCGGTTTGGAATACAAGAAAATACATGCATGTCCAAATGATTGTGTGTTGTATGACGGTGATTTGAAAGACATGGTTCAATGTCCCGTGTGCAAACATTCAAGATATAAAGGTGTGAGAAATGATGATGATGAGTGTTTGGGTAAGAAGAAGAAGAAGAAGAAGAAGAAGGTCCCATTGAAGTGTATGTGGTATCTTCCTTTAATTCCTGGGTTAAAGAGGTTATTCGTGAATTCAAATGATGCAAAGAACTTGCGATGGCATAGAGAGAGGGAAAGACCAAGCGACAACAAGATAAGACATCCGGCAGACGGTGAACAATGGAGAAATTTTGACAAGCGATATCCTTCATTTGGTTCGGAGGTTAGAAATTTACGCCTTGCATTGTGTACTGATGGATGAATCCATTTGGTAATATGTCATCGAAGCATATTTTTTGGCCCGTGATGTTGGTTATATATAATTTGCCCCCTTATTTTTGCATGAAACGTAAATATGTTATGATGCCTTTGTTAATCTCAAGTCTTAGACAACCTGGGAACGAGGTTGATGTGTATTTGAGACCATTGATCGATGATTTGAAGATATTGTGGGTATTTGATGCCTATATGAATGTGGAGTTTCAATTGCGTTCCATGCTTTTTTGCACGATCAATGATTTTCCAGCCTATGGAAATTTGTCGGGCTTGGTTGTGAAGGGGACAAAGCGTGTCCTATTTGTGAGGAGAAGACAGAATTCAAACAACTAAGACATGGAAGAAAGACAATGTATCTTGGCCATAGAAAATGGCTTCAAGGAAACCATAAATACCGGGATGATGTGGTCAATTTTGTTGGTGGGAAAGAACGAAGGAAATCCCCTACATCACTAACTGATGTGCAGATTCACAATAAGGTTAAGAAATTGAGAGTGGTGTTGGGAAAGTATAAAGGCAAGGACAGAATACATTGTGATGGTCCATGGAAGAAAAGGTCAATATTTTTTTATCTACCGTACTGGGAGCATCTTGAGGTTAGGCATTTCCTAGACGTGATGCATATTGAGAAAAATGTTTGTGAAAGTTTGATAGGCACCCTCTTGAATATTCCCTGGAAGATGAAAGATAGTTTGAATGTCCGGTTGGACTTGGTTGATTTGGGAATCAGAAATGACCTCGCCCCAGAAGTGAAGGGTAAGAGGACTTACTTGCCCCCTACACCTTGTATATTGTCAAAGGAGGAGAGAATCTCAGTTTGTGATAGTTTGAAATCAGTGAAGGTCCAAATTGGTTTTTCATCGACTTTGAGTCGGTTAGTTACGAAGGATTGTCGGATGACCGGGTTGAAATATCATGATTGCCATGTCTTGATGCAACAACTGTTACCTATTGCTATTAGTGGGGTAATAGAGGCCGACGTAAGGTACTCAATCACTAGACTTTGTTTATTTTTTGCTTCCATATGCCAGAAGTCTGTTGATCGGGACCATTTTGATGCCCTACAAAAAGAGGTTGTTGTTGTGTTGTGCAAGTTGGAAATGTATTTCCCTCCATCTTTTTTTGATATAATGGTTCACTTGTTTGTTCATTTAGTGCGGGAGGTAAAGATATGTGGTCTGGTTGGTATGCATTAGATGTATCCTTTCGAGCATCACATGAAAGTCTTCAAGGGATACGTGAAATATATGAGTCGGTCGGACGCTATTATTGTTGAGAGGTATGTTACCGAAGAAGTAATTTAATTTTTCTCTAGCTATTTGGAGGAACATAGAAATTTTGGGGTACCCCAGAATCGATATGTTGGAAGGAAGGTGGGCAAACCGAGGTCGAGGGGAATGTTATTTACTCCATTGAACAGTGATCTGATGTTAGTTCATTTGTATGTGTTGAGGAATTGTATGGAGACTACTGCTTATGTGACCGAACACCTTAATTCGATCACGGAATCTCATCCCACGTGGCCCCCTAATAAAGTTCAGTTGGAGCACAATGACAAGTTTGTGAATTGGTTATATGATCGATGCAATGTAGGTTATTACGACCCAAAAATTAGGGCATTTGCAAGGAAGCCTAACTGCACAGTTTTGAGGTATTCTGGATATGACATGAACGGTTTCAGCTTTGCTACTAGTGACCAAGATTTAAAGAGCACAACACAAAATAGTGGGGTATACATTAAGTTAGAGACTATGTGGCAAGCAAGTAAGAAAGACAATAAACCAGTCCTAGCTGTGATGTCGTTTTATGGTGTTATTGATGAGATTTGGGAGCTTGACTATGGAGAATTCAAGATTCCGGTTTTCAAGTGTCAGTGGTTTGATAACACAACTGGAGTTCGAACTGATGACACAATGGGATTTACCCTTGTTGACCAGACTTGTGAAGCATATGAAAATGATCAGTTTATTTTGGCCGAACAAGCAAGACAAGTTTTCTACATAAATGACTCGTGCAATGTAGGTTGGTCTGTTGTATTACAAGGTAAGAAATTCTCTTTCTGCGATGAAATTTATTTTGAAGCTACAAGTGAAAGGTTAGAGTTCCCCTCTATTTCCCCTCTACTTAATAACAACGGGATTGAGGCGGGAGCAATACGGAGGAAACACAGAGATGGCATTTGGATAGATATAGATGGCCAAGAAATTCGAGATGTTCAATCCAAGAAGTGAAAGGTGGTTGAAGACTAGCGAGGATGTCGATCAATGAATTCGAGATAAAGTTTGTGTATTTTTGTAGTTTGTTGTGTTTTGTACCAACTATGTTCCAATTGGTCCCCAATTTGAGCAGCTCTTTTGGTTCAGCGCGCTGCAGCTTTTTCACACACGCATTACCTATTTTGAGTTGCTCGTTTCCTCTAACAAAAGAACATGAATACGATACCAGACTAGAAATGTCAATTTCCAAAATCACATCCAAACAGTAGCAACTTCAGTAGCAATAGATGTTTTGCAAATAAAAAATGTACCAATCAAAGTTCCATATTAACATAGAAAAAGAAACAACCTAACAAAATGAAGATGTGAGCTCAATGTAGGTAGTCAATTCCTGCGCGACCTCTTCGTCCTAGTGTTGGACGTTGGCGAATCTAAGGTAGGGATTGGACCCAATTCCTTGATCATCTCGCCACACATAGCAGTGAGGATCTTCCCAACCTGTGATGTCCATCGCACCAAGTGATCCACCTTCAGTTGCAATGCTGCCATGTCTCCATCCGAGTTTGTCTTAGATGAAGTACTTGTTGTTGTTGCCCTAGATGACTCAGCAACGTTCTTCTTCTTTGAGAATATTAGAGGGTTTATGGGAAGCTTTGGCATCATTGTGTCATCATCATCTTTGAATCTGCAACCTGCTTCCACGCATATGGCAGTGATGAGTGAGGAGAAGCCTAAACAATTATGGGCATTGACACAATCCCAGATGTACCCCATTCTCGTAGCCCCAACATCTATGCTCATGTTCTTCTTGATCTTGTAGAGCAGCAACATACGGGACCGATGAACCTCGCTATTCATTTTCACCGGGAGAAGCCGGGCAGCTATGAAACTGTACCACACGTTCATGTCTTCAGTCAAGTATTTCTTCTCTATGCTGGACCATTCTTGTGGCAGATTTCGGATAACTTCACTGCTATCATCACAGATTTCTCTTATGATGTCTTCCTATGAAGCTTGTTCAACAGCTTTCTCGGCAGCTTCGTGCAAACTGGACAGCTTCGGTGGGATCTTGTAGTACCTGTTGATCACATCCGCTGCAAGCTGAACGAACTGACCACGGAGGAAAACATGTGGACAGTTCTTGTACTTCATGAGCGACAAGAACTCACATGCTATGGTCTTGTTTGCCTGAGGCGGTTGTGAGGTGTAGCCCGCCTAGCCGTGCTCGTTCACGTAATCCTTGTAGGGCTTTTCTACTCTCAACCCCCTCTCTAGTATGAGGCCCCTGCTAATGAACTCCTTGTACACAGCCATTGCTTCATGACAATCCGGCTCTACAGTCAGAATTGGATTGTTCGTGGGGACAATCTGAGACCTGTGCTGACACTCATCCTTCTCGCCTACTCTGGATTTTTTTCGAGACTTTTGGATGTTGTTCTTTTGCTTGGGAGGACTCTTTTTGGGGTCATACCTGGTAAAATAAATGTGTTATGGTACATAATGCGCCAGCAAAATGTTAACACAAACCAGAATATTAACGGGTGTTCAGAATACTAACGAAAATTTAGAAAAGTGGGTGGTCAGAGTATTAAGGGAAAATTAGAAAGGAAAAGGTTACAAATGACTGATACAGTACTGTCAATGGATAAGAAAACTACATTAGTTTGTAAGTACTACATGGACAGGGTGATAAAAAAGAATCTGACATCTTCAAATACTTTAGCTACTAAATAAAGAGACACTGTGGAGATAATAACTTTTGCAGAACATATGTTTTGTTATCTAATGGATCTAAATTTTCTACTGCAAAAACAAAAATGTTTTTCTCACTTGCAGAACACAGAATCCTGAAATTGTCCAAGCGAGCAATAACCCCTTTGTGAAAAATTTGCAGGGGTTATAGAATAAGTTATTTTCCAGGATCATTCTTTTACATATTCAGAGTAAAAAATCAGGTTTGTACACAATTACTCATGCATTTCCAAAACGAAAGCACAACAAGGTTCATCACAATTAGGCATTTTCATGAAATCAAACCTAAAGCATAAAAAAATTGTAGACAAACCCTAGGAAACCAAACACGAGTGTGCATCCGCTTACCTAATTCGGACTATGGTTTCTTGACGAAAGGTGTTTGGAGTGCGGGCGGTGGTTGGAGGACAGAGCTTGGCCGATGGAGCTAGGCGGACAGAGCTTCACTGACGGTAGGTTGGTGGAAGGTGGAAGGTGGAAGGTGGAAGGGATGGAGCTCGGTGGAGGTGGAATTGAGCGGGGACGACTGAGGGAGCAGGGAGGCCGGATGGAGCAGGGTCGGTAAATGGTTACGGGGACAGCGGAGGGAGCGGGGACAGAGTTTATCGGTGGAGAGAACGGGGAATGTGGAGGGAGCCTGGGAGAGGAAAGGTGTTTGGGTATTGGGCGGGTTGAGTGACCAATTTCATAGACACATTTCACCAAGTCTACAAACAAATGGGCTGAAATTTACACCCAATTGGGCTGAATTTTACAAAAGACATGGGTTGGAAAATATTAACACTATTAAGAGGCACAAATCGAGGGGTTCGAGGGGTGGAGGGGCTCGAGAGGTGGAGGGGTTCGAGGGATGGATGAGGTTCGGGGGTGGAGAGGTTCGAGGGGTCGAGGGGTCGAGGGGTTCGAGGGGTCGAGGGGTCGAGGGGTTCGAGGGGTCGAGGGCCTCGAGAGGTGGGGGTGTTTGAGGGGTGGATGAGGTTCGAGGTCCTCGAGAGGTGGGGGAGGTTCGAGGGGTTGGAGGGGTCGAGGGGTCGTGGGGTTCAAGGGGTCGAGGGCCTCGAGAGGTGGGGGTGTTCGAGGGGTTGGAGGGGTGGAGGGCCTCGAGAGGTGGGGGTTCGAGAGTTCGATGGGGTCGATGGGTTCGAGAGCTCGGGGGGCTGGAGGGGTCGAGGGGTGGTTGGGTTCGAGGGGTGGAGGGGTTCGAAATTAGAGGGTTTCGAGGGGTGGATGGGTTCGAGGGGTGGAGGGGTTCGAGTGGTGGAGGGGTTCGAGGGGTGAGGGGTTCGAGGGTGTTATAGTAGCTCTGGATTGATTTTAACTATTCTAAAGAAGTGATGTTGACTAGGCCAGAGTGTTAGTAGGACTATACTGCCTTCTGTATTATATTTATTCCTGTCAACAATAGATCATTCTGTAATATTGTTATACTATTGTTAGAGTAAATGAGCAGATATTGCTGGATTATTGACAAGTCATGGTTACTAAGCGACAATGCTACTCATATTATATTCCTTATTGTACTCTATATATTTTTGTGAGCAGTACAATAATTCATTTCGGCAACTGAAATACAGTCTTCCAGTCGTCCATTACTTACAGAGGCGGCTCAAGTGCAACTAAGTGAGGCTACTACCAAGCGAGCTCACTTAAACATGTTTGTATTGACACAGACTAATTCCAGGTTAAACTCTATTTCTCTAGTTGTTCTATGTGTAAAAGTAATAGTATAAGGGTAGGTGTCTGCTCAGCGTATGCTCCAGACTTCCGAGTCAAGACTCAGCTCCGCCAGTTGCGATTCAAGACTCGATTCTTCACTGTGTTTGGCTGTGATCGATGGTAGTCGAGAGCTCGATTTTATATTGAGGCTATACTAAGACTGCACAGTGAAAGCCACTTATCCTTCATGTACCCTTCTCATCGTACTGCCACATTGGTGTTTGATTACTATTGCAATATCGATTAGTGCCTTTGTCTATCTTTCAGATGTTAGATATTGAGGTCTTAGATTATAATTGTAATATTTAGCTAGTGGCCCAGTATAAATGTGTTTATCCCATATCTGATGTAAATCTACGGAAACCGCTTGATGTAAGCCTTTTGCCAACAAATCATATTTAAAAAGAAAGGGCCGGGAACACTATAAACACGATTTCAAAAAAGGGTTGGGAACACTATAAACCCGATTTAAAAAAAATATATATAAAACAGTAAATACACGAAGTTTCTAAAATTGCTATAACTTTTTGTACTGTTCATAAAATTGTTATAAAATTGCTATAACATTGCCAAATGGCTATAAGACTATTTATACTTTTTTACTTCTGCTCTAAGTTAACAAATCACCTTTTCCTTCCCTCCCAAATTTTTGGGCACCTCCCACCCCATCACCACTACCGATTTCTCTCTTCCCTCCACAACCTTAGATTCTAATTTTCCCTCTGTCCACCATAACCCCAAACCAATTTTTCCAAAGGATATTGTCCATCCCTTCACCATTTAGTTAGAGCGGTTACACTTCCCAATCTTGGCCGCGATCATAGTTCCCAATTTTGCTTGAGATTCTTCTTCACACTATAAATGGCCATTCTTGTCGGAATTTTGGTCCAGTAAAGCGGGGGATGTAGGCGGCGGATCTTGGCAGAACACAATACCGCCGACAGTGTGTACCAATAAGGTATGAGTGATTGGTAGCTTGCATCTTTCCCTGGCTTATTGAATTGCTATATTTTGGTGGGTCTCTTAGTTTGTGAGTTTATGTTTTCATTTCTTGGGTTACTAGTGGGTAGTGTTTCATGTGGATAGATGATATGTTTGCTAGTAATTTCATACTTTTTGCCTACCCTGTTTGTTGCCTACCCTGAATTTTTGCCCGAAATTTTACCCTGAATTTCTTGGTCAACCAATGCTTCACACGGATGGAATCGCTACTTTGATAAAATTTTTAACTTCTAACATAGTAATGGTATTCTTAGGAGGATGCATTGGGCCTTCTATCTCGTTAGTTCCACAGCTCCGAATGAATAGCAATATTTTGGTAGTGTTTCATGTGGATAGATAATATGTTTGCTAATAATTTTATAATATGTTCATTGTTGTTTGTTATTGGAAATTCATCTTCGGATGTGTTGTATTTAGATTTTCTTATGAGTGATTAGTAGTTTGCATCTTTCCCGGGCTTAATGAATAGCTATTTTTGGGTGGGTCTCTTAGTTTCTGAGTTTGTGTTTTCATTTCTTGGGTTACTAGTGTTTGTAGTGTTTCATGTGGATAGATTTCCTTATGTTTGATTGTTTCATACAAGAGGTTGAATGGCGAAGTCGAGGAAGAAATTGTTTGACTCTGGTGGTACTAAAGCTGCTGAATAGAATTGTGTTACTTCGCCAAAAGCTGACAACTGTGATGACAATAAAGAGGAAGAGGATAATGCACCCAAATATTGCTCAGGATCTGAAAAGTCGGGGGAAGAAGAAGAAACTATGTTAAAAGATGACATGAGTGGGAGCTTCGACAAGTTTGAGATAAAAGAATATTGCAAGCGTAGAGGCACAGCCACATGCAAGTCCGTGTTGCTAGCGAAGCAAAAGAATGCACTTAAAATATTCTTCGATGATAACTTCGAACCCCTAGTTATGCGCAGCCGATGGTCAATGTATGTTGGCTATGCCTTCTGATGAAGAATCCACTTCGGGACATGGCATAATTAGAAATCAGTCCCAGACCATGTAAAAAAATATGCATGGGAAGACATTCTCGTAAGTGTGTTCTAATCCTCCATTTTCATCAGTTCATGTCAACTTCATTACATTTTGCAGTAACAAGTTGTATCTTTGTCCACTAGATTAGCTGGGATATACAAACCAAAATGACGTTCAATGAGATGAATAAGTTCCGTAATAAGTGGACAATTTATTCAGGAGAAAAGTGGAGGAATTGGAAGACTAAGGTGGCTCACAAGTACATCGTGCAAAAAAAACCAGGTTCTTGTGCATGGAGAGATTATCGCTGGATGGACAAATATGAGTGGGAGCTCTTTGTGAAACACGGATCAACCCCTGAATTTAAGGTAATTCCTTGAAAATTATTAATCTCTACTCATTACTTTGTGAGCATTTTACAAATTGATGGCCAAATAGGCAATAAGTGATGCAGCAAAAGTAAGCGCCTCACAAAAGGAGTACATCCATCACACGGGCAGTAGAGGGAATCATAGGGTTGTAATAGAACTCGAGAAGAGGAAAAGAAAGGCTAAAATTGACGAGCTTCTGGATGAAGGTCATAGTGTAGAAGAAACGGAGGCTTTGGTTCAATTCATGGATTTCAAACCGGACCGCTCGGAGTTTTTCCTTTAAGCTAACTAGGACAAGAAATTATCAACCTACACTACTGACTCCGTTAAAAGAGCAGCCCCCACTATTGTGAGCATAATTCATAATTGATTCTATCTCTATTAATATTCTCAGATGTAATGCATAGTAATGGCTAATATATGTTTTTTTTCCGAGAAAATGCTCATGGATAAGAAGCAAAAGGGAGATTTGGTTATACAAGGAAAAGAAGATATTCTCGTTCAAGCAACGGGTAAGAAGGATCATGGGGGTCATTGGAGAGGTTGCTCCACAACGTCGAAGGTGAACGAGGCCCTACCACATATTGTTGTGACCCGTTACACATCTAGTAGATGTGGGAGCATAAACACGAAACCATCTAAGGAAATATCAAATTCAAACAAACTACCAATAGATGTCATCGACCTCAAGGAACGATTTTTTGCCTTGTTTGAGGCCCAAACAAATTGGCTAGCTGGACAATTGGGTAAGTTATTCCCCCACACTTGGAGGCCCGCAATTTCCTTGCTACATCTTCCACCCCCGCGAATAAGGACAACCGGGTATTCATTCCTCGAGCATCTGGATATAGTGAGCCACAGGGAACCGTAACGGATGACGAGGTATTCCATACCATGAACCTCATCGTTAGCTCCTTTCTTTCTCTATGATCTTTACTTTCTGGTTTTCCATTTCCTGTCAAAATGGTTTTGTGGGGATACATTGACTACTATCACGTTCAATTTGGATGTTGGTAGTTTGGGCCTACTTATATGTCTTCTTCTTGTTCTTTCCCACGTAAACTGAGATAATGTCTCTTTGGAAATAAATTTTTATTTGATAGATAGTTCTTTCATTTTTATTGAATGTTGAACGCTGCAGCGCTGTCCAGTTCTCAGTCTCAGCTGAAAACTGAAAGCTGCAGCGCGCGGCAGCCTTCAGCAGCTACATGTAGACTTCATTTCTTATTATAATCTATCGATTGCACTTACAAAATTATTTAATTTTATTTACTTAATAAGACTTACTTATTGTCCAACCGATGTATTTCGGAGTTTATTTCTCAGAAAGGAAAAAAGTGCAACCTATATGTTTTGAACCATAATGGAGAAAGGGATGTAGCTGCATTTGGTATCTTGTTTCCAAAGGACACGGACACGGACTTACCCATCAAGTGGGAGCGAGTAAATCTTCATGGACCTGTGTTCATTCCCAAGGCACCTTTGCAGATTGAACATGAAGAATTTGAGTTTGTCACTGAGGCTATTGGATATAACATTCTATGGCCGGGAAAGCTGATAAGTGTCATTGGACAATAGGATGATGAGGTGTGATAATTGTATTCTTCTTCTTATCGAATCATATATATCTTTCTAGATATTACTAAAACATAATATGTTGTTCATCTGCTTACGTAGGAGAACGAGCGGCAACTGCCTCCGCAAGAATTGGTAGTCGATGAAGTTGGAAGTCCTCAAATAAACCGCACACCAAATTTTTCCAAGGACACTACACGGGTTAAACATATAAGCATATTAACTACCTATGACATCCAGATACATATTATTAACACACTGTCCCTTACAGAAGGCGGTGGGTAAGGAAGATACTCCGCATGGAGAGGTGGTCGCTGATCGGTAAAATGAGAGGTATATACCCCCATACTATTTCATTCCGATCGATTTTTACCGATGAATGACTATCATTTTACCCATCAGTAAGTTCCAAAATAATATACTACATCAATGGAGAATGGGCAACCAAATCCTCCCATGACAATTTCTAACCAGTACATATTTGTGAGGACCCATTTTAGCCTTTACAATATGATCCAATTCTGAATTATATACAAATACTGGACAACTAACATTATTAGATTCGAGGATGTAATTAGGGGGTCATAGAAGACCAAGAATGCATCGCTGCTGTTCAAGAGATTAATGATGCTTTAAGGATAGCTACACAAATATGTGGACCGAATAAAGTCTTCCGCATCAATTTCAACGCGGAGGTGTTTGGATCATAAGTCTACATAGCCATATTTACTGACAGGCTAAGACTGTTCATAAGCAGCTTGGACGTAGAAGATGAAATGGAGTGGATCAGTGGGTGCCAACTTGATATATGGGCATCGTAAGAATTTGCATGGTTACATTATTTATATATAGATGTATCATTATATTTGTTTCACTTACAATATTATTTTGCAAGATACCTTTGTGATGGGTTGGTTCATGGAGGCCACGTCCAGTTTATTCCGGCCTCTTCAAATTCAATAAATCAAAGGGTGGAATTGACTGCGGGCGAGGTTTCGGCTGTCATGTGCCGCACTCAAGCGAGGTTGTACGTCTTCCCGTATAATCGAGAGTAAGTTCCATTTGTTTTCTGAGTTGCAAGTCCCGGCCACATGGAAGCAATAGCAACCATATATGCTGTGATTTTATTTTCACAAATATATTTTAAGTGTTTTGCTTTTTCCTTTTTTTTGGAAGGGACCATTGGTTTTTGCTCGTCTTCGTACCGGAAATCGATCGAGTATATTGCATCGATTCAATGACTGGGGGAGTATGCAAACGAAATAGGTCATGTCTTAAAATGATTCATTTGTAAGTGGAACGCATTCATGTCATTCCTTCAACTTCAATGTTTTACAAAAATGTTTGTTCACGTAAATGTGTTCTTCTACGTTTATCACTTTCTTGGCTCGATTATTTACAATTAATGTTAATTAATATTTATATTTTCATATATTGTGTGAACCCCAATTTTTTAAACCGATTTTTTAATATGTTGACATAAATTTGTTTTCATCGATTGTAGGATTGCAACAAAATATCGACGGATAAATTCTGACCTCCTACCCTTCGAACTTTACATGGAATGTCATAAACATCAATGTACGTATTATTATCCCATAACGTCATATTTCATCTGTCATTTTCATGTTGTTACGCTTCAACAAATTCTCTTTTACATCAGCACAGGATACAAAGTAGTAGTTGGGAGTGTGGATACCATTACATGTATTACATGGAAAAAATTGTTAGGCGTGTGCATGACATTGACATTATTCAGGTACGTTTTCCTACACTGCTTTTATGTATTGTTATTCTCTCACAAATATATCCTTTTCTTAACATGTGATTTAATACATTGTTTCAGCAATTTCCAGAAGTTTACACTCCAATATGGAGCGATGAACTACGGAGAATTGCTCTGAAATGGGTTTGTGTTTTTGCAAAATGTACTCTGCCAAAATGCATAGCTCAATTGAATGTCATACAGGGACTTGCCTCCATCATCGGATAGTGGTTAGTGTTATCTCTTATGAGAAAGGTAATTGACCTTCACTTTTGATACTTGTCAACTCCGTGATGAGGGGGAGTTCCAGTATCTTAGGCCACTAACAAACACGGCATGCTCTTCTTTTGCTAGTCCAAAATTTTAGTTCATCGAATTCAATTCTTTTTCAACCTACTTCTTGTCTATGCATAATGGTTGCTCACAATTTGTTCTATTTTTATTCGTGCACCGTTCTGTTACTACACACAAAAAATAATTGGTACCATCCTTGAAAAATAACTTACCGGGTTGGAAAACAAGCGTAAAAATGAAACTGGCTGTGTAAAAATGAAACGAAACTCCAGAGCGGCAGTGCGCTGCAGCTTACCGTGACCACAATAGTTTTTTAACGTTTAGCACCGGTTTCTTCCGATTAGAAAACCGGTGCTAATAATTATAACCGGTGCAAACTTTACGCTTTTACCACCGGTTTCAAAACCGCTTCTAAAAAATAAACCGGTGCAAAATACAACCTATTATCACCGGTTAAAAAACCGGTGCAAATTAATAACCGGTGAAAAATTTACACAAATAGCACCGGTTTATAAAACGGTGCAAAATATAACCGGTGTTAAATGTGCCCTTGTAACACCGGTTTTATAACCGGTGATAAAAATAAATCGGTGCAACATTCACACTTTTAGCACCGGTTTACAAACCGGTCCTAAACAATTACCGGTGCAAATAATTTTTTTTATCAGCGGTTACAAAACGAGTGCTACCTAAAAAAAACCGGTGCAAAATATACACTTTTAGCACCGGTTTAAAATTTGCGGTGCTAAAATAAACCGGTGTAACAAAATTGTATTTAGCACTGGCTATAAAACCGGTGTTACAAGGACACATTTAACA
The DNA here is from genome assembly GCA_037428765.1 of Rubia yunnanensis. Lineage (NCBI taxonomy): Eukaryota > Viridiplantae > Streptophyta > Magnoliopsida > Gentianales > Rubiaceae > Rubia > Rubia yunnanensis. The sequence continues at coordinate 64,506,037 of CM075065.1, forward strand.
CCGGTTTTACATAGCACCAGTTACAGAAAACAACCGGTGCTAATTTGGTTCATTATAGCACTGGTTTTTTAAACCGGTGCTAAATAAAACTAGTGTTAATAGATGAAATTTAGCACCGGTTTTTTCTAACCGGTGAAACCGTTTCATCGGTAACTTAGGCACCAATTTTTTTACCATCCAAAAACCGGTGCTACAAAGCAAAAAAACCGGTGCTACAGGTGTGTTCCCGTGGTAGTGATAAATAATTATGTCAAAAATCCTGAAGAGGAACTCAGAATACAGGAAATTAACTATGAGACAAAAAATTCAGAATCTGACCTCATAGAGCTTAATCATAAAAATGCACTACTATTGAGAGCACTATCTGAAGAAAAAATGTTTTGAAAATAGAAACCTAACATAAAATGGCTTAAAGAAGGAGATGAAACTACTAAGTATTTTCACTCAACTTTAAATCAGAGAAGACAGAAACAAAACATCTCAAAGATTTAAAAAAATCAGAAGGAGTATGGACAGACAGTCCTTTGGAGATTGAAAAAGAAGCAATTCTGTTTTACCAAAACCTACTGACTGATGACTCTAACCCTATAGATGACAAATTTCAAGGGCACTTTTTAAGCCAGATCCCTCAGATCCTTGATAGAAGTGACATTCACAAATGCTCAGAAAGCCAACTTTGAATGAAATCAGGGAAATAGTCTTCTCCTTGAATCAGAGTGGAGTCCCTGGCCCTAATGGATTCTCTGCCAACTTTTTTAGAACTTTCTGGGACATATTAGGACCTGACCTACTATCAGCAGTGTCTGATTTCATGTCAGGCACAAAAATTCCTGCTGAAATTTCAAGTACCTGGATATGCCTGATACCAAAAAAGCATATCCCTATATCCTTTGCTGATTTCAGACCCATATCACTTTCTAACTTTACTAAAAAAAAATTCTCTAAACTCTTAATTCAGAGAATAACTAATATCTTGCCAAAACTGATCTCACAAAATCAGTCAGCCTTTCTAAAAGGCAGATAAATAGTTGACAATATCACCTATGTCAAAAAAATGACAAGATACATAAATAATAAACAAGGAGCCCCTAACTGTATCCTAAAATTAGATCTAACAAAGGCTTTTGACAGAGTTAAATGGTCTTTTCTTAGTCAAATTTTAAGGAAATTTGGATTTCAGGACCAATTCATCAATTTGGTCCTAAATAACTTATCTAGTGCATGGTTCTCTATTATTATCAATTCCAAACCTGCAGGTTTTTTTCAAGCTTCAAGGGGAATCAAACAGAGAGACCCTTCATCCCTTTACTATTCAATATTTTTTCAGAATCCTTCTCTAAAAGCTTGAGTTTTTGTTTCCAAAATAAGAAGATCAATCTTTTTTAAAATCCTGCATATGAAAACACTGTCTCACATCTATACCATGCAAATGACACAATCATCTTCTTTCAGGCCACTAAGACATCCATAAAAAGAATCAAAGCATTCTTACATGTTTTTGAGGAATGCAGTGGCCAACAGATTAACTATGGAAAAGGTAATTTTTTTCATAAGTAAACATACCTCTTTAACACATCTAAGAGTGATCAGAAATACCTTAGGAATGTCCAGAGGTTTTTTTCCATTTACATATCTAGGGTGCCCTATCTACACTGGCATTACAAAAGAGATACATTTTCAGCCCCCTAATGGAAAAATATGAGATAAAACTAAAATCTTGGAAAAACAAATGGCTTAGTACTGCTGGAAGACTCACACTCATAAAATCTGTCCTTTTTGCTCTGCCACAGCATCTATGGGCTGTTATGTCCCCAACACAATCAGTAATAAAGAAACTAAACAAGAAAACCTCCAATTTCTTCTAGGGAGAGCATGAATATGGTCCTAAAAACGTGTGGAGAAGCATTAAAAAGATGAGTTATCCAGTAAACAAAAATGGTATTGGGATTAGGAACATTAAAGATATAATCAGGATTTTCTCCCTTAAACTGTGGTGGAAACTACAAAAAGGAGAGACACTATGGGCTAAATTCTTATGGTCCATCCCTGAAAATCAAAGAAAATCCCAAATCTGGAAAAGGATTCAGAAAGTAAACCAGTTGGCTGAAGGACAAATAAGGATAATACATGGCAATGGTCTAGCGAATCTTTTCACTGCCAGCTGGACTGGTATGGGACCACTGCAAGACTATGTAGACCCATCTATATATACAGTGGTTCTACCCTGCACTACAATCCAACATTTTGTGAACACGAAGTCAAGCTTCCTAGATGCTTTTAATACATTACCTAATCACATTTTCCACATGATGATGGAGCTGCAGGTACACCTATTCAGACAGGACAGATTAATATGAAAGCCATCAAACAATGGAGAGTTCAGTTTCAAGTCTACATACAAGATAGTTGCCTCACAAAAATTATAAATCAGATTTTTGAAGAAGGTATGGTTCTCAAAACTACCAAAGAAAATTTCTATGTTCATGTGGAAACTTTCAAATGCAAGTTTACCTTTTGATGACATACTCAATTTCAGCAATATTTCACTTGCATCTAAATTCCCACTTTGCAACAACACTGACACAGTTAGCCACTACTTCAATGATTGTTCTCTAGCCATAGACCTGTGGATATTTTTTGACCATATGATAGGACTGAGACACCAACATTTCAACTCCATCTTTGACAGACTTTCACATTACTGGTCTTATAATGGAGAGACAAAAATACACTCCACGTTAATCACCATCTTTCCCTCTCTCATCTGTTGGCAAATCTAGAATGCTAGAATTTTTTATAATATTAGACCAAATAGGGGAAAATGATTGATAACATTAAAAGAGACATGTTCCTAATCTTCTATACCAAACTAGAGGTTAGTACAAAGATAAATGATCATCACTGAATTTAAATTGGTCTAATCCCACCTATGAAAAAACCAACAGTACCCAAAATTAAATGCATCACGTGGTCTAAACCTAAACTGGAATACAAAATCAACTTTGATGCATCATGGAAGCAGGGGGTAGCCTGTGGTATTAGGATAGTTATCAGGAAGAAATAAGGAACATTTCTTAAGGCATGCCATAAATCAGTTAGAGCAAAAACTAGTTTCCAAGCTGAACTCCTAAGTCTAAAAGAAGGACTAATTTTTGCAGCTAATCTGGGCATAAACGCTTTCTCCCTTGAATCTGATTGTGCCAATATTCTGGAAGTAATGAAAGACCCTACCAAAGCCCCATGGGAATTGAATCATTTAGCATCTGAAATCAAACAAAGGATGAGGGACCTCATAATTACACACACTTTAAGAGAAGGAAATATGGTTGCTGATAGATTAAGTAAACTAGGAAGGAATAAGGAACAAAAAGTTCTAAACTACCATGACCTTGATCAGAAAACCAAGGGACTTCTAGCTCTTGACAAAGAACAGATACCTGTCATTAGAATCTTGAATGGATACTGCTGATTTTGAAATGAAAATGCAGGTTGGAACGATCATTAAATCTAAGGCGGAATCGTGCAACAGATGCAGAAATCAAGGAGCCTCGAGCCCTCAAGCCCTAGAACCCTCTAGCCACCAAGCCATCGAGCCTCGAGCCCTCGAGCCATCAAACCATCAAGCACTCGAGCCTCGAACACTAGAACCTCGAGCACTCGAATCAAGTGGCGGTGGCAAAGATAACGAGACACGTAATGGAACACTGTTGGAATCCAGGTCTCCCACACACCAGCACTCGAACCATCGGGCCCTCGAACCTCCAGGCTCGAGGACCCTCGAGCACAAGAAGTAGAACCTCCTGACTCGTGCCACGATCACTCGAGCACTCGAGCCCGGAGCCATCGAGCCCCGAGCACCGAGCACTCAAGCCCCGAACTATCGACCCCTATAGTCCTTGAGGCTCGAGCCCACGAGCACTCGATCCTCGAGCACTCGAACCAGGCGACGGAGAAGAAGACGAGACACAAGATGGAAACCAGTTTTCTAACAAACCTTTTCTTACTTAGAGTCTTTTTGGAGATCTAGCCATTCACCCATGTTAACACGAGGGGTGAAGACATGGAAAATGGAATCATCAACAAAAACGCCCTAAGTAGAATTTTGCTCAGGAATTTTGACAACCACATATTATCTTTTTGTACAAAGTCTTCAAAATTATTTTGAAGCAAATCTTTGTAAAAGAATCTTTTACCATTTTCATGTTTGGGAAACTTAATACATATCCTTCCCAGGTTAACTTTTTTTAAAAAAAAAGAGAAAATTTTGGAGAAAAAAAATCGGGACATTACTAACACTATAATAAATATTCGTGAATTATTTATATATATATTACATATAAGAGCGTCTGCAATGCAAGTCTCGCTTTGCAAAACATCAAAAAATACGTAGGATTGATACTCTGAAAATTTAAAATCTACCTCCAATGCAAGAGTCAGTTTAGGGGTTTAATCTGAAGTGGATGACACGTGGAGTGAAGGCCTCTAGACCTTATGTATTCAAACGCTCATAGGATTTTAACTTTAAATTATTTTACGATTCCAAATTTAAATGTAATACTCTCTCTTTCCCAGCTTAAATTACAGTCTAACTATTGCACACCGTTCAAGAAGCATATTTGACCGTTAATATGTTTAGCTACGTATAATAACGACAGATAAAATTTACTTTCTAGAAACTACTTGTTACGACGAATTCAACAATATCTATTCAAATATGCGGTCAAATTTTGATAGATAATAGTGACATAAAGTAAGTGAGTAATTTAAGTTGGGAGAGATGGAGTATTTGTATCCTAATTTGAATGTATTATTTAGATTCACAATCCAAACAAATTTTATTCTTCTAATTATATTACACTAATTTAAAATATTAAAATCTATATTTTAAATTTATAATCTAAAAATAAATAATATTATAGAAACATAAGAGTAAATTTTAGTTTACATTAAATTTAGTGTGAATTACGATCTCTTAATTTTAGGTCAGCACATATTTAATAGTTTAGTATTATTTATAAATAAAAAGTGATACTCCCTCCGTCTCAGATTAAATTGCATGGAATTTTTTTCATGGTTATCAAAAAACATGTTTGACCGTTAATATGTTTAACTATGTATAATATTGGCAAACACAAAAATAATTTTTAAAAACTACTTGTTTTGACAAATCCAACAATATCTCATATGGTAGTATTATTGCTTATAATGCTATTTAAATATGCGGTCAAAGTTTGACTGTGAATGATGTCAAATACTAAAGTGTGCATTTTAATTCGGGACGAGGGAGTAGTTAAATTGTAAATGAAATTAAAGTTTCTAGTTATTAAATCTGAATTTTATTTAAAATAAATGAAATAAAATATATTTTATATAAAATTTTTATTTAATAATCTTGATAGAAAATAAGTTCTTTCATATTAAAGTGATGTTAACTCAGCCTCTTGCATTGAAGTGCAAAATTTTAAAAAAAACTTCTCAATCAAGCCTCTCATATCCATGTTATATTGATGTCTAATTAAATGTTGACAAAAGTTTCATACTTTTAATCACGATCCCAGTAGCATTGGAGATGCTCTAATATTTTTTTAACGGAGGGAGGGGGCTTTATATTAGGTTTCACAAACCTTTCCAACACGGAGAGTTTTAGATCTGTTACAATTTGCAAGTTCAAGTTAAACTTGAACCGTTGCAAACTTAAATACAAATCACTTTGTAGAGATTTTTGTACCTGAAAACTGTCAATACCTTCACCCCTTGAGTGAGTATTTAAACAAATGGTCAGACTTACAAAAATCACCTAAAAAGTACAACCAACATTGTTCAGTGCATGACAAAAAAATTTATGTTCCAACTCTTAATATCAGTATCCTTCTTCCGCCAAACTTTGGTAATTCGTCCATGGCACAAGTTATTCATAAAAATTTGATTCCGGGTGGAAAAGTGCAGGAGCTCTTGTTGTGCTTGAAATTTGCAAGGCCATCTAAACTACATTCCTTCCTGCATTCAACCAGAAAAATTAGCAGCACCTATTCTCCTTATCAATTCTGATAGCTGGAACATTTGATTTATCAAGCATCAAAATGCCTTGAGCTTCTAAGTCCAGTTCACTATAATCTAAAAATGTACCAGGAACATTAAATTTGAGAGCTATAAAATATTCCTACTGATCTGAACACATGTGATTGTCAACTTCACCAATTGCTCACGACAGCTGCTTTCGTCCGAGAAATGCCTTCCTCTTTATTTCGGACATCCATAATCTCAGAACATGGATCCACCAACAGTAAACAGCTCTAATTCAGTAAATTCTTGGAGAACTCTTGTCAGATACAAAAACATTTCAGCTGCACTTTTACTTAAAAGAAATATTGAATAAGCAAAGGTAATTATGTACTTGAGATTCAATCTCCACTCCTTCAGATTCATCACCTCGATTGCCAAAAAAGAACGGTTTAGTTTGCATAAGCAGGTGCAATTGGAGAACTTCCAAAGATCATACATAGCTAAGAATAAAGAAGAGAAAAATGAAACCAAAACTCAGACTTACTGACCTTTTGAGAAGTGCATGTGCTCGTGCTCTTCACTTTCCATACCCGTGCGTGTTCAAACAAAACGGAGCATCATGTAGTCTAAAGTTCTTGAATAAACTTCCAAAGGATGAAATCATAGCCTATAAATCACGAGGTCCAAGTAAACTACCAAGCTATTATTGGATGTTTCCTGGATATTAAGCAGTATATGTATACATAAATTACTAACAAAAACACACACACCAAAAACTAACACAATCAGAAGTACTTTTTAGGTCAATACATGTGCAGCTGCTATGCTGAAATTGAACTTATTTGCAAAGTGCATGGTCTTTTTTTCCCTTGATCATATGCACGTCAAACTTACTGCAGAAAGCTTACTGAAACCCTGGGCATGGAATTCTGGTCCATTAAACTATTTATCTTTCTCAACATGTGCTGGAGAAGTAAGCCTCATAAGACATATTTCAAAGAAGTAACATTCGAACAAAACAAAACACAATAGATGGGACATTGAATTAACACTAAAAATCCATATATATATATATATATATATATATATATATATGTGTGTGTGTGTGTGTGTGTGTGTGTGAATGTTTAAAACATACGAAACAGATATTCAGATTCCAAACGGAAACAGATATCCTGATTCAGTTTGAAATTGGTTTTACCGAATTTTCTAATCCTTATTAATATTTTCCAACTTAACCTATTCAACAAAGTACGTAATAATTTAAAGCATAAATGACACACGACTTGGTTACGCAGTTCGGTGAAATCCACCTACATCTGCAGCCCAGTTCAGAATGAATTCACTAATTAGAAAGACACAGTACAAAGTACACCATACAAAATACTTATCTTTGCTAACTATAATGTGTGAATTCTGCTAGCTCCCCTAGCTACCGATCCTCCTTGATCAGACTCCCTCTGACCTCGAAACTCGTCGACGCTGGATCTCCTCCTCCTGAGGAATTAAGGTATGTGATTCTGAACTTTGAATAACAGGTCAGGCATGTTGGAACATAGGAATCTAGCTCTTTGCAATTCTTGAAAGTATAAAAAATCTGTGTGCAGATTTTTGCGATTCAATCTGTGTCTATTGCAGCCGTGATTTGTCCCCTTTTATAACTCTGAACAGATCTGAATACTCCTTGATTATCTCCACAATATTCCTATTCCAAATCAGTTTCTTGAAGCATATCCAAATCCCATAAATAAAGGAATTTTCCTTATCACAATATATCCCATATATTTGCAAATATCAACTCTATATATGTAGGGATTTTCCATAAATCAAGTATGCTTCACATGCCTCTCATATAGAAGAATATTCAGATTTTCATAAATCATAAATACCATAATCTTTTATCTTCCTTTTTCCGTAAAATTAGCTTGGCGTGAATATGCTACTTTCGAATGTTCCAACATGGAAATTTTTCCGTTTCCAAATATGTTCACAAAACTTTCAATTAAAAATATTCAATGCAAATCTCCCGACTTTACAATCTCCCCCTTTGGCTTTTTGTGGACCCATAACTTTTTAACCATTAATCACACACCGAAAAACTTATCATCATATGTATAGGTCTCCAAAACTCCATCTATGTTGGAACATATGCACAACTGAATCTGAACAAAAATTTGAATACTAGAATTCCCATAAAACATGAAAACCGAAAACTGAATATCCAAAATCCAAGAATTCCACCACAAGATAAACATCAGATTACAGATACACATAATCAACCTTCAAAATACTCCCCCTGGGAACACACATATGCCAAAGAAAGAAAAAACCAATAAAAAATACAAGCATCCAGTATGCTCCCCCTGACTTTGACCTCTACGTTGGAACATAGAGCAGAAATCCAGATCAGGTTCAAGCTTCCAACCATGCTTTTTCTTCCTCCAGACTTGTCTTTTCTGCCTCCAGTGCTGCCATTTGAATGGCGATGGCTCCCAATCTTGCATTTAGAAGCACAAGTTTAGCCTCTTTTCCTGCTGCTGCTGATGTAGAGCCTTCTGGATTCCAGGGTAAATCATGAATGTGCCTCATTCCGAAAGTCTTCTTATTCGGTCTCAGGAAGTCTACATCTACGATCAAATCTTTAACCTTGCCCTTCACCTTTGCACTTTTAGCCATTGCTGAAATCAGACAGGGATTTACTATGACATGTTTAGCCTTGGGAGCTGTCACCTGCTTCACTAAGTTTTGCTGAATGAACAAGCCAAGATTCACTTGTTTCTATGTTCCAACACAGAACAGAAGCATTGCCATTTCCTTGGTAAGAGCAGTTGTGTTTGACGAAGGCATCCAGCAATTAACAGCAATTTGGTACAGACCAAAAAATCTTGAAGATAGGCATGAAGCCTGTGAATATCCTATTTCAGGCCATTTGACTTTTTATCCCCCCAAGATGATTTTTAGAATTTTATCATCAGTTACATCTAACTCATCAGAAAATACCCCTTCAAAATTTGGTGTCTTCAACCCCAAAATTTTGTTTATCCTAGCAACTGAAAAATCCACAATCTCCCCTCTTAAATAAACTCTACCAAACCAGGGAGATTCAATATCCAGATTCTCAGTCATCAAATTTGCATAAGTTTCTATCACAACCTGTCTATTATACTAGAGCTGAATGGTTGCAGCTCTCTTCATTCCAATTTGTTCCAGATAATCAGAAAATCCACTTGCCCTATAAGCTTCTAAGTCTATGGGTCTCTCTGAGATAAACCTCCTCTCAGCAAATAATTCACCCATCTCCTCACATTTTAAATCAAAATAAGTGAATGACAAAGCATCACTTACAGCTATAGGTGGCAGTGCCTTCTTCTTGGGTAATTTCGTAACTGTCTTGAGCTTCTTAGCAGGTGGAGAAACCTCTGAAGCAGCCACCTTCCTCTTGCCTTTTTCCATCTGGAAAAATTCATCAAGCACCTCATCACTCGAGTAGTTCAACTCAGGAAGTTCCTGTGTTGGAACATACTCAAGACCATCAAATTCTCCTTCTTCATCAGATTGTGTTCCACAGTGCTTGTCTTGAGCTGAATCATTCTGGCCAGTCATTGGCTCTCCAGGTTGCTCAGCATCACTTGCCATTTGATCTTCTTCTTTGTCATCATATTCATTACCAGATACATTAGTATGGTCTTCTCCTCCCATGTCAGCATCAGAATCCACCTCCATATGATTTTCATCTTTAACCTGCTGTGTTGGAACACACGCATCCCTGTCTTCTTCATCACTATCAGACAACTCAATTATGGCAGGCTTCCTAAGCTCTTCCATCCTCTGAGCAGCATGAGGATCAAAGAACCCAACCTGTAACCTTTTTCTAGGCTTTATAATCTCCCTTCCTGTAGCTTCTTCATCAGTTATCTCTCTCAAAAATATATAACTCGGATAGAGCATCTGAAAATACACATGAAATTTATCTTGTCCCCGGTACATCCCATACTTTCCTCTTAGAAATTTTACTTTCCAATTTTCAATACTCCATGCATCTCCAATATCACCCCTTACTAATTCTTCTACCTTAACCGACAAGTATTCCCCCTCTATACTCCTGATTTTGGTTAGATCAACTGCAACTCTATTGACCTCTAACCATTTAAATACCTCATCAAAGCTTTCAAACTCTATTCCTATAAATTTTACAGTAGGGGGATCAGGGCCAGTTACCATCCCATATAGCCTATGTCTGGTGGTGCTGGTGTGTTCCTTCTCGCCATTGCTGTCTGAACCATTAGCCTCCTTATTCTCTTCACCATCCTTTGTTATTTTGGCCTCTGTATTTTCTGCAAAATCTCTATCATATATGGACAGAGCCATCTCCACATTGGCTGTCAGTTGTTCTTCTTCGATAGCATTCTCTTCACATTGACCCTGATTTTCTTTAGGAAGTGCTTCGGCCCCAACTTGGTCCATCATTGATTCATTCTCCAAGCCCTCTGAGGGTTGAGAAATTCCTGGAAGCTCTTCTTCTCGTGTGGGAGAGTTGGGGTTTGACATTCTCTGGCATGAAGTTTCTGTGGAGAGGGATCGTGAGGATAGTGTACAGCTAGGTTTTGAAGGATGTCGAGAAGAATGGTAATGAGCCGAGAAAGAGGGATTCGAAAGGTTTTGGGTAATTTTGAATCCAACACAAACTCTTCAACTCTCCTCCTCTTTTCCCGCGAAACTCCTTTTTGGTTTTCCAAGAAGTATAATGATGACCCTTTTCCCTCTTGTCAACTCAAGATATCACATCAAAACAACTTCCAACATACCATAAAATCCATCTTCTATTTTTGTACATTTTTCTTCTTTCTATATTTTTTTGTTCTTTTTTCGATTTTTTAAACAAAAATAAACAGGATATTTACAGGAAAATTAAGGTAAGTATTGCCTCAAATTTGACAAACACCTAAGTGTTGTCGAAGGCTTTAAAAAATGGTGGAGTCCAATGGCTTTGTAAAGATATCAACGAATTGCTCATGTGTTGGAACATAGACTGCTTCCACTTCCTTCCTTTCAACCGGATCTCTAATAAAGTGATGTCTTATATCAATATGTTTGGTTCTCGAGTGCTGAACTGGATTCTTCGAGATATCAATAGCACTTGTGTTATCACATAAAATCTTCAAGAGGGGCTTTGATGAATTCCATAGTCTTTCAACATTTGTTTCATCCACAACAATTGTGCACAACAGCTTCCTGCTGCAAGATACTCAGCTTCTGCAGTAGACAAAGAGATCAAATTCTGTTTCTTATTATACCAAGACACTAAGTTCGTACCAATAAAGAAACATCCACATGTGGTACTTTTTCAATCATCAACATTACCAGCCCAATCAAAATCATTGTACCCGATTAACTCAGAATCTTGACTCTTAGAATACCAAACACCATATTCAGAAGTCCCACTTACATATCGAATAACTCATTTAACTGCAGTGAGATGCGACTCCTTTGGATAAGCCTGGAATCTTGCACAAATCCCAACGCTAAAACATATATTTGGTCTACTAGCTGTTAAATACAATAAACTTCCAATCATGCCTCTGTTTAATTTCTGATCAACCGAAACTCCTTTCTCATCCTTTACCAGTTTGTCAGAAACACCTATAGGAGTTTGATCTGCTCGAGCATTGCTCAGGCCGAACCTCTTCACTAGATTTAGAGCATACTTACTCTGATTTATGAACAGACCATTCCTTCCTTGCTTGACTTGCAATCCCAGAAAGTATGTGAGTTCTCAAACCATACTCATCTCAAATTCGGATTGCATGATGGTGACAAAATCCTGTACCATAGAAGACGAAGTAGAGCCAAGTACTATATCATCAACATAGATTTGAGCAATCAGAAATTTTGATGACTTTTCAAGAACAAATAAAGTGAGATCTACTCCCCCTCGATGATAGACTTTCTTAAGAAGAAAGTTAGTAAGTCGTTCATACCATGCCTTGGGTGCTTGCTTCAGACCGTATAGAGCCTTCTTGAGGCGATACACATGGTGTGGATAATGAGGATCCTCAAAGCCTTTAGGTTGTTCAACATAAACATCTTCATTCACCACTCCATTCAGAAACACACTCTTGATATCCATTTGACACAACATAAAGTTCATAGAGCAAGCAATAGCAAGTAATATTTGAATTGGCTCTAACCTAGCAACTGGTGCGAATGTCTCATCAAAATCAACCCCTTCCACTTGTGTATATCCTTGAGCTACTAGTCTAGCCTTATTCCGAGCAACTAGACCATCAGCATCAGACTTATTCTTGAAAATCCACTTCGTGCCAATGACATTAATGCCTTTGGGGCGAGGGGTAAGATACCAGACATCATTTCGTGCAAACTGACTTAGTTCTTCTTGTATAGCAGCAATCCAATACTCATCCAGCAGGGCTTCTTTGTAGTTTTTGGGTTAAATGAGAGAAACAAAGCAATGCAATCCAGCTAGACTTCGGTAATCCACTCGAGAAACCGATTGAGTACTTCTCATGTTGGATTCAGGTTGGTTCTGTGTTGGAACATAGGGTTCATTAGCAGGGGACGATGTTCCAACATATTCAGCTTCTACAGGTTCAGTACCAATCTGCTCAATTGTTCCAACATGCTGATGAGGTTCATCTTCAACTAATGGATCTGCCTTGTCAAGTTAACGCAGTTGTGTTGGAACATGAGTGTTATCGGGATCTTCTTCTATAGCATCTGACTTTTGTTCTTCCTCTGAATCATCCACAATAACATTTATGGATTCCATGAGAGTGTTGGTTCGATGATTAAACTATGTAGGCACGGCTGTTGATAGAATACCCAAGAAAAATTCATGTATCACTCCGATGGTCAAATTTTGCCAACTACTATCTGTCTCTGAAAATGTATCACTTTCTTCCGAATACATGAAAGTATGAGACATTGGGTTTCCTACCCTTCCAAATCTCATAGGACGTTTTGCTGGTGAATGGCCACAGATATACTCGATTAATTGTATAACAAGCTGTATTTATAGCTTCTACCCACCATTTCTTGTGAATGTCTTTCTCAGTTAACATGACTCGAGTCATCTCCTGCGAGGTTCTATTTTTCCGTTCTACAATACCATTCTGCTCAGGGGTGATAGGTGCGGAGAATTCATGATGAATCCCGAGCTCATCACAAAAGTCACTAAATTGAGAATTCTCAAACTCTCTACCATGATCACTACGAATTTGAACAATCTTTCCAACTGGACTTCCCTTTTCAGTTTGTAACTTTACTACCAAACTTCTAAACTTCCAACATATCAGATATATCTTTCAAAAAAACAACCCAAGTAAATCTGGAGAAACCATCAACACATACGAAGATATATTTCTTTCCACTTATACTAGGTGTATTGACAGGACCCATCAAATACATATGCAATAATTCCATATTTCTAGAAGTAGTTATATACTGAAATGAAGAGTGGGAGGATCGAATTTGTTTACCTTGCCGACATGGTCCACAAACAATTCCGTCCTTGCTGGTTAAAATAGGCATACCTCGTACAGCTTTCATATTTGCAATTTTCACCAGTATTTTATAATTGATGTGACCGAGCTTCCTGTGCCACAGAACTCATTCATCTTGCTTTGAGATCCTGCATCGTACTTCTTACCCCAATAGATAGAAATTGTTTGATGATCTTATTCCTGAAAGAACCTTGGTTTCTGCGTGTCTCACAACACATTTATCCTTCTGAAATTACACTGTCATATTATCATCACACAACTGACTTATGCTCAACAGATTTGCCTTCAGATCTTCAACAAATAGCACACTAGTGAATACTGGAAATCCTTCAATCTTTAATTCACCTTTTACAATTACTCTACTCTTCTTTCCATCACCGAAAGTCACATACCCGCCATTGTATGGTGAGATATTTGTGAGAAATTCTGGAGTGCCTGTCATATGGTGAGAACAGCCACTATCAAAGTACCATGAATCTCTGGAGTATGATATAAGTGAAGTGTGTGCAACCAAACATGTGCCAGATCGTTTGACAACCCATACCTTTCTGACTGATTTTATTTTCTAGACTTCGCATATGTTGGAACATACCAAGAGTTGTCGTCCTGACATCTGGTCTCTGATCAGTTTCCTGCATTGTTCCTCTAAATGACCTTGATATGTGCTGTAGCTGCAGATGAGCGGTCTTCTTTGATAAGGCTTGCCAAACTTTTGTTTTACGTCTCGAATCTTGGTCTTGAGGGTTACTGGATTCTTAAGTACTTCAACCTTGAGTGTGTTGCAATACCCAATACTGTGTCGATCATCAAAGTTCCTTCCCATGTCCAGAATATCGTCAAGCTTTGCTTTTCCAGCGTTTAGCTTAGAAATTGCTGCTTCAGAAGTCTCAGCTCTCTTAATTGCTAATATCAGTTTCCTCTTTATTTCTTCATTCTTCTTTGCGAGTTCATCAACTTTAATACGCAATTCTTTTTCTATTTCCATCAACTTTATTTTTTCTTCTTTCAGCTCTTTGTTTGTGTCAATAACTTGAACCCACATAGCGTACATCTTCTCATAAGTGTTGTAGATTTCTTCATCACTTACAGAAATTCCATCGTCTTCATCACTGGGTGTTTTATACGGATATATGTTGGAACATACAGCTTTAACTTTGTCTGGTTTGTTGGCACATGCATCCTTCGATGCATCATGGATTATTGTTCCAAATGCCACATAGTTGCTTGTAAGTTTCTCTTCGTCTTTCTCATCTTCTTCATCTTCACTCCATGAGGTAATATATGATTTTCCCTGTTTCTTCCAGGTATTTGCACATTCAGCCTGAATATGTCCGTATCCTTCACACTCTCTGCATTGAATTCGTCCAGGCTGTTTTGGTTCACTACTTTGATTTCTGAAGAACTGCTGATTTCCCTGCTCAAACCTCGTTCCACGATTATTTCCAGTATCCTGTGGCTTTGGTCTATTTCCATCAAACCTCTCCTGAGATTTCTTGTTAACTACCTTCTTCAGTATCCTTGAGAAGTTCTTCGTGATAAGTGCAAGTTTTTCAAATTCATCATCGCTGTCAGACTCGTGATTTTCTTTTGATGAAGATTTTTTGAATGTCAACTCCTTAGGAACTCTTTTTGTAGCTTGTCGGAAAGTCATTTCATATGTCTGTAATGATCCCATTAGTTCATCAAGACTCATGGTGGCTACGTCTCTTGCTTCTTCTATTTCCGCAACCTTCGTTGTAAATCTCTTAGGAAGTGATCTCAAGGTCTTTTTCACGAACTATGTTTCTTTGTAAATCTTTCCAAGTTGATATGCCATGTTGGAGTTGTTACTGAGTTTCCCGTTGAATATAGCAATAGTGCCATCCTCCTCCATCTTGAGTTCTTCGAACTTTGTAGCCAACATCTGAAGTTTAGACTCACGAACTCGACTCGTTCCCTCATGATCTGTTTGCAGAATATCTCATGCTTTCTTGGCTTGATGATATGTAGAGATGAGTTTGAACTGGTTTTCATCAACCGCAGTGAAGATTGCATTCAGTGCCTTTGAATTCGCCAGAGATGCTTTGAGGTCGTCAGGCATCCAACTAGCTTTGTCTCTGAGTTTGTGCTCCCTTTGACTCGACTCTCCTTCTATTGCCTCAGCATCTTCCACAGGGTGATTCCACTCATTCTCAACATAGAACCACGCAAGTTCATCCAGCGAGTTGATGAAGACTCTCATGCGTGCCTTCCAATAGTTGTAATTGTTGTCTTCTAGCAGAGGTGGTCGAGACACCGAAGCTCCTTCTTTAGTCGCCATAGTAAAACCATATCACACTTTCCTTGACACGACCAAGGGAATAATAAGTGATCAAGCTCTGATACCAAATGAAATTGGTTTTACCAAATTTTCTAATCCTTATTAATATGTTCCAACTTAACCTATTCAACCAAGTACGTAATAATTTAAAGCATAAATGACACACGGCTTGGTTACGCAGTTCGGTGAAATCCACCTACATCTGCGGGGTCTGGCCCAGTTCAGAATGAATTCACTAATTAGAAAGACATAGTACAAAATACGCCATACAGAATACTTATCTTTGCTAACTATAATGTGTGAATTCTGCTAGCTCCCCTAGCTACCGATCCGCCTTGATCAGACTCCCTCTGACCTCGAAACTCGTTGATGCTGGATCTCCTCCTCCCGAGGAATTAAGGTATGCGATTCTGAACTTTGAATAACAGGTCGGGTATGTTGGAACATAGGAATCTGGCTCTTTGCAATTCTCGAAAGTATAAAAAATCTGTGTGCAGATTTTTGCGATTCAATCTGTGTCTATTGCAGCCGTGATTTGTCCCCTTTTATAACTCTGAACAGATCTAAATACTCCTTGATTATCTCCACAATATTCCTATTCCAAATCTATTTCTTGAAGCATATCCAAATCCCATAAATAAAGGGATTTTCCTTATCACAATATATCACATATATTCGCAAATATCAACTCTATATATGTAGGGATTTTCCATAAATCAAGTATGCTTCACACGCCTCTCATATAGAAGAATATTCAGATTTCCATAAATCATAAATACCATAATATTCTATCTCCCTTTTTCCGTAAAATTATCTTGGCGTGAATATGCTACTTTCGAATGTTCCAACATGGAAAGTTTTCCGTTTTCAAATATGTTCACAAACCTGCCAATTAAATATTCAATGCAAATCTCCTGAGTTTACACCGTTCTTACGTATTACTACCAAAACCATTTACCTAGAAAATATATATTAAAATGAATATTGGTCATTTTTGGTCTTGATTAGTCAATGTGTAGAGCCAAAAGCACAAGTTGTGTAGTAATTTGGTATGGAATTAACACCTACCTTCAACCATCTTCAGTGAGAAACCTATTAAAAAATGAACATACGCATACGCTATACATTTCAACCAAAAAACTATTGCTGAAAAACCTGAACACGATGACAGAATACAATTAATAATAGACTGGAACTAAAATTGACCTCATGAAATAAGGTATAGTTTGTGAGATGGCAAGCTTCAAGATTGGCAGCCAGCAGCCTTGTCTGCAGAACTGAGCATTCCCTCCTTAAATGTGTAAAGTCCTCCGGAGTTGGACTTATGTATGGCATATTGTGAATACTAGTAATCTGGTGTTTTAACACCACTGAGTGACTTCTGGTGATATGGTGTTTTAACACCACTGCTATCCAGCAGTATTCCAGCAGCAGTATGGTTGATGTCCACGATTTATGGAGCGTATTATGGGATATAATTGTGCGATCTGATCAGAATATTGTGAAGATAAATGATTGATTTCGTGGTCATCTAATTCTGGTAAACGAATATTCCTGTAATAGTTAGGAATTGATTAAGTAGTTTATTTATGGAACAAGTCCTATTGATAACAGGATTGTTCATTTAAATACCAGATTAGCATTAGATCTTTCCTTAGTCTAGAAGTCTATTTATGGTAGAGTTAGACAAGGAAAGAAGTTGATTCAAGGCAGGATTGCGATGGGATAAATAGAAGACGATTACAACGCAATCAATTCACGCGACCAAGATTCAATCTCTACGTGAGAGCTTTGGAGCGATCTGCCGTGGTGTTTTGGAGGTTCGTAAACAACCGACCAAGTTCGTGAAGATCAGAAACAAGGAAGTCTTAATTCCTCGGGAGGAGGAGATCCAGGGAGACGTGTTGATCGTGAGGGTTCAACGACATAGGATCGACAGTGAGGGGAGTTCACAACATTCACTCTGTAGGTTAGCAATGGATTAGTATTTAAGTTAAGCTTCTTGTACTAAAGACTGCTTTCTAGTGAATGGTTTCTGATCTGGGCAAGGCCCCGCAGACGTAGGTGTATTTGCACCGAACTGCGTAACCAAGTTGTGTGTGCACTGCGTATTTTGTTTTGCCTTTAACACCAAACTGATCTTGGTGTTCCAACACCAAACTGTTAAACAACTTGGTATAAAGGTTTAGAATTCAGGTGAAACGGAATTTCAATTGGTATCAGAGCAAGGCACTTGCTAACCCCTATACAGGGAGAGTGAGATCAGGTTTCACCATGGCACCAAAGGAGGGGGCCTCTGTCACGCGACCACCGTTACTGGAACAAGGCAATTACGCCTACTGGAAGGCACGTATGAAAGTATTCATTAGAGCATTAGATGATCAAGCATGGAACTATGTCGTAAATCAGTACACTCCACCTCTAAGTGACAAAACTAAATAATCGAGCTCATCAACGATCAAACCATATTCTGAATATTCTACTAAGGAGCATAGAGCTTACATGTCCAACTCAAAGGCATTGAATGCCATCTTCACAGCAGTAGATGAAGATCAATTTAAGATGATTTCAAATTGTGAAACTGCAAAGGAAGCATGGGATGTGTTACAGACGTATCATGAGGGAACAAGCTCAGTCAGAGATTCAAAGTTACAATACTATACATCGAAATTTGAGGAATTGAAGATGCGGGAAGATGAGACTATCTCCGAGTTTAATGGACGAGTCCGAGATATTGCAAACAAGGCTTTTCAGTTTGGTAAAAAGTACAAAGATCAAAAACTTGTAAGGAAAGTGTTAAGGGCATTACCTCCACGTTTCAATATGAAGGTCACAGCAATCAATGAAAATGGAAGGATTGGGATGATGACACTTGATGAGCTCATGGGGTCTCTGGAATCTTATGAGATGGAGATGCTGCAAAACAAAATCGGAAAGAAGGAGATGGCTTTTACAAGCACAACCTCTGGGAAGGAAGATGAAAATACAGATAATGAAGATTCCGATGAAATTGCTAACATAACCAGAAACTTCTCCAGATTCATGAAGAAGATGGGCAGGAAGCCACAGGACAAGTCAAGTGGGAGCAAAAATCTGAATGCCAACTTCACTCCCAGGTTCGGTCAGGCAACTGGTGTTGAAACACCGAAGATCAAATCGGTAAATCCGAATCTGAACAGAAAAATCCAATGCAGAGAATGTGAAGGCTTTGGACACATACAAGCTGAGTGTGCCAATACACTTAAAAAGCAAGGGAAATCATATGCCATAACCTGGAGTGATGATGACGGAGGAGACGATATTAAGGATGGAGAAGAGTATACAAATCACGTTGCTTTCGGCGTGTCATTGGAAGAGTCTTTTGAGATAAATCGCAGTGTGTTGAATGAAGAAGAAAGTGATAGCTCAGATGAAGAGACTAGAAGCATTAGTGATGATGACATTCGCAAAGAAAGTATGGAGATGTATAAAATGTGGTTAAAAGTGGCGGATGAAAACAAAGAGCTCAAGGTTGAGAACAAGAGGTTATGTGAAAAAGTTAGAGTTAATGAACTTGGAAAGAAAGATGCAATTGAAGAACTTGAAAAACTTAAAAAGGAATTTGCTGAAGTAGTCCAACGAGCGGAGGCAGCAGAACAGGCTATTAGACGTCTCAATACAGGGAAAGCTAAACTTGAAGATTGTTTGAAAATGGGACAAACTACCAAATTTGGAATTGGGTATGAAAGATCAGTTGATGCGTTGAAAAATAAGGCAGATCAAGGTGCACCTGCTCCAAGAATAATTGAGGAGAATTGCCCCATCAAGAGAATTAGGAGATGCGGATACTGTGGAGTACAAGGTCATGTGAGAAACAGGTGTTTCAAATTACTTAGGACACTGTCTGTCAACCCAGCATATCGGTATTTCAACACCATTCCAGGATACAACACCGTGCACCAATTCAACACTGGAGGATACAGGAATGGATCCTTGAACACATGCAATTCAAAGATCATATCGCATCACTCGACCAGTAAGCCAGGTATGGGTTCGAAAGTCTCAAGATATTTGTCTTTCAAGTTTTGTATGTTTTGGAGCACATACAGGAACCTCGTGGTACTTCGACAGTGTGTGCTCAAGGCACATGACAGGAGTTCCTGAATTTCTGCGAAAATTCAAACCTGGATTTGGTGGACATGTTAAATTCGGTGATGGAAAACGAAGCAGAATAATTGGCAAAGGGGAGTTAGAAATCAAAGGGCTTCCAGTGTTCCAAGATGTGTTGCTAGTGGAAGGTCTGAAGGCTAACCTATTGAGCATCAGTCATTTATGTGATAATGATATGACAGTGTATTTTGACAAAGATAAGTGTATTGTAAATCATGGGTCTGGAGTATTCACTAGATCCAGATCAATGGATAAGTGTTATCTACTCGATCAAGATGTCACCTGCTTGAGCTCGAAAAAGGAAGTTAGTACACTGTGGCACAGAAAATTGGGGCACATAAATTATAAATCCTTGGCTCGTATTTCCAGACTAAATGCAGTCAGAGGTATTCCCGAAATCAGTGAAATCAAGGAGACTGTTTGTGGATCGTGTAAGGAAGGAAAGCAAATTCGTATTCCTCACCATGCTGTACATGATGTTTCAACATCAAGACTTTTGGAGCTTCTACATATGGACCTAATGGGGCCAGTGAGTACACCAAGTGTGGCAGGAAAGAAGTATATTTTTGTTTGTGTGGATGACTTCTCGAGGTATATGTGGGTATCATTCCTCAAAGAAAAATTAGAGGCCGCTGATGTATTCAAGACCTTGGCGCACAAGCTTCATGTAGAAAAAGGAACCGTTCGAATTGCACGCATCAGGAGTGATCATGGAAAGGAATTCGAAAACTCTAAATTTCGGGACATCTGTGAAACGCTTGGCATACATCATGAGTTCTCTGCCCCCATAACCCCTCAGCAGAATGGTATAGTAGAAAGAAAGAATCGGACACTGCAGGAAATGGCACGAGCAATGTTGGCTGAGAAAAAAATTCATTCTAGATATTGGGCTGAGGCAGTACACACTGCATGCTACACCATCAACCGAGTATATCTGCGTCCGTTTACCGAGAAGACACCGTATGAGATCTGGAAAGGAAAGAAACCAGATGTGTCGTATTTCCATGTCTTTGGCAGTAAGTGTTACATTCTGAAGGATCGAGAACCCTTAGCTAAATTTGAATCTAGGAGCGATATTGGAATATTCTTGGGCTATTCTCCTACCAGCCGAGCATACCGAGTACTGAATCAACGTTCTGGGGTAGTCATGGAGTCCATTAATGTGGTGATAGATGATTCAGAGGACGACAATGCTGGAGAAGGTGATGCGCTTGATTCAGCCGTTTCTACTGGTGTTGAAACACCAGCACCATCAACCGGTGTTAAAACTCCAGAATCTGGAATTCTTGATTCTGACCAGAATCCAACGAGACATATGTAGTTAAGGGATCAACCCCGTGTCAATTACAGAGAATTAGCAGGATTATCGTGTTTCATCTCACTCACTGAACCAAGAAGTTACAAAGAGGCTTTGCTAGATGAATATTGGATCTCGGCAATGCAAGAAGAATTGCAGCAATTCGAGAGAAACAATGTTTGGTTTCTTACCCCACGACCTGTTAATATAAATGTGATTGGTACCAAGTGGATTTTCAAAAACAAATCTGATGCAGATGGTAATGTCACCAGAAATAAAGCACGCCTTGTTGCTCAAGGGTACACACAAGTAGAAGGGGTTGACTTCGATGAAACTTTTGCCCCTGTAGCCAGATTGGAGTCCATCAGACTAATGTTGGCCGTGTCCTGCATACTAGACTTTACTCTTTATCAAATGGATGTCAAGAGTGCATTCCTGAATGGCATAGTAAAAGAGGAAGTTTACGTGGAGCAACCCAAGGGGTTTGAAGACCCTCAGTTTCCTGATCATGTTTATAGGTTGAATAAGGCGTTGTATGGACTCAAGCAGGCACCTCGTGCTTGGTATGAGCGACTGACAACCTTTCTGATTAAAAAGGGCTATCGTCGAGGGGGAGTAGACCGTACACTGTTTGTGCTGCACAAGGGGTCAAAGATTCTAATTGCACAGATCTATGTGGATGACATTGTGTTTGGATCTACCGATTCAGCCTTGGTGAAGGAGTTCGTTGACTTAATGACTCAAGAGTTCGAAATGAGCATGGTAGGAAAATTGTCTTATTTTTTGGGATTACAGGTTACTCAGGAGAAGAATGGGCTGTTTATCAATCAACAGAAATATGCTGAAAACCTGATCAAGAGATTCGGACTTACAAGTGCAAAGGCAGTACGCACCCCAATGGCAACCACCGATAAGCTTACAAAGGATGAACAGGGGCAAAGTGTTGATCAGAAATTGTACAGGAGTATGATTGGCAGCCTGTTGTACTTGACTGCAAGCAGACCAGATATCTGTTTAAGTGTTGGTATTTGTGCTCGCTACCAAGCTGATCCAAAGGAATCACATATGTCAGCAGTGAAAAGGATTATTCGGTATATAAGTGGAACAGCGGAGTATGGAGTATGGTTTTCTCGAAACAAGGATTCACAATTAGTAGGTTTCAGTGATTTGGACTGGGCTGGGAATGCTGATGATCGTAAGAGTACCACTGGAGGGTGCTTCTTTGCTGGATCTAATCTGGTCAGCTGGTACAGTAAAAAGCATAATTCTATATCTTTGTCCACAGCTGAAGCAGAGTATTTAGCTGCCGGGAGTTGTTGTGCGCAGTTATTGTGGATGAAGCAGATGATGAGAGATTATGGGTTCAATGATGTGAGTTTGACAGTCCTGTGTGATAATAAAAGCGCCATTGATATTTCCAGGAATCCTGTGCAACACTCTAGAACAAAGCATATCGATATCCGACATCATTTTATCAGAGACTTGGTTGAAAAAGGAGAAGTCGCAGTCCAGTATGTACCAACAGCAGAACAACTGGCTGATATATTTACAAAACCACTGGATGGTGAGACGTTTGAAGGCCTCAGACAGCACTTGGGTGTCTGTCGAATGTAAGGTACTCTGATCTGTACTTTCTATTGTATTATTTACTGTTGTGTTGTTTCTTTTATAATCTGGTGAAAAAGAAAAAAAAAGGAAAAATCAAAAGTACCAAAAATATGTGAAGTGGTGTTTAAACACCGAGGACTTCAGAGGGAGAAAAATCAGCTGGGCCGAAAACTTATTGGGCCTAGGTTTGTACTCAGAAGGAAGGAAAAAGAGAAAGTCGTTTGGGTTTCGGAAAAAGGGGGGAAAAGGAGAAAGTGACAAATTGATTCCCACACAAACTCAAATTCTCGACTGTTCATCTTCTACATAGCTCACAGCTCCCTGTTCATCAGAAAAATTTGCCAAAACCCTCGATTTTTGTAGCTCACTCAAAACCCTGTAACAATGGTGAGCTCCACGTTCCAGAAGATGGTCCGAGATTTCGTCAAGGTGCGGGTGCCGGAGAATACGCGAATTGAAGAGCTCGATTCGGATGCAGATTTGGACGAGCTGTGTGGAGATCGAGTGTAGACGCTAGCCAAGTGGGGTGGAAAAGTTCAGAGACGGAAAGCTAGGTTTGATCATTCCTTCGTCTATGATGGAATGTACTTTTGCTCTGTTCTTGAATTTATAGAATGGATGGTGCAGAACAGAGATTATGTAGACCTTAGAAAATATAAAAGTTTGCATGGCAAAGTTAATGGATTTAAACTTGAGGAGTTATTAGCTGGTGGAATAGGAGAGATTAGGGAGATTAGTGAGTATAATGCCAAATTGGTTGCGGTTGGTTTCGGAGAACATTATAGAGTAGGAGATGAAGAGGGTCAGTACTTCACAATTTACACACGGATAGCCTCCCTGCACAGGCCGATTATCAGGAATTTGGGGGATAATGTAGTTGTGCAGCCCTGGATAAAAATGGTTAAATCCACTGATTTTACTGTGGCTGGTGCAGTAGAGATAGTGTGTTTTGATGAGTCTCTGTTTCAGACTCAAGAATCACTGAGAAGGTTGCCTGTTCCTGTTGTGAACATTAGTGATAGTGAAGAGGAGGCAGGGTGTGCAGGTGGCACTGATGAGGCTGAGATAATTTCGAGGGTGAATGAACCAGAGAGTGCCTCTGTACTGAGTGAATCTGCGTTGAATGAAGCCATATCAGAGTTGTTTAGGTCTGAGTCTGCCCTATCAGAGTTTGTGAGGTCTGATTCTGAGAAGGAAGATGGTGAAAGAACTGCTGCGGAGAGAGCAGGTGGGGCTGATGTGCCAAGTGCTGGTTTGGTTGTTACTGATGATCAAACACCAGATGAGAGCCATTCTGAGAAGGAGCAGAGTCCAGCTGATCTGGGTATTGGTGTTGAAACACCACTGGAGACAAGTCCAGCCCAGGGATTTAAGAGGAAAAGGAAGGAGACTGGTGTTGAAACACCATCTGAATTTGGAGACAGATCTGAGATAGGTGAAGAAAGGTTGGCCTCTACCTCCAAGAGAGTGCGAAGATCTAAAAGATGCAGAGTCAAAAGTACAGCCACTAGTGAGGACAGTGATGAGCCAATTGGGCAGAAACTGAAGAAGTTACGCGCTGCCAGACAGCAAAGACAAGCTGAGGCAGTTGAGTCTAGTGCACAACCTGTACCTGAAGCGAGTGAAGCCATTAGCCCTGAATTCTTTGATGATGCAAGTCAAGAAAAGTGGAAGTTTGTCTGTGACAGGAAGATATTGGCGGAAAGGCCAGCTGATGCTGTAAAATATAAGGAATGTGGATTCACAGACTATTTGCATTATCTCAAGGTGTTTAAGGCAGCTACCTGTTTCTGTGACTATAACAAGCAACTTGTGATGGCATTTTACTCTAATTTTAAGGAGGAGTGTGAAGATGAAGACTCTCCGTGGTTTCACAGAGTATATGTGAGAGGAACAGTGGTGGTATTTTCCCCGGAGACAGTGAATGTTTGTCTGCAGCGTGGAACATCGAGGAATGTTCAGGCGGTGTTCCAACACCAAATGCCAGAGAATTTCGATGCAGTGGCAGTAGAGTTGACCGGTGGTGTGGAAAGTTCGTGGCCACTGACTGGGAGACAACAAATACCAGCATCAAACCTGACCTCTAGGTATTACTGTTTGTATATGGTGGCGGTTCATAACTGGATTCCTTCGGTAAACAACACGATTGTTACCAAAGAAATGGCGACTCTTCTTTACAGCCTGGGAACGAGGCATAGGGTCAATCTGGGCAGGTTGATATTTAATGATATTTTGGACTGTGCTCGCAAG
Source organism: Rubia yunnanensis (assembly GCA_037428765.1). Taxonomy (NCBI): domain Eukaryota; kingdom Viridiplantae; phylum Streptophyta; class Magnoliopsida; order Gentianales; family Rubiaceae; genus Rubia; species Rubia yunnanensis. Next base: position 64,531,163 of record CM075065.1, read on the forward strand.
ACGAGGAAGGAAGCTTTAGTCCATCCGTGTGTCATATCGATGGTACTGCAGAAGGGGGGAGCAGTTGCACGGGAGTCCGATGAAGTTGTATCTACCCATGCTTTACGGCCGACCCTCAGAACATTGAGTGGTCGTATAGTGAAGGACCTACCCTGGACGCCTCCAGCGACGACTGGCTCGGATGAAGGAGCAGCTCGGCTGAGAGCCATTGAGGCGAGGGCAGCTGTGTGTCAAGAACTACTTGAACGTCATCAGGCTACTATTGCAAAGATTCAGGGGGAGTTGGCAGCTTTGGAGGCTGAGAGAGAATCATTGTTGGCTGCAACTCAGGATGGGTCTGAGGCTGGTACTTCAGAGGAATCAGATGACAATTTGGCCTAATTTTTCTTGGTTTTCTTGGTTCTTCTTGTCATATTACTGAATTCAGGGGGAGATATTAGAGATTTTGTGTTTTGAATAATTTGAATGATGTATGTTTGGTCTGGATAATTGGATATTTGTGCTAGCTGGTATTCTGGTGTTCAATATTGTTTATGCTAGTTGGTTTTCTGGTATTCTATGGTGGTTGTGCTGCTGTTCTATGAATTCACCAATATGCCAAGGGGGAGATTGTAAAGTCCTCCGGAGTTGGACTTATGTATGGCATATTGTGAATACTAGTAATCTGGTGTTTTAACACCACTGAGTGACTTCTGGTGATATGGTGTTTTAACACCACTGCTATCCAGCAGTATTCCAGCAGCAGTATGGTTGATGTCCACGATTTATGGAGCGTATTATGGGATATAATTGTGCGATCTGATCAGAATATTGTGAAGATAAATGATTGATTTCGTGGTCATCTAATTCTGGTAAACAAATATTCCTGTAATAGTTAGGAATTGATTAAGTAGTTTATTTATGGAACAAGTCCTATTGATAACAGGATTGTTCATTTAAATACCAGATTAGCATTAGATCTTTCCTTAGTCTAGAAGTCTATTTATGGTAGAGTTAGACAAGGAAAGAAGTTGATTCAAGGCAGGATTGCGATGGGATAAATAGAAGACGATTACAACGCAATCAATTCACGCGACCAAGATTCAATCTCTACGTGAGAGCTTTGGAGCGATCTGCCGTGGTGTTTTGGAGGTTCGTAAACAACTGACCAAGTTCGTGAAGATCAGAAACAAGGAAGTCTTAATTCCTCGGGAGGAGGAGATCCAGGGAGACATGTTGATCGTGAGGGTTCAACGACGTAGGATCGACAGTGAGGGGAGCTCACAACATTCACTCTGTAGGTTAGCAATGGATTAGTATTTAAGTTAAGCTTCTTGTACTAAAGACTGCTTTCTAGTGAATGGTTTCTGATCTGGGCAAGGCCCCGCAGACGTAGGTGTATTTGCACCGAACTGCGTAACCAAGTTGTGTGTGCACTGCGTATTTTGTTTTGCCTTTAACACCAAACTGATCTTGGTGTTCCAACACCAAACTGTTAAACAACTTGGTATAAAGGTTTAGAATTCAGGTGAAACGGAATTTCAAAATGCATCAGGATGCCAACACATACTGAGATTATGGCCAAGAAAAACTTGGATGGGTCCAAAAGGTGATTTAGGTGTATGACTACGGAAAGAAATTCTCTCATTAGAGAACTTTTGTGTTTTAGATTCTTTGCTAACTTCCTCAAGCTCAAGGTTCTTCAATTCCATGTTTACGTATCTCATAGATGAATCAGTATCATTAGTGCAATACTCCACATAAGATCAAATATTGCAGATCCAAGACTTAAGGAGTACATAGTTTTGGTGAAACTTTATTTAATTTTCTTTAAATAGAAATGTAAAACATATGACATTTTCTTGATTGAGAATTTATGCTTTATTGAAAATTGCAAAACCAAGAAAAACATGACCACACATAGAAGTCAACCCAAAAAAAGGGCTCATTAGTTAACTAAGAAATGCAGATAGCGGCAATGTAACACATTGAAGTTTCAATCAATATAAAGCTACTGCTTCACAAGCTTTCCCATTTCTCTCATTTATTCTTCTCCTTAAAACTACAGTAAAATTCATTAAAGTGTTCAGTAATCATCAACCTCAAAGTATAGTCTTTCTGACTCTGCCTCATCACAAACCATTTTATCACAAAGTTTGGGACAAACACCATACATATTTTGCACTAAATGTGAGCAGGCAATCAATACTCATTCTTAGTCTGGCTATTAGCGTGCTATGCATCTCATGCTTATGCAACGAAATGTCAATGGCATGCACGTACTCATCCAAACCATCATTCTTTTTGCCTTTTCATAAACATTTTCATAGCCATCACAATTTTCTCCCTATTAATGATTCGTTTACTTGCATTTCAGCTTTTACCAACTCACATGCATCATCATATCATACATTACAGTTGAATGTTTAAACACTTACTTTTCTTAAACATTCTTCTACACTCAATCACTTTCAATGTCACCCCTGTGAGACTAACTTTATCCTAGCCACTTTCCGAACTTAAATTACTAAGACCTAATGCATGAAATATCCCTTTTAGAAATTAGGATCCTACAAACATAATTGAAGTACGTATATGGCGTGGAAACGAAGATTACCAGGAGATCTTCCGATGCCGCTGTCTTCTGACCTCAACAACACAAGCGCCATTCAAGCACTCTGACATTTTCAATATAATACACATAGAGTCAGCAAACCACATGTAAATTTCATTTATAACATCCGGAACATAATGAGAATATGCACTTCGCAGCCTTGATTGAAAAAATAAAATAAAACTTTAACCAAAAAGAAGCCATTCAAATTTCAAACTCTAAATGCACCTTTGGGTTGAGAAACTAGCATGTGAATGCTGGGAAAAGCAAGACGACAACTAAAAATCAACGTCTAACTCAATTCGCCAACAAATAGAAACAATATGAAAATGGTCATCAAAGTCACCTAGACAACCCCAACAGCAAATGTTGCAGCACTACTTGATGTAATTTATGTTCAGTAAATAAAGAGAAGATATAAACCACGGTTCAAAAAGTATTTACAGGATAAAATTTTAGGTTAAGTACGTGTCAGAACCTCTAGTTTACCTTGTATAAATACCAGTGATATCCTCCCCCAAAACTTACAGCCGTAAGATACGTGGAGTACCAAAATTCAGAGGTTAAGCAGTGAAGTAGAAGCGCAGGTTGTCAAGCCAAGTTTAACTAAAGTGAGTGTTGCATCGCCCTAGCACGAATTGAGTTAAAATATGAGTTTATGTTTACATATATATATAATGCCATCAGACCTGACTCTCTCGAACTGAACCCTCCGCCTCTCGAACCCCTGCTGAAACTTCACCTCTCGAACTCCTGTTGAAGCTCTACTTCTCGAACCCCTGCCAAAACACTACCTCTTGAACCCCTGCTGAAACTTCACCTCTCGAACCCCTGTTGAAAATCTACCTCTCAAACCCCTGCCAAAACACTACCTCTCGAACCCCTGCCAAAACACTACCTCTCGAACCCCTGCTGAAACATCACCTCTCGAACCCCTGTTGAAACTCTACCTCTCGAACCCTTACTGAAACCATCACCTCTCAAACCCCACTGAGAAAATTCTCCTCTCGAACCTCACCTATCGAATCCCTACCTAACCCTTCACCCCTCGAACCTCTACTGAAAACTTCACCTCTCGAACCGCCACTGGAAACCTGTATCTCTCGAACTAGTATTTCTAATACCTTTACCAATGGAACAGTACACCTCAAACCTATGTCTCGAATTAGTACCACTGATACCTTTACTTCTCAAACAATATACCTCGAACCTACCCCTCGAACTAGTAACCTCGATATCTTCACCTCTAGAAACCTTTTCACTTGAACCCTCACTACTAGAACCTTTACTTGTCGACCTCACCTCTCGAACTCGTGCCACTGAAACCTTTACCCCTCGAACTAGTACCCTGAAACCTTTACCCCTCGAACTAGTACCCTGAAACCTTTACCCCTCGAACTAGTACCCTGAAACCTTTACCCCTCGAACTAGTACCCTGAAACCTTTACCCCTCGAACTAGTACCACTGAAACCTTTACCTCTCGAACTCACATCTCGAACCTTACCTCTCGAACTAGTACTACTAAAACCTTTACCTCTCAAACTGTACCCCTTGAACCTTACCTCTCGAACTAGTACTACTGAAACCCTTACCTCTCGAACTGTACCCCTCGAACCTTACCTCTCAAACTAGTACTACTGAAACCTTTACCACCCCTTGAACCTTACCTCTTGAACTAGTACTACTGAAACCTTTACCTCTCGAACCTTACCTCTCGAACTAGTACCGCTGAAACCTTTACGAACTCACCTCTCGAACCTTACCTCTCAAACTAGTGCCACTAGAACCTTACCTCTCGAACCTTACCTCTCAAACTAGTGTCACTAGAACCTTACCTCTCGAACCTCACTAATTGAACCTGTACCTTTAGAATCTCTCCAACTGAACCTCACCACACGAACTGGTACCACTTACCACTCGGACTAGTACCACCTGATACCCATACCACTTGAACCTTCTCCACTGGAATTCTTTGCTCGAACCTCCTACCCAACTACTCGAACTGTAAGTACTTGAACCCCTGTACTCAAACTCATCTGCTCGAACCCCAGTACTTGAAACCTGATACTTGAACCTTTCTACTTGATACTCAAGCCATGAGAGAGAGATATGACGGTTACACTCAAATGATGGTATTTACCGACTATTGAATTAAGTATGTATTTTATCATACTGTACTAGATTATCGTAAAATTGAACTCCTGAACTGCTCTGATAATTTCTATGAAAGACAGGCTTGTACATTATCTTGCCGTGTTAAACTTGAATCATATACTGCTCTGATGAACAGCTTGTACTTTATCTTTCCGTGTCAAACTTGAATTACCTGCTACATGATTACCTATCTGTGATTTTGGGGGCCCCGATGCAATTGTAGTTTGGTCGAAGTCGGTGGGGAACAGTACAGACTGGACCGTCTGATTAGACCGGCTACACATGGAATTTGGTATGGCAGCATAACCACCTGACTTATACGAGCTCGTAACTGAACACCGACGTGAATGGGTAAAGTGAATTCTGAACTGATAGCCTCTAAGCATCATTGACTGGGTTATGTCGTGTATGTTAGTCAGAGTTTCCAAATAGGTACTTGGTAGCAACTCAGCATTAACCACCCGTATCCTTTTACTTTGTGCTAGGATATACGTGGCTAGTTGTTCATTGTTAATTGTTATTTCTGTAATCACTAAAACACAACTAGGTAAATACTGGTGATGGAACCTCACTAAGAAAGGAGTTTACCCTAGTTAAACAACTATTTTTCAGGTGAAGAAGAATAGTTGAGAAAAGTGCTTGATGTCTTTACTTCTTTTGAAAAAGATCCGAGCTATTTGAATTTTAATGTGAACTTTGATACAGTAACAGTTAGGAGAAAATTTTGTTTGACATTTGTAAATAATCTTTTTCACTGTAATAGTAAATTAGGTTTTTGAATTACTTAAAATTCTTCCGCATAAACTTTAATTTCTCGTTAATACTGGCCCTTTCGGTAGCATGCTCAAACCCGACCTGAAACTTGTGGTGGGTTTAGGGGTGTTACAGATTTGGTATCAGAGCAATTCTCAAACTAAGTAAAGGAAAATTCATACTTACCTTAATAAAATATTCTAGAGGAAACTAAATGATTAGTGAATAAAGTAAGGAGGGCTAGTTGGGTATAAACTGTCAAGCTAATAAGTTTTTTATGTCGATAGTGGACAATATCGTAGAGATTGCGAGTAACGCCTTTCAAGAAGTTATTGAGGTGGAAAGACATTACGGAGCATTCCCAAAGACCTTTCTTCCTTGGATAGAAATAATAAACAATCCTCAATGGGTAGAAACTCACGCTTACCCAAATTGGATTATGCATGCTTTAGTCATGGAATAGGAAGAATTAATGGGCAGGGTCCTTAGCCTCGAGACCTAAGAACAATTAACAAGAGATGCAATGTGGGAACAATATATGCGTGCTAACGCAGAAGAGACAAGGGCGAATACGGCGGTCATCAAAAACAACCGACTGAGGAATCAAAGAAGTAGGGAGCTTTGACAATGGGATGCAGAGCGACAAGAAGTCTTTCAACAAGTAGACTTAGCCCTGGTAAATGCCCAAGAACTACAGGGAGGTCTGATCACCTATCGTCGACAACCAACCGAATCACGTTGGAGGCATATAAGAGAGACTCAAGGCATGATGGAGAAAGCTCTCGCCACATTGCTGGATGATTTAATGGACCAAGCGTACCCTAGAACTGAGCAAGAAGAAGGAGGTGACTCCACCAAGGATTCGAGAATCGATTAGGATGGGAAGTGGACTTTTGGGGGGAAACTTACAACTAAGATACTAACTGTTTGTAAGATAAGTATTAGAACAAGAAATTAGTCCCAATTTTTAACGTCGAAAGACGACGCTTAAGGACTATAAAATATTTGCAAACATTTTATAATGAAGCTACAACTACTGTAAATATTTTGTGATGATATAAAAATATTTTGTGTTTTATATTCTTTTGATTAGGTAACTAAATTAGGATTGGTTCAATCCATGGAAATTACTTATTGAGTATAGGATAATGGAAAGGGAACAAGGGGAAAGTTCAAACTTGCCCGCAGGACAGAATCCTCCAACCGCTGGGATGGAATTGTTCACAAGCCAATTTACCAAAATTTTGAGCTGCATGATAGAAAGAGACAATCAAGCTCGATCTCCTATTAGGAATCGAAGTCATAGACCAGAGACCGAGGATGCAGCCTTGGAACGATTCCAGAAGTTTCATCCACCCAGGTTCAACGGCAGCCCAGATGATGAAGTCGCTAAAAATTGCATCGAAACAATGACTTAGACTTTTCGAGCCCTAGGATATGCGGATGGACGGAAGGTGGATTTTGCTATATTCCAATTAGAAGGCGCCGCACTAGATTGGTGGAACATAGTACAAAGGAAGTGGGACATGGAGGAAACTCCCAGGACCTGGGAGAATTTTGAAAAGGAGTTTAAGAAGAAGTTCATTCCACCTCTAGTTATCGAAAGTAAAGAAGCGGAGTTCATAAATTTGAAACAAGGACTGATGAGTGTAAGAGAGTATGAGGCAAAGTTTTCCTGACTCTCTAAATTTGCAGAGAAGATGGTCTAGACTAAAGAGGAACACAAGAAGAGATTTATCCAAGGGTTAAGGCTGGAATTGAAGGAGGTCCTAGCCCCGACCTATCAGAACAGTTATGCCACAGTCATTGAATATGCTTGCAGAGTGGAGGAAACCAAAAATGCCTTACGAGCCATGCACCAATCGAGAAGGAAAATTTTGAAGTCCCAATCGGTATACATCCCCGGCCCACAAGGAGTAAACTTTGAGAAAAAAAATCCCAAGGAGAGACACATCCCGACCCTCAACCACATCAAGGAGCTCAAGCATTGCCTCGAGAGGAATGACCCAAGTGCATTGCACAAACTGTGGAAAGGGAGGCCATGATGAGAAGGATTGTTGGAAGAGGGCAAACAAGCGTCTACGATGTGGAAGTTCTGAACATAGAATATCTTAATGCTTACAAGCTCAGCCGAGTCGCTTGTCTCAAACCATGGGATCCTAGGCATTAGTCACCAAACCTGCTCAGAAAGGAGGAGCAAGTAGGGGCAGTCAACCAAAGGTGCAGGCTCGTGTATACGCGATGGAAGATAGTGAAGCCCCGGTTTCGACTGGGGTCATTGAAGGTACCCTTCCTATCCGGGGTAAAATAGCTAAAGTTTTCATTGATCCTGGTGCTTCTCATTCTTTTGCTAGTTACTCCTTTCTTGAGAATATGGAAGAGAAACTAGAGGACTTACCCTATAAGTTGGAAGTTAGCACTCCCACAAATGATATTAAAATCCTAATGGACGTGTATGTAGAAACTGTGAGGTAAATGTGGGTCATTGGGAATTGCCCATATATTTAATTATTTTACCTTTAAAGGGATATGAGGTGATACTTGGCATGGATTGGCTTGCTAAAAACCATGCCCAGTTAAACTGTCATACGAAGGAAGTTAAGTTGTGTTGCCCCGGGGAACTTCCTATTAAAGTAAATGTGGGAAGGAAGAGATTCCCATCACTACTTGTAGCGGGAATCAAAGCTCGACGAATGATTTGTAAGGGAGCAACTGGAATATTGGCTTATATCTTGAATAAGCCAGTGGACCAGTTAAAGGGAGAAGATATAACTATGGTCCAAGACTTCTCTAAGGTATTTCCAGAGGAACTAGTAAGTTTACCTCCTGAAAGGGAGACTGAGTTTACTATTGATCTAGTACCAGAAGCCGCACCTATTTCTTGAACCCCTTATTGTATGGCACCGCTAGAGCTATAGGAGTTGAAGCTACAACTCGAAGACTTATTAGCTCGAGGATTCGTTCAACCGAGTACCTCTCCCTAGGGAGCCCCGGTATTGTTTGTTAAGAAGAATGATAGCTCTCTTCGGATGTGTATCGATTATCGAGGCTTAAACAATGTGACAATTAAGAATAAATACCATCTTCCCATTATTGAGGAGTTGTTTGATCAACTCCAAGGGGCAGTCTTATTTTCCAAACTAGATTTACGACAAGGGTACTACCAGTTACGAGTGAAGAAGGAGGACATACCCAAGACAGCTTTCAATACTCGATATGGTCATTTTGAATTCCTGGTAATGCTATTTGGAGTAACCAATGCACCAGTGGCATTTATGAACCTCATGCATCGAGTGTTTTAGCCATACCTAGACGATTTAGTTGTCATATTCATTGATGACATCCTGGTCTATTCTAAATCTCAGCAGGAGCATGAAGGGAATCTAAGGAAGGTATTACAACTGCTTAAGGAGCACAAGTTGTACGCCAAGTTTAGAAAATGTGAATTTTGGCTAAGCCAAGTGAAATTTTTGGGGCACATGATTTGTAAGGAAGGAATATCCGTGGATCCCTCTAAAGTCGAGACAATTCTAAACTGGAGGGTGCCGAACAATAGTACAGAAGTGCAAAGCTTTCTGGGACTGGCAGGATATTATCGGCATTTCGTTAAAGACTTCTGTAAGCTATCTTCCCTTTATTTTGCTTAACTCAGAAGGGAGTTAAGTATGAATGGAATGAGAAGACTGAATCCAGTTTTCAAGAATTGAAGAAGCGTCTAACCACTGCCCCCAATCCTTGCCCTACCTGAGGGAAATGAAGATTCATAGTATATACTAATGCTTCAGGAGATGGTCTAGGGTGCGTATTGATGGAAAGGGGCCACGTGATTGCTTATGCATCCCGGAAGTTGAAACTATATGAGAAGAATTACCCCACCCATGGCCTAGAACTAGCTGCAATGGTGTTTGCTTTAAAGAAGTGGTGGCATTACTTATATGGAGTCACGTTTGAAGTAATGTCAGATCATAAGAACCTGTAGTACCTATTTCCCCAAAAGGACTTGAATATGTGCCAATGTCGATGGATGGATTTTTTGGGGGATTATAACTTTGTAATAAATTATCATCCTGGGAAAGTGAATGTGGTGGTGGACGAACTAAGCCGGAAGGTGAATTTGGCGCATATATGGATAAAGGAGACAGAGATGTTATCACATGCAGAGAATTGGAAATCTGAGACTAAACCTGACCGATTTGTATTCTTCAATCTAAGGGTATAAACGGTTTTACCCACAGAGATTAAGAAGGCTCAAGAGTCGGATGAATCATTGGTGAAGAAGAAAAAGCTTATTGTTGAAGGGAAGTTGTCGGACTTTGAAGTGAACAGTGAAGGAATACTGACCTGTAGAGGTAGGCTTTGTCTACCCCAAAATTCAGCAATCACCCAAAGAGTGTTGGAAGAAGCTGACCGATCCAAGTATACGGTACACCCAGGGAGGACCAAAATGTACCGAGACCTGAAACAACGGTACTGTTGGGATAATATGAGGAGGGACATAGCGGGATACATAACACATTGTTTAGTGTGCCAGCAGGTCAAGGTCGAGCATCAAAAGCCATTGGGGTTGTTACAATCATTGGAGATTCCCAAATGGAAGTGGGACCACATCACGATGGACTTTGTGATAGGATTACCCCACACACCGAAGAATGTTGACGCAATATGGGTGGTGGTTGATAGGTTGACCAAGTCGGCTCATTTCCTACCGATCAACGTTAAATACTCCTTGGAAAGACTAACTGTCTTATACAACTGGTAAATCGTAAGATTGCATGGGGTGTCGATAACTAACGTATCTGATAGGGACCCAAGATTAACTTCCCATTTTTGGAGGCAACTGCAAGCAGCTTTGGGAACCAAATTGAACTTTAGTACAAATGCCCATCCACAAATAGACGGGCAGTCGTAGATGACGATTCAAACCTTGGAGAACATTCCCCGAAGCTGTGTTATAGATTTTGGGGGAAGTTGGGACGCTCATTTACCTTTGGTAAAATTCGCTTATAACAATAGTTATTATTCGTCCATTAGTATGGCCCCATAAGAAATACTTTATGGTAGGAAGTGTTGGACACCCCTCTTTTGGGACGAAGTGGGAGAGAAAAATATTTTTCCAGTTCCCAGTATACCTTGGATCGAGGAATCCGTGGATAAGGTCAAACTGATAAAGCAACGCTTACAGATGGCTCAAAGTTGACAAAAGAGTTACGCGGACCATCGAAGGAGGGATTTGGAGTTTGGAGTGGGTGACCAAGTGTTTTTGAAGTTAACCCCTCACAAGGTTCTAGCCTGGCATGGCAAGAAAGGAAAACTGAGTCCTAGGTACATTGGCCCTTTCGAGGTCGTACAGCGAGTCGAGCCAGTTGCGTGTTGACTTAACCTACCTAGCCAGATGGGGAAATTACACAATGTTTTTCATGTGTCACTTCTGAAAAAGTACCACCCTGACCCCGGACACGTGTTAAACCATGAAGACTTAGCAGTGAACGAAAGGCTAATGTACGAGGAAAATCCCGTGAATATATTGGATCAAAAAATCAAAACCTTGCAAAGTAGGGAGATTCCTATGGTCTTGGTGTTATGGAGAAATCAAAAGGTCGAAGAAGCAACTTGGGAGTTAGAAGCCGAAATGAAGAATAATTACCCAGAGTTGTTCACCAGAAATGGAAATTTCGGGGACAAAATTCATTAGGGGGGGGGAGATTGTGAAAGCCCCTACCGAAATGGAATTAGAGTACATGTAATAATCAAATTTTATCACATATTCCAATCTTTCCTTTAATTTTTCCAAAAAATATATATGTATATATATAAATAAATAAAAATACATATATATATAATAATAATACTAATAACAATAAGTAAATAAATAAATAAGAGAAATTACCAAGAAGAAAATATACATAATTATACAAACATATATATATATTATATGATAATAGTAATAATAAGCAAATGAATAAATAAATGCAAGAAATTACCATGAAGGAGAAGCTGGCAGCGGATGTGAAAAAATTATCCAAAGTAATTTTTTGAGCAAATGGAATTACCGAGAAGAAGACACGGACGGTGGACGTGAGGAGTTTGTCCAAAGTAATTTTGGGCAAGTAGGCTTGAGGTTTACAGGATAAAATTTTAGGTTAAGTAGGTGCCAGAACCTATATTTTACCTAATATAAATACCAGAACTTGAATTACCTTCTACTTGAATGCATGTCTGTGATTTCGGGGGCTCCAATGCGATTGTAGCTTGGTTGAAGTCGGCGGAGAACGGTACAGACCGGACCGTCTGATTAGACCGGCTACAAGTGGAGTTTGGTATGCTAGCATAACCACCTGACTGATACGAGCTCGTAACTAAACACCTACATGAATGGGTAAAGTGAATTCTAAACTGATAGCCTTCGGGCATCACTGACTGGGTTATGTCGTGTATGTTAGTCAGAGTTGCCATATAGGCACTTGGCAGCAACTCGGCATTAACCACCCGTATCTTTTTACTGTGTGCTAGGATATACGTGGCTAGTTGTTAATTGTTAATTGTTATTTTTGTGATCACTAAAACTCAACTGGGTAAATACTGGCGATGGAACCTCACTAAGAAAGGAACTTTCCCTTGTTAAATAACCCTTTTTCAGGTTAAGAAGAACAGTAAGAGAAAAGTGCTTGATGTCTTTACTTCTTTTGAGAAAGATCTGGGCTATTTGAATTTTAATGTGAACTTTGATATTGTAACAGTTACGAGAAACTTTTGTTTGACATTTGTAAATAATCCTTTTCACTGTAATAGTAAATTAGGTTTTTGAATTACTTAAAACGCTTCCGCATAAACTTTAATTGCTCGTTAGTACTGGCCCTTTCGGTAGCACGCTCAAACCCAACCCGAAACTTGTGGTGGGTTTGGGGGTGTTACAGGCCAACTGTGAGTGTATGGATACTTGATACCTTCCAAATCTTTCTCCTTCATATAGTATTCTTGTACCCATTTTTACCCAAAGTACACCCTTTTTCTGATTGATATCCCAAAGGTGTTTGCACAGTACTGCTTTATGCCGTATCCCTAAATTCCTTATCCCCATTCCTCCTCCTTTCTTGCTTTTACACAACAAAGTCCATGTTGTTGTAAAGCTTATTTTTCCTTCCTCTCTTTCCCAAAGATAGCTAGTACATATATGGGTGATGTGTTTATGCACACTTTCTGGCAGGCTTAGTATTCCTCCCCAATATCCAGCCAAGTGATATCATATTAGGGTTAAACCCTAATTGGGTTGGCAGCTCTATCACTTTGAAAGAGATCTCATGATCCAAGTAATACACAAATGGGCTTGGTATTGGGCCAGTCACTAGAAGACAAAGGAAACTAGGTCATAGACCAAAGGATGTTAGGGTTTAGGAATAGTATAAATAGAGAGGTGCGTCGTCTATTTTTGATAACACTATCTTTGCCTACTTTTACTCTCTGTAAAATTGCTGACTAGACCATTGGAGAATCTCCCCCCCCCCCGGAGTTCCCGGGGTCTGTTTCTTTTTTGTAGGACACATGCTACGTTGGATCGGATCTGGGTTGGGTTGTAAACAAAGGTTTCCATACGCATCAAGTGGTATTCCTAGTGGGACACGAATTTCGATCAGATCTGGATCTTGCAATGTATGCCTGTATCGATGACGTTAACTCATCAGAGTGAAAGGTTGAAGAGCAAGGACACTGGTGCAGGCATTGAGGTTAGATCTTTGTACAGATCAAGGGAAGGGGAGAAAATGGCCCCTCCCATTGTAAGCCAAGACACGCCCACAACACCAGTCAAAGTTTTGGCGGGACCTGGCCCAACGACCCTTGTGATCGAAGAATCATAGGCTGGGACCCTACTCAGGTCCTCAGGAGCAGAGATTACCATCGAACCAGTCGAAAGAATTGGCACTGCGATACCACTGTTTGGATCGCGAGGTTTCAATGGGCATCTCACAGAATGCTCTGGAGATTCGTAGGTAGAGGCTTATGAATGAAGATTCTAGGAAAACCGTGTGGCAGACAAAGCCAGGGGATCCCCAAAATGGCCAATCACATTACATAGATGCTAATAGTTGCAGGCTATCATGTCATCCCATCGGCGATGGTCCCTTACCATTCAATGACTATAATACCCATGATGACTCATGTTCCCTCAATGGCTGTTGAAGCACAGATTAGAGAGCTACCCTTGGCAAGCCAGGTGTACAGGTTCCCATGTATGGGGTATGCGAGGGAGGCTACACAGCCAAGACCCCAACCCTCTTTCCCTGACCATATACATGTAAGTTACCCCATGTCTACCTCGATGCCAGTTTATTCTCTCCCGGGCATCGAGCAGGGGTCGAGGAGTCATGCATTAGGTGAGGGTCTCAGATCTTGTTGGTAGTCAAGGAGGCATGCCTTTCGTCCATCCAGGAGACCTTTGAGGACGCAATCCGAATAGGGGATACCAGTATAGTGGAGCTGAGACAGACCTAGGTAGGGAATTGGATAGATTGATAGAGCTGATGAGGCAAACGACCAAGTCCCCGTTCAGCTCGATGGTGATGACTACTTGATGGCACCAGGACATGAAGCCACCAGAAGGGCTTCCTACTGACTCAAGGGATTCAGATCTGTGAGAGTTTATCCAAACTTTCCTCGAGTTGATGAATTCTCGAGATTTTGATGAGGGGTTGACATGCAAGTTGGTGGGTAGTTACCTTTGAGGAAAAGTCTAGGAATGGTCTAACAAGCTACCAAGGGATTTTTTACATTCATATCGAGACTTTAGTGGGTTTTTAATGAGTCAATATTTTCTAGAAAAAGAAATTCACCAAGACATTTATGGAAATGTACCAAACAAAACAGAAGCAGGAGGAGTCAACTGCCGACTTCTACCACAGGTATGTCGACGACAACCTGGGGGTAGTCGAAGGCACGAAGAATGAAGTTATTCAAGGATACCTGTTGGGGATGGAGAACCTAGAGTTATATAGGAAACTGACAGCAAATGCCTCGAAAATGCTTCAAAAACTCCAAGTGGTGGTATAATAGCATTCAAAGGTGGAGGAAGCCATTCAAAAGAAGAAAGAAGGGTTGATGGACAAGAAGTCCAAACCTACTGACCCTCGGGGTAAGAGACCAGTCGAAAGTTCAGCCTTAAAAAAATACACGCCCATGCATCGTTCCCCAGCGGACATATGGAGTATTCACAGAGGAATTTTCAAACCCCCTCCCCCCATAAATTATAGTCATCGAGCCTTCGCGAATCAAAGAGCCACCAATAAGTTCTGCAATTACCACAAATATTATAGGCACAACATGAACGGGTGCACCCACCTTCGATTTGAGATTGACCGATGTGAGAGAGAATGCCTCTTAAACGAGCCTTTACGTCAACCTTATCGAGATGACAACCCAAGGCATAAGAATCACAAAGGAAATAGTTGGCCCCCAAAAAATAACTTTAACGCTGGAAACAGGGAAGATCGTGGTCTCCAGGGGTAACGGCACGAGCATCGTGATGAGCCACAACGGAATCCCTAAGCAGAAAACACGAATGAAGGGAATTATTCCGTTCACAAGGTGGTAAATGTTATCAGTGGCATTGTTGGTGAAAGGTTTTCGAATGAAGTTATGAAAGCACAGTCACGGCATGTTCCAGCAGGCGAGCCTGTAGGGAAGAGGTTGCGACTAGATATGACGATCACATTTTCTGAGGCAGATGCAGTCCCTAACCAAACCACTCACGCTGACCCTATGGTTATTTCGGTAGTGATTTGGACCGCGCTAGTGAAAAAGGTGTTCATTGACGATGGAAGTAGAGTGGAGATTAGGTTTTTGAATTGCTTCAATCAGCTCAAGATTAGACGAACGAGCCTGAAAAAATATTTCTCACCTTTGTCAGGATTCACTAGAAAGACAGTCAATCCAATAGGGGGATAACTCTGCCTGTGAGGATAGTGGAGATCACGGTGCACTACACCTTTGCAGTCATCAATGTTTTATCTCCCTACAATGTGATCTTAGGGAGACCCTGGATGTGTCAGGCTCGGGTGGTGTGGTTTCCATACCACTTGATGATGAAAATCCCAACAGAGAATGGAGTGGCGTCCATCCGAGGGGATCAGGCGGTTGCTCAAAGCTGTAACTACGAAGCAGTAAAATGTGTGGGGAAGGTGAGAGAAATTTCTTTGGTACATAGGAAGATTGATCCAGCTGACACTCAAAAACTCTCCATTCGAGACATAGGGGTTGTGGCAGTAAGGTGTATGATGCCGGAATTATAAGGCGGGAATTGAAGGCTCTGTTGGACCATTACTACTATGTGTTTTTGTGGGACACTTTAGACCTAATAGGGATGCTGGCATAGTTGGTGATCCACAAATTGAACATTGATCCTTCGATAAAACCTGTTAAGCAAAAACAAAGAATATTTTCCCCTGTGAGAGCGGAGGCGATTAAAGCTGAGGTGGATTAACTTCTCACTACGGGGGTTATCAAAGAGGTGATGTACCCCAGTGGTTGGCCAATCCATTCATGGCCCTAAAACAAAATGGGAAATGGCGCATGTGTATTGAATTCACTGATCTAAACAAGTGTTGCCCGAAAGATAACTATCCATTGCCTTCGATGAATCAGCAGATGGAGGCAATAATAGGTTACCATATCCTGGCCTTTTTTTATGCCCATAAAGGCTAGCACCAAATACTGATGGCAGAGGAGGACAAAGAGAAGACTTCGTCCATTATAGATGTGGGCACTTTTTGTTATAAGAAAATGCCATTTGGGTTAAAGAATTCAGTGGCTACTTATCAATGGCTGGTAGACAAACTCTTTAAGAATAAAATTGGAAAAATTTCTGGATATCTATGTTGATGATATGGTGGTAAAAAGCATAACCTATGATCAGTTTTTACAGGACCTGGGCAAATCGTTTGAAGGTTTGCGAGGGTCAAATCTAAAGTTAACCCTTCGAAGTGTGTGATTGGGGTCGGTGCTAGGAAATTTCTAGGATTCATGGTCTTAGAGAGAGGCATTGATGTTAACCCAGAAAAAATAGAAGCCTTGATTAACATGAGGAGCCCTCATAACGTGAAAGAAGTACAGAGATTGACAGGATGCCTGGCAGCGTTAAGTAGGTTCTTATCGAAGGGTGCGGAGAAGCATCTACCCTTCTTATATGTACTTTGCAAAGCCAAAAAGTTTGAATGGACAGAAAGTTGTGAGAAAACCTTCATAGCTTTAAGGAACACCTTAAAACCCTGCCTACATTAATGAAACCGGAGAAAGGAGAAGTTTTATTCTTTCATATCTCAGTGTCTACCCTGGCCATTAGTGTTGTACTAGTGAAGGAGAAAGAAAGGAAGCAACACCCTATATACTTCCTTAGCAGAGCCCTGCAGGGTCCAGAAACGAGGTATACCGAGATAGAACGACTGATCTTAGCACTGGTCCATACTGCTTTAAGATTGAGGCCCTATTTCCAAGGTCATCCTATATTCGTGCTCACCAATTATCTGATAAAAAAATACTCCTAAAACCTAAAGCTTCAGGGAGAATGATGAAATGGATTGTGAAACTGGGGGAACATGATATACACTATTATCCTAGGGTTGCAATTAAAGGGAAATCCTTAGCGAATTTCATTGTGGAAACCACGGATCCCATCGAAGATGTCTATACAACTGAAGAGAAAGAAGTATGGAAGCCATTTGTAGATGGATCATCTCACTCGGGGGGAGTGGGGTCGGTGTACTTCTCACTAGCTCCGATGGTTCTGATTACCCTTACACCTTACATTTCAAGTTCAGAGCCACAAACAACAAAGCAGAGTATGAAGCTCTGATCACTAGTCTTTGATTAGCCAAAGAAATGAGGGTAAAAGATGTTGAAATATTCAGTGACTCACAAGTTGTGGTCAATCAGGTGAATGGAGAATATGAAGCCTTAAGAATTTAGTATACAACACTATTTGGAGGTAGGGAAACCTTTATTAAAATGCTTTTAATCATACACTCTTTCACAAGTACCAAGGGAGAAAAATCACAAGGCATCTGCCCTGAGAAAATTAGCCTCTTCTGATTTGGGTGAATTGGCGCAGAACAAGTAAAGTTTGAAACTATGTATCAACGAAGCTTCAAAGAGATCACTGTGATGGCAGTTTTCGAAGGAGAAATGTGAATGACCCCCATCATTCTATACCTCCAGGATGGATTACTCCTACAAGACCTCATTGAAGCCCGAAAAGTTCAACTCAAGGCACCAAAGTATGTTATACAGGATGGAACCTTGCATTAAAGGGGGTATCTACAACCCTTACTTCGATGTATCACTCCTACCGATGCACAGTACTTGATGCAAGAAGTCCAAGAAGGAATCTACGGTAGTCACCTAGGAGCCTGATCAGTAGCAAGGAGAATGATTCGAGCCGGATACTATTGGCCAACCATGTTCAAATATGCCAACAGATATATCTAGGCTTGCAACTAGTGCTAGAAGCATGCGCCTATAACCCATGTCCCCCAGATGGAAATGATCAACATATACAGTTCTTAGCCATTCATTAAATGGGGAATAGAATTGGTAGGACCTTTTCCAGAAGCGCCTAGAAAGTTCAAGTACCTGATAGTGGCGGTTGATTATTTTACTAAGTGGGTCAAAGCAGAGCCATTGGCAAACATCAAGGGGAAATTTTCCATTTTATTTTGCTAGAAGAACATTGTCTGTCGCTTTGCCATACCAAAATCGTTCATTACAGACAATGGGAACCATTTCGCTAATGATCCCTTCAAATGCTCGTGTGAGGAGTTCAATGCAACTAAAAGTCACATTATTATATCACCCTCAGGCGAACAGGCAGGTCCAAGTCACTAACCAAACCCTGGTCAGCGGGATCCGAAAAAGACTGGAAGGAGCAAAAGGAAACTGGGTCAACGAACCCAATTTATTGTGGTCTTATCAAACAATGGAGTCTTCCTCCATAGGAGATACACCATATGGGATAGTGTACGGCTCGGAGGTTGTGATACGCGCAAAAATTGATATGCCCAGCCCCAGATGATAATGGCCAGTGATGCTAGCAATAAGGACAACCGGTTGCCTCGACTTGGATCTAATAGAATAAATATGAACCACAACATCCATTCGTTAAGCCAAAGTCAAGGAAAGGGTAAAGTGATATCATGATCGAAACAAGCAGGAACCAGAAGGGAAACTGGGCCCTAACTAGGAAAGATCTTATAGAGTGATCAAAGCTCACCCAGGGGGGATTTACACCTTAAGTTACATGAATGGCGACCACATTCCTAAGCGATGGAACATAGTTAACCTTCGACAGTATCACCAGCTGTAAGAAGGGTTGGCCTTAGGCTTGTGCAGTTGAGGAATAACTGATCTCACTATGTAATTATTCTCAGAGTTGTATGCTCTTCACAACAAGTGGTTGACTTAATGAAAGTTTTAATGTTTCCTCCAAATTACAGTGCCAAGTAATTCTCGCTCTCAAACGATTGAAACATCGCTTTTAAGCATCCAAGTAATTCTAGCTCTCAAGCGATTGAAACATCGCTTTTAAGCGTCCAAGTAATTCTCGCTCTCAAGCGATCAAAACATCACTTTTAAGCGTCCAAGTAATTCTGGCTCTTAAGTGATCAAAACATCACTTTTAAGCGTCCAAGTAATTCTCTCTCAAGTGATCGAAACATCACTTTTAAGTGTCCAAGTAATTCTCGCTCTCAAGTGATTGAAATATCGCTTTTAAGTGTACAAGTAATTCTCGCTCTTAACCAATCAAAACATTGCTTTTAAGCATCCAAGTAATTCTTGCTCTCAAGCGATCAAAATATTGCTTTTAAGCGCCCATGTAATTCTCGCTCTCAATCAATTGAAATCTCGCTTCTAAGTGTCCAAGTAAGTCTCGCTCTCGAGCGGTCAAAATCTTGCTTCTAAGAATCCAAGTAATTTTTGCTCTCAAGTGATCAAAATTTTTGTTTTAAGCGTCGAAGGAATTCTTGCTCATCAGTCATTGAAAGCTTGCTCTTAAGCATCAATGTGATTCTCGTTTTTCAGCGATCAAATGATCACTCTAAGCGTTAAATGATCTTTGCTTTTCATCAATTAAAAGTTCATTTTAAACGTTAAAAATCATCTACTCACTTCCTCAATGGTTAAATTTTCACTATTAAGCAATCTAAAATTAATATCCAAAGGGTGTATCTAATTATTGGATAATAGAATGATTCGAGGTTCAAACGAATAGAACGTATCTTGTCCAAGTCAATTTACTTAGTACTTTTTCTTGGAATGAAAAAATCAGTAACATAATCAAATAATTCATTTCCAAGCAATAAAAACATATAATCTACCTTATTAGAGTATGCTCTTTTTTTCCTTTTTTCTCTTTTTTTTTAATGAGAACACCCGAGGGTGGGGGAGAATATATTAGAGGTTCCCCAAGCCTACTTCCAAGGTAATAGGATATACATAGAGTGCAGTTTGCTCCTAATGAGTGGTGAAGCAACATAGTTGCCTCCAAAAGTCCTACCAAATCTATAACTAGTATTTGTGAAACAGCTATCCAAAAGGAACAGGATAGATGACGAGGTTGCGATCCAAGTGAGAGAATCTCCACCCCTTGTGTTAATTCTCTCCTTTGGCCAGACAACTTCAATCACAAAATATAATAGCCTAAACTAAAGAGATTTAGAACCAGAAGTTAGCTTAATGTCTGAAACTGAGTAACAGTTGGGGAGTACTGATTATCAACTCCTGACATGAAAATGAGCAAAAATCTTGAGTTGAGGGAGTCCATGAGAGTGTTACTGTATTGAGTATAAGAGCCAAAATCTCATCACCCTCAAGAGTTGAAGAAGAAGAGCCATCAGCTAGAAATTTCATGCGGTTTTCCGTTGGAGAAGATCAGTAGCCACAGACCGCATCAGTGGATACATCAGTGAATGCTTCATCAGTTATCCAAAAAGTAGGATATCAAATTGATCAAGAGACTAGGTGCAGTATCTCTGAGCCATCTAGAGCATAGCAATGGTTGATTGATAGTAGCCTTCGGGGCAGTGTATAAACCTGCATGAAAAAAATTTTGATTAGCAGTATCAATCCTTAGCCGAAACATGTTCATGTATTCTAATTTGCGGAGTATGAATCCTGTCTAAGGAAATCAGACCCTTGATGTGCTGAGGGATATTGTGGAGGTTAAGGTTCTGGTTATGGCTAGAATGATGTTTAGCAATTGCATTAGCCACAGAATTACCTTCTCTAAAAACATGTTTAAGATGAGCACAACCTAATAGAGCCTTCACTTTGAAAGCCAGATCAAAAAGATTCCAATGTGCAGAGTAGGGATCATTAATCATTTGTACAGCCAGGTTGCAGTCTGTTTCAAGTATGCAATTTTGATCTAAACCAAGAAAATTATGGCAAGCAAATAGAACTGCCTTAATTTCAGCCTCCAGTGGTGAAGCAGCAGAAATATGTTCAGAACCAATTTTAATCGGTACACCCGAACTATCCCTAGCTATCATACCAGCTACTGCCTTGTTCGGAAACCATGACGCATCTATATTAATTTTAACAGATCCAAACAGAGGCCTTTCCCAATAGACAGAGGTTATATTCGGCTTCGGGGGTGGTCTAATGAAAGGGATCAGATGCCTGAGAGGAGATGCAATATCAGAATGGGAGAAATATATCCGAGGAGTAGCAAATAAAGTCAGTTTGATTAGTTCCTGCACTTCATTACTAATTAGGTCAGAGGAGAAAGGCTTATTATCAAATAGAAACCTGTTTCTCGCTTTCCAAAGAGTCCAACATATGAGAGATGGAAGGATTTTACAGATGAAGTGATTCCATTTAGATAAATCATGGCTATTCCAGAAGATAAAAAAATCTTTCAGCAATGGAGTGTTGAGTATCTAGATGAAACTGAACTATAGAAGCCATGTTATTCCAGACAGCCTGAGCAATAGGACACAATATAAAAAAATGCTAAATTGAATCTGTCTTACAACAAGCAGGACACTTGGAAGCTAGACTAAATCCACAAGTAATAAGCACATCATCAAAAAGGAGAAAGGATTGCAACAATTTCCAGGTAAAAATTGAGATCTTCTTCTATAAAGCATTATTCCATATAAATTTACAAGCAGGGAAATTACCTGCTCCATGAGTTAGAGCCTTGTATGTTGACTTAGATGAGAAATTACCTGAGACTTCAGCTTTCCATACCAATCTATCCTCCCTCTCTATAGTAAGCTCAGATTCCTGAAGAAAAGAGCGAGTATCATGTTCCAGAAAAGCGCTAATCTGAGTTAAAATAGTAGATTTATTCCTAATGAAATCTGCCACCGACAAATAAGGCATAGCAGAAACTATATGCACAGGGATGTAGTTAAGCAGGGGACCCCTAGGACACCAATTAGCAGACCAGAAACTGCAGGTACCTTTTCCATGAATAATAAAAGAGTTATTTTCCGCAAAGAAGTTAATTGAATGGATTCTTTTCCACGTAACTGATTTCCTATGAGATAAAGGAAGAGACCATATCAATTTAGACCATAGAGTAATGCCTAGTTGGCTCTTCCACCAAAGTTTAGCAGAACAAGTACAATAATGGCTTTAATAGATCTAAAACCAAGTCCATTTATATCAGTTGAAATAGAGATGTCAGACCATCTTTTCCAAATTCTGTTTTTTTCCATCTGATTCTCCCCAAAAAAACCTTGCTAATCTTTTCTCAAATGTTCGAATTATTATTTTGGGGGGATTAGTAACCGCCCATAAATGCTGAGGCAGAGAATATAAGCAATGTTAATTAGGATCATCTTGCCCCCTGCACTAAGCCACTTATTCTTCCAGCTTTGCAACTTATTATCCAGGTTTGGCATCAATGGTTAGAAGTATCTTTTAAGTGTTCTACCCTGGAATATGGGACAGCCAAGGTATTTAAATGGAA
Source organism: Rubia yunnanensis (assembly GCA_037428765.1). Taxonomy (NCBI): domain Eukaryota; kingdom Viridiplantae; phylum Streptophyta; class Magnoliopsida; order Gentianales; family Rubiaceae; genus Rubia; species Rubia yunnanensis. Next base: position 64,553,624 of record CM075065.1, read on the forward strand.
AGGTGCCTTTTTCATTTTTAGAATAGCCTTAACCTGATTAATATTTAAATTCGAGGCCCTTTTACTCAGATAAAAATCAGATTTATCAAAATTGAACTTCTGCCCGAGGTAACTTCAAAGATATCTAAGAAGGCTTTGATTCTAATAAGATTAGACTTGGATGCTTGCATAAAGATAATCGTATCATCCGCATACATTAGATGGGATACTGCAGGAATTGAAGCAGGTAGTTGAAAACGAGAGAGACTATTATTAGAGAATATAAACGATAGACTCCTAGAAAAAGCTTCAGAGAAAATATTAAAAAGAAAAGGAGAGAGTGGATCACCTTGTTTAATACCTCTAGTAGCTTTAAAAAAACCTACTGGATTTCCATTAACAAGAACTGAGAAGTAAGCCTGAGGGAGATTACTCATAACAGCAGTTAAAAAATTCCCATTGAATCCAAATCTTATTAGTATCTTCCTAAGAAACTCCCAGTTTACTCTATCAAATGCTTTCATTAGGTCTAATTTCAGTATACAGTTAGGAGATCTGTTCTTTTTATCCAAAAACCTGATCATTTCCTGTAAATACAAAATGTTATCATAAATCTTTCTTTTCTTCATGAAAGAAGATTGGTTTGGAGAGATCAGGTTATCCATATAAGGTCTCAACCTTTCCATTAAAACCTTAGAGCAGATTTTATTTAGGACATTTGATAAGCTAATAGGCCTATAATCCCCAAAAGAACATGGTGTGGCTTTTTCGGAATTAGGGTAATCCAAGTGCTGGATATTCCTTTTGGGATTTCCGATCCTGAGATAAAATCATTAAAATCCTCCATTAGATCTTGTTTAATAATAGACCAGCATTTACTATAGAATTTATCTGTGAAACCATCTGGCCCTGGACTGCTATTATTATTTAAACCTTTAATCACTGCTTCTAACTCAGATTCTGAGCAGCTAAAGCTTGATTATCCATATCATTAATAATTGTGGGGATTTAACTAAGGAAGTGAGAGCAGTAGGTATCCACTGTAGTATGATTAGGCTCAGTTAACAAACCTGAAAAATAAGCAATTGCTTCCTTCTGAATGTCTGTTTGTGTATTTAACCAATGACCTGCCTGATTTTTAATTTTGCTGATTTGCAACTTACAATTCTTTTCCTGCACTACCTTATGGTAAAATTGAGTGTTATTGTCCCCCAACTTATGCCATTTTAGTCTCGCCTTCTGCTTCCAGAACTTATCTTTCTCCTTTAAAGCATGAAGAAGTAAGGCTTTTTTCTGATTTAGTTTAACACGTTCAGACAATGTTGGATTCATGTCAAAAACAAGTTCCTGGATTCTTAAAGCCTCCTCAGCTAATATTACATTTGAAAAAATATTGCCAAAGCACTCTCTATTCCAGGTTTTTATCACTTTCTTAAGCCTAATCAATTTTAAGTAGAATCTGATCATGCCTTTCTCAGCAACTGGTTTTCCCCAATTTTCCTGAATTAAACCTAGAAATTCAGACCTTTGGAACCATGCATTAATAAATCTAAAAGGCTTTGGGTGAGAAGGTAATAAGTTGGACAGTTGGAGGAGGAGAGGTGAGTGATCAGAAGTTTACCTATTAAGAATCTGAATTGAGGAAGAAGGGAATTTAGAGCTCTATGAAAGGGTACAAAGGCCCCTATCTAGTCTTTTGGAGGTGGGGTTCCTCAGCCTAGAATTACACCAAGTAAAAAGATTACCCACTGTATTAATTTCTTGTATTCCTTTGGTGTTAATCCAGGTGTTAAAATCTCTAATACTTCCTAGGGCGGGAGAGGATGGTCCTCTATATTCAGACACAGAAGTAATTGTATTAAAATCTCCTATAAATATAGTATCACCCTTTGAAATCAGCTGCAGATCATTCCATAGAGCCTTTCTACCTTCCCTATTTCTTAATGCATAAATGAAGACAGCTTCCATACTAAGATTTAAGGATTGATGGGATACGTTAACATGCATAAACTGCTCATGAGAAGAAAGGAGTGAAACAGATAGGAGATTAGACCACAGTAGCCAAATTTTCCCATTTGGAAGGTACAAATTATGTGAGAAATTAAGTGCATTCATATATAATTGAATTTTTGTATTATCATGCATAGGTTCAATTATGCATAACAGCTGGATTTTCTTAAGTTTAAGTAAATTAATCAATCTAAGCATTGATGTTTCCATACCTCGTAGATTCCAAACCAAAAAATTAACATTGACTGTAGATGTCATAGTTCACCTGATTTGTTACTTTTTGTAGCCGATCTAAGTAACATCTTATTCAGTTGACTAAGGTAGGTAATCTTTTTCCTTTTGGCCTTACCTTGGTGATGATACTTACCTGAGGGCTCCAAGACAGGAGATGCATTGATATTGTGTTGATCAGTAGTGTTCGGATCCTCAGAAGCTGGCTCACTAATTCCATCTTGACCATGCAGGCAGTTATCGTCTTCCTGTAAAACAGAGAATCTATTTGACATCTTTCCATCAAGGGAAAGTTTAGGGTTGTTAATAGAGCCCTTTAGTGGTAACCGTAGTAAACCAATCTGAATATCATCTTTAGCATAAGTCATCAATGCAGGTTTGGATGTTTTAGTTTCCTTCAGTAACCTAGAAATGGAATTATCTGAGCTCTCCAAAGATCGATTTCCTAGTGACAGGGATTTACCATTATGAGGAGCTCTGTGAGCCTCAAATGGGGAATTGTAGTGAACATTAAGGTCAGAATACCTAATAGCCTTATCTGAGACAGAGGTAGAAGGATCATTAAGGGTATCAGTGATCAAAGGTGGTATATCAAATTTTTTGCCAGTTGCCTGCCACTGGGGGTGAGGTTGAATCAGAGCTATGTTAGTATCCTCTATTCTGTCATTAGTAGACTGAGAAATAGCTCTACATTGGACCAAGGAGTGTTCTAGTTTAGCACAGTGGTCGCAATAAAGAGGAATATCCTCGAACTCAATTAGATACTTCCTATTATTCAAAACTGATCCAAGCCTGATATGATGACACAAAGGTTTTTGTAGATCTATTTCAACACAGAATTTGATTGCAGAGGGCCTAGTAAGCATTTCAGTAGCTAGATCATTTTTGATAAAATTGCCTATACTATTGCCAATAGCCTCAATGGAAGCAGAATTATCATAGTATAAAGGCACTTCCCTAATTGTACACCAAATGGGAACGATAGGAGATTCTTTTTGTGTTGAAAACTCAGGAGTCCACTTGAGCATCTTTAGGAGAATGCCATTGAAATTCCATATGTCTTTCATCCAACATCTCTGGTAGTCGTTAACCTGCTCAAATCTGATTAGCACATGTTTATAAACCAGAGAGCCTAACTGATACTTACCTTCAAAACCAATTGTTCTAAGAGCTAACTCTATCTGCTCCATAGAGAACCTTCCTTTGGTAAACTTACCGACCAGAGCGTTAGAATAGTGAGCCGACAGTGTTGCAATTTGGTCATTGGAATATAGGCAGGCGGGATCTCCCAAATGAGTTGATTTTGGAATAAGCTCTGAGTTATTAGGTAGCTGTTTCGAAAGAGGGGGGATTTATTTTGAAGTACTGCTGCAAAGGATTTTGGGGGAGGTGGTTGATTAACAGGTTTTGCCGCCATATCGGCCGGCGAACTAAATTCAGCCGATTGTACAGAGGATAACCGGCCAGGCGCCGTTACCGGCAATTTTTAGAAGAAAAAGCCAACGGATAACCAGGGAAATCACACACAGTATCGCACTGAAAATCGCACACATGAACAGTATTAAATTCGAACAAGTCCCAAAGCTTTCAAGTTCCAGGAATATTAGAGTATGCTCGAAAAGCAACTAATTGCCTAAAAAGTTGTACCAATAATAATTTTATTGCGATATAACATATAGCACATGCTTATTCAGACCATTGAATGTTCTCTGGCTTCACCCCTGTGGCAATCATAAACAGGCGATCAACTTCGCTCTCTGAGGCCTCAGGGATAGGATTAGCACGATGCCTTTGATGAGGCATCAAATCCCCAGAAGGTGATGGTTCTCTTACCACATCACTCTTGACGACTACGGGCGCCTACCCATCAACATCAAAAATCCTTGTAGGAATCTCTTCAATGGGCTCGACTGATAACATTTGAGTAGAAAAACCAATAGGAGGAGTTCTATCCTGAGAATGGGAGTTGTTTTGAGTTTTCTATTTTGCCAAAGTACTTCCCTTCGATTGGTTTCTCTTCCTAGAAATCCTTCAAGAGCATTTACCCTTCGGGAGGAACCCCCGATGAGGGACCCATATTAGAAGGACCTACTCCTTGGAAGTGGCCATTATTTTTTTACCGAAGGCGCTCTTTCCAATTGCAGATGGCATCAAACTCAACATAATAGTCCAGATCTCTATCTAAACCCTTTTGAAGCATATCCATCTTGGTGTCATTAAAAAACTTATAAATATCACCTAAAGGGCCCATATCGAGGACACCATATAACAACCCATGTGCTCAAAGGCTATCAGAATAAAGCTGGATAGTATCATCATGGGCTAACACCTGATTCAAAGGCTCAGTGTTCTCACTTACAATTTTGCTGCAAAACTGCTGATTATCTTCAATGACCCCTTGCAGCCTAGAAACTTCTTTGACTAAAGCATCATTTCATTTGCCAACCTTGTTGATCTGGGATTCAAGCTCCTTAACTTCATCCTGATAATGCCTACTATCATCCCAATGATTCAAAGTACGATATAACCTAGCATATGTAAGACATATATGTAAACTAGGATATTCGTTCATCATCTCTCATAATGTATACTGATGTCTGAGCTCGTTAGCGCTGCATGATTTGTCTACTATGGAAAGAGCAACAGCCAACCGACCGGTCGGAGAGTCGCCCTTCATTTTGTTAAAAATCTCTCTTAACGAATGATGTTTTCCATCTTTCCATAATTACATCTCTTTATTAGCCTTGGATAAATCCTCGTTCAATCGAGCCAATCTGGTAAGAGCCTTCGAGAACTCTACCTTAACCGTAGCAAGCTCTCAAGCCAAATTTTCCAGCTCATCTCGCATTATAGCATTCTATGCAGTATAAAGGATTATAGTAAAAAACACTTCATCTAATAAATATCATAAAACACATTCGACTATCCCAAAATGATCAAAACATTCGATTAATATCCATTAAGGATTTCAAAACATGAGTTAATGAAAAGCAGGATTAGAGCTCATACATCTCTAGCCTCTTACCCTATGCTATGCTCAGCCCATCCTTCCCAGCTATGCCATGGTCAATCTCGGAGTCCTCTAGGTTATGATTCGAAGCTTGAGCACTAGACTTGGGGGTATCCTCCGGAACGATCAGATCACGAAGATCAAAGACAGAGAGAAACTTCTTCCCCCTCTTGATGATGTTAAGGATTCGAGACTTGAGGCCACCCGGACTAGACATCTTACCCCAACCAACCTTCATCTTCTCCTTGGCATCAGGGTCACTGCGAGTTTTGAGAGCCACAACTCACTCAATAGTGAGAAAGTCAGCAACCTGGCTATAAATATCGGTTCAACCCCATGCTTTCCCAGTGCCTAAAAAATAAAAGAAGGCATCATACATGCCCTTCGACCCCATCAGTTTGTCAATGAAGGTCGTTAAAAGAGCGTGCTGAGCCTCCGGGGTACACTTCCTCGCCAGACAATTTTCCCTTTCTTTTAACTTCTTCAGATCATCCTTCAAGTCTTCTAATTCCTTCTGCAACTTGGCACGCTCATCTTTCCGAACAACCTCAGCGACGACTTTGACAATTCATTGCAGGAGGGGAAAGACCTGGTCGGCAAAGACACCGGTAGACTATAAGGTCGATCGAACAACCGCCACCACCTAAGCCAAAATGACACAACAAAGATATCAGAGGGAGACAGAATAAAATTATTACATTATATATAATAATATAACATATATATAAGGAAAAGATAACTTACCGAAGGTTTGATACCTAGGTCCCCAAGATAGTCTCAACATTATAGTAGAGGTTGGCAACATCAACCTCATCTCCACCAGCTTTGTGAGAAGATCCAGCCTCCTCAAACATGGGTTTCTTCTTGGGCTTCTCATAAGCAGGAGGTTTTTCCTGGGACCCCACCCGAGCCTGAGCTGGAGTATGCTACCTGAGTGGCACCCTAGTCTCAAAATTGCCCTCATGCTCGAGGGCGTTCACAAAGTTCTACACCTTGCTCACTATGCTAAAAAGAAAAGAGGCAAGTTACAAACCATAGCAAAAGAGAAGCAAACCTCTAAAATAACAAAAGAAGGCATCCTATAGACCTTCTCTAGAGTCTGAAGAGGATATCTCCTCGATAATTATTCCTCGCGAAGGGTCTATCCTTCGAAGAGGTCTTGGACAAGGCGGTTTACCATCTCCCATTTTTCCTCTTATTCAAGTCAGCAAAACCCTCTGGGATAACCTCTTTGAATACCCAACAATTAGCCAAAGCATAAATACTCTCATAAACCCACTCCATCCAAACGAAAGGTTTAGCGACCTTAGCGGCGCAGGGTGATAGGTGTTAGTATCTAAGGGCTCTGGTCCTCGAAAACGCTTACGTCCTTGAAAATTTTCTTGGGAATGACATATTTTTCCCCTCTTATTTTGACTAAAGCATCAGGATTCCATTATGGGGTCTGATAGACTTCTAAAAAATCAAAAGATGGAGCTTTATTCCATCACCCAGAATTATTGAAGGGGGTATGATAAACCTTCGACCAAAAAGCCTCTTGCTTAAGGTGAAGGTACCCTTTACATCTCGATTACTAATTAAAAGGTATATAGATAGAAAAAGCTCATAACAAGGATCAACATCTTCTTCCTTACATCGAACCAGGAAGGTCATTATTATTACTATCACATTAGGGTGAAGTTGGGATAAACTCACGTTGAATTCCTCCATTAGGCTCGATAATAAGGAGGGGAAAGGAAAACTAATTCCTAATCTAATATGTTTACTATAGGTCATAACCCTCACAAAGGGTAAAGAAGCGTACTCATCTACTTTGAGAGGCTTCAGTTAGGCGTTCATGAATCTACCCCCTCGCTATCTCTCTAGAGATTTGCAGGGGAAGAAGATGGAGAAATCACAGGGGTAGCGCTAGGATCCATGGAGACTTACTTGTCAACGGGAAAGATGAAAGGTTGGAGCTTTAGGGCTGGAGAAGAGCAAAGATTGGAATTTCTTGAAGAGAATCTACAAGCTAAAGAGCGAGACTGAAAGAACAAAAAGAGCTTCTACAATTTGGGGGTATATATAGGTGGATGAGAGAGAGAGAGAAAGGCGTGGGATAATCAATACATAAAAAGGCGAGCATACTGAAAGGTGCAAAAAGGTGAAAAACCTATTAAATAGCCATCAGCACGCGCTCTCCCTCCATTAATATTCCCTTCACGCGCTTTTCTTGGAAATCCCAAAGGTCAGAATGTCTAAGAAAAATCCATGTGCTCTTCCACAAACCCAACAAGAAAATTAACTTTGAAGATCCCTCACCTCATAGTCGACCGTGATCTGCAGTGAGAATAGACATAACCTCTAATGAACCGGAGCTCGAAGGCTAAATCCCGACAGCTAAAACCAACCTTCAATGACTATAAGTCGAAGGATGATCCCCGGTGATTAAGAAAAACCTTTGATGACCAACCTTTGATGATAAGAGTCTTTGAAGGTCGGACGATCACTTGGTTTTTTCTGGGGGATTTTGATAACATATTAGGGTAAAACCCTGATTGGGTTGGCAGCTCTATCACTTAGAAAGAGATCCTATGATCCAAGTAATACACAAATAAGCTTGGTATTAGGCCAGACACTAGAACACAAAGGAAACTAGGTCATAGACCAAAGGATGTTAGGGTTTAGGAATAGTATAATTAGAGAGTTATGTCTTCTATTTTTGGTAACACTATCTTTGCCTACTTTTACTCTCCACAAAATTGCTGACTAGACTGTTGGAGAATCTCCCCCCAGATTTCCCGATGTCTATTTTTTTTGTAGGACACAGGCTACGTTGGATCGGATTCGGGTCAGGTTGTGAACGAATGTCACTATACGCGTCACATGGCTCATCAAAACACTATTTATCAGCTAAATTTTCCCAGCATAAGACAAACGCTTTGTGTTCCAACCCATTGTCCCACCTCTGATCTTATCAGTTATTATCTCACAATCTTCCCTACTCCATTTGACAGAAGATATGGGCAGTCATAAATATTTCATGGGGAAATTACCCTTAGTTATATTCAGGGCTGAGGTTAGCATGTCTTTCTCTGTTTCATCCATCTTCAAAAAGATCTTCGATTTTTCTTCTTTGATTGCCAATCATGTCACCCCTTTAAATCTTTCCAGAACCTCCTTCACTCCTTCCAGTTATTTTTTTTTTGCACCACAAAACAAAAGAAGACCATCTGCAAATAGAAGCGTGTGAACTCCAACTTTCTTGCATTTATGATGATAGTCAATACTCCCTTTCTTCAATTCCATCTTCATAATCCAGTGAAATATTCCATGCTTATTACTAACAACATAGGTGAAATTGGGTTGCTTTGTTTGACCCCTCTTTTGGCTTCAAACGACTCTGTGTATCTTTCATTATAAGACAAGCAAAATTCTGATTGCACTGTAATTTTCTGTATCCATTCCACCCAAATATCAGGAAATGTTAAAAGCTAGCTAATCCACCAAGAATCTTCAATTAATAGTGTCAAAGGCTTTACTTATATCGATTTGAGCTACACAACTTGATCCCATTGTCTCTACATTATACCTGTTCAAAATCCCTTGAGCTAAAAGCATGTTATGTGCAATGTATATTCCCTTCACAAACGCACTTTGGTTATCATTAATTAACACTGGAAAATTTTCACTAATTCTTGCACTCAATATTTTAGTAATTACTTTATACAGGATAGAACAACATGCTATTGGGCGAAAGTCAGCTGGTACCTGGGGATTTTCTTTTTTCGGTATCAATGTTAATACAGCATTTCTGAGCACACCTGGAATTTGATCTCCTTTAAAGAACCCATATATTGCATGCATGTCTTCTCCAATTATATCCCAAGCCTCTCTGAAGAAATGGCTTGAATATCCATCTTTGCCTGGGCTTTTTATCTTTGTTTGTCCCTTTCATTTTCTCATCTTTACTCACCTATTTAATCAAAGCAACTTGTTGATCCAGACTTAACACATTCCCATACTTTATAGCTTCTTCTCCAATTTTCTCCACACCTTTTTCTATTCCCAGCTGGCCCTTGAAATAGTTTATTAGACTTTTCCCAATTTTCCCCTCATCCAGTTCTATCACTCCCTCAATAATTAGAGCTAGAATTCTGTTATGGTATTGCCTCATCTTCATAGAATCAAAGAACACTTTCGTAGGCCTGTCTCCTTCTAATGCCCATTGTAATTTAGCCTTTTGTTGTAAAAAGCTAAATTCTGCTTCCTTAAGTTTTTCTGCCTCCTATCTTGCTTCATTTTCCTTTTCCTGTAGACTTCTTGAGTTTGGATGTTCATTCAATTTTTCCTGTGCAGTCTCCCATTTCACCATTGCATCCCCAACCTGTTTACAAATGTCATGAAATTTCCTCTTATTCTAAACTTTCTAGGGTTTCTCCAATCTTTTTAAAGCTTCTGCCACCTCTTTTAAGGTTTCGACTGGCTTCATCTTTCAAATCTTCTCCACCATTTCTTTGAACACCTGGGATTTCAGCCACATGTTAAAGAACCTAAAAGGCCTTATTTCTTTCATCCATTTTTTACTGAATCTGACCACGAGGGAAAAATGGTCTGAAGTAATCTCCATTTTAACTTCACATACTAAATATTGAAAGTCCATGAGCCACTGTGTATTAACCAGACTTTTATCAATTTTTCTCAGGATTTTATCACCTCCATTTCTTCTATTGTTCCAAGTGTATTCTGCACCAATTGCTTTCATGTTATCCAACTCCAGTTCTTTTACTACCTCCTTGAGTTTTCCATTTCTTTCTCCGCTATCTGGTTCCCTCCAATCCTATCACCATCATTGAATGGTGTGTTATAGTTTCCGATCAATAATCAAGGCATGTTTCTCATCCCCAAGCTTTTTAAGAACTCCCAAAATTTTCCCCATTTTTTCTCTATATTATATCCATATATCACCGTACAATAAATCTCCCTGTCATCAGTTTTGTTCCTGCATAACAAATCCATCCGCTGTTCTTCAATACTAATCAACTTCACTTCATAAACATCATGCCTCCATATCACCCATATTCTCCCTCATTTCTCTTCACCACTGTTTTTTTTTCAAACTCAAACCCAACCCTATTCTCCTCCATGTTTCTTCTTCTTTTTGTTTTCTAATTTTCGTTTCCAGTAAACCAACCAACCTAGTTTGATATTTCAGAAAAAATCTTCTTATCTCACGGTGTTTGGCTCTTTTATTCAACCCCTAAATATTCCATGTTGCAATGTTATACATCATCTGGTGGTTTCTCTTTCCTTCCTACTATCTCCATGTTCAATCTCCCTTGTTCCATCACTTCAAAACTATTACTACATCTAGCTTCATTAGACCTTTTTTCAGTTCTTTCCTCCATCTCAGTTTTACCAGTTTCTACCCTCATTTTCACTAGAACATACACATGTGATTCTTTTTCTTTTTTCACATCCCCTCCTTCTTTCTAAATTTCTCCATTTGATGGCCATACATTTTGTATCAAGTACACATTACTAGACTCCATTTAAACTCAACTTTTTGTTGTACTATAACCTGCTTCTCATTTACAAACTGGACTTTATCAGGTATACTTTCTCTAATTTTAACTTCTATTTGCAGTCTTGCTGGGAAGTCATCGCCGTACCTCTCAAAGTTAATATTTATAAGCCATAAATGTTTACTATCTACAACTAAGTAGATGGCGGCAAGTCGGGGTCGTCCACAAAGAAGAGGGATCTTCCTAAGCGTTTAGGCACAAAAGGTTGATATTAGGTTAGGAGTAGACATATATACATACATATAAAAGCATGTAAATGGGGGGGTTTGGTTGTTTGGTGGTCCTAAGTTATGAAATTAAAAAGACAAGATAACTAGCAAAGTCAAGTAACTAGGCTAATCATCAAACAAAACAATGAAAAAGGGGTTTAAAACTACAAAGATAAAGCCTTGGGGGCAATTGATATCCACTTCCAAACCTAATGTAGATCATTGAACCATTCACTTATTCTATCACATTCATTACTTGACTTAACATTAACATACTTATCTAGCAAGAATCACAACACATTATGCACAAGAAGTTCTAAGTTCATGTTCATAGATTTTCATGCAAAGGAGCTAAGGAATTCGTCACTTTCCTAACACCCGAACACTTCAATCATAAAAACTCTTCCTATTCTCAAACAACCCATGGCATAAATGAAGTGAAACATAGCATCAAGAATACATAAATGCTAAATAATAAAGGCTTCAAGAACGAGTGAAACAATCTATTCACTACTTCAACTACTTATTGTGAAGATAAATCTTCTATCCTTCTTAGATAGTAGTTTGCAAGAGTGAATTCGACATCTCTTGTCAAACCTCACCAATGACTCCCTTAGGACTAAAAGTATCTCATTGATGGCATTTAGCACGAAGAATCAACAAGCTTGGCAACACTTACAAATACTACACCGTATCTAAACATTTAACCAATTCATGCATTTACACAAAATTAGTCAAGAACGATCGACATTCATAGACTTCTCTCATTTTCTACCTAAAACAAACATGACAACGAGTTCGACATCATCACATTCATCTAGCAATTATCAACACACCAACATCATTTAAGAAGCTCTAACTTATGCTCTTGGATTCCACATTAAAAGATGGGAGAATTAGCTACTTTCTCCCAACCCTAACAAGTAATCATACAAGCAATTCATATACTCAAGCTTCCAACAACATCAATGCAATTAACAATTCACATTCAAAGCTCAATAAATGCACAATAGCAAAAGCACTAAATAGATAGATATGGTTCTTACTACATAGATATGGAAGCTTCAATCCATTGCTTCCAAGATAAAACTAAGCTAGAAAACTAAAAGACATAATTAATCTACAAAAACTAAGAAAAGAAAAGAAGAGAAAACCTAGGGTTTTAAGCCCCAAAAATGCAGGAAGAAGAGAGGCCCAAAAAACTACTGAAGAGGAGAGGATAAGGTGAGTATTTAGAGCACAAAAAACAAGAAGAATTTCAGACCACTCGTCCATCGCGACTCGCGACGTGCTTGCGACGGACATCAATTTCAGCACCATTTCTTCTTTCTCTTTTTTATCCCATATCCTTCTCTTCCCTTCACTTCTTCAATTCTTCAAATCTTCAAAAGCTTAAATACAAGTCTTCAAATCTTCAAATCTTCAAAGGTATTCTTCAAAGTCTTCAAACAAATTACCTTGTCACACAAAATTCTCTAAAAAAGTAATAAAAGCGTAAAAGTCGCTTTTAACCCTCCTTAGAGAATTTCAAGGCAAAATGTCCCATTTAGAGCACGAAAGTGTACAAAAGTGAATCCTAAAAGTCCTAATATAACCTCTCTTTTTTTGCACTAGCTCTATCTAAACAAATAGGCCTACCCAAAGAACTAATAATTTAAAAAAAAAAATTGGTTTCCAGTATGCTAGTGGTAATCCAGGTAATTGAATCAATACAGGAACTAAATCAGGTTCATTTAGATCCAGATCCTTATCCCATTTCTTCACAATTACATGTTTCCCATCAAAGATTATCAACCCTTTCTCAACAATTTCATCACATATCAAGTTGGATGACTGTTTAACCATAAAACACCATGATTTAACTGCCATACCTTTTTCTACCCCCCCCCCCCCCCATAGTCTATGCCGAAATACCTTCATCACCTTGAATGGGGTTGCACACCATCATTTTGCACACCACAAAATTCTCCCAGAGCTTCACCCATTCTTCCACACCCTCCTCCGTTATCACCCCTAAATACATCCCATCAATTTCAATGCCATTGTACCTTCTTACCTCCTTCTGGTTATCTTCAAATAGTGATGGCCATTTTTTTTATTCTTCTTCCTTTATTCTTTCACCCCATGAGAGCCATTTGCCTTCTATAACCCCAACTTTTTTCGTTTCCAGTTCATCAGTTCCTATCAGGTCTTTACTTCTAATAGAACCTGAACTCCCTGAATTTGATCTTTCTTTCCCCTTTTTGCTACTTTCCTCTACCAGATTTTTTTCTGTTTCCTTCAATTTCCCTTTTCCTCCAATTTCAGAAGCCATATTCGTGCTCTTTCTACCTTTTTCTAGATCCCCTTTATTCACCTCTTATTGCTTACCATTTTCCTTCATCTCTTCTCTCTGAACCATTTTCTTCCTTCTCCCCATCTTGTTTCCTGACTTGCCCATGGCTCTGTATAGGTGAACACTAATCAAAATCGAAGATGGGGAAAAAGTACACATAGTAATCGTTCGCACTAGTTAGAGAGAGAAAACTTAGTCTTTCTCTCTATCTTCTATTAGGTTCATGGTTCTAATTGGTGATTTTAACAATGTCCTAACTACTAAGGATGGGATTGGAGGAAATGAGGTGCAAATACAAGAATTGTGGGATTTAGAAAATATGATGAATAAGGTTGGACTGTTTGAATGTGAGAGTAGTGGTGACTACTACACACGGTCTAATAGGTAGGTAGGGGGGTCATATATTCCAGAATAGATAGAGTCATTGATAATGTAAAATAGTTTACAAAGTATTCAGATGCAACTGTAGAAAACCTATAAGCTGGTATTTCTAATCATGCTTTGGTGAAAATCAGTTTAGGAGTGCAGGAGGTAAGGAGGCATAAGCAGTTTAAGCTGTTGAACTGCTTATTGGAGAAATCTGAAGTAATAAATGCCATTGATGAAAAGTGGAGGAAGGAGCATGATGGCAGACCTATGTTTTGCATTTTGGAAGAAGTTGGTGAGGTTGAAAGGGGATTTAAGAGGCTATATTAAACAAAACAGTGGTGCTAAGCAGAAATTGGAGGAAGCAAAAGAGAAATTTCAGAAAGCACAAAAGAGTTAGAAAAAAAAGAATGGACCAAAACCTGATCAGAATAGTAGTGAAGGGAATTGAAGAAGTGAAATACTGGAGTGAAGTTGATGAAAAAATAGCAAAGAAGAATTGGTTAAGGTTGGGAGATGGAAATAATAGTTACTTTCATGCTCTTTTGAAGGGGAAGAACAAAAGGAGAAGAGAAGAATGAAGTAACTCTAACTACTAGTCATACACTCTGCTTGTTCATCAGAATCATCACTGATAGTTACACCAAAAAAGTGAGCACGCTGCTTTTCTATCTGCAAAATATTTTAATTAAAGAAGAAAGAACCACTAGAACGGAGCAATGATTGAAGAAGAAAGAACCACAGGAACGAGGGAATTCGTAACAACACCACCCAATCACTGAAACTCCGTCTTCTTCCTATATAACCGTACATGTAGAATATTGGTTCAATCAAAATGGCACAAAAAAACATTTATTTGGGCACAGATTTCTTTGATAAAAATTACTGATGATTTTACCTCTGGTAGATTTTGGAGAGGAGCTCAAAGTTTGACCAGCGTTTGTTCCAGACTAAGGCTTGGTCGAGGTAGCAATCACTGTTGAGGACATCAATGATGGTGCAATTCACGCGTATATCTAAACCTAGAAGGAGGCCGACATCAGCGCCAATTGCTGCAATGGAGAAGCCGATGCTGGCACCGAGGTAGAGGCCCACATTGGCGGTGGTGGTGGTTTTGCTAACTCCGCCCTTGCAAAGGGTTATGATGATGATGCATTGGAAAATTGAGGTATGTTCACTGGCATAGAGAAAATGGAACAAAACAAACAGTCGAGGAGGTGATCGAAGGGAGAAGGGAACAGTTTACTTTTATTGGCGACACGAAGAGAGAGAGAGAGAGGTGAGTGAATAGAAAGTTTACTAATTAATTAATCAAATTAATTAAATTAAAGAATGTGTGATATCATATGAAGGTCCGGGATTTGGAGTAAAATTTGATGTAAAAATAAGGGTGTGTATTGAACCCTTGTTTGTTGCACTATGTGCAACTTGAACCCAGATTTGTCCTGCCTATAATGAAAATCCTTTACGTAAAATTGCAGCTAGACTATGCTTTTTCTCTATCTTTTCCTCCTTGCTCAGTAGCCGTTTAAATCCAAATTATTTTGTAGGTTTTTTTCCTTCCTTTCTGAAGCAAGACGCTCTTCAAATGTACACCCCACCCCATATATAGTTGTCCTGAAGCAGCGTGCAAAAAAATACCTTCTAATTGTAAGAAAAAGGTGGATGTGCTCATACAAACATTGTGTGCCGCAAACACCGAGGGGGAAAGTGACTGAATAAATTTGGAATAAAAATTCAATGAGAGAAGGAAAAAAATTGCAAATTGCATATCAATATGATTGGTATTGATTAAAATATATATATATATATATATATATATATGACAAACTATTAAATGAATTAATGCACGAAAACAGCCAAAAGAGCATCAAGCATGCTAAATTTCTCTTGTTACCTACATTACACCTTAAAGCAAATATGCATTACAATTACTCAATAAAAAATAAGAGAATACTTGAAGGGTATTCAAGGGTGTGTGCATTACAACGAATGAAGCAACACTGAATCAAGAAACACTGCCACCCTTCTTTCATACAGCACAAGAAAATAGAATCAGTCAACCATCACTTAATTATATGAACACTTATTAAGAAACCAAAGTTAGATCCTGGCAAACTATGCAAAAAACATCATAGCAACATGATCATCAAATCCTCCCATTACGACTACTGTAACTCAAAGGCGAATCGTCCCAAATAGTAATCTACATGCAACAATTACAAGAAAACAAAATTACAATGACAGTCAGGGTCATGTTTAAAACATAGCAACAAACAATTCGTTGCCAAGGTTGAAGCATTCATATCCATCGAACATTAAAAGCTAATAAAATCCATCGATGGAGATGGCAACCGACAAAAACCGAGGCAATTTCAGAAAATTACACATAATTCAAGACACACGCACACAGAGAAAAGAAACGGAAAAAAGGTCTTTTGACCTTAATAACATTGAAGCATTCAAACACCTCGAACATTAAAAACAGTGAAATCAATAATAATTATACATAATCCAAGGCTCATGTACACAACATACACACTTACACTTGCATACAAAGCAAAAGCCATGAAGGGATAATTCAAAGGTAAGTTTACATAGCATTTAAAGGTCATAGATGTCTAATATAAAAGAAAATTGCAAGAAAATGTTTCCAAATGCTTGGATAGCTTCAGCTGCGACAACTATGTTCACAGATCATATAACTACTATTAACTGAACTGTACAACCACTTGTTTGAGCTAAAATACCACCACAACAATCCTGGGTCTTTATTCAGGCAGAAAATATATTGCGGCAGTAACTCTGTTTAGGTTCATAACAATGCAGACATTAGGTTGTAAATATTGCAAAAAGAGCTCAATTGGTGGTTAGATTACAAGCCAAGTTCAATTTTTAACATTAGCCAAATCACTAATGCAAACTATCATCTTCGCCATTGAAAAGAATCTAAAAAAGCTAAACGAGTACTCAAATTCTTAACTATAAGGGCAGCACAACTGATAGCCTTTCAAAAAATTGATCATATTTTGGGTAACATTCTTCCTACACCAGTGACATTTCTTCGCTTTCCTCAACAAAGCAACGGTAGGCATAACCTTTACACAGAAGCAAAATTAGAAATATAAGATCACATACAAGAACACTCATTTCCTCTACCCATTACAAAAAATAGCACATACAACACAAACTACCACGTTAATAACAAACAAAAGGCAGGATCAAGAAACTCAACCTAAAGTTTCCTTACAGGCAGTGGCTCGAGAGTTTTGGATCGGAAACTCCTCATCGAATGTGAACTTGAGGCAGAACTCCCTGCAATTTTTTCATCTACACCATTACAAGCATCCGCATAGTCAGAACTCCTATTGGAAATGGCCATTACGCCATAGGGTAACACCAGGGTGGATTGGAGGTCATCATCGCCATCATCACATTCCCGACTCTCCTCCTCCTCCTTCCTAATTGGCAACTACTTTTCTAAGTACTTCATAGCCAATTCCAATCTTATATCCCCTCTTCTGAATTGCACCATCATTACAGCCTTCTCAACAGTCTGACATGTGTATACCGTCAATAGAAATGCACAGTGCAATTGATCATCTATGATTACTCCATCTCGGGGTGTCTAAACACAAGTTCACATCTTTAATCCACAAAAGGTCGACATTTAATCCAGGAACTAAACTAGGTACTTTAAATTTTGAATGAAGTGACCTACAATTAGTTATTCAAAAAATGTATACACAAATATACAAACAAATTAAACACACACACAAGGGGTAGTGTGCTTTAGATCTAAGCATAATACGGAGTCGAGAAAAAAAATGATTACCTATAATTCCATTGAGCAGAAACATAAGGGCCAATCCTGATACACCTAAAATCATAGATCTGCTGCCTGTCAACACCTAAAATCACAGCCAATATTAAAACCTCAAACATATTAAAAACCCATGTAACTGTGTGCATACCTGTGACTTGCATAGAAGGTGGGTGGATTTAGATGAAGTGATTGGAGAAAGCACAGTAAAGCCGCAAACAATGACCTTAGAAGCTAAAATTACCGAATATCGCCTACTGTCCAACGGTTACCGTCAACCGGAACAATTTGGCGAGCAGGCAGGACTAACCAGACAGGAGGATTGAAGGCGAGGCCACCTGCTACTGTACCTAAACCGGAAAGGAAAGAAATGGTTCACGCTTTTAGTATAGGTAGTGATGTCAATCCGGGTTATCGTGTCACATTCGTATCGGGTTTGAAACGTGTCGTGTTGAAACATGTCGGGTTGAATCGTGTTGATTTCATTTATCGTATCGGGTTAGAAACGTGTCATGTTGAAACATGTCGGGTTGAATCGTGTTGATTTCATTTATCGTGTCGGGTCGGGTTAGATTTGGTACTTATCGTGTCGGGTTGAAAACGTGTCAGTTTTTTTCTCGGATTGGGTCGTGTCGGGTTGAGTTAATGTCGGGTCGGGTTAGTGTAGGGTTGAGTAAATATCAGGTCGGGTTAGTGTCGTGTAATTTTTATACTCGGATTAGATCGTGTCGGGTCAGAATATTGTCGGGTTGGATTGGATCGGGTTATTGTCGTGTCATTTTTTGTACTGGAGTTTTGTTCGGATCTGATTATGTCAATTATTTTTTATAATGTTTCACATTGAATTTAGATATATTTTGGGTTGGTTCATTTTAGATCGGGTTTTATGTCATCCAATTAAATTTGGGTTGATTTAGGTTATATTTCAATAATACTATTGTTACAACTAGGGGTGAGCATCGGATCATTTTATTCGGTTTTCAACCTATTCGGTTCGGATTATTCGGTTTTTTCCCTTAGAAATTAAGAACCGAATCCGACCCAAACAAGTCAAATAATCCAAACCGAATTCAAAATTTGGTTTCGGTTTAAAACCAAATTCATCCGACCCACAATAAAAAAATTTACCCACAATAATTATGGACCAAAATTTTAAAATAATTACAACTCAATAATTCAAAGCCAAATTATTTATCATTTAAGGCCCAATTGACAATTGCATCTAAAGGCTGATGCTTTGCTATGAAAATGAGTTGGAGTGAGTCTAGTATTTATAATTGCAAGATAGGCTAAGTCTCCTTCCTTTTGCCGATGTGGGACTAAATGTGTAGTAATACTAATGCTTTGCAGCCTTTGCCAATTGCCATTGCCTTGGCTCTAGGGATGGGCATCGGATCGGTTTATTCAGTTTTTGGTCTATTCGATTCGGATTATTCGGTTTTTTCCCCTAAAAATTAAAAACCGAATCCGACCCAAACAAGTTAAATAATCCGAATTATCCGAACCAAATGCAAAATTCGATTTCGGTTTAAAACCGAATTCATCCGAATAAACCGAATTTATTCTAATTTTTATCAAATCAAATTCAATTCAATCAAATTTTTTACCCACAACAATTATAGGCCAAACCAATAATTTAAGGCCAAATAATTTATCACTTGAGGCCCAATTGGCAATTACCGATTGCATCTAAAAGCTGATGCTTGGCTGTGAAAATAAGGAGGAGTGACTCTAGTATTTATAATGGCAAGATAGGCTAAGTCTCCAAGAGTTTTCCGATGTGGGACTAAATGAGTGTAGTGCTTTCACTGCTTTGCCTTGGCTTCCTTCACGGCTTCACTTCACAGCCTTCACCTGCAACATTAATTTCAAAATTTCAACTTAATTACTTTTTTTTGTTGAATTTATTATAAGTCTATCTCTTTAAAGAGGGTATTTCCATAAGTCATGGAAATATTATGGTTTAAAATACAAATTAGAAAAAATGAAGATCAATTTTTTGGGTTGAATGAATCGGGTTATAAACTTTATAACCACTACACGTTGCATAATAAAATTTTAATATTGCAGCTAATATTTTTTACTTTATTATTATAATTAAACTCTGTCTTTCCATAAACCTATGGAATAATGGAAAGACGGTATTTTCCAAGATTTTGCCATTTATTATTACATTATTTAATTTGAGGAGTATTTTGTGACTGGAGATTATTTAATACCGTTTGATCTCAAATCCTTTTTATTATTATACCCTGTTAATTTGACTTATGTTTTTACCATTTCCATACATGATGAATGTGTTTATAATATATTTTATGACTTCTTTCTCTTCTATTTATATAAGTAATTTAAATACATTTAGAGGGTGAAACAAAAATTCCACTATTAAATTAACACAACGTCTTATTTTAGACTGACAAATCATTATATGGGGTTATTTTATAACTGATATAACTAATAAGTTGATTTGATATTTGTTTTTATTTATTGCAACAAATTTCTTATAACTTTTAAAATATACAGTAATGTATAAATAATTATAATTTTCATGCTACCGGAATCATATTGGAGATTGGAGACAGGAGATTACGAATCAGATTGAAATAGGCTCATTTTCATGCTACCGGAAGCATAACCATTACACAACGATCCACATCCTCACTTGTTTATGCTTCTCGGTTGGCTAATCACTGTTTTCATCTCTTCACCAAGTAATTTCTTATGAGTCCATTGTAGTTTGTTAATTTTTTAGAGCAGATGAAAATGTCCATTGTTTGAGGAATGCTTTAGTCTAGTGAAAGATTACTGTTGAAGAATTAATTATTCGTGCACCTTATCACTGTGATTAATAAGATCACTGTAGTTTAGATATGGATATTTATTGATTACAGATAATACTTTCCGTTTACGTTCATTCCAATAAGAATTTAAAAGAATATATATATACTTGTTTTTAAATTTATAAGAAATTTAAACGAACTAATTTATTAAACTTTTTTTATAATGAATATGGATCGTAAAACACTTGAATATCAGTCTGTTGTCTATTTGATCCATTTCACATTTTCATGTTAAGATGTTAGGGGTAATTTTTTAAAAATTTATAGATTAGTCCTCCCACTTATATTTACTTATAAATTTAGTTTTTTATTTTTAAATTTTATTTATTATTATATATATTTAATTAATTTAATTAATTACAATTCGGTATTCGGTTCGGGTTTTGGTTTGAGTTTTAATATCCAAAACCAAACCAAAAACCGTATTCAGAAATCGGTTTATTCAATTCGGATATCCAAAAACCGTATATTAAATTCGATTCGGGTTATTCGAATTCGGATAATTCAATTTTTGGTTTGGTTTTCGATTTTCGGTTTTTTTGCCCACCCCTACTTGGCTCTTCCTTCAGCATTCACGGCTTTACAATCACGCCTTCACATGCGAAATTCATTTCAAAATTTTCAATTTTATTACTTTTTTTTTTGTTGAATTTATTATGAGTCTATCTCTTGAAAGATGGTCTTTTCATAAGTCATGGAAATATTATGGTTTAAAATACAAATTAGAACAAATGAAGATAATTTTTTTGGGTTAAATGAATCGGGTTATAAACTTTATAACTACTACACGTTGCATAATAAAATTTTAATATTGCAATTAATACCTTTTACTTTGTATTATTATAATTAAACCATGTCTTTCCATAAGCCTATGGAATAATGGAAAGACGGTATTAATGAGACATCTCTTTTTATTTGACTATTATTCATTAGATTTATATATTTAGTCGTGTGCATTTTTAACTTAACATTGTGTATTCATATTTGTTATGAATTGACTTTACGTACTAGTAATCATATGGCTAAAAACCTCATTTGTTATTAGTTTGACGCACAACCAACTTGACTTGGTTCCATATTAAATGTTAATTGACTTTATAACTGCATCTGTTTTGGGTTGATTACACGCAGGGTTATATAGTTGATTTATCGGGTTGAATTAGGTTCGTGTTAAATCAGGTTTGGGTTGATCTCGGGTTCGTATTCAGGTCGAGTTCGGGTCCAGATTATCGGGTCATATTCGGGTTCGTATTCAGGTCGGGTTTGGGTCCAGATTATTGGGTCATATTCGGGTTCGTATTCAGGTCGGGTTTGGGTCCAGATTATCGGGTCATATTCGGGTTTCGGGTTGAATTCGATCGTATCGGGTTCGGGTACAGGTCAATATTTCTCGGGTCAAAATTGGGTTTCGGGTTGAGTGTGGTCGTGTCAGGTCGGGTTTGGGTCAATATTTCTCGGATCATATCGGATTTCTGGTTGATTCATTTGTTTCAGTCCAGGTCGGATTCTAGGTTCGGGTCAGAGATTGACAGCTCTAAGTATAGGTATAGATAATGTGAATTATTAGTTACAATTGAATTATTCAGAATGCTGTGAATTATTCTATGATACTTGTTTTTTTTTTAAATGCACCTTGTGGTGGGGGATATTTATTAGGTTCCCCAAACCTATTTAGAACCAATGGATGTACAATGATGTTTTTGAAATATTACATCGATAAGGCAACCTCGTTGCCTTCAAAAGAAAGATCTAATCCTAGTGGACTAGTGATTCAAAAGGAGAGGAAATAGTACTTGGTATGTCGAGGTCTCGAGGGGTCGAGGCTCGAGGTTCGCGTGATTGAGTGTTGATTGGTTCGAGTGCCTGATGACTCGAGGGCGGCAGGGCTGGAGATGTTCGAGGCATCCAGTGAGACGGGGGGCTCCACGACCCAATGCTACTAGGGTTCGAGGGCTTGGGTGTTCGAGGGCTCTAGTGCACGAGGACTCCAGTTCCAGGGCTGCTCCAATGCTCGAGGGCTCCAGTGCTCGATGGCTCCAGAGCTCGAGGGCTCCAGTGCTCGAGGGATGCAGTGTCTTCAGTGCTCGAGGGATCCAGTATCATCAGAGCTTGAGGGCTTGGGTGCTCGAGGCCTCGAGTGCACCAGGACTCCAGTACGAGGGTTGCTCTAGTGCTCGAGGGCTCCAGTGCTCGAGGGCTCTAGTACTCGATGGCTCCAGAGCTCGAGGGTTCCAGTGCTCGAGGTCCCAGTGTCTTCAGTGCTCGAGGGATCCAGTGTCTTCAGTGCTCGAGGGATCCAGTGTCTTCAGTGCTCGATGGCTCCAGAGCTCGAGGGCTCCAGTGCTCGAGGGATCCAGTGTCTTCAGTGCTCGAGGGATCCAATGTCTTCAGAGTTCGAGTGCTCCAGTGTCTTCAGAGTTCGAGTGCTCCAGTGCTCGAGGGCAGCCGTGCGCAAGAGTTCCAATGCTCGATGGCTCCAGTGCTCGAGGGCTCCAGTGCTCGAGGGCTACAGTACTCGAGGGCTCCAGTGCTCGAGGGCTCCGATGCTCAAGGGTCCGAGGTATACTATTCGAGACTCGACGGTTCGAGGGCTCGAGTGCTTGAGTGTTTGATGGTTCGAGTGCTTGATAGCTCGAGAGCGGCCGAGGTCGAAAGCTTGAGTGCTTGAGTGGGTCCAGTGCTCGAAGCCTCCTACGATCGAACCCATAAGAGCTCGAGAGCTCGAGGCCTCCAGTACACGAGGTATCCAATGTTAGAGACTCGACGGTTCAAGGGCTCGAGTGCTTGAGTGCTTGATGGTTCGAGTGCCTGATGGCTCGAGGGCGGCAGAGCTCGAGAGCTTGAGTGCTTGAGTGAGTCCAGTGCTCGAGGGCTCCTACGCTCGAGACCTCGAGTGTGCGAGAGCTCGAGGCCTCCAGTGTCCGAGGCTTGAGAAAGGTTTTAGTGCCAATATAGTAGCTTGGAAGCTTTTTCATGAACCTGCAGGGAGTAGGAAGACTTTGTCAGCAGTATCAATCCTATGAAGAGCCATTTTTATGCATTCTAATATAGGGAGTATGCTCTTTATCTAAAGAAATTAGGCCTTTGATATGTATTGGATCATTAGAAAGGCTAAGGCTCTGATTATGAGTAGAGTGATGTTTGGCAATTGCATTTGTCACTGAATTGCATTCTCTAAAAACATGTTTAAGCTCAGCATTCCTTAAGAGGGAATGTATTTTCGAGGTTAGATCAAACAGGGGCCAATTTGCAGTATAGGGATCCTTAACCATTTTAACTGCCAACATGGAGTCAGATTCGATTGTGAAAGTATGATCAAGTTGCGGAAAGGTTTGGCAGGCAAATAGTATGGCTAAGATCTCAGTTTGGAGTGGGGAGGAAGCAGTAACTGTTGTTGATTTAATCAGGAGTGGTGATCCAGAACTATTCCTTACAATTAGCCCTGCTGCAGCATTGTTAGGGTACCAAGATGCATCTATGTTGATTTTTATTGAACCCAATTTAGGTCTTTCCCAGAAAACAGTAGAAATATTTGGCTTTGGGGGTGGTCTATTGTATGGAGACAGATGCCTAAGGCTGGTTGGAGAAGCTGGAAGGGAGACTAGGTGGGAAGACTTAGCATAGAGAGACAGTTTAATTTGATCATAAACATCCTTACATATAAGGTCTGGAGAAAAAAGCTTCTGATCAAATAAGAACCTATTCCGTGTCTTCTAAAGACACCAGCAAATCAGAGGAGGGAGAATATTACAAAACAGTTGGTGCCATTTAGGTAGATCATGACTATTCCAGAAGAGAAAGAATCTATCAATGATGGAATGTTGGTGGTTAAGATGAAAGTCCAGTAAAGCTGCCAATTTATTCCATACAGTTTGAGCAAGAGGGCAGGATATGAAGAAATGTGAATGGAATCTGAGTGATAACATTGCTGGACATTTAGAAGCAAGGCTAAAAACACACTTAATTAGCACATCATCGAATGGTAGAAAAGAGTGTAGCAGTTTCCATGTGAATATAGAGACCTTTTTCTGTAATGCAGTGTTCCAGATAAACTTGGAAGCTGGAAAATTACCTGATGTGAGTGTGAGTTCCTTATAAGCTGACTTGAAAGTGAAGGCCCCTGACTTTTCTGGTTTCCATATTAACTTATCCTTCCTATCTTGTGTAATTTCAGCTTCCTGAAGAAAGGAAAGAGTATCATGCTCTAGGTATGGTGAAAAATGGGCTAAAATGGAAGCTTTGTTACTAATGAATTCTGCCACAAAACAATAGGTCAGTGCAGAAGAGATGTGGCTGGGGATATAGTTAGAGAGGGGGCCATTGGGACACCAATTAGCAGTTAAAAGATTGCAATTGCCTTTGCCGTGGATGATGAGAGTATTATTTTCAGCAAAAGGGTTTATAGAACAGATTCTTCTCCAAGTAATTGATTTCCTATGTGATTGTGGTAAGCCCCATAATAATTTTGCCCACATTGTAATGCCTAACTGGCTCTTCCACCACAATTTGAGGGAGCAGGAATCAATAATGGCTCGGATTGATCTCAAACTTAGGCCATTCTGAGCTACTGGTACAGCTAAATCAGACCATTTTTTCCAACTCTTGTTCTTTTTACCATCCGTCTCTCCCCAGAAAAATCTAGCCATTTTTCTCTCTAGGGTCTTTATTATGTGTTTTGGGGTTTGGTAACAGTCCATAAATGCTGAGGCATGGAGTATAAACAAGAATTGATTAGAGTCAATTTACCCCCTGAACTTAGCCATTTATTTTTCCAGTTTTGTAACTTTTTATTAAAATTTTCCATCAAAGGTTGGAAGTATCTATTTAAAGTTCTGCCTTTGAAAATAGGGCGACCTAAGTATTTAAAAGGAAATGGTCCTTTTTTCATTTTCAAGATCATCTTCACCTGATTCCATTTAGCTACTGTGGCCCTTTTACTTAAGTAGAAATCAGATTTGTCAAAATTAAATTTTTGACCTGAGGTATATTCAAAGATTTCTAGGAAAGCTTTAATCTTAATGAGGTTAGTCTTAGAGGCTTGCATGAAAATGAATGTATCATCAGCATACATTAAATGAGAGGCAGCTGAAACTGAAGCAGGCAGTTGATAATATGAGAAGCTCTTATTCCAAAAAATAAAGGAGAGGCTCCTAGAAAAGGCCTCTGAGAAAATATTGAAGAGGAATAGAGAGAGGGGATCACCTTGTTTGATGTCTCTAGTGGCTCTGAAGAAGCCCATGGGATTGCCATTGATTAGGACTGAGAAATGAGCTTGTGAAAGATTGTTCATTACAACATTTAAGAAATGACCACTGAATCCAAACCTAGTCAAAACATTCCTAAGGAAATCCCAGTTTACTCTGTCAAAAGCCTTCCTTAGATCCAATTTGAGTATACAGTTTGGGACTCTACTCTTTTTGTCTAGATATCTTATCATTTCCTACAAATAGAGAATGTTGTCTGAAATGTCTCTCTCTTTCATAAAGGCAGATTGATTTGGGGAGATTAGTTTATCCATGTGAGGCCTTAATCTTTCCATTAATATCTTTGAGCAGATTTTATTTATAACATTAGATAAACTAATTGGTCTGAAATCATCAAAAAAGCAAGGTGTAGCCTTCTTTGGAATTAGGGTTATCCAGGTACTAGCTATACCCCTTGGCAAATCGATGCCTAAAATAAATTCATTCACATCCTCAATTAGATCCTTTTTTATAATAGTCCAGCACTTACAATAGAATTTATTTGAAAAACCATCTGGACCTGGACTACTATTTTTATTCAAACCCTTAATCACAGACTCCAGTTCAGCTTCTGAGACTGGTATGGATAAAGCCTGATTGTCCTGGTCTGTGATGATGCTTGGTATTTGACTGAGGAAGTGAGGATAGTAGGTATCATTCGCTGTTTGGTTAGGCTCAGTTAACAGATCAAAAAAATAGGTAATAGCTTCCTTTTGAATGTCTGAATTTGAGTTTAGCCACTGCCCTTCTCTGTTGTTAATCTTAGTGATCTGAAGCTTACAGTTTCTCTCTTGAACAGTCTTGTGAAAAAATTGGGTGTTATTATCTCCTAGTTTATGCCATTTAGATCTTGCTTTTTGCTTCCAAAATTTTTCCTTCTCTTTAAGGGCTCTAAGCAGTAAAGCTTTTTTCTCATTTAATTTGATAAGTTCAGAGTCTGAGGGGGTCGAATCAAAGACAAGTTCCTGAAGTCTTAAAGCTTCCTCTGCTGAAATTACATTAGCATCTATATTTTCAAAGCAATCTCTATTCCAGATTTTTATCACCTTCTTAAGTCTAACTAATTTTAGATAGAATCTAAGCATTCCAGACTCAAAAAGTGGTTTTTCCCAGTTTTCCTTAATTAGATTTGTGAATTATGGCCTATTAAACCAAGTATTTATAAATCTAAAAGGTTTAGATTGGGAATTAGTCAAGGTAGATACCTGAAGTAGAAGAGGGGAGTGATCTGAGGTTTGCCTATTCAGGATTTGGATAGAGGATGAAGGGAATTTATAGCTCCATGACATTGTGCAAAGGCCTCTATCAAGTCTTTTGGAGGTAGGATTCCTAAGTCTTGAATTGCACCATGTGAAAATATTTTCGACTGTATTGATTTCCTGAACTCCAGAGGAGCTAATCCAGTTATTAAAGTCTCTAATACTTCCTAAAGAAGGGGAGCTAGGGCCTCGATACTCTGAGAGTGTGGTGATGGTATTGAAATCACCTATAAATATGGTTTCTCCTCTAGTGATGCTAGTCGGATCTTTCCATAAACGCTTCCTACCCTCTCTGTTTCTAAGTGCATTAACAAAAACTGCCTCCATTTCTAAATGTAGAGATTGGTGTGCTATCTTAACATGTAGAAATTGTTCATGGTGAGAGATGAGTGTGACAGAAACTGAATTAGTCCACATAAGCCATATTTTTCCATTATGGAGAGTCAAATTATGAGAGAACTTGAGCTTATCCATATATGTATGACATTGAGTGTTATTATGCATTGGTTCAATTATACAAAGGAGTTGAATTTTCTTAAACTTAATTAGATTAAATAGCCTTAGCATAGAAGATTCCATACCCCTAAGATTCTAAAAAATTGACAGTTAGAGTGTGTGTCATTGTTCACCAGATTTATGACTCTTTGTAGCTGATCTAAGCATCATCTTATTCAGCTGGCTAAAGTAATTATTCTTTTTAATCTTAGACTTGCCTTGTTGGTAATTCTTACCATTGAGCTTCATCCCATGGGAAGCTGTGATATCAGGGTGACTGACAGTAGCCTCATCCTCAGAATCCAGCACTTCCAGTTCTTCATTACCCTGTGGGAGATTATCTAGATCCTGCAAAACAGAAAACCTATTTTCCATTTTATCCTGTAGGGAAAGTGGGGGGCTACTTGTGGGGGATTGGTTCAGGCCGCTTAGCCTGAGTGAGCCAATTTGGATATCGTCTTTTGCATAGGCAATGGGGGTAGGTTTGGACAGTGCCGTAGCATTTAAAAGCTTTGAGATGGAGTTATCAGGGCCTTCCTGAGGTTAGATTCTGGGTAACTGAGCAGGTGATTGTAAGCAGTTATTTCTAGGCACTCTGTTGACCTCTGGGGAGGAGTTGGTGTCAAGGTTTAGGGGGGAGATTGTTGTAGCTCTCTGGTTGACAACACTATCATTATTCTGGGAGGAGGCGTCAATCTGATTACCTAAGGAGATCAGAGGAGGATTGCTAAACTTGTTGCCAGTAGCCTGCCACTGGGAATGAATTCGGCTCTGGGCAATGTGGTTTTCCACTGATTTATCATTAGTTTTTTCCACTGATTTGCCATTAATATTTTGTGGGATAGCTCTACATTGACTTAGAGAATGTCCTAACTTGGCACAGTGATCACAATAGAGGGGGACATCCTCAAATTCTATAGGATATTTCCTATTGTTTGAAACTGAAACCAGTCTAATATAGTTACACATAGGCTTCTGAAAATCAATTTCAACACAAAATTTAATTGCAGGTGGCCTAGTGAGCATATCAGTGGCTAAGTCATTCTTAATGAAGCTACCTATGCTATTCCCAATTGCTTCAATAGATGCTGAATTGTAATAGTACAAGGGTACTTCCCTGATCGTACACCAAATGGGTACAATTGGGGATTCTCTATGTGTTGAGAAATCTGGAGACCATTTAAGCATCTTAAGGAGGATACCATTGAAATTTCATATTCCTTTCATCCAACATCTTTGGTAATCATTGAAAAGCTCAAACCTAATCAGAACATGTTTGTAATCTAAGGAACCTAATTGATATTTACCTGCAAAACCAACCGTTTTGAAGGCCACTTCCAGTTGCTCCATTGTGAGTCTCCCTTTTGTGAACTTTCCGACCAGAGCATTCGCATAGTGTGCTGAGAGTTTGGCAATTTGATCGTCGGAATAGAGACAAGCTGGATCACCTAGATGTTCTGATTTAGGGATTAGTTCTAGGTTGCTGGGCAGTAATTTCGACAGGGGAGGGTATTTGTTTTGGAGAACGGCAGCAAAGGATTTGGGTGTATCAATTGGGATTGGTGTTAGGTTGGCGTTGTTGGCGCTGCTTACCGCCACAGTGGGCGGTTTAGCGGTGGCCATATCT
This sequence comes from Rubia yunnanensis, assembly GCA_037428765.1. Taxonomy (NCBI): domain Eukaryota; kingdom Viridiplantae; phylum Streptophyta; class Magnoliopsida; order Gentianales; family Rubiaceae; genus Rubia; species Rubia yunnanensis. The sequence continues at coordinate 64,582,615 of CM075065.1, forward strand.
ATCGTGAATTTTCAGCAGTGGGGTTAGCCGTTAACAGCGGGAATTAGCCGTTACCGGCGAGCAAAGAAAAGTAGAAGAAGAAGATGAAGTTCAGTTACTGTAGCTAGAGAGAAGAGAGAGGTAGTTATTCTATGATACTTGAGTTATATGAATTGATGTTTAGTTGATGATGTTCAATAATATTTTTGGCTCATATGTTTATATCATTTTTGTTGATGTTTATGCTATTGTAGTTGACATTTATTTTCTTTAGCTAATTTTATTTTGTTAGTGTTTATGATGCTTTCACGATGTTTATGTGTAGTTTGTTAAGGTTTCTGATTTTGAATTTTATTTTAAAATTTTTAATTTAACCTTTTAATGATGTTTTATGATTTTTAGTTGATGTTTTGTTAGTTGTAGTTTATGTTTATGATTTTCAGTTGACGTTTTAAAGTTGATATTTAATTTGATAACTTAAGCTTTTTATGTTTTATGATTTTCAGTTGATATTTTGTTGGTTGTAGTTGATGTTTATGATTTTTAGTATTAACATTTTGAAGTTGATATTTAATTTGAAATTTTAAACTTTTTTTTTACATTTTATGACTTCCAGTTGCGGTTTTGTTAGTTGTAGTTGATGTTTATGGTTTTCAGTTTAAAGTTTTGGAGTTGATATATAATTTGATAATTTAAAATTTGTGGATGCTTTGTGATTTTTAGTTGATGTTTTTCTAGTCGTAGTTGATGTTTATGATTTTCATTTTGATGTTTTGAAATTGATGACAATTTAATCTTTGTTGATGTTTTGTGATGTTTTGATGTTTTGTGATGTTTTGATGTTTTTCTAGTCATAGTTGATATTTATGATTTTTGTAGTCTAGCATTTTGAATTTGATATTTAATGTGAAAATTTACGTATTCGCTCATGCTTAATCAAGCTGCCGCAGGTGTGACTTTACTGTATGTGAGTGCGAATTGGTGCGAATTGTCCAAAACAAAATTTCTTGTGTCATTTTCGTCCTTCCCCTCTTTCTTTCTTCTCTCTTTCACTGATAACGGTCGGATTTCGTCCGTCTGGTTCTGATCATGGCGGCTCCTCCTCCTGGCCGTGGTGGAAACGCTGCGGCCAAGTCCTTCCTCCAAGCTCTAGGCACTCGTCAAGCTCCACTGCAACCATCTCTCCCCTCCAATCCCAAAATCGTCCCGAAGACACAGTACAAAGGAGAGATAGCCTGCTTAGTCTCTAGACAAGATGCGGAACGGTTGGCCTCGCATTACCAGAATGCTCTAGTGGGAAAGTTTGCCAGGGGAAAGCCACCAATGTCGGTCCTAAATGAGGCTTTCAAATCAGTGGGCTTCAAAGGCAACTTTCAAATTGGTTCAATCGACTACAGACATATCCTCATCCGATGCCAGGACAAGGAGGACTATCAGAGATTATGGATTAAAGGGCATTGGATCCTCAATCAAGCCCCAATGAAAGTGCTAAAATGGACTACAGACTTCTCCCCGGAAGCTGAGTCTTCTATAGTTCCGGTATGGGTTTCCATTCCGCAAGTTCCGATCTATTTCTATAACATTGCAATGCTTCAATCAATTGGTAATCAGATAGGCACCTTTATTAAGATGGATGCAGCTACTGCTGCTCTCACTAGGCCTTCTGTAGTCAAAATGTGTGTTGAGATAGATCTGAAAAGTAAGCTCCCTGCATATATTAGGGTGGGAATAGAAGAAGATGGTATTGAGTTCAATGTAGTTAAGTTGCCTCTTGAATTTGAGGATATTCCGCCTTATTGCCATCACTGTAAGACTATAGGTCATGAAGATGCTCAATGTATTCACCTGCATCCTGAGCTTAAGAGATCAAAAGCGATTAGGTTTGACAAGATATCAAAACCTGTAGTGGATCAGTTTGTGCAAGAGAAAGGCTCTGGGTTAAAATCCGGAGGGGTGATGGTTAATGCACAATCGAAAACTAATGGGGCAGGGAGTTCAGGTCTAACTGTTGCTGATAAGCAAGGTCCAAAGATTACAAAGAGTTTTAAATATGTTCCAAAGCAAAAAGTGGCCACTACTATAGTCAGTGAAGGGACTAAGGTTCCTGAGGTTTTTACCACAATGAATCAAGTTGGATTACAGAATACATCAGTTTCAGAAACCCCTGCACAGAAAGAAAAACTGGGGGAAACTTTCACAGATCTAACCAATGATCATGACACTGTGACTGAAAGGCAGACTGGCATCTGTTCTGATTTGATCTCAGGGGTAATTGGAGCCAAAGAGGATAACTTTGCAACCAGGGGGTCACCATTAAAACACCCCCAATCTGCTCCTCCTTTCCCTACATCCAAAAGGATTTTTTCAAAGGACGACATCCCTGCTAAAAGAGGTAAATCTTTCTCCCCTTTTAATACTATCATTGCTGCTAAAAATTTTCTCTTCTCTCAGCAGAAACATAAACAAAATAGATTTCTCCCACTCGAAGACAACGATGGTTCAAAAGAGGACTTCTCAAATGATATCCCTGTCACAATCACTGGAGATTCTGAGGTCAAGAATGATGATAATCTGAATGCTTCTCCTGCAATTAACTCTGCTGCTCAGGTCAGTATGGTTAGGCAGGTAAGTCCTTCCTACTCTCCCTCCAACTTAGCTAAGCAAAGAAGGGGTAGGCAACTGGATATTGACCCTAAGCATAGAAATGATACATATCTAACTCAATTGAACACTATCATGACTAGATCAAAAAGCGCCAATAATGTTTTAATATGAATAATACAAACCTCCAGATAAAATTTCTAGTTTGGAACCTAAGAGGAATGGATACCTCCATACTCAGACTTCAAAACCTGATTATTAGGCATAAGTTTGATCTCATTTGCCTAATTGAGCCGAAGCATGAAAAATTGCAATGTGAATCCTACAGAAGGTTGCTACATTTTGATAATTGCTTGTATGCCATGAATGAACAGATCTGGTTATTTTGGAACTCTTCAATAAACCTTTCTGTCAAATATGATAATTTGCAGTTTCTTGCTGTCTCTTTATATAGTCTTACTCTGAATAAGAATATGGATGATTTCTTTGTATATGGTCTTAGGACTAGAGATGGTAGGAAATCCATGTGGTCAGATATACAGGCTTCTACCTATTCTGATACTATCTTTATTGGTGACTTCAATGCTATCACTTCTATTCATGAATATAAAGGTCCCTCCACCCCTAAATCTGGAAGTATTAAGGATTTTAACAAATTTATTAATACTTTGGCTTTAGAGGAATTAAATACGGTAGGTAATCTATTTACATGGAACAACAATAGGTTGAGGAATCTTACCACTCAGAGATTAGATAGGGGACTCTGCAATACTGCATGGTCAACTTCTTTTCCCTCCTCTTCTGTTCAAATTTTAAACAGGACTACATCTGATCACAGTCCACTGCTTCTATCTATAGGAAGTGATATCCCCTCATCCCCTAGGCCTTTTAGATTTCTTAACACTTGGTTTAAAAGGGAAATCTTTCTATCAGTAATCAAGAGTGATTGGGAAACTCCTATGCAATACTCTGGAATGTTAGGTTTCTGCCTCAAACTCTCTAGGCTGAAAAAGACTTTAAAATTTTGGAATAAAGACCATTTTGGTAACATACATGAGAATGCCAGACTGGCAGAAAAGGAAGTCTTACTGCAGGAACAAACTTTTGATCAAAATCCCAGTGAAACAAACGGTTTAAATCTTAAGGAAGCAAAAGCTAAGCTAATAAGATCACTGGTTGAACAGAAAAATTTCTGGAAGCATAAAGCAAAGATTAAATAGTTAAAGGAGGGTGACAACAACACCGAATTTTTCCATAATTCAGTACAAGAAAAAAAAGGGAGGCTAAAAATTACAAAGATTAAGAGTGCTAATGGTTCATGGTTAGATAATATGCAAGACATAGAGACAGAAGCCATTCAGTACTATAAAAGCCTATTATCTGATGACAGCTCCCCTGCCTCTGACATTTTCAAAAATCATTTTCTCAGTCAGATCCCCAAGTGTATCTCGGATCTGGAAAATGAAAAACTTTTGCTTCCGGTTACTATGACAGAACTTAAACTTATTGTGCTTAGCCTCAATAAACATAGTAATCCTGGACCGGATGGGTTTACAGCAAAATTTTACATTAAAAGTTGGGATATCATTTCTGTTGATCTACTTGATGCTGTTCAGGACTTTATGAATGGAAATAATATCCCCAAAGGTTTCAGTAGCACATGGATTACAATCGTTCCTAAAAAGAAAACTCCCCTTTCTTTTGATGATTTCAGGCCAATCAGTCTCTCTAATGTAATTAACAAGATTTGTTCAAAGATAATAATGGAGAGACTCAAACCATTAATGAATAATCTCATCTCTCCACATCAGACTGCTTTCCTAAAAGGCCGTGACTTAGCTGATAATGTAATTTATTTACAAGAAATGATAAGATTTTTGAATAGAAAACAAAGAAATCCAAACTGCATAGTTAAATTAGACCTTAAAAAGGCTTTTGATAGGGTTAAGTGGTCCTTCTTATACAGTGTTCTTCACAAATTTGGTTTCCATGCTAGATTTCTTTTCCCTATCATGGACAATTTATCTCAGGCTTGGTTTTCAGTTTTGATAAATGGCAAGCCAGCTGGTTTTTTCCAGGCTAGTAGAGGTATTAAACAGGGTGATCCCCTGTCCCCATTCCTTTTTAATATCTTTTCAGAAGCTTTCACAAGGAGTTTAGCATTCATATTCAGTACAGGTAAACTGGCTTCCTATGATCTCCCAGGTAATACTGCTCCAATCTCTCATTTATCCTATGCAGATGACACAGTTGTATTTCTAAAGGCTGAAAATAGGACTCTAATCAGATTTAAAGCTTTTTTATCTACTTTTGAGGAGGTAACTGGGCAGCACATAAATTATGGTAAAAGTGACATATACATTAGCAGGCATGCATCTGTCCATAAAGTTCTCAACATAAAAAGGATCTTGGGTATGAAAACTGGTAGAATGCCTTTCACATACGTGGGAGTACCTATCTTCACAGGAATTGCCCAAAAATGTTACTTTCAGCCTCTAATTGAGCAAATTGATAACAGGATCAATAACTGGAAAAATAAGTGGTTATCAATGGGAGGAAAAATGACACTGATAAAATCTTGCATCTTTTCCATTCCTCAGCATATTTGGTCTGTTTTAAAACCTAGCAAGAAGGTGGTTTCCATAATTGAAAAGAAAATGAGCAGGTTTTTCTGGGGATATACTGATCAGAAACCAAATAGAACTTGGAGAAAATGGGAATCACTGTGTTTTCCAATCAGCCAGAATGGGTTAGGTTTTAGATCAATTAACTCAATCATAGAAACATGCTCGGTTAAGTTATGGTGGAAATACCAAAAGGCAGAAGCACCATGGACTAATTTTATTCAATCCTTGCCCCACTCATACAAAGCATCCTCTAATTGGAAAAGAATTTGTAGTGTCAATGCTTGGGCTGAGTCCAATTCCAGGGTGATTTTGGGGAAGGGGTCTTGTAATTTCTGGACCTCCAATTGGCTAGGTTTTAAGCCTATCATGGATTACTGCCTCCCTGGTCAGGTGGATATTTCAGAAAATTGCACAGTGGCTGAGTTCATAGACAATAAACAAAATTTGATCATGAAATTGAACCACTTTCTACCACCTGAAATCATATCTCTGTTGCAGGTCTCTAAACTTCAACCACACAGGAATGACAGACTAATTTGGAAACCTGGACCTACAGGGGATTTCTCATTCAAATCAACTTATCTCCTTCTCAGTCCAAGATCAGGTAGTATTGCTTCGATTAAATTCTTCTGGTGTGATAGGATTGAAAAGAAAATATCTGTTTTCATGTGGAAACTTATTAATTCCTATTTACCTTTTGATAATGTCTTACAGAGACTTACTATTTGTTTACCTTCTAAATGTGTTATGTGCTGTAACCATGTGGATTCTCTAGATCATTTTTTTAACTCATGCACTTTCACAACTCTGGTTTGGAAGAATATTCACTCTTATATGGGGATCACGAACAAAATTTTCCCTTCTGTTTGGGAAAGAGTATCTTATTATTTGACCTATCAAGGTTTAAGCTCATTGCACTCCACACTCATTAGGAATGCTGCTCTAATTACAATCTGGAACCTATGGAAGATGAGGAATGCATGTTTATATGATGGGATGGCCCCTAGTACTGTTATAATTCTTAACCGGATTAGAGACCAAATTTTTTACTCATTCATCTACAAACCAGTTTTTATTTCATCTGCTTTTGACTATGGTATTGCTAATCATTCCTTTCTGCCATTGATTAAAACTGCTCCAAAACCTAAGATCTTCAAAATTGCATGGAAAAAACCTAGGGTTGGATACAAATTTAATGTGGATGCGGCTTGGAATAAACAAGAGGATGAGTGTGGTCTAGGACTGATCATTAGGGACTCAAGTGGTACTTTCATCTCGGCTCACACTAAATTTACTCATGCTACTTCTCCCTTAGAAGTTGAGCTAAAGGCTATTTTGTTTGCAGTACAGATTAGTCAGAGTATTTTGATACCTATCATTATAGAATCTGACTGCTTAGGGGCTATTCTCTCTGTTCAATATCCTCTAAAAGCTATTTGGAAAGTGTTTGAACTTGCTGATGAAATTCATCAGACTCTGGGGGGAATAAATATACTGCACATCCACCGTGAGGCAAATTTGGTTGCCGATGCATTGGCTAAGGAATGCCTATCTGCTAGGACTACTTCCATCTTTAGTAGTTTACACATGCTACCTCTAAAATTTTCAGGGCTGGTTAAGTTAGATTAGGAAGGTTGTCCTTCCCTGAGAACTGCCCACTGACCAGATGCTACTAACTTTCTTTTAATGCATATTTTTGCAGGCAATGATCGGACAAAATGGAGAACAACTCAGGAACCTATGTGGTTGGCTACTCTCAATGGATTTTTCCAAAGTAAAAGCTATCAAACAGCATTGGCAATGGTTTCACAATGACTTAGAAGATAGGCTTATGGCTTAGGTTAAGGTTGTCTCTGACTGACTTGTGTCTCGTCATTCGATTCACTAACAAGTTCGAGCGCCAATTACCTAGTCATCCTCTAGTTACTCAAGTACTCTATCTCAACTATTTTGGAAGCAACAAGGTGTTGCTTCAAGAGCAATATGCTCTCACATTGTAAATAAACTAAGCTTCGGCTTCTTTCTTGTTTTTTAATGGTTTGGGAAGCCTAATACAACTTTCCTCCATCTCCGGATGGTTTAATTTTAAAAAAAAAATTTTAATGTGAAAATTTAAGTTTTGTTGATGTTGTGATTTTTGTTGTTATTTTATTAGTTGTAGCTGACGTTTATGATATTCAGTTTGGCAATTATGTTGATGTTTTCAGTTTTTGTTGATATTTATTTGGTTTTTAAAAGTATTTTTTGTTAAGATTGTAATCAATGTTTTATGACTTTCAGCTGATAAATTGTTAGTAGTAGTTGATATTTATGATTTTTTAGTTTGAGGATTATGTTGATGCTTTGTTTAATGTTTATCTAATTTTTTAAACTACTTTTTTAGTTGCGATTGTAGTTGATGTGTTATGGATTTCAGCTGATATTTAATCAGTTGTAGTTGATATTTATGATTTTCATTTTGACGATTATGTTGATGTTTTCATTTTATTGTTCACATTTTTTATATTTTTTACTGTAATTTTTAGTTGATATTTTATGATTTTCACTCGATGTTTGCTAGGTATAGTTGAGGTTTATGATTTCAGTTTAATGATCATATTGATTTTTATTTATTTTTTAATTCTTGTTTTTTTAAAAAATTGGTAGATTGCACTCGGAGGGAAAATGATGGATTTTTTTTTGGATAAAGGTTTCTGGAAAAATATTATAGATAGGTCCCTAAAGTTAAAACAAAGTTAAAATTGCATAAAAGTCCCTGTTTAAAGTAGGTTTCCTAACAGGAAAGCTTCTCTGTAATAAATATCAATAGATTAAAAAGTAGAAAAATTAAATTATTATTTGTATATTCTAATTTAAAATAAGTTATTAGTTACTACTAAACATCTAAGCGGGTTTGCTTATATATAAAGCAGCTTATAAGTTTTGCCAAACCCTTGACATTTAGTTAATTTGCCCCAATTGTATACACTTTTCATTAGTTTATTTAAATTGCACCATCCAATTTGTAGGAAAATATGAACACTTCCTTACAAGCAAAGCACAAGGAAAAAGAGAGAACAAGGGTGAGATGATGGAAAGATAATGTGGTATAAGGTTGGTATTTATTGCGATAACATTTATTTGTTTCATTTATTTAGAATAGTTGATTCCCTTAATTTGGTCATCTGCTTTCTTTAATCAAGTCTTTTTCTTTTTCTTTAGAATATTTAATTTCATTTTCCCTTTCTCTTAGGAGATTTAGTTTCCTTTTCCCTTTCTCATTAAGAGATTTAGAATCATATAAATACAGTAGGCATATATTCTTATGTAATTTTCATGCTTATTTTAATTATGATTAATAAAAGCCAACATTTATGTTGCAAACCTCAGTGTTTCATATTTTTAATAGAGTGGGTCTCCTAACAGGTGGCATGTCCATAAGCTTATGGATAGTCCACTTATTTTTACCTTAATATTTTTTTATATCATATATTTTTATATTTTCACCTTCAAATACATATATTACCTGTTTTAACTTATAAAATGCAATATTTAAATTTTATAAAAAAATTATAACATTTAAGGTAAAAGCTTATGGGACTGTCCATAAGCTTATGGAAATGTCGCATTTCCTGAGACTTTCTCTTTTTAATATTACGTGCTAGATTATTTGGTATCAGAGTCATTCTGATCCCAACCATGGCGCGTCGTCGACCTCGTGAAGGCATCCCCGATCGTGATACTGATTTAGAATACATTTATAGATGTGATTAAATTGCACGAATACGTCAAAAAGTGGAGGTTCTCGAGCAGATCGTTGTGTTTCTCATGCAACACCCGGACGAAGTCGTCCCCCTTGATGGATCTGATAGCGACGACGACAACCCATTCGCACCGAACCCCATCGCTCAGCACCTAGTCATACCGCCCGCAGACGGATTGGAGAGCGAAACGCATCGGGAATCGACGTTTAAAATTGATATTCCCGAGTTTTAACATCTTGAATACGGAGGAATTTCTGGACAACGAGGAAGTCGCGCAAGAATTCTTTGGTGAACCGATTTATGATATTTATAATGGTGACATGGGAACCGACGAAGAGATTAAGGAAGTCGAGCAACATTTCTTTGGTGAACCAATTTATGATGATGATGTGGAGGTCGAAGAAGAGATCGAGGAAGTCATGGGAGACATGGGACATGCACTCGTAGTCCGACAAAATTTTCTTACCCCTCCAAGCCGCAAGGATAGGTGGCCTCGCCACAACATCTTCCAATATTCATGCACCATTGGCGATAAAGTTTGCCACTTTGTCATCGACCTCGAAAGTTGTGAGAACGTCATTACTATGGGCGTCATCACCAAACTCGGTCTCATAGACCAGACCTGTTCTGTTCGTCGCCTTTACATGGGTGACAATTTGGACAATGACGCATTGAAAATTTTGGGGATGGATTTTTTTGGGCCTGGGAGAATGATGTGGCATAAGGGTTGGTATTTATAGACACGTGGGACCAGCGTGATGACATTTATTTGCTTTATTTAATTAGAATATTTGCTTCCCTTCATCTAGTTTACTTTCTTTAATTAAGCATTTTCTTTTTCTTTAGGATATCTAATTTACTTTTCCCTTTCTCTTAGGAGATTTAGTATCATATAAATATAGGAGGCATTCTTATGTAATTTTCATTCTTGTTTTTTATTATAATTAATATAAGTTGACATTTATGTTGCAAACCCTAGTGTTTCATTTTTCCTATATTACATACGTGCTACATCAAAATCATTTTAGAATTAAGATTGAATATGTATAAGTTGTAGAAATCACATGCCTAAGAGCATCTCCAATGCTATTATTGTCTTTCGTGTATATCGTAGCCACACGTTAAATTGTGATACGACTACGGTATAACGTATTTAGAGATGTTGGATTTTGGAAACATTGTTCTGCAACGCTAAATTTGTAGTCGGCTGCGTTTTCTTATTTCCTTCATATATTTAATCGATAATTTAAATATTTTACCTAAACACTTGTTATTGCTATTTTTACTTATTATATTTGTGATGTGTCTACAATTATTAAAAATATTTGATTTTTTTAAACGCTCGATAACGTCATGGTTCTATTATTGCATCATAAAAATAATTTATAATACATATTTAATTATCAAATTTAAATAATATTATAAATTCTTTAAAAATTTATTTAATCCCACTATATTATATATATCATAATTTATCACTATATTATTAATTTTTTTAATGTATTAATATGTAAAATAATTAAATAACTTAAGAGTGCGTCTCTTGAAAGACGGTCTTTCCACAAGTCATGGAAAAACCAAGGTTTAAAGTGTAAGTTAGAAGAAATTAAGATAAAATTTTCGGGTTGCATGAACCGGATCATAAATTTTATAACTACTACATGTTGCATACTAAATTTTTAATGTTGCAACTAAGACCTTTTACCTTTTATTATTCGAATTCAACCTCATCTTTCCATAAGCCTATGGAAAGACGATCTTTCCCAAGACTTTGCCATAACTTAATTGGTTGGGTGTAAAAAATATATTAAAAGCTATAATTCATACACTTGTTCATTGTACTCTCTTCGTTTCTTTATTAGAGGCACACTTTCCTTTTCGGGTTGTTTCTTTTATATTGGCACACTTTCCATTTTTGGCAAGAAACCTTTAATTTCATCCACTCATTCTACTTTTTACTTTCTACATTCAATTTCATGCACTTATTTCCTTCATCTAAATCCAAGCACCTAAACCTACGGTGCCACTATTAGTGGAACGGAAGGAGTATTTAACTACAAAATTTTAAAATCGTAATTTTAAAATGATTTAATCAACATTCAATTGAGTATTAAAATTTTGAGATTTTTACACTTTTAACTCTAACTTTATATTGAAAGTGCCAATATAACCTTGCAAAATAAGAAAGTGTCAAAATAACTCTAACTTTATGACAATGTGCAGTTATAACCTTTTGTCACTATTCCAGTGTTGACTCTCTAATTTGGATGTTAACCAGACCTGAATTGACAAAAATACCTTTGCCCCCATAAGCTGAAATACCATTTTTCTCTTTTTTTAAAAAAAATCTAGGGGTATAATTGTCATTTCCTTGAATTTTAGCCAATATCCATGGTTATATTAGTATTTTTAACCTAAAGTTAGGGTTATTTTACTAGGATTGGATATGGTAAAAATTACAATGTAAATAATGAGATGACAAATTTTGGCCAAATATGTATACGTGTCAAAGCGAGCGCATTGATCAGAGGCGGATCTATGCTTGGACAAACCAGGGCAATTGCCCTACCTTTTCAAAAAAATACTTTCTCCGTTTTTCTGTTTATGGCATAATAGACTTGGGTACTTGGATTTAGGTGAGCAAAATAAGTAAATGAAATGAAAATTTAAAAGTAAAAAGTAAAATGAGAGGATGATATATAGTGTTCCAATGTAAAAGAAACGGCTTAAAAAAAAGAATGTGATATATAGAGGAACGAAAAGAGTATATAATTTTAATTTTTTAGTTGGTTAATAATTGATCAGTGTCCTGATTTATTTTTAATTTTGAAACCATTTAATTCCCTTATAGTCCCAAATTTCTCAAAATTACAATATTTCCTCTGGACATAGAGATACAAAGTTAAATTGTGACCCACCAAATTTAAATTTCTAGACCCTAGCATCAATATAGGGGTATGAAAACAGAGGCTCTATTCGATGGTGTCGATTAAAATTCCATCCACATCTGAGTGATAGTGATGGCTTCCAATAACTTTTGCACTAGAGACATTATTTTAGTTAAGAGAGTCTCTTTGTATTATGTGGCAATCGACCATGCAAGTGAATCTCGGATTGGAGATGCAATAAATAGCTTATCATAGTTAGATTCTACTTATAACCCAGCACTCTAACAAGTTCAAAAGGGAAAGTCTCAGGAAATGAGGCATTTCCTTAAACTTTGGATAATCCACGGGGGCATTTATCTTAAATGTTATAATTTTTTACTCCCTCCGTCCCAGCCGAATCTGCACATTTTTTTGTCAACTTTCTCAAGACACATTTGACCATAAATTTCAACTAGTATATAGATACCAATATCATCATGTGAGATATTGTTGGATTCTCTGCCTGTTGTATTTTCTAAATATCAAATTTTAACACACCATTAATATACGTAACTAAAGTTATCGTTGGTCAAACATGACCTGAGAAAGTTGACCAAAAAGTGTGCACATTCGGCTGGGACGGAGTAATATAAAATTTAAATTTTACATTTTATAAGTTAAAACAAGTAATAATGTGTATTTGAATGTGAAAATATAAAAATATATGATATAAAAAAATATTTTCAAAAATTTTAAATTTTGTATGTAATTTAACAAATGCAGTATATAAGGTAAGAAATAATTGGCCGATCCATAAGCTTATGGACAGGCAGCCTATCTGGAGATCTACTCAATACAAAATACACTCAGCTACACACTTCACCTTATTACCTCTTGAAACTTAAAGCAGCAATCAACATCTTATACCTCTCGGAGTATTGCTTTATAACCTGTGTTCGGCTTAAAACCCGAGATTTGCATTTTCTGAAGCATATCAATACTAGTGGATGAAATCCAAAAGCATAATGCCCTGATAAAAGGCAGTTCCAGGTTCCTCCATACCATGAAACAATCTTCATGCTTCATTCAGATTGCCAACCGCGCCATACACTGATATGATCGAGTTCCACGAAGATAAATTGTGATTCTCCTGCTTAGAATCAAACACTATTTGAGCTAGCTCGAGTTCGCTACACTTCACATGCATAGCAATCAGGGCATTGCGATTCCACGAGTTTCAAATAACATGCCCATGAAATTGCTTCCCTTCATAAACAACTTACAGCACCCTCAAACTTTTTCAAGTACCCTCATAAACTGTAAAGAATCCATGAGATAGGTCAATTTTCTTTTCATTTTATCATTTTTCCTTACTACTTTACCGAGTTTCTGTAAACGGAGTGATGTGGATCGTTGGAGTAAAATTACTAAGGTATATAAGAGAAAATGAAAAGGAAATTCTAATGCTCAGGCATTAATATGGCAAGCATTGGATGAGAATGAAGTAACCAGGGAACTTCTATAGTTGTTCTAGAAGGTTTTTCTGGTTTATTCCTTATTTTTCAGCATTAGTTTTTATTATTTCCTTTTAGCATTAGGAGTTTGTTTTCATATTGGTTTAGGAAAACTATAAGGGAATTCAATTTCTTATTGAGAATTACTTTCCTAGCTATAAATAATGTATCCTCAGGGAGGAATCAGGAAAATTGAGATTAATAAATTTTCTTGTGATTTACATCGTGATTTGAGTTGTGTGACGCAGCATAACTTTTGGGTGTGACGCCTTGGAGACTTCGAGGTGTGACGCCGGGGGTTTGGGAGTGATTCCTAAATTTTTCTTTATTTTCTTAAAGTTTTCGAAGATTTTCCTTTAACCTACAGCCAGATTCCAATATTTTCGCTACCCTAAAGCCAAGTTCTAAACCTAGGATCTGTTTTTAAACCTACGCTCCATTGGTGCTGCATCAATTTTGGTATCAGAGAAATTTAACTAATGGCAACAAGGAGTGGACGTCAGTATGGTGCGCCTGTGAACAAAAATCGTGATGATCTTCTCAGTCTCATCACAAGAAGAGTGGATGAACTGGAGGCCAGACTTCTCAATATTGAGGCTCTCTTGCTGAACAAAGAGAATAAAGATGATGAGGGATAATCTATGATTAGTATGAATCTGAATGGGAAAGAAGTGTTGAAGACCCAAGAACCAGATCAATTTGAAATCAAATCAAAGTTACGAACTCCCCTCAAAGAGTTAGCGAACAAGTTTCTTCGTATCAAGATAGACGTTTATGATGTTGGAGATGTCACCAAAAGAGTACACATTGATGTTCCAAATTTTAACGGAATAATTGATCCTAAGGTCTTTGAGGATTGGTTAGCAACATCGGAATGCTACTTTGATTGGTACGACATGCCGAATGAGAGAAAAGTAAGGTTTGCTATCATGAAACTGATTGGTCAAGGCCGAATTCAGTGGAAAGGAATTGAGTATGATATGCAACTTGCTGGACAAAGAATTTTTATTTGGGACGAACTGAAGCTACGTTTGCAGAGGGAGTATCTACCTCAGTAGTACCAAATTGACTTGTATGATGACCTTACAAGTCTTAAACAAGGAAGTATAATTGTGATCGAGTATATGAACAAATTTGAGGAACTAAAGGTTCGTTGTAAAGCTCCTGAAAGCCCACAACTGACTTTTTCATGATTCAACCAAGGACTTAGGTCTGAAATTTGCAACCAGATGACACGGCATAACGTGTATTCCGTATGATGCTTCCCAGCTATCCCTTCAATTTGAGAAAAGCTTACAGCTCCGCTTGTTTGGAAGTTTGAATATTTAAAATGGAGGTAAATGCTAAAATATTTAATGCACTTGAGAGGCTTTCTAAGACTATGAACACTGAATATCAAGTTGAAACACCAAGGGTTGATGATCGAAAGAACAGGGATGAAAGCTTAAAATGTGGTCTTAAGGGACATATGGCTTGGGAGTGTCCTCACAAGAATGCAAGGAAGACAAACTTACATATTGACAAAGAATACAAGGATGAAACCTCGGGATTGACAAAGGTGACAGATTTTTGTGATGATCTGCAAAAGCTCGATATTAATGACCTTGAGGGTGAAGAAGAAGAAGTGTCTTTTCTAAATGTTGTTAGACGCATTCTTAGTGCCCCAAAGGTTGCACAAGAAGACTGGAGGAGGACTTCAATTTTCCACACAATTGTCGCTTGTGGGAAGGATTCAAAGAAGCTAATAATTAATGGTGGTAGTAGTATGAATGTGGTTTCGGAATCCACGGTTGAGAAACTTAAACTTCCTACTGAACCTCATCCCGAACTATACAAGGTTGCTTGGATAAACAGCACAACCATTCCAGCCACCAAGCGATGTTTAGTACACACAAGGCAAGGTACCTATTCAGATTCAGTTTGGTGTGATATTGTTCCTATGACGGTTACCCATATACTTTTGGGATGCCCTTGGTTATATGATCAAAATGTGTTGCATAATGGTAGAACCAACACTTATTCATTCGACTTTAACAGGAAAAGGTTGTTTTGAAACCTATGAGTGCTGAAACTACGAAGAAATACCCAAAGCCAAGGACAACGACGACTAAGGGCAGCAGAAGGGTGGTTGACGAAGTTAGAAAGTATAAAAGGGTTATTCAAATTACTGATAAGAAGCCTTATGAGAGAGAATGCAAGAAATAAGGAGTTGTGGTAGTGCTCAAGGAGGTGAAGAATACTATTTTATTCAACATATCTAAGGCAGCTCCAGAAATTATAAAAGTATTGGAGGATTTTTCTGATACGGTTCCCGAAGATTTACCTGGTGGATTACCTCTTATACGTGATATTCAACATGCTATTGATTTTGTTCCCAGATCTCAGCTTCCTAACCCACCATCTTATCGAATGAACCCAACTGAGTCAGCGGAGAAAGAGGCAAGTTGACTAACTATTAGAGAAGGGCTCTATTCGGTTAAGTATGAGTTCATGTGCAGTTCCTGCGTTATTAACTCTCAAACATAATGCGACTTGGCGAATGTGTGTGAATAGTCGCGCGATTAACAAGATTACCGTCAAATACAGATTTTCAATTCCAGGCTGGATGATGTGTTGGATATGATGGCTGGAGTAACAATTTTTACTAAGGTTGATCTAAGGAAGGGATAATACCACATCTGAATCAGACCGGGAAAAGAGTGGAAAACAGCCTTCAAGAAAAAAGATGGGTTATATGAGTGGCTAGTCATGCCATTTGGACTATCTAATGCACCAAGCACATTTATGAGGACCATGACTCAGGTATTTCAGCCCTTTATTACAAAATTTCTTCTTGTTTATTTTGATGATATCTTGATATATAGCAAGAGCAAGGAAGAGAACCTTAATCATCTCTACCAAGTATTTAGAGTTCTTCGTCGAGAAAAGTTCTATGTGAATCTGAGCAAATGCAGCTTCATGACTACAAGTGTAGTTTTCTTGGGATTTGTTGTTTCTGATCAGGGCTTAGAAGTTGATCCTGACAAAGTCCAAGCTATAAATGAGTGGCCAGTTCCCACTGCAATACGTGAGGTTCGAAGTTTTCATGGATTAGTAACATTTTATAGGATATTTATCAGGGGATTCAGCTCTATCATGACTCCTAAAACAAATTTCTTGAAGAAGGGGAATTTCAATGGAATAAGGCTGCAGCCAATGCTTTTGAAGATCTTAAAAAAATGATGAATGAGGCTCCAGTACTAAAGCTACCAAGTATTTGAAATAGCTTGTGATGCCTCACAAGTTGGAATTGGAGGAGTATTTAGTCAAGAGGGACATCTAGTAGCTTATTTTAGCGAAAAGCTAAATGAAGCAAAACAGAAATACTTGACCTATGACAAAGAGTTCTATAGAGTCATTCAATCTCTTCCTCATTGGCACCATTATCTTATTTATAAGGAATTTGTGCTCTAATCAGATAATGAGGCTTTAAAGTACATCAACTCACAGAAGAAACTGATCCATAGACATTGAAAATGGGTTTCTTTCCTACATCAGTACAACTTTGTGATTAAGCACAAAGTTTGGATCGAAAATAAGGTCGCAGATGCACTCAGTCGAGTACATCATATACTTACCTCAATGGCTATTCAGGTAATTGGGTTTGATTCACTAAAGAAAGAATACTCTGCTTGCAAGGACTTTAAGGTAATTATCGATTAAATGGACAAGGGATGCAATATCCTACTTTCTCGATACATGATGGTTTTCTCTTTAGAGGTACAAGTTTAAGCATAGTTAATACCTCTAAGCGAGAACATGTGATTAAAAAAGTACATAGGGGAGGATCAGCTGGACATTTTGGGAGAGATAAGACCATTGCTTTAGTTGAGGATCGCTTTTATTGGCAAGCATAAAGATGGAAGTGGGCAGAATTGTTGCTAGGTGTCAAACTTGTCAACTTAGCAAAGGAAGCAAGAGTAATGCTCGATTCTACATGTCATTGCCCATACCGCATGAACCTTGGAAAGATTTAAGTATCAAATTCGTATTTGGATTACCTAAAACGCTGCAAAATTACAATTCAATTTTCGTGATGGTAGACTGATTTTCAAAAATGGCACACTTCCTTGTTATAAAACCTATGATGCAATAAATATTGCACGAATCTACTTCAAGGAAGTTTTTCGACTTCGTGGTCTTCCAAAAACTATAGTTTCGGACAGAGATGTGAAGTTTATAAGGTACTTTTGGTGGACTTTATGAAAAATGCTTCACACTAAGCTACAATTTTCTTCAGCTTTCCATCCACAAACAGATGGGCAGGGAGAAGTTACTAATCGCAATCTTGGAAATCTTATTGGATGCATGGTTGGAGACAATGCATCTAATTGGGCTACAATTTTGCCTATTGCTGAATTTGCATACAGCAGTTCAGCTAACAGGTCTACAGGTCTTAGCCCTTTTCAGATTGTGCTTGGAGAAAATCCATGAGAGCCTATGGATTTAGTTACACTACCTTCACAGGCTCGTCCTAGTGTCGAATCTGAATCATTTTATAAACATATTTTGGATATAAATGATGAAGTTGGTCGCAGGATTGCTATAAGCAATGAGAAGTACAAAACTCATGCAGATTTGAGGAGAAAATTTGTAGAGTTTCAAGAAGGAGATGAAGTGTTGGTCCGCATTTGTCCAGAAAGGTTTCCTAAAGGATCTTACAAGAAAATTAAATCTAAGCGTGCCGGGCCTTACAAGATTCTCAAGAAAATCAGCTCAAATGCTTATGTCCTTGAGCTACCAGAAGATATGGGAATTAGCAATGTCTTCAATGTTGAAGACTTAACTCTTTATCCTGGACGGGATGATGAAATTACAGAATCCTATAGCTTCTCTTCCATCTTTTAAACCCACACGTGACCAGATTTATGATATTCTTGATCACCAAATTGTGTCAACTAGAACTGGTGATTATCATAAATATCTTATTCATTGGAAGGGACATCCAAGAGAAGATTGCACGTGGATCACATATGCTTAATTTCAGAAGATAGATCCTAACTTTTATGAGAGGTTCCATGCTATTAACTCGCTGGAGTCGAGCTCTTTTAACCCAGGGAGAAATGATGGGGATCGTTGGAGTAAAATTAATAAGGTTTATAAGAGAAGAGAAAAGGGGAATTCTAATGCCCATGCATTAATATGGCATGCGTTAGATGAGAATGAAGCAACCTGGGAACTTCTACAGGTGTTCTAGAAGGTTTTTCTGGTTTATTCCCTTATTTTTCAACATCAATTTTTATTATTTTCTTTTTGTATTAGGAATTTGTTTTCATACTGGTTTAGGAAAACTATAAGGGAATTCCATTTCTTAGGGTTTACTTTCCTAGCTATAAATAATGTATCCTCGAGGAGGAATATAGGGACTGATTGAGATTAATAAATTTTCTTGCAATTTACATCGTGATTTAAGTTGTGTGACGCAACTTAACTTTTAGGTGCGACGCCTAAAAGACCCTGAGGTGTGACGTCGAGGGTTTAGGAGTGATTCCTAAATTTATCTTTATTTTCTTAAAGTTTCCATAGAGTTTTCCTTTAACCTACAGCCATATTCCTATATTTTCCCTACCATAAAGCCAAGTTCTAAACCTAAGATCCGTTTTAAATCTACGCTCCATTGGTGCTGCATCACAGAGATTATCATACAAATATCAAGAAGACAAGTAAAAGAAATATATCTCGAGATTGCACATTAGTTTCTAGCAAGTTAGTGGATAAAAGACTACAGAAAGCTGGGAGTTTACCAAGCTGTTCCTTTGGCCTTCTGGTTTAGAACGTGGGGATGTTGACCAAATACTAACATGTTGCAACTAGGGCGGCGCGCTAGTTGCTTTCAGAATACTTGGCCTCCATAGCCCTAAAATATCAACAAAAAGGAATTCGTAATACTAAAACTACAAGCATCAGAAAGTATTTCTAATATGCAGTATAAGAAACCTAGATTGGTTCGTATAAGCATAATGCCATCGCACTGAACCGTAACATCAACAATTCCAAGACGCGTATGAATCATAAACAAGCATATGACTCCATTTGTGTCGGAGATCTATTCCGATGTTAAATCCCCTAATTCCAATCTAACACGCAAATTGAATTCACAGTGACCAGGCAACCGCTGCATCATATACTTCTTGATACTAAGAATTTAACTAAGAAATAATCCATGAATTATTACAGTATAACATTAATACTAGCAAAATTCGACTTGATTATGGTATATTATCATAACATAAGAGTTTAATTGGAACTACATTACCTACCCAATACGCAACCATTTAACCTGTAAAACACCAACTAACTCGAGAGAAACATAACCATGGCTCAATTTACAACTAAATCATAAAAGAATCAAACTTTGAAGCTAAAAACAAGAGACAGACAAGGGATATCAAGATCATAGAGAAAGAAGAAAATTACCATCCAAAGAAAGAGAATTGCAGATTGGCTGAAAATCACCAAAATCTCACCTATTCTTAGCAGGGCCCTTCATGAAATCCATCCCAGACTTCAAACGCATAATCAATTGTGGCACAAACATCATGTACCGATTAACTATAATTAAACTTCTAGCTGTATCGATTACTAACCAATACTTGGTTAGTAAAGAAAAGGGCACGATGGCCAACCAAAAATAAGCAAAACAGATGATGATAATGTTGATTTTGATGAACTATAATTAGCTTAGTTTAGTATAAAATGACCTGACAAATATAAGTTGTGAAATGCGAAAGATCTGACGTACCCGGAAAGGAAATCCAACAACAATGGTCCCAACAACACTAACAATGACGGCTGCGCTAGTAAATATTTTAGAGCTGACATCATTGGAGACCATCCCAAGGGCAAATGAAGCAGTAGAGGATGCACCTCCAAGCAAGGCAACGGTGACAAGGGAAACAATGCAGGGTGGATTTCGGGTTTGGGGACAACAGTTTCTTGAGAAGAGGACAAAGAGAGGGTTTGGCGGTGAGGGATCATCAGAAGAGGAAGAGAGGCAGAAGATTGAAAGAGAGCTGAGGTGAGGAAGATGGTAAGAAACCCTTTAGTGTAAACGGTGTCGTTTCCGGCCTAAGAGAAGTTAAAATAAGGGTAAAATACATATATAATCCGTTTTTGGTCAAAAATGCCAATACAACCCTGTAAAGTTCAAAAGTGATTATAACCCTATCTTTTGCATTAAAAGTGCCAATATAACCTTTTGGAACTATTTCAGCATTGACTTAGTATTTTTCGGCATTAACTAAACTTAAGAAGACTAAAATATCCCTAGTCTCAAACCTAAAAATCTAATGACTAAAATACCCCTAGAGTTCTTCATTTTCTTCATCTTCATAACCACAGCAATCGCTCTGTCGCCACCTTCGTCGCCACCTCACCGCCAAAATCTGGATTCGTCGGTTCCCCCCTAAAAGGCCAACAAACATCACATAAACCATAAAATACACATGTAAACACGATTGTATGGGCTTCTAATACAAGAACAGCAAAATCAAACAGCTCAGATAAATATCAACCTTAGTTAACTCATCGCCACCGATTAACTTCCCTGCCGAGCTAAGGGCTCCACCGCCGATTAACTTCTCCGTCGTCACATCGATTAACTCCTCTGTCGTTGATCTTAGGGCTCCGCCACCGATTAACTCATCCGTCCTCGCACCAACTAACTCTGTCGCTGAGCTTAGGGCTCTGCAACCGGTTAACTCCTCTGTCGCCGAGCTTTGGGCTCTGCCACCGATTAACTCCTCCGCCGTTGAGCTTAGGGTTAGCTCCTCCGTCATCGGCTCTGCTCCACCTCTATTAGGCTTCAGATCTGCGACCACTGCTTGGGGAAGAAGACGTGGTTGAACCCGAAGAAGATGCGGCTGAAGGCAAATATAAGGGAAAAGAAAAAAAAATGGAGCCCCTCACCTCTTTTATTCAAGTCTGGTCATCCCGATTCCTAGCCAACTGAACCAATCTATTCAAGACCATTCAATAATACCAGAAAACTAATTGGAACAGAGCTTCTGATGAAACCAAGTGCTAAATCATTCAAATACACGGTGGGGTTTGGGTTTACTGGATCAATAATGTAATTGAGTGTTCAAAAGGGAAGATACCAAAAAAAAATAGAGCAGAGGCTGCCTAAAAGAAGAAGGAGAAAAAATGGAAAGAAAATTATTTGGTTAATTGAGGGTATAATCGTCCTTTCAAGTTTTCCAAAATTTATTTTTTAAAATAGGGGTAGAATGGCATTTTATTGATTTCCAGCCAAATTCAGGTTGTCAGGGTTATATTGTCCAAATAATAGGGTTATAATCGCACTTTCAGATTTTACAGGGTCATATTGGCCCTTTTGACCAAAACATAGGGTCATATGGGCACTTAACTCTTAAAATAACAAAATACCCCCGGTTGACAAGATGAAAACTGAGAGCAAAGAATCTATATTATATTGTTCTTGAGAAAACTAAGAATTTTAACTCAAAATTATAATATTCTAAATTGGAACGTAAGATACGTCCAAGATCAGTGCGAGTTGTGCACCTGTGTAAAATATAATCAGGTGGGTTTATTCATCAAGAAAGGCCCCTGTATACCGGTCGTTGTATAAGAGACAAAATGACGAAAGGAAAAGGATTTCAATCTAATCATATTATCATAAGAGTTCTAATCTAATACTAAGTCTAACAGGAAAAAGAATATTACAAAATATAATTAAATCTAATCAGAATATTTGCAAAATATCCTCAATTCTCCTTCTCAAGTTAGAGCATGAAAATCCAAAATGCATAAGTAATTGAAACTGATGACAACCAAGAGCTTTAGTAAAGATATCAGCTTGATCCGCACTCTGCAGAGTCGCTTATAAATCGTCATTTTCATAGGAGATAGATTAACCCACAGAGCGCATCACAAATATAGAAATTTGTATTGTTTCTCTCATACTCACTACAAAACTACCAAAGGGTATTTAGATGCAATTTTGGGGTTGTCCACTTAGATGCTAGGATTTAAAAGCTAACTATGTAAGACTCGCAATCGGGCATCACTTCGATTGCGTATTGGGAATAGTCAGTGTTGCAAACATGGTTTAGGGGGGGGTTATCTATAAACTACAGAACATGAAAATCAAGAGATTAAACTATATTAAGCTAAGAGTTGAGGACATTTGCGTAACATGATCAGTAGAATACTTTTATCCTAGACTCTATCAAATACAAGACGTATAGATCTATCTCAATGTTTATGTCACATAGTGTGGTTGTCACACAAAGGTGCCCATGTTTTATTCTATCAACACCACCCCCGTAATTAGGAAAGTGCATCAAGCATTCCAACTGTTATGCACCCCTCTTTCCCGTAATGATTTACATCTCATGCCTTCACTATGAACGCTTCTCCCTAGAACTATAGAGGCAAAGGGATTCACATCTCATGATGACTCTAGGGTAGAAATGACGATGGTTGCTATACTACAACCCTAGTTGATACAAACTATCATGCCCTTACCTATTGGGCTACAATCTTCCAACCGACTAGCGCAGCTCATCGGAATGGTGCTCAAGAACTACATGCATACACTTACATGGCCGAGGACTTACAAACCCCCCAATTACCCTAGCAAACACTCCCAAGGGGACAAACAAGTCTAGCACCATACATGAAACATATAACTAAAGTATATGAAACATAGGATATCTAACATGCATTTCACAAGAACGTAAAGATTAAATCAAGCACGATATTCATAAACATAAAAGGATAGGGAGACCTATAATCTCACAAAATATCTACCAAATCATGAATACAAATTAGATCCCCAAGCAAATAAACTACTCCCTAAGTAATGAACCCAATTTTACCAATGGATTTAATGCCCTAGAGAAAAACTAGGAAGATTAAAGAAGAAAGAAGGGTTATTTCCTTCCTCTCTCTACCTACTCTTAGAAACTAGGAGAAAAGAAATTAAAACTAATGAAATTCTCTCTCTAATTTATTAAACCTTAGTAAACATTGGCTCCTTATATAGTAGGTAGGAAATGGGCCTTAAAGTGACCCAAAACTAGAGAAACCCTTGGCTGAGTGCGACGACACAAGCCGTGTAATAGCACATGGATCGCGCCCCACAGCCTGTGCAATAGTGCTCAGGCCGCCGGGTGGAAAGGGTTTCTTAGCCTCCTGAGCGAGGCAGCTGTGCAAATCCTTGCGAGCCAACAGCTGGAAGGGTATTCTGGTTTTCTGAACTGCAAAGCCCGTGCAGATCTGTGTGGGCCGTAGGCTGGAGCTAAGATTTCCTCATTCTGATGGCACGATCATCCAAAACTTTGCGGGGCGCCAGCTGGTTATTTTCTTCTTGATCTTCGAGGCACACGGGTCGTGTAAAAGGACACGGCATGTTTCCTTACTTAGTCGCACGAGCCAGCAGAATGGCACGGGCCGTGCAAAAGCACACAACCCACACCCTTACTTAGTTGCACCACCAAATTGGCTAGCACAGGCCATGCAGAAGAACACGGCCATGCAAGTCTTCAAAGTTGTCTAGGCTTCAACTCTTTTCTCTTTTGCGCATTTCCATCTACTACCACGACTAAGCACATGGCTTTCGATCTACTACCATCCTTGCGAATGAACTTCAAATATCTACTACCACTCTTGCGAATGACCTTCTACTCCAAAGTGCTTATGATCGATCAATAATGAAGCTAAAAAAAATATGATTTATATGCTCACAAGGATATAGCATTCATTAGGTCTAAATAAATTGAAAAAACAAAGAATTTAGACAAGAAAACCAACAAAGGCTATCAAAAGATACTAATAAGTGTGCTAAATGCATTTGTTAACGCATGCTTCTAGGTGCATATCACCGCTGATTGATTTGAGGTGCCAATATGATGAGTGACAACCTCACCATACTGAACAACATCCCTAACAAAATGACAATCAATTTCAATATGCTTTGTACGCTCGTGAAAAACATGATTAGCCGCAATATGAATAGTTATCTGACTATCCCCAAAGCGGGTCATCGGAGAAGAATGGCCAACACCATACTAACAAAGAAAGCATGTAAGCCATAACAAACCACAAACATTGGGGATAGTCATACTAACAATGTTTGTGGAGGAGTGAGAAATCGTAGGCTGCTTCTTAGTCTTCCAAGACATGGGAGACTCTCTAAGCATCACAAAATATTAAGGCAAAGAACACCAAGTGATAGGGAAAGTAGACCAGTCTGAATCATAATAAGTAGCTAAATTTAATGAACTCTTGGTAGAAAGAAAAAAATCCTTGACCTGGATAATGTTTTGAGTAGTGAAGAATGAGTAGAGCGGCATATGCCAGTGAGTGGCATGCGACTCAGCATAAACTGAGCAAGCGTATGAACAAAGTAACTTAACTCAGGTTGAGTGATAGTGAGATAGACTAGTCTCCCAATCAAACGATGATAGCATGCAGGATAATCAATATGGTCCTTGATGCACGTACCAAATCATGGCGGTGTTCAATTGGAAAATCAGTTGGCTTGTCTGCTAATAAACTAGTATCAAACAAAATTTCAAGAGCATATTTCCACTTAAAAAAGAAACAACCCCTCAGGATTGCAAACAATCTTAATCTCAATAAAGTACTTAAGAGGACCAAGACCCTTCACATATAAACAATAACTCAAGTATGTCTTGAATTCATTCATAAGAGTAGTCGAAATACCAGCAATAATCAAATCATTAACATAAACCAGAATATGCAAGTCCTGAGAATATCAAGTATAAGAAAACAAATAGTAGTCTGTCTTACTCTGCACAAAACCAAACAAGGCAAGAACGACACCAGTTTTGTGAACTAATTGCGAGGAGTCTGACGAATACCATATAAGGACTTATGAAGCTTGCACACAAAATCAGAAGCAGAAACATAATAGCCTGGAGTAAGGTGCATGAACACCTCCTCCTCAAGGTCGTCATGTAAGAAGGCATCATGAACGTCCGTGTGATGGATGTCCCAACCCTTAATTATCGCAACAGAAAGAAATATATGAACATAATTCATTTTAGCAACATGAACAATTTTTTTTTATAAAATCAGTCCCTTCAACATGAAAATTTCTTACAACAATAAGAGGAGCTTGATAATGCTCAATAGAAATAAATTATTAGAATTCTTCCGTGTATTGTGATTTAGATAGTTCAGTGTTCTAGATACAAATAATTGTAGGAATCAGTCAAACTAAACAAGGCTAGAATGATGAAGCATTTAGTGGACATGTATCATGATATCCTTAAAGAAAAAAGATCAAATTTCACTAAATACAAAAACTTTAAGGGTTGAATACACTCTAGTTTCAAGAAAGAGCAAGAAGCATAATGTCAGATCCTTCACTGGACATTTCCTGCTACTTATAAGCTTAACACAAATGATTCATCAATTGAAAATCCAGATGAAGCAAGAGTAGGAAAAGTTTCAAGAGACAGTCAAGGGAAAGTCGTCTTTGCATCTTCAAAATATATAGGCAGGGCTTCAAGCTTGGAGGTTGAGATAAAAGCTTTGATACTTGGCTTAGAAACATCACTGCAGCACGACATAAGATCATTGGAGGTTGAAAACTGATTCACATCTGCTGGCCAACGTGATTCGGAAAGTCGTCAAGATTCCATGGTGTTATTCAAAGGATCTAAGGAATATTTGGAAGCTCTTGGACTAGCTTGAGATCAGGTTGAAGCACATCTACAGGGAAGTGATGTTGTAGTAGATAGTTTAGCCAAATTGGCTGGCTCTAACAAGGTAAAAAACCTTGTTTTTTGTTTCTGTAGGTCTTCCATGACACATTAATGGACTAGTTCATTTAGATGCTATGCATACTCCCTATATTAGAAACATTGACTGGAATGAAGACTTCCAGATGGTCAAACTCAAGTAAGGCGCAAAGTGGGGATGAAGGGGAATCATATGGGGTAGGGACCTACTCAAGACAGGCCTCAAATGGCAGGTGGTCGATCGATATAAAATAGATATGCAGGACGAGTGGATCCCAAACCAAAAAAATCCAATAAGGTACGACAGGAAACTGCTACCACAGCTCGGATTCAAGGTGAGCGATCTCATTGATAATGCGAAACAATGGCGTTTGCCACTACTCAAACTATTCTTCAGCCAAGAAATAGTTACAAGATCGCAGGAATTCATTTATCTTTACAACCTCTCGGACAGAAGGATTTTCAATATTGGGATAAAGATTGGCTTGGAAAATATACAGTCAAAAGTGGTTATCATGAGTCATGGACCTCAAGAGATAGACACAAACCTTCGGGTTCAACGTCTTTTGGAAATAAGGAACCGGATAAACATCTATGGAAGAGGCTGTGGAACTCTAAAGTCCCAGAGAAAGTTAAGTTCATGGTTTGGAGACTGGCCCAAAACACAGCACCAACATGACCTGCCTTGAGAAAGAAGAATATGGAGGTCTCGTCTATCTGTAAATGTGTCACTCCGGAAGGGAAACACCAACGCATATGATACTCGAGTGTGAATTCTCAAGAAGAATCTGGAGAATGTCAAGATTGGGCTTTGATTTTCAGCAGGGGACACCAATTCAACTAAAATCCTGGCTTATAGACTGGTTCAAGATAGCACCAGAAGATGAAGACATCTACCTTACATGCATCATTATACGGGAAATCTGGTGCGCTAGGAATAAAGAAACAATTGAGTAACAACAAGTAAGAGTTGATATAGTCCAAGCTATTATCAATGATGTGCATGCAGAAGGAATAAACCATGATACAAGCCCTTAAGAGGATCCCAATTCCAATCAATTACTCATGGAACAAGTGACATTTCCATTACAACCCAGTCAGCAAAAAAAGGCTAAAGTTGGTGAGATTCAGTTGTTATGGTTCTCACAAGGAAATCACCTAGACCCTGTTTATACCAGTTGGACGTGCATTGAAACAGACGCAACATTCAGAGTTCAGGACGAGAAGGTAGCAGCTGCTTGGTGGGCGACTCGGCAGGAAGAAAAGGGAAACTTGTGGCATTGAGCGAGGAACATCCAAGTTTTATCTGGAGTCCAAGCTGAACTCATCGCAATCCACAAAGCAATGACGGACGAAGGAACCAGGAAAAAACACACATTTGTCTATGGATGGACTGCGAGATGGCTCTGAACCACATCAACAACTTTCCAAACGTACCACCAGGATTACAGGGACTAATTAGAAATATTATAATGTTAGCAATGGTCTTCACTAGAATATGATTGTAATGAATACTCATAATCTGGCTCATGATGTAATAGGTGGAGGTCACGTCCACCAAAATCTGATGATGATAATATAATGTACGACTCTTTGCTTCAAAAAAAAACATTGGGATATTTGAGACTTTTTTGTAACTTTTATTCTCTTTTTGAAGGTTTATAGTACTAAAAGGATAACTATTGTGACATCTAAGTACTTAAGCCTTTTGAGATAAGGCCTTATGTCCCCTCATTTTTTGTATTATATTTCTCATATTAATAAGACTAAATTATTTTCTTAGTCCCCTACAAAGTATCTTCTAACATGTTTTGGTCCCCATTTGCAAATCAACCCTTAGACGGCACCCAACAATTTTCAAACAATTTGTTTGGTCCCCAATATCAGTTTCATGCCAGTTTTCTAGTATACCGGCGCACGTGACATTTTTTTCGATAAGCCCAAGGGTAATTTATTAATTTTAAAAATTAAATACATTTATCTTTTATTAATTTACCATAACCCAGTTCATCAAAATCCCAAAATCATCTTCTCCTCATAAATCTGCCTCAAATCCATCGCTCGAATCAACCCAAAATCACCACTTCCTCATTAATCTTTCTCCAAAATCATTCTAAATCCTCCCAAATCTTCAACTCTGTCTATGTCTTCCTACGTCTAGCACCAAATTTCCAATCCTATCCAATTTTCTTAATGTCAAGTTGCAGCGTCTACTTCGTCTCCTCCACTTTGTATGTGGTCGGATACTTGAGATGCACATGTGGCCATCGTTGGCGTATTCACACTGCTAACACAGTGAAGAATCAGGGAAGGAAGTTTTTTGGTTGTCTATTAGGTCACGGTGGTTGCAATTTTTTCAGATGGTGTGACGAGGGTTGTGGAATGCGAGGTCGCATATGAGGTTATTGAAGGAATTCAGGCGAGGAACCGTGCATTGGAGGAAGGGATGGCTAGGTTAGGCGGCGAAGTTGCTAATTTGAAAAATGAGCTTGAAAGGGACTGTGAGGGTTGCAGGGTTCAAATTGCTGATCTCAAATGTGAGCTTGAACTGGAACGTCAGATTTGCAGGAAGATGAAGAACTCCCGTTTGGTGGGTTTTGTTATTGCGATATTTCTTGTAATGATTCTGATTAGTGTTAATAGAACCTATTTTAGTGTTGTAGAGATTATCCTCTGGTCTGTGTGCTTGTGATATTGATTTGTCATGATGAACGATTAGAATTTAGCTCTCCATCTGTAATAGAGTAGTTTCATGAAGGAATTGGTGAAGAGTTTCTTGGATGTTTAGTATGTTTCAATTTAGTTCGATCATATGTTTCACTGTAGTTCAAGTTTGCAATGTTCAAGTTCATTCATTCCATTTGCTTGATCATGATTACAAACCAATGAACACAGTTTCATAGATAGAATGAACAATATTGAGCATCCACATGTTGATGGAAAAAGTGAACACAGTTTCATAGACAAAATGAGCAATATTCCGCATCCAAACGTCCACAAAAGAAGCGTAGTATAAACCGTAACAGACAATGCCAAAATAGTGACCTGGTTAGACAAATTCCCTATCCAAACCCAAAACCTTGGTTCCAGACCTATGCAGAATTAGCCAAATGAAAAGGCTAATCTCCTGCTTAACCAAAAAATACAGCAGTAAGGTTCTAGACCAATCCAAAATCAAAATTAATCTACTATGAAATGCAGCAGGAGGTAGTATACCGATTTAGTGATTCTCCAAAAATTGCCAAGTATCACCACGTATCTCAGAATAGTCAACTTCTTGAAAGCACAATGATGATGGGCTCTTGCATGTGATCTTTGTATGTCCAACTTGATGGCATAAAGTGCACTTGTATACCCATTTTGCATGTATATTGCCATGCGTAGAAAACAAACAAATATTAACGTATACCACAAATGTAGAAGGACCGTAATCTAACGAAGGATTCCTGCAATAAGAAATAACCTTCACCTTAATCAGTTTTTAAGATGAGGAGTGACCTGCAGCTGTGGACTGTTCTGGTTCTGCTTGGTCAACTGTTTTTGCTTACATATTGCCATATACAAAACTCTCAAATTTCCATAACTAAATAAATTTCCAAAATTAGCATAACTGAGCTTGTTGCCAAATTAGCATAAATAAACGAATTGCCAAAAGTACTATAATTGTGCCTGCATATTGCCAAAATTGCCTTAACTAAACAAATTACCTTCTTCTTTGGGGGATTTGAAGATGAGGATTCAGCCACATTTGGAGGGTTTGTTGGGTTCTCAGCATTGGTTGGTGCCGGCTGGACTGAATCAGTGGCTGTGACTGGACATTTTTTTGCATTATGGCCAATCTGTGCACACAATGAGCACTTGTGTGGACCCATCTTGCTAGCTCTAGATAGCTTCTCAACCCCACCATGTTTCTTGACTTTTTTCTTAGTCTAATTCTTTCTACCCGGAGATTTTTTCCTTAACTTTGGGGGGTTTCCAGGCAACTTAATGTCTAAGGGTGGCAGCAAACTATGATTATCCGTCCTATCTCATAGCCCCGGACCATTTATGGGATGGATAATGTGGCTGTAAGCACTTGAGTAGACTGACATGGAGTAGCAAGAATGCATGAAATCCGTCACATCTTCCTTAACAAAAATAATAGTAGCAACAACATGAGGGCAGGGTATCCCTGTCAGATCTCATTTTCTGTATCCGCAGGACCTTGACTTTAGATTAATAACATAACTTCCCCCCATGGATACAAGTCACCTGAAACTCCAAATCACCACACGGAGTAGCAAAACAACGGTTTAACCTCCAACTTCTTCCTTATCTTTGGCCCAAATCTTCCATCTATCCTTGAAATAGAAGCTCTTTTTTTGGCAAGTCAGACCGTGAAATAAAATCTAACAGCTTCCAACATAGTCACCAATGGCTTATCCCTCACGTGTAATGTCACCTTATTGAAGCACTCACATATGTTATTGACCAGAATATCACACTTGGATTGAGTATTAAAGAGAGCTCGTGACCACTCCTTTGGATTTGTTCTTGTTTCTAACAAATTCATCTCTCCTGGCTCTCGGGCTTTGATGTCTCTCAGATGGTTTATAAACTGGGCTGGATGGGTGCTCTTGACAACAACCCAAATCATTTCCTTCAACTCCATACTTGAATATGAACCCTTGAAATTTTTGTACATGTGCCACGTGCAGAGTCTGTGTTCCGCATCTAGCAGTAACTCATTCATTGCTACTGCAAGTCTCTAGTTTGACATGCCAACAAATCAGGTTCTTTTAAAAAAAACTCATACAATAATATATTCAGTTATGTAACCAAAGTACACCATAATCAGCCATTTCATTATCACAAAATCAACAACATAGTCACACAATCAGATTTCTGACAAAAAATACCATAATCAGCCTTTTCATTATCACAAAATCAGTATCTTAATCACATAATCAGATTCCCAACAAAACATAACATAATTAGCCATTTTAGAATATAAAAAAAATCAAAGGCATAATCACAGAAACATATTCATAACTTGAATAAACCAAAATTAGTCTTTTCTGAATCATAAAATCACAGGCATAATCACATAATCTGTTTCATAATCCTACATGTCAAGATAAAAAATCATACCTTCTGCTTGTCCGAAAGTGGAGTCCAAGCAAGTTCATTTTTTATGTTGATATCCCTCTGCAAATGCAAGAACCATTTCCAGGTACTTTTGTTCTCTATCTCCACCACTGCATAAGCCGGGGTAAATTTGATCATTCCCTTCTAGACCAACAGCCGCCAACAATATCCCCTTGTGAGGCCCAGTCAGGTGGCATCCATCGAGTCCTATCAAGGTTATGCACCCACTTATGAAACCCTTCTTTCATGCATCAAAGCAAATGTAAATTCTACGAAAAACTTCATTCCCAAAATCATCCTTTTCTATCTGCATCATAACTGTTGAATTGGGGTTGGCCCTCAACAACTCATTGCAGTAGTCCCTCATGATTGTATATTGTTTTTTGTAGTCCTCAACTATCTCACTAATGGCCCTCTTCCTCGCCTTAAATGTAACATCCCTGGATACATTTATTCTCAGGTCCTTTTGGACTTTATTCACAAGCTCTGAAACCTTCATGTTCGGCATAATCTTGAAGTTCTCCTAATACCTCATACTAAGGTATTTATAACTCACACACCCATGGAGGAATGTAGGATTGCAAGAATGGGACCTTACAAGAGAAATTAACTCCCAGTGGTTTGTGTTTTTCCTGAAGTTAATTGATGCCATCCAGTTGCGTTTACCGATGTTTGAAGAACAAATAGCAGTACACCTCTTCAAATTGTTCTTCCTAAACTGGATCCTCCTGTTGGCTACTCTCCCATGGTGTTTGCAAGCAAATTTGAACTCTTGTTTAGTAACAAATCCCTGCCCCAGATAGAATTCCACATCACTATTACCAATCGGTGGCACAAACCTTTTATGAACCCTTATCTGCTCTTTCTTAACATCATCTTCCTCATCAGAACCCCTGCAACCAAAAACCTCACTTGAGTCTGATTCAGCCTTATTCTCCTTCTGTTTTCCCTTGCCTGTTTCCCTGACAATTCACCCCAATGTTTTTCCCTATCATTCGTGATCACCTCTAAATTATCATCGTCATCCACATCAAATTCTGGGTCTACAAATTTCTCATAATCTTCATCCTTGTCATTTGGCTCAACTATTGGAGCTTTTTCCTTACATTCTTTGTTACATGATGTCTTCTTTCCATTTATTTTCCTGCTCCCTGATGACCTTTTTCAGTATCTCTTCCCTTTTTTTCCCATCAACACTAACAACTGTCTCAACTTCACCACCTTGTTCCTGATTCATTTTTTCTCCATCTCTTAAACCACCTTCTGTGGCATCTGCTTCTATAGAATCCGCTTCTTAACCATTAATTTATTTATCCTTCAACAACTTCTCAGCCTCTTCCTCTTATTCTCTAGCTTTAGGCGCAGTTTGAGTGACCTCAGGACAAATTTCAGGGCTTAGAAAATGTTGAGAAGGCTGTGTTATAGGACCCTCATCATCCATGCTCTCAGGTTCATCAATAACTAATACCTCGTCAACTTCCTTCAATTCCACTCGTGTACCTTGTCTTGTCCGGGGATTAACATAAATTCCCTTTTTCTTCAACATCTTATGATGCCGCCTCTGCGACCTTGACACATTTTGGTGATAATTCTTCAGGGCAGGGATAGATTCCTCCCTATCCAACCTTTTCAGAGCTCTGTGCTTTAGACCTTTTCATGGTCTCCTCCTACCATTAGTCTTCTTCATCTCATAACCAATCTGCTCCACATTCTCAGAACCACAATCCCATTCTTTCCCTAAGAACCTGACATCAGCTTTCATAGCCTTCTCACCAGTAGGCCAACTTAGAAAATTCCAATAGTAATCACATAATTAAACAACAACCACTCTTAAGCCCTATGATAGCTTGTACCTTTGACTTCTCAGGAAAAAAACAACAAATGGTCTACATCTATAGAACAGAACATCATGTCGGGCTCCAAAAACACACCAGATACCATGCCCCTATAACCCAAATAGTTATGTGCGTAATCTAGCCTACCCAAGTTGAAACCCTCAGTTTCACAATAATCAACCATGTACACAGAGCCACCAACATACATAGGAAACGGTTCCCATACCAGGTTACCATGACAATGTATTCTAATAGAGAAGTTGTTGGTTCCAAGAACTAAAAAATAAACAATGGATTACTAGAAATAAAGAATCACAACCCTACAATAATTAAATTATTAAATTATGTAATGGGGCCTACCGAATATATTATCTCCCACCAACAATATATTATTCCCATCCCACACCACATCTTATCCAAAATCAGGACTAATCAGAGCAACACTAACAGTCCTATGCATTAACTAATTGTAGAGAAAACAAGGTTCTATTCTAACTGGTTATCAACCATCAGCAAGAAAATATTGGACCACTCCATTCAAAAGGTTGGCCAGATTATTAACTATATAACTACCAGTGGGGACAACCATCAGTACATATCTCTGTATTCTTAAAGGTTACATACCTAAGTTAGGTGCTTTATTTCCCCCACCAAAACAACAACGATCTTCTAGCAGCAACAACCTGTTATCCGAGTCCATTGCGACCTACACTTGCACAAGCCAACCCATCAACATAACACTATCAAACCAACAACTTCGAGGGAAAATAATTGAACCCAAATAGAGAAAGCAAAAACATTTGGAAATACTTAGGGTTCCGTCGCAAACGGCCGAGTAACGACTTAGCGCCACCGTCGACTCTACGGGTATGCACAAGACGCCCACTGGCCAAGAGAATAAACGTCATACAACCGGATTAAACGTGAACGGAGATCGCCAATCTCTAAGGTCACAATTTTCCAGTGAGATTTAGAGGAAATTTTGGAATAACGTTTTCTAATTGGGGAAACTAAAAGTCGGGTTTGGGGTTTGATGAACTGGGTTAGGGTAATTCAAAGGGTTAGGGTAAATTAATAAAAGGTAAATGTATTTAATTTGTAAAATTACTAAATTACCCCTGGCCTTACCGGAAAAAATGTCACGTGTCCGGCACGTGCGCCGTTATACTAGAAAACTGGTCTGAAACTGGGATTAGGGACCGAACAAATTATTTGAAAATTGTTGGGTAATGTCTAAGGGTTGATTTGCAAACGGGGACCAGAACATGGTATAAGATACTTTGTAGGGGACTAAAAAAATAATTTAGCCCATTAATAAACGGGTAGGGGTCTACCTAAACCCCACTATAATAGGTGACTTTTTTAATAAAAAAAACTTATTTTAAAGGCATATTAAAAAAAAGTCATGGTGATACAAAATTTTATGTGAAATTCTTTAATCATAAATTATTAAGAACTTTATTTGGGTTAGAAGAAATGAACTCTTGGATGATATCATCTTACTGTATTTTGTGATTTTTTTCAAGGCTATGCTAAGATGTTTTTTATAATTTGGAGTTTTTATTAGCAAGTACTTATCTACTTGATAATATATACACAAAGTTAACTCAGAATATTCTCACACGGTAGCTGCCAAGCTTCGAACCAAAGACCTCCGGGAGGAGGAACCCAACTCTCAACTAGTGAGGTACACACGCGGGTGTTTCTTTTGGCCTTGTAGAACATACCATTGAGAGCATGGGCAGTGGGTTTCTTAAAAATTAAAAAACCGCTCTAAAAACCGAAAACATCCACAGTAGTGATTTTTAGGCCGATTTCTTGTTAAGAAACCGGCCCATAGTTTCCAACTAGGGAACCGGTTAAGAAACCGTTCCGTCAGGCTTGTGGCAGAGAAGGGGGCCGCCATGTGCAGCCCAATTTTATTTCCCTGAGTGGGACACGTGTCGCCCAAGCATTGGGACACGTGTCGCCCAAGCATTGGGCCACGTGTCCCACTTGCTAAATTTATTATTTTTTATTTAAATCCATTGACACGTGGCACCTTCCGGTTGGGCCACATGTCCAATGGATATAAAAATTTCGACCGTTCGGTCAAAATAAATGAGTGGGACGCGTGTCCCACTTATATGGCGACACGTGTCCCACTCAACAAATAAATTTCTGGTTCTTGTTTTGCAATGGGACACGTGTCCCCATGTGGTTGGGACACGTGTCTCAACGGCTATTTTTTTTTAAAAAATTTCAGCTCATGTTTTGTTTGAAAAATTTCCAACGGTAGAATTTTTTTATAATGTCATGTTTGTAATATATTTTTATAAAATTAATATATCTTTTTCTTTATTATAGATAACAAAATATTAAACAATTTCACGACAAGAAAAAAGATATTTAAATTATTATTATAAAACACGAAATTTATAAATTAAAGAAATTGAATTATTTTATACTTTTTAAATAAAATGAAATTCTATGAATAAAAATTATAATGTATTATTAAATTTCACTTTCAACTAATTTTGGGTGAATAAATTAAATTAAATTAAATATTAATGGTAAAATAAATGAGTAGGATAGAGAAAATCAAGTGGGGTCAATGAATAGTCAAAAGTGGTTTCTTACCATTGTGGGGATAAAAAATGGTGGTTTCTTAAATAATTTTTTAAGATTAAGTGGAAGAGAGAGTGAAAGAAATAATATATTTAATTGGTAAGAAACCGATATCGATTTCTATCATTGCATATGCTCTGAGGCCTATTGCGGGGAATTATTGCATTCCTAAGTGTTAGGATGTAATGATGTCACTGCAGGCTGTGATCACTTGAGGCAAGTATTTGTCTAGCAGATGGGCCTGCCCGATAAGATTACTGTTGCTCCATCTGGTGGACACGTTCGGTCTTCACCTTTTCTTCTGATACTAATAGTGGATCACTATATCTCGCCCTGTATTTTACTATCCTCGCCCTAATACGTATACAGTATATATTTTTAATTTAATTTAAATAACTAAATTAAATTATATTTTAGTTTTTAAAAAAACAAAAATCTGGCCAAAAAAAAAAAATTGCGCCGCCGCCGGACCGCCGGGCGCCGCCGCCGGACCGCCGGGCGCCGCCGCCGGACCCGGTTCGCCACCGCCTGGGCGCGAGGCGCCACCGGTCGGCTCGCCACGGCTTGGGCGCGAGCCGTGGCGGAGAGTCACCGGCGGTCCGGTCGCCGCGGCATGGCCGCGTGCCGCCGGCCATCCGGTCGCCACCGCGGGACGGCGAGCCGCCGCCGGTCGGCTCGCCACGGGCAGGCCGCGTGCCGCCAGCGGACCGCTCGCCACGGTCCGGGCGCGAGCCGGACCGGCGCCGGTCGCCTGCGCCAGCGCGCGAGCCACGGCTCGCCGTTCGTTGGCCGCGAGCCGGACGCGGTCCGCTCGCCAGGCCGTGGGTGCGAGCCGGACGCGGCTCGGCTCGCCGTGGCTTGGGCGCGAGCCGAGCCAGGCAGTTTTTTTTTTTTTTTTTTTTTTTCAAAAATCTGACCTCTATAAATGTGCTCGGATTCCATTCTTCCAATGGCACTTGAATTGTTTTGCAGTCCTAGTTTGGTGAAAAAAAACTCCAAAAAGGGTGTTGCAAATTCCATGTCTTCGGAGGTAATTTTACTAATTAGTTTTCTGTCCGTAAGTAGTTGTTGAATTTAATAATTTTTGCTGTAGAAATTTGTGCTCGTCTTTGTGTTTTAATTTGTTAACAGTTACGTAGAAATTATTGCACATTTATCTCCTTTGAATTTAGCTCCTATCAGTTGCAGTAACGTTAATTTTGTTGTTAATTTAGCTACATAATGCTGTTTTGAATTTATCTACAGTAATTCATGGCCTATTAATTATTGTAATGTTAATTTTGTTGTTCCGTTAAAATTCTTAAGCATTGCTGTAGAAATTTATGCCCGTCTTTGTGTTTTAATTTGTTAACTGTTACGTAGAAATTATTGCACATTTATCTCCTACGAGTTTATCTCTCATTAATTGCAGTACCGTTAATTTTGTTCTTAATTGAGCTACGTAATGGAGTTTTGAATTTATGTACAGTAATTTATGTCCTATTAATTATTGTAGCGTTGCTTTTGTTATTCTGTTAAAATTGTTAATTATTGCCGTAGAAATTTGTGCTACTCTTTGTGTTTTAATTTGTTAACTGTTATGTAGAAATTATTGCGCATTTATCTCCTATGAATTTATCTCCTACTAGTTGCAGTAACGTTAATTTTGTTGTTAATTTAGCTGCGTAATGCTGTTTTGAATTTATCTACAATAATTTATGCCCTATTAATTATTGTAACGTTAATTTTGGTTGTTCCGTTGTAATTCTGATTGGATGGAAAATACTATGTTAATTTAACTACGTAATGCTGTTTTGAATTTGTGTACAATAATTTATGTCCGATTAATTACTGTAGCGTTGATTTTGTTGTCCTACTAATTACCTGATGTTTATTGCTGTTTCAGGATGACAGTCAGTCATGTGAAGCTGCTGCAGGGCGGAATGGATACTCTCCATTTGCCACCTCAGCTGTGTTCCCAGACGTTGACGAGGCTTATTCGTACCTGCAGCGGATTGCTCTGCAGGTGGGATTTGAACTTGTGACGGGGTCCTACAAGCAGAACAGGAATGGTCCGCTGAGGTTATATTGCATTTGCAATCGGGGCCGGAAGGATAAGGATGTAGATACGAGCGAATCTGATGTAGTCCGACGGAGTAGCAGCTCGACCAGCAGTTGTGGCTGCCCGTTCGCGATTGTCTTGAAACAGAGCATCACGGGGAATGGTTGGAATGTAGTGCCGTGCAAGGATCCTAGACGAGGGATGCACAACCACCCTTTCTCAGTGTACCCCGAGGGTCATAGACAGAGCAGCAAGCTCCATGC
The DNA here is from genome assembly GCA_037428765.1 of Rubia yunnanensis. Taxonomy (NCBI): domain Eukaryota; kingdom Viridiplantae; phylum Streptophyta; class Magnoliopsida; order Gentianales; family Rubiaceae; genus Rubia; species Rubia yunnanensis. The sequence continues at coordinate 64,620,595 of CM075065.1, forward strand.
GGACGCGAAGCAAATGATCAGAGACTTGACAGATTCAGAAACAGCTCCAAGGCATATCAATGCCAGCCTCAGTAATTCGTTTCCGGACCTGCATCAGAACATTAGGCAGGTGTACAATGAGAGGTCGGCATATGCAACAGAAAGGCGAGGCGGGCGCAACACGGCGGAGAATTGTTTGCATCTGGCCACCGAGAAAGGGTATGTCACTAGTCACCGCTCAGCAGGTGATGGCACTCTGACTCATTTATTCATGGCCAATCCCGATGCTGTTGTGGCATTTCGCACGTTTCCGTGGGTTGTGGCCATCGACTCAACATACAAGACCAATCGGTATGGCATGCCATTCATTGAGATGGTTGGGATGTCCCCTTGCAACACAAACTTCTTGATCGCCTACGCAATTGTTGTTGACGAAACGGCAGACACCTATGAGTGGGTGCTGAACGCTCTGAAGAACTTGCTTGTGGATGGACCGTTCCCTGAGGTTGTGGTCACCGATCGGGAGATGGGACTGATTAGGCCACTTCGGACTGTGTTTCCAGAATCGAAACATCTGCTCTGCACCTGGCATATCAACAAGGATGTGGAGGCACGTGTCACCGTGCTGACGGGGAGTAAGAGGAACGGGTCAGGGTTCAAGAACGGTGCATGGTTCCGGATTTGCAATGCGTCCACCGTTACAGAGTACGAAACCGCCGTGGTTGATATGAGGGCTGCATGGGCTTGGAGCCCATCTGTTATTAGCTACGCTGAGACGACGTGGCTCACACCCCATAAGGAGAAATTTGTGAGGGCATGGACGAACAGATTTCTGCATTTCGGGAACACAACTACGTGCAGGGTCGAGAGTGCACACTCGTCACTGAAAGGGTGGTTACACACGTCGACTGGTTCACTGGACACGGTATGGAGGCGTGTCGACCTGCAGATAGCCCAGCAGATTACTATGATCAAGACCGGCCTCGAGAAGTCAAGAACGCGTATCGGAAGATTGCACCGTATGGCCGTTTTCAGCAACTTGATCAACAATGTGTCCAAATTCTGCCTGGATAAATTGAGGGTCGAGTACCGCAGGATTGATGCACTGGGAGCACAGGTATATGCTTACTGCGGCTGTGTGCTGCGCTCGACATACGGAATACCGTGTGCATGCGTCATGGCCGCGGCAGTTGCTGAAGGAATCCCCTTGTACTTGGACGACATTCATCCGCTGTTTAAGAGCCTGGCATTGGGTGATCACTCGCAGAGCACGGAGAACAGCTCGAGGGCCGAACAGGATCAGTCGCGGTTCGACACTCTGTTGGAGGAGTTGGCACGCAGCGACCCTTCGGTCCGACGACGAGTTGCATCCTACGTAGATGCGCAGTTGCATCCGAAGGAGAGCGGCATTGGCGAGCCGGACATCTGTACCAGTGCACGTGGGAGACCAAGCGAGCAGGTCCCCCGATCAAGATCAACCCGACGTTCACCGAGCTACCACGAGCACGTGAACAGGCGATACGGGAGTAGTTCAAGGTCCCCGGGGCGTGCTTCAGGGAGCGGTCGCCGCCACGGTAAGTACAACATGTTTATCTTATTGTTTATCTAAATGTATATCGCCGCCTGCACAAGATATTTATGTTAATGTGTTGTCCTGCAGCGACATTCCCGTTCCTCGAAAGTGTCCCCCACATTGTCAGGCGTTACATCCAAGGCTGGAACGATGTCGTGAGTGATGGTAACTGTGGCTTCAGATGCGTTGCTGATGCGTTCCACGTAGACGGTGAAGGTGAATGGTCCACAGCGCGTCGGGCAGTATTTAACGAGATATCAACTCATTGGCCTGACTACGTTCCCATTTACGGTTCGCAAAATGACGTTGAACTCGCCAGAGCCCGTATACACCACACCAGCGGTCCATGTGGTCCAGAGCATTGGTTCACGGTCATTGCGGACATGTTTCCCGTCGCCACCTACTACAACACGGTCGTGGTTTTATATTACATTTTAGAGAACGGGTCGGCGGACCATTGCTGTACAGTCCTTCCACTGAGGGCAGGTGGGGGCGAGGCTGGAACAAGTAGGGAGCTGCACATTGTATACGTTCGCAGTGCAAGCCATTTCGTCCGGGTAAACATGAAGGAAAACTGTCCCATGCCCCCCGTGGTTAATCTGTGGACCACGCTAAGGAAGCCTGATGTCGTAGGTTGGGAGTTACCCTTTCGTAGGAGGCTAAGCGCTTGGAGGAGAGCATACTCCCAGAGTAATTAACTGTTGTTATTAACTCGGCATGTACGCAACCGTTACAGTTATTGCCTACGCGTCGCGTAATTAATTTTGAGAGCGTTGTCGATGCAAAAATGAATGACGCATAAATGTGATATGCAAAAACATAGCTGATTACATAAATGAGCAGAATATGGCACAACTGTGAGCTCACACATAAACAAACATTCGACTAAGGAATGGGTCCATAACCGAGCCTCCGATACTCATCGCGAAGACCGAGCAGAGTCGTCATCAACTCCCTCACGCTGGGGTCGCCGAGTCCATCAACGGTCGCCGAGCCAAACGGATCCAGTGCGCTCATCACGTCACTCAGCATCTGTTACACAGGAAACGGAGTTTACAATAACGAGACAGTAAAATGTAATATAATTACTCGAAGCAAACAGTTAGTGAAAACTTACCGAGACCTGATGCTGTGTCCTGTCCGGGCCACTCGCGGCAGCATGTTCAGGATTTGCGATCACTGGGTGCGAATGAGTCTCGTACCAGTCCTCGTAATCCATGGTACACTCTGATTGGGGCGTGGCTACCGGGAACGCCGCAAGCCGTTCCTTGTGCCAAGTGTGTGCCATCTCCCATAGGGTCAACTGCAGCCTCCCTGGGTAGGTCACTGAATAGCCGGCTGGATCAGCCGGGCGGAAACAAGGCTCCGGCGCAATAGCAAGACCCCGCGGTATACCCTGTAGGAGACCGAACTGCCGCACAACGCGATCTGGCATGTACGCCTCCATTGCGTCGAGGTATCGGATCACGCCGCGGTAGTGAGTCCTCCCCCCCGCAGCCCTAACCACGTCCACTCCATATGGCAACCAATCCACCTGCAAAAAGTTTCACAGACATGTTACGTTTCTATGGAATCCGATCTATCTACTACTGTCAGAATAAGAGTAAAAGCATGGAATTCATACCTGGTCGGGCTGTAAGGCATCCAACTGTCGCCTGATGGCACCGAGCCTCCCCGTACCCCTCCCCGATCTAACCCCTGTGTGCCACCGACTGGCGCGACCCGGAAGAGCTGGCAACGTACTCGGTCCCGGCCGAAACATCGGAAAGTACTCGTATATCCATGCTTGGAGCAGCGTGCAACATCCGCATAGGCCGCGCGCCTTGGACCGGGACGCAATTCTACATTGCCCAGTGAGTCCTTTTTTGGGGTTCTTCATGTGTTGTTTTAGCCAATACTTTGCCTATATACAATATCAGTAATGATTAATATTTGGAGCTGTGGGGTTTGAATATTTTATCATTTACAGACGCAAAGAAGAGGTCTGAGTCATCTGATAGAGTGGTTGCTCAGCGTAAGTATTAAAATAATCATATATTTATGTTAAAAGTGTCATTATAATTCTGTAAAATAAGAAAGTATTAAAATAATTTAAACTTTATGAAGTATGTGCCAATCTAATCCCGCACGCTGTTGTCAATGAAAATTTTGGTCGAAATTTAATAAAATAACTATTTTACCCATGAATTTTGAAAAGAAAAAAATTAAAAATGAGAGACAAAATTGCTCTCTTCTTCCCCTTTTCTTTCTTCTCTTTTACTCCCCTTTCTACTTTTTTTTTTTCTTCAATAGCGCTTTCGAGAGGGCCGGAGGAATCTGATGAATCAGTACATCCAAATCCATTTATAACAATTCCAAAAGTAGTTCTTTATTGTTGGAAACACAATCAATTTGTGGAGTTCTTTGATGCATCTTTAAAGATTTGCTCATGGAATTGTCCAACTTTTAATTTGTGCGGGTACATGTGGAAGACTATAGCACACAACTCTTAGGAAGAACTAAAAATGATGTAGAGGTGTCAATTTGGGTAATCGTGTCACATTCATATTGGGTTGAAAATGTGTCGTGTTGAAACATGTCGGGTTGAATTGTGTTGATTTCATTTATCGTGTCGGGTTGGGTTGGATTGGGTACTTATCGTGTCGGGTTGAAAACGTGTCAGTTTTTTCTCGGATTGGGTCGTGTCGGGTTGAGTTAATATCGGGTCGGGTTACTGTCGTGTAATTTTTATACTCGGATTAGATCCGGTTGGGTCAGAATATTGTCGGGTTGGATTGGATCGGGTTATTGTTGTGTCATTTTTTGTACTGAAGTTTTGTCCGGGTCTTGATTATGTCAATTATTTTTTTTATAATGTTTCACATTGAATTTAGATATATTTTGGGTTGGTTCAGTTTAGATCGGGTTATTATGTCACCCAATTAAATTTGGGTTGATTTAGGTTATATTTCAATAATACTATTGTTACAATTGCACTATTATCAGGTATTGTTTCGTTGTAACTTGTAACTTGCAAAATGTAAAAACTTGACTCGTAGCTCCAAATTAAAATCCGCTCGAAAGTGATGCTACCCTATACACCCCATTGTATTTTCCAAGTATGTAACAAAATATTTATCGACAATCGAGAATAAAAATATATATGTAGTCATTTTCAATTTCCCTTTATTACTTCTAAGTAATCAACTTTAATTTACACTAGAACACGTATTAGCGCTTTCCAATAATTCACCAAAAAATTAATTTATTTAATATTTCTATATTTAAGAAAGAATAACAAAAAATAATTTATTTTGGAGCAACGAATCATAGGGTAACACAATTTTGGGCCACAGTGTAATTTTTCAAGACTGTGTAGAAGTATTCAATGTTGACTTTCAAGGCCCTTTATGTTCACCCATACATGCCCAAATCGCAAATTCGCAATATTACATTATTGAATTTCTTTTTAGTGTCGCCAATTTCGTGATTCGACAATTCCAACTTTCTTGGAGGGACCTAAGTGCAAAAAGTAAAAACTTTACTCATAACTCCAAATTGAAATCCGTTCGAACGTGATGATACCCTATACACCCCCATTGTATTTTTCAAGTTCGTAACTGAATATTTATCTACAACTGGGCACACGAACATATCTGTAATCCTTTTCAATGTCTCTTTCTTACTTCTAAGTAATTAACTTTAAGTTACTCTATAACATGTACTAGCGCTTTTCAACATTTCACCAAAAAATATATATATTTGTTTTCTATTTCTATAATTATGGAAGAATGACAAAAATGTGTAATTTGGAGAGAAGGATAATGTCGTAACATTTTTTTGGGTCATAGCGTAACTTTCCATAAATATGTTAGAGATGTGTTTGTGCCTACTATCTTAGTTGAATAGCAATGTTGATTATTCATTGAATTCAATTCACTTTTTAAAATACTTTAGTGCAATTTTGTGTTGTAATAAATATTCTGATTCCATTTTTTTAAAATAAAAAACTAGTAAAGTCCCACCGTGCATTGTGCGGCATTATTAATTAAAAAATTAGGATTACTTTTATGTATTTTTTGTGTCTTATATTTAAATTAAAAATAAAGAACTTTTTTACAATGAGTCTGTCTCTTGAAAGACGGTCTTTCCATAAGTTATGGAAAGACCAAGGTTTAAAGTGTAAATTAGAAGAAATGAAGATAAAATTTTTGGGTTGCATGAACCGGGTTATAAATTTTATAACTACTACATGTTACATACTAAAATTTTAATATTGCAACTAAGACCTTTTACCTTTTATTATTCTAATCATACTCCATCTTTCCATAAGCATATGGAAAGACCATCTTTCCCAAGACTTTGCCTTTTACGAGTCCATCTCTTAAAAGACAGTCTTTCCATAATCCATGGAAAGACCAACGTTTAAAGGGCAAATTAGAAGAAATGAAGATAAAGTTTTCGGCTTGTATGAATCGGGTTATAAACTTTATAACTACTACATGTTGTACAATAAATTTTAAATATTGCAACTAAGACCTTTTACCTTATATTATTTTAAATAAACCCTATCTTTCCCATAAACTTATGGAAAGATCGTCTTTCCCAAGACTTTTCCTATTCTTATTAGTCCCACTAATTATAAAATATCCTCATCAAACAGTGACTCGGTCTATAACAAGATTTTGTGATAATTTATTAAATATCATTTTTACAATACTTTTCAAACTGATTTTTGAAATTAATATTTAGTTGACTCTCTATAATTACTAATTCAAAACCATAATTTTAATGAGACATCTCTCTTTATTTGACTATTATTCATTAGATTTATAAATTTAGTCGTGTGCATTTTTAACTTAAAATTGTGTATTCACATTTGTTATGAATTGACTTTACGTACTAGTAATCATATGGCTAAAAACCCCATTTGTTATTAGTTTGACGCACAACCAACTTGACTTGGTTTCATATTAAATGTTAATTGACTTTTTATAACTGCATCTATTTTGGGTTGATTACATGCAAGGTTATATAGTTGATTTATCAGGTTGAATTAGGTTCGTGTTAAATTGGGTTCGGGTTCGGGTTGATCTCGGGTTCGTATTCAGGTCGGGTTCGGGTCCAGAATATCGGGTCATATTCGGGTTCATATTCAGGCCAGGTTCAGGTCCATATTATCGGGTCATATTTGGGTTGAATTCGGTCGTGTCGGGTTTGGGAGGTCAATATTTCTCAGGTCAAAATCGGGTTTTGGGTTGATTCGTTCATATCGGTCCAGGTCGGGTTCTCGGTTCGGGTCAGAGATTGAAAGCTCTACAATGATGTCATGAACCTGTAAACAGTGAACACAAAGCTCAAGAATAAGCTATCTGCACTGGGAATCGATCCAGTCACACACACAGGCCATCCTCCCAAATTCTTATCGCTGAATTAACGTGGCGGCGGCAGTGGTCGGAGGAGGATTTAGGTCGGAGGAAATTTTGATTCTGTGGCGAGGGTTTTCTGGTGGACTGTGTGGGTGGAGCGACTCCGGAATCCAACGCAGTGGTGGCGGTGGTCGGAAGGGAATTTGGATTCAGCGGCAGGGATTTTGTGGTGGAGTTGTTAAGAAATATAAATAGAGAAAAGTGCATATATAACCCTATATAATTGATGAAAGTGCAGATATAACCCTGCAATAATGAAAGTGCAGATATAACCCTGCAATAATTGAAAGTGCAAATATAACCCCGGTCAGTCAATGCCGGAAATAATGGCTTTAGGGTTATATTTGCTCATATGTATAATAGTTAGGGTTATATTTGCACATATGTATAATAGTTAGGGTTATATTTGCACTAAAAAACAATTCAGGGTTATATTTGCACTTTCTCCAACATATAGGGTTATATTTGCATATTACCCATATAAATATTACTTGTTGTTGTAATTAGATTCTATTTCTTTTTTTCTAGCTTTTATATGTATTTTATACTACTATATAAAGTACTTCGAGATCATGAATAAAGACACATCATACACATCATTACCCTTATTTTCTTCATGGTATCAGAGCACATTATATAGTAGTGCAAAATACCTAAACAAGCTAGGAAAAAGAAATAGAATCTAATATTTATATTCCTTAACAGGAGTGTTAAAGAATAGAGCTAAACGGCGCTCCGACGATGGCAGGATCGAGGTTGGTGGTGGTGTGACGCAGCGATGGAAGTGGCCGGCGGGATGGGTGAGTGGTGGCCGGCGGCGGGTAGGGGTGTTCATCGGTCCAAGACTGGACCGGACCGGAGCCGAAATCACCAAAAATCTTGGACCGAAGACCGGACCGGTTAGTGGGTATTTTAGACCGGGACCGGACCGGAATAATTCCGGTCTTAGACCGGTCCGGACCGGTTGGACCGAATTTTAGTATTCTTTATTTTTTTTACTTTACATTTTGCTATAAAAATGCCAAATCAATATTTTTTCCCCTTTAAAACATAGTAAAATAGAAGTTATTAGAAAAATTCACCTCAAAATAATAAAAGAATACTAGTTATCATGAATAAATCTAAACTAGTATTTTAAACTAATTCATTATCATTTAAAATATATATATATATGTAAAATACCGGTCCGGATCGGAAAAAAATCTAATTTTGGACCGAACCGGACCGGAACCCGGAATCTAACAAAAACATGGACCGAGGAACGGACCAGAATTTCATCTATACAATTCCGGTCCTTACATTTTCGGTCCGGTCCGGTCCATTTTACCGGTCCGGACCGGATCATGCACACCCCTACCGGCGGGAGCAAAGGAGTGGGTTTGAGCCGTTGAGGAGAAGAATTTCTCTTTTTTCTTTTTTAATTCAGAATAAAAAAGGGGGGTAAAATGGTCATTTCCATTATTTCAACTCATCTTAGTGTTATTTTGGTACATACTTCATAACGTTTGGATTATTTTAGCACTTTCTAATTTTACAGGGTTATATTGACACTTTCTGCTTAAAGTAAGGGTTATTTTGACACCTTATCCCAAAAATTACCACTATTCGAGCCCATATAAAAATTGTAAAAAATTATGTGCAAACTCATTATAACTTTTTAAGAATGAATAAAACATAAACGGTCAGACTAAATGAAATATAAATGAAAACCAAAACGATGGCATGCAATTAAAAAGATATCCGAAAAGAATATCATACTTTTGTTTACATTCTATAGATCATTCCAATTTCCTGAAGTCATAGGTCAAACAAGTCGAAATACATTAATAGATAGTTTAAAATTGTAAGCGAATACTTGCAACGCTTCTAAAGAGAATCTGAATCTGAATCTGAATATGTGCGATTTTATGTGCGATTCACACACTGATAACGGTCTTCACCTCAGTGCTCTGATAACGGTCTTCTCCACCCCTCCGGCCGCCATCCATGGCGGCTCCGATGTCAAACCCATCCCCTGAGTTCATCAACGACAGAAGCTTTCTGCAAGCTCTCAACTCCAAGCCCTCTCCACTTCTCTCCTCCCTCCCAGACACACCAAATCTCCACCCAATTACTGAATTTAAGGGAAAAATTGCCTTCATCCTCCCCCCGGAGGAAGGGGAAATTCTTGCATCTCACTATCAGAATGCGCTCGTGGGGAAATTTAACCGTGGAAAACCCCCAATGGAATCCCTGCTATCAGCTTTTAAATCAATTGGATTCAAATCCAAATTTCAACTTGGCTCGATTGACTATAGACATGTACTTATCCGTTTTCAGGAAAGCGAGGACTACCAACGCTGCTGGATGAAAGGGCAGTGGATGATTCACGGTGCTGCCGTGAAGGTCCAAAAGTGGTCCCCTGATTTCTCACCAGTGGCGGAATCGTCCATTGTTCCAGCTTGGGTTACGGTACACAAATTGCCAATTCATTTCTATAATACTTCTGCAATCATAGGAATTAGCAGCCAAATTGGTAGATACCTTAAGATGGATGCTGCCACTAGTGCCTTAACTCGTCCCTCAGCCATTAAGGTTTGTGTGGAGATTGATCTACTATCCCAGCTACCATCCTCTATAGTGGTAGGAATAGGAAACAAGGTTGCAGAATATCCAATCGAATATGATGACTTACCATCCTACTGCACACACTGTAAGATCATTGGTCACAGTCACACAAAGTGTAACTTTCTACACCCAGAGCTAAAAAAGAAAAATCTAAACAAACCTGTAATAGGTGATCAAAAGAACATCGATCCTCCACCAAAAGACACAATTCATGTAGAGGGATCTTCATCTCTAACTGTCACTCAAAAGGAAAGGGAAGTACAAGGTCAAAAACTGAATCTAGGAACTACACAAGGAATTACCTTGAATAATTTTACTTTTAGTCACAGGAAGAGAACTTCACCTTTCTATTCTTTAGATGACATATCCAAACCAATAACCACAAGTTTTTGGAGAAAAAAGAGCCAACAATCTAACCTAACCCCCATAATGGAAGACTTAACAGGAAATAATATGATCTCCATATCGAATGCCTTCAAATCTTTGGGTGACTTACAGGATGATCAGGCAGATGAACCTGCTGATATCTTCCATGAATCACTAGAATCTCAGGAAGCAAATCTACACACCATTTCTGAGGGAATCTTAATCTCCACCACAGCCAGGGAGTTTCCTACAGAGCAACCCCAACCTGCTTCCCCCGACTTGGAAAGAATTCCAGCCATTCAACCTCCAGCAGGTAATAATGAACAGGCATCTGAACAGGTTAGTGACCATGTAACATCAGACCTGTTATTAAATTTTGAACATACTTTTCTGGATAGGGTTACTAACTCATATGAGATATCTACACTGGATAAATTGGAAAATGAGGAAAAATATATTGGAAAATCAGTGAACAAAAGCAAGAATCAGGCTTTAACAATCAGAAACCTCAGATCATCCCAAAAAGAAACCACTACTTTTTAAAAATGATTAAACACACCATAATAGGAAATATACTTGTCTGGAATGTTAGAGGTTATGGTGCTTCAATAGACAGGCTAAAGGTTTTAAAATCCAAGCACAAAATTGAATTATTATGCTTAATAGAGCCTTGGCATGACAATCAAAAATTAGATGCTTTAATGCTTGAATTAGGTTTTAAATATTCCCTCCCTGCTCAGAATGCTAAGATTTGGATTTTATGGAATCAAGTCTTTAGCATCACTAATATAAAGGAATCTGATCAGTTTTTACAAGTTCAAATCTCTGATATTGCCTCCTCTGTATGTTGGAACTGCTTCTTCATATATGCAAGTGTAAATAGAAAAACCAGAGAGGCTTTATGGATTGATTTACAAACCCCACAAAATATTCCCTCTGTTTATATAGGTGATTTCAACACTGTTTCATCAGTTGCTGAGTATAAGGGCAGGAAATCCACTCCTAAAAAGAGCATGAAACAGTTTAATGGGTTTATTAATAATATGAACCTTCATGAAATACCTACTGTTGGCAATTCTTTCACCTGGTGCAATAACAGATACAGAGAAAAATGTAAGGACTTAACTTTTCAAAGACTAGATAGGGGAATTACCAACTTAGAATGGCTGGAACTCTTTCCTAATAGTTCTATTCAAGTCTTAAATAGACTGACTTCGGATCACTCCCCCCTGCTTTTATCAGTTCAATCGGCTGAAGAACAAGTCCCTAGGCCTTTTAGGTATCAAGAAATGTGGACAAATAGAGAAGAATTTAAGGCTCTAGTAACCTCTAACTGGAATTTAGACTCTAATTCATATGGAATGCATAATTTGGTTTTTAAACTGAAGAGGCTAAAAATGGAAATTAAGCAGTGGAACAGATCTACATTTGGTAATGTCAATGACAATTTGATGCTATCTGAAAAATCTGTAAGTGAATTGGAAATATCTTTCCAGCAAACACAAGATGAAAATGTATTAGCAGATTTACTTAAAGCTAAGGATTTACTCCAGAGAGCACAAAAGGAGAGAAACATTTTCTTGCATAAAAAAGCTAGACTTAATTGGTTAAAACATGGAGATGCTAATACTAGCTATTTTCATCACTCCATTAGGGAAAAGAGAGTAAAAGCAAGAATTAACAAAATCAAGGATGGCAGTGGTAACTGGATAACTGAACCACACCTAATAAAGGAAGAGGGAGTGAGATTTTACAGAGAATTACTAAATGAAGATACTCCTAATAAACAGGGAACTTACATACAGCATTTCTTAAAAGAAATCCCTAAAGTCATCACTGATCAGCATAATCTCAACTTACTGTCTCCTTTTAGTATCCAGGAACTTCACTTCTCTGTATTTGATCTTAATAAATCCAGTGCACCAGGCCCTGATGGATTCCCTGGTGCTTTTTACACCTATTTCTGGGATACAATTAAAATCGATCTTTTAGAGGCAGCTAATGACTTCCTAACAAATGGTAAAATCCCCAAGGCTATCTCTAGTACTTGGCTGACTTTAATACCAAAAAGACAGATACCAATATCTTTTTTAGATTTCAGGCCAATCAGTCTCTCCAACTTTGTCAATAAGGTTTTCTAAAAAATGATAATGGAAAGGATTAGACCTCTAATGACATTACTCATTTCACCTGAACAGAGTGCCTTCATAAAAGGAAGAGATATATCTGACAATGTCATACAAATGCATGAAATGACCAAAATTCTGTCTAGGAAGTCTCAGATCTCAAATCTAATAATTAAATTAGACATGCAAAAAGCTTTTGACAGGGTTTCTTGGCTTTTTCTGAATTCCATCTTACTTCAGTTTGGTTTTCATGGTAAATTTGTGCAACGTATCATGCATAACATTGCTGCAGCCCACTTTTCTGTGTTAATAAATGGCATAACATCTGGTTTCTTTGCTTCATCCAGAGGAATTAAACAGGGAGATCCACTCTCCCCTTTTCTGTACAATATACTTTCAGAAGCTTTTTCAAGAGGCCTTAAAAAACTCTTTACGGTTGGATATCTGCAACATTTCTCATTACCTAAAACCTGCCCAGCTGTGTCACACCTGATGTATGCAGATGACACAGCTGTTTTTCTGAACACTAACCCTTCCAACTTGAAAAGATTTAAACTTTTTCTGAATGCCTACGAGCAAACATTAGGTCAGAAAATTAATTTTGCTAAATCAGAATTTTATGTTGCATCTAACACTACTGCTGAAACTGGCAAATCTGTTGGAAGAGTTTTAGGAATGGTCAAAGGCTCTTTTCCTTTCAAATACTTAGGTGTTCCTATCTTCCCAGGTCGGAATTTACAGATTCATTATTTCCCTATGTTGGAAAGAATGGAAAAATGCATAAACAATTGGAAGAATAGATGGCTAAGTAATGCAGGCAAAATCATCTTGATTAATCACAGTCTTCTTTCAATTCCCACTCACATTTTTGCAGTTTTAAGTCCACCTAAGATAATTCTAAGGAAAATGGAAAAACTTGCTTCAGGACTTTTCTGGGGGAGTGGTGACAATATGGTTAGAAAAAGATGGAAATCATGGAAAAATATGAGCCTACCAGTAGAGGAAAATGGAATTGGTGTTAAAGATCTTCATGCTGTAGTTGATTCTTTTTCTTGCAAATTATGGTGGAAATTGCAAATAAATAACACCCAATGGTCAGCTCATTTATGGTCCCTCCCTGTCACTTATAAAAAATCCCATATCTGGCATAGAATTTGTAAAATTACACCTAAGGCAAACAAACTTTCTAGAGTCATATTTGGCCTTGGTGAATGCTCTTTCTGGAGTGCTAACTGGAAAGGAGATGGTGCATTATGTTATGAATGGCCCGAGGAGTTGGAAATACCTTTTGAAGACATATCCCTCAGCTACTTTATAACTAATAAAACATCTTTCCTTCCAACCTTGGAGCCTCACTTGGCTACCAACACACTTACCATTTTGCAGGATGTTCAAATGAGACATCACCATGCTGATAGGCTAATTTGGAGTCCTTCATCCACTGGAAATTTCTCCATCAGCTCGGCATACCAAAGTTTCAGACAAAAAAGGGATACCATCAGACACATTTCTAAGGTTTGGTCTCCTTTCGTTCAAAAAAAGTGGTCAGTTTTAATGTGGAGAGCTTTAAATAACATCCTGCCTTTCGATAATGTGCTGTGCAGATTTGGTATTTCAATAGCATCTATATGTCCTCTTTGTAAAAAACACTCTGACACTCTGGACCATTTTTTCAACTCTTGTCCTTCAGCTTTATCTGTATGGTTCAGAGTAAATAATCTCATACATTTTCCACATACTAGTTTTGGCAATCTGAAAAGTAGAGTAGATTTCTACCTATCCTTTAAGCCTGACTCTAAGATTTGTTTTAACTTGATTACTGCTGCACTCTTAATCACTACATGGACTCTCTGGAAAATTAGAAACAAAATCCTTTTCGAAAACATAACTTTCTCAGAGGATCATTGCTTAAAGGAGGTTAAACAACTGATTTTCCTCACCTTTTCAGCTCATAAATTGAAAGGTAATATAGATAAACATAGACATTTGGTCCAACAGAGAATCATACCCAAAATCCACCCAAAACAGAAAAAACAAGTTACAATGGTAAGTTGGAGTAGACCACAAATTGGGTACAAGATCAACACGGATGCTACATGGCAACCTAGTGGCCTTTCGTCTTCTGCTATCATTGTTAGGGATTGGAAAGGGGCAGTGATTAAAATGAGAATGCACATTTTTCAATCTCCTTCTTCATTACATGCAGAACTGCACTCCATTCAGTGTGGATATGATTTATGCTCTGAATTGGATCTGAATCTATGTGTTATTAAGTCTGATTGTTTACTAGCAGTAATTGGGATTCAGAACCCGCTGAAGTGTCAGTGGAGAGTCTACTCAATTTGTAGCTTTCTCCACTCTAAGCATTTAAATCACCCGATCCAACACACTCCTAGGCAAGCAAACACTGCAGCTGATTTTTTGGCTAAACATGCTTTGGAAAATAACCTACAGGGAGACCTAACTATGGATAATGCTCCTGCTTTTCTTAGAGGTCTCCTTTTCCTTGATAATATAAGCCTACCTGGAATCAGAATTGGTTCCCAAATCTCTTGACTACGTCTGATTATTCTCCCAAAAGTGGTTGTTGTCTGATTAGAGAATTTCTGACCAAAACTGTTTATTCTCCCACACACTCTGATTTTGAATGTTGCTTTGGTCTTCATCTCTGGAATCCCATCCACTCGAAAAGATACTGCTGCTTTGCTTTCTCTCATTTGCAGGCTCGAGGTTGGTGCAGCATAATAAGGTCTCTCGATTGAGACGTGCCGATGATACAACAATCAAGGCTGGTTTGTTTGCCTTCTTCACTTCCTTAGCTGACAGTTTTACATTGACAAACTGGGGTCTCGCCTTTCGATTCCCCGATCAGTTCGTGTTATCTCTGTCTAAAGGAATGATAGGATATGGATAGCAATATTAGAACATTTCAGGTGTACCTTTAGCTTTTGGTAGCAAGTTCCATATTGCTACAAGAGCTCTTCAGGCTCTTAGATCATCTTATAGATGACCTTCTTGTAAAACTTATTCTCTTCTCATGCCTTTGTTGGCAATCTATTATGGTTTGGGGAGCCTAATATATTTCCCCCATCCATGGATGGTTTAAAATAAATAAAAAAAAGAATTGTCTAAATAAATAAGCTTCACATCTAAATTAGTTAAACTCATAACAATACGTGTTTAAACGTGATAATACAAGACGATTGTGTGTTCGAAATATAGGCTACAATGGGTGAACGGAAGCGGATCTTACATATTTATGAAAATTACGTTATGATCCAAAAAATTGTTACAACATTATCCTTATCTCCAAAATACACGATTTTTGCTATTCTTGCACAAATATAGAAATAGAAAATAAATATTTTTTTTGGAAAAATGTTGGAAAACGCTAGCACATGTTTAAGAGTAACTTAGAGCATCCACAATGGTAGCTCCTTAAACCCACTATTCTTAAAAGGGGCACTCTTTATTTAAGGAGTATCATTGTGGAGTTTTAAGGATCACTCCTTAATAATGAGTTGCTCTTTAGTTAAGGAGTTGATACCTCTTTCTTTGTGCAAATACCAACCAATCAATGAATGTCATTTAACATGTCTTATTTTAATTTTTTAATTAATTATAATTTAAAATAAAAAAGTAGTGCCTAAGAAGTGCTCCTTAGGGCCACTACCATTGTTGGTAGTTTATTCTTACTTAGTTTCTATCAAAATTAATGATGTGACACTTAAAAAGTGCTCCTTGAGTCTACTACCATTGTGGATGCTCTTAGAGTTAATTACTTAGAAGTAAGAAAGGAAAATTGGAGAGGATTACATATATGTTCTTATGCTCGATTGTTGATAAATATTTTGTTACAGACTTGGAAAATACAATGGGGTGTATAGGGTAGCATAACGTTCGAGCGAATTTTAATTTGGAGTTACGAGTAAGAATTTTATTTTTACACTTAGGATCTCCATGAAAGTTGGAGTTGTCAAATCACGAAATTGGTGATACCAAAATGCAATTGAATAATATCGATTGTGACTTTACGATTTAGGCATGTAAGGGTGAATGGAAGAGTTTCAAAAGTCAACATTGATTACTTCTGCACAGCATTGGAAAATTACACTGTGGTCCAAAATTGTGTTACCCCATTATCTATTATTCAAAAATACATGATTTTTGTTGTTCTTGCCTAAATATAGAAATACTAAATAATTGAATTTTTTGGTAAAATGTTGGAAAACTCTAGTACTAGGGATGACAATGGTGTGGAGCGGGTACGAATTATTATCCCTCAATATGCATGCACACCTAAAATTTTTACACATATACCCATCCCATCACCCATGACGGGTACAACATTAAACCACTCCGCCCGATTGGGTATTATCTAAAATTCATCCCCGCCCTATCACTCACTTGGGTCTCCATACCCACTTCAAATCCATTTTGGTCACCTCATCTATATCTCCAAAAAACACCTAAAATTTTAAAATAATAATTTTAATATTATAAGTTTAATAATATTTACATGAAAATATTATAAGTAAAACATGTGCATTATGGATAAATACTAGCTTATTATATAATAAATTAGTGTGTACATATAGTGGGTATAGTGGGGAGGGGTGGGGGTGGGGCGAGTATGAACTAATATCCATGCCCGACCCACTACCCATAGCGGGTATCATTTTCATACTCATATCCGCCTCACCCTCCACCAAAACCACATCCATACCCGCCCCATTGGGGCGGATGCTAGGCGAACCTCCACCAAAATCCGCCCCACTGCCATCCCTAGCTAGTACATATTCTAGAGCAATTTAGAGTTAATTTCTTAGAAGTAAGAAATGGAAATTATAAAGAATTCTGGATATGTTCTTGTGTCCGATTGTTGACAAATATTCCGTTACGGACTTGAAAAATACAATGGGTTCAACCCAAATTCAATTTGGCGTTACGAGTAAAGTTTTTACTTTTTGCACTTAGGTCCCTCAAAGAAAGTTGGAGTTATCGAATCACGAAATTGGCGACACCAAAATGCAATTCAATAATATACGATTGCAACTTTGCAATTTGGGCATGTATGAGTGAATAGAAGGGTCTCGAAAGTCAACATTGATTACTTTTACACACTCTTGGAAAATCATAGTGGCCCAAAATTGCATTACCCCATTATCCATTGCTCCAATATACATAATTTTTGTTATTTTTACTTAAATATAGAAATATTAGATAAAGGAATTTTTTGGTAAAATGTTGAAAAGCGCAAGCATAGGTTCTAGAGTAACTTATATTGAATAAACCCATTTTTCAAAACCCATTTTTCATATTCTAACTTGTAAATGTTGGAAAGTTTTCTATATATCGAGCACCCATATGATTACGGGTGCCATTCGTCAGCATACTGGTGTCTATACAATTATAACCCAGCTATGTGCGGCCGCTTTAAAGCATTTTTTAAAAAAATAATTAAATTTAATGAACTCCCAACACTGGTATATTATAACCTATACCGGTGCTAGCTATTTTCCCTCTACAATTTTACCCGCCAAAACTACTATTTTGGTTTAGGAACCGGTATTAGCACTGGTATATGTCATTCAGCCAAAACCGGTGCTGAAAAAAATATTAAATTCATACATTTTTTTTCTTCAAAGACCTGACATCTAGCACCAGTATTACGTGAGCCGGTGTTGGATTTATTCATAGGCACCGATATTTTGGTTCATTTGCCAGAATATCAGTGCCTATGAAATTCCTAGCACCAGTATTGCTCTCCAAACACTGGAATATCGATGCCTATGCACTTGTTTTTCAGTAGTGATTTAGTTATCAGTAAGGATAATAAATTGGTTAGACATTCTTATTTAAATAAAGCGGGATTTTCATTTGTTGAAAATTGGTAAATATGATTACGTAAAGTCAAACCACAACAAATTTGAACGCACAAGG
This sequence comes from Rubia yunnanensis, assembly GCA_037428765.1. Taxonomy (NCBI): domain Eukaryota; kingdom Viridiplantae; phylum Streptophyta; class Magnoliopsida; order Gentianales; family Rubiaceae; genus Rubia; species Rubia yunnanensis. The sequence goes on from CM075065.1 coordinate 64,638,597, forward strand.
TTAAGTTAGAAATCCAAAAGTACGATTAAATTTGTACAATTAGTTTGAATGAGTAATTATGGAAAATTGACGAAATATTAATTTCAAACTAATTGCGATGGAATATAAACAATGTTTAGCAAATTAAACTAAAAGGTACTTGATCAGTGAAACAAATCGCGATAATAATGCAATTGTAAGAACAATATTATTGAAATATAACCCAAACCAACCCGAATGAACCAACTCGAAATATGCCTAAATCTAATAAAAAAAAACTAACAAGACCCGACCTAAGAAAACTCCAACACAAAAAACTACACTACTGTAACCTGACCTAAAAATAACTCGACCTGATTCAACCCGACACAAAAAATAACCCAACCCGACCAAACCCGTCAGTAATCCGACCTGACCTAACCTAACATGAGTAAAAAAGTTACACAATGGTAACCCGACACACATGTAATCCAAACCGACACGACCCAACCCAAGAAAAAGAACTGACACGTTTCAACCCAACACGACAATAACCCAACATGACTCGACAACTATAAATCGACATGTGTTAACCCAACTCGTTTTAACTCAAACTGTTTCCAACCCGACGCGAACCTGACACAATAACCCGAATCGACACCACTAGTCATTATCCAATAAGTTTTATCCAATAAGTGAAAATAGTAAGTGGATAAAGTTTATCCATCGGATGACCTGACCAGATTGATGGCCCTACGGTGGCTTCCTCATCGCGACGTCATTGATACAACCGTGTGCATCTTTTCAGCCAGTAACACAGTACTCAACTCTTGCTCTGAACGCTAGCTTGCCTTCGACGATGAGTTACTAGACTATGGTTGTTATCGTGAGTGTTTCGTCGGTGCCAAAAAGTAGATGCGACGGTTATGGAAAGGGGAAAGGGGTAGGAATTAGGGTTCTACAAAGGGAAAGAAGGAATGTTAGGTGTTTTTATGTTTTATTGCATAGAAGTCTTTAGAGTTTTGATGAAAATTTTATTAACCCTGAATATATAATAACTATAAAATGACCCCAAAAATTATAGAAAATGAGCTTAGTAAGACTTGGTCTAAGGTTAGTCGATCTAAAATGAGACCTTTTCATTTGATGAATATGATCACTTATTTAAAATGGATATATACATATATAATCCTATATGCATCACTAAGTGCACATATAGCTCTAAGATAGTTCGAAATACAAAACCAACCATAACAACTTTACATAAGTGCAAAATAACCCTAAAGACTATATTCCGGCATTGACTGGTCATTGACCGACTGGAAATGACCAAAATGCCCTTTCAGCCTTATACAAAAGTTTGAAAGACAAAAATGCCTTTTGCTCCGCCGCTACTCTGCAACTGCTCCACCACCTTCGCCGTCGCTGCTCTGTCACTACCGCTCCGACAGGGCCACCACCAGATCCTCGTCACCTAGCCACCCCGGCACACAGCTTAAGCTAGTGCCGTCTTCTCCGCCGTGTCAAAGGTGCCAAGCCAGGGGCGAGTCCGGACCTCCACTACCACACCATCACCTCAGCCCCGACCCGCTACCTAAGCCCACCATCACCGATCTTCCCCCCTCCACCGAAACCCACCTCACTCTAAGAACCGACTGATTAGAAACCCCCCCGGCCACCTAAACCGACCTCCCCGCGGAACCCTAGCCCCACTGCCCTTGGAACCTTATCGCTTCCACACCATCTTCCCCGTCTCCTCCGTCGCCGCACCTCCACACCATATCCATTACCTCCTCTATCGCATGCCCTTCCATAATCACCTTCGAAACCCTTGCCCACCCACCACCCAGCCCTCATCCACCTCTCCTGCCGCCGCCTTCCACTGGCCACCACCTCACACCCAATCCCGCCATGCCGTCGTGTGTGATGCCATTTTTGGTCGAGCCTAGATTCAGCCCGACAGAGAAAGGAGTAATTGACGGAGAAAGGAAGAGAATGAGGAAAGAATCGGAGAAAGGAAAATGAGGAAGAAGAAGGGAAGTTGAATTTTAGGACTAATTAACGGAGAAAGAGAATCAGAGAAGGAAAGAAGGAGAGAATTAGTGGAGAGGAAAGGAAGAGAAGGAGAAAGAAGTAAGGAAAATCAGGGTTTAGGGGCATTATAGACATTTCATATATATAATTATGTTTTTCTTGTCTTTCAGAGGAAAAAATGTTTTTTTAAATAAAATTTGGCCCCAAACCGCTAGAAAGGATAAATTTGCACATACACTAACTATTTAGGGTTATATTTGCACTGAATTAAATAGGGTTATAATATGCATTTTTCTATATTTAAAATTATGCATGCCACGGATGTTAATCTAGTTAACACTATAATCACTATATCACAGAGAGAGTTAAGAGTCCAATCCTAGTTGAAAGCTCATCCTTCTCCAATAAAATTCCTCCCCTCCCCTTGCCCTTGGTGCGAATTGCACCCATGACCGCATGGTAGTAGCACTAGACTTCAACCACTAGGCTAACGTTTAATTCCCTCCTCCTCCTCTTCTTTTTGAACCATTATAGACATTTCATATATATAGTTTTTGTTTTTCTTGTTTTTCAGAGGTAAAATTATCTTTTAAACAAAATCCGGCCCCAAACTGCTAGAAAGGATAAATTTGCACATACACTAACTATTTAGGGTTATATTTACACTTTCAATTATCAAAATGTTATATTTGCACTTATGTGAATTACATAGGATTATAATATACATTTTTTTTCTATTTAAAATTATGCATGGCACGGGTGTTAATCTAGTTAATACTATAATCACTATATCACTTAGAGAGTTAAGAGTCCAATTCTAATTGAACCCATGACCTCATAGTAGTAGTATTAGACTTCAACCGCTAGCCAACCATTTAATTCCCTCCTCCTCCTCTTTTTGAACCATTGTAATTGTTCTGCTGAGATTTTATTATATTTGTTGTAATATATATTGGCAAAGTCTTGGGAAAGACGGTATTTCCATAGGCTTATGGAAAGACGGGATATAGTTAGAATAATAAAAGGTGAAAGGTGTTAGTTGCAATATTAAACTTTTAGTATGTAACATGTAATAGTTATAAAATTTATAACCCGGTTCATGCAACCCAAAAATTTTATCTTCATTTCTTCTAATTTACACTTTAAACCTTGATTTTACCGTGTTTCAAGAGACGGACTCTATATATATTTATAAAAATGAATTTTGATTATCGTACGTGGACAGGTTGAACGGTTAAAAACATCGACCCATTGCGGCTTTCCCGCGAAGCACAAATGGTAGTTTTTTTGGGTTGTTTTGGTCTTAGGCATTCCCTAATCATGAAATGAGAGACGTGAAAGAAATAGAGAAACCAAGGAAACGTCAACAATTTCTCAGTTTTCTTCCTCCTCTCCCCCCTTCACCCTCCATTTTCCCCAGGGATTTTTGTTCCACGGTACGTCTTTCCGGGTTCTTTCTTTCTTTTTTGTTGGGATGATTAGTGAAAATGGGAGGTACAATGTTATAATCTTCACAGAAGCATTTTGGACAACATTTGTAGTTTTTTTTCTCGATAGAATTGTTTCGGGTTCGGAGAATTGATGTATTGGATATGGAAATGATGGAGTGCAGGATGGTGAATTTGATGCATTGATCTCTCATCACTAAGAACTAAATCAAACAATGTTGTGCTGTGGGGGTGCAGAGGAGGAAAATGTCGCCGGTCCACCGGCAAGCCAATATACTGCCCCTCCGAGATCCGGCAATCCATACGGTGGCGGTGGAGGTGGAGGTGATCATTTCATTTTCCCTCCTATTGATGCTAGCATTCATTCATTCGTTTCCTGATATTTATCGAATTGTCGTATTCAAAATTAGATGCCTTTTTCTCCCTTCCCTTCTGAACTGAGGCGATCGAAATCAAAGTGTCTCACACATTGCATCTCTGAACAACATTTTCATCAGATTTTTGAATCATTAGATATGGTTTATATTTTCGGAATTTGCTTTGTTCAAATTCATAGACGAATGCTATCTGACTGATGTGTTGTTGGAAATGTGATTCAGGCAGTGAAAGATCGGGAGACCCAAGGGGCGGCGCAACAAAGGGTGGAGCTCCTCAGAAAGTGTTACCTATTGAGACACCAGCTTTACCTTATGATGAGCTAAATAGATTGACTGATAATTTTGGACAAAAAGCTTTGATAGGAGAGGGTTCTTATGGCCGCGTTTTTATGGCTAAACTGAGCACTGGCCGAACAGCAGCCATTAAAAGGTTGGATCCAAGTGCTTCGCCCGAGCCAGATTCTGACTTTGCAGCTCAGGTTATTTTCATTTGCTTTACTTCCACACAATACAAGTAGGAAAGTGTATGAATTCTCATCAGTTGTCTTCGTTTAAGCGCAGCTATCCACTGTTTCGAGGCTTAAACACGATCACTTTGTTGGATTACTCGGATACTGCCTTGAAGGAAACAACAGGATTTTGGCATATGAGTATGCAACATTGGGTTCCTTACATGATGTATTACATGGTAGGTCATCTATAGTCAATCAATTGTTGAACTTGTGAAGCTGATTGGAGGCGCGATCTAATTGCGCTTGCTGTGCTCTATTTTAGGCCGAAAAGGCGTGCAGGGAGCCGAACCTGGTCCAGTTCTCAGCTGGGCGCAGCGAGTTAAGATTGCATTTGGCGCAGCTAAAGGGCTGGAGTTTCTACATGAGAAAGTCCAACCACCTATTGTTCATCGCGATGTCAGATCCAGCAACGTGCTTCTGTTCGATGATTTTCTATCTAAAATTGCTGATTTCAACTTGGGAAACCAGTCTTCTGATACTGCTGCTCGGCTTCATTCCACCAGAGTCTTGGGTACATTTGGCTATCATGCTCCGGAGTAAGCTCAGTCTTCCCATCCTCCAAAGTCTGTCTGAAAAGTTTCTGCCTAGGATCTAGTTTCAGTTCACTTCAAAAACAAACTTCTTTGTTGAGGACTTAATTAGCCCTTATTCCTGCGCAGATATGCAATGACAGGGCAAATTACTCAAAAGAGTGATGTTTACAGTTTTGGAGTTGTTCTTTTGGAGCTTTTAACAGGGAGGAAGCCGGTAGATCACACTATGCCAAAAGGACAGCAGAGTTTGGTCACCTGGGTATGTTTCCGTGTCACCTGAGTTTACCTTCAGACCTTACTTATGTTCCTACAACTACACACAAAACTCAACACATTTCCTGCAGGCAACTCCAAGATTGAGTGAAGATAAGGTTAAACAATGCGTCGATCCTAAACTAAAGGACGAATACCCCCCAAAGGCAATTGCTAAGGTCATTCACGGTCTCCTGTTTTCATGAATTATTCATTACAAGAAAGTAGCAATTTTCTAGTGTGGAAATTTTGTTATGTATCGTCACTTTTATTTTGTAGATGGCGGCCGTTGCAGCTCTTTGTGTTCAGTATGAGGCTGATTTCAGGCCGAACATGACCATTGTTGTCAAGGCGCTGCAGCCACTTCTCAACTCGAAACCGGCAACTGGAGAGGCTCCAGCTTAAATCTGATGACTAAATTAAGTTAAAGTTGCAGCAGCATACTAATTTAACCTTGCCAATCTATACTATATACTCCTGCTCTTCAATGTGCGTGCCCAGTTAGTACTTACCATCATCTGAGAAATATCTTGATAGCAGAAACATGTTGCTAGATTTTGTTGAAGATAAACCCTTTGTAATGTTTCCTGAAGTAACAGAAACTTTTGACAATAGAACTTAGTTGCAATTTACTACACCTTACTAATAATGCTAATTTCTCTGTGTTGTTAAAGAATTTGATGTGGTGACCGATTCCACCATACTGACCTAGCTGTCATGTCTACTTTGGGATCAAGCTTTGTTGGTTATAAAACTTACTATTTCTTAGCAATCAATGGCAAAAAGAAAGTGAGGAGATAACATAAAATGAATGCTAAAGAGTATTCTCATTTTGGATTAAAAGGGAACATAATACCCTTAGTTAAAGAAATATAGGAGGCCACTGGCCACATAGTGAAATTTCCTTTTCGTCTCACTGAGTAATATCATTTAGTTTTTATATAGAATGCTAATTTCTCTGTGTTGTTAAAGAATTTGATGTGGTGACCGATTCCACCATACTGACCTAGCTGTCATGTCTACTTTGGGATCAAGCTTTGTTGGTTATAAAACTTACTATTTCTTAGCAATCAATGGCAAAAAGAAAGTGAGGAGATAACATAAAATGAATGCTAAAGAGTATTCTCATTTTGGATTAAAAGGGAACATAATACCCTTAGTTAAAGAAATATAGGAGGCCACTGGCCACATAGTGAAATTTCCTTTTCGTCTCACTGAGTAATATCATTTAGTTTTTATATAGATGTCTACTGTAACTAAGCCCGTCAAACGGGTTGGGTTACCCGTTGGATAACCGTTACTCATATACTAATTTTACTTATTGGATAAGACTTATTGGATAATGACTCATTGGGTTAATGGATATAATTGGGTTATAGTTAGGGCATTGCTATATCACGCCCTGTATTTTACTATCCACGCCCTAATACGTATAGATACATGTATTTATTTTTAAAAACTAAAAAACAAATTAGGAGAAAGTATATAAGTGGTCCTATTCTCCATTCTTCCCATTCTCCATTTCTTCCATTATTCATTCTGCTCCCATTTCCCATTCTCTCCATTTCTTCCCATTCTCTCCATTTCTTCCCATTCTCCCAGCAATACCATTCTCTCCATTTCCTCCACCAGCTGCTCCCGGACGCCGCCGCCGCCCGCCGCCGCCGACCGCCGGAAAATGTAAGTTTTAGAGGGAAAATTTTTAATTTTCGTGCGAATTGTATGAATGTTGCCCATCTATTCGAATCTTGTTGAACTCGTTAGAAATGTTAGAATTGTTAGAATTGTTAGAATTGTTAGAGTTGTTGAACTTGTTGGAGTGGATGTGGGGTTGGTTGTTGGAGGATGTTGGTGGATTTGGGGTTGGTTGTTGGTGGTGGAGGCCGGCGGCGGAGGAGGAGTCCGGCGGAGGTGGAGTCCGGCGGCGGCGCATTCCGGCGGAGGAGGAGTCCGGCGGCGGAGGGTGGGGGATGAGGAAGAGGGGTTTTGTTGCAAATATAAGAAAATAGGAGGGTTTCATTTTAAATTTATTTCTTTCATCACACAATAGTTATTTTTAGTGATATATAGAATTTAATGAGTTTTAAAAATATGATATTAGGAATTTAATGAGTTTTGGAATTGAACTGAAGAAATTGTTATTTTTAGAAATTGTTTAGTTTAAATTTGGAAAAGATAACTAGTTTAGTCATTTGGAAAGTATATGTAGCATAATAGAATATAGTCTTATTTAAATTAACTTTATGAAAATCATTAAATTGTGTAGTAAATGATTATGATATGTTTTAACAATTGTTTCCTTGAATGTTAATAATAGTGTGATGTGGTAAAAAAAATAAGATTATTTAGTAATGTAATTTCCAATTTGTAACTTAAAAAAATGTGTAGTTCGTTGTATGGGATTGTACGAGAATTAAATTTGCTGTTTGTGGTGGGGTTTTTTTTTATGTTATATCCACTTTTTCCTATGCATTATAGAATATGTAGTTTCCATTAGTAAATTGAAATTATGCACTGTTCGAAAATATTAGTTCACACGTTGTTGAAATGTATGTTAATTTATCTTATCATATTAGTTTGATTCAATTGTTGTTATACTAATTACATATCTTGTGTTGTAGATGAGCACTGCTGGTCAACCTGACGGCCATGGTCGTTCCATACGACGAAGAGGTGTTAGTGCCTCGGCGAGACAGGCTAGAGGCCGCGTGGTCGAGGATGAACCGTCGCCTCGCCCGCAGGAGTGATGTAGGAGCGGAGCGGCCTTCTCCACCGAGCGTTCGTGCATTCGATCCCATGCCAACATGGGACGGTCCGGAGATTAACATTCTCGCGTCTGGTGGAATCTGTCACGATAGTGACTGGCAGTTGAATTATGACTTGCCGGCAGATGTCCCCCTGATGGGCCAACCCGAGACGAGTGTGCCATTGAATGCTGGGATCGAACGTTATGCTGCGGGAGGAGCCAGGCACACCGTGAGGAATAGAGCTGGTCAATTCTCACAATCTTCTGGTGGATCGTGCAATGCCGGTGAGACTAGCACCGGAAGGGTACCGAGGAATAGGAGGAAGCGACCCGCCGATGAGACGTGGCTAGTGCGGGGACCGATGGCTGGTGGCCCGCAAGATGACCTCGTCATACCAAGCTTCGGAGGACACGTCGCTGTTGACGTTTGGAATGGTATAGAGCGAGGTGTGCTGAGATGCCATGCTCGGTCGCCGCTATGCAAGCAGCTGGTCGCCACGCTCCCCGAACTGAGTGATGTTGCACAGGCCCGGATACATGCGACCGGGTTGGCCCACCTGCCTGCGATTATGTTTCAGTTCCTTGACATGGCACTGATATCCGCTTTTGTCGAGAGGTGACAGCCGGACACGAACACGTTTCACATGCCTTTTGGGGAGATGACCATCCTGATGCATGACGTTGAGATGATTCTTGGCATTCCCATCGTTGGTGGCGCTGTTGCGAGTACCATTTCGGCGGAGACTATTGAGGAAGCGTGCGCTGAACTGTTTGGAAAAGACGTGGAGTCCTTTGCCGCGGAAGACTGGAACGGGGGTAACATAGATGCCCAATCGTTGATGGCGAGGTGTGTAGCGGCGGGGCAGAGCGAGAACTTCCAATTTATGTGCTACATGCTGACCCTGTTTTCATCCACGCTTTTTGTGGATAAAACTGGGAATAAGGTTAGAGCCAACCTTCTACCCCTACTTGATTCGCAGTTGTCGTGGGGCTCGGCGACGTTGGCCAGTTTGTATCTGCAGTTGGGAATTGCGTCCCGGTCCAAGGCGCGTGGCCTATGCGGATGTTGCACGCTGCTTCAAGCATGGATATACGAGTACTTTCTGATGTTTCGGCCGAGACCGAGTACATTGCCAGCTCTTCCAGGCCGCGCCAGTCGGTGGCACACAGGGGATAAAACGGGGAGGGGTACGGGGAGGCTCAGTGCCATCAGGCGACAGTTGGATGCCTTATAGCCCGACCAGGTATGCATTCCATGCTTTTACTCTTATTCTGACAGTAGTAGGTAGATCGGATTTCGTAGAAACGTAACATGTCTGTGAAACTTTTTTACAGGTGGATTGGTTGCCATATGGAGTGGACGTGGTTAGGGCTGCGAGGGGAGGACTCACTACCGCGGCGTGATTCGATACCTCGACGCAATGGAGGCGTACATGCCAGATCGCGTTGTGCGCCAGTTCGGTCTCGTACAGGGTATACCGCGGGGTCTTGCAATTGTGCCCGAGCCTTGTTCCCGCCCGGCTGATCCAGCCGGCTATTCAGTGACCTACCCAGGGAGGCTGCAGTTGACCCTATGGGAGATGGCACACACTTGGCACGACGGTCAGCTTGCGGCGTTCCCGATAACCACGAGCCAATCAGAGTGTACCATGGATTACGAGGACTGGTACGCGACTCATTCGCACCCATTGATCGCAAATCCTGAACATGCTGCCACGAGTGGACCGGACAGGACACATCATCAGTTATCGGTAAGTTTTCCCGAACTGTTTGCTTCGAGTAATTATATTACATTGTACTGTCTCGTTATTGTAAAATCTGTTTCCTGTGCAACAGATGCTGAGTGACATGATGAGCGCCCTGGATCCGTTTGACTCGGCGACCGTTGATGGACTCACCGACCCCAGCATGAGGGAGTTGATGACGACTTTTGTCAGTCATCGCGATGAGTATCGCAGGCTCGGTTATGGACCCATTCCATAGACGACTGTTTGCTTATGTATGATCCCACAGTTTTGCCATAGTTTGCTCATTTATGTAATCGGTAACTGTTTGTGCATATCAAATTTATAAGTCATCGATTTTTGCAACAGTAACGCTTTCAAAATAATTGTGACGCTTCGATAATAACTGTAACGGTTGCGTACATGCCGAAATGTTTCGCTGGGTTGCAACAGTTAATTACTCTCAGAGTATGCTCTTCTCCAAGCCCTTATCCTCCTACGAAAGGGTAACTCCCAACCTACGACATCAGCCTTCCTCAATGTGGTCCACATATTAACCACGGGGGGCATGGGACAGTTTTCCTTCACGTGTACCCGGACGAAATGGCTTGCACTGCGAACGTATACAATGTGTAGCTCCCTACTTGTTCCATCCTCGCCCCCACCTGCCCTCAGTGGAAGGACCGTACAGCAATGATCCGTCGACCCATTCTCTAAAATGTAATATAAAACTAGAACCGTGTTGCAGTAGGTGGCGACAGGAAACATGTCTGCAATGACCGTAAACCAATGCTCTGGACCACATGGACCGCTGGTGTGGTGTATACAGGCTCTGGCGAATTCAACGTCATCTTGCGAACCGTATATGGGAACATAGTCAGGCCAATGAGTTGATAACTCGTTAAATACTGCCCGACGCGCTGTAGACCATTCATCTTCACCGTCTACGTGGAACGCATCAGCAACGCATCTGAAGCTACAGTTTCCATCACTCACGACATCGTTCCAGCCTTCAATATAACGCCGGACAATGTGGGGGACACTTTCGAGTAACGGGAATGTCGCTGCAGGAGAACACATTAAGATAAATATCTTGTGCAGGCGGCGTTCATTAGGAAGAATGGTGCTTGTACTTACCGTGCCAGCGACCGCTCCCTGAAGCACGCCCCGGGGACCTTGAACTACTCTCGTATCGCCTGTTCACGTGCTCGTGGTAGCTCGGTGAACGTCGGGTTGATCTTGATCGGGGGACCTGCTCGCTTGGTCTCCCACGTGCACTAGTACAATTGTCCGGCTCGCCAATGCCGCTATCCTCCGGACGCAACTGCGCATCTATGTAGGATGAAACTCGTCGGCGGATCGAAGGGTCGCTGCGTGCCAGCTCCTCCAACAGAGTGTTGAACCGCGACTGATCTTGTTCGGCCCTCGCAATGTTTTCCGTGCTCCGCACGTGATCACCCAATGCCAGGCTCTTAAACAGCGGATGAATGTCGTCCAAGTACAAGGGGATTCCTTCAGCAACTGCCCCTGCCATGACGCATGCACACGGTATTCCGTGTGTCGAGCGCAGCACACAGCCACCGTAAGCATATACCTGTGCTCCGAGTGCATCAATCCTCCCGGACTCGACCGTCAATTTATCCAGACAGTATTTGGACACGTTGTTGATCAAGTTGCTGAAAAGGGCCCTACGGTGCAATCTTCCAATGCACGTTCTTGATTTCTCCAGGCCGGTCTTGATCATAGTAATCTGCTGGGCTATCTGCAGGTCGACACGCCTCCATACTGTGTCCAGTGAACCAGTCGACGTTTGTAACCACCCTTTCAATGACGAGTGTGCACTTTCGACCCTGCATGTAGTTGTGTTCCCAAAATGCAGAAATCTGTTCGTCCATGCCCTCACAAATTTCTCCTTATGGGGGGTGAGCCACGTCGTCTCAACGTAACTAATAACAGCCTCGCTCCAAGACCATCCAGCCCTCATATCTACCAAGGTGGTTTCGTACCCTGAAACGGTGGACGCATTGCATACCCGGAACCATGCACCATTCTTGAACGCTGCCCCGTTCCTCTTATTCCCTGTCAGCACAGTAACACGTGCCTCCACATCCTTGTTAATATGCCAGGTGCAGAGCAAATGATTCAATTCTGGAAACACAGTCCGAAGTGGCCTAATCAGTCCCATCTCCCGATCGGTGACAACAACCTCAGGGAACGGTCCATCCACAAGCAAGTTCTTCAGCGCGTTCAGCACCCACTCATAGGTATCTGCCGTTTCATCAACGACAATTGCGTAGGCAATCAGGAAGTTTGTGTTGCAAGGGGACATCCCAACCATCTCAATGAATGGCATGCCGTAGCGATTGGTCTTGTACGTTGAGTCGATGGCCACAACCCATGGAAACGTGCGAAATGCCACAACAGCATCGGGATTGGCCATGAATAAATGAGTCAAAGTACCATCACCTGCTGAGCGGTGACTAGTGACATACCCTTTCGCGGTGGCCAGATGCAAACAATTTTCCGCTGTGTTGCGCCCGCCTCGCCTTTCTGTTACATATGCCGATCTCTCATTGTACACCTGCCTAATGTTCTGATGCAGGTCCGGAAATGAATTACTGAGGCTAGCATTGATATGCCTTGGGGCTGTTTCTGAATCTGTCAAATCTCTGATCATTTGCTTCGCGTCCGCATGGAGCTTGCAGCTCTGTCTATGACCCTCGTGGTACACTGAGAACGAGTGGTTGTGCATCCCTCGTCTCGGATCCTTGCACGGCACTACATTCCAACCATCCCCCGTGATGCTCTGTTTCAAGACAATCGCGAATGGGCAGTCACAACTTCTGGTCGAGCTGCTACTCCGTCGGACTACATCAGATTCGCTCGTATCTACAACCTTATCCTTTCGGCCCCGATTGCAAATGCAATATAACCTCAGGGGACCATTCCTATTCTGTTTGTAGGACCCCGTGACAAGTTCAAATCCCACCTGCAGAGCAATCCGTTGCAGGTAGGAATAAGCCTCGGCAACACCTGGGAACACAGCTGAGGTGGCAAATGGAGAGTATCCATTCCGCCCTGCAGCAGCTTCACATGACTGATTGTCATCCTTAAACAGCAATAAACATCAAGTAATTAGTTACACTCAACTGCTATACCAACGACAATGATGTCGTCAATTAACGTTTACATATGAACGAATAAAGATAAAATTACAGTCAAAACGTTAAAACATATACTTAAAGAAGAGAACATAAAGATAAAATTATAGTACATGAAATGCCATTACAGTTATAAAATTTCCGTACACAAATTAACTCCCTAAACTAAAATTACATTCATCCATTTCAAACTGTCATCCTAATGGACTTAAGGGTGCACTCCGCCATTTCTCATTAACAGCTAAAACATACATGTAATGGAAAAAAAATGTGACAATTTTATTTGATGAAATAACATTGTGGCTAGAATTAATATTACATTCTTACAGTTCAACAAATTAAAATATCAAAATAATGTAAAAATACGTAACTTAACGGTACAATAATTAACAAAATAACAAAATTAACAAAACAACAAAATTAACATTACAAAAATATTGTAGATAAATTAAAAACAGCATTACGTAACAAAATTAACAACAAAATTAACGTTACTGCTATTAATAGGAGATAAATTCATAGGAGATAAATGTGCAATAATTTCTACGTAACAGTTAATAAATTAAAACACAAAGACGAGCATAAATTTCTACGGCAAAAATTATTAAATTTAACAACTACTTATGGACAGAAAACTAATTAGTAAAATTACCTCCGAAGACATGGAATTTCTAACACCCTTTTTGGAGTAATTTTTGCTCGTCTTTGGATAGCAAAAATTTCGAGTGCCCTCAAAATCAGTAGAATTCGTGCTAATTTTTAGCAGTAGAAATTTGGGAGGCAGCCTGGCACGGCTCGCGCCTAGGCCATGGCGAGCGGAGGCGCGTCCGGCTCGCGCCCGTGGCCTGGCGACCGGACTCCGTCGGCCTCGCGCCCAACGCGCGGCGAGCGGAGGGCCGTTCCGGCTCGCGCCCAGGGCACGGCGAGCGGCGCCGGTTCCGCTCGCGCCCAGGGCACGGCGAGCGGCGCCGGTCCGGCTCGCGCCCAGGGCACGGCGAGCGGCGCCGGTCCGGCTCGCGCCCAGGGCACGGCGAGCGGCGCCGGTCCGGCTCGCGCCCAGGGCACGGCGAGCGGCGCCGGTCCGGCTCGCGCCCAGGGCACGGCGAGCGGCGCCGGTCCGGCTCGCGCCCAGGGCACGGCGAGCGGCGCCGGTCCGGCTCGCGCCCAGGGCACGGCGAGCGGCGCCGGTCCAGCTCGCGCCCAGACCGTGGCGAGCGGACCGGCGGCGGCTCGCGCCCTGTCGGTGGCGACCGGGCCCGCGGCGGCTCGCGGCCAGGCGGCGGTCCGGCGGCGGCGGGCGGCGGCCCGGCGGCGGCGGTCCGGCGGCCCGGTGGCGGCGGCCGGCGGTCCGGCGGTCCGGCGGCGGCGGAATTTCTTTTACATTAATTCAGTTAATATTAACTAACTACAATTATCTAAATTAATTTTAATTCAGTTATTGAAATTAAATTAAAAATATATACTGTATACGTATTAGGGCGAAGATAGTAAAATACAGGGCGTGATATAGCAATCCACTATAGTTATTGGGTTTAGTTGGGTTGGATAATTGATTATCCGTTGGATAATTTTGGGTGGGTCGAGTTGGGTTGGATAACGGGTGACCCGTGGATAATTTCATATCATAAGATAACAAAATTTTCACAAATTTGATTACGAATAATTTAATTTTTCCCTAACACATATAATCAACTTAGAAACGATCAAATTCTCGATTCATCATATTTGTCGATTTCGGTTCATGTTTTAATCAATTTTAATTTGAACCAATTAAAATTTGATAAATGATCTTGACGAAAGAAGTAGAAGTAGTATTTAAGAAACTTTTACTAAATTTGAAAAATCTTGAAATATGAAGATTTTTAAAAATATTTTCTTTTATTGAACATAACAAAATAATAAATAAAATTCCCACATTTGGCCACTCCAATAAATATTTCTTTTTTTTGTAGTAATGTACACGATTCAGCCTACATTGAAGAATGATTACGGTCAATCGTAATTTTTCACTCCAAGTAAAATGTTACGTGGCTTATCCATTTAAAGTTTAAATGGTTGAAAACACCAATAATCCATTGAGTATATAATGAATTATCCATTGAGTATATACTGAATTATCCATTGAGTATATACTAATTATCCATTGAGTCTATACTAATTATCCATTGGGTCTATACTAATTATCCATTGGGTCGAACTAAATGACCAATTGGGTATATGTCATTTATTTGGGTGAAACGTGAATTACCCATCAATTCCGCATTCTTTCTCAGTTCTCAGTTCTCACTTTCTAGACTGCGTTTTGTTTCATCAGTCCGCATTTTGTTCATCAATTAGTCTGCATTTTGTTCATCAATCGATATGCGTTTTGTTCATATTCGAGTTCATAATATTATATTATGTAATATAATATTATGTACATTATATTATATTATATTTAATAAAAATAAAAAAATATATAATATGTTGACTTTGTAAACTCGACGAAACTAACGACCAATATTACTTGGGATCGAGCTCGTGCTCAAATACTGTATGAACTCGAATATTGTACGAACTCAAATACTGTACGAGATTGAGCTCGAATACTGTACAAACTCGAATAGTGTACGAGATTGAGCTCGAATACTGTACGAGATTGAGCTCGAATACTGTACGAGATTGAGCTTGAATACTGTACAAACTCGAATACTGTACGAGATTGAGCTCGAATACTGTATGAACTCGAATACTGCACGAGATTGAGCTCGAATACTGTACGAGATTGAGCTCGAATACTGTACGAACTCGAATACTCTATGAACTCGAACACTGTATGAACTTGAATACTGTACGAGATTGAGCTCGAATACTGTACGAACTCGAATACTGTACGAGATTGAACTCGAATACTGTATGAACTCGAATACTGTACGGGATTGAACTCGAATATTGTACGAACTCAAATACGGTACGAGATTGAGTACGAATTTTGTACGAACTCGAATACTGTACAAGATTGAGTTCGAATACTGTACGAGATCGAATACTGTACGAACTCGAATATTGTACGAGATTGGGCTTGAATAATTTGTGAATTATAATTTGTATAATTTGTGTATTATAGTGAATATTTATGTTAAATATTACACATGCATTTAATTGGGTAATTTTGGATATTTATTGGGTATTTGTTACGTTCTTATTGAATTAACATAATATGGGACCCATGGAGATCAAAATTTTCCATTAATACAATTATTTTCATCCCGCTCAATCTCAAAAACTAATGAGCATTTAATACCTGATCCTATTGGATAATGACAACTTGTAACCCAAATCGATAGAAAATGTTTAATGATAACTTATTGGGTTAATTATATAATAATTTATTGGATAATGACTTATTGGATAATATATTTTAACTCATTGGGTCATATGAATATCTCATGGGTTATCCAATGGGTTATCCATTTAATGATCCAACTCATTTATGACCCAACCCATTATGACCCATTTAATAAATAGGTTAATTGGATAATAACCCATTGGATAATGATCTATTGGATTTGGATAACGGGTTTATCCAATTAACCCATTTGACGGGCCTAACTGTAACAGGTTCCATGAATCAAATTGTTAATTTGCCGGGGAAGATTTAATACAGGATGGAATCTCTTTCTCCCTAATCACATACAAAGTGATTCATAGAATCATTTCCACACAATACATATGCTAATCAAAGACAGATCATTTTACAAACATAGCAGTAGTGTAATTAAGCAATTATTGGAGGAATCAAAGATGGTGAATAGAGTTCTTTATGCATGTAGCAAGTTAAAGTTCGAGAGGCACTCAGTAAAAGTGTGATTTAAAAGCATAAACAATGTGGTTCACTTGGATAAAAATGGTTCTACCGCAAGCTATATATTGTTGCCCGAAGTAGATAACCCACATAGAACTTGTCAACATAAAGGTTATATTCCTAAAATCATGTTCGTTTGCATAGCAGTTAGGCCAATACTAACAGATAATGGTGATGTTATTTTTTATGCCAAGATGGACATTTTCCCTCTAATTTACAAGGTCACTGTAAAAAAACAATAAGAACGGATCGAAAGGAGCCATCGAGACTAAGGCGAAAGTAAAAGTGGGTCGCACAGAAATGAGGGAGTGCCTAATCAAGCAAGTCATTCCAGCAATCAAAGAGAAGTTTCCATCAAATGCATCCTAGATCATCTATCTACAACCAGATAATGCAAAAACCCCACATTATATATGGTGACTTAGAATTCAAGTGCGTTGCCAACTCAAATGGATTTCATATTATAGACAACCATCCCTCACATTCCACTGGAATAATATTTTAGATTTGGGTTTTTTTCCGTGCAATTCAAGGTTTACAACAAGAAAGGGCTTGCAAAGCAGTTGTGGAGTTAGTAGCTTCGGTTGAAAAGACATACGAGGAGTTCAAACCTGACCTCTAAACAAGAGTTTATATCTGTACAAGTTATTATGGTGGAGGTTCTGAAGTATAAAGGCAATAATACTTTCCCCTGCCCCGTATAAGAAATGAAGTCTCAGTATGGGTTTTGCTACCTAATGACCTAGAGGTTGACATGAACTTGGTGAAGGAGTCAATTGAGTTTTTTAAGTGTGCAGAACAAGACCAGCAAGATTCACAAACTTATTTAAGACACTTGGAAGCATGAAAACATCAAAGACATTGTTCAATTAGGATTAGAATTCCATGCACTTTTGAAAATGAATTTGTGGCATGCTTTTGCATTTTGGCAGTGAACATGTTAGACACAATGCCCATGTTTAAACTACAAAAATACTTGTTTTTTTTATGCAAGACATTGTTATAAAAAAACTAGTTCTAAAATGTTACTGTCAGTTACACCTTCTAGAATAACCATCTATCATAAGGTTTTCATGTCTAGCTGGCTACTCGAATAAATCACATTCGAGCAAAAGTGATTAGGAAGCCACCATTTACCGATGTAATTCAAGCCACAATATTGCCTTCCTATGGCAATCAACGCACATGGTTGGAAAAAATAAGTGGCAAAAAATAAGACAGTCACAGTTAGCACCACACATGGTAGGGTCCAATTCTTGACCTAGCTAACCGAATGAAACATTTATTATGTGCTCAAACAGTTCATAATGTGCAACATTATTAGAGTTGGCATTTGGATGGACTTATAGACCATAGTTCAGAAGGCAACAACAGATAATATTTTTAACTGCATACAAAATTTAAGTACCACACAGTCCCAAAAGTCTAGTTATATGAATACACAATTAAATTGCAGCTAATTAAATTATTCATACTTCTCAAAACCTTCAAAACAACAAACATTTACCCTAGTACGCATGTATCATATTTCAGCCTTGAACACTCATGTTCGAAGCACCTAAATGAACCAAACCATCCTAAGGGTACCATTGGTCTTGTGGTTGCTCATCCTGCACAAGCAACCTATTAAATTAGATTAAAGGAATGAAATAAAGGATCCAAATGGAATTAGAACATATGTTGGCCAAAATATTTTTTCTTAATCACTGTGATCTCTGGGAATTCACTCAAAGGCATGAAAGAACTAGTAAAGAATGATATCCATTTACGCATAGCCACATAATTGGATCTACAACTGTATTCCCTCTAAATAGGGGGTCAGGTGATCATTTCAGCCGACACCATTTCCGCAGAGTTAACCACTACCCCATTGTGGAGATGTCAGTTTTTTAGAAACCCAACAAACATGTGGTAGTATGATAAGCAAATAAGTTTAGTGGCAAAGTTATAAAATTAATAAGGCACACATGAACTCAAGGAAATAACCTTACCCCTAATAGACAGTAATCAGGTGGCAACACCGAGGAAATGTATCGGTGGGTGGCATCAGCATCGAGTAGGCCATACCACACCACCACGTCTGGACATGCTCCAGCAGCACTTGTAATGTGGCACACCGACATCTTTTGTGAGGCTCAGGGCCTCTTCGAAAGTCCAACAAGCATAAAATGAACACATTAAATGTCGGTAAGAAAAAAAAAATCAGGTAAAATACATTGTAGATTAAAATATAAAACACATGGCACCACAATAAATAATTCATAACAGAATGGATTGGTAGTTCTCTATAGAATCAGTAAAAAAAGGACAAATTTAGACAGATTAGATCAAATCAGTTCCATTTGCACAATGGGAGGCCATCACCGTACCTCTCAAAGTTAATATTTTTAAACCCTAAATGCTTTCTATCTACAATTAAGTAGATAATGGCAAATCGGGATCGTTCGCGAAGAAAAGAGATCTTTCTAAGGGTTTAAACATATAAGGTTGATATTACGCTAGAAGTAGATATATAAAAGCAAGTAAATGGGGGGAGGGGGGTTGGTTGGTTTTGTCCTAAGTTATGAAATTAGAGAAAAGATAACTAGCAAAGTCAAGTAACTATGCTAATCATGTACGAACTAAGGAAAAGAAGTAAAACTATGAAAGACAAAGACTTTGGGGCAATTAATATCCACTTCCAAACCTCATGTAGATCATAGAACCATTCACTCATTCTATCACATTCATTACCTATGGGGAATGCTATCACTTCCATTTTGAAGATCAACATTCATTTCTTCTTAAGAGTAATTTAAAAATGCAAACAATGACATTTTGCAAACCTCATTGATAATCACTTTAGACAAACATCGCCTAAAAGTATTTCATCAATGACATTTCACACGAATAACCATAGATTTGATAACAACAAGCCTTCTACAAAAAACATAGCCATTTAACCAAACAAAACATTCATTAGGCTAAACCTAGAACAAACCACATTCAAGATTCAACCTTTCATTGCTTCTATCGGATAAATATGAGAACAATCCACATTAAAATACTCATCTAGCAAGATTCACTTCACATTATACACAAGAAGTTATAATTCCATGTTCTTGGATTGTGTCAAATGAGCTAAGAAATTTGCAACTTTCCTAACACCCTAACACTTCAATTATAAAAAAATTTCCTATTCTCAAACAACCCATGATATAAATTAAGTAAAACACAACATTAAGAACACATGAATGCTAAATAACAAAATGTTCAAGAAAGAGTGAAATAGATGTTGTTACTACATAGATGTGGAAGCTTCAATCAATTGCTCCCAAGTACAAAAATAGCCTAGATAGTCAAAACCCATAACATAGAACATAAATCTACAAAGAAAGAAGAAGAAAATGGAGGAAAAGGGGATGGGACTAGGGTTTTGGAGCCCTAAGTCGAGCAGTCGAGCTTACCAAATGAGGAAGGGGGGGGGGCTATTTATAGCCCAAGTGGGTCAAGAAACGTCAAAGGGATGAAGCAGGCATGCGGCCACTGGCATGGGTGTGGATTGGGCTGGCGTGAGGTAGGTCATCGTGGTGCGAAGGCTTGCCGCGATTGAACTCCACGAGGAACCACGTGCAAGCGTGGACTGGGATGCATGGACACTCGAGGTTGAGGCATCAATCTGAGCTGGGTGCGTGGGCGTGCGATGGGAAGCACAGGCCGTACGATGACGTCTTGGGTGCTTTACTCCGATCTAGTCTTGCGCGCACGGATGCGCTTAGCTGCACGGCCTTCTTCCTGATCAAGTGACCACGCATTGCCTTTCCATGGGTGCACGTTCCCGGTCTGAAGACTTGCACCACACTTATCTTCCTCACTCGTGGGAGCGCAACTAAGGGCAGTGGCCACGCCCCCAATCTTCTTCACCCGGCTAGCCTTTGCGTCAGTCGGCTGGCCTCCGTTCTTCAAAACTCAGACTTTATTATACAACGTATAACTCGTGGCCTTCAATCTTCTACCATACTTGAAAATGACCTTCACAAAATATATTCGAAGTGATCACAAGCAATCTATAAATTAATCTCACAAAATGGAATCTAGATGCTCATACGGACCAAAAATCCAGTAGGCTAAACATAGGTTACAAAATGAAGGATTTAGATATGAAAATCGAAAATGGTCATCTAAACCCCTTATGATGTAAACCTACCTAAATCTAGCAATCTTACAACAAAAAGATAACAAAAGGGATGTTAAACGCTTTGGAAAATACATGCATTTGACGTCTCATCAAATCTCCCTACACTTAAACCTTTACTCATCCTCGAGTAAACAAGAACAAGCAAAGATCAAAGCGTAAACTAGCATGCAAAATTTTTCCTAAAACATCAAAAATCATATTCCTAGACTGCCCTAACCCCCAAGACATAAGATATCTCACAGTCCACATCCCAAAGTTTAAGATAATCTAAATAACCATTATACCAATCAAATGTGAGGTATAAAATACAAGTGTAAAACTAGCTTACTCCACCAAAGAAGCTTCCAAATGGACAAATCAAGAGAAGCATAAAATTTTTTGATTTCTCTCAGCTTCTCTTATTTTTCCTAAAAGCCCCTCAGGTTTTCATACTAGCTTCACACATTTTTCTTTTTCAATGCTCAATCTCACATTTTCCCACACCATTTGGCCTCCCACTTTCGCATAGGTCACCCTTTTAGGTTTTTGACCTATCCGGGCCTCCCACTTTTGCCTAAGTTTCCCTCTTGGATTTCAACTTAGTGGGAAATGTTTTTCATTTTTTTTCAAACAAAAAAAAATCGAAGTGGCGCATATGCACACTACAATTCAATACAATGAGATATATTTCTCTTTACCTCCCCACACTTGAACCACACATTGTTCTCAATGTGAAAAGGACAAGATAAAGAAATAAGGGAGAAAGAAAAAACACTCACAACTAGGACCTTGAAGGTCCTTTCTAGTGATAGCAATGCTCACTTCTCAATGAATTTTCTCTCCTCCATGTTCTCGAACTCTACCCAGTATGCAACTTTGATCTATCCACTACGAAGCCACAACTGTGAAAATCCCGATCAACACTCACAAAAGACAACAACTAGTAGTACTCCTAGATGGTGGTTTTGGTAGTGGTTTTTTTTGTGGTGGATTGTAGTGGTATTCTTATGGTTTTGGGTAAGGGTTTGAGGGCATGGTTGAGGATTTATTTTTCAAGAAAAGAAAAATACTAGCCTAACTTAAAAGCTCAGGTTGCCTTCCGAGAAACTTCGTATTTTTAAGGTCGTCAGCACGACCGTAATGTTATCCATATGGTGAAGGTTTGAACCCCTTCACCACAAGCATCCAAAAGTAAAGAGATGGGGGTACAAAATTTCAAGAGCAAAGTTTTGTAGAGGTGGAGTTGGTCTTAAAAAAGTTGGGTGATTAGGAAGCTTGGGATATTCATTTGGCTCCTCTAATTTCTCCTTTAAGATTTTCCGAAAGTGGGGGAGTTGTTCATTTGGTGGGGGTAGGGGTGATGCTGGTAAGAATAATGAATGTAGCACCATTACCTCTTCCTCTACTTCTTTGCCTTCCACAACTGACTCCTCATCCCCTTCGAACCCGAACTCATTTCTCAAGGTGACCTCACTCATCGAATTGTTGAGTTCGACTTGGGATGGTGTATCTTCAGAATAACGAGATTCTATTTAGGCACCACTTCCAATATATTGCTCATATGCCCCTCCATAGCCTTAAGACTAGCGGAGATTCGAGTGTCCGATTCCTCACTAGTCTTGGCCAAGTTGCTCAAATTTCCTATTACATTCATGATCTCCTCATGTCTCAAACTTGAACCTTCTTTTTGGACTTGGTTTTGGGGTATGGTGTATGGTGTGAAGACCAACTATTTTGCTCGTATTGTTGGTTTTCCGGCTCATTCTCATACCGCCAATTCGGATTAACACTCCACTCCGGATTGTGAGAATCGTGGTATGGATATCACTCTTGAGCTTTTTGCCCTTAAAAACCAACATCTCCAACCTCTTGGTAGCACTCTTCATAATACCCTTGGTTTTGGAAACCAATGGTTCTTTCCTCCTCATAGTGCTCCTCTCTCAACATATAGCAAGACTCGGTAGGATGGTCAGAATGACATATACTACAAAACCTTGCTTGTTGAGCCTCTCTTCTCATCATGAATTCCCTCAAGGTGAGATGTTCCATTATTTTTTCTTTATTTTTTCAAAATTCCGGAATCATATTGCAAGGATTCTTGATTAAAATTTACCAAGAACTTAAGCAATACCTACTCCAAACAAAAACAACCACAAAGAAGTGAAAAATAAAAATAACTAGCTAATATGCAACCAAATATGCCCAAACACTTAAAAATAAATACCTCTTCTCTGGTAGCAGTGCCAAAATTTGGGAGGTCATCGTCCTACCTCTCAAAAATACTAATGAAATTTCCTAGAAGCACAACCATAGTCATTTATCATCATGTCTAGCCAAACTAAACAACTCCTACAATCCTATTGTTCGTGGCTAAAACTAACGTAGCATAAGAAATATCACTCAAGTATACACCAATATCAAGCTATATTTACAATCTCAACATTCCAAATCCACACAATGAACACACACATATCACACAATATTCATAAATTTCACAATTTCACCAAAACTACCCAAAATTGACAATTCAAGTGTATGGAATTGATAATTGTACCAAATGTGAGTAAGGGAGAGTGAAAATTGAAAGCCCTAATAACAATCCAAGTTTCTAACAATAAGCTCTTGAAATATCCCCAAATTTTAGGGTTTTTTGGATTCTTAGATTTTTTGGGAATTTGGATGTGTTTGTCGTAAGGAGAGGATGTGGGGATGGACATAGGATGGATATCAGTGAGATTGGGGGTGATATGGGGCCGGATTAGTGGATGGGGGAATGGCATTTTAGAGGTGGTATACGACGGAGAGAATAAGGAGATTTGGAAGAAATGACGGGTTCTTCCCATTTTATTTTGAATTTGCACAGTGTCGTGACTTGAGACATATGAAACATGACTCATGATGGAGAAGTCAAAACAACTCAAAAGTCAGCCTTCTGTCGCAACTCTAGATAGGAATGTCGTGAGTCTCGACAGATTGGACCTGGGAGTTGTAAAGTTTCAGAAAAGTTTCAGATTCTGGTCGCAACTTGCAACAGGTTCATCGCAACTCGTGACAAAATGGTCATGAGAGTTGCATTTTTCAGAAATCTTTCTGAATATGGGCGCAACTTGCGATGGAAATGTTGTGACTCGCGAGAACCTGTCGTATCGTGCGACAAAGTCTCGGGACGCACTACAAATTGGAACTTAGAGTTCACATTTTGCCAAAAATTTCTGATTTTGGTTGCAAATCGTGACCCATTATCGTGAATGACCCATTTTTGTGACTCTTGACAAACATTTACTGGGAACTGCAAAATTGCCATGTTCGTCGCGACTCGCGAAAGGCATGGTTTCCCAATACTTAGAAAAATTTTCAATTACCAACTTTCCAAGCTTTCCTTCCTTTCTCATGGCTCTCATTCATGTACTTCACCTTACTACAAAATCATGGAAAAACACAATTATGAAAAGAACAAGACAAAATAACGAAAAGCAATGGCAAAAATCAAATTGAAACTACATCGATGGAGAGTAACGAATGACAACACGGATGATCAAAACCAAGTTTATTTAACGCTATCGGCACAAATTACTCCCCTTTATGGGTTTATTCATAAATTAGATCAAGAAGATCAACATCCTCTCCCTTTTCTGGCACAAAACTTTTGTGGTAAGGTGTCAAACATTGTCCGTTGACCTTGAAGATGTTTGATGTAGCTTAATCCATAATTTTCACCGCACCATGCAGGAATACCTTCATCACTTCAAAAGGGCAAATCCACTGTGACCTTAGTTTACCAGGAAATATGCGAAGGTGGGATTGAAATAGGAGGACCTTTTGACCTACGTCGAAATCCTTCCTATTGATCATCTTGTCATGCCATGCCTTTGTCTTCTCCTTTTAGATCTTGGCGTTTTCATAGGATTCTCTTCTTATCTCATCCAACTCTTACAATTGCAACTTCCTATGCAACCTGGCCTCATCTATATCTAGGTTGAAGCTCTTGACCCCCCAATAGGCCTTATGCTCTATCTCCACCGAAAAATGACATGGCTTTCCAAAGACTAACCGATATGGTGACATACCGATTGGTGTCTTGTAAGCCATCCTATATGCCCACAAGTCATCATTCAATCAAGAACTCCAATCCTTTCGGTTAGGGTTAACCATTTTCTCAAGGATGGACTTGATTTCCCTATTGGAAACTCCAGCTTGGCCATTGGTTTGTGGGTGATAAGCGGTGGAAGTCTTGTGAGTAACACCATACTTCTTCAAAAGTGCCATTATTGTCTGATTACAAAAGTGGGTGCCTTGGTCACTAATCAAGGCTCGAGGGGTCCTAAACCTAGAGAAGATGTTATTCCTTAGTGATACGATATCAAAATATCTTTTATTTACAGTTTTCTTAGTTTAGTATTTTTAGTAGGATAACACTATACTCTTCCCATTGGGTTTTTTAATGAGGTAGTGTGGTCATTTGTAATTTATTTTATTTTAGAATAAGGCTCATTAACTCAGCCATGCTGGCTTAGAAGATTTTTGGTATATTTTAATTAGGGTTTAGAATATTTAGTTATGATTTGATTAGAATTAGATTTGGTAAGATTAGATAAGAATATTCATTCAAGATTTATCTTGAAGAATATAGTCATTTATTATAGGTAGTCTAGTTAAATATGGTTTTAGCTTCTTAAAGCTATCATAATCCTTCCCAGTTTCTTGTTTGTATTTTTGAAGACCATACGTATGTACTATAAATAAGGGTGATTTTCAACATTATTTTTACCTTACACCACTCTTATCAATCAAAATACAACCTTTTGAGTTCATACTCTTTGCTTGAGAGCTATTCCATTGTTGCTTAACCCCAATGGCTAGTTAGGTATCAATAAACCTCGTAATCTGATCCCGAGGGCAAGTTAGAGAGCGAGTCAAAATTGAGCGTACCCCAAGGGCTAGACCTTGAATTTTGTGTAGCATTGAAGGGTTTGCGAGTTCCTTTGCTTTGTCAAAGATCTTAATTCCACAATTCAGATTCTTTCCAAGAGGATTCATATCACTTAGGAAATCTACAACCATTTTAGAATCGTCAGTCCTAGTGGGTTTTGCTTCAACCCACTTTGATACATAATCAACAACAAGAAGAATGTATGTAAAGCCACAAGAGTTAGGAAAATGTCTCATATAATGAATTCCCCAAACATCAAATATTTCACTATATAACATAGCTTTTTGAGGCACCTCATTCCTAGAAGAAATATTTCCTACTTTTTGATACTTATCATAAGATTTGCAAAAGATGTATGCATGTTTATTCAATGTAGGCTAATTCAAACCACTCTCTAGGACTTTCCTAGCGGTCATTTTTGCTCCAAAATGACCTCTACATGCATAAGAATGACAAAACACAAGAACTTAATGCACTTTATTATCGAAGATTCATCTCCTAACAACTTGTTCTACACAATGTTTCCACAAAAAAGGATCATCCCACA
Organism: Rubia yunnanensis; assembly: GCA_037428765.1. Lineage (NCBI taxonomy): Eukaryota > Viridiplantae > Streptophyta > Magnoliopsida > Gentianales > Rubiaceae > Rubia > Rubia yunnanensis. Next base: position 64,664,819 of record CM075065.1, read on the forward strand.
CATAATACTTTGCAGAGCTTCTTAGCCTATCCTCTTGAGCCTTAGAAAAATGAGGGGGAAATTTTTCGGAGACAAGGAAATTGATGATGTTGGCATACCACGGTTAGAGGTCTCTGATTGTAAAAAAATTTTCATCGGGGGTTTCCTCCCGTATTTGCTCCGTCAATGGCACATTTACCTCAACTTTTTAGCACGGAACCAATCGGCTCAAATGATTGGCCACGAGGTTCTCCGCGTCTTTCTTGTCTTGCATATCAAAGTTAAACTCGCTCAAAAGCAAAATCCACCTAATCAATCTTGGCCCGGCCTCTTTCTTTGTCATAAAATGACGAAGTGCTACATGGTCAGTGTACACAATAACTTTGCTACCAACCAAATAAGATCAAAAGTTTTCTACAGAAAATAGCACCGCTAGCAATTGTTTTTCCATGGTGGAGTAGTTCCTTTGAACCTCATTAAGAGTCATGGATGCGTAATAAATGGCGTGACACACTTTCCCCACCCTTTGACCAAGCACCGCTCTGACGGCGTAATCACTCGCATCGCACATGATCTCGAAAGGCATGGATAAATCCGGGGGTTGTATGATAGGTGCCGAAACTAACCTTTCTTTCAATGTATAGAAAGCCCCTTTATAACCCTTTTCCACAAAAAATTCCATCTCATTTTGCAAAAACTTGCACAAAGGAGATGTAATATTTGAAAATTCCTCTATGAACCGGTGATAGAATCCTGCATGACCAAGAAAAGATGCACTTTGCGCACATTAGTAGGATAAGGCAAAGTTTGAATTGTGTCTATCTTTGCGATGTCTACCTCAATACCCTTAAACGGGACAACATGCCTAAGAAAATGCCTTGTTTTACCATGAAATGACATTTCTTGGAATTTAACACAAGATTAGTATCAATGCTACGCTTAAGAACTTGTGCTAAATTTGCTAAACAAGTTTCAAAAGAATTACCATGAACGGTGAAGTCATCCATGAAAAATTCAACAAATATTTCAACAAATTTCGAGAAAATGCTTACCATACACCTTTAGAAAGTGGTGGGGGGCGTTACATAGCCCAAAAGGTATACACCGGTAAGAAAACTTACCAAAGGGGCACGTGAATGTTGTCTTCTGTTGGTCCTCCGGGGCAATGTCCACTTGAAAATAACCCAAATATCCATCCAAGAAGAAATGGAATGGATGACTTGCTAGCCTCTCAAGCATTTGATCACTGAATGGCAAAGGGAAGTGATCCTTCCGGGTTACCTCATTTAGCCTTCGGTAGTCGATGAAAATGCGCCACCCATTTTGGACACGAGTGGGCACCATTTCATCCTTGTCATTTTTGACTACCATCACCCCACGCTTCTTCGACACCAATTGAGTTGGGCTTACCCACTTGCTATTCAAAATCGGATAAATCATCCCCGCTTGAAGCAATTTGAGGATCTTTGCCTTCACCACATCCATCAGAGGTGTGTTCAATCGGCATTGGGGTTGTCCCGCGGGCTTTGCATCATCTTCCAACAACATTCGATGCATGCAAATGGATGGACTTATGCCCTTGATGTCAGGAATAGTCCATCCAACTGCTTCCTTATTTTTCTGCAATACCACCATTAGTTTATCCTCTTGCTCTTTGGTGAGCTTTCTTGAAATGATGATCGGGAGTGATGTGGTAGGTTGCTCAGGTGCACTTATTGTCCTTTCCAGAAGCTCTTTAACCCACAAGACTTAGGTCAGAAGTGATTCCGGGGAAAATACTCCGATGATCAAGTCAGTATCCCCTCTCGAGTTGGAATTTCTAGGAATCATAATGCTTACCTTAGCTCCTCCAGGGCTTGTAGTGTTTATGGACTGGTATAGTCATGGTTCCATATTTTTAGGGATGAAGATCATGGGTGTTATCACAATCGCCATGTTGTTATATCGTGGCTAACTCATTCTGTGTTATCTGGCCCATGTTCTCTCTAACGACTGGGCTCCTTCCACATGGATGATTGAAGCGTTGGGCTATAATAACTTTGACTTCGCCACTGGATAAAGATGGACTGGGCCTAGTGGCCATCAGATGCTTAATTGCTGGGCTACACATACACCATAAGCCCCTCAGCCATGAAGACTGGAAGAAACAAAGCGATGGCATGGTGGTGGAGCTTTGTGCAAACCCATATTGCTATAATACAGGACGGAGTGATGTAATTTTCCTGGGCTATAAGTCATTTTTCTTTCAATCCACTATTTTTGAATATTTGAACTTTAAGTTCCCATTGCTGAGGCTATTTTTGCGATGATATGATTTGTAAAGTCTGAGATTCGCTCCTCAATGTTTGGTATTCCCTTCCGCAACTCCCTAGTGCTTGTTTTTGATGTACCTCTTAAATTAGGAATTTGAAATGGATAATTGAATGTAACCCTCAATCAATGATCTGTCTTTTCGTCTACCGCCGCCGTCTCGTTACAAGCAAAAGGTACTTTGCCTTTTGTGTCATCATTGCATTTATCAGTATATTATTTTTTACTCTTGATAATTGTTTGCCTTCTTTTCCTTTTATTGTGTGCCCTTAAATATCCTTTAGCATTTTCAGCTATTCATCTTCGTTGCTAGAGGTTCTTCTCCAGTGAGCCATTCTAGGTTTTCTGTACACCACTATCCTCCGTCTCCTTCCATAGTAAGTTTTTGCTCTTTATTTCTTTGCCACCTTGTTGTGTTGAATTTTCTGAGATATATATTCTGGGGTAATTCCTCTATTTATAATAATTATGGAGATTTAATTGATTGTTCTCCGGCTGTCTTCTCCGACCTACTGACTGTAATCCTCACTGTGCTTATCCTATGTTCTTGAGGTTTAACCTGAACTAAAACATTTGTCTCCACCTTTAGGATTATTATGTCTTCTTCTAACAACAATTAGTACCCTATAGAAAATGCTCTATCCGGCGAGGATTCCGATCATGCCGTCAAATTTCCCACCATTCGCAGTATCCTAACCAGCTCTTATGTGAATGAGCTAAAAGAGTATTTCGCTTGTCTATCCTTGTATAAGCTCCGTTATCACGATCATTATGGGATTTTTTTGTGTGTGTGAAAAGGCAAAAAATGTCTTTCATGATCGACTATTTTGTAATTTCTATTATCTTCGAAAGGTGAAGAAAACCATAGACAAATTTACCTTTTATCCTATGATTCCCAGGGTTGAACTTGTTAGCGATTTCCCTAGTAATGTAGGTGAGTGGTGTAGGAAATACTTCTTCATTAGAGCCAAAAAAGTTCCCAAGTCTGATGTTCTCTCTTGGAATTACAAAGTTACTAGATGTAAGCTTCCTTATCCAAGTGTTCGTTATACCGAAAGGATAGAAATTGTGGTCATGCTTCATGTGCATACATAATACCTCAACCACGCTAACTCTGGAGCAGAAGGTGTTTTGTTTTCTTACACTTTGATGTGTTCAATCTGTCTTGATTTTTATTTGGCGAATGGTTTTATTATTGAGAGTGTTTATTTTGATCTTTGTCGTTGAACTTGTAATAGATATGGACCTTTCCAAAGGTGATCCTGAAATAACACTCTTCAAAGTTAATGATGAGTGGATGAATACGGCTACTGTTCAGGCCAAACCTGCTACAGGTGATGACACCGTGGTAAAGAATGCAAGTACTAAAAGTCTTGATGATGAGGAAAGACTAGCTAAAGGAGGGGGGGGGACTAGCAACCATCCTCCCCTTGGCTTGTAGAAGGAGAAGAAGCACAAGAGAGATAGGAGCGGTGGGTCTCTTGGGCACACTATTTCCCTTGTTAAAAGGATGCATGGCAATCCAAGGGGTTCGCAAATAATTGTGCGAACTGAAGTCCCATTGGCAGAGGGGGTGGTTTCTGACATCTTCTCTAACCTTTCTTTACCTAACACACTGGTTGCGGTGAGTATGCAAGTGAACTTTGGTAGTGTTCCTTAACTCTTTAACCTATTATTCGTATGACCCTGAACAACTGTGCTTTCTATGTTTGTCTGTGAAGGTTGGTGAAAGTCTCCAGATAGCAAGCGAGCTTTTGTCTCAAGATGCTCCTATTGATGATTCAAAATCTGAGAAGGTGAAAACATTGGAGATGAAATGCGCCAAATTAGAGCAATCACTTAAGGCTGCCGAGGCAGAGGTGAAGTTTGCTAAAGAAAAGGTTAGCGTTGCTGAACAGTGGCCAGGCTTACAAAAGTAGAGGTGACTCAGCTTCGTTCTGAGTTAGATGAGATGCGCACCAATGGTACTACTTCGCCCCAATATCCCTTGGTGCTAGTGGATCTTTTGTGGAAGAAAAAATCGTTCTATAAGTTCTTTGAGGATATCTCCAAGAGAGCTAGCATTGTCGGGTATTTCAAGGCTCTGAAGAACCAGCATCAATAGAATCCTTTGTGCTCCTGTAAGATTTTTCTGTTGATGAGGAAATGTGTTGACAACCTGGAGAAGAGGAAGAGTGACGTGAATGAAGCCTTCATCCAGAAGATTGCTGACGGAGAGGGGAGGGTGCATCCATATGCCCTTCTTGCTCATCTTGCTAACTTTCCCAGCATGCCTTCTGTGGCCGAACTTAAGAAGTGCGAGGTGGACTACTTTGAAGAACTACCATTCAAGCCTACCACTGATACTACCTCTACAATTACCAATGCTAGTGCGGGTAATGCGAACGTCAAAGCCTCCCTCTAGTAGGTCAATGAAGGGGATTCCATTCAGCAGGCGAGCCAATATATTGGTGCCATTGTTGCTCAGACTTAGACTCCTCCTAACCCTAATAGCAAAGTTGGCCCAAGCTCATAGAATTTGTAATCTTAAAAAAATATTTTGGTGTTTGTATGAACTGTTTGTGTGATCTTAAATATTGAAGTTGTTCTTCATGTTGTTCTATGCTTGCTTATCGCCCCTACTTGTGTGCATGATTTCAATATATTGATTGACCATAAATTCTTGAAAATCATTGACTATGTTGGTTGTTTCGATCATTTTTCTTGTGACAATGTTTTTATGTCATCTTATGGGTGTTGCCTTATGAATCTAACTGTAGCAACCAGATGCATGTCAGCAAAGTATTTGTAGCTCATTACCTACGACCGCTTGCCCCAAGTGGATTTGGTTCCTATGCATATTGGATGGAAAGCTCCGTCATCGATGAAGACATCACCTTATTGTCCTTCTTGTTCTTGCAGTAAACTTATACCTGAGGGTTATGATGGTGCCTCTGTTGGAAAATATATTGTTCGTGGTTTGGTTCACCTTGAATCAGTTGCAGTGTATTTGTGTTCACTCAACCTCTATGTTCGCATTCAAGAATGGGCATTAACCTTGGGTATTCATCAGAAGTATATGCTATTAGGTGTTCATGACCTTGAAAAGGAATGGGGAAAAACTATGAAGGAGACTCAGGAAGCTGCTCACGATTTATGAAGAATTTGCAATAAGCAACATGATTTTATTTATTGCCAGTAGTTGAACATGGTTAAGATTCTTCGTCAACAGGTGGACTCCGGGAACTATACCACGGACAAGATATGTGAAGTCTACCAGAAGACGACAATTATAAACAAGCAGTGTGACCATATTGATGGTTTGTACGAGCAGATGAAGAAACAACGAGAGAACTGCGATCACCTCTCCAGTGCTGATGTAGGTTGGCAGGCGAAGTTTGACGAACAATTTTCTATCAACACCCAGCTTCGAAGAAAAAATTACAAGCTTCGCGCTGAATGCGAATGACTTGATAAATGTGTGCATAAACTTGAGCAGACTTGTGCTGAATATAAGGACATGCTTTAGGCCCTTCCGTCATCTTCACGAAGATCTACTATTTGTGGGGATGTGACCATGGAGTTCAGTGGCCAAAGATTCAATTTTTCAGAGTCAGTGCGGATGCACATTCAATCTTTAGAAAATGAAATATGGGACCTGAAAGCTGAGATGAAAAGATATGAAGAAACTGTCAATGTAATGAGTATGAAATTGGACAGCGAGGAATTCGGCCCCATTACCAATTTTAAGGCATACTATGCTAAAAATATCGGGCATATGGAGGGAAGAGGTTTTATATGTCATCCAGCTTATTTGCATATAAGGTGGCAATATGATCACTTGGTTAGTGAATAAGATGCTGCTGAAGATAACCGTCGTAGAGCAGAGCATTCCTATCGCGAATCAGAGCATGGTCATCCCCATGGTGAATCATCATCATCTGGATCTTCACGAGCTTCAAAGCGTAGATAGATAATAAATATTTTAGGATTCTTCAAAACATGTTCATAAGTCTTTTCTGTAGAATTTTCCTTGTCTCTTTTTCGTTACCTAAGCTTGTGAATTTTATAGGCTATAAAATTTCCAGTCTTGCTATTTGCATGATTCTGGCTAGTGTATGAAGCTGTTAGACCGACTTCCTTGTTCGCTACGGCAAACCCTTTGTGTTACGTTACCTTTATTGCATATGGTGCTTGCTCGAGCAAATCTGCTCCAGTGCATGATCTATGGCTTACCTTTGCTTGATATTTTTGCAAGATAGCTTGCACATAGTTGTAAGATCCAAAGCTTTCTATGTTTGGTAATTTTGCAAGATCTATAGCTTGCGTTTTTCTTGGATTATGAAGTTGCAAGATCCAAAGCTTGCAAGTTTTGATAGTTGTACAAGATCTAGAGCTTGCATTTGTTTGGTTCTGCAAGATCCAAAGTTTGCAATAGTTGTGCAAGGTCTATAGATTGCATTTTATTGTTCTCCTATTAAAGTATAGGGAACTTTGCGCTAACTTGTTATGAATAGACCGTCTTATAACAATTAAAGTATGAGAAAGTTTGATGTTGGTCCAGCAACATGGTTTTATATTGAATGTGTGATCGTGATTATATCACGTTGGAAAGAGGAATGGACTAAACCAAGGATAACATCCCGGTATCTATACATATTGATACTTGCTTTCTTCCTTCTAGACATAAAATTTCATTAGATTGGCTACATGTCACGTGTTCTGGACTGCGGTTCCATCCATTCTTTCCAATTCATAGCTGTTAAACTTGTGAGCTTTTGTGACTTTGTATGGTCCTTCCCACTTTGGCTACAACTTCCCTCGTTCTTCAACCAGGAAAGCATCATTCTTCCGCAACACAAGATCTTCATTTTGAAATTGTGTTTCCTTCACTCTCTGATTGTATGTCTTTGCCATTTTTTCTTTGTACCTAGCTTCCGTGATCATTGCCAGCTTTCTTTTTTTCTTCAAGCTCTTCTAGTTCAAGCTTCATTACATCCGGATTATCTATCTTCTTATAGTTTCTTATTCTAAGGCCCGAGTTACCAATTTATATGGGTATGACCACTTCGTGACCATATACCAAACTGTATGGTGTCTTCCTTATTGGCTCTTGCACAATTGTTCTATATGACCACAACGTGTTTGGTAACTCATCTACCCATCATGTTTGCTTTCCCTCCAGTCGCTTCTGTATCCCCTTGAACTATGGTTTTGTTGGTCACATATACTTGGCCATTAGTTTGAGGGTGTGCCATAGAGGTAAACTTCAGAAGAATCCCAAGCTTCAAGCACCAATCAGTGAACACTGCACTTGTGAATTGTGTACCAATAACTGTGACAATTGTATGTGGCACCTCGAAGAAACATACTATATTTTTCTATACAAACTTCCTGGTGGCTTCGGTTGTGACACGTCCTAATGGTTTGGCCTCGGCCCACTTTGTGAAATAATCTACTGCTACGATTTAGAATTTAGCATTGCTTTCTCCCCTCTGAAATGGCCCGACTAAATCTATTCCCCACTTATCAAATAGCCAAGCTCCATAGACTCCTGTAAATGTTGACTGTGGTTTGTGTGACAACGAGGCATCGATTTTGCAAGTCCTGCACTTGAGAACAAAGCCGTGTGCATCGTTGAACATGGTCGGCCAGTGGTATCCCACTCTGCTTATCTTTTTAGCTATCGTCCTAGCCCCCTGATGCATTCCACATAAGCCCTCATGTACTTCCTTTAAAATTTTAGTCGCTTTAGTTGGTCCCACACATTTTATCCATGGAGACAAGAAGCCTTTTTTGTACAAGGTTCCGTCTTCATAGGCATAATTTTTAGAACATAGCTCCAGCTTCCTGGCCTGTAACTTATCTTTTGGGAATGTTCCCTTTGGTAAAGAAATCCATGAGCGGGGACATCCAGCTCAATGTTTCTATTTGGATTGCTGAGACAACCGTTGATATTGTGCTTCTAGTCGGGATGACTTCCACAATGACATCTCCCTGCCCAGTGAGAGAGTCCAACCCTGCTGTTGCTAGCTTGCTAAGTGCGTCCACCTTCATATTCTCGCTTCGTGTCATGTGTTATATGTTGAAGTATTCGAGTTGGTTTGGAAGCTATTTCACTTTCCTTAAATACTTCACTAGTTGTTCCTCTCATACTTCAAAGTCCCCTCGCACTTGTCGTACAATAATTAGAGAATTGCTTGACACGCAAATTTTTTTAATCTTCCTCCTGGAGATCTAACTCGCAGATTAGAGCTTCATATTCTACTTTGTTGTTGGTGAGGAGGAAGTTAAAGCGCAACGAGTATCTGTGTTCGCTTCAGCCAGAATTCATAAGTAGCAACCCTGCTCCACACCCTTCTTTGCTGGATGCGCCGTCAACAAACAAAGGTGGTATCCATCACTCGATGGTATGTTGCTCCTACATTCCTTAGCCCAAACAACATTTTTACGTAGAAGAATGTCCCAAAATCGTAATGAAAGCCATTTCTGTGTCCTTGGGGTTCATTTTTATTTGATGGTAACCTATTTAAGTAACCAAAAAAAAAGATAGCACTTGATACCCTGCAATCACCTCAACCAGTTGGTCGATCTTTGGTAAAGGATAATAGTCTTTGGGGCACGCCTTATTCAAGTCTATGAAATCAATACACATCCTCAACCCCGCGTAATATTTCCTTACCTTACTGGATTTGCAAGCCATTTTGGGTATATGACTTCTCGGATTATGCCTGCTTGAAGCAGTGTTGTGAACTCCTCTTCAATTGCCTTCTGCTTATCACAGGTGAAACTGCACTGCTTTTGCTTAATTGGCTTAATCACATCACTGATATTTAAAGAGTGCATCACAATGCATGGATTCACCCCTCCTATGTCATGAACATTCCATGTGAAGGTTTCTTTGTGGCTTTGCAGTATTTGTTCGACTTTCTTTTTCTCTTATTTGGGAAGGTATTTGCCTATTCTTACACATTTTGAGCTATCTTTATCGTCTAGGCTTAATAGATTTGTTTCCTCTCCTAAGTTTGCTACCGGTTCTTGCTGATCTAGTGGCTCGCCATTCGAGATCAGGTTAACCATCTTTGGTTTGTCACCCAACCTTCCTGTTCTCATTGCGCTAACCATGCATTGCCTCCCCGTTTGCTGGTTTCCTCTAATAGTCGCAATCCCATCCGGAGTTGGAAACTTCATGACTAGATGGTAAGGAGACCATATAGCTTTCGCTCTGTTCATCCATGGCCTTCCTATGATAGCATTGAAAGTGCTCAGGGCATCCATAACTACAAAATTGCAAAGTATGGTGCAATTCTTTCTATTCTTCCTAATGGTTACAAGTAGCTGCATATTACCTAATGGTGTTTCTGACCGTCTTGCAAACCCAACCAGCGAAGACATTGGTTTCTTAAGATCCATTTCCTTGAAGCCCAACTTGCCAAAACAGTCTACAAATAATATCTCTACCGCACTCCCGTCATCTACAAACACTCTATGTACTGCAGTATTTCTAATTTTGGCTATAATGACCATGTAATCATTATGAGGGGAAGCTTTTGGTATTGCGCTGGAAATGATTGCCTCATCTGAGCAGAATCTTTTGTCAACAGGCTCTTGTGGGGCAAATATCGTGCCCTAGCTTTCCAAGAATGTTTGAACAATGACTTCATTGACCCATGTATTGCTAGAATTACGTTTTTGGGCAGTTCATTGCCTTCATTCTCCTTGTAATCAATTACTGCGATCATTTTTTGATTCCTTGGCAGGGTAGAAGTTGTCCCCTAGTTTTTTGGCTGAGTGCTCACGGTCTTGTTATTTCCCCCATACTGGATTCCCCAATCTTTTCTATATTGACTTAGGAAACCATTTCTCAAATTTTTTTCAATTTGTCTTCTTAAGTCTTTACAGTATTCAATGTCATGGCCATGGTCTCTGTGGAAAATGCAGTGATATTCCCTGGATCCTTTTTCTGGTGGTGCCAACATGGGAGCTAGTTCTCTGATAGATCCTTATGTGCATGCCAAGTCTTTCCTTTTTTATGATTCCTTTCTACAACTATTCCATCGCCCATTTCTTACCTCGTTCTCGCTCTATTTTTTTAATTTGCCTATTCTATTCTCACATGTTGTTTGATCAGCTTTTGCAGCTCCCTTGGGTTTTTGGGCATGTTCCTCGTGAGTTCTTTGTAGAACTCTCCTGACCGCATTCCTCCTGTGAAAGCTCCTAACAAAGATTGGAACGACAAGTCACAAACCTATAAACTTTCTATGACGAACCGAGTGTGATACTCTGCTAGGATTTTGTCACTTCGCTGGGTTATGTTGTTAAGATTTACAATCGACTTGGTGAACCTTTTATTTTGATAAAAATAACCCAAGAATAAATATGACAATTAGGCCTACGACTTGACATTCCAGTTTTGAAGGTCATCGTACCAAGTAATCGACTTGACATGCCTTGCAAATTAGCTCGATGTTAGCATCGCAAAACCTTACGCTATTTCTGTAGGAGTGCAGAAATTCCTTAGGATCTATCGTACTATCATAAATCTTGACATGCAAAAGAAGTTTAAAGTGTTTTGGCATTCTAAAATCACGTAAATACAGAACCAGGGGTGATTTATTGTTGTTATCTTCTGCGATAATATCACGCAACTCCTCTTCGTGGTTAAGAACCTCGTGCTCTTGATGTACCCTTCCTTCTGGCTTTGAGGGTTTTTGTTTGAGTGCTTTCAGAAATTGGTTGTACAAACTTTCTCTGTTCACTTCTAAGAATGCCGCGAATGCGCCTTTCTCATTATCATGATTTTTGTTTAGAGATTCTGCCTCTTCCTCCATTTCTTCCTTACTATTTTTTTCCTCTATTCGGTGTGAGTTCCTGATGACGATGTGCTTATATATCATGTCTCAATATTTTTTCACGTGACTGATGGTTGTGGCTCCTCTCACTTCTGGTGAACACTATTATCTCACATGAATTATCTTAAAATCAAAACAAGAACTCTCATCTCCACAGATGGTGCCAAATGATGTGGTAGGCTGCTCAGGTGCACTTATCGTCCTTTCCAGAAGCTCATTAACTTGCAAGACTTAGCCCAGAAGTGATTCTGGGGAAAATACTCTGATGATCAAGTCAGTATCCCCTCTCGAGTTGGAATTTCTAGGAATCATAACACTTACCTTAGCTCCTCCAGGGCTTGTAGTATTTATAGACTAGTATAGTTATGGTTCCCTATTTTTTGGGACAAAGATCGTGGGTGTTATCACGATCACCATGTTGTTAGGTCATGGCTTACTTGTTCCGTGTTTACTGGCCCATGTTCTCTTTAACGACTGGGCTCCTTTTACATGGACAATTGAATCATTGGGCCGTAATAGCTTTGAATTCGCTACTAGGTGAAGATGGACTGGGCCTGGTGGTCATCAGGCGCTTAACCGCAGGGCCGCACACACCAGGGAGTGTCTCTCATTCCCCAAGAAATGCATACTTGAGGTCACTTGGCAAAGGTTTTAGTTCAACACCCGAGGCTTTCACAAGTGATGGGAGGAATTCTGATTTCTTGGGCTCCTCTTAGGGAAGAGGAGAATCATTTGATCTTATCTCTTGAAGAATGTTCAAGTTCTCAAAGATCTCTCTCAAGTTAGTGTTTATGGAATATACATGGCATGCATTAACAATATCACATTCCAAAGAAACTAACAAAGAATCATCGCCACTCAATTCAAAAACATCTTGCACAACATTTTCAACAATATCTATGGCATGGAAAGAGTGTTCCTCAATAGGATATTTCATAGAGTCATTTTTGTTAAACTCTACTTTAATCCCATCAAATTCCATGATGAGGTTACCATTATGCACATAAATTATTGTTCTTAAGGTTTTAAAAAATGGCCTCCCCAACAAAATTGGGGTGGCATGTTTACCACGCTCTATGTCAAGAACATAAATATCCGTGGGGAATATTAAGAAATCCACCTTAACTAACACATCCTCGACAATACCCTTTGGGTATGCACTAGAACGATCGGCCAATGGGATTACCACCCCGGTGTTGTGAAAAGTACCCAAATTGAGGCTTTTATACAAATAGTAAGGCACATTTATTGATGTACCTGAATCAAGTATGGATTTTTTAAAATGTGTATTTCCTATCATGCAAGGGATTGTAAACATTGTGGGATTGCTACACTTAGGGGGTAACTCCTTTTGGTACAAAGCGGGGACTTGTTCATTTTCCCACTCTTAAGCTTATTACTTGCTCTTTGTTTTCTATTCAAAACACACAATTACTTAAAAAATTTAGCCTATCCAAGAAATTGTTCAATAACATTCAATAGAGGGATATTTACCTCACATCTACAAAAGACTTTATAGATGTCCTTGTTGCCTTTCTTCTTTCGCTTATCTTTCAACGTCTCCAGAAAAGGTGTCTCTGGCACATAGGGAGGAAATTCTGCCATCTTTTCTTTTGTGTGAGGATGGGACGATGGCTCGGGATTGGAAGCCAATTTTTCCATGATGATCTCTTCCTCAATCTCATTCCCCTTGCTCACTTTCTCCTTGGACAATGTCTCGACCTCTTCCTCTATCTCCTTCTTAAAAAATTCAACTCTCTACGGCTTATTTTCAATAACTCTATCATCTCAAGAAGTGCCAACATCCTTACCACTTCTCAAAGTGATAACACTTGCATTTTGGCGAGGGTTAAGCTCTGGTTGAGAGGGAAGTTTTCCCTAATCTCTTGATTGCACACGATTTAAGATTTAAACCATTTGACTCACTTAAGTCTCTAAGTTCTTGATGCTTGATTTATCCTTCTATTGGAATTTATCGGCCTTTTTGCACATAAACTCAACCTTCCGATGGCTTGCAAGACTTCATCTTTTGACAAACCCGAACTCTCGCCTTGATCATGGGGCTTATCTTGAAGCCTTTGGAATTATGGTTGAGGAGGCCGATATTATAGTTGAGGAGGGCAATAAGGTTGATCATTTTGATCCCCTTGTGCATTTCCATACCAAAGATTGGGATAAGCTCGATCACTCATATTATAAGGCAGATTTTGGTAGCCTTGACCACCTTGGTAACCTTGATTCTCTTGATACCCTTGATATCCCATGGCATCACCTCCTTGACATAATCATCTTGCAAACGAGGGAGTGCCGATGAACAAATTTCACATGACTTCACATGCGGCACATTTCAGAACATAGTCATCAAAGACTTCACCATAAAAGTAAGGGCCAATATTTGATCCTCAAGCTTTCCATTGTTGGTGGGAGAACTTGTGTTTTTTGGGTTTTTCCTTCTCAAATTGGATCTTGAACTAAACGTTTGTGATTCCTCGGCTAACTCTTCATAAAGTTCTATAGTCGCTCCCAAAGTCTTGTTCTCAATGGAACACAAGCTCCCCTCACTAGCCTTAACTCCTCATCAAGAAGACCATTGTAAAAGTAATAGACCAAATCCTCTTCAGAATAGCCATGGTATAGACAACTTGAAAGAAGCTTCTTAAACCTCTCCTAATAGTTGTATAATAACTCTTCATACAATTGGAGGATATTGCTAATATCCTTCTTCAAGGTAGCGGACTTGGAGGCTGAGATGTATTTGGCAAGAAAATTTCTCTTCAACTCGATCCATGAGTTGATGCTTTTGGATGGAAGGTAGTGGAGTCAATCTCTTGCGGCATCTCTTAGTGAAAACAGGAAGACCTTCAACTTGTAAAGCTCTCCATCCACTCCTTCAGGAATCATACCACAATAAACCATATGAAAGTTAGAGAGATGTTTGTTGGGGTCATCTCGTTTCCTACCAAGAAAGAAAGGTAGCAAGTGTATCAACCTAGAATTTAGCTCAAAATGCCCATTCGGCCCAACCGTCGGGTGTGTAATGCACATAGGTTGTTGCTCAAGGTTGGGTGCCATAGTCTCCCTCAATGGAATACCTCCTCCTTGAAGGTGAAGGTGTTGAAGTCCTTCTTATGGATGCTTGTCTTGATGCTCCATAGACATAGAAGGTTCACCAAAATGGTCACTAGTAGGGGTGTTATTCACACTCTAAAGAAACCCTCCAAGCCCTTTCAAGTTCAACTCTAACTCTAACTCGAGGTCGTAGTGTAGGGGTTCTTGTGAAGAGGATTGCGTACTAACTATAAACCAAGAACTCAAACAATACGTCTCCAAGCCAAACAAAAAGCAACCAAAAACAAAATATAAACAAACTAGCACATATTTAAACAAACTAGCAAATATTCACACATAATATGCCTAAAAAATTAAAAATAAATGCCTCTTCCCCTGCAACGGTGCCAAAATTTGGGAGGTCGTCGACGTACCTCTCAAATATACAATTTATAGCCATAAAGTGCTTCCTAAATACAACTAAGTAGATAGTGGAAAATTGGGGCCATCCACGAAAAAAAGGGATTCTCCTAAGGTTTCATGCATACAAGATGGATATAAGCATATATACATACATACATACATATATATACACACACACACATAAGCAATTAAAGAGGAGGGTGGGGTTTGGCTGGTTTTTCTATGTTATGAATTTTTTAAAAAAGAAACTATCGTAAACTAGTGATGTGCATCATTATGCCTGCACTAACCGATGCATTCGGTATAATAATTGACTTATTTTTCATGTTGGATTGCCAGTATTAGTTGATTTTATGTGACAATGGGTTTAGACAGCCATGCTTGGTTTTCTTGTCTAAATCCCGTATTTTAAAGACTTAATTGGTACTACTGGACACCTCTTATCCCCAGACACCTAGATCTTCCCTTGTGATCATCATTATTAGGTCGCTCATAGGTACTTTTCATCACATTTTATATTGAAGGCCGTTTGCAAGGATGGTAGAAGATGTTGAAGGTCATTCACATTAGAATGGTAGTAGATGAAGACCACAAACACTACATCATGGTAGTAGAAGTATTGAGCCAAAGTAGATGGCATTGAAGTTCAAAACGGCCAAAGGAGAAACAAAGAATTATGTTGCGGGAGCTACACAAAGTTCTGGGAGAGATCCAAGAATAATTAGCCCTTAGGTTTGGTTCCATTGAATTCATCTTCTTGAGCGCTATGAAATCGACTACAAAAACTCCCAAATTGGACCAGCGTTTCATCCTTAGCAGAGCAAAGAAGGTAGCCGGCCAAAGCAGCAACGGGTAGGCATAGACCGCTCATGAAGGCACGAGACCAAGCACAAGTAGCCCGAACCATTCCATACGGCCTATGCTGATAACCTTTGGCATGAGCCATGCCAAAATCTAGCACGGGCCATGCCAACACTGGGGGGCTGCATTCACATGATGCCTTATTCATTCCAAATTTGGCTAAGTATGGGTGCAGACCGCTCCGTTTCACACGACCCGCGCCTTCCAAGTCTAAATTGTCAAGACCAACCCACGAGGTGCAAAGTATAAGGTGACATGTGCGTAAAAGTTGAGAAAAATGAAGATTCAATTGATGACACACACTAAATGACACAAACTACAGATCAGAGCTGCAAAAATGAAGCTCTAGACGATAGGCCACGCCAGACGACACGGACCGCACCCAGCACAGCTGCACTAGATCCCGCATTCCATGTTGGCACAAGGCATGCACTCGCACTAGATTGAATGGACAGCACCGGTACAAGGTCACATCAGCAACGCGGGCAGTGCCATCAGCGACGGTTCGTGCCTGGCGGCGGCTGCTAGGGTTTTGGCCCATTTTGGGCCTATTTTTTGGCCCAATCCTCTACTACTACAATAATAGCCTTAGTCTACTAGGATTAGAAGCATTGGATCATTCCTCTAAGTTTGTTTATAGATTGTAGAGCAACTTAGAGAGAGAAACACTCTCTCTTCTCTCTAGGTTCTTTCTCTTTTCCCCTTTTATTTTAATATTGCCCAAAGATGTGGAATTCAATGAAATACTTTAATTCCATGTCTAGGGAGTAGTTTCTATAGCTTGGATATAATTTTGTATACGTGTGTTGATTATGTTCTTGTGAGATTCATTTCATCATCCTAATTTATATGCTTATGATATTATGATGTCATGTTCTTGAATTGTTATAATTGTATGAATGATACACTCTATTAGCAAACACTCTAGTCTACATTCATATTGGTTCAAATATTGATACCACTTGGGGAATGGAAATATGGATATGATATGGGTAGCAGGGTCTGGGTCCGAGTGAGTGTGTGCACATAGATCTTTTTCGAGTTTTACTGTTATGATAACAACACGCCAGTCTTAGCTGGCGAGTAGGTCCAAAGGGTTATGGGTAGCGATAGCATATGGTAGCAAGCTAGGGTTGTAAGAGGTTCTAGTGTCATTGATAAGGTGCGGCATATGGGGTAGAGCATCCGTGGTGTAGTGCCCGAGATGTAATGGCACAGGGGAGAAACATATTTGTGCAACAGTCGGATCATTGTGGCATTCCCATAATTACAGAGGCAGTGCATATGGAAGATCGCAAGAGCACCCTATGTGACATGTATGGGGAAGTGTTAACCATCGACCACACCATGTGTTATGAGCACTAGATTATGTTGTTGATGTCTTACATGTGATTGAATTGAGGATCGGAACATTTAATCAACCGTGTTACAGTAATATTCCCCAAGTGTTTGTCTATATAGTTTAATCGTGTTATATCTTTCATGTTCGTAGTTGTTAATTGAAAAACCCAAAATCCCCAGTTTACTTTACTTTTTATTCTTAGCACATGACAGATTGATAACCCATTCGTGGTTGTGTTTGATTGGCTATTGACTCTAGCATCTGTGTGGACATACCCGAACTTGTCACTAACTACCCCATAGGTAGCTTAGTAGTGAGTTGGGTGTAGAATATAAATTTCATCTTTGACAAACCCCATTGCATCCCTCTTTTTGTTTGCTTGTTTGGAACGCCTTCACTCGGGTTAGCTACTACACCATTTTAACGACCCCGAGTGGAGGCGGGTCAAATTTTGGTGTTGTTGCCAGGGATGCTAGTTAAGTTTGATTGTCAACTAGCATAACGCGTTAGTTGAGTAGTTAGTATCGCTTTTGTTTTTCTTGGTTTGTTTTATCTATTTTTGTTGATTGAACCTTTTGTGATAGTAATCATGTTACCTTTAACTCATTTGCTAGTGTTGCCTTTGGTAGGGTACTGTTAACCCCTAGTTTATGGTACATACTCGTGCTAAAAACTTGGGAGTTTTTCATTACCCGACTAAAAACACAGGTAGTTAGAAATGATGGAAGCGGAGAGCTAAAGTAGTGGTTCAACCTAGACCAGTTTTGGTGGTAGAAGAGCAGATAGAAATGACAGAGGAGAACAAAACACCGAGGGAGCTCATGGCCCATAATTCGGAGAGTCAGCCATTGTGCATCACATTCCCCCCATTGCCACAGAATGTGAGCTGCGAGTTGAAGAGTGTAATGATACGTTATCTTCCCACCTTCCATGGTATCGCATGGGAAGACCCAAACAAGCACTTGTCAGAGTTTTACTTGGTATGTAAAAACATTATACCTCCGGGTGTTTTGGAGTATGGCTATAATCTATGGCCATTTTATTCTCTCTTCAAGATGGGGCTAAGGACTGGTTTTACTATTTACCCCTCGGCTGTATAGGCTCCTGGATGGATGTGAAGAGAAGATTTCTAGAGAAGTACTTTTCAGCATCCAAATCTGTTGGACTGAAAAAACAACTATCTAATATCACCTAGGGAGCTACTGAGTCACTTTATGACTACTAGGAGCATTTCAAGAGGTTATTAGCAAGCTGTCCATACCATCATTTCAAGGAGGGAGACCTATTTTACTACTTTTTTGAAGGGTTATGTGATGAAGACACACTAATGATGAATGCTGCATGTAATAGATCAATCACCAACAAAAGCCCGACGAAGGTGATGACTCTCTTTGAAGAAATGGCCAATGGAATGTGACAGTTTGGCACACGATCAAAGGTTAAGGTTTTGGATGAATCATCTCAATCCCCTAAGTTAGTGGAGCAAGTCCAAGCTCTTGCTTCCATGATGAAGGAGCTATTAAGAGGGAAGGTTCATCAGGTCAAAGTGTGCTGGGTGTGCAACCTTGACGATCACACTGAGTCATGTCCCAAAGTAGTGGAAGACTTACAAGAGGTGAAGGCCATGGAATACAACAATGGGAATCGGTAACCGTTTGCTAGGGGTCAACAACCACAGGGATTCCGGGGGAATCAAGACACAGAAGGCCAGATCCTTGTGCAAAATCTTTCAACCCAAGGTACCAGGACCATCCAACTTTTCTTTTAAAGGAAGATAACCAAGCTCAAAGGTATAAAGGCAGATAAGCTCCACCTCAACCATATCCAAGGGGTGAGGGTCCTTTTAACAACCACACCTCTCTCTACAAGTTGGACCAGGAAGAGAATCTGGAATCCATCGGTCAATTGGGGAAGAAGCATGAGGTTTTTGCGGAAAGGACAATGCACAAAATTGAAGATCTTGGCAATAGAGCCTTTACGAGTATCAAAAATCTTGAAGTCCAAGTCGAGCAACTCGCCACCTCGACGAGCCAAATTGAGGCCAAGGAGTTCGGAAAATCCCTTCCCAACGGGAGATCAATCCAAGGAACATGAGCGCACTCAAGTTGAGAAGCAGGAAGAAAGTTTGTGAGTCCGAGAAAAAGGTATTTCAAGAGGATGATAGGGCATTGGAGGCTTACAAGGAAATTTTTGAGGAAAATGAAATTGTTGTCGAGGAATCACCTTCCAAGGAGTTACTACCGCTCGAGGCACAAGTGACTGTCCCACCTCCATTTCCAAATGCTTTTAGGGGAAGGCCAAAGGTGGCAACCAATGATGCAAGCATTTGAAGAATCTTCGAAAATTTTGAGGTAACAATCCTTATTTTAGAGCTAATTGAAGACGTGGCATCGTATGCTAAGTTTTTTAAAGTTGCATGCACAAAAAAGAGAAGTAGACCAACTAAGAAGGTAGGAAATTTAAAAACGGAGGGAGTCGCCGTTTTAAACCACAAAATTTTTCCTAAAATGTGATGACCTCAGAATGTTCTCTATTCTTATCTCATTAGGTGGAAAGAGAGTTGAGAAAGCCATGATAGACTTAGGAGCATCCATACATGTCACCCCATATAGTCTTTTTGAACGCCTAGACATAGGTGAACTTAGGGACACTAGGGTGATTGTCTAACTTGCCGATCACTTCCAAGCTAGCCATCGTGGGCTAGTGAAAGATGTGATGGTGCGGGTTGGCAAGTTAGTGTTTTCGGCGGACGTTTATGTCCTTGACGTGGGGCACAACGGAAGTCACCCCAATACTACTGGGGAGACCATTCCTTAGAATGTTGAGGACTAAAATCAATGTCCATTTGGCAACCCTAACCCTAGAAGATTGTATGGATAAGGTTAGATTCAACATGTATAAGTCTAGGCATGATTAGTCTAACTCATCTTCTGTGTGCAAAGGCGTAACCCTATGTGATGAGCATGATCTATGTGAAACTTCTTTCATGACAAATGAAAATGAATTTTTGGATAAATCCCTTGTTGATAATGATAGTGTTGACGAGTCCTTTACATTGCATGATTCTAGTGACGATATATATGTGTTGGAATACTTTTCTATGCTCACTAACATGCAACAGGAAAGGAAGAGTGTTAAAGGCTTAAAACACCCTCGACCTCCTTCTAGACCTAAAGTGATGTCTACAGACTCGACAATAGCAAGGTACGAGAGTTTATCTTCTATGATGGATGAGGCATCTAAATGTACGGGTGATACATGGTGGAGACCTCTCCACAACGACGTCATCATGGGTGGAGCTGCCGATGGCAATTCCGAAGACCCGATGGTAGTTTTTTTTACGTTAAAACACCCAGAGGTGGGGGATATTATTAAGGACCACAATCCTTTAAAGAAAAGTAGAAAAATTTAGTTTGTAGCCAAAATAGGTGGCTAAGGCAACAAATTTCCTCCAAAAAGAGAATTGAAAACCTAAATATAAAGTTTGAGGAGCTATGAACTATATGGTACAAATAGGATCAGCAGATGCATTTCCAAAGATTATAACCTCCACCCCATGTGTTAATTACTATCTTCGGCCGAGCATCTACTGATTACCTAGGAGAAATGGAGTTCCAGGATAAAAGCATATGAACAAGTGTAACTTAGAGGCTTGCCGGGCGGTTTTGATCATCTGCTGCATGGTATTCATTTGAAACTGTAATGTGAGTGTGCAGACCTAAGTGTGTAGACCTGAGTGTGGTCTTCATCTAGTTTTTTGTTTTGCTAACCTGAGTGTGCAGACAGGAGAAAGACATTAGCAGTATCAATCATCATCATAAGCATGTTTATGAACTCGAATATATGGAGTTTGAGTCCTATCTAGGTTAATAATTCCTCTAATGTTAGCAGGCAGATTAAAGAGACTTCATTCCTTCTTTGAATGTAAAGAAGATGCTAACTTAGAAATCTCATCTGCAGCCGTATTACATTCTTTGAACACATGGATTAGATTAGCCTCATTTAGCAAAGTGTGAGTTTGAAAAGCAAGGGTGTAAAGAGACCATCTTTCCTTTATAGGGTTGTCAATCATTTTAACAGCTAATAGAGAATCAGATTCGATGGTGATTTTGCAAATAGATGTTGGAAAAGAAAGACATGTAAAAATGATGGCTTTCATTTCAGCTTCAAGGGGAGAGGCTGCAGTGATATCAGATGTCTTAATTATTATGGGGTTGCATTTTTTATCTCCAGCTATCAAGCCAAGGCTTGATTTTCTACATGACCAGTTTTCATCCACATTGAACTTAATACCATTTACTTCAGGTTTTTCCCAATGCACAATGGTGAGAGAGGGTTTTGGGGGAGGTCTAAAAGGTGAGATTGAACCAGCAATTAATAACCTAAGGTCATGAGGATCATTAGAGAAAATTGGCTTGGCCATGAGGGGGACATACACAGTTTGTCTAACTTCCTTGGTTATTTGAGGAGTGGAAAAATTAATCCACTCAAAAAGAAAAGCATTTCTAGCTTTCCACAAGCACCAGCAAACCAAACATGGAAGAATGTTGAAAATCAACTTATGAATTTTGGTAGACAACTATTATTCCAATATGCAAAGAATCTATCTATGAGATTTCTAAAATCCTGGTTAGTAAGAGTAACTAGATAGCAGTATCATTCCATACAGCTTTAGCAATCACACAAGAGTTAAAGAAATGGTCCGAAGAATCTAATTGATTACATGCAGGAAATTTAGAGGCAAGACTAAAGCCACATTTAATTAGGACATCGTCAAAAGGCATAAAGGAGTTGAGTATCTTCCACGTCAAGATGGAAACTTTTTTCCAATCTAAAGTTCCAGATCTTTTGGTGGCTGGGAAATTACCTGGTACTTGAGTAAGACTTTCGTATGATGACCTAAATGTGAAGGATCCATTCTCTTTAGGTTTCCATAGAAGTCTATCCTTTCTATCTTCATTGATTTCTGATCCTTGCAAAAAATTCCAGAGTATCATGGTTCAAATTGGAGCTGATCTGAGGCAGAAAAGTGGTCCTATTATCAAGAAACTGAGAAACTGTACATGAGGTGGGAATAGAGGATGTGTCAGGAGAGACATAGTTAATTAGAGGACCATGAATAACTGCAAAGTTGTTTTCTACAAAGTCATTAATGTAGCAGATTCTCTTCCAGGTTTGAGACTTTTTGTAGGACTCTGGTAGTGCCCAGATGAGTTTAGACCACAAGGTTGTGCCTTGTTGGCATTTCCACCATAGTTTTATAGAGTATGCATCAACTATTTCTTGTATTGACCTAAATCCTAATCCATTATGAAATCTAGGTGGGCATAGATCAGACCATTTTTTCCAGACTTTATTATGTTTTCTTTCTCTCTCACCCTAAAAGAATTTGGTCATTCTCTTTTCCAGGGAGTTAATTATCTATTTAGGAGGCTTAAGCACAGACCATATGTGTGTGGTATAGAGTATAGGCATGCTTGAATATGAGTCAATTTCCCTCCCGTACTCAACCAGTGATTTTTTCCCAATTACTCAGTTTTTTATCTATGAGTTCAAGCAAAAGCTGGAAATGGATGTTTAGAGTTCTACCTGTAAAAAATGGACAACCTAGGTATTTAAAAGGAAATATTCCTTTTTTCATGCCTAAAATAGACCTGATCTGATTACTTTTGCCTACTGTAGCATACTTTCTCAGGTAAAAGTCTGATTTATCATAATTAATTTGTTGACCTGAGGTAAGTTTGAAATTTTCTAAAAAGGCCTTGATCATGATTAGATTAGTCTTTGATGTCTGCATAAAGATTATGGTATCATCTGCATAGCTCAAATGTGAGATTGGTGTTATGCTTTGGGGAAACTGGTAGTATTTTAGTTTATTATTACTGAAAACAAAAGATAAGCTTCTAGAAAAAGTTTCAGAGAATAAGTTGAATAAAAAAGGAGAGGGGGGATCACCTTGTTTGATACCTCTGGTAGCTTTGAAAAGGCCAACATGATTACCATTCATAAGAACTAAAAAATGTGCCTGAGACAGATTTTTTATAATTGCTTTCACAAAATTTCCATGAAAACCAAATTTAAAAAGAATTTTTTTAAAAAAGGACCAACTAACCCTATCAAAAGCCTTTCTAAGGTCTAATTTGAGAATACAGTTTGGTATTCAGTGTTTTTTATCAAGAAATCTTACCATTTCATGAAGATACATGATATTATCAGATTTATCTCTGTTTTTCATGAAAGCAGTTTGATAGGTGATATCAAAGAGTCCATGAAAGGTTTAAGCCTTTCAACGAGTACCTTGGAACATATTATTTTGGCAACATTTGATAGACTAATAGGTCTATAGTCATCAAAAGATGCCGGGGTTGATTTTTTAGGTATCAAAGCAATCCAAGTGCTTGTAATACCTCTAGGAATGTCAGTGCCTAAAAGGAAATCATTAACAACAGATATTAAATATTCTTTGATGAAATCCTAACATTTGATAGAGAACTTACTTGAGTAGCCATCTGGTCCAGGGCTACTATTTTTATTTAAGCCATTGATTACTAATCCGAGTCCTTCTTCTGAAACTGGCTTTAAGAGTTGTAAGTTATCTTGGTCAGAGATAATACTAGGGATTTGACTAAGGAAGTGTGGGTAATAGTTGTTAGGAGCTGGCTGGTTTGGCTCAGTGGCGGGCGGGCGGTCGTCGCGCCCGCCGTGCAAAAGATAATTTATAAGCCCTTTTTGCTTACTTTCTACAACTAGGTAGATAGCGGTAAATCAGGGTCGTCCAAAGAGAAGAGGGATCTTCCTAAGCGTCTAAGCACAAAATGGTTAATATTAGGCTAGGGTAAAATATATACACACACCTAAAAGCAAGTCAAATGGGGGGGGGGGTTGGTTGGTTGGTTTCCTAAATTAACAAAGATAAAAAGACACGATAACTAGCAAGGTCAAGTGACTATGCTAATCATCAAACGAAACTAAAGAAAAGGGGTTTTAAAACTACAAAGATAAAAAGCCTTGGGGGCAAGGGATATCCACTTCCAAATCATACGTAGGTCATTGAATCATTCACTCATTCCATCATATAGCATACATGACTCAACATTCACATACCCATCTAGCAAGGATCACAACACATACATCACAAGGAGTTCTAAGTTCATGCTCATACATCTTCATGCAAAGGAGCTATGGAATTCGTCACGTTCCTAACACCTAAACAATTCAAACATACTAGCACTCCCTATGCTCAAACTACTCATGGAACACACGAAGTGAAACACACCATCAAGAGTACATAAACACCAAATAACACATGCTTCAAGAAAGAGTAGAAGCCATCTATTTAACACTTCAACTACTTGTCGTGGAGACTAAACTCCTATCCTTCTTAGTTCGTAGTTTGCGAGAGTGAGTTCGACATCTCTCATCAAATCTCACCAATGACTCCCGTTGTCGCGACCACGACTCAAGGTATCATTGGTGGCATTTAATCACGAAGAACCAACAAGCTTGGCAATGCTTATGACCACTACACCGTGACTAAGCATTTAACCAATTCATGCAATTACACGAGATTGGATGAACGTGCAACGCACATTCATCCAAGAGCATATAACTCTCTCGTTTGCTACACAAACGAACATGACGAAGAGTTCGACATCAATCACATTCGTCTAGCACATTATCAACACATCAATATCATTTAGAAGCTCTAACTCATGCTTTGGATTCCTAATTAAAAGAGGGAAAAAGTAGCTAATTCCTTCCAACCCTAACAAGCAATCAATCAAGCAATTTGTATCCTCAAGCTACCAATAACATCAATAGCATCAACAATCATCATTAAAGCACAATAAGAGCACAATAGCAAAAACACCAAATAGATAGATATAAATGATCCTTACTACATAGAAATGGAAGCTTCAATCCTTGCTCCCAAGTACAACAACTACTCTAGAACAAGAAAACACATAAAAACTAAGAAAAGAAGAAGAGAAAAAGCTAGGGTTTTGGCCCAAAACAGGGGCCAAAAACAGTGGAAAGAAGAGGGTGAAGAGGTATTTATAGTGGGAAGAAAAAGGGAGAAAAATGCTGTTGCAGGGCTGATTTTAAGCTTTGGTCGCGAGTCGCGACGAGCTTCGTCGCGAGTCGCGACCAAATCAGTAAATTGCAGCCCTGTTTTGTTTTGCTTCCTCCGGGTGAACCGTTGATCCGTTTCGGGAGTTCTTGTAGTCAATTTTATAGTGCTCGAGAAGAGGAATCCAATGGTGCCACTCTTGAAGGCTGATTCTTCTCGGAAAATTCTGAGAACCCCGGACCATCTTTCACCCGTTGCTTTGCTCTCCTTTCTTCACCTCTTCACTTCTTCATATCTTCAAAAAGCTCAAATGTAAAGGTCTTCAAATCTTCAAAGATAAATCTTCAAAGTCTTCAAATCTTCAAAGTCTTCAAACAAATCACCTTGTCACACAAAATCATCTAAAAAGTGATAAAAACGTCAAAGCCGCCTTTATCCCTCCTTAGATGATTTCAAGGCAAAATGCCACATGTAGAGCACAAAATTGCACAAAACCTAATCCTAAAAAGCCTAAAATAACCATCTAAAATGGACACATCACTCAGATAGGAGATCAGTATAGTAAGCAACAACTTCATCTTGTATGTCCTGCTGGTTGTCAAGCCATTGACCTATCCTATTTTTTATTTTGGAGATATGTAACCTGCTATTCTTTTCTGCTACATTTTTATGGAAAAACTGTGTATTATTATCTCCAAGCTTAATCCAATTACTTCTGGATTTTCGCTTCCAGTATTTTTTTCTTTAAGTGATGTAATCAGCAAGGCCCTATTCTCATTTAGTTTAATTAAATCTATCTGAGAATGAATTGAGTTATATTTAATTTCTTGTAATCTGAGATTTTCTTCAACTGTGGAAACATTAGAGTCAATATTTACAAATGAGCTTTTATTCTATGCTTTAATTATTTTTTTAAGTCTCACTAATTTAAGGTACAGTTCCAACATTCCTGATTGAGGAAGTGGGGTGGACCAGTTGCTCCTAATTATGTTTATAAACTCTGGTTTGCTAAACCAAGTGTTTATAAACCTAAAAGACTTAGGGAAAGAGAAGGTTAGGGTTGAGATCTGTAGGTACAGGGGGCAATGCTCAGATGATTTCCTGTTAAGAATTTGGATAGAGGATGATGGGAATTTTGCACTCCATTGAAGAGTGCAGATACCTCTATCTAATCTCTTAGTGGTAGGGTTTCTTAGTCTTGAGTTTGTCCAAGTGAATAGATTATCTAATGTATTAATTTCCCGGAGGCCTTTAGTGCTAATCCAATCATTAAAATCATTTATGCTACCTAGTTTGGGTGAGATGGGACCTCTATATTATGAGATAGAGGTGATTGTATTAAAATCCAATAAAAATAGTCTCAGAAGCAGGTAATAAACTGAGATCATACCATAACATTTTTTTACCTGCTCTGGTTCTAAGTCCATAAACAAAAACTGCATCCATTACAGTATTTGAGTTTGGACTGAGAATTTTAACATACAGAAATTGGTTGTTATGGGAAATAGGAGATATCAGTAGAGAATCAGACCACATAAGCCATATTTTTCCATTTTGTAAAGCTAGACATTGAGAAAACTTCAGTTTTACCATATAAGACTGACATTGGTTATTGGCATGCATTGGTTCAATAATACATAGAAGCTGTATTTTTTCAAGTTGATTAGATTATTTAATCTAAGAATTGATGATTCCATACCTCTCAGATTCCAAACTAAAAAATTCAACTTACAATTGTGCATCATTATCCACAGGATCTGTGGCTTTTAGTGGATGATCTTAGCGTCATCTTATTTAAGTGACTCAAATAGTTATTCTTCTTGTGTTTAGTCTTACCTTGATTACCTGTTGTCTATGGTAAGACAAAGGTAGGTGATACCCGAGGTTGATTATCATCTGAGCTTGACAAAAGGGATATTTCTTTATCCATCTCTTGATATATATGTTGTTCATGCTCCCAATGTTCCGAGGCTTGAGAAATCTTTTCCATGTCCTATAAATTAGAAAACATGTTTTCCATCTTTCCCTTTTGAGAAAGTGCAGGGTTAGCAGGTGAGGATGAGGAGATAATAAGTTTATGTGATCCAATATGTATGTTATCCTTAGCATAGGCTTTGGGATAGAGGATTGGTACAATGAAAGCTGTAGCATCAATCAATTTGGTTAGAGGTGATTTAGGACATTCAGGCTGATTGGTGGCTGGGCTTGGGGATTGAATTGGGGCATGTAGATTTGTGTTATTTTCAGCTACTGGTGTTGCAGGCTGGGGTGTGTAACATGATGGATTTAAAAATGGGATTGGTTGTAGCTAACTGATGTTGGATTTGTCCATTATCCTGGGGATTGGCAGAGGGATGGTTTGTTATTAACTTATTTGGTGCCTTGTTAAACTTGTTGCTCGTAGCTTGCCATTGTGTCGGGATTTGATTTTGGGACATAGCTCTGCATTGAGTCTGGGAGTGACCTAGTTTAGCACAGTGATTGAATACATGGGAACGTCCTTATATTCAATGGGGTATTTCCTATTATTTGAGTGAGATCCTAGTCTAATGTAAGGTTTGAGTGGTTTCTGCAGGTCTGTTTCTACACAGAGTTTAACCGCACAAGGCCTTGTCAATATCTATATTATTTCCAATAGCCTCAATAGAAGAAGTATTGTAATAATAAAGAGGAACTTCTATGATTGTTACCTAGATGGGAATAACTGATAATTCTCTGTGAGTGGAGAAATCTGATGTCCATTTAATCACCTTCATTTGAATTCTGTTGAAAGTCCGTACACCCTTAATCCAGCATCTTTGATAGTCATTGATCTTATCAAACTTGATTAAGATGTTCTTGTAATCAAGGGATCTAAGCTGGTACTTCCTAGAGAATCCAGTCGTTTTGAAAGCAACCTCTAGCTGTTCCATTGTTAGTCGACCTTTGACGCTGGTTCTCCTAGGTGTTCAAATTTGGTGGTTATTTCTGGGCTATTGGGGAGGGTTGTGTTCAGAGGAGGTGATTTCGATTGAAGTGATGCTAGGAAAGATTTTGTACTCCCTGGGGGAGGTGGTTCTTCCACGGGATCAGAGGTGAAAATAGTCGTTTCCAGCGAGGTAGAGAGCTGTTACCGGCAAGTGAGATATTGTCAGTAAGCAGAGAGGATGGAGATAATGGAGATAAAATCGTAAGGATGGAGATAAAATCATTGCCGATGGTAGATTGTTCTAACTAAAATGCATGTAAAAGAAATAAGTTGTGAGGATGATAGTAAACATATAGTGCTTCTTTTTTCTTGATTTTGAGTAGTGATTGGATAGATTTTGCATGTTTTTGTTTTTGGTGAGGACTTTGAGATAAAACTCTTGTTGATTTGTAAATGTGAAGTTTGAGTCTCATGCTTTTGTTTGGATAGAATTAGGCTTGATGGGTGATATACTTTTTTTAAAAAAAAGATGGAAAAACTAAGAAAAAATGGTCCAAATGTTGGCAGCCTCGTGCCAGAATTTGGCCCGAGCCGTTCCAAGCGATACCAATCATGTCCTAGCATGTTTCCATGAGGGGCATCGTGCCACGTTTTGGCATTGCCCGTTCCAAGCAATACGGTCCGTGCCAGACGACCCTGGCACGAGGGGGTTCGTTTGGGTACCCTTGACATGAGGATTGAGGGTATACGTGTCGTCACCCCATTCTGACAAATTGTTCCAAAAATTCTTTTTTTATTGAAAATTATGGATTTTAAGCTCAAAGTTGCATTTTTGGTTCACAAATTTTGAAACTCCCTTGTTCCTTAGGATTTTTATGCAAATATTACTTCCAACATCCCTTGTAATAAAATTGATTGGTATTATTGTCCCCTAATTTTCAATTTTCAAAATTCCATCCTTGTCTTAATTGTATCTCTCCTCCTTATCACCTTTGCTGAATGTTTAGATCCTTGGTACATTCTTCCACTTAATTGAGTCATTTGACACATTCAATATTTTCAAGAAACACTCACCCACACACACTCTTGGTGAACTTGAAAATTTGAAGCTTTTATCTAAAAAAAATAGCAAATTTTGCTTCTTGTTGTGTTGATCTTGCAACTCCTAGCTTCAAATTCCGGGTAATCCTTTGAAAATCTTATTTATTTTCTTTATTAACACTGTTGTGGTGTTATGTAAAGCATGATTCTTGAAAGAGTGTATGTTGTTGAAGATATTGTTTGGGTTATATGCATATTCTTGTGTTGAAGAAATTTTGGGTGGATTGATGTGCTATTATGTTTGGATGATATGTTATTCATGTGTTGGGTGATTCAAGTGGGATAAATCTTCATTGCATGACCTTGTTAATGGGTTGATATGAATTTAAATGAGTTTATTGTTTGATGAGAATGTTCTTGTTTGAATAGTCTTCATGTTGAGAATATGATGATTTGAATGTCTAGGCTATTTAGGAGGAACTGTCTTGTTGAATGATATTGTGGGCATGCCCTTGTTTATTATCACATTACCACTTTTCCTTCATTGTGTTAGGATACCTCCAAAAAAGAGTGTATCGGAGAAAGGGAAGTCTTCATAGGGCGAGAAAAGGAAGAAACTGGCAAAGGGTGCAAACCACGAGCCAGTGACTCCCCTACCTCGCAACCCCGCGTTCGTGACTGAAGAATTCATGGGATTGACCAACATCTCTGAGACTGCAGCCCGGAGATGAAGGTATTTAAGGGAGCCGGAGAAGAGTATATTAGAGACGGGATTTGCATGCAAAGACACCTTGGAGGCTCTAGGCTTACTCGAGCCGTTACCTATCTATTATGATGGGTAGGCCTAGAGGGGTTCCTCGAGAAGCACTCAAAGACCTACATCCAGTGGACTTTGGAGTTCATAGATACTCAATGGCAAGCCACAGATGTGGATGGACATTGGCAATCAAATTTCATTTGGATGACAAAGAGTATACAATGACACACAGGGAGGTGGCTCACGCTTTTGGGTGGAGGTACGGTACAGACGTTCCGAGGATATATCAATAGGGGTTGCCATTCTCCCTTGGGAATTTTTGGGGGCAACTGACAGGGACAGACCAGAATAACTTGTGCAAAAGCATTGCTATAGTTCACCCGGCACTGCCTTATGTTTAAAGGTTGCTAGCGAGGGGGGTGTTCTATCATGGTGAGCTAATGCAGTTTCCATGTTTAAATGTTTAATTCCTTTAAGCAATGACTCTTGAGGGTAACTTATACCCTAAATTAGTAGTGGCTTTTGTGCAAGAATGCATAGTGTCAGGGAAGAGAAAAAGCGAAAAGATTTCGATGGGTGGCATGGTAGAGCTTTTGGTATAATATTTGGGACATCTAGTCACTCAGCATGCATTAGCTAGCTTTGGGCATTCGAGAACAAAGTACACCGTTGAGAAGTTGGCAAAGGCATCCATGATAGCACCTATGACTTATGAGGACCATTTCGTGCGGTTATATTGTGGAGTGACCACTTCTAGTTTCATGATCCTTCCTCAACCGGAGTGTATTTCCATTACCCATGAGACAAGTTTGGATGATTTGTTCCTAGAGCCCGACCCACGATTTGAGAAGAAATTTTACAGAGTTCTGTCAAGTCCAGAGATAGAGGTCGAAGAGGTGGATAGCGAGACTTCTTCTAGGGCACCGCCAAGCCAAGCTCACCTACCTATTAACATCATAGACCGATTGCATATGCATGAGGAACAAATTGCTAGCTGTACCCAAGCTATGCAAGAAGTTATTCTTGCGGTAGGTAGCATGAAATCACAATTGGAAGTTTTTGGCGCTAGATTGGAATCCATGGAGGCCACGATTCAATTGACAGGGTACTTTGAGAATGATGAGGCGAGGCAAGACAAGGAGGGATCTCCGGGGCCACAAGTGTAAGTGCTACTACCTTCCCAACCTCACTTGTGTGTTTCTACTTTTTGTGCATTGGGGACAATGCGTAGATTAAGTGTGGGGGAGGGAGTAGTGAGCAGTTAGGGAATTTTCATCTTGGGATTCCTTGGTGCTTATTGGTGTTCTTCTTTTGAGTTTTTATTGTTCCTTTGGTAGTTTTGATGTCTTCTTGTTTTGTGAGGTTTTTGGATGCTTATTTGGTGGTGTGACTTGCTTGGTAGGATCCATAACTTGTCTTGGGATAGTTGTATTAGAAGCTTTGGTGGTGTAATTTTTTGTGTGTCATTATCTTCATGTAGTATGAAGCCCAACTTTGTGGCATTTTGTGCTACACCAAAAAAATTAAATTTTTTTAAAACAATGAAAAAATATATACCCGGCTAAGTTGGAAACCCAAAATGGTGACTTAGGAAACACTGGGAAAAGCCTGGATAGGTCAAAAGGCCTAGGTAAAAATGAGAGGCTAGGCCCGATTAGGTTTATGAACCTGGGCAAAAATGAGAGGCTATATGGAAAAATCTGAGAATGTGAGCTCAACATGTGTGAAAGCTAGAATGAAAACCTGAAAGGGCTCCTAGGAAAAATGAGAGTAATTAAGAGGAAAAAAAACTAGGCTGGCAATACATTTGCATCATCCTTAGTTGTAACTAAGTTGAGAATCTAGAGTTATCCCTAGTTATAACCAAGTAGAAGACTCTTGGATTTCCTTGGTGGATTATATTTGGAAACGACTCTTTGATTTCTTTTGGGGAACTTTTTGGGAAAAGTATGCTAGCTTCACACTTATCTCTCTTTGCTTAACTTTTTTTCACTTTATTTTGGGTGGTTAGGTTACTTTAGGTTCTTCAGGAAGTGTGAGAGTTGTGAGATTCTTGCTTCTTTGGGGAGGGAAATCGGGTAATCTAGGAATAATGTGAATGCCTTGGTTAACTTATACCCGCACGCAACTTCGCTTAATCCTTTTCTTTGTCTTTATTTACTCGAGGATGAGTAAATGGTTAAGTGTGGGGGGGTTCTGATGTGCATTATTATATGTGCGTTAACCGATGCATTCAATATAATAATTGGCTTATTTTTCATGTTGGATTGTTAGTATTAGTTTTTTTACGTGACAAGGGGTTTAGACATCTATGTTTGGTTTTCTTGTCTAAATCTCGTGTTTTGTAGACTTAATTGGTACTAATGGACACCTAATATCCACAGGCACCTAGATCTTCCCCTGTGATCATCATTATTAGGTTACTCGTGGGTACTTTTCTTCACATTTTATATTAAAGGCCATTCGCAAGGATGGTAGAAGATGTTGAAGGCCATTCATATTAGAATGGTTGTAGATGAAGGCCACCGACACTACATCGTGGTAGTAGAAGGATTCAGCCAAATATATGCGGCATTTAAGTTCAAAATGGCCAAAGGAGAAACTGAGGATTATGGTTTGGGAGTTGCGTAAAGTTCTGGGGGAGATCCTTGAAGAATTAGCCTTTAGGATTGGTTCCATTGGATTCATCTTCTCGAGCGCTATGAAATCAACTACAATAATGCCCAAATCGGACCAATAGTTCATCCATAGCGAAGAAAAGAAGTTAGCTTGCCAAAGCAACAATGGGCAGGCACAGACCGCTTATGCAGGCAAGAGACCAAGCATAAGCGGCCCGCACCATGCCACACGGCCAGTGCTGAGGACCTTTGGTATGAGCTGCGCCAAGCATCACAGGTCATGCCAAAATCCCACACGGGTTTGTGCCAACACCAGTGGGCTGTGTCTGCATGATGCCTTTTTCATCCCAAATTTGACTAAGTATGAGTGTAGACCGCTCCGTATCACGCAGCCCGTTCCATTTCATGTCCAAAATGTCAAGACTAGCTCATGGGGTGCAAAGAATGAGGCAGCCCGTGCCAGGAAACTGAGCAAAATGAAAAGTCAATTGATGGCCCGTGCCAAGAAACTGAGCAAAATGAAAAGTTAATTGATGGCCCGTGCCAATTGACATAGACCACAGACCAGAGGTGCAAAAATAAAGCTCTAGACGATGGGTCACGCTAGACGACACGGACTGCGCCCAGCACGGCTGCACCAGATCCCGCGTCTTGCATTAGCATGAGGTATGTGGCTTGCTCCAGATCTCGCAGACCACGCCGGCACGAGGCCACATCACCGGCATGGGCCATGCTAGGCAGCGACTGCTAGGGTTTTGGCAAATTTTGGGCATATTTTTAGGCCTAATCCCATACTACTATAAATATAGCCTTAATCTACTGGGGTTAGAAGCTTTGAATCATTTTTCTAAGTTCATTTGTAGATTGAAGATCAACTTAGAGTGAGAAACACTATCTCTTCTATCTTGGGTCTTTTTTTTTTTAATTTTGTATTTGCCCTAAGATGTAGAATTTAATGAAATACTTGAATTCCATAAATATAGAGTAGCTTCTATTGCTTAGGGATAACTTTTTATTCATGTGTTGATTATGTTCTTGTGAGATTCATTTGATCATTCTAATTTATGTGCTTATGATATTATGATGGCATGTTCTTGAATTGTTGTAATTGCATGAATGATGCACTCCATTAGCACACACTCTAGTATACATTCATGCTGGTACAAATATTGATACCCCATGGGGAGAGAAACCTAGATGTGATATGGGTAGCGGGGTCTGGGTCCACGTGGGTGTGTGCACGTAGGTCGTTTATGAGTTTTATCGTTACGATGATAACACACCGGTCTTAGCTGGCGAGTTTTTCCGAAGGGTTAAGGGTAGATATAGCATATGGTAGCAAGCTAGGGCTGTAAGAGGTCCTAGTGTCATCGATAAGGTGCCTACCTCTATTTGCCTCATTTATAGGCCTAGGGGGTAGGGCATCTGTGGTGTAGTGCCCGGGACGTAATTGTATGGGGGAGAAACAGATCTGCGTGACAGTCAGACCATTGTTGCACTCCTCTACGTGACAGGTATAGGAAAGTGCTAACCATTGACCACACCATGTGTTATGAGCACTAGATTAGGTTGTTGATGTCTTACATGTGATTGAATCATGAATCAAAACATTTAATCAACCATGTAACGCAAACATTCCCCAAGTGTTTGTCTATATTGTTTACTTGTGTTTTATCTTTCATGTTTGTAGTTATTAATTAAATAACTTAAAAAACCCCCATTTTACTATACTTTCTCTTCCTAGCACACGACGGATTGACAACCCATCCGTGGTAGTGTTTAATTGGCTATTAGACTCTAGTATCTCTGTGGATATACCCAGACTTGCCACTAACTATCCCATAGTAGTGAGTTGGGTGCAGAATATAAATTTTATCTTTGACCAACCCCATTGCATCCCTCTTTTGATTTGCTTCTTTAGAATGCCTTTGCTCGGGTTAGCTACTACACCATTTTAATGACCCCGAGTGGATGCAGGCCAACTAGAGATCAAGCTAAATATGTAACAAACTACAAAGAGTGAATTAAACACAAAGTACGAGACCTTGGGCGCAATTTATTTCCACTTCCAAGACTCTTATATATCCTTGAATCCATAACCTATTTACTACTTTGATCACTTATTGTGAAGATAAATCTTCCATTCTTCTTTGGTGCTAGTTTAGAAGAGTGAATTCAACATCCCTTGTAAACCTCACTAATGACTCCTTTAGTCGAGAAATGCCTAAAGGTATCCCATTAATGACATTATGTACGAAGAATCAACAAGTTTGGTAACACTTATAAATACTAAACTAAATGTCTAAGCATTGAACCAATTTATGCATTTACTAAGATTAGCCAAGAATCTTCAACATTCAATGACTTCCCCTACTTATCACCTTAAAATAAACATGACAAAGATTTCAACATTATATTCATCTATCAATTATAATACCATAAACCCAATTAGAAGCCCTAAATCACGCTCTTGGATTCCAAGTCAAAAGAGGAGAAATTAGCTACTTTCATCAACTCCTAACAAGTTTCATACAAGCATTTCATATCATCAAAATTCAAATCACATAAATGATATCGATAACCCACATTAAAGATTCATAGAGGCATAATATACAAAGCATTAAATAGGTAGAAATTATTCTCAAGACATGGGCAAGGAAGCTGCAATCAATTGCTCCCAAGACTAAAATTAGCTACTAGAGTTCATACTAGTATTGATAAGCAAATCCAACATATCAAAGATGAAAATAGATTAAAAAAAGAAGGTAAAACTAGGGTTTCAAAAGGGGAAAATCGGGAAGAAGAAGTTGTAAGATAGGGTATAAAAGTTGGTATTTTTAGTCAAGACAAAAGAAAAAGTAAGGCAACTGGTAGCCGTTGTGGCAACTTGCGACAACCTTGTCTCGCCTCACGAAAGATGAATTTTTGAATCTTCAAAGCTTTTTTTTCTTACCTAAATATTCCTCTCCTCTTCTTCACTTCTTATGTCTTCATGTCTTCAAGTCTTCAAATCTCCAAAGCTATTCTTCAAAGTTTTCAAATCTCCAAAGCTATTCTTTGAAATCTTCAAATCTCCAAAGCTAGTCTTCAAATCTCGATACAATTGCCTTGCCACACAAAATTCTCTAGAAAGGTAATAAGAGCACAAAAGTTTCTCTTAACTCTCCTAAGAGGATTTCAAGGAAATATACAAGATCTAGAATACAAAAAGTGAGCCCCAAAATAACCATATAAAATGAACACATCAAGCGACGATGGTGTGTTGAGTTGGGCTCAACCTCACCCTTTCTGTGTTGAGCTTGTTTTGGTTCTGATTAGTAGTTTGTTTGATTTATATTAGCAGCCTATTTTTGTTAAGATTAGTAGTATTTTCTCTTGGAAATCGTTGTAGGTATAGATTAGTAAAATTAGGTAGGTTCAGACTATTCAACTCTGTTATATGTGGAGATATTTGTGAATCAATACAGATAAGTGATTGTTTTTTTGGGTAATTGATAAATATGTTTTGTTTGTTGTGATTTTGAAAAGTGTTTAAAATAATTGATCCACCCCCAAAGTTTAAAATAAGTGTTGATATAACCCTAGAAAACTAAGCAAGAGTATTTTGATCGTTTCCGAAATGGTCAAAACAAGATTTTTCCCAGGGAACGTTGGTCATGGGTACGTTTGGTATAACGACACCATTCCACAAAAACTAAGGATTGTTTAAGCACCATCATAAAACTCAAGGTTATTTTGGCACATTAAAAAAAACACACGGTCATTTTTGTGTTGCTTATACCCTTGTTGGCACCTACCATTTGAATGGTACATAGTATCTTCGTCCCACAATAAATTTTATTTTTGCTTTTGGGTCAATCTATTATGCAAGTTGATGTGACAATATCTTTTGGTGTCAAGAATCAACTTTTGTAAGTTTTTGCATGATCGATGTCATAAATTTTGTCAAAAAGTAGCAAATAATACTCCTTCCGTCTCATAATAAATGATACAATTTCTTTTCTCGGCCTTTAATGATTATGTTTGACCGTGAATATATCTAGCTACGTATAACAATTTTGCATAAAAAATTTAATATTTCAAAAATAGATATTTAGAGAACCTAACAATATTTCACATGATATTTTTATCATATATATTAATTTATATTTGAGGTCAATGTTTGACTAAGAGAAAGAAATTGTTCCATTTATTATGGGACAAAGGGACTAGTAAATTTGGGAGTTTAATGAAAGTTAATTTGATACATTGAATGATTATATATTGAAAATTTACAAATGAGAAGTTTTTTGTGGGATGAACTAAAAAGGAAAGTAGGAAGTTTATTGTGAGAACAAGGAATTAAGTGTTTAATCCATAATACTTTACTTTCCATCTTGCATGCATGTCAATTTTAAGTTAGTGTGGAATATTGGGTCACAAATTGGTATTAGCCTTTTCTGAACAAGGGGGTAATTGGGAGAGACGGGCTTGAGGGTGGGCAGAGATAGTAATAGAGATGGAATAGTTCATGCCCGCAAACATGAAGGAACATGATTTGTTAAGACTGAGGGTGCTGAAGCAAACTGGCAGTATGTAGGAGTAAGTGTCGAGTTTCCAGGCTTGCATGGTTGACTTACCTGACCATTTGCAAGAGTAAAAACTCCATGACTTCAACCAAAGATTAAATCCTTTGGTTATGCTCGAGCCATGGAGAGCTCGTTTCACTGACTATAACTCAGCGATGGCGTTCGTCGAGAGTCTTGAGGACTTCAGGGGCGGAGGATCATAGAGAGTTGATAGGAAGGTGAAATGAGCTACTATTGCTAAGGTGGGTAATGATGCGGGTGCAAGTTCTTTCAGGTGGGAAGCAACGTTAGACCCAGTTTGAGCAGAAGAGGTAGCTACATGCCTAATCAGGGTGTGAGAAGGAATGAGGGAAGCCCCAGTGCAATTGTAGCTAGTTCTGTTAAGTCCAAACCAAGGTGGGATGGACAGACCAGGAAAGCGCGACTTGTGTGCGGGACGTGCAAAGGGAATCATACCCTTGTTGATTGTCTAATAGAGTAGTGAATAACTGTGATGTTGCTCAAAGACTAGGGGCAAATCAGGGATGCCATAAGCAAGGTAGTTCAGGAGTCAGCAACTGAAGAGTCTGGGCCTTAAGAGGAGGAACCATGATTCATGAGAGCATTGAATCTGCAGTGTAATTCCATGGTGAGATTAGTAGATCCAGGGCGGTTGAATCCGTTAACTGAGCGTGGGATTGACCAGGTGGTTGCTGCAGTGCGAGCAAAGAGAGTTTCAGCTCAGTTAAGCAATGTGGAGAAGGTCGCACCAAAGCTTGATGAACCAGAGATTATCCATGTGAAACAAATGCGATAGATGAATGGATCATTGATGCATATGGACTTGAGCATGAATGGAAAACCCAGTCGAGCGATGGTCAATACTGGATGTCTCCAAATCAGAGGCATGAAGATTGTGGCTCAAGTTGGAGAAAGTTGTGGGCTAGATGAAGGACGTGAATAGAAAAGCTCAGCCAGTTTTGGGTGTTGTGAGGCGATGTTTGGTCAAGGTTGGCTCTACACAGGCCATAATGGATTTCCATGTCATAAAATAGATGACTTCGGTGTAGTTCTCAAAATGGACTTTTTTAGAGATCCACGAATTGTCGTATATCCATATGGAAAATGCATGTGAGTCTTGGCCATCAATCTGTGTACATTTAAAATTTCTGTGAGGAGATCACCCGAGGGATAAACTCTCGGCCTTGCAGCTTATCATGTGCTTAAGACAAGATGAGGACCACGGTTTAGCGGATCCTGATGGGGATAAAAGGAATGAAAGGTCAGGAGAGTCTACTCCAGCAATGGGTTTTTCGGATTGATCCAAGGATCCTTGTAAGGTTGGTCTGAAGATCAAACATGTGGTGGGTCGCGCCCCGGCTGCAAGAGATGAAGATTTATTGAGAAAGAAAAATAGGAAACGTTCATCGGTTTCCAAGAAGATATAAATTCCAAAGAAGTATCTACCGGCAGGCACACCCAATCAAACTTCCTAGCAATTTGAATCTTGTAAACCTTGACGGATAATGACAATTCATCATTCACATCAACAACCCCTTATTGTTCTAGAAAGCAGGTGGCAAAAATGTGAGCAGATGATGATGTGTACTGAACATCATCCAAAGTTGGGCATCATTTCAGTTACCAATCAAGGGAAGGGTGCTATAAAATCAAGCCAGTTTAAATCAGAATAGAAGATAAGTCGAGGACCACGGCTACATAAGACTACCCCAGCACTAACAAATGAATTAACCCCTTTCTTAAGGCAGAAGTGTATGAGAAAAGTGTGGGTAGCAAAGAATCTTGGAGAATTTATGGCTGTGGGATGTTTTCCAAATAGAGTGGAGGAATATGTTACAATGTCGATCTTATCACCCATCCTCAGCGCAATTGCATGCCCGCACACATGATCCAAACATGATGCAGCTCCGCGCCATTCAATGCATCCCTGCGAACCTGTATCCCTTAACTACGTTGCACACGCCTTTGGATTGTCCAATGTTGTCCGTCTAACTGCTCTTGGCATGTGTCGTACGCCTCTAGCCCGCGACATGCTGTTCACAACGACTGAGCCATTCTAGCGCAACACACGTGCGTACATCGCCAGTTGCCTGCCAGGCCAACACTCTTAGTGTTGTGTCACTACCCAAGAATTCTTGACCCTAGCTACTTGTCATATATAGTCTTCTCTTTTGCTTGTAATAACTTAACTAGTTAGTTAGCTTAGTTTCTTTCTTGAAGGTCCAGGACCACGTGCCTTAAATTTCATTGACCTTATTTTGCTCTTTTAGCTGTCACATGTAATTACTTCTGTATACCATATATGTGGAGTACTAAATGATCTGCCTCCACCTCGGGGTTGTAAAAATGAGCCACATGAGATCAAGTAAATTAACCCGAGGCAGAGGACATTCAAAGATAAAAGATTTGTAATTCTGCTCCTGTTCTCACTTCTAAGCTACCCAGAGGGTAGATAGTGGCAAGGCCAAGTTTGTCCATAGAGATTCTAGGTGTCTAAAAGCCAACTGCATATAACCACGTCCAGGTCGTCAATCCGCCCGTGTGTTAGGAATAGTATTTCAAAATAGGGTTTTTTTTGGGGGGGGGAGTTAACTAACAACTAAGATCATGCAAACACATAAGAGAATTAAACTATATATTAATGACATTTGGATAATATTTTCCTAACATGATTGGTGAAATATTTTGATCCTCGATTCAATCTCATTCAAGACATATGAACCTATCTTAATGCTTATGTCACGTAGTGTGGTTGATGGTCAACACTTTCCCATACTGTCACGTAGGGTGCGCAAGCAATTCTTCTATCGACCCAACCTCCATAATTAGGGGAGTGCAACAACGACACGACATATTGTACAAGTCTGATTCTTCCCTCATGCTATTACGAAGGCTCTAACCCTAGGCATACAGAGGCAAAGGTAGCAGGCACCTTATCGATGGCTCTAAGGTTGCGAATACGCTATCCCTAGTTTGCTACCAATGTTATCTCTATCCGTAACCCTTCAGGCCAACTTTCCAGCTAAGACTAGTGTGTGGTCATCGTAACGGTAACTTGGTGACCCATATGCACACACTTATATGGTCCCGGACCCCGCTACCCCTTATCACATCTAGGTTTCTCTTCCCTAGTGGATATCAGTAGATGCACCAACATGAAAGTAGACTATGGTGTGTGCCAATCTTAGTGTGAAAATCATGCAATTAACAAGAATATGAAGAACAAGCCAACATAAATCATAAGAAAAATAGAAAAGGTAGATTTATAGAATCTCCCAAAATAAGCACCAAATCATGAATACAAATACAAACCCCATATTAATTAAACTGCTCTACTACTAAATCCATGACATTCATTAGATTCAATTCCATGGATCTAAGAACTAAGAGAAAAAGAGAAAAGAAAAGAGAAGAAGAACTCTAGAGAGAGAGATCTCTCCTCTTCCTTCTACCTACCAAGAAAATAAAATTTACATTATGCCTACTTAGTTCAACCATAGAAGACTAAAAACTCCTACATATAACATAGGGAATTAGGCCTTGAACAAGGCCTAAAATGGGGCTAAAAACCCTAGAAGCCAAAATTGGCACAGGCAGTTCAGTCAAGCACGGTAGTGTCGGCTTGTGATGGCAGGGTTGTACCGGATGGGGGTTGGCACGACCAATGTTGCTTATCACGGTTGTGCCGGTTGGGTTGACATGGGTCGTGCTGACTGGCATGGTTGTGCCGGCTCTGTTTGGCACGGACCATGCCAGTTGGCGCAAACCGTCGGCCGAGACTCCATTTTTGCCTTCTGATGCTTGCGCTCGAGTTGTTTGTCGGGTCGTCGACTGGAAGCACTTAGTTGAATAGCGTAGGCCATGTGAATTCTTGTAGGCCGTCGACTGTGAGTCATTTCCTGAGCAAAATGATGGAGCGGCCATGTCGATCTTTGCACCCCGTGGACTGGTTATCAAATGTTTGAAATGAAACGACAAGGGCCGTGTAATAGGGCATGATCAGTGTCCACACTTAGCCTCACAAAGGTCCGGATCTTCAATATTTTGGCATACGGTCTGTGCAAAAGCCCAAGGCCGGTGCTACCACAGTGCCTCATGTAGGGGTGCTCTGGCACGTGTCGTGCTGCTATAGTGCCTCGTCTTTCCAGCTTGCTTGCACCACTATGGACAAACCGCTGATCCGATTTGAGAGTTCTTGTAGTTGATTTATAGTGCCCGAGAAGACAAATCCAATGGTGCCACACTGGGACACTGATTCTTCTCAGATTGTTCCCAGAGTTCTGTACAACTCTCGGATCTTAATTCCCTCGCTTCTTTGTCTTCCTTCTTCGACCCTTCTATCTTTTACCACGTTTTGACTGGTGGACTTTAGTCTTCTACAACCCT
The DNA here is from genome assembly GCA_037428765.1 of Rubia yunnanensis. Lineage (NCBI taxonomy): Eukaryota > Viridiplantae > Streptophyta > Magnoliopsida > Gentianales > Rubiaceae > Rubia > Rubia yunnanensis. The sequence goes on from CM075065.1 coordinate 64,705,962, forward strand.
TGTGGATGGCCTTCTACAAACTAAGCTGAAGTGCTCACGAGCAACTTACCAATAAGCTCACAAAACAGTATCTAGGCGTTCGTGAGGACACAGTGTCCATTAGATCCAATTAAATCTACAAAACTTGAGGTTTAGCTAAGAAAACCAACAACGGTCATCTAAACCCTTTGTAATGTAAACCTAACTAAAACTAACAATCAACCAACAAAAACATAATAACAAATGTGTCAAACGCATTGGTTAACGCATGCATTTAGGTGCATATAACTAAACTACCCACATCCGGTTACCTTTTGCAATATAGTTGTAATGAGTATTTACTCCCCAAGTTGTGTGGGCTTTATATTGCACTTGTCTCTCATTTGTCAGCTCGTGCTCCCAGTCGAAACCTGTGTGGATTCCGCCGCATACTTGTCCACGTCCTTCAGAAGACTTGGTGTGTTGGGAGATACCAGCCTGAGTGCGACGTACATGGGAATCGGGCGATAGTCATTGCATTCTAGCACGATTAGGCCACACGGTTAACCCCAACAAGGATGGCCTGTGACACTCTGTCCCACTATAAACTTCGTTCTTTCATTTTTTTGTCCGTCCCACAAATAACTTCTTGTTTGTAAATATTCCGTATGTAGTTATACAATCTACCAACTTTACCCTTATCTTACCCTTAAATTTAGCATTATTTGCTACCTTTTAACACTTTTAATGATAATGCTCATGTAAAAGCTTGCAAAAGTTAATTTTTAGCGAAAAAAAAATACTATCACTTCATCTCACCTAAAAGATTGACCTAAAAGCAAATATGAATTTTATTATGGTACGGGGAAAGAATGTGTTTAATCCAGAACACTTTGCTTTCCAGCTTGCATGCTAAGCACGTGGCAATTTGAAGTTAGTGTGGAATACTGGGTCACATATTGGTATTAGCCCTTTTGAAAGGGGTAATTAATTGGGAGAGAAGAGCTTGAGGGTGGGCGGAGATAGTAATAGAGATGGAAGAAGAAGAACTGGAATTAGAAAGAGTGGCGAAGGTGATGAACATAGTGTGCACTTATACCAACCTCTCACAAAGGCACCTCGTCTCTCTCCTCTTTGTGTGCCCTTCTCTTTACCGCAATCTCATCTCCCACCCCTCCCTGCGGATGGCTCTTGACCTGCGTGAAACTACTCGAGCTGGGGACCGTCTTCTTGCAGCTCTTTCACTGGTCAGTTCACTTGTATCACTATGTTTTGGAACCAATTCGTTCATCTAATTACCGTGTTTCTTCTTTCTGCAGGAGAGATATGGCAATGTGAAGAGCATCAACCTCGAGTTTGCGCAAGATCTCGAGGATACCCATTTTCAAGTTCTTAAAACCAAGGTCGCTCTGTCTCCTATTGCCTTGCCTCGTACACTACTCTGTAATCTGTGTTGTTTCTGTTTCTGCGTATTGTTGTTCAAAATGTGATGCACTTGACATTTGGTTCCTAATTTTTTTTAATCTTTGCATAGTTAAACATGTAAACTTGCCTTGCCTACAGAGAGTTTTAAAGTCTGTTTATAGAAAGCAGCATAAATAAGAATGTCGTAGATTCTCGCATTGTGTTGCTTTGAGGACTTAGATCCACGTGTCTCAGCTCTGTTATAGAATTAGTTTGTTATGATAAATTTGTTGAAGCTCAAAGTAACAAATAAAGGTTAGTATTGTACTCTGAACTCTTTTATGATTCTGAAAGCATCTTGGATTTTGGTTAATATTCCAAGAAAGAAGATGTGGCTGATTTGGGTGTTGGGGTTTGGATCATACAGTTGCCAATGTTCATGCGACGAAATGTGAAGTTCTGATGGCAAAATTGTGTAATCTTTGCAGTGTGCAGATTCCCTGAAAAATATGGAGTCATTGAACTTAAATAGCTGTCAGAAAATCTCCGATAAAGGAATTGACTTAATAACAAGTGTCTGTCCAAAACTTAGGGCTTTCTCCATCTATTGGAATGTCAGGTACTTGAGGGTTTCTCTTATGGTCTCTTTCCTTTCCGAAATTGTCTCCCATTGCAAGTTTTAGCTAACCCTTGTCACTGCCTTGGCGCAGGGTTACAGATACCGGGATAAAGAGTTTGGTGAAAAATTGCCGACTTATAACAGATTTGAACTTGAGTGGCTGTACGGTATGTGAACACTATAGATTCCCATTCAAGGTTTATTGCTTTATCATTTTAATATCTGTTTGCTATTCTGATATCCTCTTTATATGTGAGCATTTGTGTAGACAGACACAGTTAATTGATTATACTCACCTTAATTTTTTTGAATATTTTTCATTGTTTTAGTTCATCTCTTAGACTTAAATGGAATTAGATCTCAGCCACAGTTAGAAGACTAACATTTTAACAATCAGAGCTCCCACAATCTATATTGGGCAGCCAAACCACCCAAATGTGTAGTCATGCTTGATGGAAAGGAAAATGAAGAAATTGTGCTTCTCATACGTTGTGTAATTCTCTTGATCATTGATTTCCTTGTGCCAAAATCTCTGATATAGGCTGCTTTATGATTATAACAACAGCATATCACAGATGAAAGTCTCTCCTTAATTGCCAGTAATTATCGGGACCTGGAATCATTAAATATTACAAGGTAGGGATTCCAGTTTGTATTAGCCCTGCTTTCCTAGATCAGTATTCTCTTAACTTCTTCTAGTCACTAAGTTGATTGAAGTGATCCATGTCTTTTGGATGTCATTAGGTGCATCAAGCTGACAGATGGTGGTTTGCAACATATATTACTCAACTGCTGTTATCTACAGAGTTTGAATCTATATGCCCTTTCGAGGTATTCACTTGTTGCATGAAATCTAAAGGTTTTTCGTTTTTAGCACTTGAATGGCAGATTCAGCTAAGTGTTACTTTTTCTTCCCTTGTAGCCTTACAGACAAAGCTTACAAAATGATGTCTCATCTGGCCCATCTTAGATTCTTAGACCTTTGTGGAGCTCAGGTATATTATAACTCTCGTGATTTCAATGAGTGATCAGTGAAGTGCCTGACTTATGTCTAAGCTAAGAAAATCTTAAATAAAGATTTTGACTGCTGTTTAAATGTTAGAATCTATCAGATGATGGGCTCTGTTGTGTAGCCAAGTGCAAAAAGCTAGTTTCTCTGAATTTGACATGGTAAGTGAAACCAGATATCCCAGCGAATTGCATGTTGTCTGCTTACTAGTCATGGCTAATAGTTTCTTGTTTAGGTGTGTACTTGTGACAGATATAGGAGTGATAGCTATTGCTGAGAGCTGCTCTTCTCTCGAACTCCTGAGGTAAACTGGAAGTTTTAAGTTACTAAAATTGTGCATTTTATGACATTCATTGAAGGTTTTCTCTCCTCCCTTTTGTATTTCACATCAGCACTAGTATCTACACCAATACTTTTTTCACTTTTTAATTCATCCCTATCATTAATGGAGCTAGAGCACAATTAGATATGAAGATAAATTATGCTTATATGCTACATTCATTAGCTCTGTATTGCAAGTAAATGAGATCATTACATTATTTGTGCCCCTTGCATTATCCTTTGTGTCTCTGATACCAAAATTGATGCAGCACCAACGGAGCGTAGGTTTAGAATGGATCTTAGGGTTAGAACTTGGCTTTAGGGTAGAAAAAGTATGAGTTTATGGCAGTAGTGTAGAGGAAAAATCTGCGGAAACTAAAGAAAATAAGGATAAATAGGAATCACTCCTAAACCCTCAGCATCACACCTCGGGGTCTTCTAGGCGTCGCACCTAAAAGTTAAGCTGCATCACACAACTCAAATCACAATGTAAATCGCAAGAAAATTTATTAATCTCAATCTGTCCCTATTTCTCCTCGAGGATACATTATTTATAGATAGAAAAGTAAATCCTAATACGAAACAGAATTTCCTTCTAGTTTTCCTAAACCAGAACCTGTATAGATTCCTAATAATTAAAAGGAAACAATATCAAACTATTCTTAAAATAACTAACACATTCTGAAAATAAAAGCTAACAAATAAAAACCTTTTAAAACCATGAATTACTATTCCCAGATACTGTTCACGTGAAGAGTATTCTGGAAAATAAACTACTGAAATTCATTCCCATTCCTCATCTTATGGTGTGTTGTGGCTTACAGTTTGTTTGGGATAGTTGGGGTGACTGATAAATGCCTGGAGTCTCTTTCAAAATCCTGCTCAAATTCACTTATAACCCTAGATGTGAATGGCTGCATTGGCATAAAGGTGAGTTCAAACTTTCCCGTGAAAGTGTTCTGATTATGCCATATATAGAGCATATGTTTCATGACATTGTGTGATCGGTATCTTTGTTTTTGGTATCTCTTTTGAATCACGACAATTTGCAATGGAGAGCTGTGGACATGTATGGGATTTGGAACCTTTTACTGGTCATAAGCATGGACACAATAAATATGCAGATGACAAGAGATGCCATACAGTTGGAATTGCATGAAAATGAATGTCAGAAATTCTGGATTGATTGTATTCTGTTTATTACTCCTATAATAATTCTATTGGTGGTTGAATGAATCTCTGTTTACTTATCTGTAGTCCAGATGATTTTACCGTCGAATCAAGAACTCATCATTTTTTATTATATCTGAAGTCATATATTTGCTCTGACTTTGTTATGGTAGGCAAATTGTTGTTTTAGCAACACTACTAGCATTGTACTTTTGCTTGGAGATAGTATTTACTACACTAGAGGTGCTACAATCTTTATGTTAATATCATGTTCTATGAGTATGCATGCACTTGAAGTAGTCATCCTTGCTATCGCTTGACCCTTGGGTTAATATTGTGTGCTTCCCAATTGGCAAGCATCTACATCCACTTGTATTTATAAAAAATGTGCTAAGTATCTCACTATCTCTGGTGCAGAGACGATTGCGTGTGGAACTGCTGCAATTGTTCCCAAAGCTTGAATGCTTCAAAGTACATAGCTAAGCCCTGTATTTGCTAGTCGAGTTGTGCAGCAACAGTATCTTGCCAGCAGGTGCGCTCATAGTGATTTTTGAACATCAATTGATGGCTCATTTCCCCCTTCCGCAGCACAACTGCATAACTAGGGAGTTCACAGGCCATAAATTCTTGCCTGTGAGTCTGTGACTTACTCGAAGATCCATCAGTTGCTTTGTGAGCGACTTTGGATTTAACCTATAATATAGTTTGTGGATTGTTTTATTTCAAATGACCTTATCATTTATGTAGCTTTGAAAACATTATGCTTGGGACATTGAGCGCGGCCTATAGGCTTCGCTCATACAGAACTTGGAACGATGAATATCTACTTCAGCTGCTTTGTTACTGTTGAAGTACATGAATGGCAAGCCAAGACGCAAATAGGCAAAAGAGCTCTACATAACTAAGATGGGAAGTAGAAGTATGAGCCCTCCGGCAACAAGTCCCATGTTGAGCCATCTCTTTCCACCTTCTGTGGAACTTGAAGCTGCTCCCATACTGGCAGAATTGCCTGTAGCAATGAATATAATACATGAGAAGATGAATCCCTACAAGCTGATGATACCGTAAACAACATGACATCAACTTTTGTGTATGTTGTTCTGTAATCTACCCAACAATAGTAAATTATACGAAACTAGTATTATGGGTATGATCTTACCAGACGAGGCTGATATTGTGCTGCTGTTTCCGAAGACATTATCATAAGGTTTCTTGAAAATCTGAGCATCTGGTGATTCGGGATCCATATGGAGGAAATCTGCAAATAATTACAATTAGGAGATGCAAAGTTGAAGTGGGGGAGAAGAAAAACAAGGTTCAGCAGTAGTACCGATGCATTCAGTGACATTAGCCTTAATATGGCAGATGAAGGGGAGGGCTAATGCAAGTGTAGCATTAGGTTTGAAGCCAAAGCCTTTGTCATTTCTATCTCTAACCATCATGCACAGGCACTTGCGCTTGTCATCATAATTTTTAGCCAGATGAATGCAACAAACTGGGGATGGAAATTTATCTTGCTCACTTATGAAAGGAACACAAGAAGATAAACCTAGAAGTTGTTCTTGGCACTCTTTCTGGTCCTCTGCTAAGTCACTGCTTACTCTCACCAATACCATCATCACTACTAATGTCCTTAATTTATTCATCTTTTCCTTACTACTTGCTTCTTGCTACTTCCCAGCCCATATATAGTACTACCTACACGCTTGCTACTATTCATTTAGTTAAAACTATTGATTTTAAACGTTTAAGTTCAAATGAATAAGCTAAAATACTATCATGTGAATATTTTTCAAGATATGCATTTTTGTAATATTATTTTTTGATTATTTTTTATCTATGCATAATTAAATGGTAAAAATCTTGGGAAAGACTGTCTTTCTATATGCCTATGGAAAGACGGGATTGAATTAAAATTATATGTAAAATATTATAGTTGTAGTATTAAAAATTTATTATGCAACGTGCAGTAATTATAGGTTTATAACTCGATTAATTCAACCCAAAAATTTTATCTTGATTTCTTCTAATTTGCAGTTTAAACCTCAATCTTTCCATAAGTTATGGAAAAATCGTCTTTCAAGAGATGGACTCTAATTTTATATATAATGATTAAAAAAATTTAATCAATAAAAAAAGGTTAAAATCGTTCTTCCCTAGTTGGACGAACTGAATATAAATTCACACTTTTATTTATAGTGGGAGTTGGAATATCGCTGTTGGGAGAAACTTATAAAGTTCTTTCTTTTTGGGTGATGTTGCCGACCGGATTTGGCAAGTCCAACCATCCAAAATTTGCCTAGCTAGTTCTCGAAGTGCATGTCAACACTCCAAGTATTTATTTTTTAAATGAAATTAATTCATTAAGTTTAAGTAACTTGTACAAAGGGTGGAGTTGAACTCTAAGAAAACATATCCAGACGATTGTTATTTTTAAATTTGTATCAGTTGATTCGCAATTGACCTTTTCTTTCTAGGAATACACTTAACTATCAGATTCAGAGTATTCATAATAAGGATCTAGTATCTTTTAAAAGTGTAAAGTCCTTCGAGTATTGATATTAATGACCTACTATCATTTATAAGTGTAAATTCCAGAATGATTTAGTTGACAATTTGTAAAAATGATGCAAAAAAGGAATAGTTTATGATGAAACATCAAAGAAGGAATGTTCGATGATATAAGAAAATTCAAGTTGAAATCCGAGAGGCTATATTTCATCCAAGAGTTGTGATTGAAGAATATATCAATTCCTATATTTAAGTGATTGGTTTGGATTTATGAAAATTGGAATTGAGTTGATGAATGTCCTTTTCGGAAAGGATTTGGACGAGATATTCTAATTCCTATATTTAAGGGACAAGTGATTTGATTGTAATTAGAATATTATGTGGAGACGGAATAATATTCGCACAAGGTCTTAATGCGTGCATGGGGTTTAAATAGAAGGCATTATGACCGAGTTACTTAGGTTTTTCAAGGTAATCTGCACCCAGGTTTTTGATATTCCGCAGAGTACTCAATAGCTTTTCGCCTGTGTTCCAACATGACCAAAACCTTTTGATCAAGTTCAGAATCGTATACCTTAATTTCTCGGGAAGAGGAGATCCAGCGTCGACGAGTTTTGAGGTCAGAGGAAGTCTGATCAAGGCAGATCAGTAGCAAGGGTGCTTACAGAATTCACATGTTATATTTAGATGAGATAAGTATAATTGTCTAATGTACTTTGTACTGTATCTTTCTGATTAGTGGATTCATTCTGAACTGGGTCAAGCCTCGCATATGTAGCTGGATTTCACCGAACTGCGTAATCAATTCTCGAGTGTTTATGCTTTACTTTATTATATACTTGGTTAGATAAATTATATTAGAACATGATAGTAGTAATTGATATAGTTAGGTAAAACCAAATTTCATTTGGTATCATAGCTAAGTCACCTACTCTTACCTTGACTGTGTTAAGGAACGTGTGATCCGGTTTTACCATGATGACCAAAGAAGGAGCTTCTGTGTAATAGAGATATAATTGATTTAGAATTAGGATAAGAAAACAATACCCTTTCAGATTGGTTTTGTATATATCTTGTTTCATATTTGTTTCTACTTCGTCTACCCTTTGTACTCACTATATATATGATTACACACAACCACAATCATTTGTGGGTTTTACTTTCTATCATGATATCAGATAGGTTTCTCTAAGATTCCTTGTTTGTTCTCTCTTCTTTTCAAAAAAACTTTACTGTTCTTTTCGATTCTTTGTTGTTATCTTCTTCCTGGAATAAACAAAGAGGCAGACGTTGACTGCCAGTTACAAGGTTGCTGTGTGATTGATTTATTCTGTCTCTCTGTTAGCACTGTGGATTGTCTATTGTTTTCATTAAAAAAACAAACTACAACTATTAGAAGGATTGAGCTACAACTACAACTCCTTTGTCCATTCTATCGGTCACCACTGCTGGAAGGAATAGACTACAACTATTGGAAGCCACGTACGAGAGTGTTTATTAACTCGCTGGATGAACTAGCATGACATTTTATTGAAATAGAATGGAGTCACCCAACTGAGGATGCAGAACCTAGCTCAAAGGAGAAAGAGGGTGAATCAAGTACAAAGAAACTTAAACTCAAAGCTAAGTCAACTTGGACTCCAGATGAACTGAAGGTCTCAATGGCGGAATCCAAAGCATTAAATACTATTTTCACAGCAGTAGATGAAAATCAGCTTAAACTCATCTCTACATGTCATCAGGCAAAGAAAGCATGGGATATTTTACTGACAGTGCATGCAGGAACAAGTCGTGTACGTGAATCCAGACTATAAATGTTGGCCACAAAATTTGAAGAATTGAAGATGGAGAAGGATGAGACTATTGCAGTATTTAATGGAAAGCTGAGAGACATCTCCAATATGGCTTGTCAGCGTGGAAAAACTTACAAGGAGGCTAAATTGGAGAAGAAAAATTTGAGATCTTGTCCTCAAAGATTCTCTATGAAAGTTGCAGTTGTTGAAGAAGCAAAGAGAGGTGGCCACCATGACATTAGATGAGCTGATGGGATCCCTACAAACATATGAGATGGCACTGGAACAACCCACAAAGAAAGTGCATAAAGAGTTGACTTTCAAAGCTTCGTCATCAAAGAACGATCATGAAGGTGATAGTGATGATGGTATTGAATAACTTGCTTTTATAACTAAGAATTTCTCAAGAATGCTGAAGAAAGGGGTGAACAATCACAAGAGAGATCTGGTGGAAATAGACCTCGGGATCAAGAGTTTGAGAATAATCGTTGAACACAAATGGAATGAACCAATCAGCGGTTCTTAAGAAATCAGAGTGGTGAAACAAAACAGCTAGGAAGGATTCAGTGTAGAGAATGTGAGGGATATGGACACATCTAGGCTGAATGTGCTAACACTCGAAAGAAGCAAGGAAGATCATATGTAACCTCATGGAGTGAAGATGAAGAAGAGGAAGATGAAAAGAAACTTACTAGCAATTATGTTGCATTTGGAGCAAAAATTCATGATCTGGCCGAGATTAATGATGCGTGTTCCAACATTGAAAAAGCATAAAAGTCTGTATGTTTCAACACAGAGAATCTAGTGATGACAATCCCTCAAGTGATAACAACAGTCGTGATGGGAATGATGAAGATATATACAATGCATATGAGAATATGTATGAGATGTGGCTGAAGTTTGTTGACACTAATGGAGAAAAGCCAACTTACTAAAAAGAAGAAGGAGTTGTTGGATCTGGTTGAAAAACTCAAAGGTGAGATTGAAGAGTTAAAACATAATCTAAGTTTGACAACTAAGAGAGCTGAGATGGCTGAAGTTGCAATCATCAAGTTGGGGAAGGTGAAACTAGATAATATATTGACTATGGGGAAGAACTTTGGAAACATACAAGGTATTGGCTACGATAAGCCGTCTAGCAGCACCGTGGACTTCAAAAAAGAAATACAAGACATGAAGAGGAAAGTGATGAAAACACTGCAGCAAAAATCAATTGTGTGTTGCTACTGCTCCTATCAAGGAAATATATAGGAGCTATGCTTTAAGATACTTAGAGACATCATGAATGGACGAAAATTGTCGGCATGTTCCAACATGGGTAATGCTCAATGATAAAAAATGGTCAGAAAGGTATGGGTTCCTAAGCACACTACTGCTTGTCTAGTTGCTCACACTTATCTTATCGCACACTCTACAGACTTGTTGTACTTTGATGGTGGTTGTTCTCGACATATGACTAGAAATAAGGATTATTTGACAAAGATTAAACCATATAATGGTGGTTTTTTTACATTTGATGATGGAAAGAATAGTCGAGTAGTTGCAAAAGTTGAACTGCAGATTATGGGAATTTCAATTTTCACAAGTGTTCTGCTTGTAGAAGACTTGAAGGCTAATTTATTGAGTATCAGTTAGTTGTGCGATGACAATTTGACAATGGAGTTTCATAAAGACAAATGCATTGTGAAACATGGTGAAGGTAAAATACTCTCTGGAATCGGTATTCAGACAATTGTTACCTGTTGGAACGAGAAGTGAGATGTCTAAGCTCTAAGGAAGATGAAGGAATTATGTAGTACATGAAGCTTGAACATTATCAAATACAAAACCTTAGTGAAGATTGCGATCTCAAAAGCAGTATGAGGTATGCCTACTATTACTAACAAAAAGGGAATTGTGCGCAGACCATGCCAACAAGGTAAACATATTTGATCACCTCATTCATCTTTTCAGTATATTGCCATGTCTAGGAATCTTGAGTTATTACATATGGATTTGATGAGTCCGGTTAATACACCTAGCATGACTGGCAATAAGAATATCTTTGTATGTGTTGATAATTTTTCCAGATACACATGGGTGGTGTTTCTCAAAGAAAAATATGATACAGTGGATGTCTTCAGATGTTTGGTGATCAAATTATAGACTGAGAAAGGAAGTCCAGTTGGAAAGATTGTAAGAATTCGTAGTGATCGTGGCAGGGAATTTGAAAAATCTTAGTTTAGTGACTTCTGTGATGAAATTGACATCCAACACGAATTCTCCACACCTATTAATCTCCAACATAATGGCTTGAGCTATGTTAGCCAAGAAAGGCATTCATAAGAAATGGTGGGCAAAGGTCATTGATACAGTTTTTTTTATAACTAATAGAGTGTACCTATGTCCATTCACAAGAAAAACTTCATATAAAATCTGGAAGGGAAGGAAGCAAAATGTCTCATATTTTCATGTGTTTGGTAGCAAGCGCTATATCCTGAGAGATAGAGAGCAATTGGCAAAGTTTGACAATCGCAGTGATGCTGTAATGTTTCTTGGATATTCTTTGAACAACTGTGCTTATAGGGTGTTCAATCTCCGTACCAATACTCTTATGGAATCTATAAATGTCATCGTAGATGATTCTGATGATAAACAAACAACAAGTGAAGGTGATGATGAACCAGACTCAGATTATGTTCCAACATAAAACAGTCTGCCTGACCAACCAGTTGATGTTGGAACATCAGAGCATCCAGATAATCCTGCTGAACTTGGAGAAATTGAACATGTTGGAACATCGACTCTCACTCCACCATCTCATATTCCAACACAGGTGCAACCTGAACCGAACATCAAAAGAACTCGTACACTGCCATGAGTAAACTGCAAGGAACTTGCAGGATTACAGTGTTTCATCTCACTGATTGAACCAAAAAATTATGAAGAATTTTTGTTTCGTGAGTATTATATTGCGGTAATGCAAGAAGAACTTGGAAAATTTGAACGCAACGATGTATGGTATCTCATTCCTCGTCCCAAAGGAGTAAATGTTATTGGCATTAAGTGGATCTTCAAGAACAACTCAGATGTTAATGGCCAGATTGCTCGAAATAAAGCAAGGCTGGTGGCTCAAGGGTATACTCAAGTTAAAGGAGTTGATTTTGATGAGACATTCGCACCATTTTGTAGGTTAGAATCTATTCAGATTTTACTTGCTATTGCTTGCACTATGAATTTTACTCTGTACCAGATAGATGTCAAAAGTGTTTTTCTCAATGGTGTGGTTAATGAAGAAGTGTATGTTGAACAACCTAAAGGATTTTAGGATCCTCATTATCCCCATCATGTGTATCGACTCAAGAAGGCCTTGTACGGGCTTAAACAAGCACCAAAGGCATGGTATGAACGACTTACAAACTTTCTTACTAAGAAAGGTTATCGTCGAGGGGTAGTAGATTGCACTTTTTTTGTGCTTGACAAATCATCAAAAATTTTGATTGCTCAAATTTATGTTGATGATATTGTGTTTGGCTCTACTTCACCATCCATGGTACATGATTTTGTAACTTTGATGCAGGCCGAGTTTGAAATGAGTATAGTTGAAGAACTCACATATTTTCTAGGACTTCAAGTAAAGCAAGAAAAGAACGGCTTGTTTATAAATCAGAGTAAATATGCCTTGAATTTGGTGAAGAGATTCAGATTAAGTAATTCTCGAGTTTTTCAAACTCCTATTGGGGCTACTGACAAATTAGTAAAAGATAAGAAAGGTGTTGGAGTAGATCAGAAATTGTACAGGGGTATGATTGAGAATCTATTGTATATGATAGCAAGTCAACCATATATATGTTTCAGCGTTGAAGAATGTGCAAGATTTTAGGGTGACCCTAAGGAATCTTACTTAACAACAATCAAAAGAATAATTCGATATGTTAGTGAGCTTCTGAGTATGGAATATGGTATTCTAAAAATCATGACTTTGATATTATTGGGTACAACGATTCTGATTGAGTTAGTAATACAGATGATCATAAAAGCACCACAGCTGGATGTTTCTTTTTTGGTACGAATCTGGTACCTTGGTATAACAAGAAACAAAATTCGAATTCATTTTCAACTGCTGAAGTTGAGTATCTTGTTGCTTGAAGTTTTTGTGCTAAATTATTATGGATTAAACAAATGCGGAATGATTATGGAATTCAAGGAGGGCCTCTTAACGTGTTATGTGATAATAAAAGTGCAATTGATATATCAAAAAATTCAGTTCAACACTCTCAAACAAAGCACATTAATATAAGGCACCATTTTATTCAAGATCTAGTTGAAAGGAAGGAAGTAGTGGTTGCCTATGTTCCAACATCTAAGAAATTTGCAGATATTTTTACCCGAACCATTGGGCACTTCTACATTTGACCTTCTAAGAAAACACTTAGGTGTATGTCATATTTGATGTATTTCTTTAAGCTTTTTAATTAGCTTTAGTATTTTTTATTTTATTTTGTGTATATAAATTCAGAAAAAACAAAAAAAACTACATAGCAGAAAAAGAACAAAAAATATGGGAGACTTGTGCATGTTAGAAGTTTAAGAAATGGTGAACTTATGGTGATATGACGACTGACGAGTAAAAAGAGGCAATCATGATCTTGGAAAGAGAAAGGGTAGAGGTGCCGTTATGGAGGAAAAGGAAAGTAAATTTTTCAAAATTTTACCCTTCCATATTCCTCCTCTTTCCTTACTCTCGCAACCACTTCCCTCCATTATTTCGTCATGTTGAATATCTCTGGCTCGGATTTTTCGCTACTAAATCCTAAGGATAAGGGTTTGAAGGTTTCTAGTAGCCTAAAGTTGAGGGGATTTCCGCTACTCTAATCATATCATCAGCGCTCACCATGGAGAAGAACAAGGATTTCAAGAAGTTGTTCGGAAAAACTGACAAGGAGTTCAATCTGACAAAGAGCTCAATGTTGGAACCTTGTGGTGATGTTCAAGAATCAGGAATAGAAGTGGTCTCCTTAGCACTGCCAAAAACTAAGTTCTTCTGAGACAAATATTTTATATTCAATGGTCAATGGTTCAAAAATCTTGATGAATGTATGGAATGGTATTTGAAGCATGATAAAGCTATTGAGTTAAGAGCTTTTAAGTCAGTGTTTGGGAAAGTTGGAGGATTTAGTTTGAGTTATCTTCTTCATGGAACTATTGGGGATATTCCGTATATGGAAAGGTTGAACCCTAGGCTTAGAAAGGTCTCAATTGCTAAATGAAAAAAAAGGAAAGGTGTGTCTGTGTGTGCACTCACTACCACAAACACCACATATTACTTCGGTTTTTCAGGCCTATTTGCCTCGGTTTTTTGGCCCTGAAAAACCGAAGTAAATGTGGCTGAAGTAAAAAGGTTACTTTTTACCTCGGTTCATGATGTGTCCATTTTATGTGCATATTTTAGGACTTTTGAGGATCACTTTTGTGCTCTTTTGTTATCAAGAGCTTGTGTTTTACCTTGAAATTCTCTTAGGAGAGGTAAGAGCGACTTTATCCTCTTTTACTTTTACTAAGTGGATTTTGTGTGACAAGTGAAGAACATGGAGACTTGAAGACCGGAGGTCATTGAAGATCACCTTTTCAAGACTTTAAAGACTTTCTTCAAAGATTTTAAAACTTGAAGAATGGGAGGAATTATTGTGAAGAAGAGTGCTTGATACAAGAAAAAGAAAAGAAGACAAGGTTATGTTCTGGCACCTGTCGCGAGTCGCGATGCACGGGTGGCCAGAACACAACCTTATCCATTTGTACTATAAATAGCATTTTCTTTCCTCTCTTTGAATCATCTTCTTCTACCCGATTTCCACCATTTTCATCTTTGATTTCTCTTTTTTTATGTTTTGTTTGTTAGCATTAATTAGTATGAACTCTAGTAGCTAAAATAATCTCTTGGGAGCCATTGATTGAAGCTTCCAAACTATGTGGTGAGATTCTCTATTTTCTCATTCATGAACATTTATTGGAGATCATTTATTATGCCATTAATGTTGTGTTTTGTCTCATTTATACTATGGGTTGTTTGAGTATATGAAATGTTTGTATGATTGAAGTTTTAGGGTGTTAGGAAAGTTGCAAATTTCTTAGCCCATTTAACATGAAATCCAAGAACATGGATTTAGAACTTCTTGTGTATAATGTGTGATGATTCTTGCTAGATAAGTATGTTAGTGTGGATTGTTCTCATATTTATCCTATAGATGCAAAGAAAGGTTGAACCTTGAATGTGATTTGTTCTAGGGTTAACCTAATAAATGCTTTATTTTGTTAAATGACTATGTCTTTGGTAGAAGACTTTTTGTTATCAAATCTATTATCCTTTGTGTGAAATGCCAATGATGAAATACCTTTATGGTGCCATTTGCCAAAAGTGATTGTTAATGAGGTTTACAAAATATCGTTGTTTGCGTTTGTAAATTACTATTAAGAAGGAATGAATGTGGATTTTCGATTGGGAAGTGATAGCATTCCCCGTAGGCAATAAATGTTAATGAATGAGTAGATGAATCTATGATCTATAAGAAGTTTGGAAGTGGAAGTCGATTTCCCCCAAGGCTCCGTTAATTGTTATTTACATCATCATTTGGTTGTTGTTGAATGAATATCATTGTTCTCTTGCTTTGCTAGTTGTTGTCTTTCAATTTATAATTTAGGACCAAAACTGGTATGTTTTCCGCTATATATATGTTTAAACACTTTGTAAGATCCCTCTTCTCGTGGACGAACCCGAGTTGCCATTATCTACTTAATTGTAGATTAGAAGCATTAGGGCTTAAAAATATAACTTTGAGAGGTACAACGACGACCTCCTAAAGTTTGGCACTGCTACCGGGGAAGATGCAATTTGTAAATATTTGTTAGTTTGCTTTTGTTTTGTTTTCTTTGTTGACTTGTTATTTTAGCTTGGCTTGGAGACGTATTGTTTGAGTTCTTGGTGTATGGTTCATATGCGATCCTCTTCACAAGAACCCCTACACTACGACCCCGAGTTAGATTTCAATTTGAGACGGGCTAGGAGGCTTTCTTTGGAAAGTGTTAATAACATCCCTCCTAGTGACAATTTTGTGAATACCTCTACTTCTATGGAGCATCAGCACGAGCATGAAGATGAGAATCTGGGAGGAGGGCTTCAACATCCTACTCTCCAAGGAAAAGCCCCTCCCATCCAAGGAAGGGAGATTCCTTTGGGGAAAGCCTTATTGAGAGACATTATGGCTCTCAACCTTGATCAGCAACTGATGTACATTGAGTATCCTTTGGTTGGACCGAATGGGCACTTCGAGCTTAAGACCTGGTTTATAAACATGCTACCTATCTTCCTTGGTAGGAAAGGGGAAAATGCCAACAAGCATCTCACAGAGTTCCATTTTTTGTGTGGTGGTATGGTCCTCCATAGAGTAGATGAAGACTTCTACAAGTTGAAGGCATTCCCATTCACATCAAGGGATGGTGTAAGAGATTGACTCCACTACCTACCACCCAAGAACATCAAAAGTTGGCTCGACATAAAGACAAAATTTCTAGCCAAGTACTTCCCGGCATCGAAATCTGCCACTTTGAAGAAGGACATAAGCAACATCCTCCAATGTCATAAAGAGTCTCTTTTCGAATATTGGGAGAGGTTCAAGAAGCTTCTCGCGAGTTGTCCTTACCATGGCTATTTGGAGGGAGATTTGGTTTACTATTTCTACAATGGCCTTCTTGATGAGGACCAAAGACTAGTGAGGAGTTCTTTTAGTGGTACCCTTGGGAACAAGACTTCAATGGTGGCTATGCAATTATATGAGGAGCTAGCTGAGTAGTCAAGGAACTTTAGTTTGAGGGCCGATTTGAGAAGAAGAAATCCAATGCCCACAATTCCAATAGTGGAAAACTTGAGAACCAAGGCTTGACCCTTATTTCTATGGTGAAATTCTTAATGACCAAGCTTGAAAATGTGCCACATGTTAAATCTTGTGAAATTTGTTTATCGGCGCTGCTTGCCTCACTTTGTAAGATGATTATGATAAGGAGGTGAGTGCCATGGAGTATCAAGGTGGGCAAGGATATCAAGGCACCCAAGGCTATCAAGGAAACCAAGGCTACCAAGGTTATAAAGGGAATCAAGGGTACCAAAACCTGTCGTACAATTCTGGTATCGTAATAACCCAAATCTTCGGCATGGAAACCCTCAAGGAGGTCAAAACACTCAACCATATCACCCTTATCAACAACAATATCGGCCACCTTAACAAAAATATCAAAGGCTTCAAGACAAGCCCCAAGACCAAGGGGAGAGCTCAGGTTTGACAAAAGATGAGGTGATGCAAGCCATTCACTGGTTGAGCATGTGCGCAGAGAAAGGCAAAAAATTCCAAGATGAAGCCAATGCAAGCATCAAGAACTTGGA
Source organism: Rubia yunnanensis (assembly GCA_037428765.1). Classification (NCBI taxonomy): domain Eukaryota; kingdom Viridiplantae; phylum Streptophyta; class Magnoliopsida; order Gentianales; family Rubiaceae; genus Rubia; species Rubia yunnanensis. Next base: position 64,723,160 of record CM075065.1, read on the forward strand.
AACTCAAATGAGCCAAATAGCTCAAGTGTGGTGAATCAGATGGAGGCCTGGGAAAAGGGCAAACTTCCCTCCTAATTGGAGATCAACTCTCGACAAAATGTGAGTGCAATCTCATTGAAAAGTGGAAGGGAGTTGAAGGAGCCCCAAACAATGGTTGTTGTTGAGAAGATGGTTGAAAAAGAAGAAGACCTTGAAAAGAAGGCTGAGGAGTTAGCCAAAGAGAGCAAAGAAGAAGAAATTGAGGTGGAGATATTTGTGCTAAGACCGGGATCAAATCCCAAAACCTCATCCCGACCATACAAGAAGTCAAGAGGGGCGGAGATCCCTATCTATGTGCCGGAACCACCATTTCTGGAGGCATTAAAGGATATGAGGACCAAGGAGGACACCAAGGACATTTACAAAGTCTTTCGTAGATGCGAGGTAAATATTCCACTCTTAAATGTTCTAAATCAAGTTCCTAGGTGTACTAAATTTCTTAAGGAATTGTATACTGTCAATAGGAAACAACAATTCAAAATTAAGAAAAAGAGTGTGAAGAATGAATATGTCTCCTTCATGTTTGGTGATGAAATGCCCCCTAAATGTGATGATCCGAGAATGTTTACAATCCCTTGTGAGATAGGAGACAAATGTGTTAACAAGGCCATGTTAGGCTTAGGTGCGTCAATCAATGTGATCCCATATTCCTTGTATGAAAATCTAAATCTAGGCACTTTGCACAAAATCAGGGTTGTTATCCAACTAGCCGATCACAGTAGCACATGCCAGAAAGGTATTGTGAAGGATGTGTTGGTGAAAGTGGGTTCTTTGACATTTCCCGTAGACTTTTATGCTCTTGAAATGAGAGGTGACAATAGTGATAAACCTATTCTTTTAGGAAGTCCATTTCTAAAGACTTCAAGGACCATAATTAACGTGCTCAAAGGAACATTGACCATGGAATTTAATGGGCGGAAGGTAGAATTTGACAATAATAATTCTCTTGATCATCCTAGTAGATACCATTCTTACCAAGCTATTCATGTTATTGATGATAAAGAACAAGATGTATTTAAGCCCAAATACACTCTTGGGAAAGCAACATCCAACACTTTTCGTGTGTCCACAGGTAAGCCAATAAGGATGGTTTTCCCTCCTTCTCTTGAGAAGACTTCGGTGGAAGAGTGCAAACCACCACCAAAAGCTCTTAAATGTTTATCTCTTGGAGAAGGAGAGAAACCCCCAAATGCTCACGTGCTTGAGATCACCATGGAAAAAAGGGTGAGTTGTTGGAAATGTTGAGGGAACATGCAAGAAGGTTTTGTTAGAGGATGACGTGAATCCTAATTTTTTAACCCTGTTCGGGGAAAGGGGACCGATCATCTCGGTTCATTTTTAAGTATGCTCCAAGAAGAGGAGTAGGTCATTCCGACAACTTTAAATTAGCTTGGTTTTGATCATCTAGATCTTCATTCATGACTTTCCGTTGATATTGTTTGATATTGAGGTTTTGTCGTTAGTTTCATTTTTCTTGCTTTGTGCTTTTCACGGTTTGTTTTTCCATGATTTTGTAGAAATGTCAGCCCAAGGCATTGGATTGATGGGAGAAACACTTGGAGTTATGAAGGAAAACCTTGGACAATGGGTAAGGTTGAATTTTTTTTAAGTACAAGGTAGGCAAGCCATAGCGGGTCGTGACCAGCCCATCGCGAGTCGTAGTGGCATTAGGAAAATGGTTCAATTTTGGAGCCCTGAGGCTCAACTTTTTGCAAGCCGCGATGGTCGCATCGCGAGTCGCTACGGCCCATCGCGAGTTATGACAATTTTGTCGCGATCAGGATAATTTTGCAAAATTGGCATCTCCTAGGTCCACGTTTTGCGACTCGCGATGAACCAGTCGCAACTCACGACGAGCACGCATGGGTGTTTTAAATGATGGGCAGAACACATAATTCTGTGCAATTTCTTCCATTCTTCTCGTCGATTCCCCCACATCTCCTCCATCTTCTCCACCAATTTCCATCAATCCCAACCACCAAACCACCACAAATCTATTGCACATCCATAACCCATCATCCCTAGCCTCTTAATCATCCATAAACACTCACAAATCAACCAAAGTTGTGAAAATCCCAAAACCCTAGCTTTAGGGGATTTCTTGAATTTTGGCGAATTAGGCTCAAATTAGTCGTGGGCTACATTATTTCTTCTCCCTAAACCTCTAAGTGGTACATTCCCTCACTTTCTTGTGCTTGAATTTGATTATGTTATATAAATTATTCTTGTGGAAATTGTGTGGATTTTATGTGATATTTATTGAATTGAGATTGTTGAAACTTTGTAAATTTTTGTGGTTACGGGCTTATGTTGATATGAGACTTTGGATGTGGGATAGCATTATGCTCATGTTGATGATGTTGATTTTCTCTTGCTGGTGTTGTGCTTGCATTGTGTTCATATTGTTGCTTTGGTTAAGGATTTGGTTGTGGCTTGTACTGGAGATTAGGCATATTTGCTTGATTAAATATAGTTGATATTTGTATGCAATGTTATCATGCTTAAGGTAGTTTAGCTATGGCACTTGAATGTTAACGTTATGAATGTACTAACAGTAGCTAAACTAGTTAGTCATGACTGTGATTATAGGATATATCATATTGGATGTTTAACTATATGATAACCTAATGGACTTGAAATTATGGGCATGTTGAATGTGACATGGATTGTATATGCAATTGTGGTTAAGACTTGAACTAGATTTAGTTTTTGATATTGGCTAAACTAGTTTGAGATTTAGTGTTATTTGTGATGTTGCATGTATGCATATTCTTGTGTGTTTGACATGTTTGTTGTGGTTGTTAGATATGGCCACTACCATGAGACCTAGGGCTCCTCCACGAGGTGGGCGCACCGCCGCTCCACCTCCACCTCCGTCGGCTACTCCAGAGCCAAACCCTGTACCTCACTCTCTTGATAGGTACATGGGTTTTACTCAGATTACTGGGCCCTATGCGGAGAGGTGAGATGCCTTGGTCACCCACAGGGAAAAGAGATGAGCTTTGTCGATGTGCCCACACTAGACGCTCTTGGGCTAACCCAGCCAGTCTGGTACCTCCTCGCCAAAGGAGGGTTGAAGGGTTTAATAGGAAAGAGTGCCCCCTTATAACGGCGATACACATTGGAGTTCATGTTCACAGTCCGCATATGCAACATGAGGAATGATCGGCCACGTAAGAGGTACATCACTTGCCACTTGGATGATGTACCCTGAGAGATGACTGTCTTCCTTATTGAGGCACCATTTGGATGGGATACAGCTGAGATCCGGGCGAGGTTGGACCCATGGTAGGAGCACCTGATAGAGGATGACATGCATTTCTAGAGTGTGATCAACAGGAGGGCGAAGAAATCCCATGACAAGAGTAGCGTCATAATCCATCCCACTCTATTATGTGCACAGACTTCTGGCCATCATAGTGCTTTGTTCGGCAGAGTCGATAAATGTGCCAAACAATCACATTAATTTCCTATGAAACTTGATGAGTGAGGGGTTAGGATTCGTGTTGTGGTTCGAGCTGTGGATGAAGAGGGTTGTAGAGGTGGCTGAGAAGCCAAAGGGGAAGATCATTGTGGGAGGCATGATTAGCCTCTTAGTGGAGCACTTAGGTTTGGTTGTACAGACTGATTTTCCGCGCTTGGGAAGGCACACTTCCTACCTCATCACTATAGAGAGATTGGTGCAATTTGAGATCCTTGGCACCACGCAAACTACATGGGTGTTTCACTAGTTCTATGGCACCAGGAAGGTCACCTTCATGGCACTTCCTCAGCCCAACAAGAGTAAGTTGGAGTTTGATACACCCTTGGTGTACCTGGTAGGTCCACCGGACTTCTCATGTAGGGAGGAATTTTAGTGTAAGCTCATTGACCTTGGTCAATCCCCCGATCAGTGCGACAAGAGTAGCTTGCCTTTCACTGAGCATCATCATCAGCATTCTCCACTAGAAATCGAGCCTATGCAGGAGGATTATCTGCTACCTCTTTTCCCTAAGCCTCGTCCTAATTTTTATGAGGGTATGATGCAGACTATACATGATGGATTTTTCCGCCAGGACGGTATGGTATTGGAGCACAATACTTTTGTCTCCAAAAGTTTGATACATATGGATGGATTGGGTAGCTTGACATCTTGAGACATCTTGGGATTTGGAAATTTAGCGGGGAAAACGAAGTAAGTTATAAAATTATTGATTGTTGATATACTTCATTTTTAGGATGATATATAGGTATAAGGTGGAGTAAGTGTTTGGACTGTATGCATGCTTTTAGCTTCACCTTGTACCATTGGATTTGGGATTGCCAATTTGTGATTTGGAGATGTTTTAGGGACATCAACGAATTGATAGATTGATATGGTTTGAGTAGATTTAGGAATGAGGGTTGTGGGAAACTTCTCATTTGATCTTAATGTTGGGATGTATGATGTTGAGAGTTTTGTGAGGTATTGACTTGGGGGAATAGTAGTTAAGATGTGGATACGTCAACTCCTTCGTGTGCTTGAATCTTTTCTTACTCGAGGGCAGGTAAGGTTTAAGTGCGGGGAGGTTTGATGTGTCCATTTTATGTGCATATTTTAGGACTTTTTGGGATCACTTTTGTGCTCTTTTGTTATCAAGAGCTTTTGTTTTACCTTGAAATTCTCTTAGGAGAGGTAAGAGCGACTTTACGCTCTATTACCTTTTCTAAGTGGATTTTGTGTGACAAGGGAAGAACATGGAGACTTAAAGGCTGGAGGCCGTTGAAGATCACCTTTTGAATACTTTGAAGACTTGCTTTAAAGATTTGAAGACTTGAAGAATGAGAGGAATTATTGTGAAGAAGAGTGCTTGCTACAAGAAGAAGAAAATAAGACAAGGTTATGTTCTGGCGCCCGTCGTGAGTTGCGATGCACGGGTGGCCAGAACACAACCTTATCCCTTTGTACTATAAATAGCATTTTTGTTTCCTCTCTTTGAATCAACATCTTCCACCTGACTTTGGCACTATTCGAACCCTAGTTTTCCAACATTTTCATCTTTTATTTCTCTTGTTTTATGTTTGGTTTGTTAGAATTAATTAGTATGAATTATAGTAGCTAAACTAATCTCTTGGAGCCATTGATTGAAGCTTCCAAACTATGTGATGAGATTCTCTATTTGCTCATTTATGAACATTTATTGGAGAGAATATATTATGCCATTAATGTTGTGTTTTGTCTCATTTATACCATGGGTTGTTTGCGTATATGAAATGTTTGTATGATTGAAGTGTTAGGGTGTTAGAAAACTTGTAAATTTCTTAGCTCATTTAACATTAAATCCAAGAACATGGATTTAGAACTTCTTGTGTATAATGTGTGATGATTCTTGCTAGATAAGTATGTTAATGTGGATTGTTCTCATATTTATCCTATAGATGGAAAGAAAGGTTGAATCTTGAATGTGGTTTGTTCTAGGGTTAACCTAATAAATGCTTTATTTGGTTAAATGACTATGTCTTTGGTAGAAGACTTCTTGTTATCAAATCTATGGCCCTTCGTGTGAAATGTCATTGATGAAATACCTTTATGGTGTAGTTCGCTAAAGTGATTGTTAATGAGGTTTGCAAAATGTCGTTGTTTGCGTTTGCAAATTACTATTAAGGAGGAATGAATGTGGATCTTCGATTGGGAAGTGGTAGCATTCCCCGTAGGTGATAAATGTTAATGAATGAGCAGATGCATCTATGATCCATCAGAAGTTTGGAAGTGGAAGTCGATTTCCCCCAAGGCTCCATTAATTGTTATTTACATCATCATTTAGTTGTTGTTGCATGATTAGTATTGTTCTCTTGCTTTGCTAGTGGGTTCTTTCAATTCATAATTTAGGGCCAAAACCAATAGGAAGCATTGGAGCTTAAAAATATAACTTTGAGACGACGACCTCCCAGTTTAGAACCAAGGTAAAACGTAATTTTCACCTCATTTAGAATTCGAACTTGAGATCGAGTCTTGCAGATGTTGAATCCACTTTTCTTTTTTTTTTCGTAAAAAGGGAAACCCACCGAACTGGGTGCGACATCGCCCCAAAATTTTGAAACTGCTGTAAAAAAAGTTTGGATCGATAGTAAAAATAATTGGGTGTGAATTCGCACAGAAACGTAGTAAAAAAACATTGGCACGACACTTTTGCAATGTCGCAGATTGCATTTCTAGAGTTAAAAAATACTACCAAATCATAATCGATGTCGATTATGCTTTCAGTAGTTCACAGCCAATAATGAGATTTCTGTAGCAAAACATACATAACTGAGTTCAGATTATTTTACAAAATAGATGGCTTTCTAACGTACAGAAGAAAAATTATCCACAAAGAAAAACATAGACATTTGTACAAAACATATTATACAAAACAGAGAGGTTTGTTTTACTAAAGAGATTCTGCAAACATATCATTTCAGAGCGGTGGAGTGAGGCTGAGCAACGGCTGAGCTAGGTGGAGGCGTGACTGAGCAACGATGGAGGGGCGGTTGAGCAAGGCGGAGGTGCAGCTAAGCATCAATGGAGCAAAGCCGAGCATCATCGCCGGAGTAGATGCAGAGCAAAGCTGAGCCATCCGATGGCGGAATGGAGGAAGAGGCACCAACGGTTGTTTATGAAGAATGAGGCGCCGGCTTAAAAAATTTAGGTGAAGGAGGCGCGCAACTTAAAAAATATGGAGAAGGAGGAAGATTCAACATGTAAGAAAGGAGTAGGGTTTGGGTTGGATTATTTATAGAGTTAGGGTTTAGGTTTAGCAATTGGGCTGAATTGATATTGGGCTGAAAATAAGTCAATGATTTATTCTAATTTGTTCATTAATTTATTTAATATTAGGTTAGATTCATTCATTAGTTTAACTAATTAATCTAATCTATTTTTAAATTCATCATATCATTTAAATTAAATATTAAATAATATTTATGAAATAAAATTTAAAAACAAGAGAAATAATGAAATAAACTTTGAAAATTGAGAATTTAGAAATAGAGAACAAAATTTCTTTTCTCTAACATTGTGCCTTTATTTTTTATGTGGTTAACCGTTGATTAGTTAAATGCAAATCATTCTACGAGTAATGGTTAACTGTTGATTAGTTAAAATCAAATAATTCTACTAGAGTTCATATACGGAAAGTTAAATATTGGATGACCTTTAATTAGTTAAGGTCCAAAATTTTCAATACTTTTTATGTATGAAAATTCAAATAACGGTTGGCCGTTAAATAATCAAGGTTAAACCTTGGTTATTAGAGTTTATTTATGTAAAGTCAAATAAGAGTTGACCGTTGATTAGTTAAGGTCTAACCATTTCATTAGTGTTTATGTATGGAAATTAAGTCAAATATTTAAAGATTGACCATTACTTAGTTTTCAACATGCTTGAAATGTTGGTGAATTGTCAGTGAAATGTTGAAATTAAGTCACTTTTTTGGTTAAATGTTGGAAAGCGCTAGTACATGTTCCAGAGTAACTTATAGTTAGTTACATAGAATTAAGAAAGGTAAATCGGAAAAGATAACAAATATATTCTTGTGCATGTTTATTGATAAATACTATATTATAGACTTGGAAAATATAATTTGGGTGTATAGGGTACCATCATATTCGAGCGGATTTCAATTTGGAGTTGTTAGTGGAGTTTTTATTTTTTGCACTTCGGTCTCCCAAAAAAAGTTGAAATTGTTGAATCATGAAATTGGAAACATCAAAATTCAATTCAATAATACACATATTTGATTTTACAATTTGGGCATGTATGGGTGAACGGAAGAGCCTCGAAAGTCAACATTGATTACTTCTACACAATCTTGAAAAATTATACTATGACCCAAAATTGTGTTACCCTATAATCCATTGCTCCAAAATACATGATTTTTGTTATTCTTTCATAAATATAGAAACATTAAATAGGTGAAGTTTTTGGTGAAATGTTGCAAAGCGCTAGTACATGTTCTAGAGTAACTTAGAGTCGGTTACATAATAGTAAGAAAGGTAAATCGGGAAAGATTACAAATATATTCTTGTGCATGTTTATTGATAAATACTATGTTATGGGTTTGGAAAATACAACTTGAGTGTATAGGGTACCATTATGTTCAAGCAGATTTCAATTTGGAGTTACGAGTGGAGTTTTTACTTTTTGCACTTAGGTTCCTCCAAGAAAGCTGGAATTGTCGAATATGAAATTGGCAACATCAAAATCCAACTCAATAATATACAGTTGCGATTTTGAAATTTGGACATGTATGGGTGAACGGAAGGGCCTTGAAAGTCAACATTGATTTAGTTCTCCACAATCTTGAAAAAGTACACTATTGTCCAAAATTGTGTTACCCCATTATCCATTACTCCAAAATACATGATTTTTATTTTTCTTGCCTAAATATATATATATATATATATATAATATGTTGTTTTTTGGTGAAATGTTGGAAAACGCTAGTACATGTTCTTCAGTAACTATTACCGGTGCCTCACAACAACCAAATTTTATGGTACTTATTTTATATACTACTATTTGATATAATTATGAATAATTAGTATATAAAATTATATTCGGTGAAAAAAATAAAATTTATTTATTGATATTCGACTTCGATCACATATTATTATTATTTTTTAATTAAAATCATCCTAAGATGGAGGAAGATTATATTAGGCCTTCCCAAGCCGTAAAATTACAAAAACTAAAAAGTAAAGAAAAGGGGGAAGCCATTGGCTTAGTTGATATGTACATTTGTGAACCATAGGCTCATTAAAGCAACATTTGTTGCATCCAAAAATGAAGAAGAGTAGGCTAAGTGTTAGAGGATTACAAAAAAACTCTTAGTTTAAATGGAGATCATCGAACTTATTTGTGGATCGAAAAGACGAAACACAGGTCAGTCAAAATCACCCCAACTAAACTAAGAAGCTCATCCCCTACATAGCTAAACAGTCAAGAAGAAAGCTTCAAGATCAAATCTAGAAACTCATCAATATAAACAAGAGCAGCCATCAGTCATTTAGTAGCATCCCTAAGGCATCAAGCAGAAAGAGCATTATGCTTAATACTCTAGGAAATTCAGAAGACTTGTATAGTGAGCAGGCAGGAATTCAGAGGGCAAGCAGCATCACCATAACCTGCAATCAAGAGTGGAAATAAGTAGCATCCGAACTAATTAACAACCCGTAGAGCGGGGGTGCCAATTTGATCTAATCTAACTAAACCCTGGACAGTGTTGGGAAGCTCAGATATGCTGCTAAAAGATGAATCACATTGTAGTTGCAAACAGTTTCTAGCAAGGGTATGGGCCACCAGGTTTGCCTGTCTATATATGTGTACAAGTTTGATATCTTTCAATGATTGATGAATCTCATCAGCTAAGCAAAAATAGTTCCAATGACATCTGGATGGATCATTAGCAAAAAGAACTGCTGGAAGACAGTCAGATTCCATGTACAGAGGAGCAGGCAAATCATATGAAATCTGTATAGCAAACTTAATAGCCTTCAATTCAGCTTCCAAGGGGGAGAAAGCATTAGAAATTAGAGTGTAGGCTCCTTTGAAAGCACCTCTACTATCTCTGATAATCACTCCAATCCCACACATATTAGTGTTGCATGACCATGAAGCATCAACATTAAGCTTAAAACCAGATGTTGGCCTTTTCCAAGGAATTTTCCAGATTTTAGGCTTTGGTGAAATTTTGAGTAGGGGTAGAAAAGAGTGATCTGCAATACTAACATCCAGTGGAGATGCTATATAAACCGGTTTTGCACAGAAGGAGATGAAAATCTGGTCTCTAATCATTTGAAGCACTAGCGTGGAGGAAGGCTTGACTGAATCAAATAAAAATCTATTTCTCATCTTCCAAAGGTTCCAGAAAGTAAAAATAGCAGCAGTCCGGATCATGATCGAATGTAAAGAAGATAATGCAGGCATAGTTAAATAGAATGAGATTCTCTCCCAAACAGATGGAAAGGCCCTATCTCGAATACCCATGAACTGATGAATAATTTTCCATACAGATAGTGAGAAATCACATGAATTAAAAAAATGCTCTAAGGAGTCATCATGTTTGTTGCACATACAGCATTTAGAGGCCAAACAAAACCTCAGATTCCTGAGGATGTTATCAAAAGGCAACAAGGAGTTTATCACTTTCCACATAAATACAGAGATTTTTTTCTCTATTCTGGAGTTCCAAAGATGTTTAGAAGAGGATATGTTACCTGTATGGTTGCAGAGCAAATTGTAAGTATCTTTAAAGGAGAAACTTCCAGAAATACCTGGTTTCCAGATTAATCTATCAGCTCTGTGTGGAAATATTCTGGACTCCTGCAAAAGAGTAATAATATGAGTAGGCAGGAATGGCTCTAGTTTTGTGATGAAAACGTCTTTGTTAGCCATGAAAGCAGAGACTGTACAGTCTTCAGCTATATCCACCCTATTCTGATCACACAAATCTATCAGTAAACCTACATCAAGCCAGTTTGATGTCCAGAAATTACAATCTCCCCTCCCTATAATGACTTTAGAATTAGCCTCAGCCCATGAGTTTACTGAGCAAATTCTCTTCCAGTTTGGAGAGGTCCTGTGAGATTGAGGGAGGGCTGCCAATAAATGAGTCCAGAGGGCCTCAGCCATTTGATACTTCCACCATAATTCAACCGAGCATGTTTTGATTATGGTATGTATAGACCTAAAGCCTAATCCATTTTGATCAGTGGGGAGACACAGATCAGACCACTTTTTCCAGGATCTTTTTGGTTTTAAATCATCCCCCCAGAAAAACTTGCTCATTTTTTTCTCAATGATGGAAATGATCTATTTTTTTGGTTTAATGACCTGCCAAATGTGTAGTGGTATAGCATATATACATGAATCAATCAGAGTAATTTTACCACCCATAGATATCCATCTATTTTTCCAGTTACCTATCTTATTATCAATTAGTTCAAAGAGTGGTTGGAAATAAATCTTTTTAGCAGCACCAGTGAAGATTGGGACTCCCAAGTAGGTAAATGGAAAGGAACCAAGTTTCATTCCCAAAATCCTTTTGATGTGGTTCACTCTTTGATCTGTAGCATGCTTACCTATGAAGATGTCACTCTTATTATAGTTAATAGACTGGCCAGTGACTTCCTCAAAGGTGGACAGAAAAGCCTTTAATCTAACTAAGGTTAGATTTGTTGCTTTAAAGAAAATAACAGTATCATCCGCATAAGATAAGTGTGAGATTCTTGGAGGATTACCTGGTAGATCAAAGTAGGCTAGCTTACCATTGTCAAAAATGAAGGTCAGACTCCTTGAAAAAGACTCAGAAAAGATATTAAACAAGAATGGAGATAAAGGGTCACCCTGTTTAATACCTCTAGAGGATTGAAAGAATCCCACTGGCTTACCATTAATAAGAATAGAGAACCAATCCTGGGACAAGTTTTTCATAACTGGGAAGATAAATTTAGCATGGAAACCAAATTTTGCCAAAACTTTATATAAGAATGACCATCTAACTCTATCAAAAGCCTTTTTGAGATCAAGTTTAACTATGCAATTTGGATCTCTTCTCTTCCTATTAAGAAGTCTAACCATTTCCTGTAGATAGATTACATTATCTGAAATGTCCCTGCCATGTAGGAATGCTGTTTGGTTAGGAGAAATAATCTTAGGCATAATAGACTTAAGTCTTTCCATAAGAACTTCAGAACAAATCTTATTTATCACATTGGAGAGACTTATAGGCCTATAATCATCAAATGAGGTAGGAGTTTTCTTCTTGGGGATTATAGTGATCCATGTACTGCTAATACCTCTAGGCAGGTTAGATGAAGATTGAAAATCATGAACAGCTAGGAGAAGATCATTAGCTATAATATCCCAAGATTTTATGTAGAATTTGGCAGTAAAACCATCTGGACCTGGAGAACTTGATTTATTAAGGCTGCTAACTATCACTTTAAGCTCATCAAGTGTGACTGGTTTCAAAAGGTTATCATTATCTTCCTGAGTAACCAGATTGGGGATATGATTAAGAAAATGAGGTTGAAATATAGAGCTATCCATGGAGCAGTCTTCACTCAGAAGATCCTGATAATAGTGTATAGCTTCCATCTCAACATCCTGAGTATTTTCCAACCACTGCCCATTTCTGCCCTTAATTTTTGTTATCCTTAACCTATTATTCTTATCTTGTATAGATTTATGGAAGAAGGATGTGTTGTTATCCCCTTCTTGGAGCCATTTTATCTTTGCCTTATGTTTCCAGAAGTTTTTTTGTTCAGACATAGCCCTGACTAACCTGGCCCTAGCTTCCCTCAGATTAACCAGATTATTTACAGATTTATCTTGATCAGCTAGTGCTTCCTGAGCCAGCAAGGCCATTTCAGCTTGTAATACATTATCATGAATGTTTCCAAAATGGTCTTTGTTCCAGATTTTTAAAGCCTTCTTAAGTCTGACTAGTTTTAGGTAGAAAGCTAGCATTCCTGAGTTATGTATAGGAGTGTCCCAATCTTTCTTGATTACATCATTAAAATCTTTTCTCTTGTACCATGTATTTAGGAACCTAAAAGGTCTGGGATTAGATGGTATATCACTACCTATAGTCAGCAGCATGGGGTTGTGATCTGAGCTAACTCTATTCAGAATCTGAATTGAAGAAGAAGGGAAAGAAAGAGACCATGATGCAGTACACAATCCTCTATCGAGTCTTTTAACTGTAGGAGATCTTAACCGATTATTAGTCCAAGTAAACAAGTTCCCCACAGTGTTAATTTCTTCCAAAGCCATTCCATTAATAAAATCATTGAAATCTCTCATACTTCCTAATTTTGGAGTAGATGGACCTCTATATTCAGTTATTGATGTAATGGAGTTAAAATCTCCAATAAACAAAGATTCTGAATGATTGTATGAGCTGAGATCAGACCAGAGATCTTTCCTTCCCGATCTGGTTCTCAGACCATAAATAAAAAAGGCATCCATAGGCTTAACGAGATTAGAACTAGTTAGGTGAACTCCAAGAAACTGAAGATTATCATTTATAATTGCCAGAGTTATGTTTGAAGTCCAGAAAATCCAAATCTGACCGTTAGTTGCAGCAAAACAGTTATCAAACTTCAGCATTTGTCTATATGAATCACACTGTAAGTTGTCATGTTTAGGCTCAATTAAACAAATGAGTTCAAATCTATGCCTGTTGATGAGATTAGATAGCCTTAACATAGATGTATCCATTCCTCTAATGTTCCAAACCAACATTTTAATCCTAATAGTGTTATTCATAATGAAACATTAGAGGAGCTTTTTGATCTAGTCATAATGGTGTTTTTCTGTGAGAAGAAAGAGTCATTGGATGGTTTGCTATTTTTCACTACAGACTTACCTTTCTTCGACTTACTAGGATCAGAAGATGAGACACTGTCCCCCTGTACATGGTCATCACCAGCTTCAGGGGCAGTATCCGATAGGGTTGTACCTTCTTCAGTGGCAGGATATTTATTCTGAGTGACCTCCTCACCCGATGGTTCATCATTAGCTAGGGGTAGAAATCTGTTGGACCTGTTTTTCTGCTGAGAAAAAATAAAATTTTTTGCAGCAATGATAGAACTAAAAGGAGAAAAAGACTTTCCTCGTTTACTGGGTAGATCGTCCTTAGCAAAGACTGTCCTAAGGGTAGGTGGGGCAGACTGAGGTTGCCTATCCTGTATTTCAGATGACCTAGGAGGAGATGGAAACACTCGAGGGGAGGGAATAAGGTTTGGAATTTCAGGTTCAGGTGACAGAGATTTATATTCCTTCTCTATAACAACCCCATCTTTACTGCTGATCCCAAAACTAGGCTCAACTACCTTGTTGGGAGCAATTTGTTGAGGAAGTGGAAGCTCACCAGGAGTCCTAGGATCAACTGCCATAGCATCAGTATCAATTGGGATAGACTTATTAGGTTCATGAACAGGAGCTTGGATCAGCTGTTTCTTAGGAACGTATATTAGTTTCTGAGCCTGATAATTTCTTTGTTTTTCTGTAATTGATACCCCTGAGCTCTCAGCTCTTAAGTTCCCAATCTGGTTAATGTTTAATTTCTCATTTACCTGTCCCAACGAGCCATTCAAATTATCAGGTTTCTTAGGCAAGGATCTCTTAAGCTCCGGATGCAGATAGATGCAGTAACTATCTTCATGCCCTATGCATTTGCAATGGACACAGTATGGGGGAATATCTTCAAATTGTAGGAGAAGTTTAACAACATTGAATTCATTTCCATCCTCTTCGATTCCCACTCTAATGCAAGATGGCAATTTCTTTTTTAAATCGATTTCAACACACATTTTCACACAAGAAGGCCTAGACAGGGCCTCAGTGGCATCATCAACTTTTATAAAATTTCCAATTTGGTTTCCCATGCTTTCAAGCATTGCAGAATTGTAAAAATAGACTGGGACATGAGGAATTGTTACCCATACCGGAACTATGGACGATTATGCATCCGGAGAGAAGTCGGAAGTCCATTTCAGTACCTTCATCTGGGTGTTGTTGAAGCTCCAGTGACCCTTGAGCCAGAACCTTTGGTAGTCATCTTTCTCCTGGAAGTGTATGAGGACATGCCGGAAGTCTATAGATCCAATTTGAAATTTTCCTTTGAAGCCTACAGAATTAAAAGATTCGTTTAGTTGGACCATAGATGGCTTACCCCTTGCAAACTTACCGATCAGAGCATTCCGATAATGGGAGGAGAGGATGTCAGCTTCCTTGCGACTGACAAGGCAGGCAATTTCCCCTTTGTACTGAGTTTTGAGGATGATTTCTGGGTTCGATGGAAGGGAATCTTGTAGAGGCGGAGGACGGTTGGCAAGAGCATGGAGGAAGGATTTGGTTCCCCCTTGGCTTCTATTGGCCGGGAGAGCCGCCATGGCGGCGGCCGGAGGGAGACCGGTAAATGGGAAATGACCGTTATCAGTTAGGAAAGCTGAAGAAGGAGGAAGAAAGAAAAAAATGAAAACGATAGCGAAATTATCGTTTTGGCTAAATCGCACCAAATATCCCACGTAGCAACAGTGATTCAGCAAGCGGAACTTGAAAACTGACCGGGTTTTTTACTTCGATCACATATTACTCGAACTCTATGTTTAATTTATTTTATTTGAAAAATATAAACATAAAGTCATAGTTAAAATTATAATTATAAATCTTTTAAAAGTTTAAAAGAAATGGAGTAATATAAAAAATATATAAAAATATATTTTAGTTTTATTTAACATTAAATTTTAGTATTCAAATTACGATCACGTGTTACTCGAACTCTAAATTTAATTTATTTCAATTGAAAACATAAACGTAAAGTCATAGTTAAAAGTATAGATACAAAATCTTTTAAAAGTTTAAAAGAAATGGAGTTGCATTTTTTTTAATATTATACTTTTGTTTTAATAAAAAAAATTACATTATGAATATTTATATATATATATATATATATTCAATTATTTTAAATCGTGCATCAGAGGGGTGTCTGCGAGAGGTACGTGCGACATCGGTAAGCCAGAAATACATCAGACGTCGGTCATTTCATGTCTGCGAGAGGTGCTTGTGACAACGATCACAATAATAATCGACGTTGGTAAGCCAGACATGCATACGACATCGGTCATTCATGTCTGCGAGAGTAACATGCGGTGCTGTTTGTGACACCGGTAAGCCAGGCATGTGTGAGACATCGGTCATTCATGTCTGCGAGAGTGACTTGCGATGCCGATCCCAAACACAGCCGACGTTGGTAAGCCAGACATGCGTGCAACATTGGTAATGACAGGCTTTTACCTCAGTTTTTTTAACCAAGGTTAAAAATATTTTTTACTTCGAAAAAAATAAGAACTGAGGTAAAAGAACTTTTTGCCTCGGTTATTTTCCTTTAGCCAAAAAACCAAAGTAAAAGGGGAAAATTAATTGGTTCATTCTGTTGTAGTGACTAAAGCCTCTGGACCTAGAAACTTAAACTGAGGAGAATGGATGATTGGCCTGAGAGATTTGGGGCAGTAAAGTCTTCTGACTTTAAGGCTATTCATGTTTTTAATCCAGAGGTTCCCAAGATGTATGAGAGACTGTGGAATATTTCCCCATTAGTCATTGAGATTCCGGATGAGGATGAAAATGGGGTAGCTGACGATGTCATGGAAGTCAATGAACCTGAGGGTGTGTTTGAAACTGATGTTTAAACATCAGTACATGATGAAGACTATGATGATCTGCTTATAAACCTGGGTTAGAAAAAGGACAGACCATGGAGTAGGATGGTGAAACAGAGGAGGTTCATGTATTAACCCCTGAAATGGAGCTGGGGGGGGGAGGCAAGAAGAAGCTGCAGACCAAGTCCTTGATGATGTTCCAACATCAGGCAAGCAGAATGTGGAGGAAGATGAAGCTGGTAGAGATGGTGATGTTCCAACACAGGAACATACAGGCCTGAAGTGGAAGCTGAAAATGATGTTCCAACACAAGATGCCCCCATTGAAGACCTGGTACATACCAGGGATGAAATATTGGATGAGTTTATCCAAACTCTTCCAAGAAGATCCAAGAGGAAGGTTAATGAGCCAATCACATAATCTGCTCAACCTGAAAAAAAGAAGAAGAAAATAAAGAATGAGGATGCCAGAGTTCAAGACCTGCACCCTCTGTTAAGAATTCCCTAAACTCAATTTTTTTATGAAGAATGTAAGGAGAGCTGGGAAGTTATTAGCAAAAGAAGAATAATTGCAGAGAGGCTGATTAATCTTGAATCGTATTAGGAAAGTGGCTCCTTTCTTGATTATCCGGGTTTCACTTTGGCAACTACAACTTACAAGGAATACAACAGGGAGTTTGGTGCATGAATTCTATGCCAATGTAATGGCATGCAATTTGAATTATGAGTAAGAGTGGTATGGCAAGGTTTTTGTGGTGAAAGGATTACCAAGATTCTTGGTCTTCCAGTATCTGATTTTGAGACTGTTTATAATGATGATTTGGAGGTGACCAATGATCAAATTCTTTATGAGATAACTGGTGGTTTGTAATCTTAGTGGCCAACTCAAGGGAATACTGCAACATCAATCCTTACTAGCAGGTACTTCTGCCTGTTTCAGATTGTTATAACTATTGGATTCCATCTTCAAAAAGTACTTCTCTAACCAGAGAGATGGAAAAATTACTGTATTGCATTGGAACAAAGACCTGGTGAATCTTGTTCGTATCATTCAAGAAAATGTTGTATTTCTAGCTCTCTGTTTTGGGGTGAAAAATGCTTTGTCACATTCCTGTATCATCTCTGCATTGGCTAAAATAAAAAGAGTGAAGGCGAATGATGATGATGTTATGGTGATTACCACTCCAATTAAGGCTAATGTGAGGACCTTCTCTATCAAGATGATAAATGATCTCCCATGGACATTATCAGAGGCTGGATCATATACTACTGCAGCAAAGAAAGTAAAGGAAGCCAAAAGGCTTGCCATTCATGCTTAGATTGCAGCTCTTGAAGAAGAGTTGACACAGTTGGATGCTGCTGATGAAACTTAATTGTTGGATATTTTTTTTATTAATTTTATGATGTTTTATTTTTTTCGAACTTTGACAGCATTTGGGATTTCTGGAAAATGATTCGTTTGGTCCCCTAGGTGGTTTTCAAGTGGGTTTGAGACCAAAAGATGGTATAAGATTATATGCTAGGGACCACAAAAACAATTTAGTCAACCCCGAAAACCACCGAAAATCTGGTTTGAGGACCACACAAATCATTTTGACTTTTTTGGGTACTGAAAGGAAGTGGTATTGGTCCCGAGGACCAAAAGATGGTATAAGATCATATGTTAGAGACAAAAAAAAATAATTTAGTCTATTTTTTTATTGATATACTTCTTTACTGAAAACTATTTTGCACATAAATGTCATTCTTTTTTTTAAAATATGAACACCTGAGGGTTGGGGTATATATATATTTGGCGCCCCAAGCCAATAGGAAACAGAGTATAGAAGGTTGATTTTACAAGAAGGCAACGTCATTGCCACAAAAGTAATCCTAATCTAGAGATTGTACATGAACTGGCGAAGATCCAGTTATGTTAGTTGCGTTTCCAAAGCTACGAATCTCCACACCCTGTGTTAATTCGCATTTTGGCCAGGCAACTAATATGGATATCAGTGCACTATCAGTATGAGACATTGCCAAGCAGTGTAGTGGATAACTGCAGTAGTGTAGCTGAGTAAACGGTGCAGCAGTGTAGCATCAGCAATGCAGTAGTGGCTCAGAATCAGCAAGAGTCATCATCGGAGGAGAGGTCCACAGTCAGCTGGCCAAAACAGTGGCCACCGAGTATGATCATCAGGATAGCAAGTTGAATTCAGTGAGAAGTGACCTGCAAAGATAAAATCAAGCCATCAGCAGTATCAATCCTATCTCAAGTCATGTAAAGGGGTTCTAATTTGGGGTATTTGTGATCTATCAAGGGCAATGAGGCCCTGGATTTGCAAAGGCAGGTTATTAAGGTCCAAAGAAATGTTATGAGCAGCATGATGATGTTTTGCTATTGCATCTGCAACCAAATTACCTTCCCTAGGAACATACTTAAGAGTAGCACCACACAGAAGCATTTGAATTTTATAAACCTCATCAAAAAGTGTCCAATGAGCAGTATAAGGCTCACAAATCATCTTAACAGCAAGTAAAGAATCAGACTCAATAATAACCGAGGAATTCAGGTTGATAAAGGACTGACAAGCAATTTTTATTGCAAGTATTTCAGCATGCAAGGATGAATTAGCAGAGATGGAAACCGATTTAACCAGTGAAGGTGAACCAGTGCAATCCCTAATAATTACCCCAACAGAAGCCCTATCTGGGAACCACGATGCATCAGTGTTAATTTTTGTGTAATGTTGTGGAGGTCTATCCCATGAAACAAGTCTAATGATTGGTTTTGGAGGAGGTCTTGACAGTGGGAATAGATTCTTTATGAACTGAGGCATGCTACATGTGGATTTCAGATAAGAAGGGTTAGAAAACATAGCTAGCCTAATAGTGTCTATAGCCTTCTTAATGATGTAGTCAGCAAGTAGAGGAATCTGATCATAGAGGAATCTGTTCCTAGATTTCCAAAGGCACCAGCAAGTGATGGTAGGGATGATATGGCAAAGTAGCTGGAAGGCCTTAGGCAAATCACTAGTATTCCAAAAGGTGAAGAAGGTTTGGGTTAAGGTTTGAGGTTCAGGTAGATTGAAATTAACCAAAGAAGCCATATATCTCCATACAGATTTAGCCAGGGTGCATTTTATAAAAAAATGTTCAAGAGAATCTCTATGGCAACAGCAAGGACATTTTGAGGCAAGACTAAAACCACATGTAATGAGGACATTATCAAATGGAAGTAAAGATTGGAACATCCTCCAAGCAAAAATAGATATCTTTTTTGGTAAAACTCTGTGCCATAACAGTTTGAAAATCATAGAATTACCTGATGAACCAGTTATGGCATGATATGCAGATTTAGATGTGAAATTATCAATTGGATCTGGTTTCCAGATAAGCATATCCTCCCTTGTGTCTTCAATTTTGGCTTCCTGTAAAAAGGAGAGAGTATCATTTCCTAAATAAGGGCAAATAAGCGGCAGAATGTTAGACTTATTGAGGATAAAATCAGCCACTGTGAAGTGCAGAATTGGAGCAGAGATATGTTGAGGAACATGACCAATAAGTGGTCCAATGTTGCCCCAGTTTGAAGTCCAGAAGTTACACAGCCCTTTACCATGAATTACTAAGGAGTGTTGTTCAGCAAACTGGTTAACTGAACAAATCCTTTTCCATGTAACAGATTTTTTATGAGACTCAAGAAGTGACCATAACAATTTTGCCCATAATGAGTTTCCAATTTGACTTTTTCACCACAGCTTTAGTGAGCATACCTCTAGGATATCATTGATTGATCTAAAGCCTAAACCACAGCTGGAGATAGGGGTAGCTAAGTGAGTCCATTTTTTCCAGACTTTATTCCTTTTTCCATCAGTCTCACCCCATAGAAACCTAGAAAGTCTTTTTTCTAAGTTTTTGATTACTGATTTAGGTGGTTTGGTCACATTCCAAAGGTGTTGAGGCATTGAATACAAGCAGGATTGAATCAAAACTAGTTTGCCTCCTGAACTTAGCCACAGATTTTTCCAGTTTTGCAGTTTTTTATCATATTTCTCCATTAGAGGTTGGAAATACCTAGTGAGGGTTCTTCCTGTAAGAATTGGGCAACCTAGGTACTGAAAAGGTAATGAACCCTGCTTCATTTTTAGAATAGTCCTCATCTGATATATTTTTCCAAGTGAAGCCCTGTTACTAATATAGAAATCAGACTTGTTGAAGTTAAATTTCTGGCCAGAAGTATATTCAAACACATCCAGAAAAGCCTTAATTCTAACCAGATTAGCTTTAGAAGCTTGCATAAGAATAATGGTGTCATCTGCATATATAAGATGTGTAGCAGCAGTAATTGAAGAAGGTATCTGATAGTATGTAAGTTTATTGTTCTGAAAAATGAAGGATAAAGATCTAGAGAATGCTTCAGAAAATATATTAAACAGGGAGGGGGAAAGGGGATCACCTTGCTTTATCCCTCTTGTTGCCCTAAAAAAACCAACAGGATTACCATTGATAAGAATAGAAAAGTAAGCTTGAGAAAGGTTAGACATAACAGCATGCAGGAATTTCCCTTGAAAACCAAATTTCAGCAAAATGCTTCTCAAAAAGTGCCAGTTCACTCTATCAAAAGCTTTCTGCAAGTCCAGTTTGAGAATACAGTTAGGAGTCCTAGTTTTCTTATTTAAGAAACGAATCATTTCCTGAAGATAAATGATATTTTCTGATATATCCCTATTTTTCATGAAAGCCGATTGATTGGGGGATATCAGTTTGTCCATATGTGGTCTAAGCCTTTCCATTAGCACCTTGGAGCATACTTTATTAAGAACATTAGACAAGCTGATAGGTCTGAAGTCATTAAAAGAACTAGGAGTGGGTTTTTTTGGGATTAAAGTAATCCAAGTACTAGATATTCCTTTGGGCAGAGGAGTACCATCTAGAAAATCATTAACTTCCATGACTAGATCAGTTTTAATAATAGGCCAGCAATTCAGAAAAAATTTAGGTGTAAAGCCATCAGGGGCCGGGCTGCTATTTTTATTCAAGCCTTTTATAACAAACTCAACTTCAGATTCAGTTACAGGCTTAGAAAGATCATTATTATCAGCATCAGAGATGATAAGAGGTATTTGATTCAGAAAATGTAGGTAGTATGTATCATTAGGTTCAGTGTTAGGTTCCTACAGCAGATTAGTAAAAAAAGAAATGGCTTCAGAGTTTATATCAGTTTGAGAGTTAAGCCATTGACCTTCTGTATTTTTTATTTTACTTATCTGAAGTCTACAATTTTTCTCTTGAACCACTTTGTGAAAGTATTGGGTGTTGTTATCCCCTAATTTATTCCATTTCAACTTTGCTTTTTGTTTCCACAGCTTTTCCTTTTCCTTTTGAGCTCGCAACAGTAAAGCCTTAAGTCTATTTAACTCCATAAGTTCAGTATCAGAGGGATTAAGATCAAATCTAGATTCCTGGAGTCTAAGGGATTCTTCAGCATTTAACAAATTAGTGTCAATGTTCCCAAAACACTCTCTGTTCCATATTTTTATCTCTTTTTTTAGTCTGATCAGTTTGAGATAAAAACCAAGCAGGCCCTTAACATTCAATTGTTTGTCCCAACTTGCCTGTATGAGGGGGATAAAATCCTGACGATTAAACCATACATTCAGAAACCGAAAAGGTTTAGGATTAGTGATGGTTAAATCAGATATTTGCAGTAACAGTGGTGAGTGGTCAGAGGTTTGCCTGTTTAGAATCTAAATGGATGAGGATGGAAACTTAAGGTTCCAGGAAATAGTAGCTAAACCCCTATCTAGCCTTTTGGATGTGGGATTTCTAAGTCTAGAGTTGCACCAAGAGAATAAGTTGCCAACCGTATTAATTTCCTGCAAGCCCAAGGAGTTTATCCATGTATTAAAATCCCTAATACTGCCTAAAGGATGGTGTGCTTGGACCCCTATATTCAGAAAGGGAGGTGATAGTGTTGAAATCACCAATGAAAATAGTATCTCCATTGGAGATGGGGCTAGATCTTCCCATAAAGTCTTCCTACCTTCTCTATTTCTAAGTGCATATACAAAGACAACATTCATATGAAAATTAAATGACAGATGCTCTATGTGCACATATAAGAATTGTTCATGGGATGCCAGTAAAGAGACTGAGATTGAGTTCGACCACATAATCCATATCTTACTGTTAAATAGAGTCAAACCATTTTGGTAATTAAGCTTCTCCTTATAAGAGTGAAATGTTGAGATGTCATGCATAGGCTCAATAATGCAAAGCAACTGAATCTTTTTAAGTCTAATGAGATTAATTAGTCTCAACATTGAAGATTCCATTCCCCTAATGTTCCAAACTAAAAAATTAACTGAGGGAAGACTAGTCATTGTTCACTAGATTTACTACTTTTAGTAGATGATCTAAGCATCATTTTGTTAACCTGGGAGAAGTAGTTAGTCCTTTTACCTTTGGACTTACCTTGCAAAGTATCCTGACTGAGGTTGGATGGGGAAGCAGTTATGGCATGAGTGGTGTGATCAGCCTCTGTTACTTCCTCCTGGATACCAGTTAAGTCCTCCTGCTGGTCCTGAAAAATAGCAAATCTATTTCCCACTCGACCATGAGGGGAGTTAACAGTAAACTTTTGTATGTCCAGAGATAAATTATGTTTCTCCAAATGTATATCATCACTGGCACATAAATGTCATTCATAATCTCCAATAACTAACTACTTACGTTGTTACCTACAAGACTTGTACATGTAATCCATAATGAATCTTCATAACATATAAATATTACTAGATAGAATGAGGTGTTCTTTGGCTTTTTGCTTCTTTTTCCCCTTTCTTTTTTGTCCCTTCATTTTCATATGTTTAATGCTAATGTGTAATCCGAGAATACAAAAATAATGAATCTTGCATAACATATAAATATTACTTGATATGTTAGGGTTTATAATTTATTGGGTGAAAGTATGCACATATAATGTAGAATATAAAAAAAATCTACTGGAGTACTAAGTACATTTAATTTGTTTGACCTTTTTACATGTAGTAGGTGTATTCAAAAGTTAAATAAAAGAGAAAATTTTTAAAACATGATAATTAAATATTAAAGAAGACATCGGTAAGAGGTTAAAATCTTTGTACTCTAGAAGAAGTACTTCCACCGTTCATTTAATATTGGCATATTTATTATTTTGAACTGTTTTTTAAATATTTATTTTGGCACTCTTTACCTTTATGCTAAAAAAGGTGAATTTTAGATGAATGCCCTCCTTTTATTTTACTTTATCTACATTGACTTTAATCTCTACCACTCATTTAACATTTTATAAAAGGCGAAAGAATAGTTCGCTTTGTGCTCACCACACAGCTCCGTATTTTTGAACTGTTTTTACTTTACCTTTGTGGCACTGTATAGTTCGCTTTGGATAGCAATTAGACAGTGCTCCGTATTTTTGAACTGTACTTCCTCCTTTCCTAAGGAAGTACTTTTTTTATAGCAATTAGACAGTGCTTATCTACTTCTGCGTGCGATTGATAGTGCGAATACACACACTAATGTTCATTTTCTTCTTTATTTCACTGATATCGGTTACTTTCTGATCCAATTCCTCCACTCACATGGCGGCTCCTCCGCCAGGCCGCGGCGAAATCGCGCCGGCCAAAACATTCCTACAGGCCTTAGGAAATCGACCCCCCCTGTTAAACACTTCCCTTCCCTCTAATCTCGAGATCATTCCCAAAACCAATTACAAAGGGGAAATTGCTTGTCTGGTAACCAGAAAGGAGGCAGAAACTCTCACCTCGCACTACCAAAACGCCCCGGTGGGTAAGTTTGCAGGCAAACCAACGATGGCGGCACTGAACGAGGCTTTCAATTCTGTTGGTTTCAAAGGTAAGTTCCAAATCGGTTCGATCGATTTTAGACATATCCTCATCCGCTTCCAGGATAGGGAGGATTATCAGAGACTCTGAATCAAAGGTCAGTGGATTTTTAATCATGTTCCTATGAAAGTGCTTAAATGGACCACTGACTTCTCCCCTGAGGTAGAATCGTCTATAGCCCCTGTCTGGGTTACCATACATCATGTTCCGGTTTTCTTTTACAACATAGCTATGCGAGAATCCATGGGAAATTAGATAGGCAATTATATTAAAATGGATTCTGTAACTGCTGGTTTGACTAGACCTTCTGCTGTCAAAATGTGCATTGAGATTGACTTAAAAAAAACAGCCATCATTCATTAGAGTGGGCATAGAGGAAGATGGAATAGAGTTCAATGTTGTCAAACTTCCTATTGAATTTGAGGACCTCCCACTGTACTGTCACCACTACAAAGCCATAGGACACGAGGATAACTTATGCATTTACTTACACCTAGAACTTAAGAAACCAAAGACCGCTAAGTTCGATAAAAGGAACCCTATGCATACTGAACTAAGAGAAGGGAAGATAGTTCCCCACTCTAATGAACAACATAGGGGTTTTGATGAACCTGATCAGGTTGAAGTTAGTAGATTGAACGATGATCTAAATAAGGCTGGAGGTTCAGGTGTCTCGGCTTATGATAAATTCAAAACCCTGTCTTCACAGAACCTTAGATATGTTCCAAAACAGAAAATAGGCTCAGTAACAAATGTTCAATCAGTAAATATAGCTGAGCATGAAGAGGATAAGATCTCTTCACATGAGATGGAAAATACTTTGAATAAGGTATTAACCAATATCAATCTTGTAACTGAACAGTCTGATGTTATAGTTCTAGACCCTGAAGGTGGTAAAGAATGTGATGAGGATAAGTTTTTGGTCCTCAATCAGAAAAATGTTTTGGATAATAATAATATGGATGCTAATACAGATTTGCCAATATTGAGACAAGAGAATATCTCAGCTTCTTTGTCGAAGTCTCCTGTGCTTCTGACTAAACAATCTTTATCTGCTCCTACTCTTCTCCATACTAAGACATGTTTTTCTAAAGATGATATTCACGGTAAGCGGGGTAAACCTTTCTCTCCCTTCAATCCTATTACTGCTGCAAAATTTTTTATTTTCCCCCAACAGAAACATAGGCAAAACAGACTCCTGCCTTTGGAGGATGAAGACATATCCACAGATGTTGCTACTCCAAAGAACAACTCAGATTCTGCCTACTATGACAATGGTGATGAAATGGGGGATCCTCAGTTAAGCCAGGTAAGTTCCTCTGATCATGCTAGGCAAAACAAGCTGAAAAAAGGGAAACAAAATGACAAAGTGTCTAATCATAGGAATGAGACCTATTTAACACAGTTAAATACTATCATGACTAGATCAAAAAGCTCTAACAATGTTTCCTTATGAATAGCTCGAGTATGAAGATAAAGTTTCTGGTTTGGAACCTTAGGGGAATGGATACATCTATGATAAGACTTAATAACTTGATAAATAGGCACAACTTTGAGCTTCTATGCTTAATTGAGCCTAAACATGAAAATGTGCAATGTGATTCTTACAGACAACTGCTGAATTTTGATAACTGTGTGCAGGCTAATAATGGCCAAATTTAGCTTTTTTGGAAATCCAGCATAGATGTAACAGTAAAATGGGATAACTTGCAATTCTTAGCAGTGACTTTGTTCAGTCTGACTTTGAATAAAAATATGGATGCCTACTTTGTGTATGGTCTCAGGAATAGGAATGGCAGGAAACATATGTGGTCTGATCTTAGGTCAACTAATCACTCTGAGTCTATTTTCATAGGGGATTTCAATGCCATAACATCAATAAATGAATATAAAGGTCCCTCTACTCCTAAATTAGGTAGTATGAGGGATTTTAATGATTTTATTAATATTATGGCTTTGGAAGAGATTAATACTGTTGGGAATTTTTTTACCTGGAGTAACAATAGGTTAAGGAACCCCACTGTACAGAGATTGGACAGAGGCCTTTGCTCTCCTTCGTGGTCATCTACCTTTCCTAATTCTTCTGTCCAAATTCTGAATAGGATCTCCTCCGATCATAACCCAATGCTACTCACTATTGGTAGTGACATACCATCTACTCCTAGACCTTTTAGATTTTTAAATACATGGTACAAGAGGAGAGACTTCAGTGAAGTTATTAAACAAAACTGGGAATTGCCACATCATAAATCAGGAATGCTAGGGTTCTTCCTTAAACTCATCAGACTGCAAAAAGAACTTAAAATTTGGAATAAAGAGAAATTTGGCAACATAACTGACAATGTTTTACAAGCTGAGGCTGCTCTTCAATCTCTGGAACATATATATGATCATGATGCTTCAGTTGGAAACATGATGAAACTAAAGGAAGCCAAGGCTAGGTTAGTAAGGGCTCTAGTTGAGCAAAAAAGTTTTTGGAAACACAAGGCTAAGGTTAAATGGCTGAAGGAGGGTGACAATAACACTAGTTTTTTCCATAACTCGGTTAAGGAAAGATTGAGCAGACTAAATATCACAAAAATTAAAGGTAGTACTGGACAGTGGCTAGATAATATGGAAGACATTGAGAATGATGCCATTAACTACTTTCAAGATCTTTTAACAGATGACACATCCTCTGACAGCAGTTCCTACAAGCCACATTTCCTCAGCCAAATTCCTAAGTTGATCACTCAGGAAGACAATGACAAAATTCTGAGACCTGTTTGTATGACTGAACTTAGGGACATTGTTATGAGTCTAAATAAGAATAGTAGTCCGGGGACAGATGGATTCACAGCTAAATTTTACATTAAATCCTGGGACATAATTGCCAATGATTTATTGTCTGCTGTTAATGATTTCCTGACTGTTAATAATATTCCAAGGGGGATAGGAAGCACCTGGATTGCCATTATTCCAAAAACAAAAACCCCTGTCTCCTTTGAAGACTATAGACCGATTAATCTTTCCAATGTTCTTAACAAAATATTTTCCAAAATCTTAATGGAAAGACTTAAGTATATTATGCCAAAAATAATCTCACCACAACAAACAGCTTTTCTAAATGGTAGAGATATATCGGATAATGTCATCTACCTACAGGAAATGGTAAGGTTTTTGAATAAAAAACAAAGGGACCCTAACTGCATTGTTAAACTAGATCTTAAGAAAGCCTTTGATAGAGTTAAGTGGTCTTTCCTTTATTCTGTGTTGGCTAGGTTTGGATTTTCTCCAAAATTCATCTTTACAATTATGAAGAACCTATCACAGGCTTGGTTCTCAATTTTAATTAATGGGAAGCCGGTTGGTTACTTCCAGTCCACTAGGGGGATTAAACAGGGGGACTCCCTCTCCCCTTTTTTATTTAACATATTTTCTGAGTCCTTTACTAGGAGTCTAGCTTTCATTTTTCAGAATGGGAAATTGGCATACTATGACATTCCAGGTAATGCACTTAAAATCTCTCATCTATCTTATGTTGATGACACTGTGGTTTTTCTAAAAGCCAATAATCAAACTTTGATAAGATTTAAGGCTTTCCTGACAAAATTTGAAAGTGTTACTGGACAGAAGATTAACTATAGTAAAAGTGACATTTTCATTGGGAAACATGCTAGTGTACATACAGTCAGCAACATTAGGAGGATACTAGAGTTGAAAATTGGGAGATTCCCATTCACATACTTGGGAGTTCCCATTTTCACAGGGAGAGTAAGGAATATATATTTTCAACCTTTAATTGAGATGATAGAGAGTAGGATAGGGGGTTGGAAAAATAGGTGGTTATCTACTGGGGGGAAAGTGACCCTGATTCAGTCTTGTATATACTCTATCCCTCAACATATATGGTCAGTTCTAAAACCTACCAAAGAGATCATCTCTACCATAGAAAAAAAACTGAGTACATTTTTCTGGGGTCCAATGATTTGAAACCTAAAAGAGCATGGAGGAGATGGGATGCACTTTGCTATCCTATAAACCAAAATGGTCTAGGTTTTAGATCATTAACCACCACAATAAACACATGTTCAGTAAAGCTATGGTGGAAATATCAAAAGGGTGAGGCTTTATGGACACATCTAGTAGCATCACTGCCACCCTCTTCTAGATCCTCTCCTAACTGGAAGAGGATTAGCTCTATTAATGGTTGGGCAGAATTAAACTCAAGGGTGATTGTAGGTACAGGAGAGTGCAATTTCTAGACTTCAAACTGGTTGGATATTGGTCCCATTGAAGATCTATGTGACCAAAACCTTGTTGATATCTCTGTTTCATGCTCGGTTGCAGAGTTCATATCAAACAAATCAGTTTTGCTACAAAAAATTTCCCCTTTCCTACCCCCTCATGCTATCATTCTGTTGCAGGAAGCTACTCTATAACCACATAGAACTGATAGACTTATATGGAAACCAGGTATCAAGGGTGAGTTCACTTTCAAATCTACTTATCTACTGCTCAGGAACCAGAGAGGTACTATTTCTTCTACTAAATCTGTCTGGATTCAAGAATTGAAAAGAAGGTTTCAGTTTTCATGTGGAAAATGATGAACTCTTACCTCCCTTTTGATAATGTCTTGCGAAAACTGAGAATTTCGATGCCTTCTAAGTGTTGCATGTGCAATAAACATGAGGAATCTTTGGATCACTTTTTCAATTCTTGTTCATTTGTTGTGCAAGTTTGGAGGCCAGTCCATGCATTCATGGGGATTAAACATAGGGATAGACTTTCCTGCTATTTCACATATACTAGTCTGAGCTCTTTACACACAATAATCATCAGATCTGCTACTGTCATAACATGCTGGAACATGTGGAAAATGAGGAACAAAATTTTATATGATTCTGCCATTCCACAAACTGGAGTAGTTTTAACTCAGATAAGGAATCAAATTTTTTATATGTTTACTGCTAAACCAGTATTTATAGTTTCCAAGATAGACCAAGAAATTGTAGATAATTCTTTCCTCCCTCTAGTCAAACAGCCTCCAAAGGTAAAAATATTCAAAATAGCTTGGTCTAAACCATGTAGGGGCTATAAAGTAAATGTGGATGCTGCATAGTGCAGGCAAACTAACAGGAGTGGAATTGGAGTGATCATAAGAGATAGTAGGGGTGCCTTTATTGCTGCTCATACTAACTTTACATCTGCTAACTCCCCACTAGAGGCTGAAATGAAAGCAATCAAGTTTGCCATTGGGAAAGTTGATGATCATTATACTCCTGTATACTTAGAATCTGATTGTATAAATGCGGTTTCATATGTTCATGATCCCCTCAATGCTCCCTGGACTCTGTTTCAACTTACTGATGATGCAAAACAATTGTTGGGTGATATTACGCTACTGCATACTCAGAGACAGGCCAATTTAGTGGCTGATGCACTTGCTAAAGAATGTATACATGTTGAGTACGGTTCATCTATGTATAGGTTTAATGTGCTGTCCAATAACATTCAGGGTCTAATCAGGTTAGATCAAATAGGTACACCTTTGTTAAGGCTGGTTAATTGATCGGATGCTACTGATTGCGGTTATTACTTGCAGGTGTTTCATCATTAATGCTGTGGCTCACTAGCTATTTCTGTGGACTATGCATCAATTCGCAGGCTTAATGGCAATGATATGCAGCTGTAATGCATATGGATCTCCTTATTGCTCAAGCCCCATTTCTTTTGGCACTATCATTATGTAGAGGATAGGCTCCTTAGTGAATTTTGGGGTGTGTCTGACTGACTTGTGTTTCGATGATTCGATTCACTAATAAGTTCGACATTCTTCCTAAATTTACTAAGTGTTTTTGTAATTCTCTACTTACTAGATAGATATATTACTTCATTTTGGAAGCAACAAATGTTGCTTCAAGAGCTTATAGCTCCCTCATGTATATATCAACTAAGCCAAGGCTTCAACTTTTATTTCTGATTATGTTCTTGTCCTTACATGGCTTAGGAAGGCCTAATATAATTTCCCCCATCTCCGGATGGTTTCAAAAAAAATCATTTAACATTTTATAAATTTTTGTATCAAAATTAGATGTGCCATTACAATTTGAACAGAGGGAGTATATCGTTAGGTGAATAAGCACTAGTGGATAAGGTTCTATTAAAGGCAGCGCTAGAAGGCGGTTCCAATGGAACTGCCTTTAGTTGAGATCCAAAATAGGTTCCGAGTTCGGAACTCCCTCCCAAGTCATCTGTTTCCTTTTAAAGGATGTCCTATATCGACTAAAGGCAGTTTCATCTTTAATGTTAATTTATTAAAGGCGGTTCTAATTGTATAACCACCTTTAGTTAGGGTCTAAAATAGGTTCTAATTCCAAAAGTGCTATCCCAAGTCACCCTTATATTTTAAAGGCGGTTTTAAGTGTAAAACCTCCTTTAATGAGTTGTCTTTTTTACCTAATATACAAATCTAAGAGAAAAGTGCATGTATAACCCCATATAGCCAGAGTATGTGCAAATTTACCTTTTCCAACAGATTTAGGATGGAATTGGGTGAAAAGTTGATATACCCCTCCGAAAAAAGAAAAAAAATGAATTTACTATTTTGACCCCAAAACTCCCTAACCCTAATTGCTTACCCTTGGTCGCCGTTGTTCCTTTTCTTCTTTTCTTTGCATACTTTCTTTCTTTTTCAGTCTTCGCTGCTTTCTTTATCTTTCGCTCTCCGCCGCTTTCTTTATCCGTTCTCCGTCATTCTTTTCACGATTTTATCATGGCATTTCTTCTCCGTTCTTTTCTCCACCGTTCTTTACAGTTGGTGGTGGCGAGGCTGGAAGGTTGTAGGCTGGAATGTGGTGGTGGATCAGTGGTAGGGTGAATGGTGGTGAGAGTGTGTTTGGGGTCGATGTGGAGAGAGCGCCGTCGACGAAAAGCTAGGGTTTATTGTCTGAATCATTTTGGAGTTTGGGGAAGATGTGGGTGGTGATATTGTGGAGCGTAGGGACTATATTTATAGTGAAAGAGGGTTGGGTGGAGGCGAAGCTGGCTGGGTAGTGGTGGCAGGGTGGCTGGGCAGTGATGTCGAGGTGGAAGAAACTGCGTGAAGAGAGCTGCCAGCGATGGGTGGGGATAGTGATTCGACTGGCTGGGTGGTGGTTACGAGGGTGAAAGGTGGCGGCAAACAGGTGGCTGAGTAGGTGGTTGCAGAGGTAGTGGCGGTGGAGCAACGACGACGACGATGATGAAGATGGTGACAGCTGAGGTGGTGGAGGTGGAGCGGCGGCGGCGCGAAGAAGGTGGTGGAGAAGTGGCGGTGGTTGCAGAGCAACGACAGGGCAAAGTGCATTATTTTCTTTCAAAATTTGGTGTTAGGCTGAAAAGAATTTTGGTCATTTTTGGTCGGTCAATGGTTGGAAATGACTAGTCAGTGGCAGAATATAGTCTTTAGGATTATATTTGCACTTATGTAAAGTAGTTAAGAGTTTTTGTTTGCACTAAAAATTATCTAAGGGTTATATATGCACTTACTAAAGTATAGAGGGTTATATTTGTATATATCCCTAAATCCACATGCTAGGGTTTTCATTCTTTTACTTTAACTTCATTCTTTGTGTAGAGCTGCCACTTTCTCCTTCCTTTCTCCCTACAGCAGCGCGACCACCATCTCCCTCCACCCTCCGCCATTGAACACCTCCCCCAATGCGTTTCCCTGCGTCGAAGGTCCCTTGCCGTGTTGATGTTCACCCGCATCAAAACTCTCCTGCCCCGTTGAAGCTCCACCATTGCGTTGGTGCTCTCCCACCCCATTGAAACTCCGTTGCCACGTTGATGCTCCGGTATAGTCGTGGTCATACTTTATTGTATTGTTTCTCTTCCTTGTCATTTGTTGTTGTTGTTGCTTTCTTTATTTGCTCTACATGTACCCTTGCCGGATATAACTTTACTTCAATGCTGCCGAAAACCTCTAGTCCAAATTATATATTTGATTTGGAAAAAATAAAAAATAAAAATGAATGAATAGTTATAATTTAAGTAAATCTAATATCACGTTACTCTAATTTACCACAACTGCGAAATGTGAAATAAAGGGATTACCATAACAAAATTGGTTAGATCACCGAATTACCATGACTCCATGAACAACATTATTGTTGTAACGATTAGGCATGCGTTGAACTGGACATTGATGATCTTTATCTAAATGTTTACTTTTTTTATTCAATTTATGTACTTGGTATTTTTAGTTGCATTCTATGTTCATCTGGATGTTTACATTTTTTATTTATGTATTTATACAGGCTAGTGTGCTCTATCTTACATGCTCTTGGCCCTAATTATGTCACCATCACCCACTTGTTGGAGATTTTATAAACTATAGAAAGTACGTACATGCGTCAAATAGCTGCCGATCATTGCCTCAAAATTTTCTAATATGATTGATTGCTTTTATTTAACTTACACTTTAAATTTCCACGAAATGAGTTTTGTTAGGGTGATTTTATGAGTCTTTTTAGGTTCTAAATGAATGTAATTTATTTCCTCTAAAAATAGGGGATCATGTTAAATAGATTTTTACAATTTTGTGAATGTTGCGACTTAGATTTACGAATTTTTCCTGATGACAAATTGCAAAATTTAAAATATATGTAACGTGTGAAATGTGCAAAAAATTTAACGCGGTTTACTATTGTCTTTACAGGTAGCTAGCGGGTGAGTTATATAGATTAAAGTCATCTCTAATGACGAAGCCTAATGCGAGTCATACCCCAAATCTTACTGGGTGCAGTAAAAAAATGTTTCGATGCCCAAAAAAGGCTACACTCCAAAATTCACTGGTCATAGTTACAAAAATTTGTTCAAGAGTGAAAAAGAGTATGTTCATGATAGGCATCAAGGAGTTGCTAATGGTATGTCTAATGTTTAGATGAACTTGCTATTGTAATTTCTTATATTTGATTCCCAAGTTATGGTGACATGTGTATTATTCTTTTTAGTATAAATGTCTTCAGTCTCACAGAATAAACTATGTTGTTTATAAATTTTAATTTGATTATAGAGAGTTAATGTTCTTTTGAACTAAAATTGTATTTTATTTTATCTACTTTTAGTTTTGTTTCATGTTAAGAATAAATATTCCTAGTGGTATCAGAAAGTAAAATTTAATTTTAAAATGTAGATAATTTTAGTCAAAGTAAAATTGATATTGTAATTTGTGCATGGGTAATGAGAGTTGTGTTATTACTGAAGGTCATGTGCTTCGGAAAACACAAGGGCTAGTCGAAGATGATGGTAGCATTGAGGAAGCTACTTATAGTGACAATCATCGACAAGATCAACCATACTCTTCTTACTCCAATCAAGGCAACTAGTACCGTTAGTTCTTTCTTAGAGTTTCTGTGGTCCTACCCCATTTTTCATCTCTTGTCCTCTCTTTTTTATTTTCTCATTTCAAAACAATACTTCCGCATACAACTTTATTTAAGGAGTACTTCATAGAGTATTATTTCTTGTGTGTTAGTGTTGAGTTAGAAATTAAAAGCATTGATATAAGAACTCAGGGTCCTTTCAGGTTCCGAGAAGCTTGCACTAGTAGCGCGGTACATGTATCTAGTGGTGGTGTGCTTCCATCAATTTTTGTAATTTGTTATAAATTTCAATTCAAAAATAATCATTGAGAAGGATAATGAGGTTTATGGAAGTGCAATTGAAATCAATAGTTAGTTGTATGGTATGGTAGGATAAGGATTTTAGAGAAAGCAATGAAGATGTTGTGATGGATGTTGACATTGGAAATGAGCATAAGCAATGCACAGTTAATGGTGGTGGACAACTCATTTAAGTCTTCATTGTCCTCTTGACTATTTCCAACTTTGTTTGATTTCCACATTCAAGTTGGTACTTTTATTCAATATGTGTGGTTTAATTTTTGATTCGTTATTGTTGTGATCAATATGGTGTTTTTATGCATTGTGATATGGGTTCTAGTTTTTATTTTTATTTTTATTTTTATTTGGTGAAGGGAATATATTGTCTTGCTTGGATCGTTCTTATGAAATAGAGGGAAACCGGGAAAAAAAAGTACTTTTGCATGCTAGTGTTTAAATCTAGTAGCTAATTGATTAGGTTGATGAGTTATGAGATGTTGGTTGATCCAATTTTTCCTTATTTGTGATCTATTTACATCTCTAAAAATTCACCCTTTTAATATCTATTGTATAAATTATGATTTGATATGCATCTTTATCCTTCTATTTAAAATTTTAGTTGTAAGTTGTTAGACACAAAAATGATTAGTTTAACCAAATGACACCTTGAAATAAAAAGCAAAAATCATATCTTTACATCAAAACTCATCACTTTACTTATTTGGGGTTGTCTGAACTATGGAGCGCTATTGCTGATGCAAATGTCTCAGTAATTGGATTCGAATCAATAGTTTGAATCGTTGTTTGAAAAAGATTTAAGTCTACTAATCTAACGGGGGCCAATCAAGTCATGCCCAAATCCACCCAAATTCGTCTGTTTACCACCCCTAATAATTAGTAATATCTTTCAATAAAGAATGGAAAGAAGATGTATATAGCACTAGGAGCTTTCATTGATTTAATAATAATTATCATAGTTTTATCTTTAGTATCCAATCTCTTTCAAACTTATTATTCTAAAGTATTTTGAAATTTGACTTGTAGCAATTCTTCAAATTACTGTTCTAAATGTTGGCTTAATCTCCATTATCGCATTGATATAATGGAGTTGTGAGTTTTTTTTAGATTTCATTGATGTGGTTGTTTTTTAGATTAACGGAGTTGTGGGTCCCATCCATGCTCAGTAATGTGCAAGATGAGCAGTATTGTGCCTCCCCACTTTCAAACTCACACTCACTTTATTCAAGCTTCATGACAGATTCACTCTTCTCTCTACGTGACATGCTCAAAACAACTAGAAAGGTTTGATTTTTGGATAATACTTGTCTATTTGCACTCTCCTAGTCATATATAATGCTATAGATTGAATCCTCTTGGAGCACACCGTATTCATTCACTATAAATAAGTGAATGCACAACAACACGAAAGATAAATAAGAAGAGGAAAACTACGAATTATTCTATACAATCTTCACTAAATCATATCTACTAACAATATGCATGTTCAAAATTTCAGAGTTGCGATCAACCTTACCTCGTGGATGAATATTTAAGGAGTTTAATTGATTGAATTGAACCGGGATCACAACACATTGAATTTGAAATTCAAATGAGCGGAAAACTACAACTTTTAGCAAACATACTTCCAGAATTTTAAAAAGTGTGGACTCAGACTGGTAATTCTTTTTCAGGTAAATTATTTAGACATCTCAATTGTTGGTTTTAGCAGTATCTTTTTTCTTCTAAAAAATAATCGGACATATATAATCTTTCAGGTTCAACTATATGCATGCCGTGTGCATGCATTTGCATATATAGTGCATGTATTGTGCATGATTGTCCATGCATTTTGTACATATTGTGCATAAATTCTTCACATATAGTGCATGTATTGTGCATTATTGTCCATGCAATTTTGCACATATTGTTCATGTATTGTGCTAGTGATGGAGATTTATTTTAGGGTTTTAAATGAACCGAGCCGAGGTCGAACAACCCTTAGTTCAAGCTTGCCTCATTTGGCTCAAGATTGTGCTTGAACTAGGCTCGAGTTCGAGCGACCCTATAAAATCCTGGCTTGAGTTTGAGTTAGGGTGAAATTATTTGGTTCGAGCTCGAATACTATATAATCTTGGCTTGAGCTCTGTTAATATTAGAGTTTGAGTCAAATTTAGACTAAGTAGCTCACGAGTTTTACATGAATAGTTTGGTTCATTTACTCCCTAATTTATCATTCTAATATTTTAAATTATGTTGGATAGTTTTTCTCGATCAATGGATACACAAATTAAAATGTTTTGTGTTGATCTTGGATGGCAAATGGGAGAAGGAAAAATTACTATCAGTGATATTCTTTATGAATTGGTTCTAAAGTTTTTCCTGAATCCTATTCCCGTGTCACAGCTAATATGCCCCATCAACAGAAGCATGCTATTTTGGAGTTGTTTAATGACAAAGAGAATTCGGTGTGTTTACTCAAAACTCGAGCTTGTACTTCAGGCCTTAAACTGTCACCGGTCAATTTTATCATCATTTTCAACAGTGATTAGAATCCTACAAAAGATGTTAGTGCTCTGAAAAATATTGGAAATGAACCCTGACTTGAAGAGCTGAAGATCTTCCAATTATACTCACCTCGCAATGTAGAAGAAAAGGTATTGATTCTAGAAAAGGAGGGCTTGGCTACATATGGCAATTTTTTAACTTTGAAACAAAAGACTTGTCACAGTATGTTAGCTTGGGGATCTTCCCATTAGTTCTAAAGGCTTGAATCTAGTAATGCGTCTTCTTTGTATTTATTTGATCCATCTTTTGCAAAAGATGTTATTCAGGAGCTATCGGATTTTCTTTCTTGTAGTGTCGTGGAGGAGAGTTTGAATTGTTGCAAAATCAAATCAATACAACTAACTAAAGGGGTATACAAAGGAAATGGTATTTATTTAGTTGGTGAGTCAGATAGCCGTTAGTCAGCGGATCTTAATGTGTTGGATAAACCGCAAGTTTTCTTGAGAGAATTGTTTGAAGGCAGAAATCCAAGTTGGAAATATGTGTTTTATCCTTCACAACGAAGTAAAATAAATGTGGAACCGATCTCCAACGACCAAAAAATGATGTTAAAGAAGAAAGATGTGCGGGTAATTAATATATATATATACATATTTATATTTTTCATCCTTTAAAATTAATATCTTTCTGTTACCTTTATTTTGAAGGTACTTCTTCAAAGTTAGGGAATATAATATTGAAAAGCAGTCTACGGAGGTGCTTATCATTCAACGTAGAACTCAAGCAATTGAAAGCAGTCTACACTTGGATGCGGTAAGCCAACTCCTTTTCAAACATTAATGTGCTTATTTTGTGCAGCTTTCTTACAACAATTATTTTGATGCTTATC
The DNA here is from genome assembly GCA_037428765.1 of Rubia yunnanensis. Lineage (NCBI taxonomy): Eukaryota > Viridiplantae > Streptophyta > Magnoliopsida > Gentianales > Rubiaceae > Rubia > Rubia yunnanensis. The sequence goes on from CM075065.1 coordinate 64,760,250, forward strand.
ATTCAAAGTTAATGTACCTTTATTTTGAAGGTACTTCTTCAAAATTAATGTACCTGTAATGTACCTTTATTTTGAAGGTACTTCTTCAAAGTTAGGGAATATAATATTGAAAAGCAGTCTACGGAGATGCTTATCATTCAACGTAGAACTCAAGCAATTGAAAGCAGTCTGCACTTGGATGCGGTAAGCCAACTCCCTTTCAAACATTAATGTGCTTATTTTGTGCAGCTTTCTTACAACAATGTCACTCTCTCTATTTTATCTATTTCAGTTAGTTGCTACCATGTTGTTGTATGAATATGTTATTTATCCTTTGGATGAGGTTTTATTTTGTATTTCCCTCGTGCTATCTTTGTGACAAATTTGTGTTTCTGAGTATGGCTTAAGAAGGCATTGATGCACTTGAGTATTCTTAGTCTTTTGCAAGTTATTAAGCAACATGTACCATTTTCTTATGAACATTCATTTTTATCTTTCTTGTTCTTATTTTTATACATTGTTACAAGTTTCAACATCATTTGAAAGTGTAAATGGTGGCGTACCGGTGATTGCCACCACTGATGTTGCAGATCATGATGTGGAAAATATAAATCACTCAAAAGTTTCATTAGGATAATCATAGGTTCCTCCAAAGATTGATGTACTACAAAAGGCCGTTAAGAATGCAATAAAATTTCACAATGACTTGGTTGGTTTTTCTTCCTTTTCTATTTCCTTATAATCTTTATATGTCATCTTGTAGTGACACATTCTCTTAAATACTTTGAAGGACTTATTCTTTGAAGCAGAGTGTGAGAAAGAGATGGCTTCGATACGTAGGAAGTATGATTTGTTGCATAGAGATGCTGAATCAGTAATGATACAGATGAAATCTGAAATAGAGAGTTGCCATCAACTTCCACTCAAGAAACATATACTATAGGGATTTACAAAAGCTAAATTTTGGCAGACCTCTTCCTACTAATATGCAAGAAATGAATCAAGGTATGTATATATTTTATCTTCTATTTTCCACATAAAAGAATGATATGATCATACACATTGATGAACCTTTATTATTGTTATAGCTATCTTATTAATATTTCTTGATTTTACCAGAGGAAAGTGCTTCCGTGATTACAACAACCTTTATAAAGGATAATTAAGTAGGGCACTAAACTTTTTACCGGAGCGGAAGATTCTACATCATTCCGACCACCACTGGTTGAGGATTTTTTATCAGATGCACAGAAAAATGGTACATTCAATCATGCAGCCCTTGAAGTGGAGACCGTGGAGCCTCAGATAACCACTGAAACAACTTCCCCCTCTCAGATAGCCATCGAACCAACTGCTCCCTCTCAAATAGCCAATGAAACAATTGAGCTCACTCAAGATTTACCAACCGTGCAATTAGGGGATGGGACATGGGCATTGACTATGATACCAATTAGAGTGGATGATTGCTTGGTTCACCCCGGTAGTGGAATGAGACTGTATTCATCCTTAGATGTTGGTGTATTAAGAAATTTACATTGTACGAGTCAAATCAGGAAACCTGCTCCACATTTGATGGGTTCACTGTAGAGATCAACACCTTGTAATGCAACATCTTAAGCCTGATCTTATTGAGGGAACTATCTAAAATCTGGATGCTGATGAGCTTAAGTTTTTTTAACCATGCAATGTTAGGATTTATAAACTAAAATGTTTGAAAAGAAGAAGGATATGATTGGATAGACATAAGGAATTTTATTGAGGCTATATTGCTTCAGTTAACATGCCAGCATATCGATGTTGTTGCATACTGATAAGGTATAGATTTTTATTCTCAATCTTCACTTACAGGTCCAAGAACTCGTTCTCTAATTTGAAGAGAACTCCCTCAAGTGAGTTTACGAAAAATGTAAGAGTACATTATTAAAGGTAAACTACGTCAAAACATGCAAATTAAACTTGCTGGCCGATAGATTTTTCCAAAACAAAAAAAATGTTGGCCAGTACTAATGTTAATAAGTAATTATGTACTTTTGATAGCATTTACATGCTTATTTTAACTCTCGTAGAACTTATGGTAATTTGGGTTCTTGTCTTAAAACTAGAATTGCATGGCAAACAATTTGAGACAAATTATTGCTAACTTATTATTTCAATTCACCTCAAACGTACAAAGTGAGACTATGAATTACAGAAACCAAAGCACAAACAACCGCTCGCTATGAACAACTTGTAGTTGCACAGACCTCCTACTCCGCCACTAGTAACCCTCTAACGCAGCGGCGATAAGCTGCGCTCTTTGCACTCAAGTCCTTAATTATAGGATGAACTCTGAAATGAATCCAAAGCTTTAATTGCTCATGCTCTCAGAATGAGTACATGGTTAGAATGAAGCGATTGCGACCCCGATGAAAGGTCTGACCCAAAAGATCCACTAAAAAAAAAACATGATCGGAAAATAATTCAATATTTGTAAATTAAAATAAATATAATAATCTTAGGAAATATAAAACATGTTAAACATACGAAAATAGATAAAGTAGGTGTGGTCGATTTGCTTCTTTTGTGATCATCCCATGCTTTGTTGTAGATCGCATCTCCAAGGCTTCGTGCCAGGTTAATACCGGTACCGGTCATCGGAATTTTGGCCAAGTGAACCATGAACACGGAGAACCCAATTGGAAGTGGAGCAAGAACCTTTCAATTTCATTGCAAAACAAGTCAATTAAGATGTGTTGGAACATTTGAAATGGAAATAAAATTATATACTCACAGGCACATGGGAATCACAAGCGCTTTTTCTTTGGGTCAGTAGCAGAGAAAATGGTGTAGACCAGAACAAAGGTGTCCATGATCTCAGCCGTTGAACCAGTGCTGGTACTGTAGGTTTCTTCGAGGCTGTTAGCCATGCCGCTGTAGTGCGCGTAGTGGGACTTTTGTAAGGCCTTCACCAGCCCACATCCGCAGATGACCTCTAAGCACTGGGCCACTATGTACATCAGGGCCTAAACCAATGACACTTTTCGGGCCAAGAACAACCCAAATGTCACCGCCAGGTTAATATGCACACATGTATCAACCAACCACTAGAGTACTATTATAAAGTAACATCATCTTATAATTTACGATCAATCTTTTAAAATACCATATTTTTTCAATTTTCTTGAGCTATCTCTTAATGAAAAAAAAGAATGCTATAAGAAATTTAAATTTAGTACTCATGAAGCTAGAATTCTACTTAAATGAAATACAAATAAGCTGACGAAAATGGGCATAATGCTTTTAGTTTAGTTTTACTTATAAATAAAACAGTCTTTATGTTTATTTAAAAGTAGAGAAGACCAAATCCTGCTTTTCCCCTAAAATGAACAGTTTTTTGTGAGTTTGTCAAACATTAATGTTTAGCTTATGAGCAAAACAACCCAACACATCTTTATTCCTAGCTGCATTTTTATTTGGTCTGTTTAGTTGAGTTCGGTTCAATTTAGTAAGAAAGAAACAGGTCTAATAGAAAATTTCAAATGCATTAGAATTAGTAACATTTTCAGTTAACATACCAGAGATGCCGGCAGTGCAGTAGACAAGGATGAAGATCATGCCACCGAAGGCCTAGGCTATGCCGAGAGTGCCAACATCGCTGCATTTATCGCCGCTGACTTTGGGATCCACCTGGCTCTTAAAACTGATTAAGGTCAAAACAATAATATACAAGACAGGGCATGCCAAAAGGGGGTACGGGCCTTGCGGCTGCACCGGGCCCAAGATTTGAAAGGGCCAAAAAAATTTATAATTGCCTTTTATATATTGAGCTATTTTTAAAAATATTGTTCTTTTAAATAATGGAATGAGTTAAAGAGGGCAAAAAAGGGTTGGGCCTACTTAATTAATTATGAGTCATTTTCATATTTTAACATTATGTTCAATAATTTGTTCTTTAAAAAATTCAAAAAAGCACTACCAATTTCTTTTTAACAAAATTGAGCCTTTTCTTTGTACTATTTTAAAATCAACATGTGGACAATGTCTCACTATAAAATAGTACCCATGTCTTTTCTTTTTTTTTTTAAAGATGCTCTAGCCATTTTTAATCACACGTTTTTGCCCTTTTTAGTCAATTTTTCAACCTCCTTTTCAAACTTCTTTGGCACATGATGATAATTGTGATATTGATGCAAAACATTTGTAGTTAGAATTACGAATAATGCAAGTAGCTCTACCTGAAAAAGCATATAAATTTAGAAAACCATGGAATTCTTTAAAAATTTTAGAATTTGTAAAAATGATGGATATGTTTCCAAATGTTTTTGATTGCTTATATAATATTACTTATTGTGCCTATTACTGTAGCATCTACAGAAAGAAGTTTTTTAAAACTAAAGTTGATAAAATCTTATTTACGAACAACTATAGAAAAAAAATAGATTTTGAAAACTATTGACGTTGATGATATAATTGATGATTTGTCCTCTAAAAGTGCAAGAAGGAGTCATATAAAATAAGGTGCAGGTACAACAATTTTGTGAAGTAGTCTCCAGGGTTTGTCCCCATTTTTTGAGTATTTTTTCCACATGTATTACTTCTTTTTTTTATTACGGCCACTCTTTTTCATTTGATATATCAAAGAAAAAATTATTCTTAATGTGCCAAGAATGAGAAAAATAAGTGAGAATCAGTGCACAAATTGTCCACTTGGATCATACAACATGTGATCGATGTTTTCGAACTTCAAACAATATAATATATTTTAGGGTGTTGGTTTATGCCCCCCTTCGTATTTAGTATCAATTTTAACATTTTAATAAAAATAAAACTTGCATAGGGTAAGTCTCCTAGCATTGCTCTTGGATAGGTTCCAATCCCCGATAAATATTTATATTGTTATTTTATTTATAAAAGGGTGGGTCCAATTTTTTTTTGCACGGGACCTTGAAATACATTGGACTGGCCTTGATACAAGAACAAGAGTGTAGCAATAAACTTAGCAATGACAGCCTTGTAAAGGGACCCTTTTCCAAGCCCTGAAAAAGGACTATTTGCCAAGCTCTATAAATGGAGGGACCATAATCCGCATCTGACCCAAAAGTTTGTGATCACTTAGAAGTAACAGACTAACACTAGACTACTAATAATTGATAATTCTATGATCCAAGGTTCCATAATAGTTTGTTCAAAGAACAGAAGTTTTAGAAACAGTCAAACACTTAAAATGGCTAGGCTCAACAACATAGGATTCTTAACAGAATTATGTATGCCACTATGGAGTGACTGACTAGAGGAAAATATTGATTAATATTGGAGTCAAAATGTTAAGATAAAAGAATAGAAAAAAGTGCATATATAACCCTACATAATTCACATAAGTGCAAATATAACCTTTTGATAATTGAAAGTGTAAATATAACCCTACATAGTCAGTATATGTGCAAATATACCCTTTCCATAATATTTAGGCCGGAATTGGATGAAAGTTGTTTTTACCCCTCTGAATTTTAAGTATAAAAATAAAAAAAGTAAATTTACTATTATACCCCTAATATTTCTTCTGTCCTAAATCCTAACCTAACCCTCCTAACACCCAATGCACCATTGTCTGCTTTCTCTTTCTAGATTCACAATGTGGTTTCTCTTTGTACAAAAGCTTCTTGTCTACAACAAAAAGCAAATCTAAACACAACACTCATCTCACCACCATTTGTACATCAACATATCTTCAATAGCTGACCTTTGGGTATACTTTCTTCTCTGTGATGGAGGCAATTCGTGACACTTCCCGGAGAAAGGAGGCAATTTGCGATGCTGGTGGTGGTGGAGAGAAGTTCTAGCGGTGGAAGGGGTATCTGATGGTGGAGGGAGAAGTCCTAGCGGTGACGCTGCCTGCTGCCTGGAGAAAAAGAGGAAACTTGCAATGCTGGTGGTGGTCAGGGAAGCCTCAGTGGTGACGCTTCCCAGAGAAATGAGGTGATTCGTGATGCTGGTGGTGGCCGAGGAAGCCCTGGCAGCAATGCTGCCCGAAGAAAGAAGGCGATTGGCGACGCTAGTAATGGTTGGTGGTGGCGGGGAAACTTTAGCGGCGAGGAGGGGGAAGCACCGGTGGAGGCACGACAGCAAGTTGGCAGAACGCTGGAGAAAAGGGCATTTTTGTCTTTTAAATTTTTGTATCGGGATGTAAAGGCATTTTGGTCATTTCCGATCGGTCGATGGGTGGAAATTGCCAGTAATTTCTAGAATATACTCCCTCCGTCCCACTTTAAATTTCTTATTTACTTTTTCACGATCTTCAATAAGCATGTTTGACTGTAAATATCCATAGTTACATATAATAGTATCACATAAAAAATTAATATTTAGAAAATAGATGTTAAGACAAATCTAACAATATCTCACATGATATATTTATTATTTATATATCAATTGATATTTACGGTCAAAGTTTGCAAAGTTTGACTCTCAAAAAGTAAATAAGCAATTTATAGTGAGATGGAGAGAGTGGTCTTTAGGGTTATATTTACACTTATGTAAAGTAGTTGGGTTGTTTTTGTACTAAAACTTATCTCAGGGTTATATATGTACTTACTAAAGTATATAGAGTTATATTTGTATGTATTCAAAAAGAATATTAATCAATGCTGACTTACTGAGCCATGATAAAAGAATATTGATCGTGTACTTTCTCAGCCTCCTTTTTCATCCTATCGGTCTTTGTTTTAGTACCTTGTTCCAACTGATTCAGGTTTTCCCCAAAATCTCCGGAAATCTAAACGAACCACAAAATTAAAACAATTACATGAAGATGAAGAGGGAACATAAAATAACTACACTGTCTCAAATAAGAATCTTGACATGAACACGTAAGTATAAAACACAAATAGAACATAAAAAAATGAAATCATTCAATGCTTCAAATTAAGCCGATTTTAGGTTCTATCACAGCATTAAATCACCAACGAAGTTGCACAGTTTATAAAACAAATGTTCAACCTAAAAAATCCATCAGAAAAATTCGTGAAAGTAAGTAAAGTTTGCAGACAATTAGTCAAACACTAATGAATTATAAGGCCGTTACTTAGCATTAGGAGGCAGCAAAACAGCAAGCATCAGATCTAAATCAGAAGTTTCTAGAATAGTTAGTTAGCTTCTAAAACAGTTAGTTGGTTTTTCAGTTAGCTTCAGATTAATTAAGAGTTGATTAGTTTGTTAGCTGTTTTTGGAACATTATAAATGTACATGTTGTATATCATTTGTGTAAGTTAATTCATTCAATACAGAGAAATTTTCCCCCCAAATTCTTCCTGCTCGAGATCTGCTCCTGAGTGTTCTTCACTCATTTATTTCTGAACTCTGGTTCAATGATTTCCATTGTTTTTACATGGTATCAGAGCTTCAGATTTGACGACCTGAAACTCAAATTTCTGTTTTGATTTGTGATCTCTTTCCCTACCTTTTAAATCCATTTTTTCTCTTGATCTGAATGGCAGCTTCTTCTTCTTCAAATTATGTACGCTCTAAAAATCCGCAGCCAAAATATGTTGTGGATGAGGAAGGATTTGTCAAGATTAGGGTGGAGGATCCTCTCTATTTGAGTACTGCAGATAACTCAAATATGAGCCTTGTTGCAGAACTGCTCAATGAGAAGAATTTTTTGATCTGGAACAGAGCTATACTCAGAGCTTTGAAGGCAAAGGATAAGCTGGTGTTCATCACAAGTGAGTTTCAGAATCCTCAACCTGAGTCTCCAATCTTCAAACAGTGGGAGAAAGTGAATTCTACTTTAGTTTCTTGGATCATGAATTCTTTGACTCCAGAGATAGCAAGGAGTTTTGCTTTTGTTGATAATGCACGAAAACTTTGGAGTGAGATTCAGGAAAGATTCTCTGTGAGCAATTGACCAATGTTGTATCATCTTAGGAATCAGATTGCTGAATTCTGGCAAGGCCAGAGTTCAGTTAATCAATATTTTTCAGATCTGAAATGTCTTTGGGATGAACTGGAATGTTTAAGGCCAAAATGAAGATTTCCATGTCTTTCAGAGGCCTGCAAATGTGGTTATGATGAGGCTGTTGCACAGGATGATAATGAAGACAAAATGCAGCAGTTCTTGGTTGGATTGAATGAGGAATGTGAGGCAGTTAGGGATCAGATCCTAACAATGGAGCCAACTCCTTCAATTGGGAAGGTTTGTTCATTGTTGCAAAGGTTGAAAGTCAGAAACACACAATCAGCAGTTATGTGTCTTCTACTGAACATTCAGCCATGTTTGTTAGATCAAACTCTGATGCAGCATGCCAGAGTTATGGAGGAAAATGAGGCTTCAAGAAAAGAGATTCTCAATACAAGAAGCTCTTAAAGTGTGATCATTGTCACAAAAATGTACATGTTAAGGATTTCTGCTTTAAAATCCATGGCTATCTTGATTGGTGGCAGGAAGCAAAGCCTAGACCTAAGAATGTTGTGACTAATTTGGCCAAGACACAGGAGAAAGATGAGACTCCATTTGATGTCTCTGATGTGCAAAATGGAAACAATATGCAGGCAATGTTTGCATCATTCATGAAGATGATGTGGTTGAACAAACAACAGAATTACAAAGGTATAGAACCATCACCAGGAGACGTTGTCAACCTAGCTCATTTTTCTGACTTCTCAGGTAGTGTTCTAACTCAACAGATAAATTTGGATTTTCAATTTGATGATGATACATGGATTCTAGACAGTGGTGCATCAAGTCATACGTGTAGAAATAAAAATCTTTTCCAAACATACACTCCAAAATCAGTGCCTATTCCAGTTCATTTGCCAAACAATACCTCACAACTTGTTACTGCTATAGGATCAGTTCATCTCACACCATCTCTCATTTTGAATGACTGTCTATATGTAAATAGCTTCAAATACAATTTTCTTTCTGTGAATAAACTTGCTCAGTCAGGAGATGCCCGTTTTAACTTCTATCCATCTAGCAAAAGACTATATCTCATTACTCCTGCTTCATTCGATCAGAATTTCATTTCATCTTGTATTCAATCTTTCAATTCATTGTTTTCCAAAAAGAAAGAAACATCTGTGGTAGTAAATAAGGTCTCAATAGGAGATTCAAACATATGGCATTTAAGGCTTGGGCATGCATCTGATGTAATCTTGCAGCATTTTGATATAAAAAATAAAGGCAGTTTTCAGTGTCATATCTGTCCTTTGGCTAAACAAACTAGACTCACATTTTCTTTATCTCATATTAAAACTTCTACATGCTTTGAACTGATTCATGTGGATCTCTGGGGTCCATATAAGGTGGCATCTACAGGTGGATACAAGTACTTTGTCACCATAGTAGATGAATTCAGCAGATCAACATGGAACATTCTTTTAAAAACAAAAGATAGAGTATATGATTCTTTGAAGAGTTTTATACAAATGATCAAAACCTAGTTTGAAAGATACATCAAAGTCATTAGAATAGATAATGGAACAGAATTTGTAAACAACAAATGTCATAATCTTTTTGATCAGCTAGGAATTGTTCATCAAAGAAGTTGTGCTTACACACCTCAGCAAAATGGAGTTGCTGAAAGGAAGCACATGCATTTGCTAGAAATGGCTAGAGCCTTTATGTTTCAATCTGGTTTGCCAAAACATTTCTGGGCTGATGTTGTTTTAGCTTCTACATACACCATAAATAAATTGCCTACCTTAGTCTTAGGATGGAAATCTCCATATGAAATCCTTTTTAACAGAAAACCCGATCTCACAAATTTAAAAGTTTTTGGTTGTCTTGCCTTTGCCTCTAATCTGTCACCACAGAAAGATAAATTCTCACCAAGAGTTTTTCCTTGTGTATTTTTAGGATATCTATTAAATCAAAAGGGTTTAAAACTCTTTGATATATTACATGCTAAATCAGTTGTGTCTAGAGATGTTTCTTTTCATGAGAATACTTTTCCATACAAGATGAACTCTGATCATGTTTTCCATAAATTTTCCCCAATATATCCTACTTATCAGTCTTCACCACATACTTCTTTGATCCAAGACATTACCAATTCTTCTCCAATTCTTCCAGCATATTTCCCTAATCCAAATATTTTTCATTCTGATCACACAAATGATCCACATAATTATGATATTCTCCACACTATTCCTGATCCCACAACTAATCCTTATGTTCCTGATCCATTCCACAATTGTCCAACTACTTCTATACATCAGTCTGACTCTGCTCAAGGAGATTCAGATCATGCTTTTACCGTTGCCTCTTCCATACCATCTTCTAATTCATCTCCATCATTTCAACCAATTCAGCCTAGACATAGTACTAGGCCTAAAAATAAACCATTCTGGCTGAAAGACTTTGTTACTAATTCAGTTCTTGATTCCTCATATACTCCTATCTTTTCTGCTAAACATATTGCTTTTCTCACTACTTTAGCTCAGATTCTAGAACAATCTTCATACAGAGAAGCCATTCTTTATCCTGAGTAGATCACTGCTATGAATGAGAAATTGCAGGCTTTGGAAGATAATAACACTTGGAATATGGTTTCTTTACCACCAGGAAAGAGGGCCATATGATGTAAATGGGTATACAAAATCAAGTGCAATCCTGATGGATCAGTCAGCAGATATAAGGCCAGGTTAGTGGCTAAAGGTTATAGTCAAATTAAAGGTGAAGATTTCTACGAGAGTTTCTCTCCAGTTGCAAAAACTGTTACAGTGAGATTATTCCTTGCTTTAACTGCTGTACAGAACTTGTTTCTTCATCAATGTGATGTGAACAATGCCTTTTTACATGGCTATATTGATGAAGAACTTTACATGTTGCCATATGCTGGTTATCACTTGGCTGAAAAGGGAACTGTTTGTAGACTGAAAAAGTCCCTATACGGCCTTAAACAAGCCTCTAGGCAGTGGAATCATGAATTTACTAAGAACTTGAAGCACCTTGGGTTCCATCAGTCTTATAATGATTCATACCTCTTTCTCAAATTCACTGGCTCAGTTATTCTGGCTTTTATAGTCTATGTGGATGATGTTCTCATTGCTGGAAATTCTGAAGTGGCCATTCAATCTGTGAAGGATTCTCTGCACAAAGCTTTTACAATCAAAGACCTTGGCCCTGCTAAATGTTGATTAGGAATTGAAGTAGCCAGATCCAAACATGGAATGTTTCTCACTCAAAACAAGTATATTTCAGGACTGGTTTCAGACCTGCATCTTGATCAAGTACGGGCTACAGCTTCTCCTCTTCCTGTGGACTGGATTTGCACTGATACATCATCTCCTCTCTTACTGGATCATGGTCCTTATCGAAGGTTAATTGGCAGATTACTCTATCTGAATTTTACTAGACCTGGTATTACATTTGTAGTGCATCAATTGAGCCAATTTGTCCACCAACCTACTCAACATCACTGGCTTGGTGCTATCCATGTTGTCAAATACTTGAAACACCATCTCTCCTTTGGCTTATTCTATCCATCTCAGTCTCAGCTTCAGCTTAGCAGTTATTGTGATGTTGATTGGGGGAACTTGCAAAGAAACGAGGAGATCTGTGATTGGTTTTTCCATCTTCCTCGGATCATCCTTGATCTCCTGGAAATCCAAAAGGCAGTATACGGTATCTAGATCCTCTGCTGAGTCTGAATATAGGAGCTTAGCTATAACTCTTTGTGAGCTGAAATGGATTATTTATCTTCTTAAGGATTTCAGGTTGCAGCTTCCTCTTCCTATACCTGTTCATTGTGACAATAAGGCTGCAATTCATATCACTGAGAATCCGATCTTCCATGAATGGACTAAACACATTGAGATAGATTGCCATCTTGTTCGAGATGCATACAAAGATGGCTTCATTAATCTTCTCCATGTCAGTTCTTCCTCCCAACTTGTATATGTTTTCACTAAACTTCTATCATGCCCTCTATTTTTGCCTATTTTGCTCAAAATGGGCTTTTGCAATACTCGCAATAGCCTCATTTTGACCGGGGGAGGGGGTAATGGATTATAAAGCCGTTACTCAGCATCAGGAGGTAGCAAAATAGCAAGCATCAGATATGAATCAGAAGTTTCTAGAATAGTTAGTTAGCTTCTAAAATAGTTAGTTGGTTTTTCAGTTAGCTTCAGATTAGTTAAGAGTTTATTGATTAGTTTGTTAGCTGTTTTTGGAACTTTATAAATGTATAGGTTGTATACCATTTGTGTAAGTTAATTCATTCAATACCGAGAAATTTCCCCCCCAAATTCTTCCTGCTCGAGATCTGCTCTTGAGTGTTCTTCACTCATTTATTTCTGAACTCTGGTTAAGTGATTTCCACTGCTTTTAAAAACACCTCCTTGGCTAATACGATGATCAACATTTATGGGTAGAAAATGAGATTTTACCCAATTTCCAGTGGCTGGAATCTTTGAATGTGGTTCGAATTCATGGCGGTGTCATTGGTGGCCTTTGAATTACAAGTTTGAATTTGGAGATTCAAATTCGATGAAATTAGAGTGGCAGATCAAATCGATTTTTTTCTTTGTGCCATAATTGTGGCCTTTTAGTGAAAGTCAGTACCAGTGCTTACTTGGGCTTTCTAAAATTTTGTTCAGGAAGAGAGCTATTGGGCTTTTATTGGGCCAAGCAAAGCAGAGCTTCTGTTTTTTTGCATTTAAATACTCTGAAGATATTGTTAGTCAACTAAATAGGATATATATCAATATAACCCTACCTACTTGAATAAGTGTCTATAGAACCCTCAGATAATTTTTGGTTCAAAAATAACCCTAAATAGTTGATGAAAGTGACAATATAACCCTAAGACATCATTTCTAGCTTTAACCGCACTTAAAAGGACTAAAATGCCCTTTGACCTAAAACCTAAAAGTGTTAAGATAATTTTGCCCTCAGTCGACCACCACATCCAAGTTACCGCCACCACCACCTCCACCAGGTCTCCGAGCCTCGCGTTTCGGCCGGCGTCGAACATGAAACTTTTTGATTTGATTTCTCTGTGAATAACCGGGGGGTTTAGCTCGAGGAGAAATTTCATGGATTTCGCCACCAGGAGCGCGAACTGTCCGCGTCTCAGCCACGACGGCAGCGCGCCGTTGTGCAGGTGCTCGTAAAGTATTCCATTCGACATGTACTCCATGACCAGCACCATGTTTCCGGTGGAATCACATCTAGTTTTGAGGAGATTCACTAGGTGAGGATTCCTTTCTGGCAGGGATGATAAACCGAAAACCCCATTCTCCAATTTTGAATTATCCCCCAGCTTCTGAAGCCCCAACGGCTGCTTCTTCACCGCCACCATGATACGCTGATGATCTGCGTCATCCACGGCGGCACCGGTGTAGACGTATCTGTGGCTACCCTAGTAGATCAACCACAACGGGGAGAAATTCCCAGTGGCTTCCTCGACATTTGTTGTCGAGGAACAAAAGTATGAGGAGTGTACGGCGGTGGCATTGGCATCATCTGTGAATGTCCTTGAGCTGGCGGATGTGTGTTAGGGATTAGGGTTAGGATAGTCAATTTACCTTTTTCCCCTTTTATTTTGTTGAAAGGGTAAAATAGTCTTTTCAATCAAATCCGGTCTTAAACTACCGGATGGGGTAAAATTGCACTTATATCAACTATCTAGGGTTATATTTGCACTTTCAGTTATCAAAATGTTATATTGGGACTTGCGTGAAATAGGTAGGGTTACAAAAACACTTTCTTTTATTCATATATGTTTTTCACAAAGTCTTAATTTAGATCGATTAACAGTTAAATGTCGTGATTTTACAATTGATGTAATTAATGAGATAATTTGATGTCTATTTTTTTTTCTTGTAACGAGTTTCTTGTAACTTTGAAATTTTTTTAAAATGTATATCAATGTATAAATAATTATGATTTGAGTCCATCTCTTGAAAGATGGTTTTTCCATAAGCCATGGAAAGACCAAGGTTTAAACTGAAAATTATAAGGAATCAAGATAAAATTTTTGGATTGTATTAATCGGGTTATAAACTTATAACTACTGCACACTGTATAATAAAATTTTAATATTTCAATTAAAACCTTTTACTTTTATATAATTCTAATTTAACCCCATCTTTCCATATGTCTATGGAAAGACGGTGTTTCTCAAAACTTTTGCCTATTATGAGTGAGATATTTTCAAACTTCTATAATTGAATCCTTTCCAATATCAAAAATTGAAAATATGTTTTGGTTAATTGTGAATTCATAATTATTAAGTATATTAGATAAACTCACTTTACCATAAATCAAAGTATATATTGCATACGATACATGTGAATTAAAAACTCAAGAGTACCAATTCTATTGATTTCTAAAATTTAGTTTGGTAATATGATGATTATTATTGCTTAAATCCTAAACAAATATCACAATATTGTTTATTGATATACTTATTTATTGAAAACTATGCACATAAATGTCATTCACAATCTCCAATAGCTAACTACATACGTTGTTACATACAAGACTTGTACATTTATTCCATAAAGAATCTTCATAACATATAAATATTACTTGATAGAATGAGGTGCTCTTTAGCTTTTTACTTCCTTTTCCTCCTTTCTTTTTTTTGTCCCCTCATTTTCATATGTTTAATACTAAGCGATGTGTCTAATCCGAGAATATAAAAATAACGAATCTTGCGCAACATATAAATATTACTTGATAAGTTAGGATTCATAATTTATTGGGTGCAAGTATGCACGTATAATATAGAATATAAAATTAATCTACTGGAGTACTTATTACATTTAATTCGTTTGACCATTTTACATATAGTAGGTGTATTCAAAAGTTTTTTTTTTTTTTTTTAAATAACCATCATAGATGGGGGAATTTTTATTAGCCTTCCCAAGCCGTAATAAAAAACAAATAAAGAAGCCAAAAAGGCTAAGTAGCTATACAAACTGAGCGGATTGCTCTTGAAGCAACTATTAATTGCTTCCAAAAGAATAAAACTAGAGTATAAGGATGCTAAAGACTAGACTCTCGAACTTGTTAGTGAATCAACATAGAGACACAGATCAGTCAGAGAGATAGCCTCTAAGTGTAGCATGATCAAAAAAATTGACAACAGTAGCCGATGTAGTAGAGGATGAAGAATGGCTGAGCAGGTTGGTAGAGAAAAAAAGGATAAAAGCTGAGGTGAGCTTTGTCATTCCAAAGCTTGTGACCTGGAGATCTTGAAGGCCGTAAATAATCTGCTGAACCGAGAAGGAATCAGTAGTGCGTCCGAGACATGAAAACCTGCAAGCAAGATTAAGAATGAGTAGCATCCGAACTATAATCGTATGTCAGGGATGCCAGCTTGATCTAGTCTAATTAGACCCCTAGCCAAGTTCGGAAGTTCAGATAAAACATGAAAGGATGAATCACATTGTTCTTGTAAACATAGTTTAGCCAAGGAATGAGCCACAAGGTTAGCCTGTCTGTATATATGAACCAAATTGATGTCATGTAGAGATTGATGGATCTCATCGGCTAATGAAAAACATCTCCAGTGAGAACGAAGTGGATTAGTAGAGAAGAGAACCGCAGAAAGACAATCCGATTCCAACTGAAGGGGGCCAGATAAATGCTGTGCAATCTGAATGGCAAACCTAATAGCTTTTAATTCAGCTTCTAGAGGTGAAAGAGCTACCGTAAATAGAGTGTAAGCTCCCACGAGGTCCCCTATAATGTCTCTAATGATGACTCCAATCCCACACTTCTCCATGTTACATGACCAGGAGGCATCGACATTAATCTTAAAACCTGTTGAAGGTTTAGACCAAGCAATTTTCCAAATATTTGGCTTTGGTGGACGTTTAAGGAGTGGTAGAAAGGAATGATCAGCAATACTCACATCTATAGGAGATGATATATGAACTGGATTTGCACTAAATGAGAAAAAAATCTGATCTCTAATAAGCTGAAGCACTAAGGTGGTGGAGGGCTTAGTAGATTCAAATAAGTATCTATTTCTCATCTTCCAAATATTCCAGAATGTGTAGATGGCAGCAGTGTGGATCATAGTAGCATGTAAGGGGGTTAGAGCTGGTAAAGTCAAATAGTATGAAATTCTTTCCCAAACAGAGGGGAATGTTCTATCATGAATACCCATAAACTGATGAATGACTTTCCAAACTGAAAGAGAGAAATGGCACGAATTGAAAACATGATCCAAAGAATCCTCATGATTATTGCACATACAGCATATAGAAGCCAGACTAAATCTCAGTTTCCTGATTATGTTATCAAAAGGCAGCAGAGAATTGATGACTTTCCACATAAAAACAGATATTTTTTTCTCAAACCTGGGATTCCAAAGGATTTTTGCAGAGAAGAACAAACCTGATTGGTTACTTAGCATCTTATATGTGTCTTTGAAGGAGAAGTTTCCAGAGATACCTGGTTTCCAAATTAGTCTATCAGCTCTGTGAGGGGAGAGTTTTGAATCCTGCAAAAGATTAATAATGTAAGATGGCAGAAATGGCTCAATTTTTCTCATAAGAGCAGCTTTGTTAGATATGAATTGGGAAACTGAACATTCAGCATCAATATCAACCATATTTTGGTCACACACATCAATTAGTGCACCTACATCCAACCAGTTTGAGGTCCAAAAATTACAGTCACCTCTCCCTATGATGACTGTAACATTAGTCTGAGCCCAATTATTAACTGAACAAATTCTCCTCCAATTAGGAGAAGACCTGTAGGATTGAGGGAGGGCAGCCAATAGGTGAGTCCAGAGGGCATCACCTATTTGATACTTCCACCACAATTTAACCGAGCATGTCTTAATTATTGTACTGATCGACCTGAAGCCTAAGCCATTCTGATCAGTTGGGAGACATAAATCAGACCACTTTTTCCATGATCTCTTAGCTTTTAAATCATCCCCCCAGAAGAACCTGCTCATTTTTTTCTCAATGATGGAAATGATCAATTTTTTCGGTTTGATAACTTGCCATATGTGTTGTGGAATGGCATAAATGCAAGACTCAATCAATGTAATTTTCCCTCCCATCGAAATCCATCTATTTTTCCAATTACCAATCTTATTATCAATAAGTTCCAAGAGAGGTTGAAAATAAATTTTTTTTGCCACTCCAGTAAAGATTGGCACACCTAGATAAGTAAAAGGAAAGGAACCCAATTTCATTCCTAGAATCCTTTTAATCTGATTCACTTTATGTTCAGTAGCATATTTACTCAAGTAGATATCACTCTTGTTATAGTTAATAGCCTGCCCAGTGACCTCCTCAAAGACAGTCAGGAAAGCCTTTAATCTAACCAAAGTTAATTTTGTAGCTTTAAAGAAAATGACAGTATCATCTGCATAAGATAAGTGGGAAATTCTTGGAGGATTACCTGGAAGATCAAAGTAGTCTAGCTTACCTTTGTCAAAAATGTAGATCAAGCTCCTTGTAAAAGATTCTGAAAAAATATTAAACAAGAAGGGAGAAAGAGGATCACCCTGTTTAATGCCTCTAGAAGACTGAAAAAATCCCACAGGCTTACCATTAATTAGGATAGAGAACCAAGCCTGTGACAAGTTTTTCATAACAGTGAAAATGAATTTTGCATGGAAACCAAATTTTGCCAGAATTTTATATAAAAATGACCATCTAACCCTGTCAAAAGCCTTTTTAAGATCAAGTTTAATTAAGCAATTCGGATCTCTTCTTTTTCTGTTAATGAGTCTAACCATTTCCTGAAGATGTATGACATTATCAGAAATATCCCTACCATGCATAAAGGCTGTTTGGTTAGGAGAAATAATCTTAGGCATAATAGGTTTAAGTCTTTCCATAAGCACTCTAGAACAAATCTTATTAATGACATTGGAAAGACTTATAGGCCTGTAGTCATCAAATGAGGATGGGACTTTCTTTTTAGGGATAATGGTAATCCAGGTACTGCTTATGCCCCTAGGTAGGTTTGAGGAAGATTGGAAATCCTGGACAGCTAGAAGCAAGTCATGTGATATTATGTCCCAAGATTTCATATAGAATTTGGCCGTAAAACCATCCGGACCTGGGGAGCTTGACTTGTTAAGGCTGAACACAATATTCTTAAGCTCCTCCATGGTGACTGGTTTTATTAGGTTGTTATTATCTTCCTGAGTGACCAGATTGGGTATATGGTTTAGAAAATGAGATGTGAATGGAGAGCAATCAGTGAGGCAGTCTTCACTCAACAAATCTTGATAATAATTAATTGCTTCCAGCTCCACATCCAGTGTGTTTTCCAACCACTGACCATTTCTACCTTTGATTTTTGTGATCCTCAATCTATTATGCTTGTCTTGTACAGATCTATGAAAGAAGGATGTATTATTGTCTCCATCTTGTAGCCACTTTACCTTAGCCTTATGTTTCCAAAAATTCTTTTGTTCAGATAAGGCCTTAACTAAACTAGCCCTAGCTTTTCTAAGATTAATCTGATTATGAACAGAGTCATCCTGATCAGTTAGAGCTTCCTGTACCTGCAAGGTTAATTCAGCCTGATGAACATTATCATGAATGTTACCAAAATGTTCTTTGTTCCAGGTTTTTAAGGCTTTCTTAAGTCTGACTAGTTTTAAATAAAAAGCTAGCAGTCCAGAATTATGCATAGGTGTATCCCAATCCTTCTTAATTACTTCATTAAAGTCTTTTCTCTTGTACCAGGTATTTAAGAACCTAAAGGGCCTCGGATTGGATGGGATGTCACTTCCTACAGTTAGCAACAAGGGGTTATGATCGGAGCTAACTCTATTTAAGATCTGGATTGTAGAGGAAGGGAAAGAATGAGTCCATGATGAAGTGCATAATCCTCTATCTAGTCTTTTAACTGTAGGAGATCTTAATCGATTATTAGTCCAAGTAAACAAGTTTCCAACAGTATTAATTTCTTCCAGCCCCAGACCATTAGTAAAATCATTAAAGTCTCTAATACTACCAATTTTTGGAGTGGATGGACCTTTGTATTCTGATATAGATGAAATGCAGTTGAAATCTCCAATAAACAAGGAATCAGAATGGTTAAATGAGCTAAGATCAGACCAGAGATCCTTTCTTCCTAATCTGGTTCTCAGACCATATATAAAGAATGCATCCATTGGCTTAAGGAGAATAGAACTGGTTATGTGTACTCCAAGAAATTGGAGATTATCATTTCTAACTGTGAGAACAACACTTGAAGACCAAAAGATCCATATCTGACCATTAGTAGCAGAGAAGCAATTATCAAACCTTAACATTTGTCTATATTGATCACACTGGGAGTTATCATGTTTAGGTTCAATTAAACAAATGAGTTCAAATTTATGTCTGTTGATAAGATTAGAGAGCCGAAGCATAGATGTATCCATTCCTCTAATATTCCAAACCAACATTTTAATTCTGACAGTTGCACTATTCATGATGAAACATTAGAGGAGCTTTTTGATCTTGTCATAATAGTGTTCTTCTGTGTGAAGAAAGTGTCATTATATGGCTTCTTAACGGACTTACCTTTGTTCAACTTACTTTGATCAGTAGGAGGAGAGGAGTGTCCCTGTGATTGGTCAGCTCCAGTTTCATCTTCAGCAAAGGTGGGTTCATCTTCAGTAACCGAAGATTCAATTTTGGTGCCCTCATCTCCTGATGATTCCTCACCCGCCAAGGGTAGAAATCTGTTTGACCTGTTTTTCTGCTGAGAGAAGATAAAGTTTTTTGCCGCAATGATGGAACTGAAAGGGGAGAAAGATTTACCTCTTTTACTTGGTAGATCATCTTTGGCAAAAACTGTCCTATAGTTAGGTGGGGCAGAATGAGGATGCCTATCTTGTGTCACTAATGATTTAGGATCCATAGGAAAGGCTCGAGGGTAAAGGGAGGGGATTGTTTTTCCAGGTTGAGGGGATGGAGGGCAATCTTTCTCTGCCACCACTTCCTCTGTACTAGTAGCAGCATTGGTTTGCATATCAACACTACAGGGAGTGGAATTCTGCATCTCAGGAATTATAAGATCATCTATGTTACTATTTACAATGGTAGGCAAGTCAGCAGTACTGGGAATGAGTTTCTGCACCTCAGGTATTGAATCAACCAGTGGGACAGGGCTAGTTAGATCATTAGTTTCCTGCACTGCATCTGAACTATGCTGTTTCTTAGGAACATATATGAGTTTCTGAGACTGGTAACCCTTTTGTTTTTCAGTTATAGAAATCCCTGAACTCTCCTCACCTAAATTACCAGTCTTAGCATTATTTGAATTTCCTCTTGTCTGAACCATCAAACCTTTCAAATGGGAGTCATTTAAGTTAACAGCTTCATTCTTCCTAGCTAAGGATCTCTTTAGTTCCGGATGCAAATAGATACAATGATTATCCTCATGCCCTATACATTTACAATGTAAACAGTAGGGGGGAATATCCTCAAAATCTAGGGGGAGTTTTACCACATTGAATTCATTACCATCCTCCTCAATTCCCACTCGAATGCAAGAAGGTAATTTCTTTTTTAGGTCGATTTCAACACACATTTTTACACAGGAAGGTCTAGATAAAGCCTCAGTCGCAGCATCGACTTTGATAAAGTTCCCAATTTGGTTACCCATGATTTCAAGCATAGCTGAGTTATAAAAGTAGATTGGAACATGAGGAATAGTAACCCATACCGGGACAATGGATGATTCTGCCTCCGGCGAGAAATCAGAGTTCCATTTCAAGACCTTCATCTGCGCATTATTGAATACCCAATGACCTTTGAGCCAGAATCTCTGATAGTCATCCTTTTCCTGGAAACGAACTAGGACATGCCGGAAGTCGATGGATCCTAATTGAAATTTCCCTTTGAATCCTACAGAATTAAAAGCTTCATTTAGTTGGACCATAGATGGTTTTCCTCTAGCAAACTTACCGATCAGAGCATTCCGATAATGAGAAGAGAGAGTGTCAGCATCCTTGCGACTGACGAGACATGAAATTTCGCCTTTGTATTGGGTTTTGGGGATGATTTCCGGATTTGATGGAAGAGAAGCTTGTAATGGGGGAGGGCGATTAGCAAGCGCTTGAAGGAATGATTTGTTCCCCCCCTGGCTTCGATCGGCCGGCGGGAGAGCCGCCATGGTTGGCCGAGCGGAACAGAGAAGAGAAACCAAATATGACCGTTATCAGTAGTGACTGAGAGAGGGAAGGGAGAAAGGAGAAAAAAACGACAAAGAATCTTGCGTTTTGGTTAATTCGCACACAATTCGCACACAGTAACTGTTCACAGAGAGCTATTACTTTGAACGGATGTTTTAAGATGAACCGAACACAGCGATGTGTATTCAAAAGTTAAATAAAAGAGAACAAGTTTAAAACATAAAAGATAAAAATTAAAAGAAGACATCAGCCAAGAGGTTAAAATCTTTGCACTCCAAAATAAGTACTCGCTCACTTAATATTGGCACATTTATTATTTTCAACCGTTTTATAAATTTATTTTGGAACTCTTTACCTTTTTGTTAAAAAAGGTTTATTTTAGATGAATGTCTTCCTTTCATTTTACCCACATTGACCTGACTCTGTACCATTCATTTATCATTTTATAAATATTTGTATCAAAATTAGACGTGCCATCATAACTTGAACAGACAGAGTATATCGTTAGGTGAATAAGCACGAGTGGAGAAAACTCTATTAAAGGCAGTGTTAGAAGGCGGTTCCGATGGAACTGCCTTTAATTGAAGTTCGAAATAGGTTCTGAGTTTAGAACTCCCTCTCAGGTCACCTTTTTCCTTTTAAAGAAGGTTCTAAATCGATTAAAGGCAATTCCATTTTTAATGTAAATTGATTAGAGGCGGTTCAAATTGTAGAACCACATTTAATCAAGGTCCGAAAGTACTATCCCAGGTCACCCTTATATTTTAAAGGAGGTTCTAATTGTAGAACCCCCTTTAATGATCTGTCTTTTTGGCCCAATATATAAATCCAAGTGAAAAGTGCATATATAACACTAACTAATTCTCATAAGTGCAAATATAACTTTTGATAATTTAATGTTCAAAATGTAACCCTATATAGTTAGTGTACGTGCAAATTTACACTTTCCAGCAGATTAGGCCGGAATTGGGTGAAAAGTCAATATTACCCCCTAAAGAATATAAAAGAAAAACTAATTTACTATTTTCACTCAAAAACTCCCTAACCCTAATTGCTTACCCTTGGTCGTCACCGTTCCTTTTCTTCTTTTCTTCGCCCACTTTATTTCTCTTTTAGACTTTGCTGCTTTCTTTCTCCTTCACTCTCCGCAGCTTTCTTTCTCCACTCTCCACCGTTCTTTTCTCAATTTTGTTGTGGAGCTTCTTCTTTGTTCGTTTCTCTGCCACTCTCTACAGTTGGTGGTGGCTGGGCTAGAAACTGGTGGTGGACCAGTGGTGGGGTGGCTGGTGGTGGAAGCGTGTTTGAGGGTGATGGGGTAGGAGCGTCGTGCTTGGGGACGATGGGGTCATAGCGTAAGCGTCTGGAAGATAGGGTTTATTGTATGAATCATTTTGGAGTATAAGGAAGATGGAGATGGTGATATTGCAGAGTGGAGGGGCTAAATTTATGGGGAAATGAGACTAGATGGAGGCGGAACTGGCTGAGCAGTGGCGGTGAGATGGTTGTGTAGTGGTGGAGGGGTAGAAGAGACCACATGAAGAGAACGTGGTGGCGCAGGTGGGGGTAGTGGCTTGACTGACTGGGTGGTGGTGATGGGGGTGGAAGGTGGTAGCGGGGCAGGGCTGGTTGGGTGGTGGTTGTGGTAGGGCATCGGCAAGCTGGTGGCAGAAGAGGTGGCAACATAGGTGGTGGGATGGAGTAGCAACGATAGCGGTGATGGAGATGGTGGTAGTTGAGGTGGTGGAGGTGGAGCAACGGCTGTGCAGCGAAGGTGGTGGAGCAATGGCAGTGGTGGTAAAACAGTGCGAGGAAAGGGGCATTATTGTCTTTAAAATTTTTGTACTAAGTTGAAGGGCCTTTTGGTCATTTTTGGTCGTTCAATTGCCAGAAATGGCCAGTCAATGGCTGAATATAGTCTTTAGGGTTATATTTGCACTTATGTAAAATAGTTAGAGTTTTTTTTGCACTAAAAATTATCTCAAGGTTATATATTCACTTACTAAAGTATATAGGGTTATATTTATATATATCCCTAAAT
Organism: Rubia yunnanensis; assembly: GCA_037428765.1. NCBI lineage: Eukaryota > Viridiplantae > Streptophyta > Magnoliopsida > Gentianales > Rubiaceae > Rubia > Rubia yunnanensis. The sequence continues at coordinate 64,783,365 of CM075065.1, forward strand.
CCAAAGGCTAGGGTTTTCATTCTTTTACTTTTACCTCATTCTTTGTATAGAGCCGCCGCTTTTGCTTTCCTTTCTCCCTCCAGTGGCTCTGTCACCATCTTCATCTTCCTTACCTTCCAACGACATTGCCACCATTTCCCTTCACCCTCTGTCATTGAATGCCTCTGCCATTGCGTTTCCCTGCGTCGAAGCTCCCCTGCCGCGTTGATGCTCACCCGCGTCGAAACTCTCCCACCCCGTTGAAGCTCCGTTGTCACGTAGATGCTCCCCCGCCCCATCAAAACTCCACCGCTGCGTTGATGATTTAGTATAGTTGTGGCCACATGTTGTTATTGTATTGTTTCTCTTCCTTGCCATTTGTTATTGTTGTTGTTGTCTTATTTGCTCTACCTCTACCCTCACAGCATCTAGCTTTCCTTAAATGCTGCCGGAAACCTTTTAGTCCAACTTATATATTTGATTTTGCAAAAATAAAAACTAATAATTAATCAGTTATAATTTAAGAAAATCTAATATGATGTTACTCTAATTTACCAAAACTGTGAAATGTGAAATAAAGGGAGTACTATAAAAAAAATTGGTTAAATCATCGGATTATCATGACTGCATGAACATTATTAGTGTTGTAACGATTATGCCTGCATTGAACTGGACATAGATAATCTCTAATTTATTTGATTTATGTACTTGGTATTTTTAGTTGCACCTTATACTCACTAGATGTTATTTTTTAAATTTTATGTATTTTTACTGGCCAGTGTGCTCTATCTTATGTGCTCTTGGCCCTACTTGTGTCATTGTCACCCACTTGTTGGAGATTTTGTACATATTTTTTTAAAAAAATAAACCAGGGGGAAATTATTTTAGGCCTTCCCAAGCCATAAAATAACACAAACAGAAATTAAATAGGTGAAACCATAGCTTAGTTGATATATACAAGAGTGAGCCTTATGCTCATAAAGCAACCATGGTTGCTTCCAAAAGAATGAAAGAACTATGGATGATTGTTAGAGGATTATGAACACTATTAGGCTATGGAAGGAATCCTCGAACTTGTTAGTGAGTCGAATTAACGAAACACAGGACAGTCAGAGTCATCCCCAAGTCTAATGGAGTTTATCCTCACTAAATAACCAAAAGCTAAGAATTATCAAAGAGTTAGCCAATTGAACGGCCGTATCAGAGAAGCAATAAACCTCCTGGGCACATACTATCCTGAGCCTGAAACTACTGCCACAGACCAATGGAAAAACCAAGCAGCACCCCTGCACTGTCCATCTTGTGAGGCATGAAATTGAGGCTAACTTGAGAGGCCTGAAATTGAGGCAGTCCATCTTGTGAGGCATGAAATTGAGGTAGAAAACTCCCAAAGGATCATAGACCCCCATGAAGTTAAAACTAGAGCAACACTATCACAGCACTAAGAGTATTGAAGATCATGAAGAACCTGCACGAAATGAGTTAATATCAGTAGCATCCGAACTAGTTAACCATCCGTAAAGATGGAGTACCAATTTGGTCTAGCCTAATAAGTCCCTGGACCGAGTTAGAGAGCTCAGAAAATCTGTGGAAGGAAGAGTTAGTCTCAGTTTGCAGACAATTTTTTGCAAGAGTGTGAGCCACAAAGTTAGCCTGCCTATAGATGTGCACCAGTTTAGAAACACCCAAAGATTGGTGAATCTCATCAGATAGAGTGTATAATTGCCAGTGAGATCTTTGTGGGTCATTAGCAAAATTAACAGCACTGAGGCAATCAGATTCAAAGTAAAAAGGTGAGGAGAAATCAGCAGATACTAGAATGGCAAACTTAATTACCTTCAGTTCAGCTTCAAGAGGGGAGAAAGCATTTGTATATTGGGTATAGGCCCCCCTGAAACTACCTCTATTGTCCCTAATTATCAATCCAATACCACACATATTAGTATTGCAGCACCATGAAGCATCTATATTAATCTTAAGACCTAAACGAGGCCTTTCCCATGCAATTTTAAGAATTTTAGGCTTAGGTGGAGATTTAATCAGAGGCAAGAAGGAGTGGTCCGCAATACTCAAGTCAATAGGAGAGACTATAAAAACAGGTTTAGCACAGAAAGAATGAAAGATCTGATCTCTGACTTGATTCAAAACTAGAACTGTGGAAGGTTTGATAGAGTACTGTGGAAGGTTTGATAGAGTCAAATAAAAACTTATTCCTCATCTTCCATAAATTCCAACAAGTAATTACAGCTGCAGTTCGGACAATAGTTGAATGTAATGAACTTAGGGTAGGGAAGGTAATGTAGCATGATAATCTCTCCCATATAGATGGGAAAACTCTGTCCCCAATTCCCATGAACTGATGAACTAATTTCCAGACATCCACAGCAAACTGACAGGATTTAAAAAAATGGTCTAAAGAATCTTCATGCACACTACACATACAACATTTGGAAGCTAAACAGTATCTCAGGTTTCTAAGTGTATTATCAAAAGGTAAGAAAGAATTAGTCATCTTCCACATGAAAACTGACAATTTCTTATCAATTCTAGAATTCCAGAAATGTTGTAAAGAGGCAATAGAACCTGTATTTTTGCTGAGTGTAAGGTATGTTGATTTGAAAGAGAAATCACCCTTAATACCCGGTTTCCATATTAGCCTGTCTTCTCTGTGTGGTGCCAGTTTGGCTTCCTGCAAAAGAGAAATAACTTCAGGTGACAGAAAAGGAGTAATTTTGGAGATAAGAATAGATTTATTGGATATAAATTCAGAGACTGTACAGTCCCCATCAATCTCCACCAAGTTCTGATCACCAAGGAAACCTATATCTAGCCAGTTAGATGTCCAGAAGTTACAATCCCCCCTACCTATGATAACTCTATAGTTTTCTTCTGCCCATCTATTAACAGAACATATCCTTTTCCAGTTTGAAGAAGTCCTAGATGAGGAAGGGAGGGCTGCCAGTAAGTGAGTCCACAGAGCCTCAGCTATTTGGAACTTCCACCACAGTTTAACTGAGCATGTTTCAATTATGGTGGATATAGATCTAAACCCTAGTCCATTTTGATCAGTTGGAAAGCAAAGAGCTGTCCATTTTCTCCAAGATCTTTTAGGCTTCAGCTCAGTATGATCCCAAAAAAAGTTACTCATTTTTTTTCTATGGTCCTGATGATCATTTTTTTTGGTTTTATAACCGACCAAATTTGTTGTGGTAAAGAATAGATACATTACTCAATCAGTGTAATTTTACCTCCTGTAGAAATCCACCTATTTTTCCAATTTCCTAACCTACTATCTATCTGTTCAAGAAGAGGTTGGAAATAGGCTCTCTTTGCTATCCCAGTAAATATAGGTACTCCCAGGTATGTAACAGGAAAAGCCCCAAGTTTCATCCCCAGGATCCTTTTAATATAGTTAACTCTGTGAACCGAAGCATGCTTCCCTATGAAGATATCACTCTTATTGTAATTAATCTTTTGGCCAGAGACCTCCTCAAAAGTAGACAAAAAAGCTTTTAATCTAATCAAAGTTAGCTTAGTTTCCTTAAAGAAAACAACAGTATCATCCGCATATGATAAATGAGAAATTCTGGGAGGATTACCTGGAAGGTCAAAATATGACAGCTTACCACTATGAAAAATGAAAGCCAAACTCCTAGAGAAGGCCTCAGAAAAAATGTTGAACAAGAAAGGAGATAAAGGATCCCCCTGCTTAATACCTCGAGTGGCTTGAAAAAATCCCACTGGTTTACCATTAATAAGAACAGAAAACCAGGCCTGTGACAGATTTTTCATAATGGAAAAGATGAATCTAGCATGGAATCCAAATTTAGCTAAGACATTATATAAAAAAAACCATCTCACTCTATCAAAAGCCTTTTGTAGGTCCAGTTTAACAATACAATTAGGGACTCTTCGTTTCCGATTCAGAAACCTAACCATTTCCTGTAAATAAATTACATTATCTGAGATGTCTCTACCATGTAGGAAAGCTGTTTGGTTAGGGGAGATGATCCTAGTCATTAGAGACTTAAGTCGTTCCATAAGCACTTTAGAGCATATCTTGTTTATCACATTAGAGAGACTTATAGGTCTATAATCATCGAAGGAAGTGGGGGTCTTTTTTTTGGGGATTATTGTGATCCATGTACTACCAATACCCCTAGGCATATTATTAGCAGAAAGGAAGTCTTGAACAGCCAGAAGTAAATCATTTGCAATAATATCCCATGATTTTATGTAGAACTTAGTTGTAAAGCCATCCGGACCTAGAGTACTCGCTTTATTAAGACTAAATACAATCTCTTTGAGCTCAGTTAATGAAACCAGTTGCAGAAGTTTTTCATTATCCTCCTGATTGACCAGTTTAGGAATGTGATTCAGAAAATGAGATTGAAAGAAAGAACTATTAGGGGAGCTATCATCATTTAGAAGGTCATGGTATTAATGTATAGCTTCCATCTCAATATCATTTATATCATCTAACCACTGACCATTCCTACTTTTAACTTTTGTGATCTTCAACCTGTTATTTCTTTCCTTTACAGAATTATGGAAAAACCTTGTGTTATTATCCCCTTCCCTGAGCCATTTGATCTTGGATTTATGTTTCCAAAAATGTTTTTGTTCAGCCAAAGCCCTAACTAACCTAGCTTTAGCCTCTTTGAGTTTAACCAGTTCAACGTGAGAATCAGTCTGATCAGATAATAGTTCCTGAGCCTGTAGAGCCAATTCAGCTTGTACTACATTGTCATGAATGTTGCCAAATTTTTCTTTATTCCAAATTTTCAATTCTTTCTTCAGTCTGACAAGTTTAAGGTCAAAAGATAGTATTCCTGATTTATGCAGAGAAATATCCCAATTCTGCTTGATTACCTCATTAAAATCCTTTCTTTTGTACCATGTATTCAGAAATCTAAATGGCCAAGGATTGGAAGGAATATCACTACCAACAGTTAACAGCATAGGGTTATGATCAGAACTGGCCCTATTTAAAATCTGAACTGAAGAGGCATGAAAAGATTGGGACCATGAGGAAGTACATAATCCCCTATCTAATCTTTTTACTGTAGGAGTCCTTAATCTATTATTAGTCCAAGTGAACAGGTTACCTACAGTGTTAAGTTCCTCTAAAGCCATTGAATTAATGAAATCATTAAAGTCTTTCATACTCCCCAGTTTGGGAGTAGAAGGACCTTTATACTCATTTATAGAAGAAATGCAATTGAAGTCTCCAATGAAAAGGGATTCAGAGTGAGTTAAGGAACTAAGGTCAGACCAAAGAGATTTCCTACCAGTTCTAGTCCTGAGACCATAAATAAAGAAGACATCCATAGTCTTATGAAGATTAATACAATTCAGATGGATTCCAAGGAACTGTAAATTATCATATTTAACAGTTAAAAGTAAGTTAGAGTTCCAGAAGAGCCAAATCTGACCATTATTTGCTAAGATGCAATTATCATAGTACAACAGTTTTCTATACGAATCACACTGCATGTTATCATGTTTAGGCTCAATTAGGCAGATAAGCTCAAAATTATGCCTTTTGATCATATTACAGAGTCTTAACATAGATGTGTCCATACCCCTGATGTTCCAGACCAGCATTTTACTCTTAATTGTTGTATTATTCATATGAAAAATTGCTAGAGCTTTTTGATCTAGTCATGATAGTATTTTTCTGGGAGAAAAAAGACTAATTTCTCTGTTTGGATTCATTCCTTAATACCTTGTCTTTTTTCAGCTTGCCAGGATTAGAAGATGAGATAGAGGAACTAACCTTGCTTACCTGATCAGCACAATCTTCAGTAGGATCCGGGGTAACAGAGGTAACCTGAAAATCTGGAAGTACAGCATTGAGTGGAAAGTCACCCTGGGTGGCTTCCTCACTTGATATTTCTTCATCTGCCAGAGGTAGAAATCGATTTCCTTTGTGTTTCTGCTGAGAAAAGATAAAATTTTTTGCAGCAATAATAGAATGGAAAGGTGAGAAAGACCTGCCCCATTTGCTAGGAAAATCATCTTTAGCAAAAACTGGCCTAAGGGTTGGAGGGGCAGATAGTGAATGCCTATTTAATTGTACTAATACACCAAGATCAGAAGAAGGTGTTTGGGAGATTAGTGCAATAGGCCAGTTTTGATCAGATTCAGGTGACTGTGAATGGAGGTGAACTACATCCTCCCTGTGACTAACCATTAGATTTTCTGGAAGATGGTGGTCAGAAGAAGTATTAGTATTGGATTTTCGATTATCACAGGAGATGGGATCATCATCCTTAGTTGTTTCAACCTGAAGTTGATCACATATGATCTCAGGGGTCACATGATCAATCACCAGAAGGTCTTCATCAGTTAGGATAGCCTTATTAATTCCTTGTTCACTAACTGGGATAGTAACAATCTGTTTCTTGGGAACATATTTGAATTTCTGAGCATGGAAGATTTTTTGCTTTTCTATCACTGAAACTCCTGAGCTCCCAGCTTTTGTATTATCAGCATGGTTTAGAATAGCATTCACATTAATCTGACCCAGTTTGCCTATTTGTTGATCATCAGATTGGTCTCTAAAATTTACATTATTAGGAGACACTTCATCATTCCTCAGGGACCTAGTTCTCTTAAGCTCAGGATGCAAATAGATACATCAATTTTCATCATGTCCTATACATTTACAATGATGGCAGTAGGGTGGGATATTCTCAAATTCTAAAGGAAGTTTGGCCACATTATATTCATTCCCATCCTCCTCAATTCCAACTCTAATAAATGAGGGAAGCTTTTTTTTCAGATCGACCTCGACACACATTTTAACACATGAAGGCCGGGAAAGAGCTGCAGTTGCAGCATCCACTTTTATAAAATTTCCAATTTGGTTTCCCATAATTTCAAGCATAGCAGTATTATAGAAATACACAGGGACAAATGGAATAGAAACCCATACTGGAACAATAGATGATTCTTCCACTGGGGAGAAATTAGATGTCCATTTAAATACCTTCATTTGGGTATGGTTGAAACTCCATTGTCCCTTAAACCAAAACCTCTGATAGTCCTCTTTCTCCTGGAACTGTATTAGCACATGCCGAAAATCAATTGATCCGAGCTGGAATTTTCCCGTGAAGCCCACGGAGTTGAAAGAATCGTTGAGTTGGGCCATCGATGGCTTACCCCTGGCGAACTTTCCAACGAGAGCGTTTCGGTAGTGGGAAGTGAGGGTGTCTGCGTCTTTACGGCTTACCAAACAAGCTATATCCCCCTTATATTGAGTTTTTGGGACAATCTCTGGATTCGAAGGAAGGGAATCGGATAGAGGAGGAGGGCGATTAGCAAGAGCCTGAAGGAAGGATTTTCCTCCCCTGTAATTACCACGGCCAGACGGAGGAGCCGCCATAGCGGCGGTGGAATCCGATCAGTGACCGTTATCAGTTGGATGACTGATGAGGAAGAAGAAGGAAAATGATGAAATGACATAGAGAAAAATGTTTTGGGTAAATCGCACTATAATCGCACAAAGCTACAGTTGTTATTCGCCTACAGTTGGGGGAACGATTACATCGAGCAACATCGAGATTTTGTACATAGAAAGTTTGTACATTCGACAAACAGCTGCTGATCACTGCCTCAAAATTTTCTAGTATGATTCATTATCTTTATTTTACTTTGCACTTTAAATTTTCACGAAATGAGTATTTTTGGGTGATTTTATGTGTTTTTTAAAATTTTAAATGAATGCAATTTATTTCCTCTGAAAAAGGTGATATGTTAAAGAGGGTTATACAATTTTATTAATGTTGCGACTTCGATTTACGTGTTTTTCCTGATGACAAATTGCAAAGTTTTAAAATATATGTAATGTGTACAATGTGTAAAAAAATTAATTAATGTATCTTCCTTTTGTCATTACAGGTAGCTAGCGGATGAGTTATAGATTAAGCTTGTCTTTAATGATGAAGCCTAATGTGAGTCATACCCCAAATCTTACTGGGTACCGTAAAAAAAATGTTTCGAGGCCAAACAAAGGCTACAATCCAAAATTCACTGGTCATAGTTACAAAAATTTGTTCAAGAGAAAAAAGAGAGAGTATGTTCATGATAGGCAACAAGGAGCTGCTAATGGTATGTCTAATATTTGGTTAAACTTGCTATTATGATATCTTACATTTGATTCCTAAGTTATGGTGACATTTGTAAAAAAAAATTAGTATGAATGTCTCCAGTCTCACATAACAAACTATGTTTATAAATTTTAATTTGATTATAGCGAGTTAATGTTCTTTTGACTCTTAACTTTTATATATAAACTGAAACTATATTTTATTTTATCTACCTCTAGTTTTGTTTCATGTTAAAACTAAATTCCCAGTGGTATAAGAAATAAAAATAAAAATCTAAAATTTAGAGAGTTTTAGTCGAAGTAAAATTGATGTAGTAATTTGTGCATAGGCAATGAGAGTTGTGTTATTACCGGAGGTCACGTGCATCGGAAAACACGTGAGCTGGTTGAAGATAATGGTAGGATTGGGGAAGCTACCTACAGTGACGGTCATCAACAAGATCAACCACACTCTTCTTACTCCAATCAAGGCAACTGGCACCTTTAGTTCTTTCTCAGAGTTTCTGTGGTCCCACCCCCTTTTAATCTATTATCCTCGCCCTTTTTCCCCTTTAAATTATGATACTTCTGCATAAAAATTTATTTAAGTAGTATTTCATAGAGTGTTGTTCCTGGTGTGTTGGTGTTGACTTAGAAATTAAAAGCGTTGATATAAGAGTTCAGGGTCCTTTCAGGTTAGGAGAAGCTTGCACTAATGGCGTGGTACACGTATTTAGTGGTGGTGTGCCTCCGTCCATTCTTGTAAGTTGTTTTGAATTTAAATTTAAAAATAATTATTGAGAAGGATAATGAGTTTTATTATAGTGCAATTGAAATCAATAATTGGTTGTTTGGTATGGTAGGATAAGGATTCTAGAGGAAGCAATGAAGATGTTGTGATGGATGTTAACATTGGAAATTAGCATAAGCAATGCACACTCTATGGTGGTGGACAACTCATGTAAGTCTTCATTGTCCTCTTGAATGTTTCCAATGTTTTTTGATTTCCACATTCAAGTTGGTACTTTAATTTGATATGTGTGATTTAATTTTTGATTCGTTATTATTGTGATGAATATGGTATTTTTTATGCACTGTTATTTGTGATATACTTTTTTTTATTTGGTGAAGGGAATATATTGTCTTGCTTTCATCATTCATATGAAATAGAGGGAAACTGGGACAAAAAAAACAATACTTTGTATGTTAGTGTTTGAATTTAGTGGCCAATCGATTAGGTTGATGAGTTATGATATGCTGGTTGATCCAATTTTGCATTATTTCTGATCTATTTACATCTCCAAAATCCACCCTTTTAATATTAGTTGTATAAATTATGATTTGATATGTTTGGTTACTTCGTAGCCTCATTTTGTTTTTCCAACATATGCATCCTTGTCCTTCTATTTAAATTTTTAGTTGTGATTTGTTGGACACATAAATGATTACGTTTAACCAAATGACACCATGAAGTAAAACAGAACAATCATATCTTTACATTAAAACTCATCACTTTACTTATTCGGGGGTTGTCTGAATTATGGAGACCTATTGTTGATGCAAATGCCCCAATACTTGGATTCAAATAAGTAGTTTAAGTCATTTTTTGAAAATATTTAAGCCCGCTAATCTAATGGGAGCCAATCAATTCATGCCAAATCCACCCAAATTTGTTTGTTTATCACCCCGAATAATTAGTAATAGCTTTAGTAAAGAATGCAGAGAAGTTGTATATAGCACTAGGAGCTTTCATTGATTTAATAACAATTGTCTTATTTTTATCTTAAGTTTTAAGTATCTTTCAAACTTCTCATTCTAAAGTATTTTGAAAATTTACCCGTAGAAATTCTTTAAATTACTGTTCTAAATGTTGGCTGAATCTCCATTATCATGAAGGTGTAGGTAAATAAAAAAGAACCATGAGAGTCGACGGGAATGAGCACATTGGCCCACTCCCGTTAATACAAAATTCACAATACTTATCCCCTGGCTTAGATTCTATGACCTGGGGACCTAAATGCTAACCTCTTTGTGATGAGAGGGTCCTGTAGAAAACAAAGCAATAAAATAAATGGGACATGAGAACAAACTCACTAGCCCCTCACTAAATACATACAATTTCTACCTTAACAACACAGGCTTTCAATGCAACCGAGCAAGTGGATACTCGTCTAGTGATGCAAAACTGGTGAGTGATGAACCAGAATGGCTCCATGCAACCGGTAGAGTTAACCGGATCTTGGGCCGTGGTTTGTTCCCCACGGCTACCATTATAACCATCGCTAAAGTGCAGCATCGGCCTTCTGTAACCGTCGGCTTCAGGATCCGACGACCATGAGTTAACCGCCAGCTGTGGTGTATCAACGACCTTCAGTTAACCACCGACCATAGTGAACCGACAAACTTTCAAACCGAGAAAGTGGACTCGGCCTTCCAAACCGAGAAAGTGGACTCGGCCTTCTGCGAACCGGATGAAGTAGCGTGTCTTCTCCGAGAAGTTTTGACAAACCGCTTCTACCATGTACACCTCTAAAATGAAGATAAAGAGGTGTTGTTGACCTTCAATAATGATCTCTCGATGAGAACCAAGGTTTTCTATATAGGCGTGAGAGCAGGTTGACTGTAGTCAGTAGTGCTCCCAGGTTCCACACAGATAGACCTCCTAAAGATGAAGAGACCAGGCGTGACTTCTACCGCGCGCGCTCCGCGTGATGGTTTTGTAACCGTCCTTTCCAATTTAGGCAAATGGATAATATAATTCCATATTACACTTTACAGTGCAATGCAGGAAAATTGCGCAACCATCAAATTATGAGTAACAGCTAGCAGTAGGTTAGCAGATTTTGCTTTCGCTAGTCAACTAACCTTCTACCTCATACCGAGGAGTTATTCGTTAAATCGTAAGTTAAAACTGGCCACTAGACTTTCCCATAGTCTAATGACTCCCAGGCTGAGTGCAGACCCCACCACCTATGGCCGTGCAACCAGATGAAGAAAGACTTCTCTCCCATCCTCACCGGCCATATTTCACAAGCATCTCCACCCTCGAAGTGTGCAGTAAAACTGTGGAGAAGAAAGCCCTTACAGCCACCCAAATAAATGCTAATTAATTAACCCCCTCCTATGGCCATGCAACCAAATGAAGAAAGGCTGCTCTTCTACCCTCATCAGCCTGAAGAGGTCGAAACTGAAAAACTTCCAACAAATAAGGCCAAAATGGAGCACAATCGGTCCAAAAATAAGGGAGAATACCCCTTTAATTAACGCAGCCCAGAAGCTCCTTTTCGGCCCATTTATTCACCAGATTCTCAAATTATGGGTAAGATCACGGTATACCAACCAACACTAGAGAGAGTACCATCCACCCCTGGAGAGGTTACACATCCACCCCTCGAGAGGGGTATACCATCCACCACTATAGAGAGTACCATCCACCTCTCTAGAAGTTACATAGCCACCCCTCAAGAGGGTAGAAGCATCTCCCCTCGAACCCCTCGAGGCATCACCCCTCGAGATTAACGGATATATGATGTGGTTGTTTTTTTATATTAACGGAGTTTTGGGTCCCACCCATGCTCAGTGATGTGCAAAATGAGCAATATTGTTCCTCCTTAGTTTCAAACTCACACTCACTTTATTCAAGCTCCGGGATGGGTTCACTCTTCTCTCTACGTGACTTGCTCAAAACAACTAGAAAGGTTTGATTTTTGGACGATACTTCTCTATTTGAACTCTCCTAGTCGTATATAATACTATAGATTAAGTCCTCTCGGAGCACATCGTATTCATTCACTATAAATAGGGGAATGTACAACAAAACAAGAGATAACTAAGGAGAGGATAACTACGAGTGATTGTATACAATCTTCAATAAATCATATCTTCTAACAATATGCGTGTTCAAAATTTCATAGTTGCGATCACCCTTACCTCGTGGTTGAATCTTTGAGGAGTTTGGTTGATAGAATTGAACTAGGATCATAACACTTTGATTTTAAAATTCAAATGAGTGAAAAACTACAACTTTGCCAAACTTACTTCCAGAATTTAAAATGCGTGGACTTAGACTGGTCATTCTCTTTCAGGTAAATTATTTTGATTTCTAAATCATTTTATTTATCATTATCTTTTTTTCTTCTAACAAATAATTTGACATATATAATCTTTGTGGTTCAACTATATATATATCTTGTGCATGTAGTTTGCATATATAGTGCATTTATTGTGCATGATTGTTCATGCATTTGCACATATTGTGAATGTATTGTGCTAGTGATGGAGATTTATTTTAGGGTTGTAAATGAACTGAGCCGAGGTCGAACAACCCTTAGTTCAATCTTGCTCATTTGGCTCAATATTGAGCTTGAACTCGGCTTGAGTTCGATCAAACCTATTAAATCTTAGCTTGAGTTCGAGTTCAGGTGGAATTATTTGGTTTGACCTCGAATATTATATAAGCTTAGCTTGAGCTCAGTTAAAATTTGAGTTTGAGTCAAAATTAGACCAATATTTTTTCTTTATTAATTGATACAAAAATTAAAATGTTTTGTGGTTATCTTGGATGGTAGACAATAGAATAAAAAATTACTATCAGTGATATTCTTGATGAATTGGTTCTAAAGTTTTTCCCAAAATTCTATTCCTATGTCACACCCAATGTGCCCCATCAACAGAAGCAAGCAATTTTGGAGTTGTTTAATGACAAGGAGAAGTCGGTGTGTTTACTCGATATTCAAGCTCTTATTTCAGGGCTTAAAATTTCATCGGTCATTAACAGTGATTGGGATCCTCCAAAAGACCTCAGTGCTCTGAAAAAGATTGCTATTGAACCCCGACTTGGAATCTTCCGATTATAATCACCTTTTACAGTAGAAGAAAAGGTATTGATTCTAGCAAATGAGGGCTTGGCCACATATGGAAATTTGTTAACTGTGAAACACAAGACTTGTCACTGTATTTTAGCTTGGGGATCCTCTCATTCGATGAAAAGTCTTGAATCTAGTAATGCGTCTTCTTTGTATTTTGTCGATCCATTTTTTGCAAAAGATATTATTCGAGAGCTATCAAACTCACTTTCTTGTAGTGTTGTGGAGGAGAGTTCAGATTGGTGCAAAACCAAAGCAGTACAAGTAACTAAAGGAGCATACCAAGGAAAAGGTATTTATTTAGTTGGTGAGTCAGATAGTCGTTTGTCACCGGACCAAATGTATTGGATAAACTGCAAGTTTTCTAGAGAGAATTGTTTGAAGGAAGGAATCCAAGTTGAAAATACGTGTCTTATCCTCCACAACAAAGTAAAAGAAATGTGGAACCAATCTCCAATGACCAAGAGAAGGATGTAGAATAAAAAATATGTGTAGGTAATTCAAATTTATATACATACATATTTATATGCTTTCATCCTTTAAAATTAATATCTTCCTGCTACCTTTACTTTGAAGGTACTTCTTCAAAGTTAGGGAATATAATATTAAAAAAGCAGTCTATTGAGATGCCTATCATACGTCGTAGAACTCAAACAAATGAAAGCAATCCATACTTGGATGCGGTAGGCCAACTTTCTTTCAAACATTGATGTGCTTATTTTGTGTAGCTTTTTTCCAATAATGTCACTCTCTCTGTTTCATTTGTTTCAGCTAGTTGCTACCATGTTATTGTAAGAATATGTTCATCATCCGTTTGGTAAGTTTTTATTTTGTATTCTTCTCGTGCTATTTATGTGCCAAATTTGTGTTTCTGAGTATGGCTTAAGAAGTTTTTGATGTACTTGAGTATTCTTATTCTTTTGCAAGTTATTAGGCAACATATACCATTTTATTTTGAACATTCATTTTCATATTTTTGTGTTCTTATTTTTATACATTGTTACAGGTTTCATCATCATTTGAAAGTGTCAATGGTGGAGTATTGGTGATTTCCCCTGCTAATGCCGAAGATCATGATGTGGAAAACATAAATCACTCAGAAGTTTCATTAGGACAATCATGGGTTCCTTAAGAGATTGATGTACTACAAAAGGCAATTGAGAATGCTTTAAAACTTCACAATGACTTGGTTTTTCAGTCTTTTTTTTCCTTATATTTTTTGTGTGTTATCTTGTAGTGACACATTCTCTTAAATTTTAAGGACTTATTCTTCGAAGATAGGTGTGAGAAAGATATGGCTTTGATACATAGGAAGTATGATTTGTTGCGTAAAGATGCTAAATCCGTAATGACACAAATGAAATCTGAAATAGAGAGTTGTCATCAACTTCAAATCAAGAAAAATATACTCATTACGGCTTTTCAAAAGCTAAATGTTGGCAGACCTCTTCTTACTAATATGCAAGAAATGAATTAAGGTATGTATATTTTTTATCTTCTATTTTCCACAACAAAAAAGGATATGATTATACACATTGATGAACCTTCATTATTGTTATAGCTACCTTATTAATCTTTCTTGATTTTTACCAGAGGAAAGTGCTTCTGTGATTACAGCAACCTTTATAAGGATAATGAAGCAACGCACTAGACACCCAACTGGAGTGGAAGATTCTACATCGTTCCGACCACCATTGGTTGATGATCACTTTTTAGATGTGCAGAAAAAATGGAACATCCAATCATGCGGCCCTTGAAGTGGAGACGGTGGAGCCTCAAATAGCCACCAAACCAACTGACCCTATCAAAAAACCATCGAGCCAACTACTCCCTCTTAGATAACCAATAAAACAACTGACCCTGCTCAAGCTTCACCAGCTGTGCTACCAGGGGGAGGGCCGGGGGCAATGACTATGATACCAATTGGATTGTCAATGTTTGGTTCACCCTGATAGTGGAATGAGACCGTATTCTACCTTAGACATTGGTTTATTGAGATATTTACAGTGTACGAGTCAAACCAGGGCACCAGCTCCACATTTGAGCGGTTCACTACGTAGATCAACACCTTCTTCTAATGCACCTTCTTGAGCTCGACCTTGCTGAGATAATTGTCTAAAATCTAGATGCAAATGAGCTTAAGATTTTTGAACCATGGAATATTAGGATCTATAAACTAACATGTTTGAAAGAAGAAGTATACGATTGGATAGAAATAAGGAATTTTATTTGAGGTTAAATTGCTTCAATTAACCTGCCAACATATTGATGTTGTTGCATACCAATAAGGTATAGACTCTTACTCTCAATCTTCACTTACAGGTCCAAGAACTCATGCTCTAACTTGAAAATGACTCTTTCAAGTGAGTTTATGAAAGGGATTAGAGTACATCATTGAAGGTTAACTATGCCAAAACATGCAAATTAAAGTTGTTGGCTGGTGCAAATGTTAATTAGTAATTCTATACTTTTGATACATGCTTGTTTAAACCTTCGTAGAATTTATGGTTATTTTGGTGCTTGTATTAAAATTAGGATCTCATGCCAAAAACTTAGAGGCAAATTATTCCGGAATTATTATTTCAATTCACCTCAATCAAACCCACATAGAGAAATAACACACCCACATTCGTACAAAGTGAGAATATGAATCACTGAAACCAAAGTACAAATGACCACTTGCAATGTAGAACTTGTAGATGCATAAACCTCCTACTTTTCCACTAGTAACCGTCTAATGCGGAAACGATAAGCGGCGTTCTTTGCACTCATGTCCTTAACTATAGGATAAAATATGGATTGAACCAAGAGCTTTAACTGCTCCCTCTTTTAGAATGATTACATGGTATAATGAAGCGATTGTGGCTCCAATGAAAGGTCCAATGATGAAAATGTCCATACTACTACCACCCTAGATGATGACATGCCAAAGCTTGATCAGACAGTAGAAGGATATGTTTGGGATCCTCTAAGTGACATGACAAGTCTTATGACTATGGCAAGAACAAAGCTTAGAGATGTAGCTTTAAATGCTTTGATTGACTAACTTAATGATGAAGAATTGAAGAATTAATCAACATCCACATCTTGGATTAATTGTTCAAAAGTGTCGAGGAATTGAAGACATCGAGAAGAACACTATACTCTTTTTCCCCACCGGGGTTTTAATGAGGTAGTGTGGTCATTGTAAAATATTGTAAAATTATTTCATTTTGAATTTTGGGATTAAGTTTTTGCCATGTGGGATTTGAAGAGCTTAATTTCGAAACCAGTCAATTAGTTTTTAAGAATATTCTATTTTGTTCAGATTAGAATTAGATTTGATAAGATTAGATTAGGCAATATTCATTCAATAACACATCTTAATGAATTCGGCCATATCATTATTTATTTTAGGTATTCTAGTTATATATGGTTTTAGCTTCTTTAAGCTGCCATAAGTCATTTTAGGTTCTATTTTTGATAAGGGTTTTGGCCGAATTGTACCCTATAAAAAGGGATGCTTGGCCGATTTTTACACACTTTTATCAACCAAATATTCAGCCTTTTTGAGTTCATACTCTCTGTTTGCGAGTGTCCACATTGTTTATTAATCTCGCGGGTTAATTAAGTATCAATACCATTGATTCTTTTGAATCCTACAGGCTAATTATTGAACAAATTTTCAAAATTGAGAGCAATCTCAAGGGCTAGTTGTCATCAATTTTGTGTGGTCTAATTAGGGTTTTCGAATTCCTTAATTCAGTCAAAGATTTATATTTCGTAATGCAAAACCTACTCAAGGATATTCATATCATTTGGTATCAGATCAGTACCAGATTCATATTCATATCATTTAGATGATATGGCAGACCATAATCAATTTGCACCGCCATCCTTTGTTGGCGAACCCAACAATTTACCATTGACGAACATTTCTGATGGTAGACATGGTACTCAATCACGTGATGAACCTCAAGATGGTTGGGAGCGACAACAGATCAAATAAAATGAACCACTTGATCCAATCGGTTTGCTATTGCAATCAATGCGCTCATGAGTGAAGTACAACGACTGGCAAGAAAAGCCGACAGCATGGCCAAACCGAAACCTCTATGTTATGCCAAGAATGAAGAATTCCAAGGATTTGTCCACGAATTTCATGGGTATGGAAATTTGGAGGAAGAATCTGATGATGCTTCAGAAAGACGATCCTACCAAGGGTCTTCTAAAATGCATCGCCGGAACAACCGACATTCCTGTAGAAGAGCCAATTTGAATTCCAGTGAAAGCTCAAATTCAGCTCAAGACATCAAGGGTTTAAAGTATGAAATTCCTCAATTTTATGGTCAACACAATCCGGAAAAATATCTTGATCGGGAGCGATAAATCGCTGCACCTGTTTGATCTCAACAATTACTGGGAGAAAGAAAAAGTGAAAGTGGCATAGTATTCCTTCACCCATTATGTGGCTGAATGGTGGAAGAATTTGAGAGAATCGAGACAGGTTTTCGGGAAGGACCTATCTCCACCTAGGAGAGATTGAAGTCTGATCTTCGACAATATCATGTGTTGCCTACATATTTAATGGAACAACATTCTTATTTGAGAAATATTAAGAAAGAAGATGATAGGTTCATGATACTAGTAAGATCTCAAATTGACCATGAGAAGGGTCGGGATGAAAGAAGACGATGCATTTATAAAAAATCGATTCATAGAATGCTTTTGGGAAAATCTTCAAGTACCAGTTAAGCTTCAACATTATGTGTCAATGGGAGATTTATTGGTTAAAGCTAGATTTGTTAAGAGAACCTTGTATAAGTGACATAATATTTTAAACTTGATTCAAGCGCTCTCGTTTTTTCCACTGTAGCTACGTGAGATATCTGGTGCGATTTAGCCAAAACGCGCACTTCTCTGTCGTTTTCATATTCCTCCTCTCCTTTCAGACACCTTAACTGATAACGGTCATATCCTTTCACCTGTTTCTCCTCTCGCCGCCGCCATGGCGGCTCTCCCGCCAGCCGATCGAAGCCAAGGGGGGACCAAATCCTTCCTTCAAGCGCTTGCTAACCGACCTCCTCCACTACAAGCTTCCCTTCCATCAAACCCGGAAATCATCCCCAAAATTCAGTACAAAGGAGAAATCTCATGCCTTGTCAGTCGCAAGGATGCAGACATTCTCTCCTCCCATTATCGGAATGCTCTGATCGGTAAGTTTGCTAGAGGTAAGCCTTCTATGGTCCAACTAAACGAATCCTTTAATTCTGTAGGCTTCAAAGGCAAATTTCAAATAGGATCTATCGATTTCCGGCACGTCCTAGTTCGCTTCCAGGAAAAAGAAGACTACCAGAGGTTCTGGCTCAAGGGTCACTGGAGTTTCAACAATGCCCAAATGAAGGTATTGAAATGGACTTCTGATTTCTCTCCGGAGGCAGAATCATCCATAGTCCCGGTATGGGTAACAATTCCTCATGTCCCAATCTATTTTTATAATTCAGCTATGCTTGAAATCATGGGTAACCAAATTGGAAATTTTATTAAAGTTGATGCTGCTACTGAGGCTCTGTCTAGGCCTTCTTGTGTGAAAATGTGTGTTGAAATTGATTTAAAAAAGAAATTACCATCCTGCATTAGAGTGGGAATCGAAGAGGATGGAAATGAATTCAATGTTGTTAAGCTCCCCCTAGAATTTGAGGATATTCCCCCCTATTGTTTACATTGTAAATGTATAGGGCATGAGGACAGTTATTGCATTTATCTGCATCCGGAGCTTAAGAGATCCTCGGCTAGGAAAAATGATACTGTAATCAATTTAACTGACTCCCATTTGAAGGGCTCGATGGGACAGGTAAAAGGGAACTCAAATAGTAATCAGACTGGTAATTTAGGAGCAGAGAATTCAGGGATATCAATAACAGAAAAACAAAAGGGTTATCAGTCTCAGAAATTTATCTATGTTCCTAAGAAACAGCAGAGTCAAGCTGCAGTGCATGAATCAAATGAGTCTATTCTAACTAACTCGGACCCCCTGGTAGCTGATCCTAAGACTTCTGGGGAGCCTCCTCAAAAATTTACCTCCAGCAATGTAGATAAGCCCACCATTGTAATCAGCAGCACAGAGGTTGTGGTGACAGAGAAAGAAGATATTTCTCTGTCTCCTCAACCTGAAAAATTAATCCCTACCCCCTCCCCTCGAGCCTTTCCCATTGAACCTAGATCACTTGGGACACAAGATAGGCATCCTCAATCTGCCCCACCTATTTTTAGGTCAGTCTTTGCCAAAGATGATCTACCAAGTAAACGAGGAAAATCCTTTTCCCCTTTCAGCTCCATCATTGCAGCAAAAAAATTTATTTTTTCTCAGCAGAAAAAAAGGTCCAATAGATTTCTACCCCTAGCTGGTGAGGAATCATCTGGGGATGAGGGCACTCGTATTGAATTCTCTGCCACCGAAGAAGAAGCCACCCGATTAGATACTGCTCCTGAAGCTGGAACTGATCAATCACAGGGAGACAGTGTCCCATCTTCTGATCCAAGTAAGTTGAAGAAAGGTAAGTCTGTTATGAAAAATAGCAAACCACCTAATGACACTTTTTTCGCTCAGAAGAACACCATTATGACTAGATCAAAAAGCTCCTCTAATGTTTCATTATGAATAGTTCAACTGTTAGAATTAAAATGTTGGTTTGGAATATTAGAGGAATGGATACATCTATGCTTAGACTCTCTAATCTCATCAACAGACATAAATTTGAACTCATTTGTTTAATTGAGCCTAAACATGACAATTCACAGTGTGATCTATATAGACAAATGTTGAAGTTTGATAACTGTTTCTCTGCAACTAATGGTCAGATCTGGATTTTTTGGTCTTCAAACATAACTCTGACAGTTAGAAATGATAATCTTCAGTTTCTTGGAGTTCACCTAACTAGCTCTACTCTCATTAAGCCAATGGATGCCTTTTTTATATATGGTCTGAGAACCAGATTAGGAAGGAAGGATCTCTGGTCTGATCTTAGCTCACTCAATCATTCTGAATCTTTGTTTATTGGAGATTTCAACTCCATTTCATCAATAACTGAATACATAGGTCCATCTACTCCAAAACTTGGAAGTATAAGAGATTTTAATGATTTTATTAATGGAATGGGTTTGGAAGAAATCAATACTGTTGGGAACCTGTTTACTTGGACTAATAATCGTTTAAGATCTCCTACAGTTAAAAGACTAGATAGAGGTCTGTGCACTGCATCTTGGACTCTTTCTTTTCCTTCCTCTACAATTCAGATTCTGAATAGAGTTAGCTCAGATCACAACCCCTTGCTGCTGACTGTAGGTAGTGACATACCATCCAATCCGAGACCCTTTAGGTTCCTAAATACATGGTACAAGAGGAAAGATTTTAACGAAGTAATTAAGAAGGATTGGGATACTCCTATGCATAACTCTGGAATGCTAGCTTTTTACTTAAAATTAGTTAGACTTAAGAAAGCCTTAAAAAGATGGAACAAAGAGCATTTTGGTAACATTCATGATAATGTACTTCAGGCAGAATTAGCCTTGCAGGCTCAGGAAGCCTTAACTGATCATGATGATTCTGTAAATAATCTGGTTAACCTTAGGGAGGCTAGGGCCAGATTAGTCAAGGCCATGTCTGAACAAAAGAATTTCTGGAAACACAAGGCTAAGATAAAATGGCTACAAGATGGAGACAATAATACATCTTTCTTTCATAAATCTGTACAAGATAAGAACAATAGATTGAGGATTACAAAAATCAAGGGTAGAAATGGTCAATGGTTGGAAAATACACAGGATGTGGAGATGGAGGCAATCTGTTATTATCAGGATCTACTTAGTGAAGACTGCCCCACTGATTGTTCTCCATTCACATCTCATTTTCTCAATCATATCCCCAAGCTGGTTACTCAGGAAGATAATGAGAACCTATTAAAACCAGTCACTATGGAGGAGCTTAAGAGGATAGTGTGTAGCCTTAATAAATCAAGCTCTCCAGGTCCGGATGGTTTTACGGCCAAATTCTACATGAAATCTTGGGATATAATAGCACATGATCTTCTTCTAGCTGTTCAGGATTTTCAATCTTCATCTAACCTGCCTAGGGGTATAAGTAGTACATGGATCACCATAATCCCAAAGAAGAAAACCCCATCCTCATTTGATGACTATAGACCTATAAGTCTTTCCAATGTGATTAATAAGATTTGCTCTAAAGTGCTTATGGAAAGACTTAAATCTATTATGCCTAAGATTATCTCTCCAAACCAAACAGCATTTTTACATGGTAGGGATATTTCAGATAATGTAATTCATCTACAGGAAATGGTCAGACTCATTAACAGAAAGAGAAGAGATCCGAATTGTATAATTAAACTTGATCTCAAAAAGGCCTTTGATAGGGTTAGATGGTCATTTCTATATAAAATTTTGGCAAAATTTGGTTTCCATGCAAAATTTATTTTCACTGTTATGAAAAACTTGTCACAGGCTTGGTTCTCTATTCTTATTAATGGTAAGCCAGTGGGATTTTTTCAGTCTTCTAGAGGCATTAAACAGGGTGACCCTTTATCTCCATTGCTGTTTAATATTTTTTCTGAGTCTTTTTCAAGGAGCCTGACCTACATTTTTGATACTGGTAAGCTAGACTACTTTGATCTCCCAGGTAATCCTCCAAGAATCTCTCACTTATCTTATGCTGACGATACTGTTATTTTCTTTAAAGCAACAAACTTAACCTTGGTTAGATTAAAGGCTTTTCTGTCCATCTTTGAGGAAGTCACTGGTCAGTCTATCAATTATAACAAGAGTGACATCTTCATAAGTAAGCATGCTACAGATCAGAAAGTGAACCACATTAAAAGGATACTTGGAATGAAATTGGGTTCTTTCCCTTTCACCTACTTAGGAGTTCCAATCTTTACTGGTGCGGCTAAAAAGATCTACTTCCAACCACTCTTTGAACTTATTGATAATAAGATTGGTAATTGGAAAAATAGATGGATATCCATGGGTGGGAAAATTACTTTGATTGAGTCTTGTATATATGCCATTCCACAACACATCTGGCAAGTTATCAAACCAAAAAAATTGATCATTTCCATCATTGAGAAAAAAATGAGTAAATTTTTTTGGGGGGATGATTTAAAAAAAAAAGATCTTGGAAAAAGTGGTCTGATTTGTGCCTCCCAACTGATCAGAATGGCTTAGGCTTCAGGTCTATAAACACAATAATTAAAACATGCTCAGTTAAATTGTGGTGGAAGTATCAAATGGGTGATGCCCTCTGGACTCATTTATTGGCAGCCCTCCCTCAATCTTATAGGACTTCTCCTAACTGGAAGAGAATTTGTTCAGTTAATGTATGGGCCGAGGCTAATTCTAGAGTCATCATAGGGAGAGGTGATTGTAATTTTTGGACTTCAAATTGGCTTGATGTAGGGTCACTGATTGATTTGTGTGATCATAATAGGGTGGATATTGATGTTGAATGTTCAGTCTCTGCTTTCATAACTAACAAAGATCTTCTCATCACAAAAATAGAGCCATTTCTGTCATCTCACATTATCAATCTTTTGCAGGAGTCAAAACTTTTCCCCCACAGAGCTGATAGATTAATTTGGAAACCAGGTATCTCTGGGAATTTCTCCTTCAAAGATACATATAATTTGCTAAGCAACCACACAGGTTCGACTTCCTCTTCTAAACACCTTTGGAACCCCAGATTTGAGAAGAAAATCTCTGTATTTATGTGGAAAGTAGTAAATTCTCTGCTGCCTTTTGATAACATACTCAGGAAACTGAGGTTTTGTTTGGCTTCTAAATGCTGCATGTGCAATAAGCATGAGGATACTTTAGAGTATTTTTTTAATACATGTGATTTCTCTCTATCTGTATGGAAAATTATTCATCAGTTCATGGGTATTCGAGATAGAGCCTTCCCATCGGTTTGGGAAAGAATTTCATACTACTTAACTTTGCCAGCTCTAACTTCTTTACATGCTATAATGATCCGTACTGCTGCTATCTTCACTTTTTGGAATATTTGGAAGATGAGAAACAGATACTTATTTGAATCTATCAAGCCTTCCTCCACCCTAGTGCTCCAACTCATTAGAGATCAGATTTTTTTCTCCTTCAGTGCTAATCCGGTTCATATAGCATCGCCTCTTGATGTGAGTATTGCAGATCATTCCTTTCTACCACTCCTTAAACTTTCCCCAAGGCCAAAAATCTGGAAAATTGCTTGGACTAGGCCTATATCAGGTTTTAAGCTTAATGTTGATGCTTCTTGGTCATGCAATACTTTGAAGTGTGGGATTGGAGTGATCATTAGAGACATTAGAGGTGTTTTTAGGGGAGCCTACACTCTATTTATTAATGCTTTATCACCTTTGGAAGCTGAATTGAAGGCTATTAAGTTTGCCATACAGATTTCACATGATTTAACTGGCCCCCTCTACATGGAATCAGACTGTCTTTCTGCGGTTCTTTTTTCTACTGAACCACTCCGATGTCACTGGAACTGTTTTTCCCTAGCTGATGAGATCCATCAATCACTTAATGACATCAAACTCGTACATATATATAGACAGGCTAACCTGGTGGCTCATACACTTGCTAAACATTGTTTGCAACTAGAACGTGATTCATCATTTATTACCATATCTGAACTTCCGAACACGGTCCAGGGGTTAGTGAGACTAGATCAAATTGGCACCCCTGCTCTACGATTTGTTTAATTAGTTCGGATGCTACTCATTCTCACTCTTGAATGCAGGTTTTGGATGTCGCTGCTGCATATCTGCCTCCTATTTGTTTCAACACACAAGTCTCCTGGAATCCAAGTGTATTACGCACAGCTTTGAAGACTTCGAAGTAACAAGCTTTTGGTAGAGCTTGCAATGAACATTCCTGATCAGTTCACATTGGATTAGGGCATCATGAAAGCTCAAATACTGAGGCCACAGTTTCCATTCTAATCTGCTCGTTTCTTTTTTGTTGCAAAAATTAGAGGATATGCTCATGGTTATCTTCTCTCTGACTGACCTGTGTTTCGTTTTTTTTCGATTCACTAAGAAGTTCGAGAGCTCATCCTATAGCATCCCAAATACTCTAGCTCATTCTTTTGGAAGCAATTTATGGTTGCTTCAAGAGCAATACGCTCAGTTTGTACAGTAACTTAGCCTTGGCTTCTTTTATTTTGTTCATTACGGCTCGGGAAGGCCAATATAATTTCCCCCATCTAAGGATGGTTTATTTAAAAAAAAATTTAAGAGAACCTTGCGGCCAAGGAGACCTCAGGTCGGTTTTCTCAGTAAAAATTAGGGTTTGACTCGGGAAACCCTAGTTTGGGCCGTGGTAGAGAATTAACCATGGATGGCCATGGGTCAGAATTCTTATTTAAATCCAACTTATAATCCCAATGAAAGAAGGATGTCACCCTCTACCCAACAATATTCAAAAATACCAGGTAAATCTAGTACTTTTTCATTAAATTTAGTTTCTATTAACACTTCTACTTGTTTCGATTGTAAAGAAAGAGGACACATTCGTAGTAACTGCCCTCATGCTCGAATTTTAACAACAATTTAGGAGCAAAATGAAGGAGATGAATATGTTGATATACCAACTTTATATGAAAGCGAGGAAGAACATGTAGAAAAAGAGATCAACATAAATAATCATGGTGAACAAGGTTCGGAAACACAAGGTAACTTCATGTCATTGAGACTTCTAAATTCTCAAATGGCTGAATGTCAGGTACAACATGTCAATAATTTCCATACTTGTTGCCTTGTGAAAGACAATAATTTTTTACTGATTATTTATGGTGGTTCTTGTGCTAATATTGTTTCTAATCTTCTTGTTAAATCACTGTCTTTGCCTGTTAATACTCATCCATCTCCATATAAACTTATTTGGTTAAATGGTAGTGGTGAAATTAGGGTTAAGAAACAATGCATGATTAACTTTAGGATTAGAAAATATCATAATTCTATAATGTTTGATGTTATACCTATGGTAGCTAGGCATATATTTTTAGGTAGACCTTGGCAGTTTGATCGAAAGTCTTTGCATGATGGTTACACAAACAAATCACCGTGTTTAAGGATAGAACCATGTATACTTTGACACCATTATATCCTATTAATGTTCTTGAAGCTTAAAGACGTATGAAAGTCGACAAAGAGAAGTTTGCGACTGAGGCAGGAGTGACCAAATTAAACCCTACCCAGGGTTTGAAGGATTTCAGCCAAAAGGTGAAAAGGGGAGGCAAAAACCCTGGAAATTTCCACCAAATCCCAGGGAGAGCCAAACCACAAGAAGGTAAGTCAGGCTAGTCGTAGAATGATTCTGATAAGTCATGTAAAATCTTGTCTTCACATCTTAGTCATTTTACCATCGATTTACATGATGAGACATGAATTTCATACTAATTATTGTAAATCATTTTATGCTTCAATAACGGATATGAATCATTCTTTTTCTAATAATTATTATGAGATTATTTTACATTTTAAAGAAAGTTATCATGCCATGGATGATATTCCTATACATGTTCCTCCACGGTTTGCTGAGATGTTACAGGAATTTGAAGATGTTTTTCCGGATGCATTACCTCATGGTTTACCACCGTTTCAAGGTATTGAACACCAGATTTACCTACTTCCAAGTTCGGTTATTCCAAATCGTTCGACGTAGAAAGCAAACCCTAAAGAGGCACATGAACTACAACAACATGCTAATGATTTACTTCAAAAAGGTTATGTGCGTGAATCTCTAAGTCCTTGTGGTGTACATGTAATTTTAGTTCCTAAGAAAGATAAAACTTGGCGTATGTTCATTGATTGTTGTGCTATAAACAAGATAACCATTAAGTATCGTCATCCTATACTTAGATTAGATGATATTCTTGAAAATTTGCATGGCTCTGTGATTTATACTAAGATTGATTTGACTCAGGGTTGTCATTAGATTCGAATTAGGGAGGGTGATGAATGGAAAACTGCATTTAAGACTAAATGTGGATTGTATGAATGGATTGTTATGCCTTTCAATTTAACTAATGCACCTAGTACTTTTATGCGGTTGATGAATCATGTTTTGAGAAAGTTTATTGTTTGATTTTTTGTGGTTTATTTTGATGATACATTGATCTATTTTAAATCGATTAATGAGCATGTTAAGATGGTTCTTATTGTACTCTGTGAGTCTAGATTGTATGTGAACATGAAGCAATGTACTTTTTGCGCTTCAGAAGTGGTGTTTCTCAATTTTTTGGTGTCCAGGGATGGCATCAAATTCAATGAAACCAAGATAGAGGCAATCAAATCCTGTCTGACCCCTACCAATGCCAATCGGGTGAGATCTTTTCATGCTTTAGCTAGTTTTTATATAAGGTTTGTGTGAGATTTTCATCTATTGCTACACCTTTAAATGAACTAGCTAAAAAGGATGCAAAATTTGTGTGGGGCCAAAGCCAAGAGAATGCATTTAATGAATTCAAAGTACGATTGTGTAATGCTCTTTTTCTTACTTTACCTTATTTTAATGGTACTTTTTAAATTCACTGTGATGCTTCTGGTTTTAGAAGTGGTGCTGTTTTGATGCAAGAGAATCGACCTATAGCTTACTTCAGTGAAAATTTAACGGGCGGTGCTCTTAATTATCCTATGTATGACAAACAATTTTATGCAATTGTGCGAGCTTTAGAGACATGGAAACATTATTTATTACATAAATAATTTGTCATTCATAGTGATCATGAGTTATTGAAATACTTGAAAAGTCAGATGAAGTTGAATAGGCATCATGCTAAATGGTCTAGTTTATTGAATCTTTCCCTTTTGTATTGCGATATAAGAAGGGTAAATAAAATGTTGTTGCTGATGCTTTGAGTCATAGGCATGTTTTACTTACAATATTGGAATGTATTATGTTGGTTTTTTCATTTGTGAAAGAATTATATGCCACTGATTTTGATTTTTCATCTGTTCATGCTACATGCAAAAATGGTGCTTATGATAAAATTTATCGGCAAGTGGGTTTTTGTTTCGAGATAATAGGCTTTGTGTTCCTCAATGTTTTATGCAAGAATTACTTGTTAGGGAAGCTCATTCAGTTGGTCTTATGGGACATTTTGGTGCACTTAAAACTTATAATTTGTTGCGAGAACACTTCTTCTAGACGAAAAATGGCACACAATGTTAACATGGTTTGTAGGATGTGTATTGATTGCTTGAAGGCTAAGTAAAAAACTAAGACTAATGGTATTTATACTCCATTACATGTTCCTACACATCCTTGGTTTGATATCTCCATGGATTTTGTCCTCGGTTTGCCACGATCATAATCACGTAATTATTCTATCTTTGTTGTGGTTGATAGATTTTCGAAAATGGCACATGTTATTCCTTGTAGGAAGACAAATGATTCAAAGCATGTTGCAGATTTATTTCTTAAGGAAGTAGTTCGGCTACATGGTATCCCTGCGAGCATAGTGATATGAATCTCCTTGCGAAGACTTGTGATTGCGGAATTAATATCTTTGATCTAGTGAAGGGATTTGCAAACCTTCACTGTCTCACACGAAATTCAAGTGTCTAGCCTTGGGGTACGCCTAATCTCGACTTGCTCTCTAATTATCCCTCACGATCAGATTACAAGGTTTATTGATACTTAACTAGCCCTCGGGGTTAAGCAACTATGGAATAACTCGCAAGCAAAGAGTGTGAACTCAAAATGTTGTATATTTGATTGATAAAAGTGGTAGTGAATTCGTCCATAAGGCCTCCCTATTTATAGGGTAGATTTCGACCATAAACCCTAATCACAACTAGAAACTGAATTGACTTATGCCAGCTTTAAGAAGCTAAAACCATATCTAACTAAAATACCTAAAATAAATGGTAATCTAAGGTAATCTGGCTGAATTCTTCAAGAAGTAAATTTGAAGAATATTACTTTATCTAATCTTACCAAATCTAATTCTAATCAGAATAAAACTGAATATACTAAACCCTATTGGACTGTATTTTTGAAATTCAGCTCTTCAAAGCCCACATGGCCGAGCTATTAGTCCAATAAACCCAAAATGAAATAATTTTACAATATTTTATAGTGATCACACTTCCTCATTAAAAACCCCCTGGGAAAAAAGAGTATAGTGTTCTTCATAATGTCTTCAGTTCGTCGACAATCTTGAATAATGAATCCAAGATGTTGATGGTGACTCCTTCTTCAATTTTCATCATAAAGGTGATCAATCAAAGAATTTAAAGCAGCATCCCTAAGCTTAGTCCTTGACCTATTCATAGGTCCTGCCATGTCACTTAGAGGATCCCAAACATATCCTTTAAATGTTTGATCAAGTCGTGGAATATCTTTATTTATGGTAGTAGTCGTCTTTGCATCTCCATCATTCCCTCCAAGGTCAAAAGGTTTCACCCTTGAAACTTAATCATCTTTAAAGGTAAATAGAGATAAATCAGCAACATTGAAGGTCACACTAACACCATAATAATCTGGTAACTCAATCTTGTAATCATTGTTGTTCACATGATCCAACACTTTAAAAGGACCATCTCTACGTGAACTCAACTTAGATTTCTGAGCATTTGGAAACCTCTCTTTCCACAGATGAACCCGAACATAATCTCCCATATTGAACCCCATCAACTTGCAACTTTGATTAGCTTTATCAGCATTCTGTGCATTTGTCCATTCAATTTTCATGCACACCTTCTCATGAATTTTCTTCACAAAATAAGCTTTCTGTTCTCCATCAAGGTTGTTAACCGATTTAAAATTCAAAGGAAGTAGTAGAATGAATAGTGCGATTGTAAGCAAACTCTGCAATCGAAATGCATTTTTCCCAATTCTTTAAGTTCTTCTGAACTAGTGCATGCAGGAGAACCCCTAGGGTTTGATTGGTCACTTCTGTTTGTCCATCAGTTTGAGGATGACTGGCATTCGAAAATAGCAACTTTATCCGTAACTTGCGCCACAAGGTATTCCAAAAGTAGGATAAAAAATTAACATCGGGATTAGAGACAATGGACGCAGGAATGCCATGTAACCAAAATACCTCTTTCAAAAATAGCTCTGCAACATGCTTTGCATCATCTGTCTTCCTACTAGGAATAAAATGTGCCATTTTCGATTATCAATCCACAATCACAAAGATAGAATCATTACCTGACTGAGATCATGGTAAACCTAGGAAAAAATCCATAGAAATATCAACCCAAGAATGTGTAGGAATAGGTGATGGAGTAAAGTCCATGAGGCTTAGTTTTAGACTTAGCCTTCAAGCAATCAAGACAATTTCTACATACCCTGTCAATAGCAATTGCATGTTTTGGCCAATAGAAGTGTTATCGTAACAAATTATAAGTTTTAAATGCAACAAAATGTTCTATTAAACCACCTGAATGAGCTTTTCTAACAAGTAATTCACGCATGGAACATTGAGGAATATATAACCTATTATTCATACACAAGAAACCATCATGCCGAAAAAACTTCTCATAAGCACCATTTTTGCATGCAGCATAAATAGAAGAAAAATCAAAATCAGTCGCATACGAATATCGCATGAATGAAAACACTATCACAATGCATTCCAATTGTGTAAGTAAAACATGTATACAACTCAAAGCATCAGCAACAACATTTTCTTTACCCTTTTTGTAACAAAACACATAAGGAAAAGATTCAATGAAACTAGACCATTTAGCATGATGCTTATTCAACTTCATCTGACTCTTCAAGTATTTCAAGGATTCATGATCACTATAAATGAAAAATTCTGTATGCAATAAATAATGTTGCCTAGTTTCTAATGCACGCACAATTGCATAAAATTTGTTATCATACACAGGATAGTTTAGAGCACTGCCCTTTAGCTTTTCTCCGAAGTAAGCTATAGGTCGATTCTCTTGCATCAAAATAGGACCAATACAAACACATGAAGCATCACAATGAATCTCAAAAGTACCATTAAAATCAGGTAACGCAAGAACAAGAGCATTACATAATCGTACTTTTAATTCATTAAAGGCATTCGCTTAACTCTCAGTCCAAGAAAACTTTACATCCTTTTTAACTAGTTCATTTAGAGGTGCATCAAAAGATGAGAAATCACGCACAAACCATCTATAAAAACTTGCTAAACCATGAAAAGAATGTACCTGGTTGGCATTAGTAGGTCTCGGCCAAGTCTTAATGGCCTCAATTTTGGTTTCGTTGACTTTAATGCCCTCCTCAGAGATAACAAAACCGAGAAACACCACTTCCAAAGCGTAAAATGTGCACTTCTTGATGTTCACATACAAACAAGACTCACAGAGTGCAACAAGAACCATTTTCACATGCTCAATATGTTCATCAGTCGACTTAGAATAAATCAATATATCATCAAAATAGACCACAACAAACCGACCAATAAACTTCCTCAAGACATGATTCATCAAAAGCATAAAAGTACTAGGTGCATTAGTTATACCGAAAGGAATAACAATCCATTCATACAACCTGATGAGACGTCAAATGCATGTATTTTCCAAAGCATTTAACATCTCTTTTGTCATATTATTGTTGTAAGATTGCTAGATTTATTTAGGTTTACATAATAAGGGGTTTAGATCGTCATTTTCAGTATTTATATCTAAATCCTTCATTTTGTAACCTATAATTAGTCTAATGGATTTTTGGTCCCTAGATTTCTTTTGTAAGCTTAGTTTGTAGATTTCTCATGAGAACTTAGGAGTGCTTTAGTGAAGGCCATTCGAAAAGATGGTAGAAGATGGAAGGCCACTCACAAAGTGGTAGAAGATAAAGTGACGAAAGGAAAGCAAAGCAAAGCAAAGGGTGAAGAATGATCTATGTTTTGAAGCATATTTCTGAGAATTTAACAAAAAGAATCGGCCTCCAAGGGTGGTACCATTGGATTCTTCTTCTTGAGTACTATAAAATGGACTACAATAACTCCCAAAATGGATCAACAGTTTACCCAGAAGAAGGAAAATTAAAAAATGGTACTTTTTTCCATCGCGACTCGCGACAAGTGTGTTGCGACTTGCAAAAAGTTGACCTGAGAGCTCACAATTTTCCTAATCTGATCATGACTCATGATGGAGGCATCGCGACTCGGGATAATTGCCCTGGAAATTGCTTTTTACTCCATTGTTTCTTGTACTATAAATAGCTTTTCACCCTATTCTTCCCCAACTCTAAAAGCCCGACTTGGGGGCTCCAAAACCCTATTTTTTCACCATTTTCAACCATTTCTTCTTCTTTCTTTGTAGATTTTTTTTACTGTCATGGGTTTTGATTATCTAGCTTATTTTTGTACTTGGGAGCAATTGATTGAAGCTTCCATATCTATGTAGTAAGACCTCGATTTCACTCTTTCTTGAAGCATTTGTTATTTAGCATTCATGTGTTTTAATGTGATGTTTTAATTCATTTATGCTATGGGTTGTTTGAGTATATGAAGTGTTTGTATGATTGAAGTGTTTGTATGATTGAAGTGTTTGTATGATTGAAATGTTAGGGTGTTAGGTAAGTTGCAAATTTCATAGCTCTTTGACATGAGAATCCAAGAACATGGAATTAGAACTTCTTGTGCATAATATGTTGTGATTCTTGCTAGATAAATATGTTAATGTGGATTGTTCTCATGTTTATCCTATATATGCAATGAAAGGTTTAATCTTGAATGTGGTTTTTTCTAGGTTTAGCCTAATGAATGTTATGTTTGGTTAAATGACCATGTCTTTGGTAGAAGGTTTGTTGTTACCAAATCTATGGTTCTTTGTGTATAATGCCATTGATGAAATATATTTATGGCTGTTGAACGTCTTAAGTGATTATCAATCAGGTTTGCAAATGGTCGTTGAACGTCTTTGTGAATTATTATTATTAAGAAGAAATGAATGTTGATCTTCAATTGGGAAGTTTTATCATTCCCCATAGGTAACGAATGCAGTAGAATGAGTGAATGGTTCAATGATCTACATTAGGTTTGGAAGTGAATATCAATTGCCCCCAAGGCTGTCTTTTGTAGTTCTAAACCCATTTTCTTAGTTTCTTTGATGATTAGCATAGTTACTTGACTTTGCTAGTTATCTTGCCTTTTAATTTCATAACTTAGGACCACAACCAACCCCCCCCCCCTTTTACTTGATTTTTTATGTCTATATATACATATTTACTTCTTGCATAATATCAACCTTATATGTTTAAACTCTTAGAAAGATCCCTCTTGTAGTGGATGACCTCAACTTGCCATTATCTACTTACTTGTAGATAGGAAGCATTTAGGGCTTCTAAATTTAAGTTTGAGTGGTACGACGATGACCTCCCACAACCCAAATTTAGTCTTTAATACAGTTTTCCATTTATCCCCCTCATTAATTCGAGTTTGATGATAACCTTGAGTCAAATCAATCTTAGTATAAACCATAGATCCATGTAAATCTTCAAGCATATCATCTAACCTAGGGATAGGATGTCGATAATTAATGGTAATCTTGTTAATATCACGACAATCAATGCACATATGCCAAGTTTTATCTTTCTTAGGAACTAAAAGGACAGGTACAACACAAGGAGATAGGGATTATTGCACATAACCATTTTGAAGTAATTCCTCGACTTGTCGCTGAAGTTCCTTTGTATCCTTAGGGTTTTCTTTATACACCGGATGATTTGGAATAACCAAACCCGGAATCAAGTCAATCTGGTGTTCAATACCTCGTAAAGGTGGTAAACCAATGGGTAAGGCTTCCGGAAAGACATCTTCAAATTCCAGTAACATCTGAGCAAAATGTGGAGGAACATGCAGATGAATATCATTACTGGCAGAGTAGCTCTTTATTAAATGCATGATAAGCACATACGAATGATTAGCAAAAGCATGATTCACATCCCTAATTGATGCATAAAAAATCTACCTGAATCATGAGGAAGTTCATGTCTCATCATGTAAATCAATGGCAAAGGACTAAGATGTGAAGATGGGATTTTATGCGACTTATCATAATCATTCTTAAACTTACCTGGGACGGCCTCTCTTGATTTTTGGTAGAAATTATCAAGGTTTCTGCCTCCATTTTTCATCTTGTGGCCGATCTCCTTCAACCCCTGGCTAGGGTTTTGGTCAGCCATTTGCACATCTGTCGCAAACTTCTCTTTGTCAACTCTCATGGGTCTCTATGCCTCTAAAACTTCCACTGGAGATAATGGAACAAAAAAGTATACCTTGTTCTATCCTTAATCACAGTAATTTTTTTAGTGTAACCATCATTCATAGATTTACGATCAAACTGCCAAGGTCTCCCTAACAAAATATGACTACCTTCCATAGGTATAATATCACATAAGATAGAATCATGGTATTTTCCAATCTTAAAGTTAATCATGAATTGTTTGTTAAACCTAATTTCACCACTACCATTTAACCAAATAGGTTTATATGGTGATGGATGAGTAGTCACGGGCAAAGAAAATGATTTAACAAGAAGATTAGACACATTATTAGCACAGGAACCAACATCAATAAACAATTCTTATCTTTGACAAGGCAACGCTATGGGAAATTTTAATCATTTATACCTATGTTTTGGCCATTTGAGAGTTTAGAACTCTTAACGAAAATAATTTACCTTGTATTTTCGGACCTTGTTCACCATGATAATGTATGATAATCTCTTCATCTACCTGTTCTTCACCACTTTCATACAATAGTGGAATATAAGCACATTCATCTTCTTCACCTCCTTCCTCAATTGTTGTTAACACTCATGCTTGAGGACAGTTATTGCGGACATGTCCTCTTTCTTTACAATGAAAACAAGTAGAAGAGTTAACCGAATTTGATGAAGAAGTAGTGGACTTACCTGGAATTTTTTAAATATGTTGGGTTGGTGGTCCCACCCTCCTCTTAGTAGGATTATAAGTTGGATTTGAATAAGTCCAAACCAATCCTCATCCTCCCATGGGTGTGCCCCTACTGCAGCCATAACTAGGATTTTTGGAGTCAAACCCTGGTCGTCGACTAGGAAATACGGGTTGTGGACTCCTTGGTTGTAGGTTACTCTCAACCAACCTTGCTTTCACCAATAAATCATTCATAGATATGTGATGTTGACGCTTGGCTGGCGTTTGAAGGTTTTCACGCAAGCGTTCAATGAATCGATTTTTGATGAATGCGTCATCTTCTTTCATCCCAACCCTTCTCATGGTTAACTCAAGATCTTGCCAGTATTCATCAACTCTGCGATTTCCTTGCTTCATGTTGGACAGATAAAAATGTTGTTCCATCAAGTAAGTAGGAGGAACATAATATTGGCGAAGCTTGGATCTCAATATCTTCCAGTTGGAGATAGGTTTCTTTCCGGCAAGATATCACAAATCCTTTTTATTTTTTCACCATTTATCCATAGTGAGTGAAAGAATACTGCACCACTTTGACTTTTTCCTTTTCCCGAGAATCGTTGAGATCAATCAGATTCTCAATCTGTCGCTCCCAATCAAGACACTTCACTGGATTGTGTTGACTATCAAATCGAGGGATGTCATATTTTAAACCCGTGATATCTTGAGCTTCATCAGAACCTGACTTAGATCTTGAATTACTCCCCTTGATGTCTCAAGCTTCATCAGAACCCGACTCAGATCTTGAATTAGTCTTCACTCTCCTTCAGGAATGAGGTTTACTGTGGCGATGCCTTCGAGATTTTTACGGACATATTTCTTGGTTTCTTCCCTCTTGACCGATGATGTGGGTGTAGGTGGTACTATGCTGTCAAATTTTCTCGCCAACCTTTGCACCTCACTTATAAGTGCATTTATTGCGACATCAAACCGATTAGGGTTATTGGCATCATTTGGATTAGTTCGATGTCGCTCATAACTATCTAGAGCCTCTTCACATGGATGAATACCACGCCTGCCATTAGAGGTGTTTTTCAATGGCAAATTGTTAGGATTGCTAACAAAAGGTGGGATGAATGGATTTTCGTCCCCCATCTTCGCTAAACTACTAAGAAAATCAAACCATTAGTTTAAAAAATATTGCCCCCCCCCCCTTCCCTTTGTTTAGTAAGGTCACTCAGCAAGTGTATAACACTCACAACTCACAAGGTGAAGGCTAATGTGAGAGAAATTGATCAATTCACCGTAATTCAAAGCAAACTATGGAGATGAGTACTGCAGAACTTATTTCGAAATTTAAAAATATATAAACCCAAAATTGGGCTCTACAATATAGAATTAAAAATTCTAAAAAGAATAAGGAAAACAAATTCAATTTGAATGGCACGAATCAGAGTTGTATAGAATGAATAATGATCAAAACAAGATTGCTTGATATAGCCGACAAATAGGTTCCAAAAATTTAAGAAACTTTTCCGAAAACAAATTGGAATAGGAACTCAAATCCAAATCCCTTTTGGTAAAGGATATTAATAACTTACTTTTCCCCCAAGTTGAAAATTCAGATCAAAACCCCTCTCTCAATTGGCCTTTATTTCCTTTTCCACTTCCGATTAGGAATTTGACTTTTCTTTTCCTTTTTCAAATCGGATTTCCTTTTTCTTTCCTTCTTTTTTCAGCCACAATTCATTTTTTCCTCTTTTTTTTGTACTATGAAACACACAACCAGAATCTTATTCCCCAAAAAAAATTTGGTCACAATTCCCAAAATTTTTGGAAACTGCAAATCTGCCCCCAAAGTTTTAAAAATTGCAAATCTGCCCCAAATTTCAGATTTCAAATCCTAAATTCCGATTTGGAAACCCAAAAATCCACTAACTTTTTTTTTTCATTTTTGAAATTTTTTGGAACAAAAATTGCCTATACAAAACTTGGAATAAGAAAACGGCGATAACTTCCTCTTGATTCAAATGAACTTAGAGGTATTCAAGATCGTAAGGATCAAGAATATGACACTAAAAATATGGAAAACAACACAAGAATTATTTTTTTAAAAGGTGTAATCAAGAATCAAAGAACAATTCAAGATCACGGAATCAAAGAATGATAAAGAAAATAAATAGGATTATGAGCATGCAATAATTTTCAGAAGAGTTAACGAAAAATTTCACAAGTACATAAACCGTTTAATCTACTTAAAACTACGAAACTGACCAGGAGGTGAAGGCGGATAATACTTGTTAACTCTGAGACCCTTCGACGTCCGCCTGACTCGATTGATGAAAGTGAATGCAGATAGTAATACCGAAGTATTTTAACTCTCGGGCCCTTCAACGTCCTTCGACTCTAGATTCAATCCTCCTGGTAAGAAAGATTAAACAAACACAGTTAAAACACGACATGAAAGAGTTTATAAATAAAAAAATTGAAAATAAATTCAACAAAAACTCAAAACCCTTTTTTGTTTTATTTTCAGTCTCAGTAGATCTTTCGCTTTGCTCTTATACCAACTGTTATGAATCTCCTTGCAAAGAATCATGATTGCAGAATTAATATATTTGATCTAGTGAAGAGATCTGTAAACCCTCACTATCTCGCAGGAAATTCAAGTGGCGAGCTCTCGGGGTATGCCTAATCTCAACTTGCTCTCTAACTAACCCTCAGGTTCAGATTACAAGGTTTACTGATACTTAACTAGCCCTCGGGGTTAAGAAAAAATGGAATAGCTCGCAAGAAAATAGTATGAACTCAAAAGGTTGTATATTTGATTGATAAGAGTGGTAGTAAATTCATCCATAAGGCCCCCCTATTTATAGGGTAGATTTCAGCCATAAACCCCAATCACAACTGGAAACTGAATTGACTTATGGCGGCTTTAAGAAACTAAAACCATATCTAACTAAAATACCTAAAATAAATGGTAATCTAAGGTAATCTGGTCGAATTCTTCAAGAACTAACCTTGAAGAATATTACCTTATCTAATCTTACCAAATCTAATTCTAATCAGAATAAAACTGAATATACTAAACCTATTGGACTGTATTTTTGAAATTCAGCTCTTCAAAGCCCACATGGCCGAGCTATTAGTCCAATAAACCCAAAATGAAATAATTTTACAATATTTTACAGTGACCACACTACCTCATTAAAAACCCAGTGGGAAAAAAAGTATAGTGTTCTTCATGATGTCCTAAGTTCGTCGACAATCTTGAATCATGACTCCAAGATGTTGATGGTGACTCCTTCTTAAATTATTCATCATAAAGATGATCAATCAAAGCATTGAAAGAAGCATCCCTAAGCTTAGTCCTTGACCTAGTCGTAGGTCCCACGATGTCAATTAGAGGATCCTGAATATATCCTTTCAATGTTTGATCAAGTCGTGGAATGTCTTCATTTATGGTGGCAGTCATCTTGGTATCTCCATCACATAGTGTTTGATCACGGTGTTAAGTTCTTATCCTACTTTTGGAATACACTGTGGCATAAGCTAGGGATAAAATTACTATTTTCCACAGCCAATCATCCTCAAACTGAAGGACATGTAAAGGTTACCAACCAAACATTTGGAAGTCTCTTGTGTGCCTTAGTTGAAAAGAATTTGAATAATTGGGAAGCGTGCATTCGGATTGCAGAGTTTGATTATAATCACACTATTTATTCTACTACTTCTTTATCTGCATTTGAATTTGTTGGTTTCCTACCTATTACTCCTCTTGATCTAATTCCATTGCATTTAAAACATGTTAGGAACCTTGAGGGAGAAATACGGCTTATTTTGTTAAGAAATTATATGAGAAGGTGCGCTTGATGATTGAACGGAAAAATGCTCAGAAAGAAAAGAATGACAATCAAGGCCGAAAGTTGATGAGATTCCAGAAAGGTGATTGGGTGTGGTTGCATCTGCGCAATGAGAGGTTTCCAAATGCTTGGAAATCTAAGTTAAGTCCACGTGGTGATGGTCCTTTTAAAGTGCTGGAACGTGTGAATAGCAATGCTTACAAGATTGCTTTGGCAGGAAAATATGGTGTTAGTACTACATTCAATATTGATGATTTATCTCCATTTACCTTTGAAGATGATTCCGTTTAGAGGGTGAAACCTTCCGACCTTGGAGGGAATGATGCAAGTGTCCAAACTACTACCACCATAGATGACGAGATGCAAAAGATTGATCAAACATTCAAAGGATATGTTCGGGATCCTCTAAGTGACATGGAATGTCCTATGACTAGGGCAAGAACGAATCTTAGAGATGCGGCTTTGAATGCTTTAACTGACCAACTCATGATGAAGAATTGAAGAATGAATCAACACCGACATCTTGGATTAATTTTTCAAGTGTCAAAAAATTGAAGACATCGTGAAGAGCACTATTAATTAACCCGCAGAATTAAGTAACAATGAAGTCCAAGGTTCCATAATAGTTTGTTTGAAGAACTGAGATTTTTGAAACAGTCAAACACTTATAATAGCTAGGCTCAACAACATAGGAGCCTTATCAGAATTACGTACCCCATTGTGGAGTGACTGGCTAGAGGAAAATATTGATTAATATTAGAGTCCGAATGTTAAGATATAAGAATACTAATCAATGCAAACTTACTGAGTCATAATAAAAGACTATTAATCATTTACTTTCTCAGCCTCCTGTTTAATCCTATCAATCTTTGTTTCAGCATCTTGTTACAGCTGATTCAGGCTTTCCCTTGAATCTCTGGAAATCTAAATGAACCACAAAAGTAAAATAATTACATGAAGAGGAAGAGGAAAAATGAAATAACTACACTTTCTGAAATAAGAATCCTGACATGAACACGTTTGTATAAAACACAAATAGCACATAAAAAATGAAATCATTTAATGCTTTAAATTGAGCTGATTGTAGGTTCTATCACAACATTAAATCCCCAACGCATGTCATATTGTGAATAAGAAAACTCGAACTGAGTAGAGATTTGTATTACGCAGAATACATATAGAGAATACAAGCCCTAGAGGTACATCGTATCTAGACATATCTCAATCAAATCATAATCATATCACAATCACATTTAATCAATGATCTTATCTATCCTAACACCCTCCCTCAAACAAAGCATCGGGACCCAGAGTGCACCAGATGAGAAGCAGGGACTGAGCTAGGGTGGAGGGCTAGACAGATAGCCAAGGAAGTTGCCCGAGGAAAGGTAATGATCACTAGATTCTTCGTTGTTTTTTCTGCTTGTGGCTTCTTTGCTTTGTTTTTCGAATAATATGATGTTGTTGGTGCCTTTTCGTGTTTTGATTGAGAATATTAATGTGGTGAATTTCTTAGAGTACTGAAATTTCTTAGTTTTGTAATTAAGATATTCCTGCCACTTCTTCTTTCTGGGAGGAAACCTTAATGTGCCTTAGGATCTGCTGTTGAGGAAGAAGACCGCCTAGCATTGGTAGGAGCTGATACAGATGCTGCCAAGGATGCTATTGCAACTACTGAAGGGTCTAGGATATCGACCCTAACTCGTTAACCTGAATCGGGACAATTTCTTGAAAAGGAAGCTGGGGATTCATTGGGGAGTGAAGATAGAAGTACTTCTGCTGCAATCAATGACAATGATTCTAGACCAGTAGGGATGGTAGTTGGATAGAGTTCTAGCAGAGAATTTGATTACATGGCAAACCTACCGAGAGAATTTTATCACTATTACTACGGTGGAAAAACTGATATGGGTGTCCTCATTGAAGTAAGTTTTACTTCTTCCTTATTCTTGGTATGTTTCTGGATGTCAATTCAATATCAAATCCATAAACAGAAATTGCCAACATGAGCACTCTTTCAAGCATTCTTTTTGTTTCAAAATGTACTGAGAAAGCTTGAATAAATTTCAATGCTATAGTGAACATCATCTCTAAAAACTAGGCGAGAAAGCTTTGGTAGAGCAAGATGGCTAAGATTTTCCAGTTAATCACTGACTTTTGCATATGTATACAGGTTCGAAGAGCATGGGATGCATACATTAGACCGGGTGGAAGGTTAGAGTTCTATTTAATTGGTAAATTGGATATCAATTCGAATTGTGAACCCTTCTTAGTCTTGAGTAAAGCAATAAGGGCATTGGTAAAGTCAATGATATTGAATGAACCTTTCCCCTTTTCCCCTTGTGATTGTTCATGTATAATACTGTATTTGGTAGTAGAATGGACAGTAGATATAACTAAAGACTTGCTTGAACAACTCCAGCATTAGTTCAGAGCATCTATATAGAAGCTTAATCTGTCTAACTTTTAACAATAGTGCTAGTAGACCATACATGACATGTGTGTTACTTTTTACGCATTAGAGAAGCTTTAAATTTAAACTTATGCGTATATTTGTGATTCATATCATGTTTCTTCTAAATAGTTCATGGAGCTGTTAATTCTAGGTTTCATTGTGAACTATTTAGTTGCTCAACAGAACGAAGAAATTGCAATGTTGGTGGAGGAGGCACAAATGAAAAAAGATCACATGCTTCAGGTACTGAATGAATCTGTCGTTATAGCATGAATCAAGCATATGCTAATTTTTCCAATTTATTATGTCAGTATAAATGTATTGCTCAAGCAAATGAAGAAGCCCTAAAATAGCTTGAAACTGCATATGAGAAATCAAAGGCATATGTATCACACCATCATTGTTTTGTTATTTTTGAACGCATTAAGTTTTCTTGCTAAACATTTGGGTATTGCGTCTCTTCTGTAGGCTAATATTGTTAACAAGTCACTCGAGACCGATGTTTTCTCTCTAAGAGAAACTGTTCATGAGCTTCAAAGAAAACTTGACATTGAAAACAACGAAGTGCCAGTTGCAACTGCAGGCAAAGGGGAAGGCATGACTTCTTCTTTGTTAGAAATTTCCAGTTTTAGAGAGAGTTGCTCCGTTAAAGGGTAAATTTTCCGGTTATAATAGTTTATTGTTTTATGTTAATTTTGTTCATGATTGCATGAACCCTGTTTGCTTTTACAGGTATGAAATAGCCGTTATTCACACCCAAATTACATCTTTAAAGGATGATTTGGAGAAAGAACGTGAAAAGTCAAGTGCTGCTCAAACTAATTACGAAAGACAGGTTGTCCGGGTTTACCATCCATTCCTTAGAAAACTTCCCTTGATTATTTTAACCATAGTTTTAATGATAATATCTGATTCCTTCTTAATACTGTGCTACTCGTAAATGGTTGAAGCGGAATGTGACCCCTTAGTTCCTGCCTAGTATCATATGCTGCATTAGAGGTTTTTTTTGTGTTTTTTTTTGTGTCTGTGCTTTTTTCCTAAAACCTGTTACTCATTCAATGGGACAAGAAGTATTTATCCAGAAAATAAAGTAAAATGGGGGAAGTTCATATACTGTTGAACAACAAGCTTAGATGAACTGACAAAGCAATTGTACACTATATGAGGAATCAAACGTTCTTAGCTGGTTGGAGCTTCAGTCTATTTCATTTCTGTTTTGTATCGAATGCAATAGTGTTTAACATTCGTAAACAAGCTTAACCACCATAAATTGAAGTTTCCTCATGGTACAGTGTTCCATAATCATAGGCTAGTCAGTATGCATTCACTAAACCTTTTCTTATTTATACAGGCTGCTTGTGACATTATTTTCAAATCCTAAGGTAAAATATAATGAGATAGACTTTTGTGCTGAGTGAAATTTTGATTACTCATTTTCTCTCTCCATGTTTATTTAGATCTAAACTACGTAGACCCTTTGTGTGTATGTTTGATTCCTTTGTCTATTTGAATATACGGAGGGTTTCCAATTTTTCTTAAGTATGTTCCAGTCATTAGCTTCTGAACATACAATGAGCCTTCCAAGGTAAGATTTACTGATTTAGTTACATTTACCTTTCCCCCCTACCATTTTTGCAAACTAAATTGAAGTTTGTAGTTGTATGGTCTTTTAGATGCATATGGAACGGTACATCTGAGCATTTTTTAGGATCATAGATTCAGGATTAGTTGTGTGGCTTAGCCTTGTGATTTAGTGTGTATACACCATATGATTCAATTGCTAGTTCAAGCTAAAGTTATGTTTAGTCCCGTAGATAGTTATGTTTGGGATAGTTATGTTTAGTTCCATTGATTATTAATTTTGTATCATAACTTTTTCGGTTTTATTTCTATATTATCAATTTTGTGAAGTTAATTTTATTATTAAATTAATGTCCTAATAAATTATTAATTTTGGATATTTTCCCTTCCTCTAAAAGCAGCAGTGCGCTGTCACTTTCAGAGGAAGGGACTTTTTTTAGTCATCGTAAATAATTTAGCACCGGTTAAAAAATCAGTTCTAAGAAAAAAACTGGTGCAAACAAAAAAACCCGGTGCTAAAATTAGCACCGGTTGAAAAACCGGTGCTAACAAAAAACTAGTGCTAAATTAGTATCGGTTGAAAAACCGGTGCTAACAAAAAAATCAGTACTAAATTAGCACCGGTTGAAAAACTGATGCTAATAAAAAACCGGTTCTTACAAAAAAACTGGTGCTAAAAGTAGGGATTTAGCATCGGTTTTTTTCCAACCGGTGAAACCGTTTCATCGGTTACTTAGGCACAGGTATTTTTTTACGAAAACATCGATGCTAGAACAAAAATAAATCGGTGCTAGAGGGGGGGTCTCTGTGGTAGTGGAACTTTGGTTGTCATTAAAGGATTAAGATGGAAGGGTTCAGAGAAAAATCATATGCACCCAAGACTCCTGTCCATAGCCCCAATTGATTCAGGTTCAAGAACAAGAAGACATGGCATAGTTTTCTAGAAACTTCCTCATTAACCATATAAGCTCAACACAGATGGTTCTTCTCTCAAATAAAAAACATCTGGAGCTGGAGTGGTAATCAGAGATCAACAAGGGAAAGTTTTGATTGCAAAGTCTCAATATTTAGAGGAAGCTGAAATAATTGCCCTTATCATCGGCTTGCAATCAAAATATTTCCATGAGTATAATGACATTCAAGTGGAAGTGGACTCACCGCTATTATTAAAGATGATCATAAAGGAGTACAAGATCCCATTGAGATTAACTTCTTTGCTCAGAACCTTATGGAACCTCACAGGTGAGATCTCTATTTCTTTCTCTCATAACTTCAGAGAAGAAAATTCAGTTAATGATGCTCTTGCTAAGATAGCAAGTATACTGATGCTCTTGCTAAGATAGCAAGTACCACTATGATTTCTAGTGTTTTTACTCATGAAACTCTGCTACAAAATGTTAGGGAATTAGTTATGTTTGATGCAAGAGAAGCTCCTTATATTAGAGTTTCATAAGTTTCCAAAACAATATGTGCTAGGTATTGCTCTCCTTCTGTTTTATTGACAGTTATCTGATAAGACATGGAAGCAGGCTGGTGAAGTGTGGAGCTGTTGCCCTCTTGCTGTATTTAAGCTGCCGGAATGGAAAGAATTTCAGAAATATTCCAAGTTGATCCATGTTGATATTTAGTATTTTACTTCTAGGAAGGTATTATGCAGTGGGTAAGAACGGAAGGCCACCTCTTTTTGTCGACACAGGGAGTGGAAGCAGAAAAAGTGGAAGGCCGTTTTAGACCTCGTCAATTGGGATAGGCCATTAGTTTTACCAACACAGGGAGTGGGGGCGAAGGGAATGTAATTCTAATTCTGAAATATATATCGGGTAGAATTCCATGTATTTCCACGATGTATAGCTTATTCAACACTCGAGCTTTATTGTTTATATTATTCTAAGGTTAGGGGAGCCTAATAAAATATCTCCTCTCAACTTTGGTGAATTTTAATTTAAAAAATAATATTTATATTAGATGAACTCACTTGACCATAAATCAAAGTATATATGGTATTAAATACATGTGAATTAAAAACTCGAGTACCAATTGATTTCTAAAATTTAGTTTGGTAATATGATTATTATTATTTAAATCCTAAACAAATATCAGAGTATTGTTTATTGATATACTTCTTTATTGAAAACAATTTTGCACATAAATGTAATTCATA
The DNA here is from genome assembly GCA_037428765.1 of Rubia yunnanensis. Classification (NCBI taxonomy): domain Eukaryota; kingdom Viridiplantae; phylum Streptophyta; class Magnoliopsida; order Gentianales; family Rubiaceae; genus Rubia; species Rubia yunnanensis. The sequence continues at coordinate 64,827,250 of CM075065.1, forward strand.
ATCTCCAATAGCTAACTACATACGTTGCTCTTTGGCTTTTTTCTTCTTTTTCATCCTTTCATTTTTGTCCCCTCATTTTCGTATGTTTAATACTAAGAGATGTGTCTAATCCGAGAATATAAAAATAATGAATCTTGCATAACATATAAATATTACTTGATATGTTAGGATTTATACATATATATACATACATACACACACATACAATATATATACACACACATACAATATATATACATACATATATATATATATATACATATATATATATATATATATTAGGTGCAAGTATGCACATATAATCTAGAATATAAAAATAAAGAAATAAAACTTAAGTGTTATATCTGAAAGTGCAATTCTAACCCCACTTCTGTTTTTTTATGTTTTTTGTTTATTTCACGGCTTGGGAAGGCCAAATATAATTTCCCCCATCTATGGATGGTTTAATCAAAAAAAATTAACCCCACTAGAATCACACTTTCCAATTTTAAAGGGTTAGATTGACACTTTAAAAAATTAATAGGGTTAATTTTTTTAATTTTTCAATAAAAATAATTTATTTCAAATTTGACAAGGTTAGATTGACACTTTTAAAAAATAATAGGATTATTCATTTTACCCTAAAAACAATCTATTGGAGTAGTACATTTAATTTGTTTGACCTTTTTACATGTAGTAGGTGTATTCAAAAGTTAAATAAAAGAGAACAAGTTTAAAACATGAAAAATTAAAAGAAGAAATCGACCAAGAGGTTAAAATCTTTGCACTCCAAAAGCAGTACTTCCTCTGTTCACTTAATATTTGCATATTTATTATTTTTAACTTTTGAAAAAATTTATTTTGGCACTCTTTACCTTTTTGCTAAAAAAAGGTAATTTTAGATGAATGTCCTCCTTTCATTTTACTTTACATGCATTGACTTTAATCTCTACTATTCCTTTAGCATTTTATAAATTTTCGTATCAAAATTAGATGTGCCATTATAATTTGAACAGAGGGAGTATATTGTTAGGTGAATAAGCACCAGTGGAGAAGGCTCTATTAAAGGCCGCGCTAGAAATCGATTTGATGGAACCACATTTAATTGAGGTCCGAAATAGGTTACGAGTTCGGAACTCCCTCCCAAGTCACCTTTTTCCCTTTTAAAGGCAGTCCTATATCGATTAAAGGTGGTTCCGTATCTAATGTAGAATTTATTAAAGGCAGTTCTAATTGTATAAAAACCTTTAACTATGTTCCAAAATAAGTTCTGAGTTCAAAATTTCTATCCCATGTCACCCTTATATTTTAAAGGCGGTTCTAATTATATAACCCCCTTTAATGAGTTATCTTTGGTCCAATATATATATATATATATCCAAGAGAAAAGTGCATATATAACTCTACCTAATTGATGTGACTATTTTATGTGCATAATTTAGTACTTTTGGGGGTCACTTTTGAACTCTTTTATTATCAAGAGCTTGCGTTTTACCTTGAAATTCTCTTAGGAGGGGTAAGAGCAACTTTATGCTCTTTTTCCTCTTCTAAGTGGATTTTGCGTGACAAAAGAAGAACATGGAGGCTTGAAGATCGGAGGCCATTGAAGATCACTTTTCGATGACTTTGAAGACTTGCTTCAAAGACATGAAGACTTGAAGACTGGAGGCCGTCAAAGACCATTTTTGAAGACTTTGAAGACTTTATTCAAAGAGTTGAAGACTTGGAAAAAAAGAATTATTGTGAAGATAACTGTTTACCACAAGAAGAAGAAAAGAAGACAAGGTTAAGTTCGGGCGCCCATCGCGAGTCGCGACGAACCAGTCGCAACTAGCGACCAACGGGTGGCCAGAACCTAACCTTATCCTTTTTTAACTATAAATAGCACTCTCCTTCCTCTCATTCGCTCTTCGTCTTTCTGCATTTTGGTACTATTTCTAACCCTAGTTTTCACCATTTTTCATCTTAAAATTCTCTTGTAGTATGTTTGATTTGTTAGTATTAATTAGTATGAACTCTTGTAGCTAAATCTAGTTCTTGGGAGCAATTGATTGAAGCTTACAAACTTATTTAGTAAGATTCTATATTCACTCATTTATGAAAATTTATTGGAGAGCATTTATTATGTTATTAATGTTGTGTTTTGCCTCATTTATACCATCGGTTGTTTGAGTATATGAAATGTTTGTATGATTGAAGTGTTATGGTGTTAGGAAAGTTGTAAATTTCTTAACTTTTTTGACATGAAATCCAAAAGCATGGATTTATAACTTCTTATGTATAATGTGTGGTAATTCTTGCTAGATGAGTATGTTAATGTGGATTGTTCTCATATTTATCCCATAAATGCAAAGAGAGGTTGAACCTTGATTTTGGTTTGTTCTAGGTTTAACCTAATAAATGCTTTGTTTGGTTAAATGACCATGTCTTTGGTAGAAGGCTTGTTGTTATCAAACCTATGGTCCTTTGGATGAAATGCCATTGATGAAATACCCCTATGATGTTGTTTGTGTAGGGTGATCAGCAATGAGTTTGCAAATGGTCGTTGTTTGTCTTTGCAAGAGGAACGGATGTTGATCTTCGAATGAGATGTGATAGCATCCCTCATAGACAATAAATCTAATTGAAGGAGCGAATGAATTAATGAGCTATAGAAAGTCTTGAAGTGTAAGTCGATTGCTCCCAAGGCTCCGTTAATCATCATTTTAATCATCTCGTTAGTTTTATTGCATGATTAGCATAGTTATCTTGTTTTGCTAATTATTGTCTTTCAATTTGATAATTTAGGATAAAAAACCAACCACCACCCCCTCCCATTTACATGCTTTTATATGTATCTATATATGTATATGCCTAGTATGTTTTCTCCGCTATATGTTTAAACACTTCAAAAGATCCCTCTTCTCGTGGATAACCCCGACTTGCCACTATCTACTTAATTGTAGATATGAAACATTAGGGCTTAAAAGTATTAACTTTGAGAGGTACGGCGATAACCTCCCAAATTTTGGCGCCACTGTCGGGGAAGAGGCATTTATTTTTAAGTGTTTAGGCATATTATGTGTGATTATGTGCTAGTTGTAAATATTTTTTATTTTTATTTTATTTTTATTTCTTAGTTGACTTGCCATTTTTGCTTGGCTTGGAGATGTATTTTTTGAGTTCTTGGTGTATGGTTCGTACGTGATCCTCTTCACAAGAACCCCTACAATACGACCCTGAGTTAGAGTTGAATTTGAGATGGGCTAGGAGGCTTTCTTTGGAAAGTGTGAATAACACCCCTCCTAGTGACCATTTTGTGGATAATTCCAATTCTATGGAGTATCAACATGAGCAAGAAGATGGGCATCCGGGGGGAGGACCTCAACATCCTCCTCTCCAAGGAAGGGAGATTCCTTTGGGGCAAGCATTGTTAAGAGACATCATGGCCCCCAACTTCGATCAACAACCAATGTGCATTGAGTATCCCTTGGTTGGACCGAACGGGCACTTGAGCTAAAGACCAGGTTCGTAAACATGCTACCCATCTTCCTTGGTAGGAAAGGGGAAAATTCCAACAAACACCTCACCGAATTTCACTTTTTGTGTGTTGGTATAGTCCCCCATGGAGTGGATGAAGACTTCTATAAGTTGAAGGCATTCCCATTCACACTAAGGGATGGTGCAAGATATTGGCTCCACTACCTACCACCCAAGAGCATCAAGAGTTGGCTTGATATGAAAATGAAGTTTCTAGCCAAATAATTCCCAACCTTGAGATCCGCCACCTTAAAGAAGGACATAAGTAACATCCTCCAATGGCATGAAGAATCTCTCTTTACTATTGGGAAAGTTTCAAGAAGCTTCTCGCAAGTTTTCCTTACCACGGTTATTTGGAGGGGGATTTTGTCTATTACTTCTACAATGGTCTTCTTGATGAGGATTAAAGGTTGGTGAGGAGTTCTTGTAGTGACACCCTTGAAAAAAAGACGTCATCCGAGGCTATGCAATTGTATGAGGAGCTAGCGGAAGAATCAAAGAACTTTAGCTCAAGGGCTAATTTGAGAAGGAGAAATCCAATTTGCAAAATTGACTCTTCCAATAGTGGGAAGCTCGAGGATCAAGTCTCGTCCCTTGTATCTATGGTGAAATCATTGATGACGAAGCCTGGAAATGCGCCACATGTTAAATCATGTGAAATTTCTTACTTGGCGCATCCTGCGGACACTTACCCTACTTTGCAAGAGGACTATGTCGAGGAGGTGAGTGCCATGGGGTATCAAGGAAATCAAGGCTACCAAGTATATCAAGGTGGGAAAGGCTACCAAGGTTACCAAGGCTACCAAGGTTATCAAGGGCAGCCAAACCAACTGTACAATTTGGGAAATCGTGATAACCCGAACCTCCGGTATGGAAACCCTCAAGAAAACCAAAACCCTCAACCGTATTGGCCTCCTTAGCAAAAATATAGGTCACCTCAACAACGATTTCAAAGGCTCCAAGACAAGCCCCGAGACCAAGGGGAGAGCTCGGGGTTGACAAAAGATGAGATGATGCAAGCCATTCACCGATTGAGCATGTGCGCGGAAAAAGGTAAAACATTCAAAGATGAAGCCAAGGCAAGCATCAAGAACTTAGAAACTCAAGTGAGCCAAATAGCTCAAGTGGTGAATCGGATAGAGGCTCTGGAAAAGGGCAAAGTACCGTTCCAACCGGAGATCAACCCTCGACGAAATGCTAGTGCTATCACTTTGAGAATTGGTAAAGAGGTTAGCTCTCCCCCAATTGGTGAAGTTTTTGAAGAAGAACCTAGAAGGATTGAAATACTTGAGAAAGAAGTTGAGGAAGAGAACGATGAGGTGGCCAAGGAGCAAGCAAGGAAGGGAAAGGAGAAGGAAGAGGAGATCACCATTGAGAAATCAACCTCCAATCCCAAACCTTCATCCCCTCCTCACAAGAAGGCAAGAGTGGTGGAAATTCCCCCATATGTGCTGGAACCACCGTTCCTGGAAGCTCTAAAGGACAAACGGAGGAAGGAGTCCAACAAAGACATCTACAAAGTCTTTCGTAGGTGTGAGGTAAATATCCCTCTTTTGAATGCTATTGAAGAAATTCCTAGCTATGCAAAATATTTTAAGGAATTATGTGTGGTAAATAGGAACAAAGAACAAAGAACAAGCTTAAAAATGGGAAAAGTGAACATGTCTCCGCTTTGTGCCAAAAGGAGTTACCCCCTAAATGTAGCGATCCCTACATGTTCACAATCCCTTGCATGATATGGAATACACATTTTGAAAAAGCAATGTTTGAATGAGGTGTATCAATAAATGTGATTCCTTACTCTTTGTATTAAAGCCTCAATCTTGGTACTTTGCACAAAACCAGGGTGGTGATCCAACTAGCCAATCGTTCTAGTGCGTACCCTAAGAGTATTATTAAGGATGTGTTGGTTAGGGTGGATTCCTTAATATTCCCCACAGATTTTTATGTCCTAGACATGGAGCATGATAAACATACCGACCCAATCTTGTTGGGGAGGCCATCTTTGAAGACCTGTAGGACTATCTTTGGAGTTTCATGGGATTAAAGTAGAGTTTACCATAAATGACTCTATGAAGTATCCTCTTGAAGAGTAATCTTGCCATGTTATTAATTTTGTTGACAATGTTGTGCAAGATGTTTTTGAATTGAGTGGTGATGATTCTTTGTTAGTTTTTTTGGAAAATGATGTTGAAAATACATGTCTTGTATATTCCATGAGTACTAACTTGAAGGAAAGCATTGAAGAGTTAAGCATTCTTGAGGAAGTTGTGCAAAGTTCTGACCCTCTAGTCTTAGAGGAAACTGAAGAACTGGAATTCCTCCGGTCACTTGTGAAAGCTCCGGTGATTGAGCTTTAACCTTTTCCAAGTGACCTCAAGTACGCATTTCTTGGAGAAGGGGAGATGCTCGCGGTTATCATTTCAAGCAAGCTTACCAAAATACAAAAAGGAAAGTTGATGGTGGTGATACGTAAGAATAAGGAAGCAATGGGATGGACTATTGCTGACATCAAAGGCATAAGTCCATCGACATGCATACATAGAATTATTTTGGAAGAAGATGCGAGACTCGTGTGACAACCCAAATGCCGTTTAAACCTGCCTATGATGAAGGTGGTAAAGATGGAAATTCTCAAGTTGCTCCAAGCGGGCATGATCTATCCAATCTCGGATAGCAAGTGGGTAAGTCCAAATCAAGAGGTACCGAAGAAGAGTGGGGTAACGGTGGTTAAAAATGAGAAGGGTGAAATGGTACCCACTCGAGTTCAAAAATGGGTGGAGCGTTTGCATTGACTACCAGAGGCTAAATGCGGAAACACTGAAGGATCACTTCTCGTTGTCATTCATTGATGAAATGCTCGAGAGGTTAGCAAGCCACCCTTTCTATTGCTTTTTGGATGGGTACTCGGGGTATTTTCAAGTAGCTATCACCCTGGAAGACCAAGAAAAGACCACTTTCACGTGCCCCTTTGGTATGTTTGCCTAATGGTGTATGCCTTTCGGGTTATGTAATGCCCCCGCAACTTTCCAAAGGTGTATGGTAAGCATTTTCTTAGAATTTGTTGAAAAGTTTGTCGAGGTTTTCATGGATGATTTCACCATTCATGGTAATTCTTTTGACAACTGTTTAGAAAATTTGGCACAAGTTCTTAAACGCTGCATTTATACTAATCTTATGTTAAATTCTGAGAAGTGTCATTTCATGGTAGAGCAAGGCCTTGTCTTAGGCCATGTTGTCTCCTCCAAGGTTATTGAGGTTAACAGGGCAAAGATAGACACAATTTAAAATTTTCCTTATCCTACTTATGTACGCGAAGTGCGCTCTTTTCTTGGCCATGCAGGATTCCACCGCCGGTTCATTAAGGACTTCTCAAAGATAGCATCTCCTTTATGAAAGTTGTTGCAAAAGGAGGTGGAATTTGTGATGGATGGGTGTTGTAAATGGGCTTTCAATACATTGAAAGGAAGGTTGGTCTCGTCTCTTATCATACAACCCTCGGTTTGGTCGTTAATTTTTGATATCATGTGCGAAGCTAGTGATTACACCGTTGGAGTGGTACTTTGTCAAAGGGTGGGGAGAGCACCCACGCCATCTACTATGCATCCATATCTCTCAATGAGGCCCAAAGAAACTACTCCACCACAGAAAAGGAGTTGCTAGCAGTGGTATTTTCTTTGGAAAAATTTTGATCTTACTTGCTTGGTACAAAAGTTATTGTGTAAACTGACCATGCAACGCTTCGTCACTTGATGATGAAGAAAAAGACCAAGCCAAGATTGATTAGGTGGATCCTGCTTCTGAGTGAATTTGAGTTAGAGGTGAGTGAATTCTGCCATGGATCTTCTTGCCTTGCTCGCTTCGTTGTATCTAATACTGCCATCTTCCTTCTTGTATTTTCCAAGATAACCATTTCTCAAGTTTTCTTCTATCTATCTCCATAGATCTCTGCAATATTCAATATCACGCCTGTGATCCTTATAGAAAGCATAATAGTATTCTCTTGATCTTTTTTCTAGAGGCACTACCATTGGCGCTGGTTTGCGGAATAGATCTTTGTTTGCTTGTCAGATCACTCTTAGCAATTTTGTTAGCAGTGTCTCCTGGGACAAGATCTTTGTTTGGACTTACCCTTGGGGATTTTGGTTTGAGAAGCTAGGAACTGATTATACAATTGCTCTTTGTTTGCTCCCAGAAATGACACAAACGCTCTCTTTTCCTTTTCCTTGTTCGTGTTAGGAGATTCTGCCTTTTCTTCATCTTTTGTGCCATACCTAATGTGTTCTTGCTCTCTGCTGGGAATGTGATCCTGATTTTGGCTGGGATGTACATTCCTATTTCTCCTAGTTGTTTGCTCTTGAGTGTGGTGGTTTTGACTTCTTTTGTTTCTAGTGAACACCACTAGCAATCTTGTTGGGAATGAATGACTAAAAAAAATTCATCCTCATACACGGCACCAAATGTTGTGGTTTTCCCAATTTGGCCGGTTGATCATTGTTCACCACGGTGTGCCTACAAAAGAAATCCCATAAGTGGTTTCGGGGAAAAGACTTTGACGCTCAAGTCAATTAATTTTTCTTCAGAGTCAAGCTTCTTCAATCTGGTTGCATTTACATCTATTTATGTCCTCTCCATTTCTTTTATAGCATGTTATGAACATGGCTCTGTCTTTCTCCGGTTTACCATCATGTGCTTGATCGTGGCTCCGAGAATGACGGTTTGTGGCCAGTGGGTCTCTCGGAGGTCGTCTCCGTACCTCTCAAAGTTAATATTTATAAGCCCTAAATGTTTACTAACTACAACCAAATAGATAGTGGAAAATCGGGGTCATCCACGAAGAAGAGGGATCTTTCTAAGGGTTTAAAAAGTGTATATATATATATTATATATAAGCAAGTAAATATGGGGGGGTGGTTGGTTGGTTTTTCCTAAGTTATGAATTTAAAGACAAGACAACTAGCAAAGTTGAGTAAGTATGTTAAACATGCAACAAACTAAGAAAAAGGGATAAAAACTACGAATGACAAAGCCTTGGGGGCAATTGATATCCAATTCCAAACCTCATGTAAATCATTGAACCATTCACTCATTCTATCACATTCATTACCTATGGGGAATGCTATCACTTCTATTTTGAAGATCAACATTCATTTTTTCTTAATAGTAATTCACAAAGACAAATAGCGACCATTTGCAAACCTCATTGATAATCACTTTAGGCAAACCACACCATAAAGGTATTTCATCAATGACATTATACACGAAGAATTATAGATTTAATAACGACAAGCATTCGACCAAATGCATAGCCATTTAACCAAATAAAGCATTCATTAGATTAAACCTAGAACAAACCACATTCAAGATTCAACCTTTCATTTCTTCTATAGGATAAATATAAGAAAAATCAACATTAACATACTTATCTAGCAAGAATCACAACACATTATGCACAAGAAGTTCTATTCTCATGTTCATGGATTTGCATGTCAAATGAGCTAAGAAATTTGCAACTTTCCTAACACTTCAATCATACAAACATTTCATATTCTCAAACAACCCATGGTATAAATGAAGTAAAATACAACATTAAGAACACATGAATGCTAAATAACAAAAGCTTCAAGAAAGAGTGAAATAGAGGTTCTTACTACATAGATGTGGAAGCTTCAATCGATTGCTCTCAAGTATAAAACTAACTAAGATAATAAAAAGCCATAACATAGAAAAAAAATCTACAAAGAAAGAAGAAGAAAATGGAAAGAAAGGGTGAAAAAGTAGGGTTTTAGAGCCTCAAGTCGGGCTTAGAGAAATGGGGAAAATGGGGGTATTTATAGTCTACTTTGGTCAAGAAAATGTCAAAAAGTTGCAGAGGTGTGCGGGCTGTGGGCTCAAGCATGCTAGCTCCGCATTTTGCATTTGGCCCTTGTTTTGGGCACGGGCACGGGGCGCGGGAGCGGCCTTTTTTTTCTCCAACTTCTTTGTGTTGCTACAGGTGAGCCGCTGATCCGATTTGGGAGTTCTTGTAGTCGATTTTATAGTAATCGAGAAGGAAAATCTAATGGTACATCTATTGAAGGCTGGTTCTTCTCCAATCATTCTAAGAACTTTATCCAAACTTCATGGTCACAATTCATCAGCTTCTTTGTCTTCCTTCTTCGACCCTTCTATCTTCTACCACACTTTGGCTTGTGGCCTTCAATCTTCTATCATCATTGCGAATGGCCTTCACTAAACCACTCTGAAGTGCTCACGAACAATCTACAAATTAAGCTCGCAAAACGGAATCTAGATGCTCGTAAGGACCAAAAATACATTAGACTAAACTAGAGGGAGCAATATCCCAATAACTATTGGGAACCATTTAATACAAGCTAATGAGATAGGAATTTCCCTTATTTTCTAGTTTTGGGATTCTGATTAAATGGGTTTTGTAGTATTGGGTTACATGGAGAAATGGGATTGGGATCCCAATCTTCCCATATACCCATTTAGAATTGGGTAATTATGGGTACCCAATTAATACCCGATCAACTCCCATTTTTTTATAAGGATATTATCTAGTGTAATTATACTCCACTTGAATATTTTTTACTCTTTTCTGACTATTTTTATGGTTACATTTTCCAAATTTCATCAGATACCTAACTACGGTTGTAAATGAGTTTGTTCGAGTTCAACTCGTTTAAAATATTTTGAACTCGGTTTGATTCGATTGAACCTGTGAAATCATGATTCACCTCGAGCTCAAGTGAAATTAATTTAGTTCAAGCTCGAACTCGATCCATAAATAAATATATTATATTATATTATATAAAAATAAATAATATGTCTCGAGCCATGAATAAATATATTATATATTATATTATATTTAATAAAAATAAATAATAAATAATATGTTGGCTCTGAAAACTCGACGAGATTGACAAACAATATTAGTTGGGTTCGAGCTCGAACTCGAATACTGTACGAGTTTGAGCACGAATACTGTACGAGGTTGAGCACGAATACTGTATAAACTCAAGCTCAAATACTGTACGAGCTCAACCTCGAATACTGTACAAACTCGAATACTGTACGAGCTCAATCTCGAATATTGTACGAGCTCAATAACATTGGAATTCAAGTCGATATTTGATTGAGCTTTTCACAAACAATTTGCTTCATTTACACCAGTGCTATTCACGAGCTCGAGATTCGTCACAACAAGGATTTAAACAAATTGAACCGTTTGCGAGCATCTCTATCAAAGCTCGACTCAAATCAAGTTTGACCAAATTTGAGCGCGCTTGAACCAACTCATATAATATTCGAGTTTGAGCTCGAGCTCGAATTCAATTAACACTGGTTGTTAAACATGTACAACTTATCGAGGCAACATAATATATATTTACTAAAAAATATTAAAATGTATATTAAAAGAAAATTCATATTTAATCATAACTCTAGTGCAAAATTAAAATGGAGCTCGAATCAAATTAATTTCACTCAAAATTAAACTCGAGTCAAACTAATTTCATTCGAACTCGAGCTTGAGCCAATATACTACAGGTTCGCACGAGTTTGAGTCGAGTTGGAATTTGAGATATTTTAAACAAGCTGAATTCGAATTAATGGTTGTTCGAGTTCAACTCGGCTCATTTATGGTCCTAAGTGTTGTAGAAATAAAATGAAAGGACACGAATTGTACCCTGTCCGGCGGCAGATTAGAATATAATTTAAGCACGTGAATGAGTGCCGGTCTATCTAATGACATCGAACTAATAGGCTACTAATTTATACATTTTATAGTGAATTTTTATGTTAAATATTACATATAAATTTAATTGGGTATTTGTTGGGTTCCCATTGAGTTAACATAATATGGGACCCATTGGGATCAAAATTTCCCATTAACATAATCATTTTCATCCCGCTCAATCCCAAAAGCTAATGAGTATTTAATATCTGATCTCATTAACTACCCATTTATTAATTTCCCATCCCATTTCTTCTCATTCTCTCCCAATTGACTCCTCTAGGCTAAACATAGGTTACAAAATGAAGGATTTAGATATGAAAACCAAAACGGTCATCTAAACCCCTTATGATGTAAACCTACCAAAATCTAGCAATCTTATAACAAAAAGATAACAAAGGAGATGTTAAATTATTTGAAAATTACATACATTTGACGTCTCATCAGACTCTGTCCCAGCTCGCATTGCAGGATAGCTTCGGGCCTATTTGCGGTTTTGGGCTTGCGGCCTAACAATTGGCTAGGTATACACCACTCAGCTTTCATTCCTTTTCCCCAAACTTTTCATCTGCTCAAGTTTCATTGTTTTATTATTTAATTTCTATGTTTCAACCTAAATTTATTGTGTTTAAAACTTAACAATTTCAGAAGATATTTAGAAATTACAGGTTAGAGAAGAAGAATTGCAAAAACAATTCTAAAAAACACAAATAATTAACATATAACCTATATGTTTTACTCTAAATATGTAATGTTTCTAACCAAAACTCAAATGTTTCACTTGCATTTATAGCAGAGTATCAACCCCTAAATTCATATTATTCTAAATAAATTTCATCTTTCCATAAGCCTATAGAAAAACGGTCTTGACTTTGTCATTGTAAAATATGAAAAATAAAATAAAATAATTATCATACTAAAAATAATTGTGATCACATCATATTTTTATATTTCATCATAGGCAAAGTCTTGGGAAAGACGGTCTTTCCATAGGCTTATGGAAAGACGGGGCATGATTAGAATAATAAAAGGTAAAAGGTCTTAGTTGCAATATTAAAGTTTTAGTATGAAACATGTAGTAGTTATAAAATTTATAACCCGGTTCATGCAACCCAAAAATTTTATCTTAGTTTCTTCTAATTTACACTTTAAACCTTGGTCTTTCCATAACTTATGGAAAGACCGTTTTTCAAGAGACGGACTCTTCATCATAAGTTTAAATTTTAAAAATATAAAACATTAAGATACTGCAAAAAAGATAAAATAAATACATTGAAAGATCATCATAAATAAATAAAAAAGTCATATACTTAAATTCGTCGATTAAAAAGAGTCCGTCTCTTGAAAGACGGTCTTTTCATAAGTTATGGAAAGACCAAGGTTTAAAGTATAAATTAGAAGAAATTAAGATAAAATTTTCGGGTTGTATGAACCGGGTTATAAATTTTATAACTACTACATGTTGCATACTAAAATTTTAATATTGCAACTAAGACCTTTTATCTTTTAATATTCTAATCAAACCCCGTCTTTCCATAAACCTATGGAAAGACCGTCTTTCCCAAGACTTTGCCGATTAAAAATTAGAACCAAAATACAAAATAGACCCAAAATACACATCAAATCAAAACAAATACCTAAACCTGGCCCGATTGACCCAAATCCTATTGGTTCACCCGCCACTCCACCCTTGATCCGCAGCCAAAATTTAATTCGCAGCCCATCGTCCCATTTGAACTATGATTGCAACATGCTCAAACCCAAACCCAAACCCTTGTTTCGCCGCTGTCTAATTTGATTGACTTCGCCGTTGTTTTCAGTTCTCTCCAATGCTACAAAAAAATTGTGTTTCCCAATAACCAAAATAATGAAGGAATGAGGCAGACATCAGTGGTGAAAAAAGGAAGTTCAAGGCAGCAGGTATTACAGGAAAAAAATGTGCGGAAGGCTTCTGGGAATTTGATCGGAAAGTTACATTATTTGACCCCAATTTCACTGTAAGACAATTTTACACAAGACTCCGTTTTTATCAAAATCCACTATTTAATTTTATCCAAATCTTACGCCTCATTATTTAATTTTTCATTTCATACTGCAAACAAATACATGTATCTGAATCTCATCGTAAAAAAATGACAGTTATTTGAGCGATTTAGTAAAAGACTAAATCATTAAATTCACCTTCCCTAAAAAGTATAACTAATTAGGGATATATTTATCTTTTTAATATTGCCACATTACTCGAATTAAATCCACTGGAAATGGAAGAAATATTTGCACAATATTCTTCAGCGTATAAACATGGTAAACAGCGTATTCATTTAAAACCAAACATCTCACAAATTATAGAAGTATTTCGTTCTTATCTCTGAAGAATTACACACAAGTAATTCCATATATACTATGATGTTTGGCCTTCCAGAGACTTCCACGTGGCCCATGCGTGCTTTGGACAGTCCAGAGAAAAATTAACCTTGGCCAATTTCCACTCATTTTTTCTCTTTAAAGAGTGACATTTCAAACATCCATATCTCATTCACCCTTGATCAGTTTTGAGTGTTTAAATAGTCAATTTTATAGTACTTGCGGAGGAGAACCCAATAATGACATTCACCGACCCAAAATTTGTTTGGGTCCCCCTCAAAACGATGCCCAGAAGTTAACATATTTCAACCTTTTAACCATCATTTTCCAACAATCCCCCACATGAATAGATATTGATGTAGGAATCTGAACAATCACATTAGACATGGAGTTTGACTTTGTGATAGATTCATTTCGATGGCATAGATGCTGCATACGATAAGTACATGTCACCCTTTGAACTTTCCCTTGAGAGAGCACACTTAGTCCATTGGTTAGGAAGTGGACGCGATATCCTTGAACTTCCCCTGCCGCTTGTGTGAACGACAATGCACTTCCCACAGATATCTTTCCTAGCCCTTGAGCTTTCCTCAATTGTGTTCATTAATCAGGCCATGGCACATGCCTAGTTTTGTAAGATTTCTAAAGAATTGCGTCCCAACAATTTCCTTTCAAAGCGGCCACACTTCTCACTTACATAGGTGATTCTTGGCGTAAGAGCAGTTCCATAAACTATGGCACTCTTTCGATACTACACACTCAATGCCTTGAACAATTAAAAGCAATTTAATGCATAACCTCCATTCACATCAATGTTTCTTCATTATATGAATAATACATGGGTATGAAACCCCCACAGTGATCGCAATGGGGTTTTGCAGTTTAGTTGTCCCTTTGAACCTATATCTTGGGTTCTCCAGTCATATAGGTTAGGTGCCCATGTTCTACCATTTATTAGACTTAGACCTATTCCTTTTGATGAGTTCTCAACTAACACTCAATTCAATTTCCTCATCAAGAAATCGATTCAATGCTTTTTGTTAACATCGATAATTCTCGTAGAGAGTAGTCGTCTAATGTTAAAGTGTCTATGTCTAGAGACACTATCATCAATATGGCTTTACGCTACACCAATAACCATACACATGTTTTGGTCATCCTGGGATATCCACCACTAAATGGTATAGCTTTCCCAATCTTGTCCAACTCAATGGACTTAGATTCCTCTATGAATCTAGCAAGAGAATCATTTCTCTACACAATTCAAGCCATATCCACAAGTCTTACACACTACTTATTTCCAGAGATCATTTCTGGTTACTCGTGTTTCATCTTACTTTCCATTGTAAGCAATGTCTAATGTACAATTTAATAAGCACTTCAGACTTTTAATGACTCTTGAGTTCTCTTGTTAAGGGATACCTCACCTTTACAAAGGTAACTCACAATGTTAGGGTCATTCCATTGATTACAACATATCTCTAAGAAACTCAATCATCATATCCATTTTACTAGCAATGAGAAAATCATCAATTCAAAGACATAAATGACATGGTCATTTTTCATGTCCTTTAACATATATGCCTTCATCAAACTCATTGATTCAATATCATTGGCTACACAACAATTAGTTTGGTCAAATGATTGGTTGTTTAGGAGCATTGAACTTTTCATATTGCTCTATTCAGATTTTACTATCTAAATCTCAAAATAACCATTTAGGTCCATCAGATGTACTTCTAGCTTTCACAAAGCCTTGATAGCAAACATCACCCTTGGACTCATTCTGATGTCTAGAGAACACCCATCAAGTACACAAATATACTTACTAATGTTTCAAATCTACTAGAACTCTAGTGATTTGCCCTCATGTGGTAGATCAATCTCTCTATTGATCGTCATCTTTCCACAAACATCATTTCATGGAATCTCATTTCCTTTGTTGGTTTATCACTAATCCTTAACGATTTCATCGGTTGACTCTTAAGTCCATTTAAGATAAATCTGGATTTCTAATAGAAATTTCCACAAAATACAATTTCCATCAAGATGTATTTCCAATTTCCGTATATTATTTCTTGTGAATCTCAAGAAATTGATAGCAATTCAACATTGTGCATATCTAGTAAAGATACCGTTTAAGTATCCATTCTACTACCTTCGCAATGTGCCAACCCCACATTCAAAAGAATTTGTAGGATAGCTCTATGAGGAGTTTTATTTTCCTCCTTCTTGGGGTATCTTATTTAAAAGATCGACAGCAAGTGTAAAGGCTCCCCCCACATCACTTTGATCATTTATAGTGATTTCTTTCAACCACCATATGATATTGCCAATGCATTGTGAATCACATTCACCAAAGGATTCTATGTTTTCACCATCATGGTAACATAGGTTAATATGCATCACGTAAGTGGTTTCATTAATATACAAACCCCACTTACTAAAAGTTTGTGTATTCAATAACGAATCAATCACTAGATTCTTACCCATAAAATGTATTGATATTTTTTATCGTGGAAGTTTCTCTGATTCCTTCAACTCTTTTGGAATTAGATTTAACTAAACTTCCCGATCTCTATTAATCATTTATCCGCGTGTGAGAACTATCACAACCAGTGTAGTATCAATTAATCGAGGATTTGATTAACTCTCATTAGGGCGCAGTGTGAGTTTACCAACTCCACACAAATTTCATGCTCATTTTAAATCCAAGTTTCAGTACAACCACACTTGACCCTTAGACTACTCAAATCAAACTTGAGTGCCTTTGTGCTCGAAACACATTCGAGTTCGTTGCTCGACTCAAGTTCGAGTTCCTTGCATTCTAGACTTGATCAACTTGATTCAAGTCTTTCGTAATGACTTTTCATCTTGAGCACCTATCAAAATTCATATGGTCGTTGAATTTTTAGGTTTCTTCCTACCCCCCACATTGGACTGGTTTTATTTAACATCCCCACACGTGTTAAGTTTCTCAAAACCTCGTGTCTTGGGGTTCATAGACCAAATGTCTTAGGATTCCTCATCTCAGAATTCTTGGGGTTTTCAAGTAAAAATCTAGAGAATTGACCAAATGTCTTTGGATTCCCAATGATTCTTAGATTTTTCAATCATAAATCAAGAGTTTGACCAAAAGTCTTGGGATTCCTAGTCTTGTGATTCTTAGGTTTCTCAACTAAAACAATTCTTAGATCAAAATTCTTAGCATAACCATGGTAACTCATGCTTTAGAGTTTATACCATGGTTCACAAGAACCAACACCCGAGACATAGTTATAAACTATTGTCTTCACGTTCACATTTTCCAGGTCATACAAAATAACCAGAATATGTCAAACGTCGAGCCCACGTGCTCTATCCGTGTAATCTAAAAAATGCCACTCGTGAGCCGTATACTCGCCAATTATCGGGAATAGCCTTGTCAAACCTTTCATTGCATCAAAAGGGCAGTTTCCCAAACAACTAATATAATCACAGCATATAAAAGCATAACACAATTTTAGACCCGACATAAATCTAAAATTTTCGCATATCAACTAAAACAAGTCCATATATCAATGGGAATACAACATGGAACAAATAACCCAATGTCACATATACTTCATTCCTGCACAAATATATTACACTCTCGCCGAGAGATTTCATATTTAAGTGCAAATGAAGTTTATCGTTTTATCGCTTGAGATTCTCAAACCAAGCATATAAAAGTCATAAATATCTAGCAATACATCCACACAAAAAATATGGTTTAAAATCTTTAACCAACATGAGCAGCACACACAACCAAATTGGTATACCGTGCAAAATAGGTATTTCTGCATTTGACAAGTATTTAAGCAAATACTCTAACATTTCGAGGGCTTAGGAAATTAAACATGTCTCATAATTTCCAAACATATGCACTGCTTCATGAAAATTCATAATTAAAAGGAATAATAATGATTCAATATTCCAAACTCATGGTATTTTTTCTAAATGTAATCTGTTTCATGCAAAGAATCAAATATGATTGCTTACCATATCAACATTTAATCTCATAAGCATGCACGGAATTAGCATATTTCGATAATCATGCCATGTCATATAATTTAACATACATACTTACCATATATTTCAGTTTGCGAAAGGTATGACCAAAAGTCAACTCCTTTTAACTCTTTCATGTCACCAAGCAATAAATCTTGACGTGCATCCATGCCAAGTTTCTGTTCCATAAATGATATACAATCGTGTATACTCGGATTCACCAATGTACATACAAAAAATTATTCATCGTTAAATATATGTACACGTCTCGTATCTAATATAAATATTTCACAAAATATTTCAGAACTATATACACAACAAATTGCTTGATATGATTTTAACCAAAATCAATGAATTTCAAAAATTCCAATCGAAATAATTTCCGTACTTACAAAAACTTGGGTGAGACGGTCTCATTCAATCTTATGGTGAGACAGAGGGTTTAAGTAAAATTATTTGAATATGAGAGATGGCATGGGCTATTTTTTATAATTTTAAAAATTTTATTTTATCCTTTGTTATGGTGAGACGGTCTCACTTGAGTCTCTCTCTTCCGTAATTATTGAATCACAAATAATCACCCAATTTCTAAAGAAATTAAGGCATACAATTTTCTTTATTGCAATCACGGAAGTCAGCATGCATATATATATATATATATATATATATATATATATATATATATATATATATATATATATATATATTTCATGTCATAGATCACGCAGCATGCAACCTTAGACATGCATTTTCAATGTAACACATGTAATGCTTAATAAAAAATTAAAGAATGCAATCAATTATTTAGGGGTCGTTTGGTTCATGTGGGAATTCAATTCTGCGGTAATTTGTATTTCATGGGAAGTTGTTTCCGTGATCAAATTTCTAGGATATACACAAATCGTGTTTGGTTGCACATGCGGATTCTATATTTCCTATGAATTAATTTTCTGCATGTTGTTTGGTTGACTTCATTTGGGTATGCGAGAAGACGATGAAGTAGAAGGAAATGAAAAATTGCCTCGTGAAGGAGGGAAACCATAACGTTTTACGCGCCATAGTTAGGATAAAAGTGTAATATCACACAAAAGCATCGCATAATTGCATTCGACCGAGGAGGTACTCGGTAACATATTTCCCACGTTATGTGGGAAATTTAATTTCCTCCGAATTACAACTTCCCATGTATTTACTACTTTCCGTCAACCAAACAGTTCTACCAATCCTAAAATACGCAGAATTTATAATCACCGTGTATGGTACGCATACCAAACGACCTCTTAGCCTTTAATATTAGTCATACAATTTCCATAATGAGTAGACCGAATTAAGGCAAGCACATTTAGAATGTAAAGTTTCCATACAAGATCGAATCAGGCATGCAAAATCTATTCATAATTATGGCATGAATATTTCGTTCGCAACAGATAAGTATTCGGCTTGCACTTTTCAATCAATATAATCCAATGCGTAGGTCTCCTAACATGCGCTATGTTGGTAAATAATGCAAAATTAAATAAAAAATATGTGATAAAAAAATAGAATTTCACACAGTAAATTTCACGCACGAACATAATTTCACACACAAATACACACTACACTGTTTTTCTTCTCCGCAAAGCTCTCAACAGCGATCAAGTCTTCCTCACCTTTCCGAACTTCTCGCCGACGCGCTTCCGACCTTTTCATCTACGGTGCCTTTCCGATGTCCTCCGACGACAACTGTCGCGATTCCGACACTTATTGTTCTCCGGAATCCTCTGAACGCCGATCAATTCTTCCTCACCAGTCTGCCGGCGTGTTTCCGATTCCTCTCATCCAATCCGTCTGCGGCACCTTTCCGATGTCCTCCGAAAACAACAATTGCCGTGACTCTGACGGAATTGAGCAACCAGATATGTCGCAAGATCCTATTGAAGCAGATGAAATTTCAACTGCTTTGATCGTAAAAACTACTGCTATCGAATAGGAATCTGCAGGACAAAACATGATTGTATACAACAGGATTCAACTTCTAGCAAATGAAATTCAGTTGCAAAAAGCTTAAATACTACTAAATTCGTATGATTTTCTCTCATTAGGCTGAAATTCTAGTGTTGAATTGCAATCAATATGAATATTGTTGTTTTTAAAACATCTGCACACTGAAATTTGCCTGCTATGAACATGTATGACCATGTGCAAAACATTAGCAATATAAACTACATGCTGCGCAATAATTCCGTATACTTTGTGCATTTGTTAACTTAAATCATGTATAGTTTACAAATAAACATGCATTATACTAAAATGAACAAAACAAAGAGAATGCATTTGTCCATTTCAACTTTTGACAAACTTGTTCATTGTTCAAATTATAACATGTACAAAATACACTACACATTGCATATGTTACACTAAAACTAGTATTTGTTATGCTTGTCGGAACAGAGCTTCTATAATTTTCTAATTTTAAATAACTTCCTGAACACTTTACACAACTTACATTAAAAAATGTATATCTTACATTAGAAATTGTATTCTTTATTGTTATAGGTACAGATTTTCCAAATTTAAATGAAATTGATACCACTAAAAATCTTACCAGCGTAAAAGCTAAAAATTTGAAAGCACTACATGCTCTATACAAGAAGCATGCAAATGCTATTGGTTTCAGCTATAGGAAAGACTGCCAACGTCTAAATAGCAAAAGCCAGATTCGTGAAAAGTACTACAAGTGTTCTTCTGGAGGCCAACCGAAAAGATTAAAAACCAACATTACAGTCTTGTTCCTTGCAGGGATAATGAAAATCATTCTGAAAAGAAGAAGACGAGGAAAATAAAGGACCTGATTACAAAAATATGATGCCTAGCTGAAATTAGAGTGAAGTTAGAGCAGGATTATTACATCGTGGCACACCACATCACCGTACACAATCATGAGTTAACAAGACCATCCTAGCAGTATCTCAGTAGGAGTGAACGGAGGATTATAGAAGACAAAGTAAAGGTCATCAGAACAATGGAACAAGCAAGTTTAAGACCTACTATAGGATATAAATACATGTCTTTTGAAGCGGGTGGAGAAGAAAATCTAGAGCATACGATGAAAGACAACCTCAACTTTGTGAGTCGACTTTGAATAAAAGAAATAGAGAGTGGAGAAGCTCAGAAACTTTTTGATACACTCATGAGTATCAATGACAAGGAAAAAGATTTCTTCTTCAAAGTCAAGTTCGATAAGGAAACAAAACTATCAGCAGTGTTTTGGAGGGATTCAATTATTCTAGATGACTACAAACTATACGGAGATGTCACCATATTTGACACTACATAAAGAACAAACAAGTATAACTTGATTTTGCGCCAATAGTTGGAATCAACAATCACTGGAACATAACAATGTTTGCTTGTGCTTTTATAGCAAATGAGTTGGTTGATACTTTTGTGTGGCTCCTCAACACTTTCAAGAAATCAATGGAAAGGAGGGGACCTGCCAAAATATTCACAGATTAAGATCCTGCAGTGGGCAAAACAATAAATGAGGTACGTTCTAAAAATTTGTTACTTGCAGTTCTGATCACGGAATATGCACTGTTAGACATTGCACCTATTACCTTACAATATGCCTCACATATATTATAAGATTCACTTGTTACATTAGAAATCAAGTTTCCTAAAAATGATGCAACTTTAGAAATTTTATTTCTTACAGGCCTGAAACTGAGTCGGGAATGTTAGCTTCTACACCTGTCAGCTTACAGTATGTATACTAATCAACTTCCATTTCTTAGTACAACTTCCAGGTCTTTCAAAACACAAAACATAGGTTGTTCTTATGGCATATATAACAGAATGCAATACAACATTATGGGAGATTAAAGAAAGATGAATCCTTCAGAAGCGATTTAGATTACTGTATGAAAAAAAATGTCGTAATCCAACAGAATTTGAAGAAAAATTGACCTCGGTGATCGCCACATACAAGCTTGAAAGTATCACTTGGTTTCAATGACTGTACGACATCGTGAAAAATGGAGCATGGCATTCAACAAGGATATATTCTCAGCAGACATCTTATCATAACAACGAAGCGAAAGCACCAACCATGTACTATACTTCAATTCCAACAAAACAACAACACTTCTATGAGCTCTTCAACCAAACAATCAGAAAATGGAGGAGAGTTAAAGCAGAAAAGGGAAATGCATTTTTTACAAAAGCAAAGCGAAAATTTGAAAAAAAAAAAGCAGGTCTGTTTACAGTAAGAATATGTATTAATTAGCCTAGAACGTGAAATTGTGAACTTACAGTGTGCATTTGTTTCCCAAAAATTGGGCCTGTTCAGGTTTGGTTAAACATGCTGCTCTGGTTTACACACTTGTATTGTACAAAGGATTCAAAAAGGAATTTTCTCTAACAATGGCAACTAAGGTCAAGGAACTGTTCTCAGAACCGCAATCAAGAAAATATGAAGTCATCCTAGAACAATATGAATCTAAATACGAGACAGTCAAGTACAAAAATGAAGATAGGCTAGTTGAAATACAATGCAAATGAAAATGCCTTGAAGCGTCATGTATGTCGTGCTTTCACATTCTTAGAGTATTGTACCTCCACTCCATCATAGATATACCTAAGAAATACATCCTCAAAAGGTGGAAAAAAAGGCCAAAATAGAAGTATGGGACAAGGTTCTGGCAAGGAAAACAATTATCAAAAAACATCAATGGTGCAATTTCATGAAGGATTCATATGTCCAAAAAATTCTACAATTTAGTTCTAAAGAGCGAAGGAAACTCAAAATCAAGAAGCACTCTTAAAGAGATGTTTGACACATGCTCAGCAAGAATAGAAGACTTGTTGGCATTGAAGACCAATGTCATTGAACAATCAGCCACAAGTAGCCAATGCAACTCAACCATAACAAGTGCACCTAAGGTACTGGATTCAGCCCAAGTGAAGACAAATGAAAGAGGAAAACGGTTGAAGTCGGGCATGGAAAAGGAAAAACCAAGGAAGAAAACTACTGAATTTATCACAAAAACACTAGATGTGAAGACACTGTAAAGAGTAACATTATTTAGGATACATGTTGCATTTGTTTACCTAAATATCATATTTGTTTTTCATTATCATATTGTATACCTAAGATTTTTATACATTCAATAACATACTGTATTTTTTAGCTTACAACTATAAATTATCAGTTATAGCTTGCATTTGTTTTGCTTGCCCAAGCACCAACCTTTGTTTCACAGAATTTTATTGATATGGAATCACTGAATACCAACTAATTGATATGTAATTACTTAGCCTACAACTGTAATTTATAAACCTATGGATTGCATTTTTTTTCCTATAAGCTCAGAATCTCAACACAATAAACCACATAACATAACTAAAATGTAACTTGGTATTAGTAAGCATACAAACATTACTTCTTAACATTCAACATGCACTTGTTTCCCTAAAAGTGAGTTTTATTATATTTCACATAACTTTACGGATACGAAAACCATTGAATACATTTAGAACTACATAACTTACACATGTAATTTATTAACCTATTGATTGCATTTTTTTTCCTATAAGCTCAGAAAATCAACACAATGAACCACATGAAATATTTGAAATTCAACTTGGTATTAATAAGCATACAAATAGTACTTCGAATTCAACATGCATTTGTTTCATACAACCTTCAAACTTTAAAAAATTCCTAAAACAGCGTCTCAAATTCGCTCAACATATCACCCACAAAACAATTAGTCACAAAATAAGCTGATTACAAATCATCCCAAAACACCTTCAACCTTAAAAACAAATTCTAAAATAGCATCTCAAATTTGCTCAACATATCACCCATAATCCAGTCAGTCACAAAATAAGCTGATTACATATATCCAACAACAATTCAAAGATGCTACAACTAGAGATCTCAAGTTATTCAATCCCAAGGGAAAATGAAGGAATCATAGAACGATTTTTCTTCATGTATTCATCAATGATCTTATCAACCCACGCATGTGTCCTTGGGTCTTCCATAACTTCCTGAGCGATCATCACATGCTCAGGATCCTCATTTGTTGTGGTTGTGCCTTCTTGTTATGGTTCTGATTGGGGTTGTGGCTGCAGTTGTGGTTGCACAATTGGATAGGCATTTTCCCTCTCAAGGTTCTGCACTAAAACTCGTGTAATGACCTCCATGTCTCGTTTGAAAACAAGACAAGCCCGATTCACAGGCTGATATAGAATAACAAAGATCAGTCCAACAAAAAATCAGAAACTATTTAAAAAATATATGAACTATAAACTGCATTACATTAACGAACATCTGCATTAGCTTTAAAACAACATGCACTAAATTCAAATAAGTGTATAAAAAGACAAAAATAAAACTTACATTACTGGTAGCTTTCTCAATTTCCTCATTGCTCATCAAACCATTTGGAATGCAATACGAAATGATTCCAGACTCCTGAGCAATGCCATCTAATGCAGCAGTTGGAGTATGCAGCCCCTCACAACCGATATTCTCATTGTGAGTTCCCTCAGATTGCTGCAGGCTGCATCTTTTATCTTTCACCCTTGCATCCTTGGTCAAAGGAAACTCAGCCTCTACCATAACCCCCTTATCATAACCCATTTCTCAAGATAATGAGCCATGTCAGCAAAGATTTGTTTGACCAATGCATGCACAAGGGTATTCTAGTAGGGTAAGGCTGACCTCTAAAATGAAACCTATAAATATAAGCCAATAGCAATACAAACACATAACCACCAACCCAGGACACATCTCTTTTACCAGAATCAGATTTGAAGCTACTAACACCCTCACAGAGACGATCAAGCACTAATCCACACCAATCAAGACTCCCAACATTCTCTAAAGCACTAACCAGCTTAAAATCAACCAAATTTCTTGTAGTTGGGGCCAAGAAAGTCCACATGACATACATAACAAAACAAATCTCTTAAAACAATGACAACTATCCACCTAGTTTAACCAACTCCTCAAAAAAATTAGCATGTGAGATATAACCATAATTATCAACACCTAACTAATCCCTCCACCTATTCCTGATATCCATGTCCCTTGACAAACCCCACCCATTGTTCCTAACCAAACCAACAGGACATCTTGGAATTCTAGGAATACAAAATATGTCAAACACGTCATCAGGGGTAATGATGTACCTTGAGCTGGCTATTTCTTGAACACAGCCAACAGAATCAAACCTAGAACAAAAAATAAGAAGTCTGCCTAGAATAACTTGAAGTCAGCATAAAAAAATATGAAATTATCCGACATAATCAAACCTGTCAACCAGCCAAGGAACGATTCCAAAAGGGAATGATGAGATGTCAAAGGCAAGAAGTCTACCAAAACCTATCTCTTCAACATCTATCTTTTGCGCGGGAGTGAGCGCGGCAATTAAAGATTTCAGCTTTGAAGGACAACAACTAGTTGAGAATTTCTTAGCAAACGTAAAAATATATATATATATGAAAAGTGTAAACATACATGTCTTGAAAAGTGTAAGTTTAAATCAAACACAAAAAAAGCAGTTACATATGATATACTTAACTAAGACAACATGAAGACTAACATTTGCAATATTTAAACGAACAAAAATAGTTACTAAAATAACATTAAACACAAACAATTTTTGGATAAGAAACATTTACATAGAAATAAAATAACAAATGCACTATGAATGTTAACATATGCAACATTTAAACAAATAAAACAGTTTCTTATCAACATTTAGGAAAATAAAAATTGAAGACACACAAACTGTGAATAACAAGTAAACAATGAATATTATCAAATGCAACATTTTATGAAATAAATACAGATTATAACATATTCAAATAACACTGTAAACAGGGGGAAAAAACACTGACTTGTTACCCTCATCATCAGTACGTCCAACCACCTGCTTCTTCTGACAGTTGCGCTGTTGTTTTGCAGCTCTTTTCTCATTAGCAACCATTTTTCGTGACCCCGAAGCTTCACCAACAGCACTGTCTGCTTTCCTCTTCAAACTAGGTTTTTTACCTTCTCAATAGACTCCTTCTCAACTCCAGCATATTTCTTCGCCTTCTCAGCAGCTTTCTTCACAGCAACTTTTTTTGTCTTTGTCTTCTTTGTCTTCTTTGCCTTCTCAACAGGCAACTTTGCAGCAACTTCTTTCGCCTTCCTTTTAAATTGTCCAGTATGGGTCTCACATTCTTTACCCTTCTACTTGCTCAACATACGAGGTGAGGACCTCTCCTTCAAACCAACTACAGACTTCCTCTTCAAAGCAACCAGTGACTTCTCATTCTGTCCTTCAAAAGAGACCATCACAGTGGGTCGAGCATCGTCACTCTCATGCACATCCACATCAGCTTGAGCACTCTCACTCTTATTCCTACAATACTGACTCTCAACCACAGCCACATTAGGTTGATCAACCTTACTATCCCTCTCATGCCCATCCGCAGTAGCTTGTGCCTCTTCTCTCTCAACTGAATCCAAAATATAAAAGATGTTCATTAATATACTCTCTAACATACTATCAGTAATTGAATTATCCAATGACTGATACTCGCCATCATCCCTAGACCAACTTTCACCATCATCCCTGAGCCCACCTTTACCATCAGCCTCAAATTATGCATTAACTTCGGCATCAATTTCTGCTGAAACACCCTTCCCCTTAACACCCTCAACACAACCACCTTCAACACCAACATTAGCATTAACCCCTTCAACACCAGCATTAGCATTACTAATTATCACATCTAAAACCTCTCTAATATCTTTCTTCACTACCTGATCCACGTCAACCATAGAATCCCCATCAACAGCCTTAGCACCCTCTAAACCACCAGCAACTACCTTTTCTATATCACCAACCAATACACCCCCATCGACAGCTCTAGAGACCTCACTAGCCTCTACACTAGATTCCTTATCACAAACCTTAGAACCCTCCTCACCGATCTTAGAACCCCCAGCCTCATCAACACCAGCTGACTCTCTACTTATTCTAATAACATCAGTCAGCGGTGAGTCGTAGTCAAATTCCTAACTTGATCCACCTTCACCCACAGTTAATCCACTTTCAACATCTTTCAGCTTCATCACACTCACATTCATCTGTCTCTTATTTCCCATCTTAGGAACGGAAGGAACTGAAATATTTGGAGTAGCACCACCACCAATTCTGGCAGACCTACATGTCAATGCAGCTGCTACACAAAAAAAATCAAAAAAAAATTTGTATAAGCACATATTAAAAAACAAACATAATCACACAAATAAAATACAACATAAAAAGGAAATAAAATAACCTCCGAAAGCATAAGACTGTTGAACCTTCTTCAGCTCATCTTGAAGAGAAGATCCATCCTTCTTTTTAGATTTCCCAACCAGCATCTTAGAAGCTAAACAACACAACATATTTGAATAAGTAAATGTATAAGCAAATAAGTAAATAAATGTAATATAGAAATATTACAATCACCTTCTTCTATCTCAGGTTCTTAATGTTGAACTGTATCTTTACCTCCTTCAGACACAGCTAAAAATAATCATATACCACACAGTCAAAAACTAATGCATGAAGCATACTAACACATGGAAGTTGTAACCAAAAAAATGCATGCATACTCTGACAGTCAATAAGCAACCTAATTTGAAAAACACAGAGTATAACTAACTAATGCTAGACTACACTAATGTATGCAACTTTTAATGAAACAAATGCATGCATAGTCTAACAGTCAGTAAGTAACATAATCTGACGTACACATTATAACTAACTTATGCATATATTAAACTAACATAAGCAACTTGTAATGAAACAAATATATCCTAGCAAATCAGAAAGAATAACAATAAGTAGCAAACAATCAGTGAAAATCAAAACACAAACTAAGTAACTAATACATATGTTATATTAACATATACAACTTCTAAGGAAACAAGTGCACAATATAAAGTGGACTGACTATCATCTAGTAAAAATCGAAAAACAGAGTAAGTAACTTATAAATATATTACACTAACAAATGCAACTTCAAAGACAACAAATGCACATAATAAAACAGAGTCAAAACATGCGGGTCTGGCATACAAATCAGAAAAAACAAGATGATAAACTAATACATCTGTTATCCTTACATATGCAACTCCTAAGAAAACAAATGCACATTATAAAATAGAGATAAAACATGCAATCTGACATACAAATCAGAAAAATAGAATAGTATTTAATACATCTGTTAACCTAACATATGATATTCCTAAGACAACAAATGAACATTAAAATAATAACTGGACTGCTAACATACAGCAAAAAAAAATAGAGCAACTAACTAATACATATCTTATGATAACAGATGCAACGTCTAAACAATCAAATTCATGTTATAAAAAAACTCAAAACATGCAGATCTGACTTACAAAAAAGTCAACAACAACAACAACTTGTACGCAGATCTGACTTACAAATAAACATTCTAAAAAGAGCCAACCACAACAAGACTGGAAAACACACATACACACACAACAAGAACAAAAAAACCGTGAAACTCCAAACATTCAAAATGGAAAACAAATATACGAACCAAGAGAAGGAGAAGGCTGAGACAACTTCTCAGCTTTAGGAGGAAGACCTTTCCCCTTTTCCCTACTCATAGACTAGGTCAAATACACACAAAAAAACCTTACATAAGAATGGAAAACAACCGTAAAGCAAAAAACGGAAAAGAACAGCAATGAAATTTGAAAACCTAGAATGTTAGACTTGCCTAATGTTATCCCTAACGAAGAAATTGATCAGCGAAGTTGAACGGCGAGATTGCAGCGAAGTTAAATGGTGAGATTTCGTGAAGAACAAAGATAAAATTGAAGAAATAGAACATGGAAAATGCAGAAGAAGAATATGAAGTTTTACCGTTGACAAAGCGCAGAAGACAGAGTAAATATTTTTCATGCGTGAGGACACAGTAAATGGATAAACAGTTTCCAGAAAAATGTTAAAAACCGCAGAGAATAAGAAAAATAAAAAGGAAGGAAATTAGGATTTATACTAACTACCCCATTGACTTGTCCATAAACTTATGTACATGCCGTCTTTCATGAGACTTTCCCTAATCCAATATGCACTTAAGCATACTTTTGAATGCATAATTTAGCAAGCATTACTTGCATGAAATTATCATCTCGCATAAAGTTTCAAACAGATCTTACTAATGTAGCCTCAAAGATCCGAATCCATATAACTCAAAAAAATCTCATTCGTTTCAAGACTGTTGAACATTTATTGATAATATCATGCAAAAATTAAATAATGGAAATAAACATATGCAAGAATAATAAACTTTTATTAATTATTCAAGCATACAATCAGAAAGCTTAAATTATAAATAACTAAAGCATACGTGTGATAAATATCACATTTCAAGAAATAACAAAGTGATGGAGTCACGAGTAAACTCGATGCCCTTGAAACGAATGAGTCCCGTCGTGGACATTGTTCCCTAGGGTAAAACCATCGAAGATAACACGTAAGAGTTACATTGGATTCACACATGGCCCGAAGGTTTATCACCGACAGAGCAACAGATGAAAACCTCGAGAAAGACATAAAGAAGACTCAAGTTTAGAATATGGAGGGACTTGAGAAATAGTGCGAGTTTTGTGACTGACTTAGAGGTTGTATTTATACTGCTCTAAGAGACCCCAACCATGGAAACGTGATATTCTGATTTCTGTAATTGGAGAAGAACATTCTCCAATCACCAACTCGCCAAATCCGAGATATTCCATGAATACTCAAATTAAATCTACTGGAAATGGAAGAAATATTTGCACAATATTCTTCAGCATAAACATGGTAAACTGCGTGTTCATTTAAGATAAGATATTCCACAAAATATGAAAGTATTTCGTTCTTATCTCTTAAAAATTACACACAAGCAATTCCATATATACTACGCAGTTGGGTCTTCCAGAGACTTCAACGCGGTCCATATGCAATTTGGACAGTCCAGAGCAAAATTAATCTTGGCCTATTTCCGCTCATTTTTTATACTTTCAAGAGTGACATTTCAAACATTCATATCTCATTCACCCTTGATCCATTTTGAGAGTTTAAATAGTCGATTTTATAGTAATCGCAAAGGAGAACCCAAAAATGACATCCACCAACCCAAAATCCATTTGGATCCCACTCAAACAATACCAAAAAGTTGACTAATTTCAAACTTTTAATCTACAACACAAGCTTCATATCTTAGACCCAGGTGCTAATTAATCATATGCCATGTGACACTTGGTATAAAATATGTGGCTAATGCGTATGTTGTACAATAATCTTACTTAGTTGTGACTGACCAACCCCCATAATTGTTACTAAAACAACTTATAACTCCCATGTACAAAAGTTTATGGTAACAATATTAGTCAGTCACTAGGTACAATTAGTATAGTGTAGGGTTGCGCCAATAATGACGGTTCTACCATAGAGAAGTCAATTTCTCTAATTTAATTTTTGATAGTTTGAAATCAAAGGTGATTTTTGAAATTTTCTTTTAATTGAACTGCATTAATACCATTACACTCCACTTTGATTGCATGTCAGGAGCATCTTCGATCAAATCCTAACTCAGATGTTACTAGTATCGGTTTGGATGTTACTAGTATCCTTTCGGTTGTTTCAACATGTTACGATGTCAGAACTTGTGTCTAGTTCCGAAATTGAAAGTCATCCGGAACGCCTTGTTTGTTACTACATTGGCGCAAAATTCGGTTGTAGCCCTATTATCCTAAAAAAGTTGCTTTCAATGCAATTAATCTCCGAATTCAGAAGATCTTTTGGTTGTCTTGAGTTTCAGCGTCACCTCAAATATTCCGATTCTCACCCTGAATAAGTTCCCAGATCAGAAGAAATGTCAGAGGGATACCTTCCAACATCCGAACTTTGTACGGATGTTAAAGAAATAGCCATAATTAAACATGGGATGGACTTCCAAATTTGAAAGTTGATGCAGACGTAACTGTAAAGAAACTATTTCATTCAAAAATTGAGAGTCGGGAATCACATAACATGTTTCTAACATGACATATATTGAGGAGAAAACAAATATATAAAAGAAAAGCCTACACTGGCAAATATCTATAGATAGGAATAGAAATCATGTAATCTCTATTCTCTATTCTGTATAATACATGTCATGACAAATTAATTGCATCTTATACCGCCATGTTAGGGAGTTCCATGAGCTGCAGAGTGAACGTATACGAAATGCCTAGCCAAGAAATTACTTATCGTGATGATATCGTCTTGCATGTATGGCTTGAAGTCCTTAGGGAAAAAACTAAGGGCGATTAAACAATAAAAATAATAATGTTAATAATCGATAAATTATTTTTGAAGGGTAAAAACATACAATAAGCAACATAATACTTACTAGATCCACCGCATATAACAAATGTAACATCCACATTCTTACGTTTTTGTCTTTGCACTGAATGAAAACTAATTGCCTTTTTGGCGCATAATACATTTATGAACAATAGTTTTTGCCTTATGTACTAATCCATGGCATTTCATCATCTACTACTCTGATGAAATGAATATACATGAACAATGGTTGGAGTAATAGTGTAGGTGAAATACACCCCTTGATTTGAACTAGATCTAAACATTTTTGGACTCTTATCTTTCATTTCAGTGAATGCTATCTCCAAAATAATTACAAACAATGATAAGGGATGGAAGTGCAATGGATCTATCCTATAAACACACTTCATCTCGGTGACGATTAAAATTAATCTCCAATAGTCCCTCTATTGTACTATAGATTAAACAACCAACCTTTACAATAATTCATTTAAAAGCACTTTGGAGTAGGTTGATGAAGGCCAATTGTAAAATTGGTAGAAGACTAAAGGCCACAAGTCAAAACGTAGTAGAAGGTAGAAGGATTGAAGAAAGAAGCCAAGTTCAAAAGTGTCGAAGAAACAGCAGGGAAAGATGGGCCCCAGGACGGGACGTGCAATTTTGCACAACCCGTGCACAAAGAACTGAAGATTTAAATGCCCAGATGATTGGACTATGCATGTCTCGTGCACTCATAAGACGAAGATTGAAGACCCTGACAGTTTTGCACGGCATTTCCGCTCAGTTTGGGATTTGCAAGCCTCAAGATGACGTTCCATGCAATATTGAACAGGACGTGTTGGCCATGCCGTGCAAACTTACACGGCATGTACGAGCGTGGAACTTGGGTTTTCCAACTTGGGCTTTTTGAGGCCCATTTATCTTATCCTATAATAGGAGTCTTTAGCCCCCAAGGGTTTAGGGAGTAGTCACAATGTAGATTTGAGAGAGTGGTAGGTAGGAAGGGAGGCAAGGAGGACTCTCTCTCTCTCTCTTGGGTTCTTCTTCTTCTTCCTTCATTCAGTTCTCAGATTCATGGCATTTGATCCAATAAATTCCATGGATTTAATAGTAGTAGAGTAGTTTTATTTCTTTGGGTAGTCATTTGTAAGCATAATTGATATGGATTTGTGAGACGTGTTAGATTATCCTATACATGTTATAAATATCGTGCTTGATTTTTGGTTCAGTTTCTTATTATGATTCATGCTATGAAATATTTTTAAATGCACACTTGATTTATTTCTTGTATGATATTGTGCCAGGATTTAAATGTGAATTTGGGAGTGTTGAATTATTGGCACTATGGTAGTCTTGTGTGTACTTAGAGGATGTGTATTAGATCCCACTTGTGAGTGCCGATATGGTAATAGACAATTTTCAATTGGCTAGGGTGTGAAGAATTGCATGTTAAGAGCATCGGACCTACAACATTTATGTTATTAAAATTCTAACGAGAAAACCCTAGCTTACCCCAATAACTGAGTGTTTTTAGTTTGTAGCGACTAGGGTGGTGCAGACTCTAGAGTTATCACGAGGTACTAATGTCCTCTTTCTTTTGAGGTCTAGGATGGGTGCTCATAGTGGAGGTCTCGGGTCTATGTTTTGATTCACTCCTGCATCTAACTGTTGCAACATACGCAAGGTATAGTTCCTTTAAGTGAGGGCTGGTTAGCACCAAGAGTGAGCTACGATGGCAGTTGGTAGAGAAGCATTCCCCTATCAAGTTACGGGGGAGGTGAAATGTTAAAATGGGGGGCAAAACTAGTTGTGTGACAGACAATGGGAGTTCTCGGGGAATCAGAGTCTAGGATCAAATCTTGTTGTCAATCATGTGATGCAAATAACCCCCAAGACTAGTTAATCAATAGTTTACTTTGTTTTATTTGCATGCTTGTAGTTGTTAGTTCATACACCCCCCCCCGTTTGTTTGTTAGTACCAGTTTTTCCTGGCACCCGATTGGGTTGACGCCCAATTGCGAGTTGTGTGAGGCTAACCCTTAGATGCTAGTATCTCTGTGTATGACACCTAGACTTGCCACTAGCTACGTTATCTTAGTTAGGGTGAGTATAGGAGAAACATTATAAATCTTATCTTTGATCTTCTTAAGGCATGTGGGTGAACTCCAAAAGAACAACCCCACAGGTAAAGGTTAGCTGCTCTTCCGCCTTTCTCCGCAAGCCGCTCTGACATTGTGTTGCATTTGGATCCAACACAAAACCTTGAGGTTGGTCATGAGTAAGATCTGGAACTAGTTTATATCTCATGGTTGTGGCTCCAGCGTCTTCGGCGGAGGGTCTGGTAAGCGCGCTAGATCCATCGGAGGGATGTTTGCTTCGGCCGGAAGGGGTTGGGGAAATTGAAGAAAAACTTCCTCTACCTCCCATGTTCTCGCGTTGTTCTCCAGTGTTGACATTCTACTGAGCTACGTGGTAAACAAGAGAACATCTTCCCACAAACGGTGCTAATGACGATGTCTCAGAAAATCTGGTACCTGTTCTCTCCCAGATACTTGTAACCTTGTTCCTTCGAGCAAGAATAAAGACAATCAGGCTGGGTGACTCTTCACCGGTACCCGATCTGATGCCTAAGTTAAGGTATAAAAGAGAGGGACAGGGAGAGTGCAAGTCTAAAATGATTTAGTTATAATAACATTACCCTCTTCCGTACGTTGGAGACGCATCTTATAGGTTGAGAAATAAGCTGACCACTCGTGAGTTAATAGCAACAATCCACCTCAGTCTTTTACATGGACCTATGAGGCTTATAGGGTTAACCCATGTTGGGTTAGCCACGTGGGTTATGGCCTCAAGAGAGAAAGAGTGTTGGCTAGTGCTCTCGTCTTGGGGCATTGCGTTTCACAATTTAGGAAGGAGAAGAAAATTGAGTTCTAGAATGGGTCTGACAGGCATACCACTTTCATAGGTTGATACTGTGGTACTACGTGCAATTACAGTGATCCAAGCTTCCTATGCTTCTTCCAGAATTCTTCTGTCATCCATTTCAGGCATGGTCCCAATTGTTGGACCGGAAGCCCAAGTCATTACTTTGGGTCCAATATTTATTAGCCATAAAACTAGATTGACCTACCTCCACCCGGCATTGTTAAAACCGAGTGAAGGAGGTCAAATATAAAAATTTATAGTTCTGCACCTAACTCACTACTATGTTATCAATAGAATAGTTAGCAGTAAGCTCTGGGTATGTCCACAAAGATGCTAGGGCCAAATAGTCAATCACACACAATTACGTCTGGGTTTTCAATCCGTACTTGTTTCTAGGAATATATTGTATAGTAAACAGTGGGGTTTGGTTTTTTAGTTAACTACTAAA
Source organism: Rubia yunnanensis (assembly GCA_037428765.1). Taxonomy (NCBI): domain Eukaryota; kingdom Viridiplantae; phylum Streptophyta; class Magnoliopsida; order Gentianales; family Rubiaceae; genus Rubia; species Rubia yunnanensis. The sequence continues at coordinate 64,861,634 of CM075065.1, forward strand.
TTGAAAGTAAAAAGCACGTAAACTATATTAGCTAGACACTTTGGGAATGTTTGGTTAACATGGTTGATTTAATGCTTCGATCCTCGATTCATTCACATGTGAGATTTAGACAACCTAATCTAGTGCTCATAACACTTAGTGTGGTCGATGGTCAGCACTTCCTTGTACCTGTCACGTCAGGTGCTCTTGCAATCTTCCATCAGCACCGCCTTTGTAATTAGGTGAGAACAACAAGGTATGACTGTTGTTGTAGGTCTATTTCTCCCCCTTACGATTATGGCATGGGCACTTCACCACAGATGCTCTACTCCCTAGAACTATGAACAGGGAAAAGAAAGGTAGGCACCTTATCTATGACACTAGGACCTCTTACAACCCTAACTTGCTAATTTTTGCTATCTCTACCTGTAACCCTTCATACTACTCTTAATAGTTAGCTAAGACTAGTGTGTTGTCATCGTAACAGTAAAACTCGGAAAAGACCTAAGTGCACACACCCACGTGGACCCAGACCCTATTACCCATATCACATCCAAGGTTTTTCTTCCCCGGGGGTATCAATATTTTCTTCAATATGAATTTAGACTAGAGTGTGTGCTAACGGACTGTACTATTCATGCAATTATAACAATAAAAATAAGTCACAATAATATCAGAAGCACAATAATTATGATGAACTAAGAATCTCACAAAAGCATAAATCAATACATGAATACAATTATCCCCAAGCTATGGAAACTACTCCCTAGACATGGAATTCAAACATAGCATTTAATTCCATAATCATAAGATCAGAGCAAAATAAAAAAAGAATATGACTAAAAGAGTATGAAAAGTAGGAAACCCTAGTAGACTAAGCCTATACACCTAGTAGTGGGGGATTGGACCTAAAAATAGGCCTAAATAGGACAAAATTGTGCAAAACCCAATTTTAGAAAATAGTCGCCGCTGGCGAGGACCGTCGCTGATGGCACGGTCCACGCCGCTCATAAGGCTCTTGCCGGCGTGGGCTGTGTGATCTAGCGTGGTTTGTGCCTCCTCAATGGCGTGGGTCGTGGCATCATCTATGGGTCGTGTTCGGCGCAGTCCGTGGACTCTGGCGTGACCCATCATTAGAATGGTTATTTTTGCACTTCTGATCTGTGAACAGTGTCGTTTGGCACAGGCCACTTAATTCGTCACATCCTACCAATTGGTCTTGACATTTTGCACTTGAAACGGTGTAGGCCGTAAAAAATGAGACGATTGTCCGTTTTGAGAGTTCTTGTAGTCGATTTTATGGTATTCGGTAAGAAAAATACAATGGAAATAACCTTGATGGTTGATTCTTCTTGGATCGTTCCCTGAATTTGGCACAACTCTTGGACCACGATTCTCTGTTTCTTCCTTGGCACCGTTTTGAACTCCAATGCCACTTATCTTTGGCTTTATCCTTCTACTACCACGATTTAATGTATGTGGCCTTCATCTACTACCATTATAATGTGAATGGCCTTCGACCTCTTCTACTATCTTTGAGAACGGCCTTCAATATCTTATATCATCCTTGCAAAGGGCCTTCACATAAAATGTAACAAAAGTTACCCACGAGCGACCTACAAAGAAAATTCACAAAGTAATATCTAGGTGCTCATGAATACAAGGTGTCTATTAGTACCATTTAAGTCTACAAAATGTCGGATTTAGACAAGAAACCCAAACATAGCCATCCAAACCCCTTGTCACGTGAACTCAAATAATACTAGAAATCCAACATATAAAACAAACCAATTATTATACCAAATGCAACAGTTAACGCACGCATAATGAAGCACATCAAACCCCCACACACTTAACTCTTTACTCGTCCTCGAGTAATTAAAAATGAGAAAAGGACAAAGCAAAATGTGGCGTGCAGGCATAAGCTAACTGAGGCATTCAACTTATTCCTAGATTACCTTGTTTCCCCCAAAAGAGTAGGAATCTCACAACTCTCACACTCCCCAAATAACCTAAGTAATCTAACCTCCCAAAGAAAAATGTGGAAAAGGTAACCAAAGAAGATAAGTGTTAATTTAGCTTACTAGTCTTGGGAGGTCATGTACGAACCATACACCAAAGAAGATAAGAGGATCGCTTGTGAACCATACACCAAGAACTCGAACGATACGTCACCAAGCCAAGTGAAACTAACAAATATTTACAATTAGCATATAATCACACATAATCTGCCCAAACACTTAAAAATAAATGCTTCTTCCCCAGCAGCGGCGCCAAAATTTGGGAGGTCGTCGTTGTACCTCTCAAAGCTAATAATTTTAAGCCCTAATGCTTCCTATCTACAATTAAGTAGATAATGGAAAGTCGGGGTCTTCCATGAGAAGAGGGATCTTTTCTAGTGTTTAAACATATATAGGAGAAAACATGCTAGGCATATACATACATAGATACATGTAAAAGCATGTAAACAGGGGGAGAGGGGATTGGTTGGTTTTTAAGCCTAAGTTATCAAATTGAAAGACAAAAATTAGCAAAGCAAGAGAACTATGCCAATCGTGCAATACAACTAAAGATACGATGCAAATCATAATTAATGGAGCCTTGGGGGCAATCGACTTCCACTTCCAAACTTCATATAGCTCATTGATTCATTCACTCATTCAATTACATTTATTGTCTATGGGGAATGTTATCACTTCTCAATCAAAAATCAAAATTCATTCCTCCTTAAGAGTAGTTTGCAAAGACAAACAACGACCATTTGCAAACCTCATCGATGATCATCAAAGACAAACAACATCATAGGAGTATTTCAACAATGGAACTTCACCCAAAGGACCATAGGTTTGATAACAACAAGCCTTCTACCAAAGACATAGTCATTTAAAAAAACAAAGCATTTATGAGGTTAAACTTAGAACAAACAACATTTAAGGTTCAACCTTTCTTTGCATCTATGTGACAAATATGAAAACAATCCACATTAACATACTCATCTAGCAAGAATTACCACACATTATACACAAGAAGTTCTAAATCCATGCTTTTGGATTTCATATCAAATGAGTTAAGAAATTTGCAACTTTCCTAACACTATAACATTTCAATCTTACAAACATTTCATTTACTCAAACAACCCATGGTATAAATGAGGTAAAACACAACATTAATGGCATAATAAATGCTCTCCAATAAATATTCATAAATGAGCAAATATGGAATCTTACTACATAAGTTTGGAAGCTTCAATCAATTGCTCCGAAGAACTAGATTTAGCTACAAGAGTTCATACTAATTAATGCTAACAAACCAAACATAATACAAGAGAATTCAAAGATGAAAAATGGTAAAAACTAGGGTTAGAAACAGTACCAAAAATGCAGGAAGAAGAGATGTGAATGAGAGGAAAGAGGGTGTTATTTATAGTACAAAAAGGATAAGGTTAACACCTGGCCACCCGTTGGCCGTGACTCGTGAAGGGTTCGTCGTGACTCACGACGGGAGCCAGAACTTAACCTTGTTTTCTTTTCTTCTTCTTGAGGTAAACACTTATCTTCACAATGATTCCTCTCATTTTCCAAGTCTTCAACTCTTTGAAGAAAGTCTTTAAAGTCTTCAAAGTCTTCAAAAATGGTCTTCGACGGCCTCTGGTCTTCAAGTCTTCGTGTCTTCGAAGCAAGTTTTCAAAGTCTTTAAAAAGTGATCTTTTAATGGCCTTCGGTCTTCAAGCCTCCATGTTCTTCCTTTGTCACGCAAAATCCACTTAGAAGAGGTAAAATAGCGTAAAGTTGCTCTTACCTCTCCTAAGAGAATTTCAAGGTATAACACAAGCTCTTGATAATAAAAGAGCACAAAAGTGATCCCAAAAGGTACTAAATTATGCACATAAAATGGACATATCACTTATTTTTCCCAAAATGATCCCCAAAAACAATCAAAGAGTCATCTCCAAAAACAAAATCCACCAAGGAAATCCAAGAGTCGTCGACTTGGCTGTAACATAGGGATAACTCTAGATTCTTGACCTAGTTACAATCAAAGATGCAAATGTATCGTCAACCTAGTTTTTTGTTTTCTTTAAATTTCTCTCATTTTGCCGAGGAGCCCTTTTGGATTTTCATCCTATCTTTAGCACACAAAGGGTACTCACATTCTTACCTTTATCCACACGACCTCTCATTTTTGCCTAGGTTCGTAAGCCTAGCTAGGCCAAGCCTCTCAGTTTTACCTAGGTCTTTCGACCTATCCAGGTTTTCCCAATGTTTCCTAAGTTTCCCTCTTAGGTTTCCAACTTAGCCGAGTTTTTTTTTACAATTTTTACAATTTTTTGGTGTAGTACAAAATTCCCCAAAGTTGGGATTCATACTATAAAAAGATAAGATCAAAACAAAAGATATACAACCAATGATCTAAAACAACCAACCCAATGCAAATTAGGAACCATACCTAGCAAGTTATACAAACAAGTATACATCCAAAAATCAAAATCGTGAACAAAGCATCCCACCAAAAGCATCCCACAACAAAGAAAAAAACCAAAATCGCCAAAGAAATTTCAAAAACACAAAGGAAAACACCAAAATGCACTGAGGAATCCCAAAATGAAAACTCCCTAAGTACTTACTACTGCCTCCCCCACACTTAAACTCTGCATTGTCCCCAATGCACAATAACCATGTAAAAATATATGTGAGGTTGGGAAAAATAGTGACACTCACTCTCGCGGCCCCGAAGGGCCTACCTCATCAAGCCTCATGTTGTCTTTCTCAATATACCCAAAAGCTTAAATTGCAGCCTTCATGGAATCCATCATTATGCTAAACTCCTCTAACTGCATCCTCATACCACCCATCGCTTTGACGACCTCTTGCATCACTTAGGTAGAGTTTGAAAGCTTTTCCCCAAGGGAGTGAAATTGGTCACTGATGTCCGTAGATAAGCGAGAGCGACTAGGAGGTGCCCTCAAAGAAGTGTCACCCTTGGCCTCCTCAACATCTATCTCCTGAGTGGCTAGAACTCTATAAATCTCCCTCTCAAAATACAGGTTGCACAAAGGGAATAGTTCATCCTAACATGTGTCGTGGGTGATGGTAGTGCGCTCTGGTTGAGGAAGTACCATGAAGCTACAAGTGCTTGCCCCACCATAAAGCCAGACGAAATGGTCCTCAGATGTCATAGGTGTTATCATGAAATCCTTGGCCAACTTCTCAATGTTTACCTTGTTCCCGATCTCCCCAAGTTGGCCAATGCACGCTGAGGCACTTGATGCCCTAAGTACTATGCCAGAAGCCTTAACATGTCGCCCATAGGAATCTTCTCACTCTTTCTTTCCCCCATAGCCAAACACTCTTGTACAAAGATCCCTACTAGGTTCAGGTAGAAATTACCCTCAGTATTCATTGCCCAGAGGAAATAAACATCTGAACCTAAACTTTTTGTTAGCTCGCCGTGGCAAAATACTCCCATTGCTAGTAACTGGTGAATGTAACAAAATGCCAGATAAACCAAGGTAGTGTGCTTGCACAAATTCTTCTGGGTAGTTCCTGATAGCTGCCTCCACAAGTTCCCAAGATAAAAGGGAATCCCTTGACGGTATATTTTCAGGACCTCTTTGTCTTACCTCCATCTAAAGGTGTGAGCTACCTCTCGGTGTGTCATAGTATACTTCTTGTCATCCAGATTGAATTTGATCTCCCAGTGTTCATCCTCGTCTGAAACCGACCATAGAATAGCTAGGAACTCTAAGGTCCACCTGATGTAGGTCTTCAAGTGCTTCTCGAGGAGCCCATAGACCTACCCATCCCAATAGATAAATATCGGGATTGAGTAAGCCTGAAGCCGCTAAGGTGTCTTTGCATGCAAATCCAATGTCCAATATACTCCTCTTTGGCTCTCTCAAATTCCACCACCTCCAGGCTGCAGTCCTGGAGATGTTGGCCAATCCCATGAATTCTTTAGTCATGAATGCAGGATTGCAAAGAATGGGCGCCACTAGCTCCTGGTTCGCACCCTTTGCCGGTTTCTCCCTCTTCCCCCCCCCCCCTATGAGGACTTCCTTTTCTCTGACACATTCTATTTCGGAGGCATCCTAACACAATGAAGGAAAGAGTGGTAGTGTGATCATAAACAAAGCACCGCCCACAACATCATTCAACAAGTCAATTCCTCCTAAATAGCCTAACCATTCCAAACATGATTATCTAAGCATGAAGGCTATTTAAACAAGAACATTCTCATCAAACAAACTCATGTATATTTATATCAACCCATCAATAAGATCATGCAATCAAGATTCATCCCCTCCTAAATCATCCAACACATGAAGAACATATCATCCAAGCATAATAGCACATCAAACCACCCAAACTTTCTTCAACAAAAGATCATGTAAACAACCTAAACACATATCTCAACAACACACACTCATTCAAGAATCATACTTTACATAGCACCACCAAAATGTTAATAAAGCAAATAAACAAAGATTTCAATGGATTACCCATAATTTGAAGCTAAGAAATGCAAGATCCACACAAGAAGAAGCAAAAATTGCTAATTTTTTAGAGAAAAGCTTCAAATTTTCAAGTTCACCAAGAGTGTATGTGTTTGTGTGTGTGAGTGAGTGAGTATTTCTTGAAAAGCTTTAATGTGTCAAATGACTCATTTAGGTGAAGAAATGTACCAAGAATCAAAAAATTCAGCATGGGTGATAAGGGGAAGAGGTACAATTAGGATAAGGATGGAATTTTGAAAATTGCAAATTAGGGGACAATAGTACAAATAAATTAATTTAGAAGGTATGTTAGAAGTACTATTTGCATCAAAAATCCTAAAGAATTAGGGAATTTCAAAATTTATGAACCAAAATGCATTTTTTTAGTTTGAAATTCATAATTTTCAAAATTTTACATTTTGGGAACAATTTGACAGCACAAATGGGGAAACGGCATTGATACCCTCGCGCCAAGGGTACCTGGCACGGGCCCCCCTCGCACCAATGACCCCTGGCATGGACCAAATGGCTTGGTGCGGTCCCTGCCAGATCATGGCGTGAGGCTCCTTGTGCTAAGGTCCATTGGCACAGACCATTAGCTTGTCGCGGACCGTGCCAGCTCTTAGCACGAGGCTGCCACAAATATTGACCTTATCCCTTAGTTTTTGCCTTTTTTTCAAAAAAACTATGTCATCCATCAAGTCTAATTCCATCCAAACACAATCACGAGACTTGAACTCAAATTTACAAACCAACAAGAGTCTCGTATCAAAAATCCTCATCACGAACAAGAACAAGAAAAATCTACCACTACTCAAAATCATGAAATCAAAGCAAAAAGAAGCATTGTATATTTATTGTTGTCCTCACGACTTATTTCTTTTTCATGCAATTTTAGTTAGAACCACGTACATGTGGGTCTCAAGAATCGCCATCAGCAACTCCACCCACAAGGGCATCATTATGGAGGGGTTTCCACAACGTGTCACCCTTACCTTCGGACCCTTTGTCCGCTAGAAGAAATGAATCACCATGCCTTGCTAAGGTTGAGTCCGTGAATATCACTTTGGGGTTAGGAGGAGGTTGAGGGGGTTTTAAGCCCTCGAAACTCTTCTTTTCCCGCTGCAAGTTAGTTAGCATGGAAAAACAATGTAGCAGAGATATATTGTCACCTGATTCATGCAATTCATTGAACTCATCAACATTATCATCAACATAGAATTCATCCAAGTATTCATTCTCATTTGTCACACAAGAAGATTCATGTAAATCATGCTCATCAAATAGGGTCACACATTTGCACATAAAAGAGGAATCAGTCGAATCATGCCTGGACTTATAAATGTCAAATTCCACTTTATCCACATCATCTTCTAGAGTTAAGATTCCTAAATAAACAACGATTTTAGTTCTAGAAATTTTGAGAGAAGGTCTCCCCAAAATTATTTGGGGTGCACTTCTATCGTGCGCCACGTCTAGGACATAAAAGTCCGCCAAAAATACCAACTTGCCAACCTACACCCTCACATCATTTACTAGCCCATGAGTGTTAGCTTAGTAGTGATCGGCGAGTTGGACAATCACTCTAGTTTCCCTAAGCTCACCTATCTCTAGGCATTCATAAATACTAAATATGATCACATTTATGGATGCACCTAAGTCTATCATGGCATTTTCAACAAGCTTTCTACCAAAGGAGATAGAAATAGAGACATTCCAGGGTCGTCGCATTTTGTAGGAAATATTTTGTGGTTTAAAATGGTGACTCCTCCCATTTTTAAATGTCCTACCTTCTTAGTTGGTCTACTTCTCTTTTTTGTGAATGCAACTTGAAGAAACTTAGCATACGATGACACAATTTCAATTAGCTCCAAGATGGGGATTGTTACCTCAACTTTTTTTAATATCCTTCGAATGCTTGCATCATAGGTCGCCAACTTTGGCCCTCCCTTCAAAGCATTTGGAAATGGAGGTGGGATAGTCACTTGTGCCTCGGGTGGTGGAAGCTCCTTGGATGGTACTTCCTTGACCACAATCTCATCCTCTTCAAGGTTTGGCCTGTTCGCCTCCAATACCCTATCATCTTCTTGCATCACCTTCTTCTCGGACTCACGAACTTCCTTCTCACTACTCAACTTGAGTGCACTCACATTCCTTGGATTGATCTGTGGTTAGGAAGGGAGTTTTACGGACTCCTTTGCTTTGAGTTGGCTCACCGAGGTGGTGAGTTTCCCAACTTGAACTTCGAGGTAATTGATACTTAAGAATACCATATTGCCAAGGTCTTCAATCTCACACCTTGTCCTCTCCGTGAAGAATTCATGTTTCTTCCCCAATTGACTGGTGGCTTCTAAGATCTCTTCTCGGTCTGACTTAGAGATCGAGGCATGGTTGTTGGAAAGCCCTTCACCTCTTGGGTATAGTTGAGGTGGAGCTGGTCCACCCTGATATCCTTGAGGTTGATTGTCTTCTCTCCACCAAAAATTTGGATGGTCTTGGTACATTGGGTTGAACGATTTTGCGTAGGGATCTTGACGTGCATTGCTTTAGTTCCCTCAAAACCCTTGTGGTTGACCCCTAGAATAATGTGGCCTCTCTCTGTTGTTGTACTTCACAGCCTTCACTTCTAGCAAATTCTCTACAACTTTGGGACATGCCTCGGTGCTGTGGTCAAGGTTGCATAACCCACACACTTTGACTTTATTAACCTTCCCTCGTAGAAGTTCCTTCATCATAAAAGCAAGAGCTTGGAATTGCTCCTCCAACTTAGGCAATTGTGAGGGTTTATCCAAGACCTTAACCCTTGACCTTGTGTCAAACTGTTGTTTCTTCAAAGAGAGCCATTTCTTCAAAGAGAGCCATCGCACCCTCCGAGCTCTTGTTGGCAATTGATCCATTACATGCGGCATTCACCGTCCACATGTCTTCATCACACAACCCTTCAAAAAGTAGTAATTTAGGCCACCTCATTGAAAGGATGGTATGGACAGCATGCAAGCAACCTCCTGAAATGCTCCCAATAGTCGCAGAGTGATTTAGTAGCTCTCTGGGTGATATTAGATAGTTGTTTCTTCAGTCTGATAGATTTGGATGCCAAAAAATACTTCTCTAAAATCTTATGCTTCATATCCATCTAGGAGCCTATACAACCGAGAGGTAAGTAGTACAACCAATCCTTAGCTCCATCTTGAAGAGAGAATGGAAATGCCCTCAAATTATAGTCATTCTCTAAAACACCTGAAGGCTTCATGTTTGTATAAACCAAGTGGAACTCCAAAAAATGCTTGTTCGGGTCTTCCCCTTCCATACCGTGGAAGGTGGGAAGACAATGGATCATTTCGCTCTTCAGCTCGCAGCTCACATTTGGTGGTAATGGGGGGAATATGATGCATAATTGCTAACTCTCCAAATTAGGGGCTATGGGCTCCCTAAATGTCATGTTATCCTCCTCCATTTCTTCGGGATCTTGTACCAACACAATCGGCCTAGGTTAAACCTCTACTCTAGCTCTCTACTTCATTCATTTTCAACCACCGTGTTATCAGTCAGGTAATGCAAAACTCCTAAGTTTGTGTTAGTAGTATGTACCAAAAACTAGGGGCTAACAGTACCCTTTCGAAGGTAACACTAGCAAATGGATCAAAAGGAAAAAAGATTACCAACAGACAGATTCAACCAACATTAATAACCAACACAAACAAAGAAAAACAAAAGCAATACTAAATAATATACTAATGTGTTATGCTAACTGACAGTTGAACTTATTAGCATTCTTGGAAACGGCGCCAAAATTTGACCCGCTTACACCTGGCATTGTTAAAACCTAGCGGAGAAGGTCAAAGATAAAATTTTATAGTCCTTGCACCTAACTCACTACTATGCTACCGATAGGGTAGTTAACGGTAAGCCATGGGTATGTCCACAGAGATGCTAGGACCTAATAGTCAATTAAACACAAGCACGGAGATGCTAGGGTATGATTGATTTAATGTTTCAATCCTCTATTCATTCACATATCAGATTTATTCATCATAATCTAGTGCTCATAACACGTAGTGTGATCGATGGTCAGCACTTCCTTGTACCTGTCATGTCAAGTGCTCTTGCAATCTTCCATCAGCACCACCTCCGTAATGAGGGGAGTACTTACAACAAGGTCCGACCATTGTTGTAGGTCTGTTTCTCCCCCTTACCATTACATCCCAGGCACTCCACTACGGATGCTCTACTTCCTAAGCCTATGAACGAGGCAAAGGAAGGTAGGAACCATAGCTATGACACTAGGATCTCTTACAACCCTAGCTTCCTACTTTTCACTATCTCTACCCGTAACCCTCCATACTACTCTTAATAGTCAGCTAAGACTGGTGTGTAGTCATTGTAACAGTAAAACTCAGAAAATACCTACGTGCACACACCCTCACGGACCCGGACCATGCTACCCATATCACATCCCAGGTTTCTCTTCTACGGGGGTATCAATATTTGTACCAACGTGAATATAGACTAAATTGTGTGCTAATGGAGTGTACTATTCATGCAATTATAACATTCAAGAACAAGTCACAATAATATCACAAGCACAATAATTCGGATAAACTATGAATCTCACAAAAGCATAAATCAACACATGAATAAAATTGTCCCCAAGCTATGGAAACTACTCCCTAGACATGGAATTCAAATATATATTTGAATTCCACTTCATACGATCAAAGAAAAATAAAAAAGAAAGAAAGAAAGAAGAGAGAATTTTTCTCTCTAGGATGCTCTCCAAATTACAAGACTAAGACTAAAAGAGTATGAAAAGTATGAAACCCTAGTAGACTAGGGCTCTATATATAGTAGTAGGGGATTGGACCTAAAAATAGGCCCAAAATAGACCAAAATGTGCAAACCCCTAATTTAGAAAATAGCCGCCACTAGTGCGGACCGCTGTGGATGGCACGGTCTCTACCGCTCATAAAGCTCGTACCGACACGGTGCGCCAGATTTGGCGCAACCCATTTGATCCACACTGGTGCGAGCAGTGGGATCTGGTACGATCCATGCCTCCTCCATGGCGTGGGCCATGGTATCTTCGGTGGGTCATGTCTGGTGCGGTCCATGGCATCTGGCGCGGTCCATGGCGTCTGGCGTAACCCATCATCAGAATGGTTATTTTGCACTTTTAAGCAGCTGGCCATGTTGTTTGGCATGGGTTTTCATCAGAATCCTTGTTTTGTTTAGTATTTGGTGCAGGCCGCACAATTCTTTACATCCTTCCGGCTGGTCTTGACATTTTACACTTGAAACGGTACTGGCCATCGAAAACGAGTTGGTCTGCGCCCATACTTAGCCATTTTTTTGTTAAAATGGCACTTGAGCATGCAGCCCATTGGGATTAGTGCAGTCCACACTGGGCCTTAGCACGGCTCATACCAGAGAATCTTGGTCTGGGCAGCGTTGTCCAGTGTGGGCCGTTGGTGCCTCGTTTGGTGCCACCCATGAGCAGTCTGTACCAACCCATTTATGCTTTGGCCGGCTAAAATTCTTTCCTACGCTACGGATGAACCATTACTCCATTTTGAGAGTTCTTGTAGTTGATTTTATGGTTCTCAAGGAGACAAATCTAATGGAACCAACCTTGAAGGCTGATTCTCCTAGGATCATTCCCAGAATTTAGCGCAACTCTTGGACCATGATTCTCCGTTTCTTCCATGGTCATTTTGAACTCCAATGCCGCCTATCTTTGGCACCATCCTTCTACTACCATGATTTCATGCCTGTGACCTTTATCTACAACCATTCTAATATGAATGGCCTTTGACCTCTTCTACCGTCCTTGCAAACGACCTTCAATATCTTCTACCGTCCTTCCGAATGGCCTTCACATAGAATGTAATGAAAAGTACCCACAAACAACCTACTAAGGAAGATCATAAAGGAATATATTGGTTCCTGTGGATACAATGTGTCCATTAGTACCAATTAAGTCTACAAAACACGAGATTTGGACGTGAAAACCATACATGGTCGTCTACACCCCCTGTCACATGAGCTCAACTAATACTAGCAATCTAACATATAAAACAAACCAATTATTATGCCGAATGCAACAATTAACGCACACATAATGAAACACATCATAAATTTTGGGGGTTTTTTTTGCAAAAGAGAGGCAAATCTTGCATTTCTTTTGGGTCTTCAACTCTCCAAGGTCCAAATCCGCGTAAGAGCTTTAAAACTTGAATTTATTTGCTTTTTGTGAAATATTTGAGAAGGGAGGAATTTTAAATTTTCAAAAATGTTGATAATATGTGGGTGATAGTGTGCTTGCATGTTAGCTTAAGTGTGGGGGAAATGTGGGGATAGTTTTGTAATTGGGGAAGAAAGGTTTAGGTGGTTGTGCTAAACCATACTTTCTCTTTGCTTCAAGATATTGTACTTGTTCTTTTCTTTAAGGTATTGTGTTTCTTTCATTGCTTCTTGTATTTTTTTGTGAAAATGGGTCCAAAGAGAAGCCATATTGAGAAGGGTAGTTCATCGCAAGTGGAAAAAGGTGGTCTATCCCAATTTGAGAAAGATAGCCCATCAAAACTATAGTGACCATCCCCACAACGCCAAATGAGTTCATGGTGCTAAGAAGCATCACTAGAAGTACAATCCGTAGATGGAAGAACTTAGTGAAACTGAGGAGGATAGTGTTTGAGACCAAATTTCCTTGTAAGAAAATATTGGAGAAACTTGGGTTCCTACAGTTGGTCTCATACTTGTTGGGTCAGATATGTTTAGAAGGCTTCCTAGACCAACACTCCCTAACCTACACACGTTGGGTGTTAGAGTTCTTGGACACTTTGGAACAAAAGACGGAATGAGATGGTAAGTGGTACATCAAGTTTAACTTGAAAGACACAGAGTTCTCGATGACCTACCGAGAGGTGGCAATGGCTTTTGGATGGAAGTATGGGAAGGAAGTCCCACAAACACATATGAAGGGGCATGGATTCTTATTGGACACTTTTTGGAGGAACATTGCAGTAAGAGATCGAACAAGTAGGGGGAGGAACACTTCAATCATTCACCTGGCAATACGGTATGCTTGCCATCTTTTTGGGATGACCATTTTTTTCCATGAGAAGAATTCCCAATATAGCAACAAAGATGTGAAAGTTGTTTGAGCTGTGACTACAGAAGGTAATTCCTACTTGAATCTCTTTGAAATATTTTTGGAAGGGTGTTTGTATGTGGTGATAAAGAGAGCTGGAAGAATTCCAGTGGGTGGAATATTGGTTTGTTATCTCAACACCTAGGGCATGCTCTTATGAGAGGCATTGGTTTAGCGGGAAATGATCGTACGGGAACACGGCCCACGATGAACTAGTTGGGGAAAGCCACTATGCTCACTATAACCACATCAAATGACTATTTGATATGGCTCTATGGTGGTGTGAATGTTCGTAAGTTCATGGTTCTCCCCCAACCTGAACAAAGGGTCATCACCGATCGCACCCTGTTGGAGAGCCTTTGCCTTGCTCCCGATGCCAACTACGAGAAGGGATTTCTTTCCTCATTGACTACTCTAGAAGTTGAATTACAGATGGAACAACATGAGGAGGAAGAGCTAGAGGAGCACCCCACTCAAAACTCCCCTTTGATTTCTACAAACAGTTTGAGCTTTTTAGCCAACAACTTCTATGTTGTGGCCAAAATATTTAAGGAATAAGTCAAGAATTCGATGGGATATGCCATCAACTAGGAGGGTACAGTGAGAGACTTTATGCATTTAGTAGCGAGCTGAGGAGTTGGGTGCAAAGCCTAACCTCTCTAAAGTAAGAGGTCCAGGAGAAATTCTCTTTTGTGGACAAGCGGGTGAATGTCCAAGAGGAGAGTATGGAGTAATTATTGGAGAGGATGCAAGCATCAAATATTCAAGGCTTTCAAGACGTTGATAGAGGGGAGAGGCAACAATTAAGACAAGGAGAGTAAGAGAGGAGGTGTGAAATTCGGCACGAAAGAGAAGGGTCCTCGTGGCCCCGAGAGTGGGTGCCCAGCTTCCCTTACTCCAGTTTTATTCTACTTGTTTGTATGCACTGGGGACAATGCATTGTCTAAGTGTGGGGGAGGGAGATTTAGGACACTTAGAAATTTGACAAAAGTTTCTTTGTGTTCTCCTTTCTTTTGATGTAATGTGAAGCTCTTTATTGAGAATTTTATGCCTTTTAAAATTCCAAGAAAATGGGAAAATGAAAAAATGACAAAAAGACCTGCTAAGTCAAAAACCTAAAAGGGCAACTTAGACAAACTTGGGGGGTCCTTTTACCTCGGTTTTTTTGCTTAGGTCATATAACCGAGGTAAGAAGTTCTTTTACCTCGATTTTTCAAGTAAATAATATTTTTACCTCGGTTAAAAAATTGAGGTAAATAATATATTTTTTACCTTGGCATTATATTAACCGAAGTAAAAAGCTAGAAAAATAGAGTAAATAATGTTACCAAATTGCATGCGACATTGCATTAGTTGTTTTGAAAGGCCGTTTGATATCGTATAAAATGCCATTCCCACCGACATGTTATGCGACTGACGACCGACGTCACGGATTTGTAAAAGATAGGTTAAAGTAGAAAATGATGGATTTTGGAAAATGAAGAAGTATTATTTAAATATTTAAGAGGGTTGGTTTTGTTACGTTTCAATTGAAAATGGTGGAATAAGAGGGAAAACCACAACAGTCAATTATTTACTGTTCAATTAAGGTACTTAAATTATTAGAAAATTCATGAAAATATCCTTACAAATAGTACATAAATTAGAATAAGAATTGCCTTAGAGTTTCAACATAACAGAAATTACAATAAACTCAATCAGCTCAGATTATAATGACCTTGAAGACGATCCCCCCCCGGCTTCTATAACCAAGGAGAACAAGTGTCCCCGATGCTTCGCCAGTTTCCAGAAAGGAACTCTCCAAAACCCTTTGAGAACAGGGCCTTGATCTTCCCACCCCCTGAGTAGTTCATACGCTACCATATCCCGTAGCACCTAAGCACAACAGGGGTCTTCTCAGTCGGAAGGAGTGGTACAATCTCCCACGGGATGTACTAAATCACAAAAAAAATGATTAGAAATATATATATATATATATATATATACATATATATACATGCAATTAAAAACAATTAATATTAATTTCAAATGCCTTAGCAAAGTTGGGTTTTTCCCAAAGTTATACCGCTTCAGAGTGCAGTGGAAACGTGGGCTATCAACAGCCATTGTATGATATTCAAGGTCGAACACAAAAGGCTATGGATTGCTCCATTGTACTGAGAACTGCCTGAAAAACAAATAAATATTAATTGTGGTAAAGTGGGAGGATGTGTTAGTAAATATACATATGTAAATTGTTAAAAGGCCTGTAAAAATAGGCAACCTGAGAATCCTTCACCAGCCTTTAGTCCTATATCAAAAATGAAAATGTTTAGGGTAAAATGCACATGGAGATGCATGGTACGACGTCAGCTATACGTCGCTGATACATGTCAGTCCACGGCAGTGGCTTGGTCGAAAGGAACCTGTGACGTTGCTTCATTGTCGACTAAAGTGAACAATGGACTGACACAGAAACAAGGTCGATTTACAAGTTTACAGTAAACTAAAATGCTTGTATGTGACATCATTAACAAATCGGTAACACCGATGGTCAAACTGAAATAGGTGTGGCGTCTCATACATATTCCTTAACATATAAATGTACTGCATTGCACATAGTTTACATCAACTGACAGGCTGTCGACATTGCATACATCAGAGATAGCTACAGGGAAAAACATAGAAACCCAAAAAATGCTGCTTTAACAATAGACAATTACTGGAAAACGTCCAAAACCATACCAAACATAGCACCTACATTTACATTTAAGGAAACTTCAAAATCTAACAGATTTGAGTAATTACTAGAAAACCAAAATGCAAACACATTCACAGGCTATACATAGAATAATGTAAAGTAATAATTATTGAAATGTAGGTGTCAGAAGAGTAGAAAAATCATACCTTTGACAAGAGAAAAGAGAAGAGACAGTGGGAGACTGTTGAAATTTGCAGGAAACTTGTGAACAAAAGCTTGAACTGATTGTGAGGTACCTCATATTAATAGTTGTTTCAGTGCAATGTCGTTTTGGACCCTTGTGATTTCCACCTCGCATAGAGCTACATTGCACCTATGTCGGCCAAGGCGAGACATATCGACCCATGACCAATGTCGTATGTTCATATAAGCCTAACAATTTTAGCCCACGAGCTACTCGGTCAATAGTTCAAATTTATTAAAAATATTGGTCGTAACAAACATTTGATAGTTTCAGTTTGATTGAAACAAATTATTCATTACACACAAGTCTTTTCTAGTTTTTTAAATGATCGTAATTTTATAAAATTGGTCATGTGTTAGGTTAAATATTAAGGATTCAATAAAATTAAAATAAAATTCAAGAAATAGATTATAGATCAAATATTAAAATACATAAAAATAAATATTGTCCAAATTTGAATAAATTTGTTTCAAATAAATGTTCAAAAGCCAGTACAACTAAAATCTTCGGGGAAGAATGGTAACATTAAAAACTATGGGCCCAGCACCATTTAGCAGCTTGAAGTAGAGCATGTCCCCAACATCAAGTTCTTATGCATCAATAAACTGGCTAAACCCCGAGTCTTGAGCATCTTGTTCCCGGAGTAGTGTATGTTATACTCCCTTTTGTTGCACCTTGTATAGCGGTAAGAGCTCCGTAATTTGGCTAGGGATGCACTGAATTATAAATAAAAAACACATTTAGTATATATGAAAATAATCTATAGAAAAAGTTAATTGAAAATAAAATACAGGGAGTTCCTCTGTGTAACAAGGAGGACTTACCAAAATTGGAATTTAACTGAAGTTCGTCTAGGTTAGAGTTATGACAAAGTGTGGAATAACATTGTCGATTGTAGTCCGCGGACGGTTCTCAAATCGCTACGAATCTGCCTTGGTCAATGAAATTGTTAAGAAGTAAATTAGAAGATAGGTAATCATATAAAAGGAATTTAAATCTAAATAAAAAAAATTGCTCACCTCAATAGGGGAACGACTACTCAAACCTGCATTGTTAGCCATGATTCATGAAATTCATATTGTCACGGATGATAAATATTATGATAGATAGAAAATGGTTCAGTAGAAATTAGTTCAATTGATCTTTTTAGTTGGCCAGGTGTCACACTTACATGTCAATCTAAAATATGACTTGGCCGACATGTATAAGTGAAGTTGCTGACACGTCACTTCAAACTAATGGCATGATCGGCATGACTAAGCGACGTCGCTAACCCTTCGGTAAAACCGATTGGTTAACCAAGAATGGTGTGACATGTCATTCAAGCATAATAGCAGAAAATATGAATGAGCCATATCGCACGTCTATCGCTCCAAACAAATGAGCATCGAAGGACCAGCAACGTCGCATTCAAACTAACAAACGCATTATCAACAGCAGAAACTCGGAGAAAAGAAAGGTTCTAAACCAAAAATAGGGCCACGTTAACAGGGGAGAACAGAACCAAAATCCATAAACCCTAGAATCCTAATCCATAAGAACTTCAAAAAATAAAACAAAGAACACATTCACACACCATATACATATCAAATTTAAGGAAAAAAAAAATGAAAGTAATCTAGGGAATCTAGAAACCATACCTTTGAAAAAATAGGTTGAGGGACTATTGAAATTCAAGGAAAAGTTGAATGTTTGAAATTATTTATGAGGTGGACTCCATATATATAGTTGTTATGAACTGTTGTGAATTCCACCCCGGCTGGTGCAACGTTACATACCGGTTGACTTTACTGACATTAAACTGATGTATGAGTGACATCGCCTAACCTAAATGCGGGTCTCACCATTTCAGCTCACTAGCTTAGCAAATGAGCCTCACCATTTTGTCATGTGTGATGTTGCACATTAGTTAATTTTGCCAACACACATGTTACCAACGTACGAGCGACGTTGGCTTACCTGAAAGTGGGCCTCGCCATTTCAGCTCATTAGCTTAGCAACTGGGCCCGGGTTTGACCAAAAAAACATAATTGACCTTCATAACAGTTAATAGTATATTAGAAACTAATAATTGAAATTTATAAATGTCCGTGAACTTTATTTACGTCCAGTTCGATCGTAATTGATTTTAACACAAATGGTGAACTTTATAGTTTTTATACTTTGGCCTCTACTAGAAGGTGGGAGAGAACAAAATGCAAAATTGGAGATATCCAATTATCTAAATCACACTATCACAATCATGTTGTTCTTATTTAGGCATGAAGGAACCGGGGTATTCGTCCCTCATTTTTATTAGTATTCCATTAATACCCTTAAGATGAGTGTTATTAATTAGAATGATAAATTCCACCTCATAGAATTACATGAAATTACACATTCTTTCTTTTTTATGAATTAAAAAGATAATGAAATTCCTTCAATTAATTTTTTTAAACTGCTAGGATATGGTTAAATTTTAGATGATATTCAAGGGTTAATCGGAAGATCTTGTGGAAGTCTCTGTGAGATCATCTTATTTTCTTTATCACTTTCGGGGATTATAAGTTTGACTGGGATGGCAAAGGTTCCTTTCGGGACGATTGCAATCGATTTAAGCATAGCCGGTATACATTTCAAATTTTGTACTTAGGTCCCTCCAACCAAGTGAGAGAAGTCAAAATGAAAAATTGGAGATACATTTATATGATTCACCAAGTCACGACCACAATGTTCCGATTTGGTCATGCACAGATATACTGGGGTAATCGTCCATCATTTTTGTTAGTATTCCATTAATACCCTTACGATAAGCGTTATGAGAACAATAATTTCCACCACATAGAATCACATAAAAATTCATATTCTTGGTTTTTTATGAAACAAAAAGATAATAGAATTTCGTCCATCAAATTTTATAAAGCGCTAGTACAGAGTCTAGAGTAAAATGTATATGACTATTTATAAGTATACAAGGGGTCATTCAGAAGAACTTGTGGAAGTATATGTGAAATAAGACTAGTTTCTTTATTACCCTCGGTTAGTATAAGTTCGACTATGGATGTCAAAGTTTCTTTTCGGGACGATCGTAATCAGGTTTGGGGCAACCGGTGAACGTTTTTAATTTTTGCAATTATGTCCCTCCAATAAAGTGGGAGAAGTTGATAGTAAAACTGAAGATAACATTTTTTATTCACATTTGCAAAACAATGTTGTTTTGATTTGGGCATAAACGGGTCATCGGAAGGGGCTGCAATCTTAACGGAGAGTATTTTACGACACAATTAAAAAATTAGATTGTAACACATATGTGTGACGTCGCAAATGTGCCGCATCAAACGATCCCCAAAGAGACCTCCTAGCGACGTCATTTGACTTGAATATTCCAGCGGGAACTAAAAATTTGAGCCAAACATTTGAACCAAAATTTCCCCCATCCCCTTTTCATGTCAATAATATTTCAACACTGACACCCTTTTCTCATCTCCATTACACTTCCTCCAAAATCCAACTCCAAACCATCATTTCCATTCACACAATTACAATCATTAAAGAGGTCAATCAAATTGATTCTCTCAAAGATAAACAAGCATTCGATGATGGACCATTTATAGGTTACCCATCTCTCAACCTGCTGTAGTAGACACAACAGTCTCTCAACCATTTCATTTAGAAATTTTATTACCATATACCCTCTATAAAAAAATTTCTCATTGATTCATGAATTATGATGATTGTGTTACATGTTATATAGTTTATATTATTTGTGTTTTCAAGATAATTCCATGTTTGTAATGTGTGAGAAAAAAAGCTTAGATTAGAGCTGATTGTGGACAATAATCTCATCTACATATGAACACAGGTTGAATGTGCGACGTTGGCTACAGTTAATCGTCACATGCGATATGGGACCAAATGTAGAATAATGTCGCATAGCCTATGAAATAACTGAAATATCTAAGAATGTTTGACGTCGCTACTTTGCCAAACATTGTGATTTCGGTCTCTCTTGCATGCGGCATTGCTTTAAAGCAGATCATGTACTTTTTCCATGTTGAAATTAATGTCCTATACATATGACTATATTATATGTACATCATTTTAGGACTTCCCAATTTTTGTTTCATGTGTATTGGTTGTAATCAGACAAAGAGAGTTATTGATAGGCTTTCAACATGTAACGTAGACAGTAGAGGTTCAATACAATTAATCTTTCAATTTCATATCAACCTCATGTGTTTTGATATATTCCAACATGTCATTGTAATATATTTTCTAGTTTTGTGGGTTCCTTGCATTCTCATTCTTTCCGACATTAATTGAATAACAATTGATTGTTGTATGATGTTTAACCATTTCACAAGTTATAGAATATTAAGTAACATGTAAAGGCTATCGACAAATGATTGTTTGTGTAATAAAATATTAAATATTATAATATTATACGAGAATCGATGTCTCCACAATTAATCTGCGACGTTGCACAAATCGATGAAAAGATGAAACCATACCGATGTAGCATAAACCGGTGGCTTTTATTTTTCTATGTTGTATTTGTTAGCCTTCCATGTTAGAAGGCACACGACGAGGGTGCCCTGGAGCATGCAATGTTGCATATCATCGTCTGCGACGTCGCTGTCATTCATCTGCGATATCGGTCTTGGCAATGTTGCAGTCCCATCGAATGCCTTCTTGCTTGCACTGACGTCACTACTTGTGAACACTAATGTCGATCTAAACGATGTCGCAGTTATGGTCTCCTATCGGTGGCCTTCTTGCTAGGACCGACATTGGTCACAAAACCTGCCGACATCGGCCCAAAACCGAGGTAAAAAAATATACTTTTATTACAGTAGTGTTCACCTCTGTTTTTTTGGGACTAAAAACCAAGGTAAAAAGTCCATTGGAACCGAGGTAAAAGGTCATATTTCTTTTAGCTCCTATGCAAAAATGAGAGGCCTTGAAGGTGTGAGAAAAGGTTAGGTGTGAGGCTTGAAAGAAAAGAGAGATTAGAATGAAAATTCAAGGGGGCTTCTAGGCAAAATGAGAGAATTTGAGAGGAAATAAAAAATTTTGTATGCTATCTTCTTGTTTTTCCTTAGAGTATTAAACGTCATTCTTATTATTGGTATGATTTGGTGGTTTAAGATTCCTTAGTTTGGGATATGAGGATTTTCGTTAACTCTTGTGTTTTGGGTTAGGCTAGTCCTAGGAATAAAGTGTTGGATGCTCTTTTGAAAATATTTGCTTGAGTTTAACCTTAAGTCTTTACTTGTTTTTGTTTAAATGTGAGGTATTTGATGAAACGGTAATTACATATTTTCTTAGGACATTTAACACCCTATTTTAGATTCTTTTGTTGGTGGATATATAGGTTCATAGGTATTTTTGTGTGATGGAGAGTTAAAAACACTTTGTTTGGTTATTTGCATTAACTCTTCTATTGTGTAAAACATTGTGGCTTAATATTATTTTTCCTCTATGAGTGTTCAATGTGATTTTGTGGGCATAAAAGAAGATCATTATCGGAGAAGGTCATTCACAAGAATGGTGCCAATAGCAAGGTTGGTATAAGAATTAAAGCTATTGGACATAATGGTAGAAAATCGAAGAACTTTGGAGAAAAAGAAGGAAAGAAAAGAACAAGTTTTCAAGTATGGTCAGAAATGATCATGGGGCACAGACTGTGCCAACTGGCATGGACCGTGCCAGATGAAATTGCCCAGAAAATGGAGGTGTTGTGAATGGATCGTGTAATTATACACAGTCCATGTAAAATCATAAGCTGCCTAAAAACAACCCAAAGAATGGATCGTGTAATCTTAAACGGCCCATCCCACTCAGTCAAGGTCCCAGAAAATGGATGGTGTAATTCTACACGGTTCATTCCCAAAGTCATTGGCACAGTCTGTGTCAGTTGGCACAATCCTTGCTAGTCTAGTGACTAGGGCTTTGACCAACAGGTAAAAACCTTCTCTCTACTCACACTATATTAATGTGATTTATCCATTAGTTAGAAGAAGGGAAGCGGATCCGACCTTGTTCCAAACACACTTTCCTTTCTTTCTTCATTCATTTCTCTACATTTATGGCTTCCAAACCCATTTATGTCATGGGTTTATAGCGCTGAAGTAACCCATGTCATACTCCCAGGAAAAGCTCGAAGGACTATAAACAAAAAGGTACTTGTACCCGAAACCGACATAGGTGGGTAGGTAGAGAATACCTAGGGGCGCGAGATAACTCTCTCTAAGGAACTCGGCAAAATAGCCCCGCAACTTCGGAAGAAGGGGTGCCTCCTCACAAAGGGGGTCGCAGTGACCAGGCCCGGGCGACTGTTTACCAAACACACAGGTCTCCGCAAAGTTGTAAGACCATGTATGGGGGCTGACGCCTGCCCAGTGCCGGAAGGTTAAGGAGTTGGTGACCTGATGACAGGGGAACCGGCAACCGAAGCCCCGGTGAACGGCGGCCGTAACTAAGTCATTAGAAGTCAGCCAGTCAAGGAAAGAACTGGAAATCATGCAATGAAATCCATGCTTGGTTAGCTTAGATTAGTGCTTGGGAGCATTTTTAAATGTATTTTTATTATCGACTTGTGAGACTTCTACATTCATCTATTTTATGCCATTATTATCATTATTTCTTGGTCTTTATATTCCTATGATTATGCTTGTACAATATTAGTGTGTACAACTAATTGATTCCATTGCATAATTTAGCATTAGGCACGAGAATGAACCCATGAGGGTTTTGTCTTTTGGTTTGGTTTGATCAAAGGTTAATGTGAAAGTTGTGTTTAGGAATGAAAAATATGAATTATTGTTAATTCCTTGGGTACATTAGGCTAAATGAATTAATTGGATTAGGCTATGAACGATACAGGAGTGCTGTCAGGCATCGGTTATTGATTCAGTTGGGATTGTAGTCTAGTTCTGAAAGTCATATCACATGTTTGTGGCAAACTAGTCAGGATAAAATTCAAGGGGACAATTAATGAGACAATAATGCTCTCGGTCGTAAAAGTATACATCGTTGTACTAGGTTTTCCCAGTGGAGGTCTTGGTGAATCATGCCAACCACGTGATTAATTTACTGTGCGATGTCAGGTTTAGTAACCACGGGAGTGATAGCAAATGGGGGTCAGTGATTGCGCTTCTCTATGAAGGTATGGGGTAAATAAAAAGAAACAGTAAGTGTCGAAGGGAGTGCGCACATTAGCGCACACCCGTTAATACGACATAAAGCATATCCCTTGGCAAAAAAAGTGCTAATACCAAGAGACCAAAATCCTAACCCCTTATTGGAGATAGGAGGCAATAGTATACTACTAAAGCTGGATGACCGTGAGGACAAACTCACTAAACCATCCACAAAATGTAATGTGGGTACTACCTCTTACATACGAGGCCTTTAATGCAAAACCAAACATGTGGAAGTCCAGACAAAATCATGCAAGCCGAAGCATGAATACTCGGCTTCCAATGCTGAAATAGTGGTACTTCTGGCCTATAACTACCCAGTGAGTGAATCGACCCTTCATTAACCAAAGTTTATTACCCTCGGCCTTCAGCGATGGAGAGTGGCTAGAGCCGTCATTAAATGAGCATGGATGCTCGACCTTCAACCACGTAACTGAGGGATGGCCCTCAGCCTTCAACCAAAACCAAGAAGTATGAATCGGCCCTTTGAAACCGCTTGTAGGCTCCAGATCTTCGCAACTGAATTGGATTCGGCCTTCATGTGAAGTGAAGTAGTCAGCAGATTCTATCATGTACACCCCTAAGATGAAGATAAAATGGTGTTACTGGCCTTCAATAACGATCTTTATATGGAAACCAAGGTTTATTTGTGTAGCTGAAAGCAATGTTGACCGTAGTCCAATGTTGCGCTCTTAGATAATCTCACAAATAAAACCTCCTTGAGATAAGAGACCCGGCATACTTATATTGCTTACATCCCATGTGAAGGTTTTGTAACCGTCCATTCCACTTTAGGCAAGTGGATAGTCCCATGCCATTTAAGCCTTTACAGCGTCGCACGGGAATATCGCGCAGTCAAATCCAAGTAACAACTAGCCATGAGTAATTAGATGTAACTTTCGCTAACCTAACTGCCCATGCCCTCATAATATAGCCAAGCAACACAAGATGAACGAGCTTCTTTCCCACCCTCACCGACCATATGTGCACCATTTCCCAAAATAAAATTAATTCCGGCCCCCGGGAAAATAAAGCGCATCCACCCTAATTCATTGCGACATATAGCATTTAATATGCCTGAAACCTCCTAAAACAGCCCAAGAAATAGCCCCAAAAATCCCTTCATTTCAGCCCAGTAGCATCAAAAAAAATCTCAAGCACGATTATTAGTTGAGCCTTTTTTACCTTATGCATAATTCCACTCTTTAGCCCAAAATGATTTCATTTCAGCCCAAAGGAGTAAGAAACCCCAGTCCCGGCCCAGCTTGGTAAAAAATACGGGTCAACCCGTATAAAACCAGGTCATTTTGTTTCCAAACAATCCTTCATTTAGCCCAGTAGATTAGTCTTTTTGGCCAAGAGGAAAAAAAAAAGAAATCCCAAATTTTGCTTGATTATGGAGAAAACGCGGGTCAACCCGTATGAAAATCGGGTTATAAGATGACATGCATTTCATCTTCTTTTTGGCCCAATAGTTGAAGTAATCCAATTTTCACTGCATCTAATTTTTGGCCCAAGAGAACGAGTGAAACCCTAAG
Organism: Rubia yunnanensis; assembly: GCA_037428765.1. Taxonomy (NCBI): domain Eukaryota; kingdom Viridiplantae; phylum Streptophyta; class Magnoliopsida; order Gentianales; family Rubiaceae; genus Rubia; species Rubia yunnanensis. The sequence continues at coordinate 64,886,896 of CM075065.1, forward strand.
ATCCTAAACCCAAAATTAAATTTGCGGGTCAGGACCCAACTGCGCTGCCAGTTAAACTTAGGGTTTTTTACCATTTTTCTATTTTTGTGGGTCGTATGACCTGACCACCTCTGGTCGGATCTGAAACCCTAACAACCAGCAAATCCGTTTTCTGTCTCCGATCGATTAATCCAACTGCGCACCCATATGCTCAGACGGCGACCATCAATTTTCCAATGCCAAATGTAGTGCTTCTTTGGACTTTTCTGGGCAGGGAGGGAGCCGAGTGATTCCAATCGAAAAAAGACTGCGCCAAAAGTTGCAAATTGTTCCAAATTAAACCCATTTGCCATGTCCGATGTAGGTGAAGTTCAAGCGTCGCCGGAATCTGGGCATAATAACAAACCCACTGTAAATAACCATCATGGACATCAACTAAAACCAAGAAATTCTTTTCATTTCCGAACCATCACCTCTCTGGCGCTAAGAGCTCACCGTTGACATAGTACTCCAAGTAAAACCTCCGTTTCCGACCAAAATCGTGCAATAAATTGATTTTTGCTCCAAATTTAACCCATTCGCCATGGCCGACAGAGCTGAAGTTCAAGGTCGCCGGGAACTGAACACAGAGAAAATCTACTCTGAAGAACCATCATGAACTTCGATTAATCCCACACCTTCAAGCAAAAAACAAAATCGCAAGAAAGCTTCGGTTCTTAGTCACAATTACCCAGCAAAAACCATCCAAAACCTTCAATCCATTCTGCAAATTTCTGGGCACAAGAATAAGGAGATGAATCCGATAAGAATCTAGCCCAAAGTCAGTCCCTGTTGTCCCAAATCAATGCTCCATTCGCCATTACCGACGAAAGACAAAATCCAAGCTCGCCGGAGTGTTGATAACAATAACGAACCTACCTATAATTTCCATCATGGACTCTGACTAAGACCCATACTTTTCAATCGGAAAATTCATGAATATGTCATACCCATTCAAAATTTTCATATACTAATATGTTGTTCATCCATTCAATGCGCATAATGAACCCAAAAAGTCTCAAATTTCATATCAAAACAACACAAAGTATTGAAAAATCTTTGGAATCCATGCCCAAAAATCAAAACATAATCCGCTCAACATAATAAACATGATTTAGAACAAGAACTTACAATATGTGCATAAAAATCCCAAATCTGATCTTGTCAAAAAATCCCTTGTTCCAGCAATTTGAATATGGATTATCGATAAAGATAATCATATTAAATCATCTGTATTGCAAACAAAATCCAAGATCGCAAGAGCAGATCTTCAACCCATACATCAAAAGATGTCCAGCGAGGAATCCAATCTGAAACGCAGATATCGTAGGTGAGAAAGTCAAATTTGCAAAGAGAATTGCTAGAAATGTTCCTCTAGAGAGGTTGTGCCCCTTAGTTTCTTTAACTTTATCACTCTACTCCTCCTTCTCTTGAGATCTCTTTAAAGCTTCTATGAGAGCTTGTGATAGTGCTTCTCTATGAAGGTGTAGGTAAATAAAAAGACATTGTGAGTGTTGATGGGAGTGAGCACATTGGCCCACCCCCGTTAAAACAAAAAACGTAATGCATGTTCCTTGGCATAAGTACTAAAGCCAGGGACCAAAGTACAGAAAATATAGTAAAGAAACATGATTGCACTTCTCTAGCTACAACAGGTGGAGGTGAGAGTTTGATGATGAAGTTAAATTGTGATATTAGTCATCGTGGGAGTTCTCGATGAATAAATTTCTCAACACTGGGTGATAAGGCATATAAGAGTCATATTGTTGTTATGTGAATAGGAGTTGAGGATCAAGTCTACTTATCAATTACGTAATGAAAATTCCCCCCAAGGCCTTTATTACTATCTTTATCTCGTAATTTACATTTGCATGTTCTTAGTTTTAGCTTCTTCTTTTTTAAAACCACCTCCTCCAATTTTCTCTACTCCCGACACACACACTTGGTGACGGTTGTGTGTGAACTTCGTAAATCTATTTTTTAAGCCCTTAAATCTCAATGGACGACACCATATCTTACCGCTATCTACTTTCTGGTAGTTAGAAGTGAGTAAGGGAGAACCAATATAAATTTTATCTTTGGTCGCAAGGGCCTGAGTTCCAACGATGCTCGGGTCCTCACCACACATATTTCACTAGATCACACACACACAATACAAGCACAAAATTACAACAACACCAACCATGGAAATGTGCCCAGTCTTGTTTAGATCGCCAGGATATTTGTCTCACAAGTAGTCTAAGAGACAAGAGTAAAGTCAACGACCTTGAAACTCATAACCACATCTCAAACACCAGTTCCACCACAAAGAATGATCTGTGCTGAGATGGAAATGCTTGATAGACCCATCTTACTAAACACAACACAAATGACAACATCATAATCAAATAAAATCATCTTGCGAAATGCAGGTTATGCTAACAAGTGACTATTAAACCCTTCCAACTTCATCCACAAAGACACGTGAACTCCTCAAATGAGCAGATTACATACAATATCCATCTCAATTGGGCCTCATGACAGGTTGCATGTGCCTAAGTGACCCGCACCCCGTGGGGTCGTTATCTCGAGAGAAATCAACCCACGGGATGCTAAATGTCAAAGATAGAATTTATAAGTTGCTCCCGTACTGACTGCTAACTACTATAAGGTAGCTAGTAGTAAGTCTGGGGTCGTTCACAGAGACACTAGAATTTAAAGGTTAGCTCGACATAACCCATAAGTAAGCATCACTCTGATTGTGTGTCGGTAATAACTAGTGCTTTAAACAAATAATTTGGGGGGGGTTGACTAACAAACTAATAAGCATGCAAGTAACGAGAATTAAACTATGATTAACTAGTCTTGGAGGTATTTGCATAACATGACCAATTTAATGACTTTGATCCTAGATTCTATCACATATAACCATATAAACTTATTCTCATGCCTATGTCACATAGTGTGAAGATGCTCAGGAATTACCACTGTCTGCCACACAGTGGTTCCACTCCTTAAAAAACCATCTCGCCACCTCCGCAATTAGGGATACACTCCAATCCTTCTGAATCCGCTTTCATCCCTGTAACCTCACTTCTAATGCCAACAAGCCTCTTCAAAGGTACTTAAGCCCTCACAGGAAACATTGTTGGATATGAGAGTGAGTCTAATACGTCCCTGGAACTCCACTATGGATACCAACCCTAGGCCTAAGAGGCAAAGGTCTTGGCATCTTGTGATGACTCTAGGGTTGCCACAACCCTAGTCGCTACAAACTAGAATAATTATCTATTGGGGTAAGGCAAGGGTTTCCCCTCGTTAGGAATTACTAGCACCCATAACTTGCAATTAGCCACACAACTAGCCAAATAGAATTAGGGTCCGACAATCTCCATAATACTGTCAAGATAGAATGAATGCACTCATCTCTATGGTACTCTCGAGAATATAATGGTACTTAACTAACATTACCAAGATAGCATTGTAGCCTAGCACGGTATTATACTATGCATAGAATTGTGGATGCATCTTAAAGCATGTAATGGCATAAATCATACAAGAATAGAAAATACAAATCATACACAAATATTCATAGAATATGGAAAATAAGGTAATCTAAAATCTCACAAAATCATAAATCATTTCATGAACACAAATACTACCACAAGATAATAAGTGTCATTGGGTTTAATGCCATAAGGCTAGAACTGGAGAAATAAATGAAGAGATGAGAGAGCCTCCACTCTTCCTACCTACTACTAGGAATAACAATAATGAAGTGGTCCTTAGAAGACTGAGAGCGCCCACAATGGTAGTTCCTTAAACCAACTTTCATAATAAGGAGCACTCATTATTTAAGGAGTACTATTATGGGGTTTTAATGACCACCCCTTAATAAGGAGTTGCTCCTTAGTTAAGGAGTTATACCTCTTTCTTTTTGCACGTGCCAACCAATCAATGAATGCAATTTAACATGGATTGCTTTATATTTTTAATTAATTATAATTTAAAATTAAAAGGAAGTGCATAAGAAGAGCTCCTTAGGTCCACTACCATTGTTGGTAGTTTATTCTTACCTAGTTTTTATTAAAATTCATTATGTGGCACTTAAGAAGTGCTCCTTAAGTCCATTACCATTGTAGATGCTCTAAGGCTAGCTTATATAGTAGATGAGTTTTGGGCCTAAAAGGCCCGAAAAAGGGCGAAACCCCTATCAACCACACAGTCCACGTTGGAACGCCTCATGCCATAGTGCATGTGTCGGCCAGCACGACCCATGCAAAGGGGCACAGAGTGTGGACGTGAGGGCGTTATTTTCCTTTTCTAATGGCATGGGTCGTGCCAAAGTGCAGGGCCCATCGTCTAAAGCGTCCTTCCCTAGCTTCTGATGGAATGGGTCATGCCAAAGTGAATGGTCCGTAATCTAAAGCGTTATTCCCTGGCTTCTGATGGCACTGGTCATGCCAAAGTGCACGGCCCATCGTATGGCCTTCATTTTTCTCTAACTTCTCAGCATGGGCCGTGCTAGATGTCATGGCCCATTTTCTAACCCTCGTTCCCTTTGCACGGGTCATGCCAAGTTACATTGCTCGTGTCATTCTTTGACTTTTCCCAAACTTTCTCCTTTATTTACCACAACTATCGGCTACCACATTTAGACTCATAGCCTTCAATCTTCTACCATCCTTGTGAATGGTCTTCAAAAATCTATCTGAAATGCTTACGAGCGATCTACAAATGAACTCACAAAAAGGATCTAGATGCTCATGGCCAAAAATACATTAGATCTAAAATAGGCTACAAAATGAAAGATTTAGATACGAAAACCAAAAATGGCTATCTAAACCCCTTATGATGTAAACCTACCTAAACATAGAAATCTAACAACAAAAAGACAATAAAAGAGATGTCAAATGTTAGAAGCATCTGACGTTTATCACTAAGCCACATGATAATCTCACCTACCACATAAAAGAAAAGGACTTCACCGAAGCTCGCATTCCTAACCAAAAACTAACGTAAACAAGAGTACTCAAGTTTCTACCTATCAATTATACTAGGGTTAACTAGGCTACAACTACACACGCCCAGACTAATTTCTGAGTAACGAGTCACCACCACTCAACCACCAGAAGCAAAATCATCCCCCCAAATAGGGATGACAATGAGGCAGGTTTTGGTGGAGGTTTGCTTCACATCCACCCTAGTGCGCGGGTACGGAAGTTGCTTTGAAAGGGGTGGGGTAAGTTTGGATATGAAATGATACTCACCATGGGTAGTGGGTCATATGTGGATATTTGTTCACACCTGCCTCATTTCCGCCCCGCCCCACTAAACCCTTTATATACCATCTAATTTAATATCTAATAAATTGTAGTTATCCATAATGCACGTGTGTTACCTATAATATTTCCATATAAATACTTTAAATTAATATTTAAATTATTATAAGAAATGGATTTTAGGTGTTTTGGAGATATAAGTGAGGTGAGTGCAATGTGTTTGAAGTGGGTAGGGAACCCAAGTGGGTGATGGGGCGGGGTGGGTTTGATACAATACCCAATAGGGTAGGTGGATTTTAATATTGTACACACCATGGGTGTGGGGTGGGTATGGGTATAAAAATTTTATATGGTCATGGGTATGCAGGAACCATATTCTGCACTTGCCCCGCCCCATTACCATCCATACTCCCAAACATCATCAAATTCATCGTAAATATGAAAGCCAACATACCTTATTCCTATTTCTACGACCACCTTACCCTCAAAAGCACATTCTCTTCTTTACCAACCAACCAAATGATAATCATATGTACTCAAAGTAAAAAAAAACTAAGGATCGTAAGAGAAATCACACAAATTTCTTACCTGGAATGTGAAACCGACGTCAACTCCAGTGACTACTGTGAAAATAATCCTTCCAAACTTTAAGAAATTCAGCAACAATCAGAGACCTCACAACCAAAAAACTAGAGGAAATGCGGAAGGAAGGCTTAAACAAAACAAAAGTCCAAACCTAATTATAAGGATTAAGCATAAATCCCATTTTTTAAGGAATCCAACTGATGCATGTGTCAATCAATCAAGTCTCACACCCAAACTGAAAAGTTGTAAGACAGGCGACATTTCAAAGAATGGATAGGTTTCAAAGATGAAGCCCACAATAATGATTATTGTGCTTGCGTGGACACCTCTTTAATAACATACCAAACAGTGAACATGTAAGCCAACCATGTCAGGACTATCAAAATTACCCACAAAGCTCTTGTGAAATAACATTATATTTTAGGCAAACTAGCAAACACTTCTAATCATCACTTTGTTTTAATACACAACAATAGTGATAAGATCGTCTACTGTATTGCCCCCAAAACACTTATAGTTCTACCCATTAACAATTCGTGGCTAGGGGGCTTATGGTATGCTCTCCCTGTTCAACTTTAAATAGTTTATGTACTTTTTGAGAGTCAAACTCTGTAAACTTTGACCCTAAATATAAATTAATATATGTATAATAAAAATATCATGTCAGATGCTATTAGATTTATCTTAACACCCATTTTTTAAATATTAATTTTTTATGCGACATTAATATAGGTAACTAGAGATATTTATGATCAAACATACTCATTGAAGATTGTGAAAAACTAAATAATCAATTTAAAGTGGGACGGGGGGGAGTGCATATATATATATATATATATTTATATATATAGTTCAATTTGTATACTATATCCCTGAGATACGATGCATACGGTATATCTATGACTACTTTTATGAAATTAAATTTAGAATATAAAGTTAACCAATATCCTTTTTTTTGTGAAAATTAACTAATCAATCAATTGTAAGCATATTGTACTACTGGGGATGCAATGCAGTACGTATCCTGGGGATACGATATAATTTGCGTATATATATATGAGTCCATCTCTTGGAAGACGGTGTTTCCATGAGCAATGGAAAGACCAAGGTTTAAAGTGCAAATTAGAATAAATGAAGATAAAATCTTCGGATTGCATGAATCGAGTTATAAACTTTATAACTACTATATGTACATTGCATAATAAATTTTTAATATTGCAACTAAGACCTTTTACCTTTTATTATTCTAATTAAACTCCGTCTTTCCATAAGCCTATGGAAAGATAATCTTTCCCAAAACTTTGCATATATATATATATATATGGAGGAAGGATAAATTGACACCCTTATTTAAACAACATTTTTTACACTAAATCTCATTCATCCATCTAATCTAAGGCAAAGTTTTGGGAAAGACCGTCTTTCCATAGGCTTATGGAAAGATGAGATTCAATTAGCATAATAAGAGGTAAAAAGTCTTAGTTGCAATATTAAAATTTTATTATGCAATATGTAGTAGTTATAAAGTTTATAACCCGATTCATGCAACCCAAAAATTTTATCTTCATTTTTTCTGATTTGCACTTTAAACTTTGATTTTTCCATGACTTATGGAAAGACAGTCTTTCAAGAGACGAACTCCTAATATAATCTCACCTGCTCATTAAATCTAATTTTAGCTAATTAATTAACTAGCAATACTAATTCCATTTTCTTTTATCTGCTTGATAGGTATTTCTGTGTTTCTTTATCAATTTTAACAGTAAAAAAACTAGCTCATCTGGCCGCTTGATATGTCCATTTTATGTGCATAATTTAGTACTATTTTGGGTCACATTTGTGCTATTTTATTAGCAAGAGCTTGTGTTTTACCTTGAAATTCTCTTAGGAGGGGTAAGAGCAACTTTACACTATTTTACCTCTTCTAAGTGGATTTTGCATGACAAGGGAAGAACACGGAGGCAATGAAGACCGCAGGTCATTGAAGATCACATTTTCGAAAACTTTTGAAAACTTGCTTCGAAGACATGAAGACCAGAGGCCATTGAAGCCCATTTTTGGAGACATTGAAGACTTGAAAAATGAGAGGAATTGCTATAAAGATGATTGTATACCACAAGAAGAAGAAAAGGAAACAAGGCAAAATTCTGGCACCCGTCGTAAGTCGCGATGGCCTCGTCGCGAGATCATCACGAGTCGAGACGAGCCCGTCGCGAGTCGCGACCAACGGGTGGCCAGAATTTCACCTTATCCTTTTTGTACTATAAATAGTACTCTCTTTCCTCTCATTCACAATCTTCCGGATCTATGTTTTTGGTACTGTTTAAAACCCTATTTTCTTTCATTTTCATCTTTGGATTTTCTTGTTTTATGTTTGGTTGTTTAGCATTAATTAGTATGAACTCTTGTAGCTAAACCTAGTTCTTGGGAGCAATTGACTAAGGTTTCCAAGCCCATGTCTTGAGAACAATTTGTAGCCTATTTAATACTCTTACTGTTATGCATTTATGGAGCATTGAATGTGTTTGTTAATGTCATTAATGTTATTGAAAGCTTGAGTATATGAAATACTTGTATGATATGCTTGTTAGGGTTTGGGGAAATGGGTTGATTTCCCCCTTTCTTGATAGGAATCCAGGAGTATGATTTAGAGCTTCTTATTGTGTTGATGGATTGATAATTGCTAGATGAATATGATAATGTTGAACTCTTTGTCATGTTTGTTGCTTGTAGCAAATGAGAGAAGTCTATGAATGTCGATCGTTCTTGACTAATTTTGTGTAAATGCATGAATCGGTTAAATGCTTAGACACGGTGTAGTGTTTATAAGTGTTTCCGAGCTTGTTGATTCTTCGTGCTAAATGCCATTAATGGTATACCTTGAGTCGTGTTTAAACTACGGGAGTCGTTGGTGAGGTTTGACAAGAGATGTCGAATTCACTTTTGCAAACTACTATCTAAAAAGGATAGAAGTTTAGTCTTCACAACAAGTAGTGAATGTAGTAAATAGGTTGCATGTTCAATGATGGATAAGAAGTTTGGAAGTGGAAGTCAGTTGCGCCCAAGGTTCCGTTAATCATTGTTTTCATCGTATCTTTAGTTATATTGCATGATTAGCATAGTTCTCTTGCTTTGCTAGTTTTTATATTTCAATTTGATAACTTAGGATCAAACCAACCAAAAACCCCCCTTGTTTACATGCTTTTAATCAAGGCAACCAAGGCAACCAAGGATATCAAGGTGGGTGAGGCTACCAAGGTAACCAAGGATACCAAGGTTATCAGGGGTACCAAAACCGACCGTACAATTCGGGAAATCGTGATAACCTGAACCTCCAATATGGAAACCCTCAAGGAAGCCAAAACCCTCACCCATATCGGCCTCCTCAACAACAGTATAGGCCACCTCAACAATGATTTCAAAGGCTCCAAGACAAACCCCGAGACCAAGGGGACAGCTCGGGGCTAACAAAAGATAAGGTGATGCAAGTCATTCACTGGTTTGGCATATGTGCGGAGAAAAGTGAGAGATTCCAAGATGAAGCCAAAGCAAGCATCAAGAACTTGGAAACCCAAGTGAGCCAAATAGCTCAAGTGGTGAATCGGATGGAGGCCCGAGAAAAAGGAAAACTTCCCTCCCAACTGGAAATCAATCCTCGATAAAATGTGAGTGCAATCTCATTGAGAAGTGAAAGAGAAGTGAAGGAGCCCCAAGCAAGGGTTGTTGTTGAGTAGAAGGTTGAGAAAGAAGAAGATCATGAGAAGAAAGCAGAAGAGTTGGCCAAAGAGAGCCAAGGAGAAGAAACAGAGGTGGAGACATTTGTGCCAAGACCGGGATCAAATCCTGAAACCTCATCCCCACCTCACAAGAAATCAAGAGGGGCGGAGATCCCTATCTATGTGCCAGAACCACCATTTCCAGAGGCATTAAAAGATAAGAGGACCGAGCAGGACACCAATGACATCTACGAAGTCTTTCGTAAATGCTAGGTAAATATTCCACTCTTACCTGCTCTAAATCAAGTTCCTAGGTATGCTAAAAAAATTAAGAATTGTGTACCGTCAATAGGAACCACAATTGAAGAGTAAGAAAAAGAGTGTGAAGAGTGAATATGTCTCTGACGTGTTTGATAATGAGATGCCCCCTAAATGTGATGATACGAGGATGTTTGCAATCACTTGTGAGATAGGAGGAAAATGTGTTAGCAAGGCCATGTTAGACTTAGGTGCTTCGATCAATGGGATCCCATATTCCGTGTATGAAAGTCTAAATCTAGGCACTTTGCACAAAACCGGGGTTGTTATCCAACTAGCCGATCACTCTAACATATACCCGAAAGGTATTGTGAAGGATGTGTGTGGTGAAAGTGGATTCTTTAACATTCCCTGCTAAATTTTATGTTCTTGAGATGGGAGGTGACAGTAGCTCTAAACCTATCCTTTTAGGAATGTCATTTATAAAGACTCCAAGGACCATAATTGATGTGCATAAAGGAACATTGACCATGGAATTTAAGGGGAGGAGAGTACCTAGTAGATATCATTCTTGCCAAACAGTTCATGTTATTGATGATGAAGGGTAAGACGAAATTGAGCTCAGAAATGGTAGTTCCTTAGATGTTGACATAGATGATGTTTTGAGTGATAATTTGATTTCAAATGTTGTTAGTACTAACTTGAAGGAAAGAAACGGCGAATGCACTCTTGGAAGCGCAGCATCCAACCCTTTTTGTGTGTCTGCGGGTAAGCCAGTAAGGGTGTTTTCCCCTCCTTCTCTTGAGAAGACTTCAGTGGAAGAGTGCAAACCACCACCGGAAGCTCTTAAATGTTCATCCCTTGAAGAAGGAGAACTACCCCCAAATGCTTACGTGCTTGAGATCACCATAGAACAAAAAGGTGAGTTGCTGGAGATGCGAATCCCAATTGTTTTGACCCTGACCGAGGAAAAGGGACCGGTCATCTCGGATCATTTTGTGAGTAAAATCCAAGAAAAGGGAGTAAGTCATACCGACGATGTTAAATAAACTTGGCTTTGATCATCCGGATCGTCATTTGTGACTTTCTGTTGATGTTGTTTGGTTTTGAATTTTATCATTAAGTTTCATTGTTTTGCTTTATGTTTTTCACGGGTTGTTTTCTCCATGATTTTGTAGCAATTTTGAAGCCAAGACATTGGACTTTTGAAGGGAGAAATGCTTGGAGTCAAGAAGGAAGGACTTGGACAAGAGAAGGAATTAGAAAAAAATTTTCTAAGTACCAGGTTAGTATCCCATCGCGAGTTGCGACCACATCGTCGCGAGTCACAACGGGCTCAGTAATTTTGGGTGAAATTTCATCTCTCAGATGCCACTTTTCACAAGTCGTGATGACCTCGTAAGGCCTCATCGCGAGTCGTGATGGCATCGCGAGTCGTTATGGCATCGCGAGGGATTTGTCGCGAGTCGCAACCAAATCAGGGGTTTTGGCTAAAAATATGGGTCTCGGCCAAAACTTTCCACAAGCGTGATGGCCTCAAGAGGACCTTATCGTGACTCACGATAGAGTGGTTATGAGTCACGATGTACTCAGAAATCTTGTGTTGAAATGGAGGTCTCAGCCACCATTTTTTGCGAGCCGCGATGGCCTCGCGAAGACCTCATCACGAGCCCTCGAGACATACCCCCTCGAGACCTCGGGGCAGTAAGCCCTCGACTCGAGCAGAACTTGAATGACCATCACACTATGGAGGCCAGTCCTCAAGACCAGCCCTCGAGACATATCCTCTCGAGACCTTAGGGATCTTCGAGTGCCTCAGGAGGTTTTCGAGTGTGGGAGGTCTTCGGGTGCTCGAGGAGGTTTTCCAGAGTATGAGGCATTCGAATGCTCGAAGAGGTTTTCGAGTGTAGGAGGAGTTCGATTGCCCGAGGGGGCGTTCGAGTCATGAAGGTGTTCGAGTGCTCGAGATGCCCCAGTAGGTTAGAGCTCGAGGAGGTAGCTGAGCGTAGGAGTTGTGTTCGACTGCTCGAGAGGGCATTCGAGTAAATCTCCATTCCGCGTCAGGAGGAGGTTGTTCATGCCCGATAGAATCAAACGGTTTCTGGGTTTCTTATTCTGGCTAATGCAACTTGGTTTTATGAAGAAGGCAATAGGATTTAAAGTAAGGATCTTGCTCCGATGCTTTTTCTCCTAAGCCTAGTTTTAACTTTGAATTAACGGTTATTTATGTGCTCTATGCCCGCGCTACACTCTGTGTTAAATTGGCATAAAGCTGTCCATTTGCTCAAAATGGAGTGGGCGATTACATAATCGCCACGCTTGATGCACACGGTATAAGTGTATCCATTCTCTCATCTTCAGGAGATTAATTTAGCTGGGATTCTCAAGGATATGAGGCACGGCCTCAACACATCCTTGCCCACTTTATTACTCTCGGCGCTCTCAAGAGAATGTTTGAAGGCCAATAACATCCCTCTTTCTCCACCTTAGGGGTGTAAATGGTAGAAGCAGATATCCACTCGTGCCAGATTGGTGCAACTATGGGCATCAGTTTCACTCTTTATGGGACATCCAAGACCCAAGACACTCTCACCTCCATTAGGATGTTGGATTCTTGTATCTTCATCGACTTTCCGATAATAAAATCTGCTCAAGACCCGAGTCTCATAATACTTGACTGCTCTATGGAATGAAAATGAAGAAGGCCCCGTTTGTTAGGGGTAGAAGCGGTACACTTGTTTATGGGTAGTGAGTTTGTTCTCATCCCATTTACCTAGCATTTCTTAGCCTGTCTCCATCTCAGGTTGTTGTTTTTGGTCTCATTATCGTTGGGACTTGTCTCTCTTCCCTTTGCTAAGGGCTGGTAGTTTTATTTAGAAAATGAGGGGGGGGAGTGGTGCCCTTAGGGTTTCGCTTCCCCCCCCCCCCGGGACTTTGCTCCCTAGGTTCATCATGTAACCTAGGGTTGGATTCTTTTTGTATTTGGTAGGGCTCCACCGTGGGTTCCACCGTCTATACTATTTACCATATTACAGTCGAGACCTTAAAGCCCTGAACCCTCAACTCGAGCAGAACTTGAAAGTCCATCACCCTCTCGAGACCACCCCTTCGAGACATCACCACCTCGAGACCTCGAAGCCCTGAACCCTCGACTCAAGAAAAACCATAAAGTCCATCACCCTCTCGAGGCCACCCCTTCGAGACATCACCACCTCGAGACCTCGAAGCCCTGAACCCTCGACTAGAGCAAAACCATAAAGTCCATCATCCTCTCAAGGCTAGCTCTTCGAGTCATCACCACCTCGAGACCTCGAGGCAACAAGCCCTCGATGCGAGCCAAACCATAAAATCCATCACCCTATCGAGGCCAGCCCTTTGAGACATCATCCCCTCGAGACCTCGAGGTAGCAAGACCTCGACTCGAGCTGAACCTGAAGTCCATCATCCTCTCGAGACTAGCCTCTCGAGACCTCGAAGCTGCGAGCCCTCGAGGTGTCATCTTTCATCCTCGAGCCTAGCTTCTCGAGACCTCAAAGCCTCGAGCTCTCGAAGTGTCATCTTTCATCCTCGATTCTAGCTTCTTGATACCTTGAAGCCACGAGCCCTTGAGGTTTCATCTTCCATCCTCGAGCCTAGCCTCTCGAGACCTCAAAGCTAAGAGCTCTCGAGGTGTCATCTTTCATCCTCGAACCTAGCCAGACCTAATGCCCCTCGAGAACACCCGTCGTGAGTCGCGACGGTCGTACAAATCTGCATTAAAAAGATGGGCTAAACCCATTTTGCCACAAACATATCCACAATCCGCCACTACTCTTTCATCTTCTCCCGCTCCTCTTTACCATCCTCAACTTGTCCTCCACTAAGCGCCGCCGCTCGTCGCCGCTCGTCGCCGCTCGTCGCCGCCCTCCACCACTCCATACCCCATCCTTGTATAACCCAATTCATGCAACCTAAAAAAATTTATCTTTATTTCTTCTGATTTGCACTTTAAACTTTGATTTTTCTATGACTTATGGAAAGACTGTCTTTCAAGAGACGAACTCCTAATACAATCTCACATGCTTATTAAATCTAATTAGCTAATTAATTAACTAGAAATACGAATTCCATTTTCTTTCATCTACTCGATAGTTATTTCTGTGTTTCTTTATCAATTTTAACAGTCGAAAAACTAGCTCATCTGGCCGCTTGATATGTCATTTTATATGCATAATTTAGTACTATTTTTGGTCACTTTTATGCTCTTTTATTATCAAGAGCTTGTGCTTTACCTTGAAATTCTCTTAGGAGGGGTAAGAGCAACTTTACGCTCTTTTACCTCTTCTAACTGGATTTTGCATGACAAGGGAAGAACACGGAGGCAATGAAGACCGGAGGCCATTGAAGATCACATTTTCGAAGACTTTTGAAAACTTGCTTCGAAGACATGAAGACCGAAGGCCAATGAAGACCATTTTTGGAGATATTGAAGACTTTAAAATGAGAGAAATTGCTATGAAGATGATTGTATACCACAAGAAGAAGAAAAGGAAACAAGGCAAAATTCTGGCACCATTCGTGAGTCGCGATGGCCGAGTCGTGAGACCGTCGCGAGTTGCGATGAGTCCGTTGTGAGTCGCGACCAACGGGTGGACAGAATTTCACCTTATCCTTTTTGTACTATAAATAGCACTCTCTTTCCTCTCATTCACAATCTTCTGGATCTGCATTTTTGGTACTGTTTAGAACCCTATTTTCTTCCATTTTCATCTTTGAATTTTCTTGTTTTATGTTTGGTTGTTTAGCATTAATTAGTATGAACTCTTGTAGCTAAACCTAGTTCTTGGGAGCAATTGACTAAGGCTTCTAAGCCCATGTCTTGAGAACAATTTGTAGCCTATTAAATACTCTTACTGTTATGCATTTATGAAACATTGAATGTGTTTGTTAATGTCATTAATGTTATTTAAAGCTTGAGTATATGAAGTACTTGTATGATATGTTTGTTAGGGTTTGGGGAAATGGGTTGATTTCCTCCTTTCTTGATAGGAATCCAAGAGTATGATTTAGAGCTTTTGATTGTGTTGATGGATTGATAATTGCTAGATGAATATGATAATGTTGAACTCTTTGTCATGTTTGTTGCTTGTAGCAAATGAGAGAAGTCTATGAATGTCGATCGTTCTTAACTAATCTTGTGTAAATGCATGAATCAGTTAAATGCTTAGACACGGTGTAGTGTTTATAAGTGTTGCCGAGCTTGTTGATTCTTCGTGCTAAATGCCCTCAAAGGGATACCTTGAGTTGTGTTTCGACTACAGGAGTCATTGGTGAGGTTTGACAAGAGATGTCGAATTCACTCTTGCAAACTACTATCTAAGAAGGATAGAAGTTTAGTCTCACAACAAGTACTGAAAGTAGTAAATATGTTGCATGTTCAATGATGGATAAGAGATTTGGAAGTGGAAGTGGAAGTCAATTGCGCCCAAGGTTCCGTTAATCATTGTTTTCATCGTATCTTTAGTTATGTTGCATGATTAACATAGTTCTCTTGCTTTGCTAGTTGTTATATTTCAATTTGATAACTTAGGATCAAACCAACCAAAAATCTCCCTTGTTTACATGCTTATATATATATATATATGTGCATGTCTAGTATGTTTTCTCCTATATAAGTTTAAAAATTTGAAAAGATCCTTCTTCTTGTGGACGACATCGACTTGTCATTATCTACTTAATTATAAATATGAAGCACTACGACTTAAAGGTATTAACTTTGAGAGGTACGACTAACTTTGAGAGGTCCGGCTACGACCTCCCACCACTGATATACAAAAATCAACGACGATGTGAAAGTTTGATTTCGAAGACTTCAATTTGAAAAAAGAATCACGGTGACCGCTGCGATCCACACGAATTTAGTTGCCAAAAAGTCACCGTGTGGATTTCGTACAAAATCGTGAAGAGGGAATTTTCGGGAGGCCAAAAAGCCACGGTGTGGATTTCGTATGAAATCTGAAAAAGAGAATTTCCATCGAATTTCGTGAAGGAATTCAAGAATTTTGAGTAGAGTGGTCTGAATTTGACTTGGTGTTTTTCCACTGTACTTCTATGTATGGTCAAAATTCTGAAACAAAAAATTTGGCCTTTTGGGCTTTCTTGATGCCAAGGATTTTGCGTGTTGTTTTCACATCAATTAAGTGTGCGGTTGGGTTGGCGTTCATCGGTCCAAGATTGGCCCGGATCGGATTGAAATCGGTTAGAACCATAATTAAAATTACTAAAACTTGATTGAACATCGGATCAATTAGTGGGTATTTTGGATTGAGACCGGATTGAATTAATTTCGATCTTCGATCAATCCGGATCGATTGGACTGGATTCAAGTATACTTTTTTTTTAACTTTAAATTTTGCTATAAAAAATTTAATCAATATTTTTTTTCCTTTCAAACATTGTAAAATATAGTTATTAGAAAAATTCACCTCAAAATAATAGAAGAATACTAGTTGTCACAAATAAATC
The DNA here is from genome assembly GCA_037428765.1 of Rubia yunnanensis. Taxonomy (NCBI): domain Eukaryota; kingdom Viridiplantae; phylum Streptophyta; class Magnoliopsida; order Gentianales; family Rubiaceae; genus Rubia; species Rubia yunnanensis. Next base: position 64,903,238 of record CM075065.1, read on the forward strand.
TAAACTAGTATTTTAAACTAACTCATTAATATTTTTAAAAAATATATATAAGTAAAATACCGGTCCATCTGATCCGGACCGGAAAAAAATTGGTTTTGGATCGGACCGGACCGGAACCCGGAATCTTAAAAAAAATGGACCGAGGACTGGACCAGAATTTCTTTTATACAATTCCGGTCCTTGCATTTCGGTCTGTTCGGTCCATTTTACCGGTTCGGACCGGATCATGAACACCCCTATTGGCAACTAGAAATGCTTTAGCACATTCATATTATTTGATACACTAGAATGAAAATTTGTGTATTGTATTTAGGGCAAAATACCCATATGACCCTATGTTTTGCTCATATGTGTCAATATGACCCTGCAATATCAGAAAGTGTTTATAACCCTATGTTTTGCATTAAAAGTGCCCATATAACCTTTTGGCACTATTTCAGCATTAACTAGGTAGTTTCCCTCTTTGACCAAATATAAAAAGACTAAACTACCCCTAGTTTTAAAACAAAAAATGTAATGACAAAAATATCCCTAAGTTATTCTTCTTCATCTCCATAACCACTGCTGCTCCCACCACTGCTACGCCACTTTCACCGCCGCCCGACACTGCTGCCACCGACGCTTCTCCACCACCGCCCTAGCACCACCAACCACCACCTCCCGTCCTAGCACCACCACCTCCCGTCCAAGCACTACCAGTACCTATCTTAGCACCACTACCCCCCATCCTAGCACCACCACCACCTATGCTAACCACCAGCCTCAGCACCACCGCCAGCCACCACCACCTTCGCCACTGCCACCACTCATCCCAACCACCACCACCACCCGTCCCAAAAGCACCATCTTAGAACTCAACCCCAACACCACCACCTCCACCACCACCAACCACCACATCCGCCACCACCATCACTCTCCCTAGCCACTGCCACTATTCGTCCCAACCACCACCACCACCGGCCCCAACACCACTACCTTAGAACGTCGATTGGAAACCCTAGGCCCACCACAGAAATCCCCTCCACCGTGCTCCCAACCACCACCACCCTAGAACGCCAATTGGAAACCCTAGGCCCGCCACAGTAATCCCCGCCACTGCACTCCTAACCACCACCACCAACCTAGAACGCTCGCCATCGCGCTCACCACCACCAACCAGTAATCCCCTCCACTATGCTCCCAACTACCACCACCACCAACCAGCAATCCCCGCCACCACCCGCCACCCTGCTCCCAACCATCACCACCACCTTAGAACGCAGATTCGAAACCCTAGGCCCACCATAGCGATCCCCACCATCGTGCTCCACCACTTCGATTTACCTCCATTGCCGTATTCGATTCACCTCCGACACAATTTTCGGTGGCACTCAGCCAAGCATCGAAAAGTGGAGATGAAGAAGAAGGATATAAACTACAAATTCAGGGGATCGAAGATGAAAAAGAAGGATAGGAAGCGAAAAAGAAGAAGGATAGGAAGCAGATGGATAAAGGCTATCCCCTAAAAGTGGAAGGGCATACTGTCCTTTCACATTTTCTGAATTTTTTTATATCAGGGGTATAATTGTTATTTCATATTTTCTGGCCAAATTCAGGCCTCCGGGGGTTATATTAGCACATTTCAGCAAATCATAGGGTTATAATAGCACTTTCTAATATTGCAAGGTCATATTGGCACATATGACCAAAACATAGGTCATATGAGCATTTTACTCTTGAATTTATACTGTTGTCGGTTCTGAATTAGATCAGCATATGGGGTTTTTTTTTCCTCACAAGAATATCATGTAGTTTTAAATTGAACATTGTCATAGATTATAGCATCGGCAGTTTCATCGTAAAGCGGCATGTCATATGCCACACTCAAAAGGTAAGGAACGAAATAAGACGAATTGAGTTGATCCAGGAATGAAGATTAGAAGAGAGTTCCAGCGCCAATGAGGTTAAAATGCAATGAAATCCCACAACCGTCTTGTAGCAAGATCAAGATGATTGGCACAAATCTTGAGGGTCTTGGAAATAAGATTAGATAGAAGAAGAAAGATAGTTAGAATAAAGCTTTGATGGAATCCAGCGAAAAGTAAAATTGGAGAAGTTGATGGTGAAATTGGAGAAGAGGGTTTCCACAAAGAAATTTCGGTATCAAATATTGTTTAATTGGAGGGTTGAAATTAGATGTAATGAATGAATGCGATTACATTAGATGGATGACTAAGATTTGGTGTAAAAATGGTGTTAAATTAAGGATGTCAATAGATCCCTTCCTTATATATATATGGCCAAACATTAGGCCCAACCCATACAGAGGGCAACCTAGTGAGGTCAGCGAAGTGTTCGCATAGACGAGAAGGGAACACTGATTTACAAGATTGTTTCATGTGATAGGCGTAATCTAACCACTGCCACCACTTAGCCCATGATCGAAATAACGTGGCCAATAACATACACCCTCATAAGAGTCATACACACACCATGTTGGCCACGAGCAGTATGACCTACATATCAGGCAACACCCCGATAAAGTAGGACAAAGAAACTTGTACATAGATGAAGGTTTAAGGAATCAAGGTAAGGAACATGTGGAAATTAGAAGGATTATACACAAACACACAATACTAACCTAAGCATATACCTAGATCAAATCCGGGAAATTCATTGCAGGATCAAAGCACGTTTGGCTAGTCACAAACTGGAAATGTTGCTATCATTTGAAGGGAATAATTGCATAAATCTGGTTAGCGAATGGTGTTTGAGATGTGGGTCACTTGGCCACCTTGATGGCCATGACCACTATGATCCAGGAAACAAGGGCCACAACCACCACGAGGGCTGGCAAGGCCTATAAATAGAGGAAATGCTGAGGAAGCAAGGTACTTTCTCGAGATCCCTAATATACACACTCTCAACAAAAGTACTAATTTAAGCATCAGAGTTTTAGCCCCTAAACCAATCAAGGAACTCGATTGTAGGACTTGTGAAGAGAATGGATACATACTTGTTCCTAATTACCACCACTATTCGAGATGAATCAACCATATCAAATAGTGTGCTGCTTTGTTCACCATATACATTACTACTCACATGATTCGTAGTTACACTAGGTTTTTAACAACACAGTCACAAAGTCCATTGCAATGTGCTCCTATTTCCATTTTGAATTTTTCAAAGGTTGAAGTAATCCTAATGGCTATTGGTGCCTAGCTTCAACTATTGCTATATGAGACATGATGTAGCAAACCGTGCAATATCTTATTTCATATCATCCCAAAAATACTTTGTGTGCAATAGTGCAAGTTCATGTACATTTTTGTAATAGTTGAGTGTTTGGTGTACTTCGAATGATGTGCATGCTATCTATATACTATGGCTTCGTTGCTTCTATTTTATGCATGGTATGTACAAGAAGACTTGATGTCCGATGATCCTATCCATCCCAAAATTGAACTTTAGGTGGTTCCCTTGTTGAGTTATCTCAAATATTCGCTTCAATAGCCAATCTTTTTGTTACAATTTTTGTTGACAGATTCATGTTGTTGACAAACATAATAGAACTACCACCATAATTAGTTGTCACAATTTTAACCACCCCCCTATACTATTATAAGAAATTAGTGCATGATTTTTTTAGTAAGGGATAATTGAATTGATATACATGGAAAGACTGCAATTTTTTGTGTCAGTTTTATCCTACATAAAAATCTAGTATTTTTTTTTCTACCAATTCTTGTGACTCTCCCACTATCTCCCGACTACTCTCAAAATCCTAACTTTAAAATTTCTTTATTTTTCCCATCTTCCCATGATCAAAAAATTGAGAAACATGCATGGTTCATTATAGTTGTTTAAAAAAATATTAATGCTATTGACTATGTATGGGATTCATCTCCATATATTAGTGAGACATTACAATCTAATCAGTTAGATCAGTGTGTTATTAATGATTTACATTGATTTATCAAGTCAGCATTCTCTTCTAAGAATTGGAATTTCTCAATTTAGTTGCACTTGCCATAGCTCCTCTTGAGCTTCTTGTATTTATAGGCTGAAATAATTATAATTCCTTGTTTTTAGGAACAGAGATCGTGGGTCACACCATGATCACTACGTTTTGTGTCCATGGCTTTCGTGTTTGCTGTTCATTCCCCATTTCTCGCCCCACGTTCTCTGTAATGACTGGAAGTCTCACACGTGGCTAATTAGCGACTTAGGCTGAAAAGGCTTCGCCTGGTTATGGGATGAAATTGGGCTGGGCCTAGCGCCCATCAGGCTCTTGATCGTTGGGCTACATATACACCAATGTGGAACAACTAAAATAGTAGACAAACATAATGTAGGAGTAATCTGAGTATCACCAACATGCGAAATATGAATAATAACACCACTACCAGCGGAAGCACAAGAGTTACCCAAATAGGAGAGACAGTCTCCGAGGCGAAAGCATAAAACTCAAGTGGTTGGTGGTGCTTGAATCAATGTACCAATCTAAAGTACACGAACTGGGCTCCAACTGTAATGATTGAAGGGACTCAATCAGATTAGCCGAATCAGCCCGACCACAAGGTGGAAGCAAATGGAAATAGGAGGAAGCAATGCGACCATTTCTACCACACCACTGACATTGAAGTACACCACCACGGCCCTGAGGAGATTCAAAATCACGAGCAGAGTGTCTACCTGTCCACCGGCCACCGGAACGACCACTGTGGGTGGTGCAGGTATCAGACACGCCACCCTTACGTTGCAGCATGTGAGCCCACGCACGACCAGAAGAAGGCCTATCTGATGCTATGAACGCAACTGTGTGCTTCTGAGTGACCGGAGATGAACCGAGACCAGCAAGAGTTTGGAGAAATCTTTCGTGGTTCTCAGCCTGCGTTGGCATGCCTCCGGTGATGGAACACAATGGAGGAGCGGGGTTGAGAAGTCCTTGAAATCTGATCCAAGTGCAGTGAGAAACCAGAGAACCTAATCGTCATTGGTCGCCGGAGAACCCATCGCCGCCAGCCTGTTAAAGATGCTCTTGAACTGAAGATGAAGCTCGTGAACGGAACCCATGCACTAGATACTGAGAACCTGAACCCTGAGAATGAGCACACTGGACTTACTCCTGGGTTGATAAACCCCAGAAGGAGCAGCGGCGGAACTAGGGGGGCAAGGGAGTGCTAGCGCCTCCCCTAGGATCCGGCAGCCCGAAATCTAGGCCTAGAGCCACCGAAAGCCACCGAATTCCGCCCCCCTTGAGTCATTGGTGCCAGAGCGAGCGGAAAAGGCCGACGACGCGCAGCAGCGCTGATTGAAGAAGAAGATGGGGGTGGTGTAAGTGCGATCGAAGGATATATTTGGAGAGTTCGGCGGTGTTGGAAAGTGGTTGACGACGGTGGACGGGTGGAAGAAGTTTGTGGTGAAGAAGGTGGGGAAGCAGGGATGGCCAATTGGGTGAGGAAGCTACAGTTTCAATTTTTTCAAAACTGCGTTCAAGCCCTTGTGCTCCTTTAAGGATTTCAAATCAGCCCCAAGGTTTAATTTTCCATGTAAACCCTCGTGAGTTGGGCCATAAATCAGCCCAAAGTTACCCTAAAACCTTCTCCAACCATTCTTTAATTTAGCCCATGACCCACACTTGCCTTCTTCCTACGAAAAAAGGGGAAAATGAAAAATTAGACAAAATACACAACTAAAATTTTTTTTTCATGCTTTTCTAAATATTTTTTTGTGCTTTTCATTTTTCTATTTTTTTCTTTTTTTTAAAAAAAAGAAAATCAAAACGTGGAAGAGGCCTAACCTAATATTATACTTTTGAGACTTGAGAGGCAGCAATATCTCACAACGTTTGGCAAATTGGCTCCAACTCCAAGCCCCAACCATATGCGCAGATCCACCTAGGCACCACCAACCAGCCACCGCCTTCCGCCGCCTACTGCAAAAAAAAAATTAACCTTTTTTTCGCCCCCCTAACATATACTCCTGGTTCCGCCACTGAGAAGGAGTGTCCAATATTTGGCGGGAAGTGGTGCAACCCATCACCTCTGTCATTGCTTCCGGGGAGAGGGATGAGAACAGAAGTCTGCATAAACACTAGTTCTCAGCCAACCAAGACTGGTAGTCGTCGGCAACAACATCCGACGCGGTGGAGGAAGATGGCTGCACGGTGGGCCTCAACAATGAATTGCTGGTGACAACGTCGGCGAATGAGTTGAGCGATGGAGTCACGGCTGAAGAAGACCCACATACCGACGAACCCGGAGAAGAAGCAGCAGAAGCTGAACAAAGTGGAGGGCATGGAAAAGTTCTATTGAGAAAATCGAACAAATTCAAGAAGTGGAACACGTATTGGACTTGAGTTTTCCCCCCAACATGTAATTATCAGAGGACAATTTCATGCTCAACATGTGAATAAGGGTGGTATAAGGCATGAAGCACTGAATTGCTACCAACGGGTTAATTTGCGCAACTTTTTGGCGACCAACCGGAATGCGGCGGCGAGACTCCAAAACTCTTCAGGTGGCAAATTGGTTTACACTGCCTCTGCTTCCTCTAATATTGGTGACCCCTGGTTCGTTAACTCTGACGCCACTCATCAAGTGACAGGAAATCTTGACAATCTCTCTATTCAGAACACCTATACTGGTGATGGCCACTTACAATTGGGGACGGTAAATCTATCCCAGTTACTCATTTAGGCAATTCTATTTTTAATGCGGATCATGCTGCTAAATCTTTAGAATTGCGTAATATCTTATGTGTTCCAAAAATTAAGAAAAATCTGCTTAGTGTGTCTAAACTTACTCGTGATAACAAGGTTTATGGTGAATTTCACTCAAACCACTGTCTTGCTAAGAATTTGCAGGGCCAGATTCTTGTAAGGGAACCGTTGAAAATGATCTCTACCGCCTTCCACACTCTTCCTTCCCGTCGTCCTCCCTCGTCAGTTCACCTGCTGCATTTCACACTGAGTGGACCTCTCTCCGATGTTGGCACCATCGTCTAGCCCATCCACATGGGTCTATTCTTCGTCAGATTATGTCTAGTCATAGTCGCCCTATTTCATCTAATAAATTAGATGCAGTTTGTGGCTCCTTTCAACTTGGCAAAACTCATCGTCTACCTTTGTTTTCTCGTACTAGTGTTTCTTCAAAACCATTTGATTTAATTCCAACTGACGTTTGGGTCCTTCCTCTAAGCCATCTTCTTATAGTTGTCGATATTATTTAGTTTTATTGTGACTGAACTAAATTCACATGGCTCTACTTTCTATCTGCCAAATCCCAAGTCTACTCCATTGCTGCACTCTTTCTCAAACTAGTCCAAACCCAATTCTCTACTCAAATCAAAGCCTTCCAATCCGACTGGGGTGGTGAATACGACAATGTCTTTACCCTTTTTGCCTCTCATGGCATTCGCCATCAGGTCTCCCATCCACACACTCCGGAGCAAAACGGATCTTCTGAACTTCGCAATCGCATGATCGTTAAGAAAGACTTGGCACTTCTTGCTCACTCTCGTCTTCCTACCAAATACTGGGAACAAGCCTTCCATACAACTATCTATCTCATCAACCGTACCACAACCCCTGTTCCCTCTCACAAATCTCCATACCAATATCTATGTGGGACAGCTTTCTCCATTCCTTTGGATGTCTATGTTATCCTTTCCTTCACCTCTACACTACCAACAAACTGGAATATCGCTCTCTCCCATGTATCTTCCTTGGTTACAGTTCCAAACACAAGAGATATCCATGTCTTCCCTTACCCATCTCTCGCACATACATTTCCCGATTTGTTATTTTTGATGAACCAGTATTCCTTACCCAGATATGCTCTCTTTATGTCTTTCTCCACCACCATCTTCCTGCGTTATTCCCTTATCCACTCTCAGCCAGGCTGCTTCGGTCCCTACTTCCACAACTTCATTATCGCACTCTCATTCACCACTTACTTCTTTAGAAGATTCTGTATCACTTTCACCATCACCATCACCTCCACTTTCTCCCTCTCCAACGCTTCAGTCCTCACCTCCTCATCCAATTCCACCTCCTTATTCTAATGTTCCTACCTAGTTTAAGCTCTCTGATTAGTCTACTCACACCATGACTACTCGTTCCTCTACCCACTCTCTGAAACCCAAAGCTCTCCTATCCACCAAATATCATTTTCCTACTGCTCTAACTGCTTCTCTTGAACCTAAAATTTTCCATCAAGCCTCTAAAGACCCAAACTGGCAGCATGCTATGCAAAACGAATATGACACCTTAATGGTTAATCAGACATGTGACCTAGTCCCTCGTCCCCCGAATACTAATGTAGTTGGTTGTAAGTGGGTGTACAAGGTTCAGAGAAAGTCAGATGGGTCGATTGAGCTCTACAAAGTGCATCTTGTGGCTGCCTTAGATATATAAAAAAAGATGGCCAATAAAACCTATTTCTCGTTTCCCAGCAGAAAGGTGAAGGTGGGTCGAGAAGGGAGGGAGAGACAACCTCGTAACACGACATTAGTACAAGAGAGATATGAATAGGTTAGGGGAAACATAGTCACACGTACAGTCGGATGGTTACAGCGGTGAAACTCCATAGTTGAATAAGAAAGTTCCGTCTCCAGTTCAGGGGGGAAGAAACACTACATTTAGGAATCAACAACACGAAAACTTTGTTAGAAATTACGCCTTGCTTATGTGCTCGGGAATAAAAGAATGGTTAAGGTTTTCACCAGGAAGTTGGCGTGGATTACCTTGAACTTTCAGTCCAATGGTTAAACCCACTACCATCCGCCTTGTATTGAGCTTAGTTGTGTCGGCTGGTTGGCCTCTTCGACGGGTGGACGTCAACAACGCCTTCCTTTATGGTGATCTCACTGATACTGTTTTTAATTTTTTATGGATCAATCGCAAGGTTTTGTTACTCCAGACAAACCCTCTCCTATCTGCAGGCTTCGAAAGGCTTTTTATGGCTTGAAGCAGGCCCCCCGAGCTTGGTTTTAGAAACTCAATGCCTCTCTCGTTAACCACAGATTCAAGGCGTGTGTCTCCAATCCGTTGCTCTTTGTTAAGAGGTCTGGCTCTCATGTGGTCTACATTCTTGAATATGTGGGTAATCTTATTATCACTGGATCTCACTCTGGCTTCATTGATGAGTTTGTTGGTCTCCTTCACCGTGACTTTGCACTAAAGAATCTTGGAACTCTTCACTATTTTCCGGGCATTGAAGTCTCGTCAGGGTTCTACATTGCAGCTCTCCCAGTAGAAGTTCATCTAAGACATTCTAGAGCGGAGTAACATGTCTGGTGCTCAACCTATCTGCTCTCCAGCTGAGCTTGGGTCCTGACTAGTTGCGGCTGGCAAACCCCTTTTTGACCCGTCTCTTTATCGGAGCATCGTGGGTGCTCTGCAATACGTCACTATCTCTCGGGTGGAAATCTCTTATGCAATCAACTGGGTGTGTAAGTTCATGTACTCTCCTACGGAAGATCACTGGTGTGCGGTAAAACGCATCCTCCGATATCTGAAGGGAACCATTTCTTGCGGTCTGGTTCTTCAGAAGGCTCGTGACTCAAGGCTCGTGGCTTTCTCTTATGCTGGTTAGGCTTCTGATCCGAATGATTGTCGATCGCAACATGGGTTTGCCATTTTCTTTGGAGGGAATCTCATTAGCTGGTCCTCTCGCAAGCAGAAAGTTGTTGCTCGTTCCAGCACTGAAGCGGAATATAGAGCCATTGCTTTTGCTGCTGCTGAACTTATCTTGCTTCAGCAACTTCTTCATGAGATGCATGCAATGGTTCAACCGCCTTCGATTCTCCTCTGCGACAACTTGAGTGCTACATTTCTTTAGGCCAATCCAGTATTTCACCAGCGGTCGAAACATATCATGATAGACTATCACTTTGTATGGGAGCAAGTTGCATATGGTGATCTTGTTGTTCGCCATGTCCGGTCTCTTGGTCAGATTGCGGATATGTTCACCAAAGTTGTTGGGAATCAACATTTTTTCTACTCTCAGTTCCAAGCTTCATGTCCGTCCTCGGCCATAATAATCATCTTGCAGATATAGTAGTTACATAGAATCAGTTCTCAATCCCTTCCATCATGGGATTTGACAAAACTGTATGTATTCCATATATACTCCACTCATCAATGGAAACCGTAATATTTTCTCACATTCTATTATTCACTTCTGATTCTTACTGTAATTAAATATATTTACGGACAATGATTTATATTAGAGAGTGAAAAAAATTCCTAATAATTTATAGATTGACGGGGAATAATAAAAACTAAAACTGAAAAAACGGAGTATCATTTGGGGGAAACACATCTCTTCCAAACTTGCAATCCTTGAATATCGGTAAAAACTCGATCATTCATTTCCACGATCACCAATCAGATCATTTATTCCAAATCCACCCACCAATATTTTAGCCATGATAAAATTAATAATCTTTTGAATCGTGAAGTCTTTATTAAATGTGAATCTGATTAGATTGCTCACGCGAACAATCAGGCAGTTTACCCGGAGAAAAACTCTTGAGTATCTATCCATATATACTTAAATTACTTTGTCTTTATCTTTATCTTTATTACCCATCAACTTCTCACTGTTTTCAATAAAACCCCCTCCCTCTCCACCGGCGCCATTGAAGTGGCGAGGGCCTCTATTCGCCGGTGAATATTGCTCCGCCTCTACTCTCCGGTGATGGTTGTGGGGTGGTTTCAAGCAATATGTGAATGCAGATACATATTCAGCAGAGGAAGGTACTTGCTCTTTTGATACCCTACGCTCCTGCTGCATTAGGCATTGATGGTGAGTGTAGAAATTATGCCCAGGTTTTGGGTAAAGTACTCTTACAACTTGTTTTGTTTTTACGTAGAGTTTCGCTAATTTAAATCAAGTTTTGGATTCGATCTTTAATCTTGCTTTGATGCTTGACAGCTTGTGGTCTGTGCTGTAATGAAAGTTTTAGACATTGAGGGACCGGTTTCAGTCTTTATACTTCAAGTGCTATAATTGGTTGGTACTTCTCTTGGTTAGCAAATTACGATAATTATTTTTTCTTAAAGTTCTGATGGGATGAGAATCAACTAACTCCAGATCTACAACAGTTTCTAAATTTTGTCTATCTTTTTTTATAAATTTTTTTATTTAGAGTAGATTTTTGGTTTCTGGTGTACTTTCTTTTTGTTTCGTTTTTTATGTTCTTTATTGAATAACTGCAACTGATTCATTAACCTGAAAAAGAATGCTGGTAATATATGGTTGTGTTATGTACTTATATTTTTGGTGCTTCCTTCCTTTTGTTTACCTTTTGTGTGCCTACTTTGACAACCGCTTATTGATATGTTTTCTTGTCTTGTCTTTTGGTTTTTCTTTGTTTAATTTATAGCCTTATGTTTTTGTGCTTTTTTTATATAATGTAACCCCCATTGTGATGAAACTTTCTATTGTGAAATATAGCATTGGCTGATTGAGTGAAAAACACGATCTTATCTGTTAAGATGTCCCAATCTCCCAAGGTGCGCTTAAAGCGACTGCTTAAAGAAGATAACCATGGAAGTGCAAGTATCCCCCGTGCAAGTACTCCCAAACTCAGGCGCTGTCGTATTGATTCAGCTCGGAATTTCCCTAGATTTTGTGGTCCATTTGGTTCACAGGATGAGGATGGAAGTAATGGTTTATCCAGTGATGCTGTTACTCTCACTCCATTGAGGAGTGTACCGCCAAAATATGTCCACAATGATGATGCTGACCATTCTCCTTTAAAACCAATGAAGCCTAATTCAGATCTTACTTTGGGTGGTTCTAGGTCTAAAAGATCACATAATGACTCTGATAACTTGAAAGAATCACCATATGAAGCTATGCAAGTTCTAAATGTAGAAGATAAAATTCGTCCTACTTGCGCAAACTTTGGGAGTGATTTTAGTACAATGTCAATGAATGATTCAGAGGAGAGTAACAGAAAGTCAGTTATTAATGGGGATGATTGCGATCATGATGATGACTGTTTAATTATTGATGAGAAGTCAAGTGCCTCCCTGAATGTAAAAGCATTGAACAATAATCAGTATGTTCATAGTCCAGTCAGCAGTGGAAGTTCAAGCCAGCATGATCAAGTGAAAGTGTCTAAAGCATGGGAGTTTGAGTGGGTAGAAGTTGAAAATAGTGAGGTAGAAGTTGAAAATAGTGAGGTAGAAGTTGAAAATAGTGAGGTAGAAGTTGAAAATAGTGAGGTAGAAGTTGAAAATAGTGAGGTAGAAGTTGATGATGGTATTTCTTTCTTATCTCCCTCAGAGTGGCAGAATCTTACTCACACCCGTGAGAACAGAGTTGATCTGCCGAATAATTTGGGCAAAGAAAGAAAGACTCCTACAAAAGTTAATGAATCGAAAGATTTTAGTATTGTTCCATACGGCGCAGCCAGAGATATTGATAGTCGGAACAAGGTACAGGAGGTTCTGAAGGACTATCATGAGCTGTGCACCAAGTTGTCCCTTGAAAATGAAGAAGAGAACGAAGGACCTGGTAAAAAACAAGTGCATATCAAATCAGCAATGATCCTTAAGAAAGCGAACAAATGGTTAAACCGCGAACTTACATTTGGTCATGTTCCTGGTGTTAAAATTGGTGATCAATTCCAGTTCAGGGCTGAACTTGTAGTGGTAGGCTTGCACCATGAATTCATTGGTGGTATCAACTATGCTACCATGGGCGACACAATCTATGCTCTCAGTGTTGTGGATTCAGGTCGATATGAGAACAAAGTTGAATCTTCCAATGTTCTTATTTACTCGGGGCAAGGTGGAAATCCAAAAGTCCAGTGTAAGCGGCATTCTAAGGATCAAATACTTGAAAGGGGAAATCTTGCTCTGAAGAATAGCATGGATGCAAAATATCCAGTACGTGTCATTCGCAGAGTTGAGGTTGAAGGAAAGAAAATGTATTTTTATGATGGGCTTTATAATGTTGTGAAGTTTTGGCCAGATAGATCTGAAACGTGTAATGTCGTGTATATGTTTGAAATGTTACGAGGGGAAGGCCAGCCAGAGTGTGATCATTTCAATATCAGTAAAGAGAGAGTGTCCATTGCACATATGGAAAGTAGGGTTGCGATATTAGATCTGTCAGAAGGAAAGGAGAAATATCCAATCATGGCTGTTAATGATTTTAGTGATGAGAAGCCAGGACCTTTTAAATACATTAGTGAGATGTTTTTTACTCGTTTACAAGAACACCCAATTCCAAGTGGTTGTGATTGTATTGGAGGATGCTCAGACTTGCATCAATGTATTTGTGTAATCAAGAATGGGAGGGAGGTTCCGTTCAATGAACAGGGTGCTATTCTTAGGGCCAAGAAAAAGATCTATGAATGTGGTCCAAACTGTAAATGCCCTCCTTCGTGCCAGAATAGAGTTAGTCAGCATGGTCCTAAATTGCCTTTGGAGGTTTTTAAGACCAAATCAATTGGATGGGGTGTCAGATCACGAGAAGAGATTCAGTCTGGTAGTTTCATATGTGAATATCTTGGAGAGCTCGTTGAAGATATGGAGGCTGATCACCGAGCAAATGATGAGTATCTATTTGATCTTGATGATGGAACTGGCTTTACTATTGATGCAGCAAAATATGGGAACGTGAGTAGGTTCATCAACCATAGTTGCTCGCCTAATCTGTATGCCCAAAATGTTCTCTATGACCATGAGGATAAGAAGGTTCCTCATGTAATGTTTTTTGCTACCAAAAGAATCCCAGCACTACAAGAACTAACCTACGACTATAACTACAAATTAAATAGTGTTCGTGATGCCAATGGGAACATCAAGAAGAAGAAGTGCTGTTGTGGTTCTCGATGTTGCACAGGGAGATTGTATTAGGGGAGTTCAAGCAAAATATTAATTCAGGTATGTTTTTATTATACCTTGATGAGAATTCCTTTTCTTGAAACTGATGAAATTATTTGGAGTGAATTATTATACGTGAAAGAAGAAAAGTGTATGAGTGCATATTTTTGAAACAGTGCAAACTGAAAGTAGAACAGATTATTAAGCTTTTTCTTCGATTTTAATGTGTATTAAAAATAGTTGGACCGTTTTCTAATTAATGACCCTTACTAGTTCAGAACAAATAGCTCCATCCCAACTTCATCTTCATCCTCAGTTCTCTTTCCTACCTATGTTAAATGGTACCCCTACCTTTACAAGACATTACACATACTATTTGTTACAATTATGCCAAATTATTACCAAATTAGAACAGTAATATTGGTTGCTCCTATTGTTCCACATGAAGATTAACATTTCATGTGGAATGGAGGGATTGTAATTGCTTCCATATGGATAATCTTGCACCCCCTTCAAATGTGTGTTCTCACATAAGCGTATTTCAATATTCGTTAGAATAAATACTTTGTTTGGTGAAGGTGCTACTTTACCGAATTAGTGGCTTTCACCTTTTGCTAAATTTATTATTGGTGCCCCATTAATTAAAAATGAGAGAACAAGTCAAAACTTTAATATCTTGAATCAAAGAATACTATGGGCCCAAGGGAAGGATGATTTATATTTAAAAAATCAGAATAATATCTCATCCATTCTAAGGATTCTTTTGATGTTTATGTAGGATTTGATTTGTTTTTCATGATTACTACTGAGACGCTGTAAGAATCATATACCTCTATGATAGGTTTCATTTCGATCTCCATTTTCATCTCATGTTTTCTGAGCCTCATCATTTCAGCAAATTTAAGTATGTTTAGCTTTTATGTACATTATTTGTGTTTGGTTATCCTTCAATCAAAAGCCATAGCTGTAGATTATTCCCCTATAAGTAAGACAATACACTATTCCATGGTGAAGGAGCTCTGGTTGTGCTTCTAAGCTAAGAGAGATGACATAGAGGGGGAGGTTGAGAAAATAAAATGGTGTTCCTAACTTCGAAGAGAGTAAAGGGTGTCTTCTGAGTTTGAGATGTGCGAATCCTCTTAGACAAGTTCATGTCTAATTGTATCCCCAATAGTCCTCCCTACCTCAGTGTTCTTGTTACAGTATTGCTGCCAGGACTATCTGACTTTCGCTGCATTACATGCTTGATGCACTATTTTTACTACATTGCTCAATTGCTCTGCATGGAGATCCTTTGTCCGTCTGTATCATTTATCTCTCTTGAATTACTCTTGCATCAAAAAAAAATTGAGAGAATACTCCATGGCTATGATATTTATTTTGAGATAGGTTGATAAAAGCCTCTTCATTTAAATTCTTGTTTAACTTAATTTTGATGGGTCTGAAATAGTTCTGCTAGTTAGCACTGGGTAACATATGGTCTTTGTTTGAATGAAGTTTAAATGTTTTCAAGGTGTTGGAGCAATTTTCTTCATGACGTATTATGAAAATTTTTGACTTGGAAAAGGATCTTGGTTGAAATTGGCCACGGCTCGTTATTTGATTTTCATGTGGTCTTGTTATTTTTATTGTTGGCTGGTTTAAAAAGAGCTTGTTTAAGTACAAGGCGGTGCCGGAAAGCAAATGCTTTCTAGTGCCTACTCTTTGTCGAAGCACTGATGTGGTAAAAAGGGTGTCTTGCTGCTCCGTTTACTTGTCCTTTTTTCGATACTCAACCGTCCAACTTATCTTCTTCTCCTACATATTCTCCAAAGGTTGAAAGTATTTTTTTCCCTATACTCTAACCCTAGGTATCTTCTCCTACATATTCTTCAAAGTGAGAATCTACCAGTATATTTGTTTTGTTGGAGAAGAGAGGAAGAAGAGATCCAACAACTCTGTTGCTGTAGTTTCAAATCCCACATGTTTGGCTCAATATTGTTGCAGTTTAAAAAATTACTCATATTTCTCTTCTAATTCAAGACCTCAAAGAATTGATTTACTTGATGAAGAAGAGATGAGGGAAATATTGGAAATGAATCAAAAGATGAAGACGTTGGAGATGATATGAAGTTCGGTTGTGATGATGAGAATAATATTGGCAGAGATGATAATGATTCTTTTTGTCTTTAGAGCCTTAATTTGAGAATTAAGGAATTTTGGGTTTAGTCTACCTCTTAAGATCATGGGTTTAGAATTGTGTTTAAAAGTTTCATTTGCCTGATTAGAATTTGGTGTGTCATTTTTACAATGCTGTGTTATCGTGACGTGTGTTGGCTGTATTGTATGTCAATATTCAAATATTACTTGCCAATATAAGTGTGTGCACTTCGCATTTGCAAAGCGTGTGCGCTTGTGCTTAACGCTTCGGTAATTTTTGCTGATTGCGCTTAGGCGCGCTTTGCACTCGTAAAAACCCACCCAGACTTTTATTATAACACCCGGACTTTCATGAGTAGGTTTTGTGCTCAATTTTTCTTGCTGCTTAGTTGAGGTAGAGATATGTTACAAACACATGGTATAGTTAATGTGTTTCTGCGGGACTTCTAATACTAGCAGTGCCAGCTAAAGTTAGACTACAATTCTGAGTGGTAGTGGGGAATCAGCCACTCAAATCAAACTGGCAATAGTCTGAATGTGACAATTGTGCTTAAGAGGTCAATAGTTTAGAAAAAGATTTCTCTAATGTTGTTACCGCACTAAACCTGAAGCATGTTCTAGTTATGTGTCTATCTCTATCAAAGAAATCAATACAGAATTATCTCTTAGGTTTGTTTTATTTGGAACTTGCTGAGTGAAATGTTTTTTCTATTAATCTAAATATATGGAGAACTTGGGCTGTGGGCCATTCACATTCTCAATGACTATAGCTAGATCGTTTCGATGTGTAATGTTGTATGTAGTTTTACATCATATATCCAGAAATAGAATTAAATACTCCCTCCGTTTTTTTTTCATTGGCACCTCTCTTTTGGTGTTAGAATTGAGGAGATGCTAAATGAGTGGATGAAATTGAATTGAAAGAAGAGAAAGTAAAATGAGTGGATGTAAAAACCTTAAACTTGTCCAAAATAGCAAGTGCCAATTAAAAAAAACACCACTTTAGTAAGTGTGCCAATGAAAAAAAACGGGAGGGAGTAATTTAGTTCATGTCTTCTTCTCTCTTTAATGGAAAGCCTTTGATTTTTTAAACAAAAAATTATTCATTTGCAATTCCATTTTTTTCTTCCTTTGTGTATCAATCCCTATTTTGTGACATTTTTCTCTTTAATTTGTGAAAAGAAAATAATCCTTGATGGTCGTGGGGTTGCGAGGAAGTTGCTGACTTGGCATGGTCTTCATTGGGGAGGAGTAGTTATCGGTTTGTACTGCAAGCTCTGGCTCAAGTGGCCAATCTCAAAATCAGGTTCCCAGGTCCAGTTTCGGTCATCGAACTGCCCCTATATTCTTTTTCGAATTTGCAGTTGCAGCTTCTTTATTTACTATTGCATGTGCTTCCAGGAAGTATGATTTCCCTAATTGGATATGAAATACGGTGAAATTCTTCTACTGTTACCACATTTTAATCCAGAAGAGACTTTGAAAAAGGTAGGCAAAAGAGAGTGTGTTTTGTTAGAGGGCACTACCCAGTTTGTGTTTTGGACCGGGAGGAGTTTTTTTTTTGTTTCTTTTGCAAATAATGGAAAGTTGAACAAAAAACACGTGAAACACAATTAAAATTTGATGCAGTGAAATTCAATCAAAACACAGTTTCACACAAAAACACACACTACTCTTTGTTTCTTCTCCAAAAACCTCTCTACAGAAATTCAATCTTCCTCACCTTTCTGATCTTCTCGTCGGTGTGTTTTCGATCTTCTCATCCACGACGATGTCCTTCGACAACAACAATCGGCTCAGATATGTTGCTAAAACCTATTGAAGTAGAAGAAATTTCAAGTGTTTGATCGTTAAAGCTTCTGTCGAATAGGAATCTGCACGTGAAAACATGATTGTAAATGACAATTTAACTTCAAGCAAATGGAACTCAGTTGCAAGAAGCTGAAATACTACTGAATTCCAATGAAGGTATGATTTTCAGTCATCAGACTGAAGTTCTAATGTTGAATTGGAATCGAAATGAATATAACCATTTTTGAAACTTCTGCACATAAATTTGACGAACATGTATCAACATGTGGAAACATTAGCAATATAAACTACATGCTGCACAGAAATTTCGTATACTTTATGCATTTGTTAACTTAAATCATGTATAGGCTACAAATAAACATGCATTAGATTAAAATGAACAAATCACAGAAATGCATTTGTCAATTTCAACTTTTGACAAACTTGTGCATTGTTTAGATTATAACATGTACAAAATAAACAACACTTTGCATATGTTGCACTACAAGTAGTATTTGTTATGCTTATCAGAACAGGGCTTCCATAATTTTCTAATTTCAAATAGCTTCCTGAAGACTATGCACAACTTACATTACAACATGCATATCTTACATTAGAAATTGTATTTTTTATTATTACATGTACATATTTTTCAAATTTAAATGAAATTGATGCCACTGAAAATCTTACTGGCGTAAAAACAAAAAAATTGGAAGCACTACATGCTCTGTACAAAAAGCATGCGAATGCTATTGGTTTCAACTATAGGAAAAATCGCTAACGTCTAAGCAGCAAAAGGCAGATTTGCAAAAAGTACTACAAGTGCTCTGCTGGAGGCCAACTGAAAATATTAAAAACCAGCACTACTAGCCTCGTTCCTTGCGTGGATAATGAAAATGATTTTGAAAAGAAGGAAAAGAGGAAGAGAAAGGTCCTGACTATAAAAATAGGACGCTTAGCTGAAATTAGAGTGAAGCTAGAGCATGATTATTACATCGTGACACACCACATGACCATACACAATCATGAGTTAACAAGACCAGCCTGACAGTATCTTAGTAGGAGTGAACGGAAAATTACAGAAGACAAAGGAAAGACAATCACAACAATGGAACAAGCAGGTTTAAAACCTGCCGTAGGATATAAATACATGTCTTTTGAATCTGGTGAAGAAGAAAATCTAGGGCATACGATGAAAGACTACCTCGACTTTAATCTTTTCCTTGTTGATTTCGAATCTTGTGTGTTGATTTTGAATGAAAGAAATAGAAAGTGGAGATGCTCAAAAACTTGTTGATACACTCATGGAAATCAATGACAAGGGCAAAGACTTCTTCTTCAACGTCAAGTTCGACGAGGAAACAAAACTATTAGCAGTGTTTTGGAGAGATTCAATGATGCTAGAGGACTACAAACTCTACGGAAGTGTCATCATATTTGACACTACATACTATACAAATAAGTATAACTTGATTTGTGCGTCAATAGTTGGGATAAACAATCACTCTAACATAACAATGTTTGCTTGCACTTTTATAGCAAATGAGTTGGCTGATACTTTTGTGTGGCTCTCAACACTTTCAAGAAATCAATGGAAGGGAAGGAACCTATCACAATATTCACAGATCAAGATCCTGTAATGGGAAAGCAATAAATGAGGTATGTTGTGAAAATTTGTTACTTACAGTTCAGAGCACTGGATATGCACTGTTAGACATTGCACCTGTTACCTTACAGTATGCATTACATAGCTTATAAGTTGCACTTGTTACTTTAGAAATTCGGTTTCCTAAAAATGATGTGACTTCAGAAAATTTATTTCTTAGACCTGAAACTGAGTAGGGAATGTTAACTTCTGCACCTGTTAGCTTACAGTATGTATACGTTATGTTATATGACAAATTAGTTACTTGTAAATTCATATACTAATCAACTTCTATTTATTGTTACAACTTTCAGGTCTTCCAAAACACAAAATACAGGTTGTGCTTATGGCACACAAAACATAATAAATACAACATTATGGGAGATTAAAGAAAGATGAATCCTTCAAAAGCGATTTAGACTACTGCATGAAAAGATGTCGTAATCCAACATAATTTAAGGAAAAATGGACCCCCATGATCACCACATACACGCTGGAAAGTAGCATCTAGTTTCAACGCATGTATGGAATCTGTGAAAAATGGAGCACGAGATTCAGCAAAGATATTTTCTCAGCAGGCATCTTATCATCACAACGAAGCGAAAGCACCAACCACGCACTATGCTTCAGTGCAAACAAAACAAAAACACTGACACACTTCTATGAGTTCTTCAACCAAACAATCAGAAAGTGGAGGAGAGATGAAACAGAAAAGGAAAATACATGTACAAAAGCAAAACCAATATATGAAAACAAACCTAATATGTTTACATTAAGAATATGTATTACTTAGCCTAGACACTGAATTTGTTAGCTTACAGTGTGCATTTGTTTCCCACTATTGGGCATGTATAAGTTTGTTTAAACATGCTACTCATGTTTACACACTTGCATTGTACAAAGGATTCAAAAAGGAATTCCCCCTAGCAATGACAACTAAGGTCAAGGAACTATTTTCAGAACCACCGACAAGAAAATATGAGGCCAGTCTAGAACATGATGAATCTAAATATTAGACAGTCGAGTTCAAAAATGAAGATGAGATGGTTGAAGTACAATGCAAATGCAAATGCAAATGCTTTGAAGTGTCAGGTATGCTGTGCTTTCATATTCTCAGAATATGAAACCTCCACTCCATCAAAGATATACCTGAGAAGTACATCCTCAAAAGGTGGACAAAAAGGCCAAAACAGAAGTATGAGACATGGTTCTTGGCCAAGGAAAACAATTATCTAAAAAAAATAAAATCAATGGTGCAGTTTCATGGAGGAATTATATGTTCCGCAAATTCTACAATCTGGTTCTAAAGAGCGAAGGAAACTTAGAAGCTAAAAGCACTCTTCAAGAGATGTTTAACACATGCTCAGAAAGAATAGAAGACTTGTTGGCATCGAAAACCAATGCCATTGAACAATCAGCCACAAGTAGCCAATGCAACTCAACCATAACAAGTGCACATAAGGTACTGGATCCAGCCCAAGTGAAGACAAAAGGAAGAGGAAAAAGGCTGAAATCAGGCATGGAAATTAAAAAACCAAGGAAGAAAACTATTGAATTCGGCACAAAAACACCAGATGTGAAAACAATGTAAAAAGTAGAATTATTTTGGATACATGTTGCATTTATTTAGCTATATATTGTATTTGTTTTTCAGGATCATACTCTATGCCTAAGATTTTTGTTTACCTAAGATTTTTATACATTCAATAACATACTCCATTTTTTAGCTTACAACTATAAATTATCAAATTATAACTTGCATTTGTTTTGCTTGCCCAAGTACCAACCTTTGTTTCACAGAATTTTATTGAAATGGAATCACTAAATACCAACTAACTGATATGTGATTACTCAGCTTACAACTCTAATTTATTAACCATGGATTACATTTGTTTTCCTATAAGCTCACAAACCCAACACAATAAACCACATAACATAACTAAAATGTAACTTGGTATTAATAAGCATACAAATATTACCTCTTAACATTTAACATGCACTTGTTTCCCAAAAAATGTCTTGTATTATATTTCACATAATTTTAGTGATACGAAAACCCCTGAATACATGTAGAACTACTTAGCTGAGACCTGTAGTTTAATAACCTATCAATTACATTTGTTTTCCTATAAGCTCAGAAAATTAACACAATGAACCACATCAAATAATTCAAAAATCAACTTAGTATTAAAAAGCATACAACTAGTACTTCTTCCAATTAAACATGCATTTGTTCCATACAACCTGCAACCTTTTAAAAAAAAAATCCTAAAACAACGTCTCAAATGCGCTCAACATATCACCCACAAAATAATCAGTCACAAATCATCCAAAAACACCTTCAACCTTAAAAACAAATCCTAAAACAGCGTCTCAAATGCGCTCAACATATCACCCAAACACTAGTTAGTCACAACATAAGCTGATTACAAATATCCAACAACAATTCAAAGATGCTACAACTAGAGATCCTTAAGGGAAAATGAAGGAATCACAGTATGGGGTTTCTTCATGTATTCATCAACAATCTTATCAACCCACGCATGCGTTGCTGGGTCTTTCATAACTTCCCGTGTCGTCTTGACATGAACATGATCCTCATTTGCTGTGGTTGTGCCTTCTTCCCGTGGTTCTAATTGGGGTTGTGGCCGTGGTTGTGGTCGCACAATCGGACTGGCATTTGCCCTCTCAAGGTTTTGCACCAACACGCATTTAATGACCTCCATGTCTCATTTGAAAATGAGAATTAGAGGCTGATAAAGAAGAACAAAGACTAGTCCAACAAAAAAATCAGAAACTGTCTAAAAGGAAATATGAACTATAAACGGAATTATATTGACTAACATCTGCATTAGTTTTAAAACAACATGCACCCATTTTTTAAAACTGTAAAAAAAAGATAAAAAATACTTACATTGTTGGTAGCTTTGTCAATATCTTCATTGCTCATCACACCACTAGAAATGCGATACGGAATAAATCCTGGCTCCTAAGCAATGCCATCGAATGCACCAGCCGGTGTATGAAGCCCCTCATAACCAATATTCTCATTGCAAGTTCCCTCAGATTGTTGTTGGCTGCTTCTTTTTATCTTTCACCCTCCAATGACCGGTCAAAGGAAAACCAGCCTCTACCATAACCCCTTTATCATAATCCATTTTCTCAAGATAATAAGCCCTGTTGAGCAAAGGTTTGTTTGACCAATGCATGCACAAGGGCAGTCTAGTAGGGTCAGACTGACCTTTAAAAGGAAACCTATAAACATAAGCCAACAACAATACAAACACACAACCACAAACACAAAACACATCCCTTTTACCAGAATCACATTTGAAGCTACTAACACCCTCACAGAGACGATCAAGCACTAATCCACACCAATCAAGACTCTTAAAAATCCCCACATTCTCTGAGGCACTAACTAGCTTAAAATCAACCAAATTTCTTGTAATTGGGGCCAAGAAAGTACACATGACGTACATAACAAAAAACCTCATAAAATGATCACCATCATCACTTAGTTTACCCAACTCCTCAAACAAATTAGCATGTGAAATATTTCCATACTTATCAGCACCTAACTCATCCCTCTATCTATTCCTAATATCTAAATCCCTTGACAAACCCCTCCCATTATTCCTACCAAACCAACAGGACAGCCTGGAATCCAAGGAATACAAAATATGTCAAAAATATCATCGGTGGTAATGATGTACATTGAGCTGGCTATATCTTGAACACAACCAACAAGATCAAACCTAGAAAAAAAGAAGAAGTTAGCCTAGAACAACTTGAAGTCAGCATAAAACAATATGAAATCAGGCAACACAATCAAATCTGTCAACCAGCTAAGGAATATTCCAAAAGGGAAGGATGAGATGTCAAAGGAAAGAAGTATACCAAAACCTATCTCTTCAACATCTATCTTTTTCGCGGGAGTTAGCGAGGCAATTAACGATTTCAGCCTCGAAGGACAACAACTAATTGTGAATTTCTCAGCAAACCTAAAATAAACTAAACATGAAAACTGTAAGCATCCATGTCTTGAAAAGTGTAAGTTTAAATCTAAGACGCAAAGATCAATAACACATGATATACTTAACTAAGACAACATGAAGACTAATATATGCAATATTTAAACAAACAAAAGAAGTTTCCAAATTAACATTGAACACAAACAATTCTTTGGATAAGAAACATTTACATGGAAACAAAATAACAAATACACTATGAATGTTAACATATGTAACATTTAAAAAACAAAAAAAGTTTCTTAACAACATTTAGGAAAACAAAAACTGAAGACACACAAAATGTGAATAACAAGTGGACACTGATCACTATCATATGAAACATTTTATGAAATAAGTACAGGTTATAACATATTCAAATAACACTGTAAACAGGGGAAAAACACTACGTGTTACCCTCGTCATCAATACGCTCAACCATCTGCTTCTTCGGACGGTTTCACTGTTGTTTCACAGCTCTTTCCTCACTAGCAACCATTTTTCCAGACCTTGAACCTTCACCAATATCACTGTCTGCTTTCCTCTTCAAACTAGGTTTTTTTGCCTTCTCAACAGACTCCTTCTCAACTCCAGCATATTTCTTCTCCTTTTAAGCACCTTTCTTCACATCAGCTTTTTTAGTCTTTGTCTTCTTCGCCTTCTCAGCTGGTGACCTTGCAGCAAGTTCTTCCTCATTCCTTTTAACCTGTCTAGTAGAGGTTTCACATTGTTTACCCTTATTCTTGCTCAACATACGAGGTGGGGACCTCTCCTTCAAACCAACTGCAGACTTCTTCTTCTTCAAACCATTCAGTGACTTCTCCTTCTCTCCTTCAAAAGAGACCACCATAGTAGGTCGAGCATCAACACTTTCACCCACATCCACATCTGCTTGACTAAAATCCTGACTCTCATCCACAAACACATAAGGTTGATCAACCTCAATCTCCATCTCACGCGCAGCCGCAGCAAATTGCGCTCCGCCCTATAAATTGCATCCAAAATATAATGATGTTCATTAATACAATCTTTAATCATAGTATCGATAACTGAATTATCCAATAACTGACACACACCATCATCCCTGGACCCACCTCCACCTCCACCACAATCCTTAGACCCACCTTCACTATCATCCTCAAAATATCCATCAACTTCAACATCAATTTTTGCTGAAACATCCTTCCCCTAAACACCCTTAACACCCTCAACACCACCACCTTCAACACCAACATTAGCACTAACCCCTTCAACACAAGCATTAGCATTAACCTCTTCAGCACAAGCATTAGCATTATCAATCATTATATCCAAAACCTCCCTAATATGTTTCATCACTACCCCATCCACATCAACCACAAAATCCCCATCAACAACCTTAGCACCCTCTAAACCACTAGCAACTACCTTCTCTACATTACCAACCAATGCACCCCCATCGACAACCCTAGAAACCTTAATAGCCTTTACACCAGATTCCTTCTCATAAACCTTAGAACCCTCCTCACCGACCTCAAACCCCTAGCCTTATCAACACCATGTAACTCTCTACTCATTCGAATAACACCAGTCAGCAGTGTGTCATAGTCAAATTCTTGACTTGATCCACCTTCACCCACAGTTGATCCACCTTCACCATCTTTCAGCTTCTTCACACTCACATTCATCCATTTCTTATTTCCCTGCTTAGGAATAACAAGAATTGAAATCACCAGTTTTGGCAGACCTACGTGCCAATGCAGCTACTACAAAAAAAGAAAGAAAAACAACACTGTATAAACACATATTAAAAAAAAACATAATCACACGAATGGAATACAACATGTGAAGGAAATAAAATTACCTCCAGAAGCATAAGACCGTTGAACCTTCTTCAGCTCGTCTTGAAGTGAAGATCCATCTTTTTTTTTCGTCGATTTTCTAACCACCTTATTAGGAGCTAAAAAACATAACATATTTAAATAAGTAAATGTATAAGAAAAATAAGTAAATAAATGTACAGAAAAGTTACAATCACCTTCTTCTATCTCAGGTTTTTGAGGTTGAACTGTATCTTCACTTCCTTTAAACACAACTAAAAACAATCATATACCACACAGTCCAAAACTCATGCATAAAGCATACTAACATATGCAAGTTGTAAAAAATAAAACGCATGCATACTCTGACAGTCAATAAGCAACCTAAAAAAAGATTTAAAAAAATACTTACACTACTGATAGCTTTGTCAATATCTTCATTGCTCATCACACCACTAGGAATGCAATACGAAATAAATCTTGGCTCCTGAGCTATGTCATCGAATGCAGCAGTCGGTGTATGAAGCCCCTCACAACCAATATTCTCATTGCGAGTTCCCGCAGATTGCTGATAGCTGCTTCTTTTATCTTTCACCTTCCCATCCTTGGTCAGAGGAAAACCAGCCTCTACCATAACCCCTATATTATAATCCATTTCCTCAAGATAATGAGCCCTGTTGAGCAAAGATTTATTTAACCAATGCATGCACAAAGGCAATCTAGTAGTGTCGCGCTGACCTCTAACCTATAAACATAAGCCAACAGAAATACAAACGCACAACCACCAACACAAGACACATCTCTTTTACCAGAATAAAATTTGAAGCTACTAACACTCTCACAGAGACGATCAAGCACTAATCCACACCAATCAAAACTCTTAATAGTTCCTACATTCTCTAAGGCACTAACCTGCTTAAAATCAACCAAATTTCAAGTAGTTGGGGCCAAGAAAGTACACATGACGCACATAACAAAAAATCTCTTAAAACGATCACCACCATCACCTGTTTACCCAACTCCTCAAAAAAAAGCATGAAATATTGCCATACTTATCAGCACCTAACTCATCCCTCCATCTATTCCTAATATCCATATCCCTCGATAAACCCCTCCCATTATTCCTAACCAAACCAACAGGATAGCCTGGAATCCTAGGAATAAAGAATATGTCAAAAACATCATCGGGGGTAATGATGTACCTTGAGCTGGCTATTTCTTGAACATAGCCAACAAGATCAAACCTAGAACAAAAAAAAGATGTCAGCCTAGAACAACTTGAAGTCAACATAAAACAATATGAAATCCGCCAACATAATTAAACTGTCAACCAGCCAAGGAACAATTCAAAAGGGAAGGATGAGATGTCAAAGTAAAGAAGTCTACCAAAACCTATCTCTTCAACATCTATCTTTTTCGCGGGTGTGAGCAAGGCAATTAACGATTTTAGCTTTGAAGGACACCAACTAGTTGAGAATTTTTCAGCAAACCTAAAAAAATTTAAATATGAAAACTGTAAGCATACATGTCTTGAAAAGTGTAAGTTTAAATCTAAGACACAAAGACAAGTCACACATGATATACTTACCTAAGGCAACATGAATACTAATACATGCAATATTTGAACAAACAAACATAGTTTCTAAATTAACATTGAACACAAACAATTTTTTGGATAAGAAAAATTTACATGGAAATAAAATAACAAATACACTTTGAGTGTTAACATATGTGACATTTAAAAAAATAAAACAGTTTCTTAACAACATTTAGGAAAACAAAAACTGAATACACACAAAATGTGAATAACAAGTGGACACTGAACATTATCAAATGCAACATTTTATGAAACAAATACAGGTTATAACATATTCAAATAACACTGTAAATAGAGGAAAAAAAAACTTACGTGTTCCCCTCGTCATCAATACGCCCAACCACCTGTTTCTTAGGACAGTTGCGCTGTTGTTTCGCAGCTCTTTCCTCACTTGCTACCATTTTTCCCGACCCCAAAGCTTCACCAGCAGCACTGTTCGCTTTCCTCTTCAAACTAGTTTTTTTTGCCTTCTCAACAGACTCCTTCTCAACTCCAGCAGATTTCTTCGCCTTTTCTGCACCTTTCTTCACGACAACCTTTTTAGTCTTTGTCTTCGTCTTCTCAGCAGGCGACTTTGCATTAAGTTCTGCTGCCTTCCTTTTAATCTGTCCAGTAGAGGTCTCCCATTGTTTACCCTTGCCCTTGCTCAACATACGAGGTGAGGACCTCTCATTCAAACCAACTGCAGATTTCTTCTTCTTCAAACCATCCGGTGACTTCTCCTTCTCTCCTTCAAAAGAGACCACCACAATAGGTTGAGTATCAACACTCTCATCCACATCCACATCAGCTGGACTAAAATACTGACTCTCACCCACATCCACATCAGCTGGACTATAATACTGACTCTCACCCACAACCATATCAACCTCAATCTTCATCTCATGAGCAGCCGCAACAACTTGCGCTGCCTCTGCCCTATGAACTGCATCTAAAATATAATGATGTTCATTAATATAGTCTTTAATCATAGTATCGGTAACTGAATTATCCAATAATTGACACTCACCATCATCCCTGGACTCACCTTCACCACCATCCCTAGACCCACCTTCACCATTATTCTCAAAATATCTATCAACTTTAGCATCAATTTATGTTGAAACATCCTTCCCCTCAACACCATCAACACCTCCACCTTAAACACCAACATTAGCATTAACCCCTTCAACACAAGCATTAGCATTATCAATCATCACATCCAAAACCTCCCTAATATTTTTCTTCGCTACCCATTCACATCAACCACATAATCTCCATCAACAACCTTAGCACCGTCTGAAGCACCAACAACTACCTTCTCTCCATCACCAACCAATGCACCCCCATCGACATCTCTAGAAACCTCACCAGCCTTTACACTAGATTCCTTCTCACAAACCTTGGAACCCCCTCACTGACCTCAAAACCCCCAGCCTCATCAACACCAGTTGACTCTCTACTCATTCGAATAACATCAGTCTGTAGTGTGTCATAGTCAAATTCTTGACATGATCCACCTTTACCCACAATTGATCCACCTTCACCTTCTTTCAACTTCTTCACACTCATATTCATCTATTTCTTATTGCCCTTCTTAGGAACAACAAGAACTAAAATCTGTCACCACCACCAATTCTGGAAGACCTACGTGCCATTGCAACTACTACACAAAGAAATGAAAAACAAAAAATGTATAAACACATATTAAAAAAATAAACATAATCACACATATAGAATACATTATGTAAAGGAAATAAAATTACCTCTAGGAGCATAAGACTGCTGAACCTTCTTCAGCTCATCTTGAAGAGAAGATCCATCCTTGTTTTTGGATTTTCTAACCACCGTCTTAGAAGCTAAAAAACATAACATATTTTAATAATTAAATGTATAAGAAAATAAGTAAATAAATGTACAGAAAAATTACAAACACCTTCTTCTATCTCTGGTTTTTTTATGTTGAACTGTATCTTCACCTCCTTCAGACACAACTAAAAATAATAATATACCACACAGTCAGAAACTCATGCATAAAGCATACTAACATATGAAAGTTGTAATAAAAAAATGCATGCATACTCTGACAGTCGATAAGCAACCTAATCTGGAAAACACATAGTATAACTAACTAATGCATAAACTATACTAATATGTGCAACTTGTAATGAAACAACTGCATGCATAGTCTGACAGTCGGTAAGCAACATAATTTGACATACACATTATAACTAACTTAGGCATTTAGTAAACTAACATAAGCAACTTGTGATGAAACAAAATACATTCTAGCAAATCAGAAAGAATAACAATAAGTAGATAACAATCAGTGCAAATCAAAACAAAGACTAAGTAGCTAATACATATGTTATACTAGCATATGCAATTTCTAAGACAACATGTGCACAATATAACAATCAGTCGAAAACAAAGTAAGTAACTCGAAAAATAGAGTAACTAACTTATACATATGTTAGCCTAGCATATGCAACTCCTAAGAAAACAAATGCACAACATAAAATAGAGTCAAAATATGCAGATCTAATATATATATCAGAAAACAGGATGAGTAACTAATACATTTGTTAGCCTAACATATGCAACTCCTAAGAAAACAAATGCACATCATAATTGGACTGCTAACAAACAGTAAAAAAAAAACAGAGCAACTAACTAATACATATTTTACAATAACAGATGCAACGTCTAAACAATCAAATGCTTGCTATAAAAAAGACTCAAAACATGTGCAGATCAGACTTACAAATAAACATTCTAAAAATCAGTGAAAATAAAAACACATGCTAAGTAACTAATACACGTGTTATATTAACATATACAACTTCTAAGGCAACAATTGCACAATATAACAAATCAGTTGACTGACTATCATCCACTAAAAAACAAAAATTAGAGTAAGTAACTTATACATATGTTACACTAACATGTGCAACTTATAAAACAACAAATGCACATTATAAAACAGAGTCAAAAGATGCAGATCTGGCATACAAATCTATAAACCATGATGACTAACTAATACATCTGTTAGCCTAACATATGCAACCTATAAGAAAATAAATGCACATCATAAAAACAGAGTCAAAACATGAAAATCTGACATACAAATAAAAAAATAGAATAACTATTTAATGCATCTTTTAGCCTAACATATCCATAGAGTTTGTAGTCCTCCATCATCATTGAATCCCTCTAAAACACCGCCGATAGTTTTGTTTTCTTGTCGAACTTGACTTTGAAGAAGAAATATTTGTCCTTGCCATTCATTTTCATGAGTGTATCAACAAGTTTTTGAGCATCTCCACTTTCTATTTCTTTCATTCAAAGTCGGCTCACAAAAGTTGAGGTGGTTTTTCATCGTATACCCTAGATTTCCTTTTCCACTAGATTCAAAAGACATGTATTTATATCTTACAATAGGTCTTAAACCTGTTTGTTCCATTGTTGTGATGGCATTTTCATTGTCTTCTGTAATCCTCCATTCACTCTTACTGAGATACTGCCAGGGTGGTCTTGTTAACTCATGATTGTGTACGGTGATGTGATATGCCACAATGTAATAATTATGCTCTAGCTTCACTTTAATTTCTGCTTGGCATCCTATTTTTGTAATCAGTTCCTTTCTCTTCCTCTTTTTCTTCTTTTCAGAATCATTTTTATTATTCAGGTAAGGAACATGGTTGGTAGTGGTGGTTTTTAATCTTTTCGGTTAGCCTCCAGCAGAGCACTTGTAGTACTTTTCACGAATCTGCCTTTTGTTATTTAGAAGTTGACAGTCTTTCCTGTAGCTGAAACCAATAGCATTTGCAAGCTTCTTGTACAGAGCATGTCGTGCTTCCAATTTTTTTGCTTTTACGCTGGTAAGATTTCCAGTGGCATCAATTTCATTTAAATTTGGAAAATCCGTACCTGTAATAATAAAGAATACAATTTCTAATGTAAGATATGCATGTTGTAATGTAAGTTGTGCATAGTCTTTAGGAAGCTATTTAAAATTAGAAAATTATAGAAGGTCTGTTCTGATAAGCATAACTAATACTACTTGTAGTGTAACATATGCAAAGTGTAGTGTATTTTGTACATGTTATAATCTGAACAATGCACAATTTGTCAAAAGTTGAAATTGACAAATGCATTTTCTGTGTTTTGTTCATTTTAATCTAATGCATGTTTATTTGTAACCTATAAATGAATTAAGTTAACAAATGCATAAAGTATATGAAATTTTTGTGCAGAATGTAGTTTATATTGCTAATGTTTCCACATGTTGATACATGTTCATAGCAGTCAAATTTATGTGTGCAGAAGTTTAAAAAATGGCTATATTCATTTCGATTCCAATTCTACACTAGAATTTCAGTCTGATGACAGAAAGTCGTACCTTCATTTGATTTCAGTAGTATTTTAGCTTCTTGCAACTGAATTTCATTTGCTTGAAGTTGAATTTTGTCATTTACAATCGTGTTTTCTCCTGCTGATTTCAATTTGACAGAAGTTATTTTTACGATCAAAGTACTTGAAATTTCTTCTGCTTCAGTAGGTTTTAGCGACAGATAGTTATCAGACTGAAATTACCGTGGATGAGAAGATCGGAAATGCTCCAGTGAGAAGATCGGAAATGGGAGGAAGATTGGATTTATGTTGAGAGTTTTTCGGAGAAGAAACAAAGTGTAGCGTGGGTTTTTGTGTGAAAATGTGTGTTGTGATTGAATTTTACCGCGTGAAATTTTGATTTTGTGTTTCGCGTGTATTTTTGTTTAACTTTCCATTATTTGCAAATAATCCTCTCCCTGTCCATAAGCTTATGGACAAGCCACCTGTTACCTACTCTTTATATATATATATATATATATATATATATATTATTGGTTTTGCCATTGGTTTCACCATGAGACAGTCTCGCAGGAGGCAGACTCTTTATTTAAAGGTAATAAGGTAAATATCCTTTTTCACTCTTCAAGTTGTGTGATTATCTTTGTTCAGAGGTAATCAGGTAAATATCCATTTCCCCTCTTCAAGTTGTGTGATTTTCTTTAAAAACTTATAGATTGATAGCTTCCTACGAAAATTCCCCAAATTTTTTTTTACGGGGTTTTTCCCTTTTAAAAATGATATATATAGCCTTTATCCATTTTGCTAAAATATTTAGCTTCATTGTAATTGATTATACAAGTATTTTTTATACCTTTTTTCTATAAAATGAAAAGTGTATATCTGTCCGCCACAAAATGAAAAAGACTTAAACTGTTACGAATCCAAAGAACACAACACTAAAACTCCCATTTTCACTTTCAAATTATGTGGTTGTCAGATGGCAATATTATTATATAAACTTATGTATTTTGTCTAAATCCGCCATAGCTATATTAGTCTTACACGAAGTTGATTATACTTGTTCGGGAAAAAAGAAGTAGAAATTTCTGTTTTGTTTTATTCCTTTAGTTATATTGACTTCACAAATAAAAGATCCAATTACTCTTTATTTATGGCGTTGCACAAGTATTTACGGTGAACCAGACACAAATAAAACAAAACACTTCTAAGAACAATTCCCAAACCTTAGGGCGCAATAACAACTTCCATGGCTTTCCGTAGGTGATTTCAATGAAATATTGCATCAACATAAATTGGCAAGTGCAAGTAGAAGACTTAATTGGCAGATTGAAGTGGTCCTTAATGCGTTAAATG
The DNA here is from genome assembly GCA_037428765.1 of Rubia yunnanensis. Taxonomy (NCBI): domain Eukaryota; kingdom Viridiplantae; phylum Streptophyta; class Magnoliopsida; order Gentianales; family Rubiaceae; genus Rubia; species Rubia yunnanensis. Next base: position 64,935,735 of record CM075065.1, read on the forward strand.
AATGTAATCTCAGTGACTTAGGGTATATCAGAAACAAATTCACATGGTGCAAAATTTGGAGAGATCCACACACAGTCAGAGCAAGACTAGAGAGAGAAGTAGCTTCGTCAGATTGACTAAATATATATATCCGGCCTCTCAAGTAACACATCTCTTTAGCCATAGATCCAACCATGCACCCATTCTTCTACAAGCTTGACGAGACCACACTCGACTAGCATACTCCAGTAAAAGAGCTTTCCATTTTGAGAATTATTGGATACAATCTCCAGGTTGCGAGAAATGGTTCAAAGAAGTTGGAATGAGGAACCATTAGATCTCACTACCACAATAAGAAATTGGGTTAGTGAACTACAATGTTGGGCAACAAGAGAATTCAATAACCATAAAAAGAAATCAGAATCCTTATTTAAAGAAATTCAAAGATTACAAGGGGGCACAATTACTAATAAGGTACAATCACAAATCTCGACTCTGAAGTGCGAGATTGAATATCACTTAAATATCAAAGGTGCTAAATGGAAATAGAGAGCTAAACAAATTTAGCTCCAACAGGGTGACACAAATACCAATTTTCCAATCCTTTGCAAATAAAAGAAAACAGAGGAATGCTATACATGGTTTAAAGGACACGACAGGGAGATGTTGCTCAGACACTAGAGAAATGGAAAATATCATTCTGCAGCACTTTCAAGAGCTTTTTGTTTCACATAATCCAGATCTTGACACCATAGAGGAAATTACATGAAGAATAAACCCATAGTTACCACTCAAATGAATTCATATCCATGCAAGCCATACACGTGGAAAGAAGTCTTCGAAGCTCTTATAAAAAAGGCCCCAAATAAAGCTCCTAGCCCAAGCCACCACCTTTGTTTCAAAGATATTGGAATATAGTTAGCCCAAGGGTTTCATCTTTTTCCTTGCACCCTTTAAATCAAGAGAAGTCAATGGACTCAATAAATGACACAACAGTTGTCTAATCCCAGAAGTCAAAAAGCCGATAGAGATATCCCAATTTAGGCAATCAGCCTCTAAAATGTCATTTACCGCCTCATCTCCAAATGCATACCAATTAGGCTGAGAAAAATCACGGGTGCTTTTGTCCAAAAGAGACTAATATATGAAAATATCCTTTTGGCACACGAAGCCCACCACTATATCAAAGGGAAAATATCAGGCAAACTACAAGTTTCAGAGGGAGCCTCAATTAATTCCCCAAGCCATACTCAACGAGTGTAGGAATTTTGAAAACCCCTCCTTACGAGATGCTCCCGCATCTTCCTCCTCCTTAAATAAGCATTATTCCTACAATCCTTCTTCCATGGGAAACGTGCTCATACCTCACCTTTTTAAGAAGCATCTTCAAATGCTAAAGAAATAAATGATTCTACCTAGGGCATGTACTCTGGCAATTTTCTAAGATTATTACCAATGAGTTCATCTCGATCCATTTTCCTACAAGTTAATTACAACACAACCCATAACCATTCATTAAAAAAGTATCAATCCCATATATCAATGAAATTATCACAACCCTAGCTAATATTTGCAAGACTAAGAAAACAGTTTGAAATACATGACTAACCTCTTCCAATGAAGTATGAAATCACCTCTTCCTCAATGGACAAGAAAATGGGAGTAAACCCTTCACAATTTTGAAAATGTGGGTATTAAATGAGAAGGGCGCATTTTTTTTTATATACTACAACAATTTCCAAACTCCGAAACTGAGGATCAGGAATGGCAAGGCACAATTACTAGGTTTCCGAACTCGGAAACAAGATCAGACGAAATTACGAGTCCTGAATTAACATCTTCTCTTCATTACCAGGGAAACTACGGTTTCCGAGTTTGGATTTTCCATATTTCATTCTCTCCGAACTTGGAAAGCTGTATATTTAAAGACGGTTATGACTTACCGCCTTTAAATCGAGCCATTTAAAGGTGGTTCTGACCTCAACCGCCTTCCATCGGTCACATTTAAAGGCGGTTATTATAAAGCTGCCTTAAGATAAAAAAATGCCTTCAAAATTCTACCTGGGGTACAACAACAAGTTTTCGAGTTTGGAAACTCCTTTGGAAGTTGGTTTTAAGCGAATCAAAACTCCATTCCAATGTTGCCTTTAGTAGAAGCCTCTCCACAAGTGCACGGCTCGGTGCGGGCCATTCATAGATGACACCAATGGCCCGCGCCAGAGGAGTCATCCCGCGCCTAAGGGATTAGCACGAGGGCATGGTGTAACCCACGCCAAACTCGACGTGCTGTGCCAAAGTTCTGAGTAAAACTGCCTTCCAGACGACGGGTTGTGCCAAACGAGGCGAGCCGCTGCTGAAACGGGCCACACCAGATCTGGAGGTCCATGCCTACTGTTCATGGCCCCGCGGCTACTGTTCACAGGTCGCACCTGCTGTTCACAGTTCGCACCTGCTGTTCACAGCCCGCACCAAATCTCACGGTCCGCACAACCGCTCCTCCTCTCACTATTTTGGCCATAACTTTCTCAATTTTTATTTGATTTTTCCCTACCATATATCAAAATCTTCATCTTTCTGAGCTCTCTCCAACACACTAAATCTCAACTCCAAAAGGTTCACGGATTTGAGCAATTTATTCGAGAAAGATTCAGCTGCAAGAGGGAAAGGTGATTAGGGGTTTGACCTAAGTTTGGCCAATTTTGGGCCTATCTTTAGGCCCAATCTCCTACTACTATATATAGGAGCCTTAGTTTTCTAGTAAACCCAAAGTAGTCATAATGTAGATTTTATTTCTCTCTTTAGGTAGAAGGAAAATGAGAGCTCTCTCTAGAGTTTTTCTCCTATTTTCTTCTTTTTCTCTCTCTTTTCTTCTTCTTTTTCTAGATCCATGACAGCTAACTCCATATTTTCCATGGATCCATCTTTTGTAGAGTATATTTGTAGCTTGGGGATAGTTGTAGTAGCATGGTTTAATTTATATGTTTTGTGAGATTCTATAGTTCATCCTAATTCATGATATTATTGTGATTGATCTTGATTATTTGAATTGCATGAATAGTACACCACATATAAGCACACATTTTGGCCTATATTCATGTATGATGCAAGTATCGATGCCCCATTGAGAAGAGAAACCTAGATGTTAGAATGGGTAAGGGAGAACACGTCCGTGTGGGTGTGTGCACGGGGGATTCGAGTATGCTCTGACTTATTTTCCATCGCACCAGTCTTAACTGACTTCGTAAATTTGTCCAAGAGGTTCCGGGTAGGGATAGCGAATAGTAGCAAGTTAGGGCGTGAGAGGCCTTAGACCATAGATAAGGTGCCAACGACCCTTTGGCCTAATTAAATGGACCATTGGGAAGTAGTGAATTCATGGGGGAAGGCCAAGACGTAGCCGCACGGGGGAGAAACATACCTACAATAACGGTCAGACCTTGTTGCACTTCCCTAATTACGTGGCAGTGTCTGGGACGGAGAAATGTATGCCATCGGCCACACCATGTGTTATGAACACTCTATTAAGTTTGCCTAAATTTCTTTGTGAATGAATCGAGGATCGAAACATTAGATTAACCATGTTGCTCAATGACTCCTCAAGTACTTAGTTAAATAGCTTACTTTACTTTTTTACTTTTATGCTTAGTAGTTGTTAGTTTGATGCGTATGTTTGCTTTACTAGCTATTCCTTTCACTCGTACAAATTGATGACCCGTACGAGATTGTGTTTTGAATGATATTTAAACCTAGCATCTCCGTGGACAAACTCAGAGCTTACCGCTAACTACCCCATAGGTAGGGCAGCAGGGAGAACCAGTGCAGAACTATAAATCTCTTATCTTTTGACCACGTCCTCCGCCTGGGTTAATCAGCTACAATTAACGACCCCGGGGGGAGGCAGGTCATTTATCTTGGATTAAAAATATTTACATTTCCGCTCCAAAATTTTTGTTTCATACTTTATTTGTAATTTATTCTTTAATCTCACCATCAAACGATTTTCTCAAGAGAACTACTCTTTCTTAAATCTCTAATTCTCTCGTGGTCAAACCACCTTCGTCTCATAATTGCTTTTAAATATGTATTCCTTACTTCATTTGGTTAAAGGTGTGTGAATGATTTGTTTTTCCCGTTTGTACGCTTATTGATATATTCTGGGAGATTTGGAGATTGTCTCCCAAACTGTATTTTAGATTGGAAGTAAAAAATTGGTTGATCTTAATGATTAGTTCCACTATAACTAAAAAAGCCTAATAGGACAGTTATATGACACGCTTTTATGAAATGCCTAACAAATTCATATGGTCGATCTTCATGATTAGTTCATACGGTGCATTATCAGCGTGAGAGTTGAAACTCCGACTATGGACATCATGAAATTTATACTCCGAATTGTGATTTATATCATGTTCCCAACCACCATCAGATCGTCCAATTTCCACTTTATTGTATTTCAAAGCTTTCAAGATGGAAGGAATATGGAAGGAACTGCCGGACCTTATGTTAGGATAAGATGAGATATGATTGAAATGTTAGGATAAGATGAGATATGATTGGGATATGATTGAGATATGATTGGAATATGATAGGATTCTTATGTCTAGATACATTGTATGTCTAGGTTAGTATTTCTATATGTATTTCATGATTCACAAACATTAATCCATGGAGAATTACCTCATTTACATGGTATCAGAATAAGGTTTACGATCATTTTTTTTTCACAGCAGCCGTGTCTGCTCTTCTTTTCTCTTCTCCAAACCGCCGCCCCCTCTCTTCTCCTCCTCAAGAAAATTTTCTTCTCCTCTCACCATGACTGAATCATCCAAGATTCCTTACAATACTCTTCTACATATTTTCACCATCAAGCTTTCTTCAACAAACTACTTGTTATGGAAACGACAAGTTGTTCATATTTTAAAACCACAGGGACTATATGGTTTTCTCGACGGCACCAAACCATGTTCGATTCTTCATCTACCATCATCGAATTCCACGCTGTTGTCTTCCTCCTATGCAACGGTCACTGGCTCTTCTTCTGGTTCCACAAAGGAGGATTTGAAGGCTGCTTATGAGCAAGCCTTGGTTGCGTGTGAAGCATGGATTGATGAGGATCAGCGAGTCTGTAGTCTCTTATTCTCGTATCTGTCTCCGGAAACCCTGGCTGAGCTTGACGATTATAAGACCTTGCAACAAATGTGGGAGAAGATTGCTGCTGTTCGTCAGAACCAAAGTAAGTCGACCATTCTAAGCCTTCGTTCCACTGCCTTTACTATCCGTAAGAATGGTTTGGTGCATGATTTACACCTTCAATTTAAGACCGTGTTCGATCAACTTGCTGGTTTGGATGCTCCTGCATCAAATAATGACCAACATCTTTGGTTTTTGACTGCTTTGTGTTATGAATTTAAGGATTTTTCTGCCCCATTTATCACTGCTTCTCCGACTCCTTTGTATGTTATGTGTCCATTTTAGATGGTTATTTTAGGCTTTTTAGGATTAGGTTTTGTGCAATTTTGTGCTCTACATGTGGCATTTTGCCTTGAAATCATCTAAGGAGGGATAAAGGCGGCTTTGACGTTTTTATCACTTTTTAAATGATTTTGTGTGACAAGGTGATTTGTTTGAAGACTTTGAAGATTTGAATACTTTGAAGATTTATCTTTGAAGATTTGAAGACCTTTACATTTGAGCTTTGTGAAGATTTGAAGAAGTGAAGAGATGAAGAAAGGAGAGCAAAGCAACGGATGAATGATGATCCAGGGTTCTCAGAATTTTCCGAGAAGAATCAGCCCTCAAGAGTGGTACCATTGGATTCCTCTTCTCGAGCACTATAAAATCGACTACAAGAACTCCCAAAACGGATCAACGGTTCACCCGGAGGAATCAAAACAAAACAGGGCTGGATTTCACTGCTGGTCGCGACTCGCGATGGAACTGGTCGCGATGGAACTGGTCGCGATGGAACTGGTCGCGAGTCGCGATGACAGCGCGAATCCAGCTCTGCAGCAGCGTTTTTTCTCCCCTTTTTCTTCCACTATAAATACCTCTTCACCCCTTCTTCTCCACAGCTTTTGGCCCCTGTTTTGGGCCAAAACCCTAGGTTTTATCTTCTTGCTTTCTTAGTTTTTATGCCTTTTGTTGTTCTAGAGTAGTTTTTGTACTTGGGAGCAAGGATTGAAGCTTCCATTTCTATGTAGTAAGGAGCATTTATATCTATCTATTTGGTGTTTTTGCTATTGTGCTTTTATTGTGCTTTGAATGTTAATTGTTGATGCCATTGATATTGTTGAAAGCTTGAATGAAATACTTGTATGAATTGCTAGCTAGGGTTTGGGGGATTTGGGTTAATTTCCCCCCTTTTCTTGTTAGGAATGTATGAGTATGATTTAGAGCTTTTGATTGTGTTGATGGATTGATAATGTGCTAGATGAATGTGATTGATGTTGAACTCTTCGTCATGTTCGTTTGTGTAGCAAACGAGAGAGTTATATGCTCTTGGATGAATGTGCGTTGCACGTTCATCCAATCTCGTGTAATTGCATGAATTGGTTAAATGCTTAGTCACGGTGTAGTGGTCATAAGCATTGCCAAGCTTGTTGGTTCTTCGTGATTAAATGCCACCAATGATACCTTGAGTCGTGGTCGCGACAACGGGAGTCATTGGTGAGGTTTGACGAGAGATGTCGAACTCACTCTCGCAAACTACGAACTAAGAAGGATAGGAGTTTAGTCTCCACAACAAGTAGTTGAAGTATTGAATAGATGATTTTAACTCATCCTTGAAGCAATTGTTATTTAGCATTTGTGTATTCTTGATGGTGTGTTTCACTTCATTTGTGCCATGAGTTGCTTGAGCATAGGGAGTGCTTGTATGATTGAATTGGTTAGGTGTTAGGAACGTGACGAATTCCGTAGCTCCTTTGCATGAAAATCTATGAGCGTGAACTTAGAACTTCTTGTGCATAACGTGTTGTGATTCTTGCTAGATGGGTATGTTGATGTTGAGTCATGTAATGCTATATGATAGAATGAGTGAATGATTCAATGACCTACATTAGATTTGGAAGTGGATATCCCTTGCCCCCAAGGCTCTTTATCTTTGTAGTTTAAAACCCCTTTTCTTTAGTTTTGTTTGATGATTAGCATAGTCACTTGACCTTGCTAGTTATCTTGTCTTTTTACTTTCGTAACTTAGGAACAACCAACCAACCCCCCCATTTACATGCTTTTCTGTGTGTGTATATATATCTACTCCTAGCCTAATATCAACCATTGTGTGCTTAGACGCTTAGGAAGATCCCTCTTCTCCTTGGACGACCCCGATTTGCCGCTATCTACCTAGTTGTAGAAAGTAAGCAAAAAGGGCTTATAAATTATCTTTTGCACGGAGGGCGCGACGACCGCTCGCCTGTCAAAATGGCGCCGTTGCCGGGGAAGAGGCATTTATTTTTAAGTATTTAGGTGTATTTGGTTGTGTATTGGCTAGTTGTTTTTATTTTCCACTACTTGGTGGTTGTTTTTGTTCGGGGTAGGTATTGCTTGAGTTCTTGGTAATTTATTTTATCGAGAATCCTTGCACTATGATTCCGAACTTTTGAAAAAAAAAATAAAAAAAATTTAATGGAGCGTCTCACCTTGAGGGAACTCATGATGAGAAGAGAGGTTCAACAAGCAAGGTTTTGTAGGATATGTCGTTCCGACCATCCTACCGAATCTTGCCCTTTGTTGTGGGAAAAGCACGATGACCGAGAAAGAACCCTTGGTTTTCAAAACCATGGGTACTATGAAGAGTGCTATCAAGAGGTTGGAGATGTTGGTTTTCAAGGGCAAAATGTTCAAGAGTGTTTTCCATACCACAACTCTAACAATCCGGAATGGAATGGTAGTCTGGATTGGTGGTATGAGAATGAGCCGGAAAACCAACATTACGAGCAACCTAGTTGGCCATCACCACCCTATACCATACCCCAAAACCAAGCCCAACAAGGAAGTTCAAGTTTGACACGTGAGGATGTCTTAAATACCATAGCAAACTTGAACTCCTTTACTAGTGAGGAGCCGGATACCCAGCTCTCCTCTAGTGTTGAGGCCATTGAGGGGCATGCGAGGAACATATTAGAGGTATTGGCCCACATGGAAGCTCGTGATTCCGAAAATACACCATCCCAACTTGAACTCGATGACTCGGTGAGTGAGGTCACCAATAAAAATGATTTTGAGTTTGAAAGGGATGAAGAGTTGGTTGTAGAGGATAGAAAAATGGAGGAGGAGGTGATAGTGCTACATCCATTAGCATCGTCACCCCTTCTCCCACCTAGTGAACCAACTCCACAATTTTTGGAAGTTTTGAGGGAAACGAGAGAGGAGCCAAAAGATTATCCTAAGCTCCCTAACCACTCAATTCCCTTTGAACCATCTCCACCTCCACAAAACTTTCCTCTTGAAAGTTTTGTACCCCCACCTCTCGACTTTTGGAAGCTCATGGTGAAGGGGTTCAAGCCTTCACCATACGGATAACATTAGGGTCGTGCCGACGACCTTAAAAATATGGAGCTTCGTCGTGCCGACGACGTTAAATAAATTTGACATTTCTTTTAGTTTTTGTTTCTTAGTTTGTGTTTCTTAGTTTGTTTTTGTTGTTGTTTTCTTTTGTTCTTTTTATGGCATGTTTTTCTGTGATTTTGTAGCAACATGAAGTGCATTGCAATGAAGGAGATGAAGGAACGAGATCAACGAACGAGGGAAGAAAGCTTGGACAATTGGTAAGAAAACGAAAAATTTTTAAGCCTGGGATACCCTGTCGTCGCGAGTCGCGATGGGCTTCGTCGCGATGAACAGGGGAGAAAAATCCACTCCCAGCACCAACTTTCCGTGAGTCGCGATGACCTCGCGATGCTCGTCGCGAGTCGCGACGAGCTCAGAATTTTTGGGCTCTCGGAACCAACTTTCCGCGAGTCGCGACAGACTCGCGATGGGCCATCGCGAGTCGCGACGTGATCAGAAAATGTTTCCAAAAATTATGCTCCCGGCCTCTACTTTTCGCGAGTCGGGACGAACCTGTCGCGAGTCGCGATGATGTCCGTCGCGAGTCGCGATGATGTCCGTCGCGAGTCGCGATGATGTCCGTCGCGAGTCGCGATGATGTCCGTCGCGAGTCGCGACCACTTCAGTCGCGAGTTGTGATGAAAATTCCAATTTTTCATCTGATCTTAAACATTGCATGATTCTTCCTTCTTCTCCACCCAACACTCCCAAGAACCACCACATCTCCACTCATTCTCAACCATCCGACATATATTGGCATATGAACATTCTTGCATCTTTATAGTACATTTGTTGATTGTAGTATGCCGACTACATTATTGTGATCGTAAGTGCATATCCTATAATGATGCTTGTATACATGTCAATATATGTTGGATATTTTTCATGATTATTCTTATAGTGTTGGTTGAGTGTGATTGAGTTGTTCTTTGAAAATACTATGGTTATTAACTCTTGATGCTAAACCTAGTATTACATATCCTTATGTACTTGTGAGTTTAATGTGTTCTTCGTGGTGTTAGTCTTGATCAAACGGTGCCATGGAGACAATGCTTTTCTCGAGGGGTGAGTTCTTCTACGGCATCTTTGCTCACCCGTACGGTTCCGACACCTATTTCGGGACCATACAAGTGCTTGGATTACGCCATATCACCGGCGAATTGCGGAGACACGGGTGTCATTCTACCCCCTTACCTTGATTTTTATTGTTCTTGCCTTATATGTTTTCATTGAGGGCATTGTAATGTTTTAAGTGTGGGGAGGGGTTAGAGGAATCATATGCATGCTAACTTGTTTTGGAATGATTTTTGCTAATTTTCATTGGAAAAACATGAGAAAAAAAAATAGAAAAAAAAATTTTGGAAAAAGAAAAAAAAAAGAAAAAGAAAACCCGCTAAGTTGAAAACCCGAGAGGGCAACTTAGGCAACATTGGGGGCCCGGATAGGTGAAAACCCGAAAGGGCGGCCTAGGCAAAAATGAGAGGCTAAAATGTGCGGAAAAAGGTGAGATGTGAGCTAAAGAAACATGATGTGTGGCTAGGATGAAAACTCGAAAGAGCTCCTAGGCAAAATGAGAGAAAAAGAGAGAAAAAAAAATTCTAAGATTTCACTCATTTGTCGGCGTTGGAGTCATAAGGTTGCGGTTGTCACATGGATGGATCGGGTAGCTAAACATCTATAGACCTCTTGGGATTGGGTAGCTTAGTGGGTTAGGAAACGAAGTGTGGTTATGAAATTCCTTATCTCTTTCTACTTCGTTTTTGGTTGATATATTGGCATTAGGTGAAGCATGTGTTTGAACCTCTTATATGGCTTTAGCTTCATTTTATGTCATTGGATTTTGGTGGATATATTGGCATTAGGTGAAGTATGTGCTTAAACCTCTTAAATGGTTTTAACTTCATCTTGTGTCATTGGACTTTGGGAATATCAATTCTGGGCTTTGAAATATTTTTATGGGTAGTGAATTGATAAGTGGTAGGTTTGGTTAGATTTAGGATTGGGGATGTGTGTGTGAAAACTTCTCATCTGAGCTTTTATTTTGGGATTTATGATATTGAGAGTTTTTGTGAGGCTTTGTTTGGGGGATTAGTTTAGGATATGGCCATATGAATTCCTCCGTGTGCTTGGATCTTTTCTTACTCGAGGGCGAGTAAGGTTTAAGTGTGGGGAGGTTTGATGAGGCCATTTTATGTGGTTATTTTAGGGTTTTTAGGATGTGGATATGTCATTTCCTCCGTGTGCTTGAATCTTTTCTTACTCGAGGGCGAGTAAGGTTTAAGTGTGGGGAGGTTTGATGTGTCCATTTTAGATGGTTATTTTAGGATTTTTAGGATTAGGTTTTGTGCAATTTTGTGCTCTACATGTGGCATTTTGCCTTGAAATCATCTAAGGAGGGATAAAGGCGGCTTTGACGTTTTTATCACTTTTTAGATGATTTTGTGTGACAAGGTGATTTGTTTGAAGACTTTGAAGATTTGAAGACTTTGAAGATTTATCTTTGAAGATTTGAAGACCTTTACATTTGAGCTTTGTGAAGATTTGAAGAAGTGAAGAGATGAAGAAAGGAGAGCAAAGCAACGGATGAATGATGATCCAGGGTTCTCAGAATTTTCCGAGAAGAATCATCCCTCAAGAGTGGCACCATTGGATTCCTCTTCTCGAGCACTATAAAATCGACTACAAGAACTCCCGAAACGGATCAACGGTTCACCCGGAGGAAGCAAAACAAAACAGGGCTGGATTTCACTGCTGGTCGCGACTCGCGATGGAACTGGTCGCGAGTCGCGACGACAGCGCGAATCCAGCTCTACAGCAGCATTTTTTCTCCCCTTTTTCTTCCACTATAAATACCTCTTCACCCCTTCTTCTCCACAGCTTTTGGCCCCTGTTTTGGGCCAAAACCCTAGGTTTTATCTTCTTGCTTTCTTAGTTTTTATGCCTTTTGTTGTTCTAGAGTAGTTTTTGTACTTGGGAGCAAGGATTGAAGCTTCCATTTCTATGTAGTAAGGAGCATTTATATCTATCTATTTCGTGTTTTTGCTATTGTGCTTTTATTGTGCTTTGAATGTTAATTGTTGATGCCATTGATATTGTTGAAAGCTTGAATGAAATACTTGTATGAATTGCTAGCTAGGGTTTGGGAGATTTGGGTTAATTTCCCCCCTTTTCTTGTTAGGAATGTATGAGTATGATATAGAGCTTTTGATTGTGTTGATGGATTGATAATGTGCTAGATGA